>CM046456.1:50754320-52096483 GCA_025506515.1 Flaveria trinervia
ATTTTGAGACATTGAACTACTATGAAGGTCTTGACCTTCTCAACATGCCACTTGTCAATCCAATGTAGACAACCTAACAAATTAGCTCAAAGGATTCAAGATAGAATTACTGAAGAGTTTAGCCTCAAAAGGAGACAGAGGCAATCTAGAAATGTCATGCTCAACTGGATGTTGAGGTAGACCCTAAGATTAGCTTCAAAGGGAAAACCTTGACTAAAGGCCTAGTGATTGAACATAAGAGCTCCATCACATCTACAACTACTTCAGAAGTCTATTCCCTTGATGTGAAACCTGCTGGTCAAAGTGCATCTCCACCTCTCTCTAGTCAAGCTTGGAGGCTACACCAAGCAATGAAGGCCAAATCTCTCTCAACCCTGAGTCACAAAGGTCTATGAGTGACAAAGGGAAAAGGAAAACAACTCCCGAGGAGAGTAAGGAGGAGGAGGAGAGAGAGAGAGGGAAAATAAAACAAAGGAGAGTTCTTCTACTGGGTAAGCTAGCTTCATGGAAGCAACAATCAGGGCTGCCCCAGACCAAATACTCAAGATGATGAGTTAAGGGCAGTCAGGATAAACTACATACACATCAGGAACTATTATGAGAGTCTGGGTGATCTTGATCATCTCATGTAGAAAGGCATGGTCATCATCATGATAAGGACTGTCAATATCTGAAGTGTTCAAATATTTTTATAGCATCATCCTACGGTGAGCTTGTAAAGTTTCATATAAGGCTGATGTAACCCAAAGCAACCAAAAAATCTATCCTACAGGCATGCACAAAGTGCTACAGTAGAATGCTTTGGATGTTTCACATTCTTCTTTAGAAAACATTCTAACTGTGAAATCTTCTGAAGCCAAGAAAAATATCTTCTGAAGCCAAATATGAAGTCTTTCGAAGCTTCAGAGACAAAGTCTTCCGAAGCCAGTTTATTAAGACAGATTTCTTCCAAAGACTTTTAAGTACATGCTATTATCTAGTGTACTTTTACCAAAAGTTGGACCACATTTCCGCTACAACTTTGTTGACTCACCAACTTTCACAAGTTGGTGAAAAGGTCCATGCTTTTGATAAACTATACATTGAGGACTTGAGTCTGTTAGTTTTACTTTATGTACTTTTATCCTTTTTGTATACATTAGAATATGAGCTATGGAAAGTCATAGTCACAAGTCAAAACGCAATCTGCCTTTTGACTTTACATTGATTTTGTTGTTATCTAGATCATGTATCCAGCTAGCCTTCAAAGTATGGCGAGCTGTAAGATATAGTATAGAGTATTTCTGGTCCGTTGTATCTTAATGTGTGCTTTCAAACAGTTGTAAGGAACTAGAGTGTAATATACAACATTCTTGAAATACAAATACTTGTGTTATTTATTATTGTTCTATCACTTAGTTACTTGTGTTTCTTAGCTTCGTTGCAATCGGTTTCTAGTTCCCCATTTGATCTTGTAAGTGTTCTACATGTATCTATGCTATTGTGTGTTGTGTTGTATGTGACCAAACTCCAAAAAATGGCTTTGCAAAGAACTTGATCATAAAGAGCAAGAGAAAAGCAAAAAAGGCTCAAGAGATCAAAGTCACTTTTGACTCAAAGCAGAAACAAGCCTTTATCTCTACTGGGTTTGAAGGTTGATGAGTTGTGTACCACTACTACACAGCCTGAACCATCAAGCTCCAAGTGTAGTTCTCACCCTAAAAGAACTATCTCAACATCTACAGAGATGAAGGTGGAGTGGGAAAGTGATCAAAGTCTTCCTTGTTCTCAAAAGAAGGCTCTTAGGAAGAAGAAACTGAACTATGTTATGTGTGGGAGTATTTCTCATCTTAGTAAGGATTGTTTATATGAATCCAAGGATCGCAAACAGGAAATTATCAGTGTCGGTTGATGACAAGTCAACGTTTGCGGAATCAATGTTAATTTGGTTATATTCTTTCTAATAACTTTAACTATCAATAAATATTCAAGAACACACTAAGAGAAACATAGTTAATGAATAATGATGTGATGGCCGCTAGGGTTTCGTTTAGAGACGGTGATTGCCGTATTGCTATTGCTGATGTTGTTCAATCAATCGTCTAAAACAATCGTGTTTGAATCGAACCTAGGATCCATATATATAGACAATGATGTTTCTGTTATAGGAAACACCAGATTTCTTGGGATTTGATTTTTGTCAGTTAAGGAATCATCGGATTTCTTGCGATTCGCATAACAGCCTTGTAACTGGTTGACTTGTAACACTTGCATTAGACAAGTGTTTGGACTCCGTAGGAATAGTGTCTTCAGTAGGAGTTTGTTCTTCTATAGAAGTCTTACTCTTCCATATATATTTTATTCTTCTTCCGTAGGAATCTTGTTCTTCGGTAGAAAATTTGTACTTCTGAAGAAAACTTGTTCTTCAGTTCTAGTTGTTCATCCGCAGAAGATCTTTAGATGTATTGTTACTATATGAAACATATCTACGGAAGAACAAAATATTCATCCGTAGATGTTCTTATACTTGGTCAATTTCATAAATTGACCAAGACTAATGTTTGACCCTGCAATTATCCATAACACACATATATGGGTTAGCATATATAATTAATGCATGCATATTTAATGACATTCACAAATATTATTTCAAGAATTGATTAAAGTTCTAAGCCTATACAAATTGATCCGGACATATAAGTCCTAGATCTAACAATACTCCCCTTAGGCTTAGATCCTTGTAATCAATCCTTCAAAATAGAAAGCTCCTTAACTTTGGCAATGATTTTGTTGTAGAAGTAAGACACAACAGTCTTCTGATCATCATACTTGTTGTTGATCTTCATCTTGCTAAACTTCTTCAGAGTCTGAAAGCTTATCCCCACAACATCTTCCTCCGTAGTAAGTGTGTCTAGCACATTGTTGTGATTCACCACTTCAAGCTCATCTTGCTCAGAAATTCTAAGTTTTGTGAATTCATCAAAAGTTGTTCCCTTCAGCAGTCCAGCATTGAATCTTCTTCTTTTGTAGGTTTTGGCATGTAATTTGTCAATTACTTATATCACATGAACATGTAGGAACAAATCATTTTGTGCTTTTTCATCAGCCAACTTGGAAAAGAATTTGTCATTAAGGTACGAGGTGTAGCTATGATGAAGTAATTTGATTTCCACAGGTTCAAAGATCCTGGTCGGGTCAGTTTTCTTGTTTTCAGCATTTCTTAGTAGGGCCACCTTCTTTGTTTTCTCAACATAACCCCATTCAGTTATAGGGTATGTGAATTGAGTCCCTTCAATGCATTTGATTGCTGCTATAGTTCTGCTTTTGTAGCCAACCCTCTTCATGAATTCATCATCTACAAATTCTGAGGCATTGGAGTTGTATCGTTTAAGCCCTTTGATTCTCTTCTGATGCTCTGCATCTTCTCTTTTAGCTTCTCTGAGGACATCATCGTTAATTTAGTCTTGAGCTTTCCCACTAGAGTTGAGAAGTCTCTTCCTCTAGGGTGAATTGGATGATTGCAGATGATCAGGCTTTGAAGATCTTTGATGTCATTCTCTGGTAGACTCACCACTGAAAATACATCATGGAAGTATTCAACTCTTCCAGATGTTCTTTTAATAATAGCAAAATCCCAGTCTCTTCCATAGAACTGGAGTTGTGAGGTGGTCTATTAGTTGTATGAGAGTGGACTTTTGTTCAGTTATCTCCCTCACTGTAGTGCCAAGTTGCCATACTTTGCCCGGTATTACTTCTCTTGGCTCTCTGATCAATTTGTCCTTCCTTTTGTGCTGAACTTTAGGTTCAACTGTTATAGGTTCAGCAGGATGTTTGCTTTGTTGCTCATAGGATGGATGTGGAGCCTCAGTTTTGAATTTACACCAGTATCTAGCTCAACTTTCATCACATGCTCCATCATCCTTCTAGGTTCTCCTACTGACCTTCCTTTAAGCTCATGTGGTTTGTAGTTATGGCCTTGTAGCGAGCAAGTCATGTTGTATTTTCTCAGCTTAGCTGTGTCACAATGTCCCAATTCCTTTATCTTCTGGATGGATTGAAAGGTGCTAAAGGCTTCATAGCCACAATTTGGTATCATAAAGCATGCAAGCTCAAACTCTTTCAACAGATTCTTCATCTCAGTCATGTTTAGCCTCTCAACCATGTCATAAGGGAAACCATGGTTTATGAGTGTCATGAACATGGTTGATTCAGGCCTCTCTTCTAATATGTCTTTTGAAGACAAAAGATCATCTTCCTTTGAGACTTTCTGATCAGCTCGAGAGTCTTCCTTGATCAGCTCTTTCCGCTCTTCATCACTGTCATCATCCTCATGAGAGATAGACTTCACAACAGATAATCTACTAAAGGTGTGTGTTGAGGATATGTGAGCTTTTGTTTCTTGGAAGAACTTTCATGAGTTGTCATCTTCTTCTCTGCAGAATCAAGATATTTTCTCTTCCATAAGTATTGAATTAGCTCTTTTGATGCCTCAACATAGTGTTTTGTTTGAACAGTTGAACATCAGCATTTGACTCTAATGCACGGATCTTCATTTTGAGCTGCTCAATCTTTTCTTCTTTTCCTTTTATCATATTTGATTAAGCAAATAGAGTTATTTGCTTGTTCAAGCATCATCATCGCCCCTTCTTTTTCTTCCTTTTTAGCTTCTGCTGACTCTTTATTCTCAGACTCCTTATCAAGTAGAGCATCTATGACTTCATTGTTTCATTGAGCATCTTCTCTTAGCCTTTTTATTCTAAATTCTTGTTTCATTAGCTCTTCATCCTTTTCTGTGATCACTCCCTTCAACTCCTGTATTCTTTGTTTCTTTTATTTGATTTCAGCACCAACTTGTTGTACTCAGTAACTAGATAACTCTTGTTGACAGGGATATGAGCATGACTTAGATCCTCTTCATTGTATGCTATCACATGAACATGGTTTGCTTCTTCTTCTCCTTCCTGATGTTGAGAAGCAATCTCACCATCTTTTACTTCTTTCTGGGCTTCACCTGCTGAGCTTGAACTGATTTCAATAGCTTGAACTTTCGGGTCTTGATGTGATTGTTGTTGTTGTTGATGATTAGTGACTGGTGAAACTAGTAGAGTCTCATTTGAGAGTACAGGGGATTCAGTGTTTGATAATGACAGTTTGACTGTACTTGCTTAAGAGGCGAACTCTAACTCCCTACTGAAGATGCTCTCAGTGGCTGAATTTTCTTGGTTTGGAGGTTGTTGATAAAGTTGCATTTGAAGTTAATTGGTGATTGAGGGTGGATTGGAGAGATTGGCTCTATGTTTTGGCTATTTGGTGATTGTGGTTGGGATGTTTGTTGTTGATTTGGTGATTGATGATGAATGGGAGAGATTGGCTTTGTGTTTTGGCTGTTTTGGGATAGAGGATGAAAGGGAGAGTTTGGTTCAGTTCTTTGACTTGCTGGTGAATTTGGTACAGATGATTGAGATTGATGATGTATGGGTGATACAACAGTGAATGAGTGTCTTGTACTGAATTGGCTAGTGAATCCTCTTGTTGAACATCCCACACAAGCTCTTGAGGCATATCAATAGTTGCATCAATCACATGAGCAAACATGTCCATGTCATCTCCTTCATATTTTCTAGAAATTTTGTTAAGTACTAATCTGCCAAGGTGTGCTTGAACAAAAAACCCACCATCCACCGTAGTTCCAGGCAGGTCAACACTAATGATCAGTTGCAGGAACCTTGGAAACATGTACATCTTATCAGCCTTGTGCACTTTGATATGATCACTTAAGCAGTTGAAGATGTACTTTGAATAATTGTAGGTTCTTCCCTTAAAAACACCAATAATCCTAGAGGAAATGTGCCTTGAGAATCTATCAAGACCAAATTTTCTGTTTCACATGCACTTAAGATAAGTGTGACAGAGAAATCTATATGGCTTGCAAAGTATTCCTTTCTTGATTTCTTCTTTGTTGAAATCACCATCATATCCCATCAGAAGAAATATTTTCTCTATGTATTCATCTTCGAACACATCAGGATGACCAGCTTCGACTTGTCCCAACTCTAGAACCCTTCTTATTGTCTGTTCATCGACTCTCAGTCGTCGATTCTTCATAATAGCCATAATAGCTTCACCATCTTCGTCTATGCATGCAGAGTTCCAGAAATCAGTGATATGTGACTGATAAATCACAGGCCTTGCTAATAAGGCATAAAACAACCTTGATCTTCTTAGGGATGTGATAATTTCTTGACACCCTTCTGAAATAGGATCATCAAGGTTTAAGAAGGCACAAACATTGTGCTTTCTCGCAAATCGTTTATCCATCTGTTCATAAGAAAAGATTTCATTAGAATCACATTATTCACATGTGAAAACAAACAGTTGAGAGATAAAACACAAATCAAGCAATTCATTCTTGAAAATTACAACAGCAGATTAAGGACACAGATATGTTTGTTTAATGTTTTGATGTGGTAAAATTTTAAATGCTTTGGAGGAGGGAAAAGTTTGTTGAGAGTGAGTTTTTCTAGGTCTGAAAAATGAGCTGAAAAAGCGAATAATGAATTTAAGAAGTTAGACCGCATCATTTATACTCCGAGACACATTAATTTTATCTCATTAATTAAATAGGACCCACAATGTATTCTTCCGTAGAACATCTATGGATCAACAACATCTGCTGATGAAGTGTACCCTACATTTTCACAGATTACCAAACTGTAAAATTATATTACATTTGTTGATCTTTGTTCATCCATAGTTTACCAATCTACAGATAAACATTTAACTTTTCCACATTGTAGCTTCTACTGATGCTTAATATAGCACTGTAGCTTCTGCTGATGCTTATGATGGCACTGTAGCTTCTACTGATGCTTGAGATAGCATTGTAGCTTCTGCTGATGCATAAAATAGCACAATGCAGAAAAATGTTGTTGTTTGTATGGTCCAAGTCCATTGGTTAGAACCATTTATTACTTTAGGACCTTGTTGGCTTTGTACACATGGCAATTTAGCACAAGAAAGTCCAAAAAGATTTTAATAAAATTCTCATGTATCCAGTAGCTAAGATGATTCTCAGATTCCAACTCCTTCATATTGATGATGATATAGACAATGCTGCTGATTGAGAAACTTAACTTCATGTATTCTACTCCCCCTAAATTGTGATTAATGGTGAAATTAAGCATTAATCATAAATTTCTTTAAAAGGAATAACATGATTTTTCACTGTATGATGATGATCAGACATATATACACATATGATGGGATCATACTATAATACTAAACCTCTTCCTAAAGAGTTATTTTGTTGAATTGTTACCTGAACAAAGTTCTGATTCCAAGTATATTGTCCACTTAAATCCATACAAGAGCTCATGTATCAACTAGCATACTGATTATCATGTTTTCATATTGGTTTAGAAATAACTGTTATGGGCTTCACATTCAATTTACAAAGATTTTGTCCTCCCTTTGCAAGTCAAATCATCACTTTTTCACACTTACGAACTATGTACTTGAAGTTATAAGATCTATCTTGAGATGCATTTGGCATCTCATTAATGCAATGATGTAAAAGCTCAAGATAATATACAATTGATCACATAGGATTCTTTTGAGAGCTTAGATATAATCATCATCAGGTCACCAGGTCTTTACTCATATAAAATAGAGGTGCCTTTAACCTAGGTCTTTGTTTACACAAAACAGAGGGATGATGAGGATCATGATCTGTTCACTGTTTGTAACTAAATTTCAGTATGGTGATCATACACCAAGGTCTTTGTTTACACAAAACAGAGGGAGTATGATTTGCAAAGATAGCTATTATAAAGTTTTTCTACATAGTGTGTTTAGATGAGTGATTTGGTCACATCAGAAAAAGACTCACCTTGTATTCTCAAAATGAAGTTTCCCACAAACAATCACTTTAGCATTATGTTTGGCATGCACTCAGTTTAGTTTTCACTCAAGATGAATCTACTCACATATCAAGAAACTTGTTGAGTTTATATTATTTATGAATTCACGAATAAGCAAAGCTATAGTGTACTATCATTTCCCATGCATATGTCATGCTTAAGTATCATGACAATCATATTTTGTTTGTTTAATTTGATTAATCTAAGTTAATAATGCCTAGAGATTCAACCAGAAACTTAAATCTCACTGAGTCAAAGGCTTTAGTGAATAAATCAGCAAGCTGATTTGTTGTATCCACTTTGACTAACCTAATCAAACTCTTTTCTAAGGAATCTCTCACAAAATGATATCTTATCTCAATCTATTTTGTTTTATTATGTTGCACAGGATTAGCAGTTATAAACATAGCCACATAATTGTCTATATAAATTGAAGTTAGAAGGAAGTTGTAACCATAGTCAAGCAATTGTTTTGTAACCAAAGAACTTGAGAGCAACCAACTGAAGTAGCTATGTACTCAGCCTCAGCTGTGGATACAAAAACATTGGTTTGTTTCTTCCACTGCCATGACACTAGCCTTGGTCCAATAAATTGACATCCACCGGTTCTTGATTTTCTATTACTGTTACATCCACCATAGTCACTGTCTGAGCATGAGTAGAGTGTAAAGTCTCCATCCTTTGGATACCAAAGACCAAGTCCTAGTTTTCCTTTAAGGTATCTAAAAATTCTTTTTACAGCATGAGATGAGACTCCTTGGGATCAGATTGGTACGTAGCACATACACACACAACAAACATAATATGAGGTCTACTGGCAGTTAAATACAAAACTGAACCTATCATTAATCTATATAATTTTTTATCAATAGATTTTCTAGATGCACGAGGAAAAATCTTATCAATTGTTGATGCTGGTGTTTTGCATGAGGATACATCAACAAGATTGTATTTCTTTAGAATTTGATGTATGTATTTTTCTTGATTGATAAAGATCCCATTGGATTTTTGAAGGCCAAGAAAGAAGGTTAATTCACCCATTGAATTCATCTGAAATTCAGATTTCATTAGCTCTTCAAAATCTACACACAATCTCTTATTAGTTGAACCAAATATAATGTCATCAACATATACTTGAACTACTAAGAGATCTTGTGGTTCTTGTTTGAGAAAGAGTGTCTAGTCAATAGTTCCTCTTTTGTAGCTATGCTTGAGCAAGAAAGATGATAGTGTTTCATACCATTTTCTTAGTGTTTGATGAAGACCATACAAGGCTTTATCTAGTTTGTATACCTTATGGGGATAATGAGGATCTTCAAAACCAGGGGGTTGTGACACATAAACCTCCTCATCAATCTTCCCATATAAGAATGCACACTTGACATCCATCTGATACACTGTGAACTTCTTATATGATGCATAAGCCAGAAACACTCTTATGGCCTCAATTCTTGCAACTGGTGCAAAAACTTCATCATAGTCTTCTTCTTGAGTGTTCTTTGTGCAATCAACCTTGCTTTGTTTCTTACAATAATCCCTCTATCATCTTGTTTGTTGTAGTATAGCCATCTAGTTCTAATAGGATGTTGACCTTTAGGTAGATCAACTAGAGACCATACCTTTTGCTTTCTGAACTGTTGAAGCTCTTCTCGCATTGCTTTAATCCAACTATTTTCTTCTAAAGCAACAATGATCTTTGGAGGTACCACTTGAGAAAGAAAACAACCGAAGAGACAAAGGTTGGTAGTACCACTTTGGCTCCTTGTAGATCTTTTTGCTGGATTTCCAATGATGTTGTTGAATGGATGAGTCTTATGGATTCTGATTGAAGTGTTGATTCAACTCGTATAGATGATCCTAGATTAGTCATTTCCATTGCCTCACACTGATCCAACTCGGGTTGAGAGTTTAAGAAATAGTCAAAATGTTGAACATGAGTTGAAGGATCATGAGAGTCTTCTGTATGGGCTGCAGGAGCATCTCCAGTCTTGGTTTGCTGCTCTGTAGGAACTTCTCCGGATACATTTTTTTCATATGTAGGAACTTCTCTAGAAGAATTTTGCTCTTCCGTAGGAACTTCTCCGTATACATTTTGTTCTTCTGTAGGAACTTCTCCGGAAGCATTTTGTTCATCCGTAAGAACTTCTCCGGAAGCATTTTGCTCGTCCGTAGGAACTTCTCTGGATGATAAGTGAGGACATGAATCTTTTTCAATGTTTGTTGTATTCACTTGAGAGCCTGGTTCTGTTGAAGGGATAGCATTCACATATTCGGATGTACCATGTTCATTTCCATATGTAGTATCTGTTGCTACTGATGTGTTTTCACTTGAGGTCGAACAAATGGATAAGATACTTCATTAGATCCTGCATTATTCAAGTGATCATAGTTAAATGATTTAGATAAAGCATCTATGTCAAACAATCATGATGAACCTTTAACTGACTTTGTAAATATAGTTTCATCAAAAGATACATTAAGAGTCTCTTCCACAATGTTATGTTATGGAACATAAACCCTATATGATTTAGAAGTTGAAGAGTATCCAACAAAGAAACCATCATATGCTTTTTCTAAAATTTTCCTAATGAATTTTTTATGTTCAATATAGTTACATGACATCCAAAGACTTTAAGATATCCTATGTAAGGTTTTCTTTAAATAAGAGCTCATAAGGAGTTTTGTTATGTTCTTTGACAATTAATGTTTTGTTTTGAACATTGCTTGTATTATTCACAGCCTTAGCTCAAAAGGTGATGGGCAATTATGAATCAGCTAGCATTGTTTTGGCTGCTTCAATGAGAGTTCTATTTCTTCTTTCAGCAACTCCATTTTGTTTTGGACTTCTTGGTGCACTAAATTGCCTTGCAATACCTTTGTTCCTACAAAAGGAATCCAGCTCAAAATTCACAATTCAATACCATTTTCACTCCTAAAGATTTTAACTTTTGTATCAAGTTGATTCTCAATCTTGATCACAAATTCCGTTAATATTTCTGATGTTTCACTCTTTTGTTTTAAGAAAAAGACCCATGTGAATCTTGTGAAATCATCAACTATTACCAAACAATATTGCCTTTTTCCAATGCTCATCACAGTTATAGGACCAAACAGATCCATGTGAAGCAATTTTAGTGGTGTAGTATTAGTATTGATAATTTTGGATTTATGTGATACTCTATGTTGTTTTTCTTTGTAACAAGAAGAACAGTGTGTTGAGCAATGAAACTCGTTGTTTGGCAATCCAATGACCAGGTCATTTTTCACCAATTTATTCATGTTCTTCATGTTAGAATGGACAAGCCTTCTATGCCATAATTGAGACAAATCGTCTGATTGTTTAGATATAAGGCATGTTTCATGTTTTGTGAGAGAAGTGTTGTTCATATGCAAAACATAAGTGTTTCCTTTTTTTGATGCTTTGAGGAGGATGCAGTCTTTGGAACAATAAATCCTGGCTTAAGAATGTAACAACTAGTATTATCAAACAATATGATATAACTTTGATCACAATTTGAGACACACTAAGTAACTTACACTGTAAATTTTCATAGTAATTTACTTTCTCAAACTTGAGTACACCATTTGTTATCATCCCTTCATGAACAATTTTACCTCCCATTTTATCCCTACCAAATGCCATATAAGAAGCATTTTTATGTTTGAAATCATGGAGAAGTGAACAGTTTCTTGTCATATGCCTGGAACAACCACTGTCAACATACCACTTATTGTCAGCTCTCCAATAATGTTCCTGCATTCAAAAATAAATCAGTTAGAAGTGACAACCCAAGTCTGAATGATCTTTGATTTGTCAAAAATGTCTAAAATTTTTACTCCTTCATGACTTAATCCTGAAGTTTTAGTATTAATTTCATAACTAGTTGATTCATTTTGATTTGGTGATAGTGAGTGACTGGAAAGGATCTGAGAAAGATAATCTCAGTTGATGTGAATCAATAAGGACCGAATATAGTGATTGAGTCAAAGATTGAGAGGCGGAATCAGACAATCAATGAACATTGAATACACATGATACTCATAAATATGTTTGTATATATTGAATACTTTGATTGATTTATTACAAGAACATTCAATGCAAACAGAACATTCTAGGAACCAAGAATCAAATCAAATTACAAACAAAAGTTACCCCATGTATGAGGTATACTATTCTATTTATAGGCAGACATGTTGCCATTACAAAAGACTAAACTACCCTTACCAAAGCTAGTTTAAGTCTTCATCAGCATTGGCTGTTGATCATCCGCATTGACAAATGCGGATGAGTTGACTTCATCAGCATTTCTTCAACCGCATTGAAGTTTGGTCATCCGCATTGGTAAATGCGGATGAACAAAACACTTGTCCGCATTTCTTTGGTAATCCGCATTGGTCAATGCGGATGAACAAATGTATATCCGCATTTCTTAACTTGTCATCCGCATTGACAAATGCGGATGACCAACACTTGTATTTTTCTTCTTGTTCAGTAGATACTTGTCTTGATCCGCATTTGTTCTTGGACATGAGGGATTCGAGCAGAGCAACCATCCACCACTTGAACTGGCATGTATGATCCTTAAGGGTCCAACAATACTCCCCCTAAGGATTATACAACCTATGTACTTCAAGGATCAGAGGGTGGATTGGGTTGAGAATATTCTGCTGGTTCTAGTGCTGTTGATGAAGGATCAGTGAATGAAGGGTCCAAGATTGCTTTGATCATGTTTGAGAACTCTTTAGCATCAATCAACCTTTCCCTGTTGAGCACATGTATCTTCATTTGACTCATATCATGAATGGCATTGATTGGCATCTTCCTTAGTGAGATGGGCTCCCAAATTGATACAGTAGACAATCCATTTCTATGAATGAGGAGAGCACCATCCACATCAACTTCTAGTTTAACAATGTTGCCAAACTGCAATGGAGTCCTTTTCTTTTTCCTTATCTCCTTCTTTTTGTTGATTCTTTCATAAGCCAACTTCAGAAGTTTGATGCATTTGAGGAAGAAGTACATGTCAGTTTCCCCAAGTCTGTTTCTTATTTCTCTAAAGTGCCTTGTATAGATGTAGTGGATATATGATTCATCTAGCAATCTTACCTCATATCCATTAAACAATCTTATTTCAGATCCTTCTTTTCCTCCCCATTTTCTTTCAATCACTAATTCATAATATTTCTCATCATAATACACATTGGATATAGGCAGTGAGGAATGTGTACCAGCAATACTTTTTATTTTTAGTGATTGTGTGGGTTTGACTTTAAGTTCATGAAAGATCACCTCTTCTGCTGATTTCTTTTCCTTCTTGTCAAGAGGGTTTACAAAAGATCTGTCTTTTCTCATGCAAATGGTTTTTAGTGAATTGAAGTTGTTGGTTCTTTTGAACATTCTCAAAATATCTTCAAACTCATAACCTCTGAACATAGCTGTATGATTAATCAATTCCAATTGAGCTAGTTCTTTTAATTCATGGATCTCCAGGGCACTTACTAGGGCTGAGTATTCAGTGAAAAATTGAACAAGCCCTGAGATCCTTTTCACCATAAACATGTTCCATGAACTATCATACTTCCAGGCGATTATTTTTGATCAACTTTGCCTTTTGGAGTGGAGACACCTCTTATTAGCTCTGATGTGGTTAACCCTTCTTGTAAAGTAAATTGAGATGGTTTAGCAAACCATTCAGGGTATTTATGCAGAATAGGTGCCAGATAGTCTTGATCTTTTTGAGTGAGTTGCATGTCTTGAGCAGATACTCTTATTCTGGGCTCTTGACTGACAAACTCCTCCATCTTTTTCATTCTTTCCTTCTTCTCATTGATTACTCTAAGTATAGCATCCCTGAGAGAGTTTGTGTTCATATTAGCAAGTTTTCTCCTTGTAAATCCTTGGGAAGACAAATATTCTTTCATCTCCTTATCAGACTTGCTATATGGATCATGAAGGGTAGTCTGTGAAGTTTCAGCAGGTTTGGATTTCAGGACAGACTTTGTCTTTGAAGGTTTGGGGGACAAGGATTTCTCATACCCTGCTTCAACCATAGGGTCAAGCAGCTTGTTTACTTTTTCTTCTTCTGCTATCATACCCTCATAAGTTAGCTTGAATACCTCATCAGGATCATACCCGTGGTCAATAAGAAATAAAGCTTTTGACATCAAATCATCAGTTTTGGCTTTCTCAATCATATCATGCACATTTGATTTTTCTTTGACAGGGCTATCTTTGACAATTTGATCCTCATGAGTATATTCTTCTTCAATTTCTCCCTCTTCCAGATCAATATAATCAGTCATTGCTTTCACTTGAGCTTCAGCCTTTTCATGCTCTTCAAGAAATTCAGCAATGGCTGCAAGACTGCGGGGATCATCCTTTTTAGTCTTTTTGATTGGTTCTTCTTCCACCATAGGTCTTTTACCCTTAGCCTTTTCAGCAAGATACTTTCTTTTTCTGTGTAGGTTTGAATTGGAGTAGAAGAAGAGGTTTCTGGAATTTTAGTTTCATCAGGCACTCTTTCAGCCTCTTTGATTGTTTCATCCTTTTCATTTATTATTCTTTGATCCTCACAGATTTTTCTGATTAATTCTTTCTGATCATGAGACAGTGATACAGCAGGTACAATTTGTAAACTCAATTCCTTCTCTAACAGAACAGGATATTGAGGAATTTCAACTATAGTCTCAGATGAGCTTGTTTGATCATTTATGAAGTCCCAGATTTTGTCATCAATAATAAAGTCTTCTGATGAAAACATGTCAAGTGCCTTGATCATGTCATTGAATTCAGCCTCTTCTTTAGTACTGGGAGCTTCTGCTTCACCTGAGTAAATCACTAACTCCATGTTGGATCCTTCTTGTCTGGATCCCATGTTTTCTTCTTCTTGATCAACAGTACAAGTTTGCTCATTCACTCTCTCAGACTCTCTCCTTAGTTCAATGATTAACTCAAGTTCAGCTATTCTTTAAATGAGAGCTTTATTCTGAGATTGTAGATTGCTGATTGTTTCATTCTGCTCCTCTATAATTCTTCTTGTTCAGCCATGGCTACAGTCTGGACGGTTAAAGTGTCAACATGACCACTTATTTCATCCTTGGACAGTTGAAGAGCAGCCTTTAAATTCTCAATCTCACCATCCTTCTTCTTCTTTTCAGTCTCATACTTTTCTTTTAAGGTTTTCAATTCTGCATCTTTTTCATCTAACTCCATCAATCTGTCTTGAATTATGCTAGCTCTTCTGTTGAGTATTTTCTCCAGTTCTTCAATTCTTTTCAACAGTTGAGAAATCATCTCATCTTTTTCATTAGGTTTTAAGACATTTGATTCAGTACAGCTTTCTCAAGGAGTAGCTTCAGAAGTTGTTTTTCTTTTTGATGATGATCCTCCTCATCTGAAGATGATTTGGATTTTCTTGAAGAACCAGCAGAGTCATCAAGTTTACAGGTCCTGTGTTTAGTGGTGATGATTGAATGGGAGATGTATGAGGTGGTTGAATTGGAGATAAGAAAGGTGAGGTGATTGGTTCAGATATATGTACTGGTGAGTGGGGTGGTATATTTGAGGTGAAGGCTGAGGTATAGGTTATGGTGATGGAGGTGGTAAATTTTGAGGTGAAGGCTGAGGTATAGGTTGTGGTGATAGAGGTGGTAATTCTGTAGAGTATGATGTAGTGATGGTTGAGGGGAGTGTTGTGGAGATGGTTGAGGTGAGTGTTGTGGAGATGGTGAAGCAACAGGCTGTTCTAGTTCAATCTGTTGAATCATCCAAGGAAGAAGTGGTGAATGAGCTCCACTGTAGAAGTTCCTAGGATCCCTTTTCTTATGTATTTGTATGATTTTGCATCATAGTGGGGAATATCAAGTACTGGTCCCTGAATGACCACATTTGGGAATGTTTCATTGATTAGGCATTAGAGGAATCTTTGGTACATCAGAAATTTATATCTCCTTCCTTCTTGGACATTGGATGTCATGCCATTGAAAACATAGGCAGACATGTTAAAGGGTTGGTTGGTGCGAGAGCACATATTGCTGATGTTGTTGTGATGGGAATATCATTCCATCCTGTTTTCCTTTTGGACAAACAGTGCTCATACAAATGAATCAGAAATCTCCATTGTAAATCTAGCAAACCCTTGACTATTTGTTTAGCTTCAAATCCACCTTCATAACCAATTTCTGCAAAGAAAGAGGTTATGGTATCTTCTTCAAGTTCCAATGGTGCTTGAGCATCATCACCAAACCTCAAGCATCTTCTAACACTTTCTTCAGTAACATTTAGTGTATGCTCACTGTCAATTCTCCCCGTCAGTGATCTTATTCCATCATCCTCAACAACTTCAGCTGACTCCAAAAGTTTCTGATGTAGCTTTCAAATATGGTGGGTCTTACTGTCATGGCATAAGCTACCCTTGTAGTAGAAATGAATCTGATCATGTCTCTCAATTCTTCTGCTTCTGGTACATCAGGGTTGAGAAAACAACTGACATTATGGAGCTTGCTCCATGAGAGATTTGCCATTATAATCTGCATTCAAGACATATGCATTAGAATCACTTTATTAATTAAACCAATGTTCATCACATTTTGACTTTCATAGGTAAAAATTAAAATCATATAAAACAGTACACTTGATTTTGACCTATTCGAATTTTGTGATTCATGATTATGTTGTTTTGTTACTTGTAAATATGAGCACCAACATTAGTTAATCTTTAACATAGGTTAATCATATTCATAGTTTTTGATTTCATAATTGTTCTTATTTTAGTCTCAACGGTTGAAAAGAGCACTTTAGCATTGAATACATGTTTGAAGCTTGAAGATACACTTAAGAATGAGTCGAACTCCTTCCATTTTAATGAATATTTTTTTTATTTAGTGTGAACATTCCTTAACCTAGGTCACTAACATCATCGTACAAATGAATGTTCGACATTTGTGATTATTCACCTTTCTCAGAATCCTTTTGGTTAAGAATCAATGCCCACGGTTTTGTTGAATCAATTGGGAAACTAGGTTTAAAAGGTGACGATGATGATGAACAGTATTTGGTGGCGCTCGTCTCACTATGAAGTCGCTCAAATTTGAAAAGTATTAAATAACTCTCTTGGTTTTCTTTAAATAGTCAGATAATAGAATTCACAAAATTTTTATAGTTTTGATTTCAAATGCGGTCAATACTGTAGCAAATGCGGAAGTGTAAATGTTGATAATTTTAGACATCCGCATTTGTGTACTGTAGCAAATGCGGTAGAACACATTTTTGACCGACTGTTCGCATTCATCTTTCATCCGCATTTGTGTACTGTAGCCAATGCGGTAGAACAAAACTTGATGAGAGCATTCGCATTTGTGTACTGTAGTAAATGCGAAACTTTGAAGTAATCAGCATTTGTACACTGTAGCAAATGCGGAAGTGAAACACTTGTATTTGTACATCACATTTGTACACTGTATCAAATGCGGAAGAGACAAACAAATGTGGTAGAATACTTTAGTTCCGCATAGGTTTAAACACTTCAAATTTTCTGAATTCTTGATGCACACCAATGCAGTAGAGTAAAATCATTGTCCGCATTAGGTTTAACATTGAAATAAGTTGTTACTTGCATTGGTTATGTGTTTGGGTTACCTTGACCCTCATTAACCAATGCACTTACCTGCATTAACTTTTGAGTTTAATCAAAACTTAATGAATCTTGATTTTGATGAACTTGTTATGAAGATATGGCTTATGAAGTATGTCTTGTGACATGGTTGACTATTGAAGTTGTAATTCTTGCTTGGATTGACTTGTATATCAGGAGTGATACAAGTTTCCCATTGTTTGACTGATCTTGGGCTTGAGGGGTTTCCAAGAATCTGCATCTGCATAAGCTGATATACTATGGTATAACTTCTGCATTGACACAAACATTTTTCTCTTTGTTTTGATTTTAGGATATAATTTAAGAAATTGTAAGTATATATATACTTGATCAAAAACTTTAAAGTACTCCCCCTAAAGTTTTGATCTATTTGTGGATGAAAACTTTAAGTATTAAAAAAAGCTTTTTGAATTTACTTATAATTGATGAAGAGAAGTATATCTTTTTGTTGGGATCATATCAGTCTTCCATTACACAAGTGCATATTTTGTGATAAGATTGACATGTTTATGACATTATTGATTGAAGGTATGATTGTCCTCTTAAACTCATACCGGGTTGATATTTTGATGCTAGTGACATTTATCATGTTTAGATTGATTTAGATATTCAATATGTACCTCACATACCTTGAATGCAATGATCAACCATCCTTATGAATTGTATGGTAGAACTTTTTCACAACTTACATGACCAGGTTACTTAAGTTATGAGATCTTATTTCACTGATCCACATTGTGATTCTTTTACTTTGATCCTTATCATGATGATCCACATTGGGATTCTTCTCACTTCACCTTGGAAGGTGATCCGTAAACGGATTCTTTTGTTCATTCCTTGGAATGTATTGCTTTTGTTGATTCATCCAATTTGGATATGTTCCTCATTGGGAATCTTTTGGATCATTACATCTGCACTTTGTGCATTATTCCTCAGGTCTTTGCTCAGCAAAACAGAGATGAATATGATGTTGGTGAAAGAGATTCATAAAGTATCATTCCCTGGTGTGTGTTTGTTACTACACCTACATTCACTTGAATAAATTGATACATAGCAATACTTGTGATGAGTGTTTCACCATTGAATATATCTTTAGTTTATCACTACATGTATCTTCTCTTCCAAGTTGAGCCTACCTACATATCAGGTAAGTCATGACAGTCTGTCAAATTTGGAAATAAAGCACAGTGAATGATATAATGACTGTAATTATATCATTTCCCTATCTTTTCTTCATCAAAAATTTCCTTTTTTTGGGATTTTATTTTTTATTTTTTTTTATTCTTTTTATTTTTTATATATTTTTTTATTTTTATTTATTTATTTTTTTTTTGAATAATTTTTACATTGTTTTTGATGTTTTGATGGATTTTATTCAAGGTTAATCATACCAATTGATTGAACTAAGAATTCGAATCTACTCGGTTCAAATGCCTTAGTAAACAAATCAGCCAATTGATCTTCAGTTGGTATTTGAATCAATTTGATTAAACCCTTTTCAGCACAGTCTCTCAAAAAGTGATATCTAATTTCAATATGTTTCGTTTTTGAGTGCTGAACTGGATTATTTGTAATAAAGACAGCTGCAGTATTGTCAATATAAATTGGGGTATGCAAGAAGTTATAACCATAATCAAGCATCTAGTTTTGAATCCAGAGTACTTGAGAGCAACAAGCAGATGCTGCGATATACTTAGCTTCTGCTGTTGACACAGATACATTTGTTTGCTTCTTGCATTACCATGAGACCAATCTGGGACCAAGAAATTGACAACCGCCAGACGTGGATTTTCTATTGAAGTTGCATCCACCGTAGTCACTATGTGTAGAAATAGAAATTGAAGTCTCCTTCCTTTGGATACCATAATCCAAGAGCTGGTTTGCCCTTCAGATATCTGAATATTCGTTTGACAGCATTGACATGTGATTCCTTAGGATCAGCTTGATATCTGGCACACACACAAACTCCAAACATAATGTCGGGTCTACTAGCTGTAAGATACATGAGTGAGCCTATCATGGATCGATAGAGTGTCTGATCTATTGATTTTCCATCTGGATCGGGACCTATCTTCACTTTAGGATCTACAGGAGTTCTGATAGACTGACAATCTGCAAGGTGGAATTTCATCAGTATTGTTTTTACGTATTTTGATTGATTGATAAAAATTCCATATGCTATTTGTAGAACTTGCACCCCTAAAAAGAAAGTGAGTTCTCCCATAGCACTCATCTGAAATTTTGAATGCATGAGATCTTCAAATTCTTTACAGAGTTGCCTGTTTGTACAGCCAATATGATGTCGTCCACATATATCTGTACTAGCAACATGTCTTTTCCTTTTCCCTTTCTGAAGAGAGTCTGATCAATTCTACCTCTTTCATATCCGTTGTTAAGTAGAAATGATGATAGAGTCTCGTACCACTTCCTGGGAGCTTGATGAAGACCATACAGAGCTTTGTCAAGCTTGTAAACTCTGTGAGGAAAATCAGGATCTTCAAATCCAGGTGGTTGACTCACATAGACCTCTTCAGTAATCTTTCCATACAGAAATGCACATTTCACATCCACTTGGTAAACAATAAACTTCATGGATGCAGAATATGCTAGAAAGATTCTAATGGCTTCTAGCCGAGCTACAGGGGCAAATACTTCATCATAATCTATTCCTTCTTCTTGAGTGTACCCCTGAGCTACCAATCTTGCTTTATTTCTAATGATGATTCCCCTGTCATCAGTTTTATTTCTGTATAGCCATCTGGTACCAATAGGATATTGTCCTTCTGGAAGATCTACCAGTTGCCATACTTGTTTCTTGAATTGTAGCAACTCTTCCTGCATTGCTTCAATCCAACTGTTGTCTTGAAGTGCCTCTTTGATGTTTTTGGGTACTGTTTGACAAAGAAAGCATGAGAACAAATAGATGTTTGCAGTGCTTGACTTTCTTCTTGTGACTCTTTCATGAAGATCACCAATAATGGTTTCAACTGGATGATTCTTGTGTATTCTGGTGGGTGGAATTGAGTCACCAGTAATTGTTACATCAAGATTGGAGACATTCATTCATTATGATCAGAGACATCATCACTTTGAACTGTTGGAGAATTATGAAGGTTGTCAGACCCTGTCTCAATGTCTGCTTCAGCATTAGCAGCACTTTCATTGTATCTATCATTTGATCTTCTTTCCACTTCAGCTGAAGGCAACACTTGTTTTTCATTTCTAATTGCTATAGATTGATCTTCTGAATTAGATGGTAACAATCTGGGTCCTCTGCATTTGAAATGATTTGATTTGTGGTTGATTGTCTGATGGGGTCAGCTTGCAGATGTACATCTTCATTTGGTTCTTCAGTGTGAGTAGGAGTAATTAATGGAAAGTCAATTCTCCTTTCTATGCTTGAAGATGAACTAGCTGAAAGTAGGTTACCTGCATCAGACAAATAAAATTGATCAAAAGATTTTGTAAAAGAGTCAATATCAAATAACCAATCGGGACCATTTGTAGATTTGGGAAATGAATGTTCCTTAAATTGAACATTAGTTGATTCATCAACAATGTTTAATCGAGGATTAAACACTCTGTAAGCCTTTGACACAGAAGAATAACCTACAAAGAATCCTTCATCAGACTTAGCTGAAAATTTTCCCAAATGATCACGGGTATTTAATATTGAGACTGGACTACCAAATGACTTAAGAAATCCAATAAATAGTTTTCTTTGAAACAACAGTTCATATGGAGTCATGTTTCTTTCTTTGAAAATCGTAGTTCGATTTTGTACAAAGCATGATGTGTTAATTGCCTCTACAAAAAAGGTTATTGGCAATTTAGCATCAACTAGCATAATTCTTGCTGCTTCAATTAGTGTTCTATTTCTCCTTTCAGCTACCCCATTTTGTTGAGGAGTTCTAGCCGCACTAAATTGATGAGCTATGCCTTTAATTGTGCAAAATGAGCTCATGTCTTCATTTTTAATTCTGCCCCATTATCACTTCTTATGCTTTTGACCTTATAGTCAAGTTGGTTCTCAATTTTAGTGATAAACTCTTTGATTATTGAGGATGCTTCATTTTTATGAAGTAGGAAGAAAACCCATATGAATCGTGAAAAGTCATCAATGATAACCAAACAATACTGTTTCTTTCCCATACTCATGACATGTGTTGGGCCAAAGAGATCCATATGAAGTAGTTTCAATGGAGTATTGTTTGAGTTCACAAGTTTTAGTTTATGTGAAGATTTATGTTGTTTTCCTTTGAGGCATGCTGAACAATGATCAATAAATGAAATTCTTTTTGAGGCAATCCAATGACATGGTTTCCTTTTACTAATCTGTTCATGTTTTTGAAGTTTGTGTGCCCCAAACGTCGGTGCCAAAGCTGTGATTCATCAAATGATGCTTTTGACAAGAGACATGTTTCTTCTGTTAGTGCAGTAGAATTAAGGTTTAAGACATAAGTATTATTCTTTCTCGAGTCTTTAATACAACCCATTCTTCAGGGATATGAAATCCTGACTTTAGAATATAACAGTGGGTGTCGGTAAAGTGAGTCGAATATCTCTTGTCGCAGATCTGAGACACGCTTAGAAGATTGAAATTGAGCTGTTCATAATAATTCACTTTATCAAAGCTGAGCATCCCATTTGTCACAGATCCTTCTCCTGTAATCCTACCACCTTGTGAATCTCCTCCAAATGCCACAAGTGTTCCTTTAATTTGCTTGAAATCATGAAGGAGGGAACGATCTCTAGTCATGTGTCGAGAGCATCCACTGTCCACATACCATAGGCTATTAGACCTATATGGATGACCCTGCAAGCACAAAAGAACTATTTAGAATATGGAACCCAAGCCACCACGGTCTTGGGTATCCCGATTCTATGCATAATGGTGACCTCTTGAGGTTTTCCTCTAACCTGTGACCTAATTAGAGGTGGTCTTTGAGATTTTCTGTGAGAATATGAATGAGCTATTTCATCACCATCATTTGTGACAGGATCAGTGATCACAAGTTCATGTATTAGAGTTCAAAGCAGCGGAATATGAACAAGAATTAGACAAATTGTAGCAAGCAATCGATACTTGTATGCATTAGAGCGCATACGGTTATAGGGAGAGAAGATATATTTCTGATTTCAAGGAATGTTTATAGATGTAGAATATTTCTAATCAATCATTCATTCATTCCCTTCATTCATCCACATATTACAATAGGTTGTCACTCCTTATATAGAGTGCAACAATCACTGCTGTTATCACGGAAAGTGACAACTGGCAGATCTAATACAAAAATAACTAACTCTTAACAAACTACTGAAATGTTCACACTACTGAGAACATATTAGAGTGTTAAGTACAAAATAAAACTACTGAAACTACAACGACTGAAGAACAAGCTCTTCAGTCGTTTTACAAAAGTACTGAAACATAAACTACTGAAACTAGAAATATAAAACTACTGATATCACAACTACTGAAGAAGTACTCTTCAGCAGTTGTGACAAACTACTGACGCTTCAGTACTTGATCTTCAGACTTTGACCTTCAGATGTTTCAACAGCTGATGACTTCAGTAGATATCATCAGCTGATGTCTTCAGTCTTTGTCTTCAGGCTTTGTACATCAGTTGTTGATCTTCAGCACTTGTAAACTCTCCAGCTGTTGTATTTCAGTACTTAGTCTTTCAGCTTCAGTACTTGTGTTCTTCAGCTGTTGTACTTCAGCACTTTAGTTCTTCAGCTGTTAAGTCTTCAGCACTTGATCTTCAGCTATTGAAGTCTTCAGCACTTGTCAAACTGCTGATGAGGCTTTCAGCAGTTGTTGTGATACCATGTGGGACTTAGAGGTTTTCTGATCTTGGCTCATTGGTTCTTTTGGTCCAACAAACTCCCCCTGAACCAATGCAGCCAAAACCTCTAACTTATTTATTATCCCACTTATTGTTGGCAAAATGTTGATCTTTTTCCTTCTTGATCAGTAGAGAAGATGACCCATGTAAGCTCCGGCCTGGGAAGAAACCTCAAATGTTTGTTTGGCAGAGTATGAATGGGAACTCTGTTTTGGGGAACAGGACACAGAGTTGTTATCCCATTCATGAGATTTACTTCCCCATAATGAGTCTGTACGACTCTCTTGTGTAGGCCTCAAGGAAGGTGATTTGTTACCCCATGGTTAGCTCCTCAGCACCTCCTTCAGATAATGATTCAGGCCCATAATACTCAGACAGGTATTTGGCCTGTTTCCCATTCTTTAGCTCCACAGTTGTTATTATTCTGTAAGCAAACTCATCCGGGTGATTACCCTCTAGGAACAACTGGAACTCATTTTTCCTGACTTCCTCAAGCCTCTTGTAAACTAACCCCTTTTTCACTATTTTGTTTTCCAGCATCTTCTGAGGGGTTAGATTAGCTTTGTAGGCCTTCTTGAAGTCTTCTAGGATTTCCCAGGGTGAAACTACAAAAACCAGAGAGATCACTTCATCTACGATCTTTTTTCACCTGGCCAATGTATCTCTGAGGTATATTTTTCTTATGAATTCTGTGAGAGACCCTGGGATCAGGCCAAATCCTCACTCTTTCCTTTTGATATTGAAAGGTATGCCTGAGAGTGTAAAGTCTGAGGGCTTGCTTCTTCATGTTGATGATAGAAGATGTGGCTGCCTAAGCTTTGTCAACTCTCTTCAGCAATTCCTCATCATGCTGTTTATGAAGCTCTTCTTCTTCTAGCTTCACTTTAACCATTTGTCTCTGGACTTCAGGAGTATTGCTGAGGAGTGGCTTGTGGCCTTAGGCAACTGAATCACAGCTGAGAGCGGCAGCCTGTCTTCATCATCTTCTTCATCATCTTCTAGCCTCAATATCCTTCTCTTCTTCTTCAAGGGTATATCATCGGCTATGGGTTTTGAGGGTAAGGGAGTTGGTTTGGTGGGGTTGTGTTTTGGGTGGTTTTTTTGGGTGGGATGTTGACAGGCTGTTCTAGCATCCTTGAGGTGAGTGTGGCTTTTGATTGCTTGGCTAGCTCAGTCCTGCTCCCAACGCCCGCTTCATTCAAAGCTTCAATAACAAGCCCCTTAGTATATGCTTCAGACGAACAGATCTTGGTGGTGATTGCCAAGATACTGTCCCTGGACCAAGCTTTGATTTCGATCATTGCTCTTCCAAGATATTTTGCAATAAATCTAATCATGATTTCAAGCCTTTCTCTTTCTAACACTTCATAACTTGCCCATCTATTCTGGATTTCTTCAATCTCTAGTCGTCGAATCTCAGAGTCAAGTTTATTGGTGTCATGGCCTTGCCTAAACAGCTGATCAATGATGTTGTCCATTGATCTGTTGTGTTCGGCATCAGCCTCTTTTATCAGTAGCTCCAAGGCTTTATCTTCAGCAATGTGCTCATCAGCACCTTTCTTTCGCTTGTAGGTGAGCATTGGTTGCTGTTCTTTCTCCTCCTTTTGGGCTTGCTTCGCTTCCTTCTTTTCCTCGGATCTTTTCCTCTTCTTTTCTTTCACTGCAGTACTCTCCCCCTTTTTGGATGCATTGGAGGAAGGGGTCTGTACCGTAGAAAGAGTCTTTTGTAGAACAGCATCAATCAAGGGCTGTAAAGTTGAGGAAAGCCTCTCATCAATGGCTTTAGTCACATATCAGTGATTATGGGTGTGATGAGAGGGAGGGAATTTTGAAGTACAGCACCTATTTGCTTAGGAGGGTTATGTTCCTAAGAAGTAGGACCTGAAGCAGAGGCAGGTGTTTGAGTTTGGAGTGGCTCGTGTTGGGGAACCTTCAAGTGAAGGTGCCATCTGTGGGTGGTAGAGGCAGATGGTCTTTCTCCTTGTGAGAGTTGGTCAAGTAGGTTTTGCAGCCTACTGACTTTCTCTTCAAGGATTGTGTTCTGGGCAAGAACATCATAGAAAAAGCCCAGGTCATCATCAGCCGAACTGAATCATCTGACCTCCTGCTTAGAGCAGGATTTACATGCACTGGGTGTAGACCAGTTGGTGCATGTGCCCCTTGTGCTTGGTACTGGGGACTTCCAGCCTCAAGACAGTGTCCATCATCAGCTGTTGCCTCTAGTGAGGTCTTAGCAATGTTACCAGCCTCACTCTGATCATGTGCTGAGTCAGAGAGGTGGCAGCCTCACTAGATATTCTAAGCTCCTTGTCTACACCAGGAGATAGAAGTGGTAAACCCCTGTGCTGTGGGTTATCAAGTGCACTGTGTTCCTCCCCCTCAATTATAGAGGTATTCCCAGTAGTAAGTGGTTTCTGGGGAGGGGGTGAGGAGTGCAGTTGAGTCAGCACTTGTGCAACTATTAAAGTTGGGCTGTGAG
This sequence comes from Flaveria trinervia, assembly GCA_025506515.1. Classification (NCBI taxonomy): domain Eukaryota; kingdom Viridiplantae; phylum Streptophyta; class Magnoliopsida; order Asterales; family Asteraceae; genus Flaveria; species Flaveria trinervia. The sequence continues at coordinate 50,780,203 of CM046456.1, forward strand.
GGGCGGTGTTTGGGGTGAAGGGATAGAAGCAGTGTGCACCTGGGGAGGTTGGTGCTCTTCAATGGCAATCTCCTCAAGTGAGGAAGATCCCAGATATGTCGGTACCCCTTGTGTGGTTGCTGCAGGCTCCTGTTGAGAGGAAGCATGAGCGGCTATGGCTGGAAGAGTCATTGTATCCACTAGGGGGTTTGGACTAGTGGATATATCCTGCGTTTGTGTTGCAGGGGCATCCTCAGGGGACTCAATTCCCAGTGTAGCCGTTTTGGGTTTCTTTTTGGTCGGTTTGGTGGGGACTTTGGATTTGGAGGTAGTGGCTGTGGGTTCCAGCTGCGTGGGTTTTCGCAGCTTGGCATCCATTTTGAGTGTCTGGTCAGAGTTGTGCCGGGAGTATACTTCCGGCAGAACAGCCGTAGCAGGGACTCCCAAGCCAACAAGTCCCTCAGCATTAAGCTGGTTTGTAATGATGGCCATTATGAACCGTGGATATAGTATCCAACGGTTGGCAGTTAGTTTTTGAGCCATATCCTTGAGCTCTAAAAATATTATTTCTGAAAAATTTAGTGGTTGTTGCTCAAGAATAGAATACATTACCTGCTGCCATTTTGTCGACATTTGATCCCAAGACGACGTCTTAGGGGCCAAACATATATTCACCATGTGAAAAATCAGGCGCTCAGCGTCATTAAAATGTTTCTTCATGATAGTGGAGGCACTGAGATCGCCTTGATATCCATGTTGAGCAAAGGATAGATCTATGGTGCCCTTTGGATATCCAGCAGGAGAACTAGCATCATTCAGTTGAAGAATTTGGTGGATTATTGCAGGAGTGATGACTACTTCTTTGTTGTTTACGACCGAATGGAGGGATGGTGTGTTGTTCTCCTCAGTGGTAACAGTAACGTTCATCCAAAATTGGTGCAAGGATTCGGCATGTAGTATGGGATTCAGAAGAAATGCCGTGTTGTATTGGGACTGAACCATAAGATCGATAGCAGTATCGAACTTAGTCCAGATGGGCGATTTAGTGAGGTAGGCAACACAGTTGTGTCGCGGTTTAATTTGCATGGACGCCATGGAGAAGAGGGAAGTTTTGGAGAGGAACGTTAGGTTTGAAGAAGATGAAGCATTGAGAGCTTAGGTTAGGGATATTTATAGGGTACAGGTAAGAAAACGACTGAAGGATGTGGTGTTAGTCATCAGTAGTTTTAAACGACCGTTGACATGGTATTATCCTTTCAGACGTTGAAACAGCTGAAGTCGTGGTGTTAGGCATCAGTAGTTTAGAAAACTACTGAAGACCGTGGTTTTGACTTCAGATGATTGAAACAACTGAGGACTTGGTGTTTGTCATTAGTAGTTATGAAACTACTGAAGACAGTGGTTTTGTCATCAGCTGTTGTAAACAACTGAAGACTTGGTATTAGTCATCAGTAGTTATAAAACTACTGAAGACGTGGTTTTGCTTCAGTTGTTTAGAATGAAACAGCAGTTGTACAAACGACTAAAGAGAAAGTTCTCTTCAGCTGTTTTCGTCAATTCTTAGCTTTTCAGCTGTTTCATACTGTCCTCAACACATTCATTAGTCTTTTTAGCTGATTTCAGTTGTTTCATAGGACATCAGTACTTATCTGTTTTTACTGATTGCAGTAGTTGTAACTGCATCAGTAGTTGTAACTACATCAGTAGTTTAGAACAGATGAAGTACTTCAGTACTTGTGAGACACTTAGCCTTCAGTAGTTATAAAACTACTGAGGGTAAAAGAGCTCATCAGTACTTATATGTAACATAGGTACTAATGATCATCAGTACTTATTACTAAGATCATCAGTAGTTGTCACTTATTCTAGTTGCAGCATACCAAGCCTTAACACCAGGTTTTGGAAAGTTGAACTATCCAAAGGCTTAGTAAAAATGTCTGCAAGCTCATCAGCACTAGGCACCAACATAGGAGCAATCAGACCTTTTTCAAAACAATCCCTTATAAAATGATGTCTGATCTCTATATGTTTGGTCCTAGAGTGCTGGACTGGATTTTTGACAATGCAAAGAGCTGAAGCACTATCCATTAACAATGGAGTCTTAGTCTCTGAATGCCATAATCCAAAAGTTGGTTTTGAAGCCAGAGTACCTGAGATGTACAACTTGCAGCCGCAATGTACTCTGCTTCAGCAGTTGATGTAGCAACTGAGGTCTGTTTCTTGCTCTGCCAAGAAATCAAGCAGTTGCCTAGGAATTGACATCCACCAGACGTTGATTTCCTGGTCAACTTACACCCTGCATAGTCACTGTCAGAAAAAGCAACTAAGTTACCAGAATGTCCGGTAGAATACCATAACCTAGAGATGGAGTGCCTTGCAGATATCTAAAGATCCTCTTGACTGCAATCAGATGAGACTCTTTAGGTGCAGCCTGAAATCTAGCACAAACACATGTAGCCAACATAATATCTGGTCTAGAAGCTGTTAAATACATCAAGGACCCAATCATACATCTGTAAAGTGTTTCATCAACCACTTAACCTTTCTGATCTGTATCCAGTTGTGTGGTGCTGCACATGGGAGTAGAACAAGGCTTACAGTTTTGTAAATCAAACTTTTGCAAAAGATCTTTTGTATATTTGGACTGATGAATGAAAATCCATTAGCCTTTTGTTTGATTTGCAACCCCAGAAAGAATTGTAACTCTCCCATGGCACTCATTTCAAACTTCTGTTGCATCAACTTTGTAAAGGCATCACACAACTTTGGATCAGAGGATGCAAAAATGATATCATCTACATAAATTTGAACAAGTAGATTATGCTGCCCAGCTTTCTTAATGAATAAAGTCTTATCTATGGAGCCTCTAGTGAAATTATTTTCTAGAAGAAAGTTTGATAATGTCTCATACCAGGGTCTAGGAGCTTGTTTTAACCCATAAAGAGCCTTATCAAGCTTATACACCCAATTAGGATGTTTATTGTCTTCAAAGCCCGGAGGTTGACATACATAAACTTCTTCTTTATTTTTCCATACAAAAATGCACTTTTGACATCCATTTGAAAAACTTTAAGATTTTGATAAGCAGCATAAGCTAAAAACATCGGATTGCTTCCAGTCTGGCTACAGGGGCAAAGGTTTCATCATAATCAATACCTTCTTCTTGTGCAAACCCCTGAACAACCAGTCTGGCCTTGTTCTTAACAATAAGCCCATTTTCATCAGTTTTGTTCCTAAACACCCATTTAGTGCCTATTGCACACTTACCTGGAGGTAGAGGAACCAGTTCCCACACTTGCTGTTTCTTGAACTGAAGAAGCTCAAGCTGCATGGCATCAACCCATCCATTGTCCTTTAAAGCAATGTGATAATTCTTTGGCTCTTGCTGACTGATGAAGAGAGCATAGAAGCAGAAATTTGACAATTGACTTCTTGTTGATACACCAGCAGTGATATCACCAATGATTTGAGACATAGGGTGATTCTTCAGATCTTGATACACAATGAGATCTGTGCAAGTGTTTGTAGCAGGTTCAGCAGTAACAGATGGTGATGGTGAATCATTTCCTTGAAACCAATCAGTGGATGGTAATTCAAAGGAAGTTGAATTTGAAGAGATCTCATCAGCATTTGTTGTGGATGGTGCTACTGAGCTACAGGAACATCAGGTCTAGCTGAATCAGGCAGCTGATCACTAAACCTGAAGAGGTGAGTACTGCAATCATCAACATCATCAGCAGTACCACCAGGTGGTGAACTGTTGACAGGAGCAACAGCAGGAGTTTGATAAGGAACATATTGCAGTATGTCCAAATCAAATAACTCCACAGGGCTTTGTGGAATCTTGTCCTTTGGAGATTCATTGAACTTAACATGTAGAGTGTCTTCAACCATCTTTGTTCTGCAGTTGAAGACTCTGTATGCCTTGCAAGTAGATGAATAACCAACAAAGTACCCTGCATCCACCTTAGGATCAAATTTATGGAGTTGATCCTTTGTGTTGAGAATAAAACAGGGACACCCAAATGCTTTGAAAAATGAAATCAGAGGAGCCAAATGATGGAGAACTTCATATGGAGTCTTCATCAACCTCTGATTTACTAAAAATCTACTATGCACATAGCAAGCTGTGTTAATAGCTTCAGCCCAAAAGGTCAGTGGCAAACCTGAGTCCGCCAGCATGGACCTTGCAGCTTCAATGAGGTCCTGTTCTTTCTCTCCAGTACTCCATTTTGTTCTGGAGTCCTTGGAATGCTGAACTGCCTTTTGATTCCCTTTGAAAGATAGAAGTCGTCAAGTGTATGATTTCTGAACTCAGTTCATTGTCACTCCTAATACACTTGACTGGAAGGAATACTGCTTCTCAATATACAGCACAAAGTGAATAATCTTCTGAGCAGCCTCATCCTTTGAATGTAGAAAGAAAGTCCATACAAATCTGGAGTAATCATCCACAATTACCAGACAGTATTTCTTCTTTGCCATGCTCATTACTCTCACAGGACCAAATAGATCCATATGCAGTAATTGCAAGCAGGCAGTGGACTTAGGCACTTCAATAGGAGGGAATGAGACTTTGTGCTGTTTTCCTTTTAAACAAGCAATGCAGGTTTCATCACAATGAAACTCCTTTATTGGTAAGCCTCTGACTAACCTATTGTGGGTAAGCTGATTCATGTTTTTGAGATTAACATGACCAAGCCTTCTGTGCCACAGTTTAGATTCTTGAGAAGAGGCTTTGGAAACTAAGCAAGGATTGCCTTTGAGATCTATTTTTTTGGAAAGATCTAAGGCATACACTCTTCTTGTCCTGTTGGCTCTCAGGAGAGTGTGATCATCCAACACCTTGTCAATCAAGTGCAAAACTTTGGATGACAGAATCCTACAGTTTTGACTGGTGAAAAGGGCAACATGGCCTTTATCACACATTTGACTGACACTCAAGAGATTGTACTTGAGATTTTCCACATGATTAACATCATCAAGAAGAGAGCTGTTCCCAGTCATGTGCATAGATCCCCCACTGTCTACATACCAGATGCTACTTTGGCATGTTGAAGAACCCTGCAAAAATAAACAATTAGTTAGTTTTAGAGACCCAAACCTTTTTGGTTTTGGCCTGGTCTCATCAATAGATGGTAAACTAACAGGTTTATCTGAAACAACAGCTTGAGAGAAAGAAGATGGTGTAGAAGAGGAGTCCTTTGGCTTGGACCTCCTTTTCTGTGGTTTCAACATAGGAGCATCTAGTTGGTTAACTCTACCCAACAGATGTTGTGCCATCATAACCAGCTGTGTCTGATTTTGTGATAAAGCTTTCAGCTCATCAGACACATTGCTAGTGGAGTTTGATAAGTTCCTATGTTGCACCTTCTTCTCTGAGCAACCTCAGCTGTCACCTGTTTAACCCCTTCCTTTTTGGATTTCTTTGAGGACTTAAGGGTTACAGGATTTGATGTTGCTGATACAAATGTGGTCTCAAACTCAGTTTTCATTTTTACCATTTTCTCATTAATTTCTCTTTAGTTTGAGTTTGGAACCTCTTTTGTACCAACAATCATCTGTAAGATGATTGAACAAACCACATACTTCACATGGTTTCTTCTTCATCTTAGGTTGATCATCAACTAAAGAGGGTGAAGCAACTGAAGACTTGTTCTTCAATGCTTTGGAAGCATTGTTGCTTTCTTGACAGCCTCTTTAGTAGTCTTCAAACTCTTTCTACTGCCAGTTTTCTTCTCTTCAGTACTGACAGCAGTTGAAGTTTGAACTTCAGGTGTTAAATCCTGCTCTCTAGTCCTTTCAGGACCTTCAGAATTAACTCCTGAGTTGATCAACTCATTTATCATGTGAATGTCAGCATTTGAACCATCAACATCAGCTGATAAGTTCAAAGAGGGCTTGATGCTGACTTCTACTTCTGATTGTGCTGTATCAGAAGTAGATCACATGATATGATGATTGGTTATCACTCTCACCATCAGATTCTTCCTCTGCTCTTGGGGTAAAATCTGTAGGTGGAGCAGTGTGATTGTAACCAATTCCAAACTTCACATTTGAAGCAGATTGCTTACTAAGAAGCATTTCAAAACCTTTGCATGATTGTACCCATCTATCACACTCGACCTGGGTAACTGCAAGGGTTTCTTTGAGATCTTTGTACTTCTCTAGGAGTACCTCTTCTCTAGCCTTATTATCAATTATTTGGCAATTCAGTTTATAAATCTCATCATTTTTATCTTTAAGCACAGACTCAAACTCAGCTTTGTTTTTGGAAATTATTTGTTCTAGCTCAATGTTCTTATTAATTAGAGCTACATTTGCTTCTCTAATGGAAGCAAATGCTGCTATGCATGGTTCAGAACATAATTTGGCTTTTGCCTCAGAGGATACCTGTGATACCTGAGGTGTAGAGGCATTAGAAAATGAAGTATCAGCAGACTCCAAAGCCATAAGAGCTAGATTCCCAAAAGGACTGTCACCACCATGTTGACCAGCACCTGAGAACAGTTGGTCATGACCAGACATGTCATCTGGTAAACTGCTCCAGTCAACAACTCCTGGGGTGAAGAAGCTGTGTTGTTGAGGTTGAGGTTGTTGATGAGATTGGGATGGCTGAGGTTCTAGTAGTGCATGAGGTTGTGGTGCCATAGGAACTTGAAATTGATTTGACTGTGGCATGTAATAACAAGGGTACGGATATGGCATTTGACCCTGAGGAACAAAATATGCTGGAGATTGTTGTTCAGGATGATGACTAGAAGTGACAGGATGTTGCCCTCTGTGTTGTTGACTATTGCCAGGAAAAGTCACAAAGGGTGCAGTGGAGTTAGATCCAGTTGATCTACACTCTCTTGCAAAGTGTCCAAGCCTTTGGCATTTGTGACACCTCAACTTGCTCTTGTCAAAACCAACTTTGGTTTTGCCAGAGAGTCCTGGGAATTTTCTTCCAGTTCTTTTATAGAACTTCTGAGATCTGATATTTATCAGGCCATTTGGCTCAAAATATCCATCTCTTCTAAGTCATCATCAGCAATCCCCTTGAGATCATCCATAATGAAGCATAAATTGTCATTATTACACCCATTAAACTGACCATCAATACTCACAAATGCAGAATCAGAAGTGCTTGAAGAGAAATTAATATGCTCATCATACTGGCATTCAGATGAAGCATATTCTGACTCATGACCCACCAAGGCAATGTTGCCTGGTACAAAGTCTTCAGTGAGCTTTCCAGATGAAGACAGCTTTCTCTTCTGTTCTATCTCTCTCTCAAACGTGAGCAGTTTCCCATGGAGTTGGGTGAGAGATAGTTTGTCCAAACTTGCACTGGAGCGTAGGACAATAGTATATGTGTCCCATCTCTCAGGCAGTGATCTGAGAAATCTATTATTCATCTGAATATTTGTGTATTCAAGTTTGACCATTTTTAGTACAGAGATCAAACAAGAGAACCACTCATATTGTTGAGTCAGTGTCTCACCCTTTCTATGAGAGAATGTCTCATATTGTTGGGCAAGAATTTCTCTATTATTTGCCAAGACCTTATCTGTTCCTCCAAATTGTTCTTTCAAGGCATTCCAGAGGTCATGGGCAGTTTCATTATGCATTAGCCCAGAATAGATTTCATTTGGCAATGCCATGGCTAGAATTCCATGGGCTTTTGCATCAATTTCAAGCAACTTCTTATCCTCATCAGAGTATTGCTCCCTCCTCTTCGGAACCATTTGATTTGTTTCCGGGTTATTCACCATAGGCTTGTGTGGACCATGTACCACTGATGTCCAACAACCTGCGCTGTTAACAGACAGGTGATGGAGCATACGTCTTTGCCATATGTTATACTCATTCCTAACCAGCATTGGTGGCTTGGTTGAGGAACCAGTATTGTGAGGATCATTGGAGGGAGTGGTCATTTTCAGTTCAAAAACAATTTAATTCAAGCTTTAAAAGGTTTTAAACAGACCACAACAAACTCAATGAAAACCAAGAAAAGATCTCAAGATGAATGACCAGAAATACAGAAAATTTCAATCTCTATAACCGTTTCTTAAAACAAAAGCTAAATCAATCAAACTTAGATCTTGAATAGCAGTTTCAATGATCAATTATTAGATCGATTAATGATTAACCGCTCTGATACCATTTGACAGGATCAGTGATCACAAGTTCGATGTATTAGAGTTCAAAGCAGCGGAATATGAACAAGAATTAGACAAATTGTAGCAAGCAATCGATACTTGTATGCATTAAGATCGCATACGGTTATAGGGAGAGAAGATATATTTCTGATTTCAAGGAATGTTTATAGATGTAGAATATTTCTAATCAAATCATTCATTCATTCCCTTCATTCATCCACATATTACAATAGGTTGTCACTCCTTATATAGAGTGCAACAATCACTGCTGTTATCACGGAAAGTGACAACTGGCAGATCTAATACAAAAATAACTAACTCTTAACAACTACTGAAATGTTCACAACTACTGAGAACATATCAGAGTGTTAAGTACAAAATACAAAACTACTGAAACTACAACGACTGAAGAACAAGCTCTTTAGTCGTTTTACAAAACTACTGAAACATAAAACTACTGAAACTAGAAATATAAAACTACTGATATCACAACTACTGAAGAAGTACTCTTCAGCAGTTGTGACAAACTACTGACGCTTCAGAACTTGATCTTCAGACTTTGACCTTCAGATGTTTCAACAGCTGATGACTTCAGTAGATATCATCAGCTGATGTCTTCAGGCTTTGTACATTAGTTGTTGATCTTCAGCACTTGTAAACTCTTCAGCTATTGTATTTCAGTACTTAGGTCTTTCAGCTTCAGTACTTGTGTTCTTTAGCTGTTGTACTTCAGCACTTTAGTTCTTCAGCTGTTGAAGTCTTCAGCACTTGATCTTCAGCTGTTGAAGTCTTCAGCACTTGTCAAACTGCTGATGAGGCTTTCAGCAGTTGTTGTGATACCATGTGGGACTTAGAGGTTTTCTGATCTTGGCTCATTGGTTCTTTTGGTCCAACAATTTGAAAAGTCAGAACAAGTATGAAATCGTTTTTATATTGTTTCTTTGATTTTTACCTGAGTCTTTCATATTTTCATCCTTTGTTGGTTTATATGTCCTTGATTTGTTATTATAAATGTGACTCTTAATAGTTGTTTTGTCAGATGATGTTGGTGAATAGGCTTGTTTTCAGGAATTCTCACTCTCGATTGCTTGTAATAACAGTCATTTGTATGTGATTGTTTAAGTCACAGATTGAACAATATTTGTTTAAATAACATGTTTTTGTTGAATGATTGTTCATGTCACAGATGGAGCAATATTGATTGAAAAAGCACTCCTCTGTTTTGTGGTTAAACATATCACATATGTCACAATACATATGGTTGTTAATTTTCTCAGATTTTACTGGTCTTGACTCAGTTGATTTTCCCTTTTTTAACTTAGTATCATTCTTTTTGCTGGAAGAAGAATCAAATTTAGCCTTTTGTGCAGTTTGCTTTACTGGACTGAATTTGATTGTCTTTTGAGCCTGTTTTTGTTTCCTCATCCTTTTCTGTAGCTCTTTCTCAAACTGTTCAACATGATCTTTATTGCATATGTCAAATCCTACTCCATTTCTTGATTTTGATGTTTGAGGATCAGGTTGACTGTGTGATTTTGAACTCAGAGATTTTTTGTTATTTCCTTTTAATGAACCTTCATCTGATATGCTTGAATTTTGATAAGTATTGATCTCATTATCAGAACTGCTTTCAGCAGGGGGTTTAGTCTTTTGCACAAACTTCTTTTTCCCATTAGCTATAGCAGGTATGAATTTTATGAATGGAACAATAGCTTTAATGGGGCTGACTGGTTTGACAACACTTACTGTCTTGTCTGAACACTCTTTTATTTTTATTGGGTGACCTAACTTGATTTTATCCTCACTAGTTTCAATGTAAACACTTGGTTCATTTTGAGGATTTGTGATTTGTTTTACTATCGTGTGGGTTTTAATAGTGTTAGGTTCAGTTTGATTTTTGAGTGTGACAGATTCAGGCATGACTGTATAGTTGTCATTGTATGGTGGAGGACATGAATTATACCCAATCCCTGACATGTCTTTTGGATGCTTTTGAGAATCCAGCATCTCTTGCAGCTTTACTGAAGATTGTTGAAACTTTTCAAGTTTCATTTCAGTAAGGGCTTGGTCAGCTTTAGATTGAGCTAATTTTTTAGATAATAGCTCATTCTCCGCTGCAAGAGAATACTTCTCACCATGAAGTTTTTCTATGTCAAAGATGAGAGATTTAATTTTAATTTCAAAACTTTTTCTTTCTCTCTTCATCATCTCTGACTTTACTTTCTCCTCTTTTATTTTCTCAGCCAATTTGTGGTTATGCTCTCTATAACCTTGAAGTTCATTTATGCACTTATCAGGACAAAGATTGGATTTTACCTCAGATGGCATGGGGGATGGTCCATCATTAATGTGTGCCATCAGTGCATGGTTCTGGAATTGTGGCTTGACTTCCTCAGCATACATGCTCCAGTCACACACTCCGTCTTGTCTGATAACAAGTGCATTTGCTAAAGGTTGGTTACTCCCAAAAGGTTGATTGGTCAGTTGAGGTTGAGCTTGAGAAGATTGGTGTTGTTGATGATGATATTGTTGCTGATGATTGAGGGAGGGAATGCTTGAAGACGGTTGATATGATGATTGACTATGATAATGTCGTGGAGTATTGTTGTTTCTTCTTGGAGCATTACATTCTCTAGAGAAGTGCCCGGCTATTCCACAATTGAAGCATTTGACTTTGGATTTGTCGTATCCGAGCTTAGTATTTTCATTCAAGCTGAGTTTTTTGCCTTTCCTGAAAAACTTTTTAGCTCTCATGGCAATCATAGCCATTTGCCATTGTAAATCCATCTCTTCTACATCATCTGGATCCATTTCCTCCAGATCTTCTTGGATTAGATGTGCAGAAGTCAGTCTTCCTCCCAAATATGCCTCAAAACTTGCTACAAAGGCATTATATGTAGCCTTCTATTCTTCTGTTTTTTGATCATCAGTAGGGTTGGTAGAGACAGAAGAGAATCCTGTTGATTGATTGGTTGATGTTGATGCTCATGCTGATGGTCTGTTAATTGAGTGTGCTGCAAAGAATCCAGTGGTTTTGTGTTGATCTCCAGACGACAGAAAGTCATCCTCTTCAGTGATGAAGGCATTCCCACAGAATGAGTTTCAGATGGAAACTTATAAGATTCAACAACTTTTGGTCCTCCAAGATTCCTACTTCTTTCATCAAGTTCCGGTGCTTCAATTTTTGCAATCATTATGTCAAGAGTGGTACTCTCCAAATCAAGAGTATTTTTCAGCATTGTTACGTTTTGTTTCCAATGCTCTAGAAGACTATGTAACATTTTCTTGTTGAGTTCTTTTGATTTGTAAGTCACTCCCATTATCTCCAAATCATTTACTAACTGCACGAATCTGTGCAATTTTTTAGAAATTGATTCCCCTTTGAAATGATGGAAGGTTTCATACTGATTTATCAGTTTGTCTCGGTTGATTTCAGTAACCTCACTACTTCCTTCACACATAATTTGCAAAGCATCCCAAACTGCTTTTCCAGTTCCATACTTCTCCAGCCTTTTAAGCACATCCATCTTAAGTGCTTGAGTGAGGATGGAATATGCTTTAAGGTCAATCTTGATCTTCTTATAATCGTCATCATCTAGAGTAAGATCTTCACTGGGAATCCTCGTTGTTCTGTAGAGAGCTGCCTGATCAGCTGATAGTGTTATTGGGATATGGGGACCTTTACATATCGAAATCCAGTATTCAGGATCTACACCTGTAATATAATTCCTAAATCTTATTTTCCATTGTTTGAACTCAGATTTATGTTTCAGCATTGGTGGTTTTGGGGTATGCCCAAGTTCTGAATAACTGTGAGAATCCATTTTATCAGTTGATTTTTAGTATGGATTAGTGAGTTTTTAAGCCTATTCTGTGTGTTTAGTTCAAATAATCAATAAAAATGTCCAGTAGATTCAGATCTGATGACTATGATGTCTGTAATCACGAGTGTCTTTGTATTGTTGTAGGTTGTCGGACTTGTAGTCTGTAAGATGTTCTGTGTTCAACTGATTGGTTGAATGAGGGGCTGTTGATGAGTATTTCAGGTAGTATTCGGTGTGTAAACTGATTAGAGATGTATAAATACTCTCTTCAGCTACTCAATCACCAGATCTATCGGGTTCAGACCAGATCTGTGCAGATCTGAGTAAGAACTGAGAGCCGTGGCTCTGATACCAATTGACCGGAAAGGATTTGAGAAAGTTAATCTCAGTTGATGTGAATCAATAAGGACCGAATATAGTGATTGAGTCAAAGATTGAGAGGCGGAATCAGACAATCAATGAACATTGAATACACATGATACTCATAAATATGTTTGTATATATTGAATATCTGAATCAATCTAAACATGATAAATGTCACTAGCATCAAAATATCAACCCGGTATGAGTTTAAGAGGACAATCATACCTTCAATCAATAATGTCATAAACATGTCAATCTTATCACAAAATATGCACTTGTGTAATGCAAGACTGATATGATCCCAACAAAAAGATATACTTCTCTTCATCAATTATAAGTACATTCAAAAAGCTTTTTTTAATACTTAAAGTTTTCATCCACAAATGGATCAAAACTTTAGGGGGAGTACTTTAAAGTTTTTGATCAAGAACCATACTTTAAAGTTTTTGATCAAGTATATATATACTTGTGTACTGTAGCAAATGCGGTAGAACACATTTTTGACCGACTGTTCGCATTCATCCTTTCATCCGCATTGTGTACTGTAGCAAATGCGGTAGAACACATTTTTGACCGACTGTTCGCATTCATCCTTTCATCCGCATTTGTGTACTGTAGCAAATGCGGTAGAACAAAACTTGATGAGAGCATTAGCATTTGTGTACTATAGCAAATGCGAAACTTTGAAAGTAATCAGCATTTGTACACTGTAGCAAATGCGGAAGTGAAAAACTTGTATTTGTACATCCGCATTTGTACACTGTATCAAATGCGGAAGAGTTAAACAAATGCGGGAGAGTAAACCTTATCCGCATTAACAAATGCAGCTAAACACTTAGTAAAATTTTCATCCGCATTAACAAATGCGGTAGAATACTTTAGTTCCGCATAGCTTTAAACACTTCAAATTTTCTGAATTCTTGATGCACACCAATGGGGTAGAGTAAAATCATTGTCCGGGTTGATATTATTGATTGAAGGTATGATTGTCCTTCAATCAATAATGTTTATGACAGATTTGAAATAAGATCCATGGGGGAACTCAATTTCTTTCTGGGAATTCAAGTGAAGCAAGTTGAAGATGGCGTCTGCATAAGTCAGTCAAAATATGTTCAAGACATACTTAAAAGCTTCAATATGACTGAATGTAAGGTTGCTAAGACACCCAATGCAAGAAACCATTCCTCTGGGCTAATCTTGAGGGGGAGTGTGTGGATGAACACCTTTACAGGGCTATGATTGGGTCTCTTATGTACCTTACAGCTAGAAGGTCTAATATCCTATTTGCCACATGTATTTGTGCTAGATATCAAGCAAACCCCAAGGTGTCACATCTCATCACTATCAAGAGAATTCAAAGATATCTCAAAGGTGCCTCCACACTTAGCCTTTAGTATCCTAAGAATTCTGACTTTAATATGTATGCCTATACAGATTGTGATTATAGTGGCTGCAACATGATTGCAAAGTCTACATCAAGGGATGTTAATTTCTTGGTGGAAGAGTTGTCTCATGGTAAAGCAAGAAACAATCTTGTGTCTCTACATAAACTGCTAAAGCTGAATGTTGCAAGCTATTGTGCTCAAGTGATTTGGATTCAAAATCAAATGCTTGACTTTGGATTAAACTTCAAGGAGACTCCTATTCATATAGATTAACAATAGTGCTATCTCTATCGCAAAGAATCCTATGAAGAACTCAAAGACAAAACACATCAATATCAAGTATCATTTGATCAGATATAACTTTAAAAAAGGATTAACTAAACTAGTCAATGTTAAAATAAATGAAGAGTATGTTGATGTGTTCATCATGACTCTCTTTATTCTTCCCCCACTCAAGGACAGATAAGTACTCCTAACTTTCCCATGTCTAGCCCACATCATCTACCCAATATGGAGGTGGACATCCTTTAACCTGTTCAAGAGATCCATATGGAAGAGGCTCTCATTTCGGCAAGTAATTACATATTTAAGACCTCAACCATGACAACTCAGCCCATTGATACTGTTGGACCAAAAGAACCAATGAGCCAAGATCAGAAAACCTCTAAGTCCCACATGATATCACAACAACTGGTGAAAGCTTCATCAGCAGTTTGACAAGTGCTGAAAACTTCAACAGCTGAAGACTAAAGTGCTAAAGTTCAACAGCTGAAGAACACAAGGACTGAAGCTGAACAGCTGAAGAACACAAGTACTGAAGCTGAAGTTCAAAGTACTGAAGTACAACAACTGAAGAGTTTACAAGTGCTAAAGATCAACAACTGATGTACAAAGTCTGAAGACAAAGACTGAAGACATCAGCTGATGTTATCTACTGAAGTCATCAGCTGATGAAACGTCTGAAGTTCAAGTCTGAAGATCAAGTACTGAAGTTTCAGTAGTTTGTCACAACAGCTGAAGAGTACTTCTTCAGTAGTTGTGATATCCGTAGTTTTATGTTTTTACTTTCAGTAGTTTTGTAAAACGACTGAAGAGCTTGTTCTTTAGTCGTTGTAGTTTAAGTAGTTTTATGTTTTTCAGTAGTTGTAACAACTGATAACACTTAGCATTTTTGTAAGGATATGTCAGCTGTTTTGACATCTTCAGTAGTTGTGTTTCAGTTGTAATAAATCTGTTAGATGTCACTATCAAGTGACATCAGCAGACGTCACATCTCTTATATAAGAGGTGTCGACCTAATTGTAAGTGTGACATTTCGTTACCACGAAAGCGAATATTGAATGAAATATATTTGCAGAATTCTCTCTCTATACCGTCTTTGTTCTTCATTGAATATCGTTTCGTTCTTGTGAATCGGCTAATTCATTGTTAGAATTCCGCTGCTATACTCTCTAATCAATCAAATATAGATCACTGATCCTAACAGATACTCCATCTGAAGTAGTGAGTTAGCCAAGGAAAACCAACAGCCAAGAACATCATGCTGGTGGTGAGACTACGGACATTGGTCCAATTATCTCATCCCCCAATGAGTCTTCTGATGAAGAGGATGGGAATCCAAGACTAAAGGTCAAAAACTATCAAAAACATGCTCCTACCTAGTCTCTAAGGTTAGTCACTTGGATTCTTAGGTGAGTACCTTACAAAACAGGGTCAACGATGAGCACTTAAAGATATCTTATCTCAAGGAGAAACTAGCTATAAGTCCTTTAAGAGGAACTTATCCAGGAACACAAGAACTTGTGGATGTGATTGACCTAACTCCTAGCTCACCTATGTAAGAGGTGATGCTACCAAAAAGGAGAGAAAATCATTACAATCACAAAACCTAGGAGTTCTTCACACAGCATGGACTTTAAGGACTCACCATCCTCACTTGCAATTGTTAATGCTTAGCAACTTCCTCAAGTTGACATTTATGTGGACTTTATAGAATCTTTCTTTCAGAGTCTCTTTGAGGAAGGAATTCCAAGGGATATGTCTTTTCCATCACAAGGAACTTAAAATTACATTATAGGGTGGAGATATGATGCTGATAAAAGAGCGCTCATTCTTCAAAGAGATCAAGGGCAGCAAGAAGTCTTCAACTTTCAGACTTTGAACTACTATGAAGGTCTTGATCTTGTAAACATTCCACTTGTCAACACAAGCCATTTCGACAAGCTGACAAGTTTTCTCAAAGGATTCAAGACGAAATGACTAAAGAGTTCAGCCTTAGAAGAAGACAACGGTAATCAGGCTATGTTATTGGTCAATTATATGTTGAGGCATACCCTATGATTAGCTTCATAGGGAAAAGGTTGACTAGAGATCTAGTGATAGAACCTGAGAGTCCTGTCACATCTACAATTCCTTAAAGGTTCATTCTCTTGATGAGACACCTGCTAGTAAAGATGCATCTCAACCTCTCTCTAACCAGAGCTTGGATGCTACACCAAGCAATAAAGGCCAAAGCTCTCTCCATCCTATGTCACCAAGGTCTATGAGTGATAAGAGAAAAAAGGTTCTAACCTCTGAGGAGATTGAGGATGAGGAAAGATAGAGGAAAAGGAAGCTAAGGAGAGAAAGTTCCTTTACTATCGGTTGGCTTCATGGAAGTTGCAATAAGGGCAACTCTTGACCAACACTCAAAATGATGAGTTGAGGGCAGTCAGGATTGCCTACTCACAGACCCGGAACTATGATATTCATAATATCATCTCCTTCCCCTTAGAGGAATTAAATGAACTGGCTGACATTGAAATGTCAAGAGAAAGGAAGGTGGCAGAGGATGCTCTTCTTCAGATGAAGGAAGAAAAGAGACTAAAAAGCATCAAAAAATTGGCTAAGAAGTTATGGGAGGCATGGAAAAGAGATATATAGGAAGGCAACTCTGAAAGCACTGAAGGCAAAAGCTCTTAAAAAAGAGTTTGACAATTTTTCTTCTCATTAGGATGAAATCTTGGATGATATCATCGATTGATTCTATCATCTGATGAGAGACCTGCACACTCATGGCATGACCAAATCCATGGAAGATAAGGATTCTAGCTTTGCTGATGGTCTACCTGATAAATGGGATCCATTTGTGTCTAATCTGCAACAAAACAAAATTCTTGCTACTTTAGACATGGATGACTTCATCTTGAAGTTAAGGGAGGAAGAGCTACATATGAAGTACAAGTCAAAGAAAGGATCCTATGTTGATAATCCTTCACTATACAACTCAATTCCATCTCCGACTGTTTCAGGAGAATCGTTACAAACGGCATTTGTGTCTAGCTCTTTTGCTCCTTCCCAAAGCAGTGCGTCAGGAACCGAAACGTCAGGTTAATCAGGAACTGAAATGTCAGGTTCATTAGGAACCCAATACATAGTTCCTGAAGCAAACACTACAAAGTTGAAGATCGAGAATCTTGGAAATGTCACAGTGGAAGTTGCTAAAGAACACATGGACCTTCTAGCGGCTGTTGTACAATCTTATGATGGTTTAGTTGCTGCTAAGATTGGGAATTGTCATCTTGTAGATGACGACTACGAGCAAGTTGATAAAAATTGGCTAGAAATAATAGATATAATGGGGCCTTTCGCTAGTACAGTTAGAAGAGCCAAGAAGTTTGTGAAGACAATAGGGCAAAATCTAGTTTCCATTAAATATATGACTTAAGGGTTTGACAAAAGCAAAGTCACATGCTTCAACTGTGGTGAAAAGGGGCACTTTAAACGTGAGTGTGTAAAGCCAAAGAAAACAGGCTCCTACCTAGTCTCTAAGGTTAGTCACTTGGAATCTTAGGTGACTACCTTACAAAGCAGGGTCAATGATGAGCAACTTAAGATATCTTACCTTAAGGAGAAACTAACTATAGTCCTTTAAGAGGAACTTATCCAGGAACACAAGAACTTGTGGATGTGATTGACGTGACTCCTAGCTCACCTATGTAAGAGGATGATGCTACAAAAAAAAGGGAGAAAGTCATTACAATCACAGAACCTAGGAGTTCTTCACAGAGCATGGACTTTAAGGACTCACCATCCTCACTTGCAATTGTTAATGCTTAACAACTTCCTCAAGTTGACATTGATATGGACTCTATAAAATCTTTCATTCTGAGTGTCTTTAAGGAAGGAATTCCAAGGGATATGTCTTTTCCATCTCAATGAACTTAAAATTACATTATTGGGTGGAGATATGATACTGATGAAAGAGCGCTCATTCTTCAAAGAGATCAAGGGCAGCAAGAAGTCTTCAACTTTCACACTTTGAACTACTATGAAGGTCTTGATCTTGTCAACATACCACTTGTCAACCCAAGCCAATTTAGACAAGCTGACAAGTTGTCTTAAAGGATTCAAGACAAAATGACTAAAGAGTTCAGCCTTAGAAGAAGACAACGGTAATCAGGCTATGTTATTGGTCAACTAGATGTTGAAGCATACCCTGTGATTAGCTTGACAGGGAAAACATTGACTAAAGATCCAGTGATAGGACTTGATAGTCCTGTCACATCTACAATTCCTTAAAGATTCATTCCCTTGATGAGACACCTGCTAGTGAAGGTGCATCTCAACCTCTCTCTAACCAGAGCTTGGATGCTACACCAAGCAATAAAGGCTAAAGCTCTCTCCATGCTATGTCACCAAGGTCTATGAGTGACAAGGGAAAAAAGGTTCTAACCTCTAAGGAGACTGAGGACGAGGAAAGATAGAGGAAAAGGAAGTAAAGGGGAGAAAGTTCCTCTACTAGGTCTGTTGGATTCATGGAAGCTGCAATCGGGGCTACTCTAGACCAAACACTCAAAATGATGAGTTGAGGGCAGTCAGGATTGCCTACTTACAGACCCGGAACTATGATATTCATAATATCATCTCCTTCCCCTTAGAGGAATTAAATGAACTGGTTGACATTGAAATGTCAAGAGAAAGGAAGGAGGAAGAGGATGCTCTTCTTTAGATGAAGGAAGAAAAGAGACTAAAAAAGATAAAAAAACTGGCTAAGAAGTTATGGGAGGCATTGGAAAAGAGATATGATGGAAAGGCAACTCTGAAAGCACTGAAGGCAAAAGCTCTTAAAAAAGAGTTTGACAATTTTTCTTCCATTGGGAATGAAAGCTTGGATGATATCATCAACTAATTCTATCATCTGATGAGTCACCTGCACACTCATGGTCTGACCAAATCCATAGAAGATAAAGTTTCTAGCTTTGCTGATGGTCTACCTAATAAATGGGATCCATTTGTGTCTAATCTGCGACAAAACAAAATTCTTGCTACATTAGACATAGATGACTTCATATTGAAGTTAAGGGAGGAAGAACTACGTATGAAGTACAAGTCAAAGAAAGGATCCTATGTTCATAATCCTTCACTATACAACTCAGTTCCAACTCCAGCTGTTTCAGGAGAATCGTTACAAACAGCATCAGGTTAATCAGGAACTGAAATGCGAGGTTCATGAGGAACCCAATACATAGATCCTGAAGCAAACACTACAATGTTGAAGATCAAGAATCTTGGAAATGTCATAATGGAAGTTGCTAAAGAACACATGGAACTTCTAATGGCTGTTGTACAATCTTATGATGGTTTAGTTGCTGCTAAGATTGGGAATTGTCATCTTGTTGATGACGACTACGAGCAAGTTGATAAAAATGGGCTATAAAGAATGGATATAATATGGGCATTCGCTAGTACCGTTAGAAGAGCCAAGAGTTTATGAAGAGAATAGGGCAAAATCTAGTTGCCACTAAACGTACGACTTCTAGGTTTGACAAAAGCAAAGTCACATGCTTCAACTGTGGTGAAAAGGGGCACTTTAAACGTGAGTGTGTAAAGCCAAAGAAAACAGGAAATGGAAATCCATTTCCTACATTCAACCATGAAGACAAGGATATGATTATAACTTTATCCTCAAGTAAAGAGACAAAGGCTTTGACTGCTCAAGGTGATGAAGGTCAAGACTGGTCTTTCTGATTTGTCTCTAAGGGTGATCTAAACATTGCTTTCATTGATGCATTGGATGATGGTTCTTCCAGTGAAGGAGACATCATATCTCAACTACTTTGAGATAACGAAGAATCTATGGATGTTGTTGATCATCTCGTTAAGGAAGAACTTAGAGCTACGAATGCAGAATCCAGTCACTCAAGGGTCTGACTCTGATTTGATGGCTGTTTCTTTTGATTCATCACAGGTAAGTTCTAAAGACCCCAATTATTTGAAAAGCATGCTTGTACTGAATGTGACAAATTTAGAGAAAGCATTGATTTCAAATTTGCTAGGTATAAGAACATAATGATAATCTAGTAAATGATTTACAATATTGCACTAAAGCAAATCGTATTTTAAAACAAAATGAGTGCAGCTGCGAAGAAAAGATAAAAGTTTTAGGGAAACAACTAAGGGAAACCGAGGTTGTTGCCTTAAATCAATAAAATGACATCAAGTTTTATTTAAACTCCTTAGAGGAAACTAAAAAAGGAAAAGCAGTTATGGAAGTCGAGGTTGATTCATAAAAACAAAAACTGCACTGTTCGGCAAGTTCTTCTCACATAGTGAAAGAACGAAATAACAACGAAGGTTTTGGTTATAAGCTAGTACTGCCACCACATGAAATCCTTCTGAACACTAAATGTAGACCAGTTAATAATAACCCTGTAAAGGATCATGTGGTGTCCACTCCTCCGGTTAGCGATCCTAATTCTATGGGTAAACCTGCGAAATCTGTCACTAAACAGAAGGATTTTACTTTGAAATCAAAAGCAAAGATGCTTGTTGAGAATTCGGATTATAAAATTAAAAAGGTTAATTTAGGGACAGGTTCAAAAATATCTATTTCAGAACACAAAATGACAAATCAAAATAATCATAGACGTGGCAATCAACAAAGTCCAAATAAATTGAAGTGAAAGATATTTGAAATTTTAAAACAATTACTTTTGTTAAAGAAGGTGAAATATCTAAAAGAGATATGAGACAACCCAACCGGACACAACTCAAACCTCTACCAAACTCAACCCTATATCAAAATGTTCCTAATTCTCTAGAAGGGAGATCATGCTACAGTTGTGGAAAACAAGGACACATCTCTCCTAATTGTCCTTACTATCAAACACCCAAAAAGAAAATTGAACTTTTTAATGAAAAACCATGATTTTCTAAAGTTAGATCTAATACTCCACCTAAGAGTATTAATGAACCTAAAGTTCAAACCATAAGCCAGTCACCAGTTTACCACAAACAGGCCTTACATAAAACTAGTTTATGGAAAGAATAATCAAGTATAGTGTACGATCATGAGGAAAAGAAGAAGAGAGATATGCCCTCATCCACTAAAGGACATTGGGTTGATATCATGACGTGTGATTCCTTTGGGTCACCCAAGCCAGTTAAGGCTTCGGTCCCAAACCTAAACTAATCAATTCATCTCTATGTGTAGGGTGTCCGCTACAGTGCTATCAGTAATACCTGGATTACTGATAGTGGGGTGTCCAGGCACATGACCGGGAATTAGTCTCTCATTTTCAACACCAAACAAATTAAAGGGAGACGCGCATCATTCGCGGGGAATAAAGGAGGGTACATCACTGCTCAAGGCGAAGTGGGAAACGAGAAAATGAAGTTTGACAAGGTCAACTACGTTCAACAACTACAAAACAACATGTTTTCTGTCTCCCAGATCTACGATAAAGGATTCAAACTTGTGTTTGACAACACGAAGTGCTACATGTTGAAGAAGGGTTATGTTATTGAGGAGGATAAAGTTCTAACGTCAGCTTCAAGATATAACGATTTGTATGTATTGGATATATCAAAAGCCTTCATAACGGAGTCCATTGTCCAATGCTTCTTGTCAACGGCAACAGAGAGGGATTCAGTCTCATGGCATGGGAGAATGGGACACATTAATCTAGGAAGATGAATCATTTGGTTTAGAATGATCTGGTGAATGGAGTTATAGTTAAGAATTTCCAGCTCCTAGATTTCTGCGTAGCATGTAAGAAAGGGAAACAGACCAAGAAGTCTCATAAAGCGAAGAAAGTTAACTCTATTTGTTGGACCAAAAGAACCAATGAGCCAAGATCAGAAAACCTCTAAGTCCCACATGATATCACAACAACTGCTGAAGGCTTCATCAGCAGTTCGACAAGTGCTTAAGACTTCAACAGCTGATCATCAAGTACTGAAGACTTCAACAGCTGAAGACTAAAGTGTTGAAGTCCAACAGCTGAAGAACACAAGTGCTGAAGCTGAAGACTAAAGTGCTGAAGTCCAACAGCTGAAGAATACAAGTGCTGAAGCTGAAGACCAAAGTACTGAAGTTCAACAGCTGAAGAGTCCACAAGTGCTGAAGATCAACAACTGATGTACAAAGTCTGAAGACAAAGACTGAAGACATCAGCTGATGACATCTACTGAAGTCATCAACTGATGAAACGTCTGAAGTTCAAGTCTGAAGACCAAGTGCTGAAGTTTCAGTAGTTTGTCACAACAGCTGAAGAGTACTTCTTCAGTAGTTGTGATATCAGTAGTTTTATTTTTTTACTTTCAGTAGTTTTGTAAAACGACTGAAGAGCTTGTTCTTTAGTCGTTGTAGTTTCAGTAGTTTCTTTTCAGTAGTTGTAGTAACTGATAACACTTAGTATTTTTGTAAGAAGATGTCAGCTATTTTGACATCTTTAGTAGTTATGTTTCAGTTGTTTAAATAATTCTGTTAGATGTCACTATCAAGTGACATCAGCAGACGTCACATCTCCTATATAAGGAATGTTCCACCACGACATTCCTATATAAGGGATGATTGACCTGATTGTATGTGTGACACTTTTTGCCACCACGAAAGCGTGTGATTGAATGAAATATTCTTTTTGCAGAAACTTTCTCTCTCTATAACTAATTCTGTTCATTGCAATATCTTCGGTATTCTTGCTCGAATTGTGCTAGTTGGTACTCTATTCCGCTGCTGAAATCATTCGAATCGATCAAACTAGATGCTGAGATCCTATCAAATGGTATCAGAGCAGGTTAATCATTGATCGATGTAACAATTGATCATTGAAACTGCTCATTTGCTCTAAGTTTGATCAAACTAGCAAATTTGCACGAATCTGTTATAGAGATTGAAGTTCTGTCGCTTTTGGCTATTTTAATTGAGGTTCTTAGTGGTTTTGAGCTAAATTTGTTTTGCTTATCTTGAATTTGTCTGAATTTTCTAAAATGACTACTCCTTCCAATGATCCTCACAATACTGGTTCCTCAACCAAGCCTCCAATGCTGGTTAGGAGTGAGTATAACATATGGCAACGACGAATGCTCCATCACCTGTCTGTTAATAGTTCAGGTTGTTGGACATCAGTGGTACATGGTCCCACAAGCCTATGGTGAATAACCAGAAACCAATCAAATGGTTCCGAAGAGGAGGGAGCAATACTCAGATGAGGATAAGAAATTGTTTGAAATTGATGCAAAAGCCCATGGAATTCTGGCCATGGCACTACCCAATGAAATCTATTCTGGGCTAATGCATTATGAAACTGCCCATGACCTCTGAAATGCCTTGAAAGAACAATTCGGAGGAACAGATGAGGTCTTGGCAAATAATAGGGAAATTCTTGCCCAACAATATGAGACATTCTCTCATAGGAAGGGTGAGACACTGACTCAACAGTTTGAGCGGTTCTCTTGTTTGATCTCTGAATTAAAAATGGTCAAACATGAGTACACCAATAGCCAGATGAATAACAGATTTCTCAGATCACTGCCTGAGAGATGGGACACATTACTATTGTCCTACGCTCCAGTGCAAATTTGGACAAACTATCTCTCACCCAACTCCATGGGAAATTGCTCATATTTGAGAGAGAGATAGAACAAAAACGAAAACTTTCATCATCTGGAAAGCTCACTCATGACTTTGTACCAGGAAACACTGCCTTGGTTGGTCATGAGTCAGAATATGCTTCATCTGAATGCCAGTATGATGAGCATATTGATTTCTCTTCAAACACTACTGATTCTGCATTTGTGAGTGTTGATAGTCAGTTTACTGGGTGTAATAATGACAATCTATGCTTCATCATGGATGATCTCAAGGGGTTTGCTGATGATGACTTAGAAGGGATCGATATTTTTAGCCAAATGGCCTTGATAAATATCAGATCTCAGAAGTTCTACAAAAGAACTGGAAGAAAGTTCCCAGGACTCTCTAGCAAAACCAAAGTTGGTTTTGACAAGAGTAAGTTGAGGTGTCACAAATGCCATAGGCTTGGAAACTTTGCTAGAGAATGTAGATTATCTGGATCTAATTCTTCTGCACCCTTTGTGACTTTCCCTGGCAATAGTCAACAACACAAAGGGCAACATCCTGTCAATTCTGGTCATCATTCTCAACCATAATCTCCTGCATATTTTGTTCCTCAGGGTCCAATGCCATATCCTTACCCTTGGTATTACATGCCACAAACCAGTCAGGTTCAAGCACCCATTGCTCAACAACCACATGCTCTTCCTGAGCCTCAACCATCTCAAACTCATCAACCTCCTCAACCTCAACAACACAGCTTCTTCACCCCTGGAGTTGTTGACTGGAGCAGTTTACCAGATGACATGTCTGGTCATGAACAACTGTTCACAGGTGCTGGTCAACATGGTGGTGACAGTGCTTTTGGGAATCTGGCATTTATGGCTCTGGAGTCTGTAGATGGATCATCCTCAAATGCCTCTTCATCACAGGTATCATAGGTATCCTCTAAGGCTAAGGCAAAATTATGTTCTGAAACATGCATAGCAGCATTTGCCTTTATTAGAGAAGCAAATGTAGCTTTAACTAATAAGAACATAGAGCTAGAAAAGATCATTTCCAAAAGAAAGCTGAGTTTGAGTCTATACTTAAAGAGAAAAATGATGAGATTTATAAACATAAATGTCAAATCACTGATGATAAGGCTAGGGAAGAGGTACTTTTAGAAAAGTACAAAGACCTCAAAGAAACCCTTGAGGTCACCCAAGTAGAGTGTGATCGATGGGTATAATCATGCAAAGGTTTTGAAATGCTTCTTAGTAAGCAATTAGCTTCCAATGTGAAGTTTGGCATTGGTTATAATCACACTGCTCCTACAGATTTTGCTTCAAGAGCATAAGTGAAATCTAATGGAGAAAGCAATAACCAATCCACCTCATCATGTGATTCACTCTCTGATAGAGCACCATCAGAAGTTGAAGTTAGTATTATTCCCTCGTTGAACCTATCAACTGATCTTGATGGTTCAAATACCGACACTCACATGATCAAAGAGTTGATCAACTCAGGAGTTATTTCTGGAAGTCCTGAAGGGACTGGAGAGCAGATTTAACATCTGAAGTTCAAACTCCAACTACTGTCAGCACTGAAGAGAAGAAAACTATGAGTAGAAAGGGTTTGAAGACTACTAAAGAGGAAGTCAAGAAAGCAAATAGTGCTTCCAAAGTGTTGAAGAACAAGTCTTCAGTAGTTTCATTCCCTTTAGTTGATGATCAACATAAGATGAAGAAGAAACCATGTGAAATATGTGGTTTGTTCAATCATCTTACAGATGATTGTTGGTACAAAAGAGGATCCGAACTCAAACATAAGAGGAAATTAAAGAGAAAATGGTTAAAATGAAAACTGAGTTTGAAGCCACATTTGTACGACCAACATCAAATCCTGTAACCCTTAAGTCCAAAAAGAAATCCAAAAGGAAGGGGTTAAACAGGTAACAGCTGAGATTGCTCAAAAGAAGAAGGTGCAACATAGGAACTTCTCAAACTCCAATGCCAATGTGTCTGGAGAGCTGAAAGCTTTATCACAAAATCAGACACAGCTAGTTATGATGGTTCAACATCTATTGGGAAGAGTTAACCAATTAGATGTTCCTATGTTGAAACCACAAAAAAGGAGGTCCAAGCCAAAGGATTCCTCTTCTTCACCATCTTCTTCCTCTCAGGATGTTGTTTCCAACAAACCTGTTAGTTTACCATCTGTTGATGAGAACAGGCCCAAAACCAAAAAGGTTTGGGTCTCAAAATCTAACTAATTTGTTGTGTTTTGCAGGGTTCTTCAACATGCCACAGAGGCATCTGGCATGTAGACAGTGGAGGATCCATGCATATAACAGGAAACAAATCACTTCTTAGTGACTACTCTCAAGGAAGGAAGGGGTTTGTGTCATTTGGCAATGATGCAAAGGGTTACATCATCGGCAAAGGCTTTGTTTCCAATGGGGAAATAAAGTTTGATGATGTTAACCATGTGGAAAATCTCAAGTACAACCTCTTGAGTGTCAATCAAATGTGTGACAAAGGCCATGTTGCTCTTTTCACCAGTCAGAACTGTTGGATTCTGTCATCCAAAGTTCTAAGTTTGATTGATAAGGTGTTGGATGAATACACTCTCCTGAAGGCCAACAGGACAGGAAGAGTGTATGTCTTAGATCTTTCCAAGAAAATAGATCTCAAAGGCCATCCTTGCCTATTTTCCAAGGCTTCCCCTCAAGAATCTATTCTATGGCATAGAAGGCTGGGTCATGTTAATCTCAAAAACATAAATCAGCTGATAAACCATGGTTTAGTAAGGGGACTGCCTATGAAGGAGTACAAATGTGAAGATAATTGCACTGCTTGTTTAAAAGGAAAACATCACAAAGCTTCATTTCCCTCCATAGAAGAACCTAAGTCCACTGCCTGCTTACAGCTTCTTCACATGGATCTCTTTGGTCCTGTGAGAGTGATGAGTATGGCTAAGAAGAATTATTGTCTGGTAATTGTGGATGATTACTCTAGATTTGTATGGACTTTCTTCTTGCATTCAAAGGATGAGGCAGCTCAGAAGATTATCAACTTTGTGTATTAGAAGTGATAATGTAACAGAATTAAGAACAATACACTTGATGATTTCTACCTCTCAAAGGGAATCAAGAGGCAGTTTAGCACCCCATGAACTCCTGAACAATGGAGTAGTGGAGAGAAAGAACAGGACCCTTATTGAAGCTGCAAGGTCCATGTTGGCTGATTCTGGACTGCCAATGACTTTTTGGGCTGAAGCTGTCATACAGCTTGCTATGTACAGAATAGAGTTCTAGTAAATCAGAGGTTGATGAAGACTCCATATGAAGTTCTTCATCATTTGGCCCCTCTAATTTCATTCTTCAGAGCTTTTGGTGTCCTTGTTTCATTCTCAACACACGGGATCAACTCCAAAAATTTGATCCTAAGGTGGATGCAGGTACTTTGTTGGTTATTCATCAACTTGCAAAGCATACAGAGTCTTCAACTGTAGAACAAAGATGGTTGAAGAGACTCTACATGTTAGTTTAATGAATCTGCAAAGGACAAGATTCCACAAAGCCCTATGGAGCTATTTGATTTGGGCATACTGCAATATGTTCTTATCAAACTCCTGTTGTTGCTCCTGTCAACATTCACCACGTGGTGGTACTGCCGGTGCTGATGATGATGATGATAGCAGTACTCACCTCTTCAGGTTTAGTGACCAACTGCCTGTTGTCCTCTAAACCTGATGCTCCCGTAGCTTCAGTAGCTTCATCCACAATAAGTGCTCATGAGATTTCTGCATCTTCAACTTCATTTGAGTTCCACCATCTACATGGTTTCAAGAGTCTACATCAACATCTGTTGCTGCTGAAGGTTCTACAACACTTGCACTGATCTCATTGTTTCTCCAGAGCTAAAGATCACCCAATGTCTCAAATCATTGGTGATATCAATGCTGGAGTTTCACAACCATAGTCAATTGTCCAATTTCTGCTTCTATGCTCTCTTCATCAGTCAGCTAGAGCCAAACAATTATCATGTTGCACTTAGAGACAATGGCTGGGTTGAAGCAATGCAGCTTGAGCTTCCTCAGTTCAAAAAGCAGCAAGTGTGGGAGCTTGTTCCCTTCCCCCAGGTAAGTGTGCAATAAGCACTAAATTGGTGTTTAGGAATAAAACAGATGAAAATGGGCTTATTGTTAAGAACAAGGCCAGATTGGTTGTTCAGGGGTTTGCACAAGAAGAAGGTATTGATTATGATGAAACCTTTGCCCCTGTAGCCAGACTGGAGGCAATTAGATTGTTCTTAGCCAATGCTGCACTCCACAATCTTAAAGTTTTTTCAAATGGATGTTAAAACTGCATTTTTATATGGTAAAATAAAAGAAGAAGTTTATGTGTGTCAACCACCAGGTTTTGAGGGTAATAAACATCCCGAATGGGTATACAAGCTTGATAAGGCTCTTTATGGGTTGAAACAAGCTCCTAGAGCCTGGTATGAGACATTATCTAACTTTCTTTTGCAAAATAATTTCACTAGAGGCTCCATAGATAAAACTTTATGTTAGGATCTCAGCCTCTTGGTTTAATCGATTGAACAGATATAGCAGCGGAATAGCTCAGAATTAGACAATTCAAGCAAGAACTTCGATATAAAACGATAAAAGAATTTTGTTATAGAGAGAGAAATATCCGACAAAAGGATATTGCATTAAGATTGTCGGCCTCAAAGGCACGATTACAGGTGAGTCACCTTCCTTATAAAGGAAAGAGTGACGAAGGCTGATGTCACTTGAAAGTGACATGTACCTGTTTGATAACTACTGATGTTTAACAACTACTGAAGATGTCAACAACTGACATCTTCTTACAATGTTCCTAAGTGTTAAACATCTTATTTACAACTACTGAAAAACATAAAACTACTGATACTACACACAATTGAAGAACAACCTCTTCATTTGTTTACAAGTACTGAAAAGAAAAGTAAACAACTACTGAAATAAAAGAAAACTACTGAAGAAAGAAAACCATCACAACAACTGAAGAAGCCCTCTTCAGCTGTTGTCATCAGCTGTTAACATCAGCTGATGTCTTCAGTACTTTAACATCAGACTTTGTCTTTCAGCTGTTGATCTTCAGTCTTTGTCTTCAGTACTTGTTGAAGTCTTCAGACTTTAGATCTTCAGCTGTTTCTCAGTCTTTGTCTTCAGTACTTCAGACGTACTTCAGCAGTTGTATTCTTCAACTTTGTAGAACAGCTGATCAGGTCTTCTTCAGCTGTTGTGATGTCCTGTGGGACTTAGAGGTTTCTCTGATCAGGCTCATTGGTTCTTTTGGTCCAACAACTCCCCCTGAACCAATGCAGCCAAAACCTCTAAGTTATTGACGAGTCCCACTTATTTTGGCATATAGATTGGTCTTTTTTATCCTCTTGATCAATGAGAAGTGACCCTTTTTCAGCACCGGCCTGGGAAGAAGTCTCTGATGATCTGTTTGGCATGATATGGTTGGGAGCTCTGTATTGGGGACTTGGACACCGAGCTGTTACCCCAACCATGAGATCTACTTCCCGTGTATCAGCCTATATGATTCCCTGGTGTAAGCCCTTAGAAACATGATCTGCTCATCCATTGTCAGCGCACTCGGGCACACCATCAAATAATCCTTCTCGCCATACACTTCAGATATGTACTTGGCCTGTTTTCCATTCTTGAGCTCAACCGTGGTTATTTGTCTATAAGCAAACTCATCTGGATGAGTCCCTTCTAAGAGCAGGTTGAGCTCTTCTTGTTTGAAGTTTTCAAGTCTTTTGTAAACCAATCCCTTCTTTATGATTTTGTTCTCTAACATCTTTTGAGGTGGTTGTTTGGCTTCATAGGCTTTCTTGAACTCTTCAACAATTTCCCAAGGGGACACTACAAGAACCACAGTGATGTCTTCGTCGACAACTCTCTTCACTTGCCCTTGTATTTTGAAGGAATTTCTTTCTTGACAATCCGATGTGCCACCCTAGGATCAGGCCATATCCTTACTCTTTCCCTTTGGTATTGAAAGGTATTAGCAAGGTGTACAATCTTAATATTTCTTTCTTCATGCTAATCATTGAAGAGGATGTGGCATATGCTTTGTCAATGCTTTTCAGCATTTCCTCATCATGTCTTTGCATCTGTTCCTCTTCAATCTTTATCATCACATCATGCATTTGAGAAGCAGGAGTGATGGACATTGGTTTAGCCTTAGGCAACGTAATAACTGCAGAGAGTGGCAGTCTGTCTTCATCCTCCTCTTCATCTTCATCAGGCCTCAGTACCTTTCTTTCTTTTGGCTAGGTACATCACTGGCATGGTTTTGGGGGTAAAGGATTTGGTTTTATGGGGTTGGATGGTTGGTTTAGAGGGTAAAGGGTTGTTTTAGTGGGTTGTGGAGGTAGTGATTTTGAGGATAGAGGCTTTTCAGACTGTTTTAAGCATTTTGGCTGTAAGGGAGGCTTTGGTAAATTTTGTTCAGTTCTTTTCGGTTCCCAACCCCAGCTTCATTCATGCCTCAATCACTAAACCTTTGCAGTATGCTTCAGACGAACAAATCTTGGTGGTTATTGCCAAGATGTTGTCCCTGGTCCAGGCCCTTATTCAATCAGAGATCTTCCCAAGTATTTAGCTATAAATCTGATCATTATCTCCAGCCTTTTCTCTTTCTAAGGCATCATAGCTAGCCCATCTTGAGTTGATCTCCTCTGTTTCCAACCTTCTGATCTCGGAGTCTAGTTGTTTGATGTCAAAACCCTGCCTATATAACTGGCTCATGATTTTAATCCATTGAACGGTTATGGTTGGCGTCAGCTTCTTTCACCATATCATTCTGCTCCTTCTCCTTCTCAGACTCTCCTTTCCTCTTTTGATATGTGACATGAAAGTCTTTTTGACTTTCATTCACTTCAGCTCCCTTCACACTCTCCTTCTCCTTCTCATTTACAACTCAGATTCTTTCTCTTCTCCCATCTATCCTCTTCCTCCGTCTCTCTTTTCCTTTTTCTGAATGACTGACTCTCCCCCTTTTTGGTTGCATTGGTGCAAGGGTTGAGCAGTAGAAAGGGATTTAGTCACCAACTCCTCCACCAAGGGTTGTATTATTGTAGGAAGCCTCTCATCAATGGCTTTGATCACTATATCTGTGATCATGGGAGTGATGAGAGGTAGGGATTTTTGAAGGTTAGCAACTGATTGATCAGGATGGTTCTGTTCCTGAGAATCAGTGCCGAAAGCAGAGGCTGGTGGCTTGGAGTATATATTGGCTCAGTGTGTAGGGGCTTCAGAAGAAGGTGCCATCTGTGGGTGTATTGTGGTGGCAGGCAGTGGACTTGCATCCTGAGACATCTTGGCCAGCAGCTCTTTGAGTCTGCTAACCTCATCCTCTAGAATGGTGTTTTGAGCAACTACATCATAGAAGAAGCTCAGGTCATCATCAGTTGATACTGAATCACCTGACCTCCTGACAGAGTCAGGATAACCATGCCTTGAGTGTAGATCATTATAGCATGTGCCCCTTGTTTCTCGGTTCTGGGGACTTCCACTCAGGAGACTATGTCCTTCATCAGCTGTTGCCGTTGGTGAGGTCTTAGAGATGTTACCAACTGCATCCTGGTCATTTGCTGAGTCAGGGGTGGCAGTGGCAGCCTCACCAGAAGCCAGCACCGTTCGCACCTCCTTATCTACACTAGAGAGATGGAACATGATAACCCCTGTGCTGTGGTTGACAGAAGCATTGGGATCCTCCCCTCAGGTGTTTGAGGTTATCCCAGTAGTGATTGGTGTCTGGGTGGGGGTGAGGAATGCAATGCTATGTCAGCACCTTTGCAACAATTATTGTAGGGCTTTGAGGGGCGGTTGCATCAGGAGAGGGTGTGGAAGCAGTGTGCACCCGGGACAAGTGGTGCTCTTCAATGGTAATCCCCTCAAGTGAGGAGGATCCCAGCAGTGTGGCTTCCCTTTGAGTGGTTGCTTCGGTTCTTTTGAGAGGAAACCTGAGCGGCTTCAGTTGGTGGAGTCATAGTCTCTACTGGGGGGTTAGGTCCAGTAGAGATAACCTGCTTTGGTGCAGCAGGAGCATCCACAGGGGACTCAACTCCCTGAGTAGCTTTCTTAGGCTTCTTCTTAGTGGGTTTGGAGGGGACTTTGGATGTGGAAGTGGAGGCTGTGGGTTCCAGCTGCGTGGGTTTGCGCAGCTTGGCAGCCTGTTTGAGAGTTTTGGTCAGTGTTGTGTCGGGAGTATACCTCCGGCAATACACCAGCAGCAGGACTCCCCAGACCAACTAGTCCCTCAGCAGAAAGCTGATTCTCTATTATGGCCATTATAAACCGAGGATATAGTATCCAACGGTTAGAAAGTGGTTTGTGGCCATATCCTTGAGTTCAAGAAAAATTATTTCAGAAAAGTTTAGTGTTCTTGTTCAAGGATAGAGAACAGTACCTGTTGCCATCTGGAAGACAGTTGATCCCAAGAGGAAGTCTTCGGGGCCAGGCAAACATTTACCATATGAAATATTAATCGTTCAGCATCTGGAAAATGTTTCTTCAGGATTGTTGAAGCACTAAGATCACCCTGATATCCATGTTGTCCAAATGAAAGATCAAGTTGCGCTTAGGATATCCACAGGGTAGGCACATCATCTAACAGTAATATCTGGCGGATGGTAGCAGTAGAGATGACCACCTTATGAGAGTTGATGGACGAATGAATAGATTCTCCATTACGGTCGCATTCGTCCAAAACTGATGTAGCGAATCGGCATAAATGATGGATTTAAGAGAAAGCCGTTTTCAGTGGGGATTGGACCATAAGATCTATAGCATTATCAATTTGGTCCCGAAGGGCGATTTAGTGAGGTACGCGACACAGTTGTGTCGAGGCTGAGTTGCATGGTCGCCATTAATGAAGGTGAAAGGTTTTCAGAGCTTTTGAAATTTTAGGTCGTGAAAGAATGAAAAACTCTGAAAGAGGGATGAGGTATATATAGGGTACGGGTTTGAAACGACTGAAGGTTTGGTGTTAGTCAGCAGTATTTGAAACTACTGATGACGTGGTATTAAACTTTCAGAGGTTTGAACGACTGATGGTATTGGTGTTGTCAGCAGTTATAAAACAACTGAAGACATGGTGTTTCAATCAGACGTTGAAACGACTGAAGTCTCTGATTTAGGCATCAGTAGTTTAAAAACTACTGAAGACAAGTTGGACTTCAGATTTGAAACAACTGAGGACTTGGTATTAGCCTCAGTAGTTATGAAACTACTGAAGACCGTGGTTTTGCCATCAGTTGTTGTAAACAACTGAAGACTTGGTGTTAGTCATCAGTAGTTGTGAAACTACTGAAGACATGGTATGCTTCAGTTGTTTATAAAGAACAGTAGTTTGTGAACTACTGAAGAGATAGTACTCATCAGTAGTTGTCGTCAATTCATAGCCTTTCAGCTGTTTCATACTGTCCTCAACACTTACTCATCAGCCTTTTTGTGCTGTTTTCAGTTGTTTCATAGGACATCAGTACTTATCTGTTTCTACTGATTTCAGTAGTTGTAACTACACAGTATTTTAGAACAGATAAAGTACAGTACTTAAAGCATTTAGCCTTCAGTAGTTATAAAACTACTGAGGGTAAAATAACTCATCAGTACTTATATGTGACATGGTTACCAATGATCATTAGTAATTACTGAGATCATCAGTAGTTGTCACTTATTCTAGCTGCAGCATACCAAGCCTTAACACCAGGTTGTGGAAAGTTGAACTATCCAAAGGCTTAGTAAAATGTCTGCAAGCTCATCAGCACTGGGCACAACATGGATTAATTAGACTTTACCCTTTTCAAAACAATCTCTTATAAAATGATGTCTAATTCTATATGTTTGGTCCTAGAGTGCTGGACAGGATTTTGACAATGCAAAGAGCTGAAGCACTATCCATTAATAATGGAGTCTTAGTCTCTGTAATGCCATAATCCAAAGTTGATTCTGAAGCCAGAGTATTTGGGATGTACAACTTGCAGCAGCAATGTACTCGGCTTCAGCAGTGATGTAGCAACTGATGTTTGTTTCTTTACTCTGCCAAGAAATCAAACAGTTGCCTAGGATTGACATCCACCAAAGTTGATTTCCTGGTCAACTTACACCTGCATAGTCCTATCAGAGAAAGCAACTAATTTGGCAAGAATGTCCAGTGGAATACCATAAGCCTAGAGATTGTGTACTTTGCAGATATCTAAAGATCCTCTTGACTGCAATCAGATGAGACTCCTTAGGTGCAGCCTGAAATCTAGCACAAACAAACATGTAGCAAACATAATATCTGGTCTAGAAGCTGTTAATACATCAAGGAACCAATCATACATCTGTAAAGGGTTTCATCAACACCTTTACCTTTCTGATCAACATCCAATTGTGTGGTGTTGCACATGGGAGTAGAACAGGGTTTACAGTTTTGTAAATCAAACTTATTCAAAAGATCTTTTGTGTATTTAGACTGATGAATGAAAATTCCATCAGCTTTTTGTTTGATTTGCAACCTAGAAAGAACTGCAATTCTCCCATTGCACTCATTTCAAACTTCTGTTGCATTAAGGTTTGGAAATCCTCACACAATTAGGGACAGAGGATGCAAATATAATATCATCAACATAAATTTGAACAAGTAGCTTATGCTGATCCACCTTCTTATAAATAAAGTTTTATCTATGGAGCCTCTAGTGAAATTATTCTGTAGAAGAAAGTTTGATAAGGTCTCATACCAGGGCTCTAGGTGCTTGTTTCAACCCATAAGAGCTTTATCAAGCTTATATACCCATTCTGGGTGCTTATTATCCTCAAAGCCTGGTGGTTGACACACATAAACTTCTTCTTTTATTGCACCATATAGAAAAGCACTTTTGACATCCATTTGAAAAACTTTAAGATTGTGGAGTGCAGCATAGGCTAAAAACAATCTAATTGCCTCCAGTCTTGCTACAGGGGCAAAGGTTTCATCATAATCAATACCTTCTTCTTGTGCAAACCCCTGCACACCAGTCTGGCCTTGTTCTTAACAATTAGCCCATTTTCATCAGTTTTATTCCTAAACACCCATTTAGTGCTATTGCACACTTACCTGGGGTAGAGGAACAAGCTCCACACTTGCTGTTTCTGAAACTGAAGAAGCTCAAGCTGCATGCTTCAACCCATCCATTGTCTCTCAAAGCTATATGATACTTCTTTGGCTCTAGCTGACTGATGAAGATAGCATAGAAGCAGAAATGGACATGGCTTCTGCTTCTTTGAAACACCAGCATGATATCACCAGGATTTGAGACATTGGGTGATTTTTCAGCTCTTGGTAAACAATCAATTCTGTGCAAGTGTTTGTAGGAACCTTCAAAGCAGCAGATTTGATGTGCAGATTCTTGAAACCATGAAGATGGTGGCAACTCAAATGAAGTTGAGGATGCAGAAATCCTCATCAGCATTTGTTGTGGATGGTGCTGCGGAGCTACAGGAGCATCAGATTTAGAGGACTTCAGGCAGTTGGTCACTAAACTAAACCTAGAAGAGGTATTACTACTATCATCATCATCTTCAGTAGTAACACCAGGTGGTGAACTGTTGACAGAGAACAACAGCAGGAGATTGATAATGGAACATATGCAGTATGTCCAAATCAAAGAGCTCCACAGGATTTGTGGAATCTTGTCCTTTGGAGATTCATTGAACTTGACATGTAGGTCTCTTCAACCATCTTTGTTCTGCAGTTGAAGACTCTGTATGCTTGCAAGTTGATGAATAACCAACAAAGTACCCTGCATCCACCTTAGGATCAAATTTCTGGAGCTGATCCTTTGTGTTGAGAATGAAACAGGACACCAAATGCTCTAAAAATGAAATGAGAGGGGCCAAATGAGTGAGAACTTCATATGGAGTCCTTCATCCCTCTGATTTATTAGCACTCTATTCTGCACATAGCATGTTGTGTTGACAGCTTCAGCCCAAAAGGTCAATGGCAGTCCAGAATCAGCCAACATAGACCTTGCAGCTTCAATGAGGGTCCTGTTCTTTCTCTCCACAACTCCATTCTGTTCAGGAGTTCTTAGAATACTAAACTGTCTCTTTATTCCCTTGGAAAGGTAGACTCATCAAGTGTATTGTTCCTGAATTCTGTTCCATTGTACTTCTAATACACTTGACTGAGAGGGAATACTGCTTCTCAGCATACAACACAAAGTTTATGATCTTCTGTGCAGCTTCATCCTTTGAATGTAGAAAGAAAGTCCATACAAATCTGGAGTAATCATCCACAATTACCAGACAGTATTTCTTCTGTGCCATGCTCATCACTCTCACAGGACCAAGAGATCCATGTGAAGAAGTTGTAAGCAGGCAGTGGACTTTGGTTCTTCAATAGGTGGAAATGAAACCTTGTGCTGTTTTCCTTTCAAACAAGCAGTGCAGTTGTTTTCACACTTGAACTCCTTCATAGGCATCCCCTTACTAAACTATGGTGTATCAGTTGATTCATGTTCTTGAAGTTAACATGTCCCAGCCTTCTATGCCATAGATTAGATTCTGAGGAGAGGCCTTGGAAAATAGGCAAGGATGGCCTTTGAGATCAATTTTCTTGGAAAGATCTAAGGCATACACTCTTCCTGTCCTGTTGGCCTTCAGGAGAGTGTGAGCATCCAATACCTTGTCAATCAAACTCAGAACTTTGGATGACAGAATCCTGCAGTTCTGGCTTGTGAAAAGGGCAACATGGCCTTTGTCACACAATTGACTGACACTCAAAGGTTATACTTGAGATTTTCCCATGGTTGACATCATCAAACCTTATTTCCCATTGGAAACAAGCCCTTCCCGATGATGTAACCTCTTGCATCATTGCCAAAGCAACAAATCCCTTCCTTCCTGGAGAGTAGTCATTAAGAAGTGAGTTGTTCCCAGTCATATGCATAGATCCCCCACTGTCTACATACCAGATGCTACTTTGGCATGTTGAAGACCTGCATAAATAAACAATCAGTTAGTTTTGGAGACCCAAACCTTTTTGGTTTTGGGCCTGGTCTCATCAACAAATGGTAAACTAACAGGTTTATTGGGCACAATAGCTTGAGGTGAAGGAGATGGTGTAGAAGAGGAATCCTTTGGCTTGGATCTCCTTTTCTGGGGTTTCAACACAGGGCCATCAAGTTGGTTAACTCTTCCCAACAGATGTTGAACCATCATTACCAGCTGTGTCTGATTCTGGGAAAGAGCTTTCAGCTCTTCAGACACATTGGTATTGGTGTTTGATGATGAGTTCTTGTGTTCACCATCTTCTTTTGAGCAACCTCAGCTATTGCCTGTTGCAATCCTTCCCTTTTAGATTTCTTTTGGACATAGGAGTAACAGGATTTGATGCTGCTGGTACAAACTTGGACTCAAACTCAGTTTTCATTTTAGCCAAGTTTTCTTTAATTTTCCTCCTGTGTTTGAGTTTGGATCCCTTTTGTACCAACAATCATCTGTGAGATGATTGAATAGACCACATATTTCACATGGTTTCTTCTTCATCTTCTGTTGATCATCAACTGAAGAGATGAAACTACTGAAGACTTGCTCTTCAGCATTTAGAAGCACTTTTTGCCTTCTTGTCAACTTCCTTAGTAGGCTTCAATCCTCCTACTGACAGTTTTCTTCTCTTCAGTGCTGTCAGTCATTAGGATTTGAACTCTAGATGTTATCCCCTGCTCTCCAGTACCCTTAGTACTTCAAGGGATAACACTTGGGTTGATCAACTCATTGATCATGTGAGTGTCAGCAGTTGAACCATCAATATCAGCTGATAGGTTCACAGAGGGATTACTACTGACTTCAACTACTGATGGTGCTTTATCAAGTAGTGAATCACATGATGAGGTGGATTGGTCATTACTTTTTCCATCAGATTCTGCTCCTGCTCTTGAAGCAAAAACTGTAGGAGGAGCAGTGTGATTATAACCAATTCCAAACTTCACATTGGAAGCTGTATGCTTACTAAGAAGCATTTCAAAGCCCTTGCAAGATTGTACCCATCGATCACACTCTACCTGGGTGACAGCAAGAGTATCTTTGAGGTCTTTGTACTTCTCTAAGAGTACATCCTCCTAGCCTTATCATCAGATTTGGCATTTTAATTTGTAAATCTCATCAGTTTTCTCTTTTAGCACAGACTCAAACTCAGCTTTATTTTTGGAAATTATTTGTTCTAGCTCTACATTTTTATTGATTAAAGCCACATTTGCTTCTCTAATAGAGGCAAATGCTGCTATGCAAGTTTCAGAACATAATTTGGCCTAAGCCTCAGAGGATACCTGTGATACCTTTGTTGAAGAGGTACTTGAAGATGATCCATCAGAGGATTCCAAAGCCATGAGAGCTAGATTTCCAAAAGGATGCTCACCACCATGTTGACCAGCACCTGAGAACAGTTGTTCATTACCAGACACATCATCTGGTAAACTGCTCTGTCAACAACTCCTGGTGTGAAGAAGCTGTGTTGTTGAAGTTGATTAGGTTGATGAGATTGGGATGGTTGAGGCTCAGGGAGTGCATGTGGTTGCTGAGCAGTGGGTGCTTGAACCTGGCCTGGTTGTGGCATGTAATAGCAGGGGTATGGATATGGCATTGGCCCCTGTGGAACAAATATGCAGGAGATTGTGGTTGATGATGATAACCAGAATTGACAGGTTGTTGCCCTCTGTTTTGTTGACTATTGCCAGGGAAAGTCACAAAAGGTGCAGGAGAGTTAGATCCAGATGATCTACATTCTCTTGCAAGTGCCCAAGCCTGTGGCATTTATGGCACTTCAACTTACTTTGTCAAAACCAACTTTGGTTTGCCAGAGAGTCCTGGGAATTTCCTTCCAGTTCTTTTGTAGAACTTCTGAGATCTGATATTTATCAAGGCCATTTGGCTCAAATAGTCCATCTCTTCTAAGTCATCATCAGCAATCCCCTTGAGATCATCCATGATGAAACATAGATTGTCACTATTACTACCACAGAATGACTATCAACATCACAAAGGCAGGCTCAGAAGTGTTTGTAGAGAAATCATATGCTCATCATACTGGCTTTCAGATGACGCATATTCTGACTCTTGATGTCCAATTAGGGCAGTGTTCCCTTGGACAAATCCTCAGTAAGCTTGCCAGATGAAACCAATTTCCTTTTCTGCTCTATCTCTCTCTCAAATGTAGGCAGTTTCCCATGAAGTTGGGTGAGAGATAGGCGCTCAACATCAGCATTTGAGCGTAGAACAATGGTATATGTTTCCATCTCTCAGGCATGATCTTAGGAATCTATGGTTCATCTGACTCCTGGTATATTCATGTTTAACCATTTTCAATTCAAAGATTAAACATGAAAACCGCTCAAATTGTTGAGTCAGAGTCTCACCCTTTCTATGAGAGAAGTCTCATATTGTTGTGGCGAGGATTTCCCTGTTGTTTGCTAAAACCTCATCAGTACCACCAATTGTTCTTTGATGGCATTCCAAAGGTCATGAGCAGACTCACAATGCAGAAGCCCAGAGTAAATCTCATTAGGAATAGCCATAGCCAAAATTCCATGGGCTTTTGCATCGATTTCAAACACTTCTTGTCCTCATCGGAGTATTGCTCCTTCTTCTTTGGAACCAACTGGTTTGTTTCCGGATCATTCACCATTGGCTTATGTGGTCCATGTACCACAGATGTCCAACAACCTGAGCTATTGACAGACAGGTGATGGAGCAATCTTCTCTGCCAAATGTTATACTCACTCCTCACCAAGATCGGAGGCTTGGTAGAGGATCCAGTATTGAAAGGATCATTCGAAGAAGTAGTTGTGGAAAATCAGACAGATTCAAGTAAAATCACAATAAATTTAGCTCAAAACCACACAGAACCTCAAATAAAACGGCCAGAAGCGATACACTCTCAATCTCTATAACAGATCCTTGCGAATTGCTAATTCGATTAAACTTAGAGCGATTGAACAGTTTCAATGATCAATTGTTAGATCGATCAATGATTAACCTACTCTGATACCATTTGTTAGGATCTCAGCCTCTTGGTTTAATCGATTGAACATATATAGCAGCGGAATAGCTCAGAATTAACAAAACAAGACAAGCAAGACATTCGATATAAAACGATAAAATAATTTTGTTATAGAGAGAGAAATATCCGACAAAAGGAATATTGCATTAAGATTGTCGGCCTCAAAGGCAGGATTACAGGTGAGTCATCCTTCCTTATAAAGGAAAGAGTGACGAAGGCTGATGTCACTTGAAAGTGACATGTAACGTTTGATAACTACTGATGTTTAACAACTACTGAAGATGTCAACAACTGACATCTTCTTACAAATGTTCCTAAGTGTTAAACATCTTATTACAACTACTGAAAAACATAAAACTACTGATACTACAACAACTGAAGAACAACCTCTTCAGTTGTTTACAAGTACTGAAAAGAAAAGTAAACAAACTACTGAAAAGAAAAGAAAACTACTGAAAGAAAAACCATCACAACAACTGAAGAAGCCCTCTTCAGCTGTTGTCATCAGCTGTTAACATCAGCTGATGTCTTCAGTACTTTAACATCAGACTTTGTCTTTCAGCTGTTGATCTTCAGTCTTTGTCTTCAGTACTTGTTGAAGTCTTCAGACTTTAGATCTTCAGCTGTTTCTCAGTCTTTGTCTTCAGTACTTCAGACGTACTTCAGCATTGTATTCTTCAGACTTTGTAGAACAGCTGATCAGGTCTTCTTCAGCTGTTGTGATGTCCTGTGGGACTTAGAGGTTTCTCTGATCAGGCTCATTGGTTCTTTTGGTCCAACACTTTATTTATTAAGAAGGTGGATCAGCATAAGCTACTTGTTCAAATTTATGTTGATGATATTATATTTGCATCCTCGGATCCCCAGTTATGGGATGATTTTACAAAATTAATGCAAAGGAAGTTTGAATTAGTGCAATGTGAGAATTACAGTTCTTTCTAGGCTTGCAAATCAAACAAAAAGCTGATGGAATTTTTCATTCATCAAGTCTAAATATACAAAAGATCTTTTAAATAAGTTGATTTACAAAACTGTAAGCCCTGTTCTACTCCCATGTGCAACACCACACAATTGGATGTTGATCAGAAAGGTAAAGCTATTGATGAAACGCTTTACACATGTATGATTGGGTCCTTGATGTATTTAACAGCTTCTAGACCATATTATCTTTGCTACATGTGTTTGTGCTAGATTTCAGGCTGCACCTAAAGAGTGTCATCTGATTGCAGTCAAGAGGATCTTTAGATATTTGCAAGGTACACAATCTCTAGGTTATGGTATTCCACTGGGCACTCTTGCAAATTAGTTGCTTTCTCTGATAGTGACTATGCAGGGTGTAAGTTGACTAGGAAATCAACTTCTAGTGGATGTCAATTCCTAGGCAACTGTTTGATTTCTTGGCAGAGTAAGAAACAAAATCTGTTGCTACATCCACTGCTAAGCCGAGTACATTGCTGCTGCAAGTTGTACATCCCAAGTACTCTAGCTTCAGAATCAACTTTTGGATTATGGCATTACAGAGACTAAGACTCCATTATTAATGGATAGTGCTTCAGCTCTTTGCATTGTCAAAATCCAGTCCACACTCTAGGACCAAACATATGAAATTAGCCATCATTTTACAAGAGATTGTTTTGAAAAGGGTCTAATTAATCCTATGTTTGTGCCTAGTGCTGATGAGCTTACAGACATTTTCACTAAGCCTTTGGATAGTTCTACTTTCCACAACCTGGTGTTAAGGCTTGGTATGCTGCAGCTAGAATAAGTGACAACTACTGATGATTTCAGTAATA
Organism: Flaveria trinervia; assembly: GCA_025506515.1. Taxonomy (NCBI): domain Eukaryota; kingdom Viridiplantae; phylum Streptophyta; class Magnoliopsida; order Asterales; family Asteraceae; genus Flaveria; species Flaveria trinervia. Next base: position 50,821,595 of record CM046456.1, read on the forward strand.
AATACTGATGATCATTGGTAACCATGTCACATATAAGTACTGATGAGTTCTTTTACCCTCAGTAGTTTTTATAACTACTGAATGCTAAATGCCTCACAAGTACTGAAGTACTTTATCTGTTCTAAACTACTGATGTAGTTACAACTACTGAAATCAGTAAAAACAGATAACTACTGACGTCCTATGACACACTTGAAAAGCAGATGAAAAGTCTGATGAATAAGTGTTGAGGACAGTATGAAACAGCTGAAAAGCTAAGAATTGACGAAAACACACTGATGAGTAATTCTCTCTTCAGTTTTCTACAACTGCTGTTTCTAAACAACTTAAGCAAGACCACAGTCTTCAGTAGTTTCACAACTACTGAAACTAATACCAAGTCTTTAGTTGTTTACAACCACTGATGGCAAAACCATTGTCTTCAGTAGTTTCACACCACTGATGACAAATACCAAGTCCTCAGTTGTTTACATCATATGAAGTCAAAACCACGACCTTCAGTAGTTTCATAACTACTGATGGTTAACACCAAGACTTCAGCTGTTTCAACATCTGATGGTCCAAACCAAGTCTTCAGTTGTTTTATAACAACTGATGACAACACCACCACTGTCAGTCGTTTTAAACCTCTGAAGGTTAATACCACGTCATCAGTAGTTTCAAACAGCTAATGACCACACCAAAACCTTCAGTAGTTTTCTTTCAGCCTTTTCCTCTCCCAAGCCTATAAATACCTGTCTCTTCTCAAACGGTCCATTAGCCGTTCTTCTGACCTTCATACTTTCAAAAATGGCAACCATGAGTCTAAAACCCTGACATAACTGCGTCTCCTACCTCACGAAATCGGCCTTCTGGACAAAGTTGATCACGCCATAGACCTAATGGCTGATTCTCAATATAATACAGCTCTGCTCTTAAACCCGACCATCTACCCGGAGTCACTCAGTCAGTTTTGGTCCAATGCCTACGTTCACACTGATGTGCCTACCGCCAAATCTCTGTTAGGTCATTGGTTAACCAAAAACGTAGAGGTTACACCTGAAGCATTCGTAGAGTGCTAAATTTACAAGATGCTATGGCTATGACTGAGTACCCGAAGGGCACAACTGATGTCCTTCATCAACAATGGTACGACGGAAATCTTCGAGCTGCTACCATACTGAAGAAGAACTTCCCTGATGCTGAACGACTGATATTTCATATGGTGAATGTTGCTTAGCCTCGAAGACATCCTCATGGGATCAAATGTCTTCCCGGTGGCAACAGGTATTATATTCAATTCTAGAACACCAACCTTTAAATTTTTCACAAATTGTGTTTTTAGAAATCAAAGATCTAGCATAGAAACTTGCGGGAAAAGATGGCTATTATATCCCAGGTTTCTGATGGCCATAATTTTAAATGAATTACAAACTAATGGCCTTCTTGGCCTTGGCGTCCCTACACCAGCTGTTCTAGCTGAGGAATACTCCAGGCATGACTCTGACCAATCCCTCAAAGAAGCTGCCCGTTTGCTAAAACACAAGCAAAGGGAACCCACAGCTTCAATTGCCAGATCCAATGTCCCACCAAGCCAAAATCCAAACCCAAACAAGCTAATCAGGGAGATGAGTCCCCTGATGATGCTCCTGTACCACCCAAACAAGATAAACCTACTGGTTCAAACCCCCCAGTAGTGTTAAAGACTCAACTAGCAACAGCCGCACAGGTATCCTCTCAAAGGATCTTGTTGCAACCACTTCAGGGGAACCCACATTACTGAGACCTCTCTCACTTGAGGAGGTTATCATTGAAGAGCATCCCTCTCCCCAGATGCAATCAGCTTCTATCCCCTCTCCCCATGCAAATGCCCCTCAAAGCCCAACCATTATAATTGCCAATGTGCTGACTCAGCTGCATGCCTCTCCTCCTCCCGTACAACCACCAACACAGGGGAGAACAACAACAATTGAGGAAGAGGATACACATGCTTCTGACAACCCACAGCACCGGGGTTTAAATGTTCTATCTCCTGGTGTGGATATGGAGATCAGAACATCTGGTGAGGCTGCCACCTCTTCTGAATCAACATATGATCAGACTGAGGTTGGTAACATAACTAAGACCTCACCAGAGGCAACAACTGATGACGGACAAAGTCCTGAGGCTAGAAGTCCCCAGTTCCAAGACAAAGGGGCACATGCTACATCTGGTCTACACCCAGTTCATGTACATCCTGCTACAAGCAGGAGGTTAGGTGATTCAGCATCTGCTGATGATGACCTGGGCTTCTTTTATGATGTTCTTGCCCAGAACATAATCCTAGAGGAGGAAGTGAGTAGGCTGGAAAAACTACTTGACCAACTCCCTCAAGGAGAAAGACCATCTGCCACCACATCAACCCAATAGATGGCACCTTCCTCTGAAGGTCCCTTAAACACACAGCCACTACAAAATTCTTACCACCTGCCTCTGTTTCTGGCACCATTTCTCAGGACCAAAACCCCCCTGAGCAAATGGATGTTATCCCTTAAAATCCCCTATCTCTCATCACACCGCAGCTAACCGAATTTGTTATTAAAACTATTGATGAGAGACTTTATTCTGTCTTACAACCCCTGGTGGAGGATGTACTGAGCCAATAACTTTCTGCTACTCAATCCCTTGCAACTAATGCACCCAAAAAGGGGGAGAGTTCAGCAGTGAAAGCTAAAAGAAAGAGGATGGAGAAGGAGAGAGAGAAAGAGAAGGATAAAGAGGTGGAAAAAGAGAAGGATTGTGTGTATGAGGCCGAAAAAGAGAAGGAGAATGTGATTGAGAAGGGAGCTGAAATTGAAAAAGCACATGAAAGTCAAAATGATTTTCATGTCACATACAAGAAAAAGAAGAATGCTGAGAAAGAGAAGAACTTGAACGAAATGGTTAAAGAGGCTGATGCTGAACACAGCAGATCAATGGACAATATCATTGATCAGCTGTTTAGGCAAGGTTTCGACACCGAAAAGCTGGATTCTGAAATAAGAAGATTAGAGATCGAAGAGATCCAACAAAGATGGGCCAGCTACAACACTATGGATAGAGAGAGACTTGAGATCATGATCAGATTTATCAGCAAATACCTTGGGAGATCATTGATCTAAATAAAATCATGGACCAGGGACAGCATCTAGGCCATAACCTCCAAGATCTGTTCGTCTAAGGCATATACTAAGGGATTAGTAATAGAAGCTTTGAATGAAGCAGGAGCAGGGAGCAGGACTGAGCTAGCCAAACACTCAAAAGCTACACTCACCTCCAAAATGCTAACTCAGCCTGTCAACATTCCCTCTCCAAAACAACCACAACCACAACCCACAAAACCTACTCCCTTACCCTCAAAACCAACAGCCGATGATGCACCTAAGCAGAAGAAGAGAAGGGTGTTGAGGCTTGTGGAAGAAGAAGAAAATGATGATGAAGAAGATAGGCTGCCGATCTCAGCTGTTCTGCAGTTGCCTAAGGCCAAAGATCTCTCTCTTGCAATAACTCCTGAGCAACAACGAGATGCAATCAAAGTGAAATTGGAAGAAGAAGAACAACACAGATTGCATGATGAAGAGTTATTGAGGAGAGTAGATAAAGCATATGCAGCCACTTCCTCCATCATTAATATGAAAAAACAAGCTCAGAGGATTTATACTCTTAGACATACTTTTCAGTATGTGAAAGAAAGAGTAAGAATTTGGCCTGATCCCAGGGTGGCTCACAGAATACAAAAGAAAAATATCCCTCAGAGATACAATGGGCAAGTGAAAAAGATTGTAGATGAAGTGATCTCCTTAGCCCTTGTAGTCTCACCCTGGGAAATCCTGGAAGATTTCAAAAAGGCCTACACCTCAAACATGCCTCCACAAAAGATGCTAGTGAACAGAATGATCAAAAAGGGACTAGTGTATAAGAGGCTGAATGAGATCAGAAAGGATGAGTTACCACTGCTGTTAGAAGGTCATCATCCTGATAAATTTTCTTACAGACAGATTACAACAGTGGTACTCAAAAATGGAAAACATGTCAAATTCCTGTCTGAGTACTATGGGCCAGAAGATTCTTCGATAGTGAGGCAGAGGAGCTCACCATGGAGGAACAAATTGTATTTTTGGAGGCCTACACCAGGAATCCTACAGGCTCATAGTTGGGAAGTGAGTCTCATGGATGGGGGAACAGCTTAGTGTCCAATTTCCCAATATAGATCTCCCATCCATACATTGCCAACCAAATCATCAGAGACTCATTCCCAGGCCAGTGCTTATATGGGTCATCTTCTCAACTGATCAAGAAGGAAAAAGACCAACCATTCTGCCAACAATAAGTGGGAAAATAAATGAATTAGAGGTTTTGGCTGCATTGGTTCAGGGGGAGTTTGTTGGACCAAAAGAACCAATGAGCCAAGATCAGAAACCTCTAAGTCCCACATGATATCACAACAACTGCTGAAGGCTTCATCAGCAGTTCGACAAGTGCTGAAGACTTCAACAGCTGAAGATCAAGTACTGAAGACTTCAACAGCTAAAGACTAAAGTGCTGAAGTCCAACAGCTGAAGAACACAAGTGCTGAAGCTGAAGACTAAAGTGCTGAAGTCCAACAGCTGAAGAATACAAGTGCTGAAGCTGAAGACCAAAGTACTGAAGTTCAACAGCTGAAGAGTCCACAAGTGCTGAAGATCAACAATTGATGTACAAAGTCTGAAGACAAAGACTGAAGACATCAGCTGATGACATCTACTAAAGTCATCAACTGATGAAACGTCTGAAGTTCAAGTTGAAGACCAAGTGCTGAAGTTTCAGTAGTTTGTCACAACAGCTGAAGAGTACTTCTTCAGTAGTTGTGATATCAGTAGTTTTATGTTTTTACTTTCAGTAGTTTTGTAAAACGACTGAAGAGCTTGTTCTTCAGTCGTTGTAGTTTCAGTAGTTTCTTTTCAATAGTTGTAGTAACTGATAACACTTAGTATTTGTAAGAAGATGTCAGCTGTTTTGACATCTTCAGTAGTTGTGTTTCAGTTGTTTAAATAATTCTGTTAGATGTCACTATCAAGTGACATCAGCAGACGTCACATCTCCTATATAAGGAATGTTCCACCACGACATTCCTATATAGGGATGATTGACCTGATTGTATGTGTGACACTTTTTGCCACCACGAAAGCGTGTGATTGAATGAAATATTCTTTTTGCATAAACTTTCTCTCTCTATAACTAATTCTGTTCATTGCAATATCTTTGGTATTCTTGCTCGAATTGTGCTAGTTGGTACTCTATTCCGCTGCTGAAATCATTCGAATCGATCAAACTAGATGCTGAGATCCTATCACTATTGATATTCCTCTCAAGCTTTTACTCATGGATCTGTTTGGCCCTGTCAACACAAAGAGCATTGCTGGAGATCTGTACTGCTTTGTATTAACTGATGATTACTAAAAATTATCTTGGGTGATGATTCGGAAATCCAAGTTAGAGACATTTGATTCCATCAAGCATCTAGTCACTACATTCGAATCACTCTACAAGCTGAAAGTACGAAAGATTTGATTAGCCAATGGAATAGAGTTCAAGAATCAGTGGATGGAGCCATACTATAGAGAGAAAGCAATTGTACATCAATTTACTTCTGCCTACACTCCACAGATGAATGGGGTTACTGAAAGGAAAAATCGGAGCTTAGTAGAGATAGCTAGGACAATGCTAACCCACTCTAAACTGCCAATTCAATTCAGGAATGAGGCAGTGGCTAATGCATGCTACACTCTCAATGGAGTCTTGGTGGTCAAGCGTCATGGTAAAACATGTTATGAATTGTTCCAGCGATGTAAACCAAACTTTGGAGTATCTAGAACCATTTGGTGCATCGTGCATGTCGTTAAAGAAGACTCAGACTAGGACGTTTTGTGAGAAGGCAGAAGAAGGTATCTTTCTTGGATACAGTATACCAGACAAGAGCGTTTATAACAACTCAATGGGTCAGGTAGAAGTGTTGTGCAATGTTGATGTCCAAAGATACACCACCGCCTGGTAGAAATGGACATTCCTTCTTCTTTGAATATGATGGATTTTTATGTCCTTTACTCTACCGCTTTCTCATCCTGATAACGAGTTATCTACTACAATGATGTACGATGTTCTGAACACTCCTCCACCACACTCGACATCAACGGCTCCATTAGATGATACTTCTAGCACTTTAGGGGGAGAGCTTGAAGTAAATGATTCTTCCTCTGATGATGAGGCAATTAAGACTGATAATATGGACCAGGAGGAACAGGGTCCCACAAATGAAAGTACCCAAGCATCTAATCTAGATGCCACTGACACCACTGAACTTCATACTCCAATAGCCACAGATACTGAACTTGGGATTCTGAATCTGGACACTGAGGTAGTTGTTCCCACAACTCCTGGATTTCGAATTGATATGTTTCATCCCCAAGACAACATCATTCGGGATGTTCTATCAGGAGTTCAGACATGAAATCAGCTACACTCAGCTGATTATGCCACAGTCATGGAATAAGGTTATCTACACGATGGTGCTTATCGATGTTTTATGTCTCAATTTAAGCCAAAATATGTAAGTGAAGCCTTAAATGACGAGGCATGGGTAAAGGTGATGCAAGAAGAACTCCTTCAGTTCAAGAAGTTAGGAGTATGGACTCTTGTTGATAGACCCAAAGGTGTTAAAATGATTGGAACTAAAGTGCAAGAAGTTAGGAGTATGGACACTTAAGTGCAAGAAAGATGACCAAGGGGTCATAATCGAAAACAAGGCTCGGCTTGTTGTTCAAAGGTTTAGACAAGTAGAGGGCATTGACTGCAATGAAGTGTTTGCACCTGTGGCAAGGATGGAAGCAATAAGTACATTCTTAGCCTATGCATCCTACATGAAGATCATAGTTTATCAATTGGATGTGAAAAGTGCATACGTTCATGGTGAAATCCATGAAATAGTGTACGTATGTCAACCCGAAGGATTTGAGGATCATTATCATCGGGATAGACTTTACAAACTAGACATGGCTCTCTACGGGCTTCATCAAACTTCATGAGCCTGGTATGAGAAACTCTCTACTCATCTGGTGAAACATGTTCATCAAAGGGGTTAGTGACTGCACATTGTTCATCAAAGAAAAAGATGGTGATTTACTGCTCGTACATATATATGTAGATGACAAAATCTTCGGTTACAAAAATGAAGAATTCTGTAAAGAATTTGGATCGGTGATGAAAGCTGAATTTGAGATGAGTACCATAGGAGAGATGAAGTTTTCTCTTATGTACAGGTGGATCAGACACCAAGTGGAATTTTCCTGCATCAGCCCAAATATGTAGGGGATCTCCTCAGTCGGTTTGACATGGAGAATGCAACTGCTGCTCGAACTCCACTTGCCACGAACGACGATGTGGTACCCGATGAAAATGGTGACCCCGTAGATGCCACTATGTATAGAGGAATGATCGGATATCTAATGTATCTCACAGCCTCTCGTCATGATATTATGTATGCCACGTATCTTTGTTCTAAATATTAGGCTAAACCGAAAGTAAATCATCTAATTGGGGTTAAAAGGATCGTTCGTTATCTAAAGGGTACCCTAACACTCAGATTGTGGTATCCTCATGACGATGACTTTGAGCCTACATCATATAGTGACTCGGATTATGGTGGTTGCAAGATGAATTACAAGTCAACATCAGTGAGATGTCAGTTCTTTGGAAAACGACTAGTCACCTAGCAGTGTAAGAAGTAGACATTTGTTGCGCTGTCAACATGTGAAGCTGAATATTTTGGTGGTTCAAGCTGCTGCTCCCAAATCATTTGGATGCAACAGCAAATGCGAGACTATGGTTTGCAATTTTCTAACACCCCTATCTTTGTTGATAATTCTTCTATAATTGATGTCACTAAAAATCCGGTCTAACACCAAAAACTAAACACATCGGTATTAAATATCACTTCATACATGACTGTTTTGAAAATAAATTAATCAATGTTGTTAAAACTAATACGGATTTTCAACGCACTGACCTCTACACAAAAGCTTTTGACAAACCTCGGTATATATACCTTTTAGAGGTTAATGGCGTGAAAAAATGATATAATTCAATAAGAATAGAGTTCTTAGTCCGATAAGTTTTTATTATTTATTTGTTATTATTTATTTTATTTTCCTGTCCTTAAAATCCAAAAACACAAAAAGAATTTCGGTTTTAGAATTTTAGGGGGAGAATAGTTTAGTTTCAGCATTTAATTACTTAAAAGAAAAAAACATGGGGGGAGGGCAGATAAGCTGAAAGCAAAGAAATTATATCTGTGATTTTGATTCAAAATCTATGGAAAATGATAGTACACATGGAACAAATTGTTTGCGACATCAAAAGGATTTAATTATTTAGAATGCTATATTCAAATTACAAGTCTGAAAAGTCTAAGCAACATTAAGGAAACATGATAGTACACTATATGCTACTGAGGTAACATAGAGAAAGTAGACCTAGGGGTTGCTAGTTCATTATATGATGTGCCGGTAGATTAAACACAATAGACGAGTAGACTTTGTTGGTAAATCAAATTCAAACTAATTTGTTCGACTTGTTGCGGGTTCTCAATTATCCCTGGTTAAAACAATCAACGCATTTCCAATTTGGGGCAACTAGCAAATTAAACGCCATAAATATGTGTGGATGCCAATAGATATGAGCAAAGCACATGAAAAATTTGGTTAAGCGCAATCAACCAAATGACTAAAGTTGTTGGTGCGTTATGTGCAAAAAGAAAAAAACATGCTCTAACAAGAAGATAGGTTGTGTGCCTCTCGGTTGTGCGATGGCACTAACATGACGATTAGCATAACCTAAATATTCTAGAATTCATTGTTGTTTGCACCTTTGTAAGGTGCTATGGGAATGACCTAAGGCTTGGCATCTCTTTGAAAGCTCCTAGAATAGTTTCTTCTTGTCAAATACCTGTAGACCGCTCAAAAATCTCCAGAGGAATGTTGAATACCATAAAAGTGTGGGATGCACAAATGCTTGTTGAAATAAAATAACCTAACTTTTCACCAATGTGAGTCAAAAATCTGTGTATGAATTTAAGTGGACAAACATACTGACAATCAATGTGGCTGCAACTCTTGACAGACAAAATCATTGTGTGCATCTTATAGCTCTACTATGAGTTCCTGAAAGTGCTATTGACTATCAGACAAATGAAAACCTAGTATCAAAGTACTTATGAAAGGATGCTAAATGATTATGATATACCTGTATGATTCCATAAGAATCTTTCCAGACATGATAAAATTAATTGAAGCTGTTCTGCTGAGGAGGAAAAACCAGTTAGATAATGTCTGAAAGGTTTTAATCAACCGCAAACTAAATCGCAAAAATACGTCTTCTTTTGTTTTAACTAAAGTTGTCTTCTGTTTTTGTTTCCTGCTCTGCGTAAATGTTAGACTAAGTAACTAGATAAACACTATGAATCAGGAAGTAAAAGGATCACGTTTGAGGAGATTAAACGATGTTCAATTAAAAAAGTCATGTCTGAGATGATCGGTGTTCATTATGCTATATATCAAAGGTTAAATCTTAGGTGTTTGGAAGTGTGCGATGTCAAACTCATAAGTATGAGTCAATCGTACGATTGAATCATAAGTATAAACCAATCATATGTATGGACCATAAGTATGAACACGTCACACTATTGGACCACGAGTATGGGAACAAGTCACATGGTTGGACCATGAGTATGGATCAACTATGTGATTGGATCACAAGACTAAACCAATCGTATGACTAGTTGAAAGAGTATGAGTCAGTCGCACGACTAAACCCCAGTCGCATGACTAAACCCCAGTCGCACGTTTGAATCATGCGTATAGGCAAAGTCACATGACTGAATCTTAAAAAACAGTATAAATAAGGGGGTTAGTCGGTTGTATTTTTTACCACCCATCAAAACTCTCAAAAACCGCTCATACGACGACATTTTGCAAAAAAATTGTTTACTGAATTCACCGCTTGATTGAGATACTAACGTGTTTCCTACTTATTTATAGGAACTGTGCAACTGAAATCAACCAAATGAATGGTTTAATTGAACCCTAAATGACCGCAATTGTTAAGATCAATAACCATGACTAAACTCTTAAAATAGACCTATTAAATGGACATTAATAGTGATTTAAACAATACTAAGTGTTATTTCGAGTCTCTGCGGTCCAAATAATAAAATCTATGGTGTTCAACAGTGGGATATACGATTGGACATGCTCATGAACTTCATTCGCCAATGAGCCAAGCTCATGATTCAATCGCACAAGTGAATCATGCATGTGAGTCCAGTCACATAACTGATTCAACCTAATGGCTCAGCACACGACTAAGCTCAGTCGCAGGCTCAATCATACAACTGATGTCAATCGTACGACTGAACTCAATCGTACAACTAAACTAAATCGTATGACTGAACTCAATCGTACGACTGAACTCAGTCGTATGGTTCAGTCGCATGATTGAATCATTTGATCAAAATCATTCAAAATTCAACTGTTAACTCTTACAACCAATCTAATGTATACATTTCTTGTGTTGCAGCAACATGGATGAAAGATGGACGATGAGCACCAAGCACAACATCTGTGCTTATCTCGATGCTACTTACCGGAACACCTCTAAGTTCACTGGGATTATTGCTTTCCTACGTAGATCGAGGATCTACAAGTCCATCTGGTGCAAGATATTGAGATTCGTGAAGAAGACCTGAGGAGATCTCTTTAGCAGGCCTTTTGGGAAAGTGCCTCAGTTGACAAATCGGTGTAGCCTCACTGTATCTGGAGCTCTATCTTTATACAAGACATTGAGATCTGTGAAGAAGACCTGAGGAGAGTCTTAGACTTCGGGGAAGATGGAGCACATCTAACTAAACTGCATCCACTGACTGTTCATGGTTGTTCTCTGAGGATCATGTATGCCAGAGACATCAATGTCGGCGTACTGAACAAGAGCGACATGTGCCCGCATTCAAATACTTTGCACATGTGATCCTAAATTGTATAGCTCTAGGCGGGGAGGATTTGATGAGTTGTCCGACCAACTCCAAAATGCATATGTTGCACTGGTACTGAACCACCCCTTCAGTTCTCCTCGCATGCTCTTCTCTTATCTCATCGAGAACTTGAAGACAAAGGCAAGGAAGGCTCCTTTATGTATCCATGTTTCTTACAGATGATCATAGATGAGAAGCTTCCTATGCTACCTAAAGAGAGAGATGATGCAGTGGTGCTTGAGGTGATGGATGATACCACCTTGGTTAGGATGAATGTATACCGGGGAAGCATGTGAAGCCCCCGGTAAGGAGATTGTTTGGGCATCTGGCCAATGAAGACTATGTGAGCTCTTTCTTGAAAGAAATGGCGTCACGATGATAGTGACTCCGATGTTGAGCCTATTGTGGTACCCACTAAGGAGGAGGATGATAATGATGATGACAGGATGATGGTCAAGGTGGTGGAAATACTAGTCCCAGTCTATCAAGGGCCAGAGACACTTCTACTATATCTCCACCATCTCCACATGCTACGTCTGATGCCTGGTGGATCTGAGCAGGTTGCCTTCCTCCGGACTTCCTGTTAGATGAAGAAACAAATCTGAGTATGAGCCTTTTGTCAAGCAGGTCGGTAGTCCCGTTGTGGCTACTGAGAAAGGGAAAGAGGTGGTGGTGGACGCCAAGCTGGAGCTAAGGGTGGTGATACTGATTTCACTGATCCAACATACACACCTGAGAAGCCGATCAGCTCAGGGGGAGCCCCAATCTCCAAAGGCTCAAGAAGAAGAGGACGGCCCAACCCCACGAGAAAAAGACTAAAAGACAAAGGATAACCCTAATCACCACTTCCACTAATATAGCACCACCACTACCACAGCCACACCACCCATATTATCTCCACTACCACCGATACAACCACCACCACTCATACACCTACATCCACCTCACCAACAATACCCCACACAACTCCACCACAATCCACTCCCATTCCTCCTCCCATCATCACCACATCCCGCACAACAACCACCGCTGATCAAGCCGGTACATCCTACCCAATTCCCATTAGACCTGGTACAACTCTACCCACTGTCGAGTTAGAGGAATAGCTGGCGAGCTTCAACTTGTGCTAAAGCTGCTCGCAACAGATGATGTGAGAGCTAATCAGATAAACCAGCTGATGGCAATCAATTTCGCCCAATCCAAGCAAATAGCTCAGCTCACCGAGAAGAACGTTGTTTATGAGAGAGCCTTAGGTCGAGCTCCCCATGCACTGAAGAGTCAAAATGAATGGTGATGGCTTCTATGAAAAGGGTTGAAGGATTAGAGAAGAAAAACAAAAGGATTATGCTAAAGTTGAACGGGAGAAAGGGTGAGCCTGGAAAGATCATGGGAAATGGGGACGATGAAGAAGATGTTGATGATGAGACATCTATTGATGAATGAGAAGAAGATGCTGATGATGAGGAGGTTAGAGGAAGTGGGAAAGATAAAAGAGATGATGATGAAGATAAGGATGATCAAGAAAGTGATGCATCCGCATCAACCTCAAGTCAAGCTGCACGGGAAGGGCGCTCAAAAAGAGCCTCGTCGTCTGCAGCTCCAGCTGAAGAAGCTTAAGAGCAAGGACAAAGTGATGCTCAACAGCCTGAGGACTATGATGTAATTCCCATTCAGCAAGTCAAGACTCAGCTCACTATGAGTCTTGATTTGCAAGGGATAGAAAGAAGGTCTGTGAGCTATACACATGAAGAGAGATCATCCATGATCTCACAAATGAGCAGTTGGGTGATATGTTCAAATTAAATCTAGATGATATTGTCAAAGATGCTCCAAAATTTGATGTCCTAAGTGTTGAGAAACTACAGGATATGGATGAAAATGTCCTAAGTGTTGAGGAGCTACAGGATGTGTGATGAAATAGAGATTGAAGATGTCACAGCTCATCACTATCATGAGTACACTGACCCTGAGGGAAATGTTATCCCCAACATGGATGAAACGTTTGGCAGTGATACTTCTGATAAGCTCGAGGAGATGGAGAATGAAAAGGAGAAAGATGAAAGTAAACCCTAAGCTTCGGATGCTAATGTTGATATTAAAAAGGCAGAATGGGCAGCTTGTTTTGTTGAAATGAAAGCCCATGCGCTCCCCCAAAGTAAAATGCCTACACCAAACTTTATAGAGTCAAGAGACATCAAAAAATGTCAGGCGAGATTATTGCGTGGGCATATTTTGAAGACTTGGATGTCTATGCTGTTAAAGGGAGCAAGGGATTGAGTACTTCAGATATCACATGATCTGATGACTCTTCCTGGTTGTGAGCTTAACCGATTGGCATGCTTAGATATGTTGTATGCCAACCTGAAAGATGTTAGGATGGTTTGAGGCAGCATTAAAGAAAGAATACCACAACAGAAGGGTAAACTTCAGGCCCTAACAACCTAAGAGGTTCATTCATAAGTCTAAAGTTGATCCTATATCTGGAAGGCCTAAAGTAGTATTGAAGTGGAGTCTCCTATGCGCAATGTCTAAGATTCCCTTACGAGAGATGCCTCAGGACTTCACTCCACACTTCAAATAGTGGTATTATGATTGGAGGATGGGTGAAGCGGTCATAGTTTTAAACACAGATGGGAAGATAGAGACTATCAGGGTATTTGACCCAATGTGGCTTACTAACCTTTCTGCAGATGATGTTTTTAAACTTTATACAAGTGGCCATTGTTCGATGACACGCAAGATATTGTACAAGCTCTACATTCCAACATGTATATGACTCTACATCGCATTCGAGTTACACGCAGGAGTCACCAGAAAAGACTAGTACAAGAACATGTGAAGAATGTTAGAAAATAGACTAAATGTACTTGCTTTAGAAGTACTAAAGATCCTAGAAGAAGGTGATGAACATGAAGTTGAAACTAAGCTCCTGGTGCATCTGCAGTTTGATAAATTTAGCCTAGTTTGGTCTTAATATTGGAGCAATTACATGCCACGAGAGCAATAGCAAAAGAGAGACAGAAGAACTTGAAGAAAAGCACTTGAGCAACAGCAAAAGAAAGACATAATAACTGGGAGAAAAGCACTAGAGCAATAGCAAAAGAGAGACAGAAGAACTTGGAGAAAAACATGTCAGACGATAGGATAAAATAGGTCCAAGGGGGAGTTCGTTGATACATCATGTTCCTAGTTTATGTTCTTAATGTAAAAGTCTTTCATTTCATACACATGTGTAATGTAATTATTCAATCAAATATGATATGCTTTTGATGTTTACTTATCTTTGATTATTTCATATGTATGAACTCATATATAGGTTTGAGGTTGTTGTACATAGTTCTTACTCAATGATGATTGAGAAATGTGTTCATCTTAGTCGGGTGATTATTCATGCTAACGGACCATACCTATAGACCATACACATGAATAAGTCATACTAATGACTCAGTCGCACGACTGAACCAGGAGACAGGATCAGTAATATGAGTGAGACATCAGATTGACTCAGTCACAAGACTAAATCTTCAGTCGTGCGTATGACTTAATCGCACGACTCAGTCACACGACTGAACCATGCTAATGGTTTACTCATACGAATGGAAACTACAAGCCTGTAAATACCACTTAGGAGAACCATAACACTTTGAGAGATACTTCGAATATACATAAAGCCTAGCCATCTAGAGTGTCTAGAAAACCTAATCCAACTTCATAGTTCGTTCTTGATCGATTTTTCCTCATTCTTAACGTAGATCGATTGACCTATCGTTCTCACTGATTGGATCATCAATCAAATAGGATTCAACACTATTTGATCTAGTATCACACAGAATCTGTTAGTACGTGGATTATAGTGGATACTCACCCTGATGCTGGTGCAAGGCTATGTGCGTTAGGGAAGCCATTTAAGATCTTCGGCCCAATACCTACTTTGTGCATACGTATGGGGTATAGCTGAAGACAATAATCTGGAAAGAGATAAAGAAAGAAAGTGATGAACAGTAAAGGAAGATAATAATGATATCATATATGTGTAGGTATGATGTTTGATCATGTATAAAAGAATAGTATGGTTTTGAAAGTAAGTAAAGTATATTTTATGTTAAAAACTAGAACTCACTCTGCAACGTTGACTTTACGTGTTTCCAGTTAGCAGGTGAATGTTGCTGAGGATGGCACGGGGTGGCTACATGGCTTATTTTGGATGGCATTCTTTTGTATAATATTTTTGCTTTGTAATGCAACAAATGTAATGAATGTCATGTTATTTTGCAAAAACCATCATTATAATGAAATGATATTTCATTTAAATGTTTCCGCTGCAATGTTTTATTAAGTTAATGTAAATATATATTTTATTTGCGTTGATTGACCAGCTCTGAGCGTCCTAGAATGGGGCCTTACAAGTTGGTATTAGAGCCAAAGTTTAAGGGAAATAGGTAAATTTTCAAAAGAAACCTAAACTTAAATTGAATATAGGATGGAAAAGGGAAGGGATGCCAGTCCGACTAGCTGTGTGCCATCAAGTATTTTCTTTAACGTTAACCGACATTATCTGCACATGTTATTTTATCTGTGGGCTTTTAGTAGATTTACATACTGATGTAATAGGAAATGCTTGGGGTATGAAGAGTGAAGTAAGTGGCTAATCATAACTGGCCACTGTAACTAGGGACTTACTATACTTGAAATAAACTAAGCTATTCCCTTGAACGATCGTGTTAGTATTTGAATCTTATAGCGTGTTAATGGATGGCTGGTGGTAGATTGTCAAAGGCTTCACGTAGTGGAGGTCGTGGTCGATGTGGTACCAAACTACAAGTCACAAGAGGGAGGGCTAGAGCCAAAGAGGTGGTTCATGAAAAACCCGAGACCCCTCGTCCAGAGGCTCGGGACGAGAGTGCTAACTTAAGAGCCTGAGTGAAAGAGGCTGTTGTTGAGGAAGTGCATCAGGTCATGCAGACGATCATATCGTATATGGTGACCATAGTGATAAAGGCTATGCAGGAAGGAGATAGAAAGAAGAGGAACAGGTCCACGGGATGACAGGAGCGATCGAAGACTGAGACGATTCTCTCTGATGATGTGGAGGAGGAAGACAAGCCTGTGCCGGAGGTGGCACGAGGCTATAACTACAGGGCGCTTCAAAGATGCAAGCCCCTACCTTTGATGGTAATGGCATTACTGCTACTGCTTATCGATGGGTGAGAGAGATGGAGGTTGTACATCATATCAGCGAGTGCCGGGAAGACCAGAAGGGGAAGCTTGCTACCTATGTTTGTGGACTCGACACTGTGTTGGTGGGACGGTATTTTCCTAGTCGACGGTAGTCGGGTGATTGGAAGAATGAGGGGGTCTGACCTGAAGAAATTGGTGATTGAGGAGTATGTCCTCATAGAAAGATAGGTAAGTGGAGAGGAAGTTCCTACAACTAGAGGCGGAAACCATGACATATCAACAATACACCATGAAGTTTAATGAGATGGTATGGCTGATGCTGGATCAAGGGACGCCTTTGTCATGAAAGATCAAGTGATGCTACCAGCGGATATTTGCATGCACCTGATCACCGCCTGGGCGAGAACATTTCGGCCGACTGTTGATCTGGCAGGAAGGCTGTATTACGAGCATGAGGTGGTGGTAGCTGAGGTGAACAAGAAAGGTGGTGGTGACTGTAATTGGAATAGGAAGCGATTTGGATGTGGCGGGACCGCTCAAAGCAACAAAGGTGCATGGGTGGATGACCGACATGTGGTCACATTCGGTGCGGGGTCGAGGAGGTGTGTTAATTATTAAACGAGAGCACACCAGGAATGTAGAGTGGGATCCAATGTTTGTTTCTGGTGTGGGATCACCAGACATATGGCGAAGAATTGCTAGGTAAGGAGGTGTTATAGATGTGGCAAGGAGGGCCACATGAGTCAGGAATGCAAGAAGCCGAGGGCTGAAAGTTCCAGTGTAGGGAAGAAAGCGGTCGGGACTGAAGGGCAGAGGGCGAGCCCTAGAGCATTCACGATGACTCAGGAGGAGGCTACAACGGATCACGATGTTGTGTGAGGTATGTTTCTAGTAAACCAAACTCTAACTTCTGTGTTATTTGATTCTTGTGCTAGTAAAATTTTTATTTCTACTGCTTTATGTGCTAAATTTCCTATGAGAAGTAAAAATATAAATAAGCCCTTCGATGTAAAAACTGCCATAGGTAAGTCTACTAGGATCTCTGAGATGATAGAAGGTTGTGACATAGAATTAGAAGGTCACAAGTTTCATATTGAAGATCATGTATAGGTTGGACTCACCTTAGTTTAGAATGTTTATTTTTGTTTGTAATAGGTTTTTTGTCAGTTTCCTTTTGTATATAGTTAGATTTATGTAGTTTTACAGTCGATCACAGTCAGCTGATTAGTTCACTCGGTGAAACTACTGTTTCTGCCGGGCGAAACTACAGTTTGGCAGAATAGTTTCGCTGACAGCAAAACTATCAGCGAAACTAAGACTGCTATATATAGGTTTTGATCATTGTCATTGTAGGTAAGCATGCAAAACCCTAATCGTTGATCCTTATTGCAAGTTACCTTTTCTAAGCAGTAAATTCACAGAAATATCATTGTGCATTCATGTTTTGATTGTATTGATCTTTAATGTCTTATATTGAATGAGTTGTTATTGTTTTCAATCATCCTTGTTCATCTTGTTTAGTATATGTGTTTGATATTGAATGATTCATCATTTCATTTGCACTGTAATATGATCAATGGACCAAGAATATGGTATCAGAGCCTTTGTGCTCATAGTTTGTTGAGTTTTTGGTTGTTTTAGTTCAATATCAAGTTTTCATCAATTTTCAGTTCAAAATAGTGTGTATTTGACATGTAAATTGATTGAGTTTTGCTAGTTATTGTTAGAGAAGCTCTGTTAATCATCAAATCTGAAATTCATTGAGTTTTTGATGATTTCAGATTGATTTCGTGTTGAAAAAGGGTTCAAGGTTTGTCCAGCGAAATTAGTGTTCTTTTAGCGAAACTGCTAAGTTCTTTCTGTAAAACTATTGGTGTTATTACTTTTAAAATTGTTTCTTGTAGTTCTGTGACACTAGTCTCTTTGACCGAAATTTCATTAGTGCTTGTGAGTGTTTAACAAGTGAAATTGCTGCCAAAAGTAATTTTGCACGAATGTTCAACCTTGTTTTGTGTGAACTTATCGGCAAAACTAAGCTATTTGTGACATTCGGCTAGGAAACTGCTGCCAAAATTATCTGTGAATTTACCTTTCTTGAGCGAAACTATTGCATTTTCATCGAAATTGCTTCTTCTCTTGCCGAAATACATCAATCTCAGCGAAACTATCATGTCAAAGTTAACCTCACTCACTCTTGTCGATCTTGAAAGTGTTGCTCCCAATAGGCCACCGACACTCATTAACGGGGATAATTTTGATGATTGGAAGAGATGTCTCAAAGCTTTCTTGTTCTACACTGATCACAACCAATGGGAATCAATTATTTGTAGTACTCACACACCAATTGTCACTATTGGTGATGTTGTCTCACAAAATAAGGAACCAATCTACTTTCACTGAAAAGTATCTTGAAGCTTATCAATCGTGACCAGAAAGCTTTTGGTGCTTGAACTCTATGCATGGCACTAGACATCTACAATCGATTTGTAGAGCATAAAATGCCAAGTCCCATTACGATGCCCTATGTGAGTTAGGTGATGGTAACGATGAACTGGTAAAGGATAAGAGTATTCAAGTAGAGAAGGAATTCAATTTCATTGTTGCATACAAGAATAAGAGTCTGACAGATCTCACACATCACTTCTTGACAGTTTCAAGCACCTTAAAGAAATACGATGAAAAAGTTTCCAACAGTGAACAAGTTAATAGGCTACTAGACTCTCTCCCACCTCAGTGGAGCCCTCAGGTGAGAATGTTGAACCTCGAAAGACAGTTCATAGATTACAAGCTGATGGATATTACCAATAAGCTTAAATCTTTTGAGTTGGACATGAAGAAATGAGAATTAACCAGACCATGATGCCTACATCTGGTTTTACTCGAAATGTTGCTTTACTATCAGCCATTGCAAGCTCTCGAGTACAGACTTTAAAAAAGGAGGAGTCACTACAAGTAATATTTCAGGAGGAAATGTTAGTGTTGGAAGAGGTTAGGCTAATTCTAAGGCAAATGTTGAAACTCGAGTTCCATGAGAAACAATGGCTCTTTTTGGAATGTTTGTTCAAAGCTATAAAGCATTTGTGGCTAGAGAGTTGAAAGGAAAAGGAATGAAATGGATCATATGTATTAGGTGGATCCTGATGATCTTGAAGAAACTGATATTCAGTGGCAAATGGCAATATTGACTCTTAGAGCTCGGAGATTTATGGAGCGCACCAGACAAAAGAACTTCGGCGGTCAAACCTCTAATTCAAAAATGGGATTTGATAAGTCTAAACAGAGATGTTTCAACTATAAACAATTAGAAAATTCCAAATATGAATGTCCATCAGCAATTGTCACCTATTCCAGTAATTCAAGAGTTCTAAGATTAACCATTAAGAGGGAGAAGGAAGATATCAATCACAAAAGGAGACTGCCTTGATTTCTAACTTTCATTGGAGTGCAGAGGTTGAAGAGACCAGGACTGAAATTAATCATGCATTGGTGGCTGAGTTTGTTAAAAGGAAGGGGAAGGCATACAGTAAAGATGGATTTGATCATTTCATGGAATACAAAGAGAGGTTGAGTTGTCTGTGGAAGAGAAAGAAAAGAAAGATGAGAGAATGCGAGAAATAAATCTAAAGGGCTAAAGCAGGAAGGAAGTTCATCCTCTAAGCAAGGAAAGGATTATCATAATGCTACTATCTGTTGAGGAAAGCAAGTCAAGTACTCCGGTGTGCCAATGTGAAAAGGCCTTAAAAGAAGAAAGGTGTGATAGGACTTCCATATGAGTAATTCAGGATATGTGTTCATCTTCTTGCAAAATAAGATTATTTGGGATTTATAAAGCTAATCGGTTATTAATTGATAATGAAAAAGATTTAAAAAGAATTAATGAGGAACTTAAAATAAATTAATCAAAGTATTTTGTTAAATTAGATGAGGCCTTGAAAGAAAATGATCACTTAAACGAATGTTTTGGAAAGAAATTTTGAGATTAATACTTTGACTGAAAGAGTTGATCTTACTGAATTTGAAACAAACAAACTTCAGTCAAAGTTAGAGAAATGGACCATATCAGGAATGAAACATGATGATTTATGGAAATCTCAACGGGGAGCTAGGATTAAAACAGGATTGGGATATGAAAATATACAAGTTTATCCTCCGCCTAGTACATACTTTTATTCTCCTATGCCTATTCCTCATCCATCTAATGATTAATCAAAAAAGATACTAACAGTATGTCTGCAGGTTTAGAGGGCGTTAATACTAAGCACGTTCATGAGAACTACGACTATGGACCAACTACTGGGCTTGGATGCACTAGTATTAGTACATCTGATTTTTAGCAGTCTGTTTTACATCATAAGTCTAGTTTAAATTCTATTTTTGCTTCTAGTACACCTGTAACAGACAATGTCGCATCATGTTCTCATGATGTTTCTATTTCATCTTTAAATTATGTACATTGTGGTGATGCTTTTTGTTCAGGTGATGATAATGGTGCAACTAATCTCACTATAAAGACCAACGAGAGACTTAAAACTAATCGTTTTGATAAATTCTTTTCTCATCCTATTCCATATTTTACTCTAATGAATATTACTTTATCAAATGAAAGAACTATAACTTCATCTAAAACTAGCATAAGTGGTACTAGTTCTACTTGTACTTCAGATGATCATTCATATACTTTTGTAAATAATAATTGTTGTTCACATACACTCCAACCTTATGGCATGTATGAGACATATAGTGACATTGATTCTAGTGTGTCTGAATGTGATGAGGAAAATCACATTGACATACTCCCATTTCATCAGATCACAAACCTAGACACAAATTACACTGTTTCAGGTGTGGTCAAAAGGATCATCTTGTCAAGGATTGTCTTGCATTTCTTCATGGTCATGTAAATAGGAACTATTTTGGAAATAAATTAACAAAATTAGTTAATAATCTCTTTTGTAAGAAATTTGCTTCTTCTAAAGCTAAAATTGTTCAAACTTGGGTTCCTATTTCACCTGGTTAATCTGTTCTTTATTTGATCACATAAGTCATCCACTAAGAATGTAAACAGCATATGGCATGTAGATAGTGGATGCTCTAGATATCTGACGGGGTTGAAAGATTTTCTAACCAATTATCGTATTATAAATGGAGGAGATGTTGCTTTTGCAGGTGACAAAAAGGGTGGAAAGATGATTGGTCAAGGAGAAGATTTCATTGGTTCTTTACTTTGGAGAAAGTCAACTATGTCCTTGAGCATGTGTTTAATCTCTTGAGTGTCTCTAAAATCTACCATAAAGACATTCCAGTCTTGTTTAAATATGATGAATGTCTATTTTTAAAATAAGAGATTGATATTCTAGAAGATTTGATTCTTATGCATGCTTCGAGAAAGCATGATACATATCTTCTTGATATGAACTCAAGGGAGTCAACGTCTACTGCAACCTGTCTTCTTTCAAAATCTTCAACCTTTAAGTCTCTGTTATTGAATCGGTGATTGGGCCACGCTAATTTTAAAATAATAAAAAAATTAGTCAAAAACAATATTGTTAGAGGAATTCCTTTAAAAGATTTCTCTGAGAATGAAAAATAATATCTTATGCCAGGGCAAACAACATAAGAAACCACATAAGCCCAACTGATTTAGCATTACTTGTCCTCTCCAGTTGTTACATACTGATTTTCTTTGGCCTAATCAGCATTAAATCATTGCTAAGAAACATTCTGTCTTGTTGTTATAGATGATTTCTCAATATTCATGGCTGAGATTTCTTGCTCACAAAGATAAGCTGCTGAGGAATTGCCGAAGTTAATACTTTCAATCGAACATAAGCAAGAACAATGGTTCTGGCCAAAGAGAAAGTGACAACGGTACTGAATTCAAATCACTTCTTGATTCTTTCTGGCCCCAAAGGAATTGTTAGCAATTTTTTTGGCCGCATAGGACGCGTCAATGGAATGTTGGTGGCTGCACAAGAATCACCACACTCTTATTGAAGTCGCCGACATTTTTGATAGAATCACGTACTCTTACCTTTGGTCAAGCGGTAATTATGCTTTAAGACTTTCTAACTGAACTGGGGTTGATAGTCAATGCCAAATGAAGACTACTTATGAACTTTTTCAATAAACAGAAACCTTTAATTGACTTCTTTTGACCCCCTCGAATACGCAATCCCAAAAGACGATGTTCGGTGTCCGGTCTGACGAGTGTTACTTTGTCGGTATAATCTTCTTCTCAAAAGGCTTATCGGGGATCTAACAAGAGAATCATATCTGTCAAGAGTCGTTCTAATGTTGATGGTAGGAGTCTACTCTTCTATGTTCGATCTAAACCAGCATGTTCTTTGACTCTGATAAAGTGTTATTCTTTTCAAACTCTTCTAGTTTTCGATGATGATAGTCCTCTTGTTGGACCAAAAGAACCAATGAGCCAAGATCAGAAAACCTCTAAGTCCCACACGGTATCACAACAACTGCTGAAAGCCTCATCAGTAGTTTGACAAGTGCTGAAGACTTCAACAGCTGAAGATCAAGTGCTGAAGACCTTAACAGCTGAAGAACCAAAGTGCTGAAGTACAACAGCTGAAGAACACAAGTGCTGAAGCTGAAAGACCAAAGTACTGAAGTACAACAGCTGAAGAGTTCACAAGTGCTGAAGATCAACAACTGATGTACAAGTCTGAAGACAAAGACTGAAGACATCAGCTGATGATATCTACTGAAGTCATCAGCTGATGAAACACCTGAAGGTCAAAGTCTGAAGATCAAGTACTGAAGCCTCAGTAGTTTGTCACAACTGCTGAAGAGTACTTCTTCAGTAGTTGTGATATCAGTAGTTTTATTTTCTATGTTTCAGTAGTTTTGTAAAACGACTGAAGAGCTTGTTCTTCAGTCGTTGTAGTTTCAGTAGTTTTATATTTTGTACTTAACATGCTGATATGTTCTCAGTAGTTGTGAACATTTCAGTAGTTTGTTAAGAATTAGTTATTTTTGTATTGGATCTGCCAGTTGTCACTTTCCGTGATAACAGCAGTGACTGTTGCACTCTATATAAGGAGTGACAACCTATTGTAATCAGTGATGAATGAGTAATTGAATGGAATGAATGATTGATTTGATTAGAAATATTCTACATCTATAAACATTCCTAGAAATCAGAAATACATATTCTCTCTCTATAACCGTATGCGATCTTAATGCTTACAAGTATCGATTGCTTGCTACAATTTGTCTAATTCTGTTTGTATTCCGCTGCTTTGTATTCTGATACATCAAACTTGTGATCACTGATCCTGTCAAATGGTATCAGAGCAGGTTAATCATTGATCGATCTAATAATTGATCATTGAAACTGCTATTCAAGATCCAAGTTTGATTGAATTAGCTTTTGTTTTTGCAAGAAACGGTTATAGAGATTGAATTTTCTGTATTTCTGCTCATTCATCCTGAGATCTTTTCTTGGTTCTCATTGAGTTTGTTGTGGTTTGTCTAAAACTTTTTAAAACTTGAACTAAACTGTTTTTGAACTGAAAATGACCACTCCTTCCAATGATCCTCACAATACTGGTTCCTCAACCAAGCCTCCTATGCTGGTTAGGAATGAGTATAACATATGGCAAAGACGTATGCTCCATCACCTGTCTGTTAACAGCGCAGGGTGTTGGACATCAGTGGTACATGGTCCACACAAGCCTATGGTGAATAACCCGGAAACCAATCAAATGGTTCCGAAGAGGAGGGAGCAATACTCAGATGAGGATAAGAAGTTGCTTGAGATTGATGCAAAAGCCCATGGAATTCTGGCCATGGCATTGCCCAATGAAATCTATTCTGGGCTAATGCATCATGAAACTGCCCATGACCTCTGGATTGCTTTGAAAGAACAATTTGGAGGAACATGAGGTCTTGGCAAATAATAGAGAAATTCTTGCCCAACATATGAGACATTCTCTCATAGAAAGGGTGAGACACTGACTCAACAATATGAGCGGTTTTCTTGTTTGATCTCTGAACTAAAAATGGTCAAACTTGAATACACCAATATTCAGATGAATAACAGATTTCTCAGATCACTGCCTGAGAGATGGGACACATATACTATTGTCCTACGCTCCAGTGCAAGTTTGGACAAACTATCTCTCACCCAACTCCATGGGAAATTGCTCACTTTTGAGAGAGAGATAGAACAGAAGAGAAAGATGTCTTCATCTGGAAAGCTCACTGAAGACTTTATACAAGGCAACACTGCCTTGGTGTCATGAGTCAGAATATGCTTCATCTGAATGCCAGTATGATGAGCATATTAATTTCTCTTCAAGCACTTCTGATTCTGCATTTGTAGTGTTGATGGTCAGTTTACTGGGTGTAATAATGACAATCTATGTTTCATTATGGATGATCTCAAGGGGATTGCTGATGATGACTTAGAAGAGATGGATATTTTGAGCCAAATGGCCTTGATAAATATCAGATCTCAGAAGTTCTACAAAAGAACTGGAAGAAAATTCCCAGGACTCTCTGGCAAAACCAAAGTTGGTTTTGACAAGAGCAAGTTGAGGTGTCACAAATGCCAACGCTTGGACACTTTGCAAGAGAGTGTAGATCAACTGGATCTAACTCTACTGCACCCTTTGTGACTTTTCCTGGCAATAGTCAACAACACAGAGGGCAACATCCTGTCACATCTAGTCATCATCCTCAACAACAATCTCCGGCATATTTTGTTCCTCAGGGTCAAATGCCATATCAGTACCCTTGTTATTACATGCCACAGTCAAATCAAGTTCAAGTTCCTATGACACCACAACCTCATGCATTACCAGAACCTCAGCCTTCCCTATCTCATCAACAACCTCATCTCAACAACACAGCTTCTTCACCCCAGGAGTTGTTGACTGGAGCAGTTTACCAGATGACTTGTCTGGTCATGATCAACTGTTCTCAGGTGCTGGTCAACATGGTGGTGACAGTCCCTTTGGGAATCTAGCTCTTATGGCTTTGGAGTCTGCTGATACTTCATCTTCCAATGCCTCTACACCTCAGGTATCACAGGTATCCTCTGAGGCAAAAGCCAAATTATGTTCTGAACCATGCATAGCAGCATTTGCTTCCATTAGAGAAGCAAATGTAGCTTTAATTAATAAGAACATTGAGCTAGAACAAATAATTTCCAAAAACAAAGCTGAGTTTGAGTTTGTGCTCAAAGATAAAAATGATGAGGTTTATAAACTGAATTGCCAAATAATTGATGATAAGGCTAGAGAAGATGTACTTCTAGAGAAGTACAAAGATCTCAAAGAAACCCTTGCAGTTACCCAGGTCGAGTGTGATAGATGGGTACAATCATGCAAAGGTTTTGAAATGCTTCTTAGTAAGCAATCTGCTTCAAATGTGAAGTTTGGAATTGGCTACAATCACACTGCTCCACCTACAGATTTTACCCCAAGAGCAGAGGTAGAATCTGATGGTGAGAGTGATAACCAATCCATCACATCATGTGATCTACCTTCTGATACAGCACAATCAGAAGTAGCAGTCAGCATCAAGTCCTCTTTGAACCTATCAGCTGATGTTGATGGTCCAAATGCTGACATTCACATGATCAATTTGATCAACTCAGGAGTTAATCCTGAAGGTCCTGAAAGGACTGGAGAGCAGGATTTAACACCTGAAGTTCAAACTTCAACTGCTGTCAGTACTGAAGAGAAGAAAACTGGCAGTAGAAAGAGTTTGAAGACTACTAAAGATTGTCAAGAAAGCAACCAATGCTTCCAAAGCATTGAAGAACAAGTCTTCTGTTGCTTCACCATCTTTAGTTGATGATCAACCTAAGATGAAGAAGAAACCATGTGAAGTATGTGGTTTGTTCAATCATCTTACAGATGATTGTTGGTACAAAAGAGGTTCCAAACTCAAACAAAAGAAGAAATTAATGAGAAAATGGTAAAAATGAAAACTGAGTTTGAGACCACATTTGTATCAGCAACATCAAATCCTGTAACCCTTAAGTCCTTAAAGCAATCCAAAAAGGAAGGAGTTAAACAGGTGACAGCTGAGGGTGCTCAAAAGAAGAAGGTGCAACATAGGACCTTATCTAACTCCACTAGCAATGTGTCTGATGAGCTGAAAGCTTTATCACAAAATCAGACACAGCTGGTGATGATGGTACAACATCTGTTGGGTAGAGTTAACCAACTAGATTCTCCTATGTTGAAACCACAGAAAAGGAGGTCTAAGCCAAAGGACTCCTCTTCTACACCATCTTCTTCTTCTCAGGCTGTTGTTACAAATAAACATGTTAGTTTACCATCTATTGATGAGACCAGGCCCAAAACCAAAAAGTTTGGGTCTCTAAAACTAACTGATTGTTTATTATTGCAGGGTTCTTCAACATGCCAAAGTAGCATCTGGTATGTAGACAGTGGGGGATCTATGCACATGACTGGGAACATCTCTCTTCTTCATGACTACTCTCAAGGAAAGAAGGGATTTGTCTCTTTTGGCAATGATGCTAGGGGTTACATCATCGGTAAGGGCTTTGTCTCCAATGGAGAAATCAAATTTGATGATGTTAATCATGTGGAAAATCTCAAGTACAACCTCTTGAGTGTCAGTCAAATGTGTGATAAAGGCCATGTTGCCCTTTTCACAAGTCAAAACTGTAGGATTCTGTCATCCAAAGTTTTGCACTTGATTGACAAGGTGTTGGATGATCACACTCTCCTGAAAGCCAACAGGACAGGAAGAGTGTATGCCTTAGATCTCTCTAAGAAGATAGATCTCAAAGGCAATCCTTGCCTATTTTCCAAAGCCTCTTCTCAAGAATCTAAACTGTGGCACAGGAGGCTTGGTCATGTTAATCTCAAAAACATGAATCAGCTTAGCCACAATAGTTTAGTCAGAGGCTTACCAATAAAGGAGTTCCACTGTGATGAACCTGCACTGCTTGTTTAAAAGGAAAACAGCACAAAGTCTCATTCCTCCTATTGAAGTGTCCAAGTCCACTGCCTGCTTGCAATTACTGCATATGGATCTATTTGGTCCTGTGAGAGTAATGAGCATGGCAAAGAAGAAATACTGTCTGGTAATTGTGGATGATTACTCCAGATTTGTATGGACTTTCTTTCTACATTCAAAGGATGAGGCTGCTCAGAAGATTATCCACTTTGTGCTGTACATTGAGAAGCAGTATTCCCTTCCAGTCAAGTGTATTAGGAGTGATAATGGAACTGAGTTCAGAAATCATACACTTGATGACTTCTATCTTTCAAAGGGAATCAAAAGGCAGTTCAGCATTCCAAGGACTCCAGAACAAAATGGAGTAGTGGAGAGAAAGAACAGGACCCTCATTGAAGCTGCAAGGTCCATGCTGGCTGACTCAGGTTTGCCATTGACCTTTTGGGCCGAAGCTGTCAACACAGCTTGTTATGTGCAAAATAGAGTTTTAGTAAATCAGAGGTTGATGAAGACTCCATATGAAGTTCTCCATCATTTGGCTCCTCTGATTTCATTTTTCAAAGCATTTGGGTGTCCCTGTTTTATTCTCAACACAAAGGATCAACTCCACAAATTTGATCCTAAGGTGGATGCAGGATACTTTGTTGGTTATTCATCTACTTGCAAGGCATACAGAGTCTTCAACTGCAGAACAAAGATGGTTGAAGAAACTCTACATGTTAAGTTTAATGAATCTCCAAAGGACAAGATTCCACAAAGTCCTGTGGAGTTATTTGATTTGGACATACTGCAATATGTTCCTTATCAAACTCCTGCTGTTGCTCCTGTCAACAGTTCACCACCTGGTGGTACTGCTGATGATGATGATGATTGCAGTACTCACCTCTTCAGGTTTAGTGATCAGCTGCCTGACTCAACTAGACCTGATGTTCCTGTAGCGCCAGTAGCACCATCCACAACAAATGCTGATGAGATTTCTTCGAATTCAACTTCCTTTGAATTACCATCCACTGATTGGTTTCAAGGAATGATTCACCATCACCATCTGTTGCTGCTGAACCGGCTACAAACACTTGCACAGATCTCATTGTGTATCAAGATCTGAAGAATCACCCTATGTCTCAAATCATTGGTGATATCACTGCTGGAGTATCAACAAGAAGTCAATTGTCAAATTTCTGCTTCTATGCTCTCTTCATCAGTCAGCAAGAGCCAAAGAATTATCACATTGCTTTAAAGGACAATGGATGGGTTGATGCCATGCAGCTTGAGCTTCTTCAGTTCAAGAAACAGCAAGTGTGGGAACTGGTTCCTCTACCTCCAGGTAAGTGTGCAATAGGCACTAAATGGGTGTTTAGGAACAAAACTGATGAAAATGGGCTTATTGTTAAGAACAAGGCCAGACTGGTTGTTCAGGGGTTTGCACAAGAAGAAGGTATTGATTATGATGAAACCTTTGCCCCTGTAGCCAGACTGGAAGCAATTCGATTGTTTTTAGCTTATGCTGCTTATCAAAACTTAAAGTCTTTCAAATGGATGTCAAAAGTGCATTTTTGTATGGAAAAGTTAAAGAAGAGGTTTATGTATGTCAACCTCCAGGCTTTGAGGACAATAAACATCCTAATTGGGTGTATAAGCTTGATAAAGCTCTTTATGGGTTAAAACAAGCTCCCAGAGCCTGGTATGAGACATTATCAAACTTTCTTCTGGAAAACAATTTCACTAGAGGCTCCATAGACAAGACTTTATTCATTAAGAAAGCTGGGCAGCATAATCTACTTGTTCAAATTTATGTAGATGATATCATTTTTGCATCCTCTGATCCAAAGTTGTGTGATGCCTTTACAAAGTTGATGCAACAGAAGTTTGAAATGAGTGCCATGGGAGAATTACAGTTCTTTCTGGGGTTGCAAATCAAACAAAAGGCTGATGGAATTTTTATTCATCAGTCCAAATATACAAAAGATCTTTTGCAAAAGTTTGATTTACAAAACTGTAAGCCCTGTTCTACTCCCATGAGCAGCACCACACAACTGGACTCAGATCAGAAAGGTAAAGTGGTTGATGAAACACTTTACAGATGTATGATTGGGTCCTTGATGTATTTAACAGCTTCTAGACCAGATATTATGTTTGCTACATGTGTTTGTGCTAGATTTCAGGCTGCACCTAAAGAGTCTCATCTGATTGCAGTCAAGAGGATCTTTAGATATCTGCAAGGCACTCCATCTCTAGGTTTATGGTATTCTACCGGACATTCTGGTAATTAGTTGCTTTTTCTGACAGTGACTATGCAGGGTGTAAGTTGACCAGGAAATCAACTTCTGGTGGATGTCAATTCCTAGGCAACTGCTTGATTTCTTGGCAGAGCAAGAAACAGACCTCAGTTGCTACATCCACTGCTGAAGCAGAGTACATTGCTGCTGCAAGCTGTACATCTCAGGTACTCTGGCTTCAAAACCAACTTTTGGATTATGGCATTACAGAGACTAAGACTCCATTGTTAATGGATAGTGCTTCAGCTCTTTGCATTGTCAAAAATCCAGTCCAGCACTCTAGGACCAAACATATAGAGATCAGACATCATTTTATAAGGGATTGTTTTGAAAAAGGTCTGATTGATCCTAAGTTTGTGCCTAGTGCTGATGAGCTTGCAGACATTTTTACTAAGCCTTTGGATAGTTCAACTTTCCAAAACCTGGTGTTAAGGCTTGGTATGCTGCAGCTAGAATAGGTGACAACTACTGATGATCTCAGTAATTCATACTGATGATCATGAGTACCTATGTCACATATATACTGATGAGCTCTTTTAACCTCAGTAGTTTTTATAACTACTGAAGGCTAAATGTCTCACAAGTACTGAAGTACTTCATCTGTTCTAAACTACTGATGTAGTTACAACTACTGATGCAGTCATAACTACTGCAATCAGTAAAAACAGATAAGTACTGATGTCCTATGAACAACTGAAATCAGCCAAAAGACTGATGAATGTGTTGAGGACAGTTTGAAACAGCTGAAAAGCTAAGAATTGACGAAATAGCTGAAGAGAACTTTCTCTTCAGTCGTTTGTACAACTGCTGTTTCATTTTAAACAACTGAAGCAAAACCACGTCTTCAGTAGTTTTTATAACTACTGATGACTAATACCAAGTCTTCAGTTGTTTACAACAGCTGATGACAAAACCACTGTCTTCAGTAGTTTCATAACTACTGATGACAAACACCAAGTCCTCAGTTGTTTCAATCATCTGAAGTCAAAACCACGGTCTTCAGTAGTTTTCTAAACTACTGATGCCTAACACCACGACTTCAGCTGTTTCAACGTCTGAAAGGATAATACCATGTCAACGGTCGTTTAAAACTACTGATGACTAACACCACATCCTTCAGTCGTTTCCTTACCCGTACCCTATAAATACCCCTAACCTGAGCTCTCCATGCTTCATCTTCTTCAAACCTAACGTTCCTCTCCAAAACTTCCCTCTTCCATGGCGTCTATGCAAATTAAACCGCGACACAACTGTGTTGCCTACCTCACAAAATCGCCGATCTGGACTAAGTTCGATACTGCTATCGATCTTATGGTTCAGTCCCAATACAACAAGGCATTCCTTCTGAACCCCGTCTTACATGCCGAATCCTTGAACCAATTTTGGATGAACGTTACTGTTACCACTGAGGAGAGCAACACACCATCCCTCCGGTCAGTCGTCAACAACAAAGAAGTAGTCATTACTCCTGCAACAATCCGTAAAATTCTTCAACTGAGTGATGCTACTCTCCTGCTGGATATCCGAAGGGCACCATAGATCTATCCTTTGCTCAGCATGGATATCAAGGCGATCTCAGTGCCACCACCATCATGAAGAAACACTTTAATGACGCTGAGCGCCTGATTTTTCACATGGTAATGTATGTTTGGCCCCTAAGACGTCGTCTTGGGATCAAATGTCCACCAAATGGCAGCAGTAATGTATTCTATCCTTGAGCAACAACCACTAAACTTTTCAGAATTAATATTTTCAGAGCTCAAAGATATGGCTCAAAAACTAACTGCCAACCGTTGGATACTCTATCCACGGTTCATAATGGCCATTATTACAGACCAGCTTAATGCTGAGGGACTTGTTGGCTTGGGAGTCCCTGCTACGGCTGTTCTGCCGGAAGTATACTCCCGGCACAACTCTGACCGGACACTAAAATGGCTGCCAAGCTGCGAAAACCCACGCAGCTGGAACCCACAGCCACCACCTCCAATCCAAAGTCCCCACCAAACCCACCAAAAGAAACCCAAAACGGCTACTCAGGGAATTGAGTCCCCTGAGGATGCCCCTGCACACAAACGCAGGATATATCCACTAGTCCAAACCCCCTAGTGGATACATGACTCCTCCAGCCACAGCCGCTCAGGCTTCCTCTCAACAGGAGCCTGCAGCAACCACACAAGGGCACCTACTTATCTGGGATCTTCCTCACTTGAGGAGATTGCCATTGAAGAGCACCATCCTCCCCAGGTGCACACTGCTTCTATCCCCTCACCCCAAACACCGCCCCTCACAGCCCAACTTTAATAGTTGCACAAGTGCTGACTCAATTGCACTCCTCACCCCCTCCCCAGAAACCACTTACTACTGGGAATACCTCTACAATTGAGGGGGAGGAACACAGTGCACCTGAGAACCCACAGCACAGGGGTTCCCAATTCTATCTCCTGGTGTAGACAAGGAGCTTAGAATATCTAGTGAGGCTGCCACCTCCTCTGACTCAGCACATGACCAGAGTGAGGCTGGTAACATTGCTAAGACCTCCCTAGAGGCAACAGCTGATGATGGACATTGTCCTGAGGCTGGAAGTCCCCAGTACCAAGCACAAGGGGCACATGCACCAACTGGTCTACACCCAGTGCATGTAAATCCTGCTCTAAGCAGGAGGTCAGGTGATTCAGTATCTTCGATGATGACCTGAGCTGGCTTCTTCTATGATGTTCTTGCCCAACACAATCCTGAAGAGAAAGGTTAGCAGGCTCAACCTACTTGACCAACTCTCTCAAGGAGAAAGACCATCTGCCACTATCCACCCACAGATGGCACCTTCCCTTGAAGGTTTCCCAAACACGAGCCACCCCAAAATCAACCACCTGCCTCTGCTTCAGGCCCTACTTCTCAGGAACAGAACCCTCCTGAGCAAATAGGTGCTGTACTCCAAAATTCCCTCCCTCTCATCACACCCATATCACTGATATAGTGATCAAAGCCCTTGATGAGAGGCTTTCCTTCACATTACAGCCCTTGGTTGATGCTGCTGTCCAAAAGACTCTTTCTGCGGTACAAACCCCTTCCTCCAATGCAACCAAAAAGGGGGAGAGTACTGCAGTGAAAGAAAGGAAGAGGAAAAGATCCGAGGAAAGGAGAGAAGCAAGTCCAAGAGGAGGAAAAAGAAAAGCAACCTCTGCTCACTTACAAGCGAAAGAGAAGTGCTGATGATCACACTGCTGAAGACAAATCCTTGGAGGAGCTGGTCAAAGAAGCTGACACCACACACAGCCGATCCATGGATAAAATAATTGAACAACTCTTCAGGCAGGGGTTTGACACAGCCACACTGGATAGTGAGATCAGAAGGTTAGAAGTACAAGAGATACAAACCCGATGGGCAGGGTATGATGCTCTTGAGAAAGAGAGGTTGGAATAATGATCCGCTTTATTGCAAAATACTTGGGAAGATCATTAATGGAGATCCGCGCATGGACCAGGGACAGCATTCTGGCTATAGCCACCAGAATCTGTCTGTCTGAGCAATTCAACAAAGGGATTATTGTGGAAGCCCTTGATGAGGCTGGGCTGGTAAAAGGTTAGAGATGGCTAAACTCACAAAGGCAAACTAACTACAAGGATGCTAGATCAACCTTCCCTTCCACCCACTCAAACAGATCCTATCCCTCAAATCTCCCAACCAACCTCTAAGCCAAAATCCAAACATCCTCATTCTTCAAACCAATTCCTTCACCAACCCAACCATCATCCAGTGATGTACCCAGAAGGAGGAGAAGGGTGCTGAGGATGGAAGAAGAAGAGGAAGAAGAGGATGAAGATGATAGTCTGCCACTCTCTGCTGTTCTGAAGCTACCAAAACCCCGAAGTCAACCATGATCACACCTGACTCTCAAAGGGAAATGGTCAGAGTCAAGATAGAAGAAGAAGAACAGCAGAAACAGCACGATGAGCAACTGTTGAAGATGGTTGACAAGGAATTTCCTCAGTCATCATCTATTCAAGCCATGAAAGGGCATGCTCAAAGGCTGTACACTCTCAGGCACACCTTTCAGTATCAGAAGGAGAGAGTGAGAGTATGGCCAGACCCCAGGGTGAGTTCTAGAATCCATAAAAGAACTATCCCACACAGATACAACGGCCAAGTACGAAAAACAATAGAGTCTACCATCATGTTGGCCGTTGTAGTCTCACCTTGGGAAATCATTGATGAATTCAAGAAAGCTCACCAAGCAAAGAAGCCCTCAAGCCTTACTAGAAAACAAGATGATTAAGAAGGGGTTGTTATATAAAAAGCTTGAAGACATCCAAAAGAATGAGCTCCAGTTACTCCTTGAAGGCAACCATCCTGATGAATTTGTATATAGGGAGGTAACTACGGTGGAGCTGAAAAATGGCAGGACCATGAAGTACTTATCAGAGTACTATGGTCCAGAGTTCTTCTTCGAAGGAGGAGCAGAAGAACTCTCTCAGGAGGAACAAGTTGTTCTCCTTGAGGCCTATGTTCGTGAGTCATACAGACTCATTATGGGGAAGTAAATCTCATGAATGGGATAACAACTCTGTGTCCAGTTCCCCAAAACAGAGTTCCCATTCATACTCTGCCAAACAATATTTGAGATTTCTTCCCAGGCCGGAGCTTACATGGGTCATCTTCTCTACTGATCAAGAAGGAAAAAGACCAACATTTTGCCATCAATAAGTGGGAGTATAAATAAGTTAGAGGTTTTGGCTGCATTGGTTCAGGGGGAGTTTGTTGGACCAAAAGAACCAATGAGCCACGATCAGAAAACCTCTAAGTCCCACACGGTATCACAACAACTGCTGAAAGCCTCATCAGTAGTTTGACAAGTGCTGAAGACTTCAACAGTTGAAGATCAAGTGCTGAAGACCTTAACAGCTGAAGAACCAAAGTGCTGAAGTACAACAGCTGAAGAACACAAGTGCTGAAGCTGAAAGACCAAAGTACTGAAGTACAACAGCTGAAGAGTTCACAAGTGCTGAAGATCAACAACTGATGTACAAAGTCTGAAGACAAAGACTGAAGACATCAGCTGATGATATCTACTGAAGTCATCAGCTGATGAAACACCTGAAGGTCAAAGTCTGAAGATCAAGTACTGAAGCCTCAGTAGTTTGTCACAACTGCTGAAGAGTACTTCTTCAGTAGTTGTGATATCAGTAGTTTTATTTTCTATGTTTCAGTAGTTTTGTAAAACGACTGAAGAGCTTGTTCTTCAGTCGTTGTAGTTTCAGTAGTTTTATATTTTGTACTTAACATGCTGATATGTTCTCAGTAGTTGTGAACATTTCAGTAGTTTGTTAAGAATTAGTTATTTTTGTATTGGATCTGCCAGTTGTCACTTTCCGTGATAACAGCAGTGATTGTTGCACTCTATATAAGGAGTGACAACCTATTGTAATCAGTGAGGAATGAGTAATTGAATGGAATGAATGATTGATTTGATTAGAAATATTCTACATCTATAACATTCCTAGAATCAGAAATACATATTCTCTCCCTATAACGTATGCGATCTTAATGCTTACAAGTATCGATTGCTTGCTACAATTTGTCTAATTCTTGTTGTATTCCGCTGCTTTGTATTCTGATACATCAAACTTGTGATCACTGATCCTGTCACCATCTCAAATGTTCAAACAAATATTATTTCCTCAACCCTATCTCCTGCCATTCTACCTCTTCAGCAAATATGCACTTCAGTTGTGTTGGATCATCTTCTCCATCATTTGATCTTCACCAACACCTGCTTCTACATCTCTTCATTTATCACTAACATCTATCCCACCACAGCATGTTCCATCTCTCTCACCCTCTTCTACTCATTCACAATCTGTCAGCGAAACATCTCCAAACATCTTGCCTTTATCCAGATATTTCAAAACTTTGAAAGATCATCCTCATGATAACATTACTAGATCTATCACTGATGGTGTACGGACGCAGAGTCAATCTGGTTTGATTAATATTTGTCTCTTCTCTTGTTTTATCTCTCAAACTGTCTCGAAAAACGTGCATGCCGCTCTCCAGGATCCTTGCTGGGTGGAATCAATGCAATGGAGCTTCAACAATTTAGAAAACTCAAAGTATGGACTTTGGTTGACTTGCCTCCAACAATTCCCAATTGGTACAAAATCGGTTTTTAATAACAAACCAGATGATCGTGGTGTTATGGTGCGTAACAAATCTATTTGTTATGCGAGATTTGCTCAAGAAGAAGGAATTGATTATACTCATGTTTTTGCTCCTGTCGCTCATCTTGAAGCAATAAGGATTTTTCTTGCTTATGCTACTCATAATAGTTCAAGGTCTATCAGATGGATGTCAAGTGTGCTTTCTTTTACGGAGACATTGATGAGGAGATACAGGTGTGTCAACAACTAGGTTTTGAGGATCATGATTTTCCCGATAAAGTTTTTAAGCTTGACAAGTCTCCTTATGGTCTTCATCAGGCACCTAGGATCTGGTATGAACCCTAACACAGTACCTCTTAAGCAATGGTTTCTCTCGTGGCACCATCGATATGACTCTGTTCAAGAGACAAGTGAATGGTGAAATGCTAATTGTCCAATTTTACAGCGACGATATTATTTTTGGCTCTACCAATTCACAATTACGTCGGGAGTTCAAAGAGGTGATGCGTAATTGGTTTGAAATGAGTATGATGGGAGAAATGTGCTTTTTCCTCAGATTACAAGTGGAAAAAAAGTTAGAAGGCATTCTCATTCATCAGGATAAGTATATTAAAGAAATTTTGAAGAAATTCAAGATGGGTGACACGTCTCTTGAAATGACTCCTTTTACTGCTCAAACGTGCCTCACTCCTGATGAGAACGGGAAACATGTTGATCCTCATCTCTAAAGATCTATGATTGGTTCCCTTATGTATTTATAGCAAGTCGTCCTCATATCACTTTTGTTGTAGGTTATTGTGCTCGATACCAGTCGGCCCTAAAAGAGTCTCATGAAAAGGCTGTCAAGAGAATTTTTTGTTATCTCAAAGGCTCCTCTATTTAGGTCTTTGGTATCCTTATGGAGGGAATTTTGATTTACATGCTTATTCAGACAATGATTCTAGTGGTTGCAGGTTAAACAATAAATCGGTGACGTGAGGATGTCAATACCTGGGTAATTGTCTGGTTTCATGGCAAAGCAAGAAACAAACCACTGTTCCCACTCTACAGGGGAAGCAGAATACATTGCTGCCTCTAGTTGTTGTTCACAAGTTCTTTGGATACAACACCAGATGATTGACAATGGAATCAATTTTCTCCACACACTGTTATTTTGTGACAACAAAGCCACCATCAAGATCGCTAAAAACCCTATTCGTCATTCTCAAACCAAGCACATTGAAACACGGATTCATGCAATTCGTGATGCACAGGAAAAGGGTTATCGATATTATTCCCATTGATACTAAAAATCAAAAGGCAGACCTTTACACAAAAACATTTGATAAACCTTGCTTTTAGGAACTAATCTCTATTCTAGGGCTAATATCTTTTTAAGCCCTTTCTTTTCTCTTATCTCTATGAAAATAAAGGGTTTTTCTAAAATAAAATTCTGGGGGAGTGTATATAAGTTCTACATAAAAAATAAAAAAAACTGGGAACTTGATTTGAGATGATGAGAAATGATTGTATATCTTCTCGATATACTCGTTTATGCATGACTAGAATTTAAAATAAGAAATGATAGTAACTCATGCTACTCTCTGATTTACATATTTTTTTTATTTGAAAATAAAAGAAAATAAAACATTCTTTAAACGATATGCTTGTTAGACTCAGCCTGATGAATAAAGTAGACAACAACATATTGATTTAAATTAAAATATATGATTAAGGATGTCTGGATTTACTCTATCATTTTGGCCTGCAAGAAAACAGAGTCCCGAAAAAAATTGGATTGAGATTTGATCTTTCACACAGCATGAAACAAATCTTATAAGTCATATCTTTGAATCATGTGTGGTGTATTTATGTGTCTACTTGTGCTTATCTCCTCTGTTGTATGGTAGTACTGACCTGGAGTGATGATCTCCTCTGCTGTATGGTAGTACTGACCTGAAGCTCTTATCAGCACATGATTAAATGGGCATCTCCTTTGTTAAACGTGAGTATAGACCTGGAGCTCTCACCATATTGATCTAAGTTGTATTAAATCATCTAAATGATGAATTCATCACAAAATGAAATATCCTGTTGATAATCACTTACACAAATGATTGTGGGGTCCTAACAGTCTAAAGCATCTAATAGAACCTTAACGAATCATCTACTAATTGTTGAAAAAGATAAGGCATGGGATTAAGTGGACAAACATATCAGCAATCGTTATTGATAAGTTTGATAATTTCAAAATTGTTTCAAAGACTGTGATCAGATTCAGTTATCGGTATGATCACATTGCTTGTCGTTGATTAAAGTCTTATTTGTGCTAATATATATCTTGAGGATGTGATCTCTGATCGATTTAGATCTCTGTTATTGAAGTTAATTCTAATAAAAAAATTAAAAACATTGCAAAACTATACTTTCACTATTTGTTTCGCTAGACGAAATTGCAATTTCGCTCAGCATTCTCATCTTCTGCAATGTCATTTTCGATTTCGGTTTCACTTGGCGAAATTGCAGCTTCGCATGGCGAAACTATAGATTCGTCTCATGAAACTATAGTTTCGCTACGTGCAAAAATATATGCTATTTAAGTCAGTTTGGGAAATTAACTTCTTACATTCACATCATGGAACTGTTAGGTTTCTTAGGGTTGTTCCGTGACCTCTACATGCATTTCTCTAATTCTGTGCTTTTGATTTTGATTGTTGGTTGATTCATACTCGCAAGTGAGTTTCGAACTCAGGACCGTCATTTAATGGTGTTTAAAATATCACATTGTGAGTTTATTTGATCGAGACTCTTCGGTACCTTCGCTGTTCTTCGAGCAAAATTACCGATAATCTAGCGAAACTGAACAAAAGTTCTTGAATCCTTAGTGAAACTGTAAGGTTATGTTGTCCGACCGAACTTAACTGTTTTGCTGACTATTTTTCAGTTTCGCTATGCCAAAACTATTGTTTCGGCTTGTCGAATCTACCTCACTGTTTGTGGGAAACTGGTGTGATCTTGCTGGCGAAACTGTACTTTCGCCTGCCGAAATTAAATGTCATCCCATGAAACTATAGTTTTGGCCAGCGAATTTAATTAATTTTTGATTTTTCGTTATTCTTTTCTTATTTTTTATTATTATTTTATTACATAATTTTTTTAAATATATTTCATTTGTATTTGAGGTTTAAATCACTAATCTAAAGTTCGATGAGAAAAACAACATCACCGCCATTCTGGATGATACAAAACCTAAGCAGCAGGGTTTAGAGACTGTATTCGGTGGCTGCAAAGATCCCCTATAACTTACGTTATCTCTCATTCTACTACCATATATGATCTACACATTAGAGATCTGCTGAGTATGATACGAAAGGGGACACCCAAAGGATCACTACTAAAGTCTTGGATAATGAGGTGACTATTACAGCAGAGATAGTTTCAAGGATCCTAAGACTATAAGAGGATTTAGGAGAAGTGGTTACTATGTCACATATTGAGGTGTACGCAGCATTCAGGAGTATGGAATATGAAGGGCTGGCTTTTGGTTCCTGAAAAGAGATCAATAAGTCCTTTCTCTCAAAAGAATGGAGATTCATTGCCCATGTCTTTATTATGTGTTTAGATCACCGTAAAGGTGGATTAGATGGGTTAAACATAGACTGGACAAAAGCTATGGTGTTATGTAGCAGAGGGGAAAAGGCAAACATTGCGAGACTGATATTTGTTTGTATGGTAGAGAACATGATGGCCCTGAAGAAGGATAAATGGCTCCTGTATCCTAAATTCTTGAGATGATCTTTGATGACCTAATTCCAAATGTGCCAGGACACGGGGAGGTGAAAAGGTTGGTGCATAGAACCCATGTATTTTTGTAGACTATTATGCCATCCGACATGACTTTAGCGGGAAGATCACCCATCTGTGGGAAAACATGTACCCACTTGAAGATGGAACTATATTAGAAGGGTGGACGAGTCGGAGAATAAACGAGCTAAAGAAACTAGAGCACAAAAGACTGATGCAGCTAAGAAGAGAAAGAAATATGCAAAATAGAAGGTTAATGATTTCGAAGAAGAAGTAAATGGCTAAAGAGATAAGGGTTGAAAAGGAGAAAACATCAAAGAAGAAAGCTGGTATAGGAGAATAAGAAAGGGGAACTAAATAGAGACATCATAAACCATCGTACCAACGGAGGGAAGAAAGATGAAGCTTAGATGAGGATATGATTCATACCCATAATAGCTCACTAGCGAATGAATTGAGCATGATAAAGACCAACCTCACTAATCAAGAGATGCAGGAAAAGCAAAAAAGACGAGTTAACAAAGGGAATGAAGAAGATGCTCATAGATCAAAAGATACTGATGAAGAAGTTGTTTGAGGAAGTTTCTCAATTGAAAGCTGTTGCCATCCTGCCAAATCAATTAACTCAATCCGAGTTAGATGATTTAACTAATACTTCTAAATCCAATTCTTGAACATGGGTACTTCCTATAGGGCAAGAGAGGGCACATCTAGTGCAGCAACTGCTCGTGCGGAAGGCTCTGAAATAAAGAATGAAGATGAAGATAGGGAGAATGAGGAGGAAATTATACAGGCTGGGTTTGTCAACATGGGACTCGATGTAGAAAAAGATCTGGTTGGAGAAGAGGTTGTGAGGGAGAAATCGATTGAAAGATATGCTGAGAAAGGAAAAGGGCTAGTTGATGAAGAAGAGGGCGATGAACAACTAGTAGATTATGATTCTGAGCTAGAATTCTATGAAGTAGATGAGAGACCATTGATATATGTAGCCAAGAAAGAAGAGTGTGATGAAGATGTCTTTGAGGTGGATAAAGATGAATGGTTTGTTAAAGAGAAGGAGCCAGAAGAATTAACTCCCCTTTTCCAACATATGGAAGGGTTGAGTAAGAAGGAGGCTCATAAGAAGATTATTAGTTGGTGTTATAACCCCGGCCTCAAGATTTTCATGATCAAGAGGAGAGGGGTGGAATTAGTTACATGCAT
Organism: Flaveria trinervia; assembly: GCA_025506515.1. NCBI lineage: Eukaryota > Viridiplantae > Streptophyta > Magnoliopsida > Asterales > Asteraceae > Flaveria > Flaveria trinervia. The sequence continues at coordinate 50,862,203 of CM046456.1, forward strand.
AAGAGGAAGGCATTCAAGATCTTCCTAAATGGGATCTGAGGAGGTTGGTGACTCTGCCATTACTAAATGCCAATCTTAGTGAACGGGCCTCACTTTTAGAGAAAGAGATTAAGAATGGCATAAATGACAACTTTGAGTCTCTTGGATACATGATGGTAGAGAGGAAACGATCAGAGAAAGACAAAGATTGGGAAACTGGAATTGGAAGAATTGTTTTGAGGATAAAACCACCAAAGACTGTGAATAGAGTAAGGTTAGCAGATCCTCTTCCCTAACAGTTACAGGACTTTGAAAAGTGGTTTTATGATAATAACACGGGGGAGGCAGTGATAAGAGTTGAGAATGGTAAAGAATTCAAAGTATTTGATCCTATGCAGCTCTTCAGTTTCTATGATGAAGATTTGCTGATTTTATGTGAGAATCATATCAAGGCTGGGGCGGGAGAAGAGACAAGGAATAAGGCCAGTGTGTTTATGACTGTGGCAAATAATATTAGAGGAGTGAGAGCAGAAGTGAAAAGGCTTGCAGAGCGAGTAAGGGCTCAAGATGATATGAACATGGATATGCAAGATCCTACAAGGCAGTTTGGGCAAGCTAGTGCTCATCCCATAGGGGCTCGTGAAGCAGGAAGAGACCATGGAGAATCATCTGCTAAAGCCCCTAAAGGAGTTCTTGTAGGAGGTGTTGAAGACAAATCAAAGGCAACGGAAGAAACTAGAGGTGACAATATACATCAAGACGAGTGAAGGTGGTGAGTTCCAACCTAGGGAAAGTGTTGAAGATCATGTATAGGTTGGACTCACCATAGTTTAGAATGTTTATTTTTTCTTGTAATAGGCCTTTTAGTTTCCTTTTGCATGTAATTAGATTGATGTAGATTTGCAGTCCAGCGAAACTATGAGCGAAACTATAGTTTCACTCATAGTTAACTGATTAGTTCGCTCGGTGGAACTACTGTTTCGACCGAGCGAAACTACAGTTTCGACCGAGCGAAACTACAGTTTCGGCAGAACAATTTCGTTGTTGCAAGTATATATAGTTTTGATCATTATCATTGTAGGTAAGCTTGCAAAACCCTAATCATTGATCGTTGTTGCAAGTTACCTTTTCTAAGCAGTAAATCCACAGAAATATCATTGTGCTTTGATGTTTTTGATTGTATTGATCTTCATTGTCTTATATTGAATGAGTTGTTATTGTTTTCAATCTTCCTTGTTCATCTTGTTTAGTATGTGTGTTTGATATTGAACGATTCATCATTTCATTTGCACTGTAATACAATCAAATGGACCAACACCTGTTAGACCATTCGTGATGACCTTATGTGGGTTCGATGTAGTCCTAAGAATGGATTGGTTGGCAGACTACGAGGTGAACATTGTATGTCACTAGAAGATTATTTGATTGACAATGCCTGACGGGAGTTCAGTGAAGGTTTATAGTAATCGGTCACGGCGATCCCAAAAGTGATTTCCATGGCGGTGGCGGGAAAGTGCATGAGGCGTGGATGTAGTGTCTACTTGGCCTACGTAAAGGATGTGGATATGCTAACACCACAACTATCCAATGTACTGGTGGTGCATGACTTTCCAGACGTGTTCCCAAAGACTTACCAGGAGTGCCACCCAACCGCGAGATCGAGTTTCAAATTGACCTAATATCCGGTGCCCAACCTGTTACTAAGGAGTCGTATCAGTTCGCTCCGACCGAAATGAAGTAACTGATGGAGCAACTACAGGAGTTGCTTGATAAGGGGTTCATTAGACCAAGTATCTGTCCTTGAGGTGCTCCGGTCCTGTTCGGGAAGAAGAAAGACAATATTATGAGGATGTGAATAGACTACCATGATCTGACTAAGTTGACAGTAAAAATAAGTACACCTTACCGAGAATTGATGATCTATTTGATCAGCTCCAGGGTGCCAGTTGGTTCTTGAGGATAGACCTTTGATTTTGTTACCATCAGTTGAAAATGAAGGAGCAGGATATTCCTAAAACAACTTTTCACACTCATTATGGACACTACGAGTTTCTCGTTATGTCATTTGGTTTAACGAACGCACCAGCTGCTTTTATGGAATTGATGAATCGAGTGTGTCAGCCGATGTTAGATAAATCAGTAATTGTGTTTATTGATGATATCCTGATTTATTTGAAGAGCCAAAAGGAGCATGTCGTTTACATTCGGGAGGTTTTGGAGACGTTGAGAAGGGAGAAATTGTATGCTAAATTCTCCAAGTATGCATTCTGGTTGCGTGTTGTTCAATTTTTGGGTGATATAGCGAATCTCGAGGGGATTATAGTGGACCTAGCAAAGGTATAGGCGGTGATGCAATGGAAGTCTTTGAAGACGCCATCCGAGATTCGTAGTTTCTTGGGTTTGGCGGGCTATTACAGAAGGTTCAGTCAAGACTACGCCAAGATACCTTCTCCACTAACCAAGTTGACCCGCAAGTATGTAAAATTTTTATGGATTCCAAATCAAGATAAGGCATTTGAGGAGTTACAGCTGAGGTTGACTCAAGCTCTAGTTTTATCATTACCCAAAGGGAGCCAGGATTTGGTGGTCTATTCGGATGCTTCCTACTCAGGGTTGGGATGTGTGTTGATGCAGAGAGGAAAGGTTATAGACTATGCATCTTAACAGTTGAAAGTTCTTGAGGTTAACTATCCTACTCATGACTTGGAGCTAGTAGTTGTGGTCTTTGCATTAAAGATTTGGAGGCACTGCCTATACGGGACGAATTGCACCATATTCAACGAAGACAAGAGTTTGAAGTACTTCTTCAAGCATAAAGACTTGAACATGAGGCAGAGGTGATGGTTGGAGCTCATAAATGATTATGATTGCGAGATCCATTACCATCCTGGCAAAGCTAACGTGGTGGTGAATGCTCTTACCCAAAAGGAGAGACCCGAGCCGATTAGGGTGAAGGCTTGTCAGTTGGTTATGACCTCCGATATGATGAAACAAGTCAAGGAGTTTCGAGATAAGGCATTGAAAGAAGATCATCTTAACTCTGAATGAATGAGAGGTCTAGTCGTGAAGGTTGGTGAAAACACAATCGGTATTAGAACCCCATCGGACGAATGTGGATTCCTCGTTTTGGGGATCTACGTGTGAAGATTGTGTATGAAGCTTATAAGACTCGATACTCCATTCATCCCGGTGCTAAGAAGATGTACAAATACATGAAGAAAGATTATTGGTGGTCGGGTAAGATACACCATGTAGCGTAGTATGTGAGTAAATGCCTTACTTGTTTACAAGTAAACGTCGGGCACCAAAAGCGGTATAAAAAGATCCAACTGTTGGATATACGAGAGTGGAAGTGGGAGCATATCACCATGGACTTTAGTACAAAGCTACTGCGTAGCGTGCGAGGGTATGATGCTATATGGGTGATAGTTGATCATCTGACGAAGAGTGCTCACTTCCTACCGATCCGCGAGACATATTTATTCTAGAGGTTGGTGGACCTGTTCATTAAATAGATTGTAACTCGTCATGGTGTGTCAGTGCCGATTGTGTCTGATCGAGACACCCAGTTTAATCTAAATTTTAGAAGAAATTCCACGACGCGATGGGGACGAGGTTACATATTAGCGCGGCTTATCATCCTCAGACGGATGGTCAGTCAGAGAGGACGATTCAGACGCTAGAAAATATGCTTTGGGCATGCGTGAATCATTTTATGGGGAGTTGGGATGACCCCTTACTTTTAGCTGAGTTCTAGTATAACGATAGTTGTCATGCCAGCATTGGTATGCCCTCTTATAAGATGCTATATGGTAGGAGATGTAGAAGACCCATTTGTTGGGGTAATCATGGTCAAAAGGAGTTGGGAAGTACTGAGGTGATTGAGGCTATGACTGAGAAGCTTGAAAAGATCAAAGCTTTCATGAAAACAACCAAAGATAGCGAGAAGTCATATGCCAATAAGAGGCGAAGAACGATTCAGTTCCAGGTAGGTGATAGAGTTGAAAGTCTCACCTTGGAAGGTATTATTCTGTTCAGAAAACGTGGCAAGTTGAGCCCAAGCTACATAGGGCCTTTCCAAATCATTGCTCGAGTAGGAGAGGTGGCCTATAGATTGGAGCTACCAGATGCGTAGAGTGGAATTAACGTGACATTCCATGTATCACATCTAAGGAAGTGTTTGAATGACGAGGATATGATTGTAATACTAGAGGATATCAAGTTAGATGAACGACTCAATTATTTGCAGCATCCAACGGCGATCATTGACTGTAAGGAGAAACGATTAAGGAACAAAGTGGTTCTTCTTGGGACAGTACAGTTGAAGCATAGGATGGGATCTGAGACTACATGGGAGACTGAAGAGGAGATGAGATAGCATTACCCACATTTGTTTAAGGAATAAAAGATTTCGGGGATGAAACCTATATAAGGGGGTGTACTTGTAACACCTGGTTATTCTTTTAAAGTTATGAAAGAAAGAATAAAGTGGAGGAAAAGATAGAAATGCAATTTAACCCAAGCTAAGGGGTTAAATGTGTAAAGATACTGAAAAGTTGGTGTTAAAGGTGATGCCCGCCCATCATGATATATTTTCACCTTTTGAGCAATCAGGTTTTTAGAGAGAGAAAGAGCAGAAACTTTTGGGTTTTTGAACAACAAGAAGAGGAATCTGAATTTAAGGTAAGAGTTCATGGTTTTATTATTTTCCTGACTGGCCTTAGCCTCGGTTGTGTGCTAATATGTGTTTGTGTGTTTGGGTGTGTGTGTTTTTGGTGGGTTTCTAGGCGGTTGAACTCAAATTGCATTCGGGTGTGAAGAGCCTACACGAAAGTTACATAAGGTGAGTTCTAGAACCCCCTTTATTGTTTTAAATTTATTTGGGGCTAGAAATGCATGTATGAACATTTTTATAAAAATGGGTTTTCCCCTGATTGTATATGTGTATGTGTTTGCGGGTGGGGTTTGATTTGGGTGTGTTTATGATTGTGATGATGTTATGAATGTGTTTCTATGGCTTAGAATGTAAGATTTACGCTTAGAACATGTTAGATGATGATTGGGGACTGAATTTTGTTGTTTAAGTGTTATATAGACTGCCCTTGCGCATAAATAGTGCCCATGTGCCCAATGGTATAAACTATCTAAGTGTCCTATGTGCCCAAAACCCCATACGCCCAAACAGTAGCCATGCGCCTAGAAATACGCTGAAATTGACTAAGTCCATGCGCCCAGGATTCCCATGCGCCTAGGCTCCCATGCGCCGGCATAGTGCCCATGCACCTAGAGTTTGCCCAGAATTGGCTAAGTGTTGCTCATGCGCCCCAATAGTGCTCATACGCCCCAATAGTGCCCATGCGCCTGAACGTTCCCCATCCGCCTAAGTGTTCCCCATGTGCCTGAAAGGCCATGCACCTGCATAGTGCTCATGTGCCTGTATAGTGCTCATGCGCCTATATAGTGCTCATGCGCCTAAGACATAGATTATTTTTCTTATTTTTGGGGAAAAAGTAAAATGGATTCTTTAACTTGGGATGTTCCCAGGGGTGATGTAAGGTAACTTTTGATGATGTATAGGCTATGTTATGGCATATATGATGATTATTATGTCATGTATGATCATGCCTTGTATAGTGATTTTTGTATGGTTATGTTAATGTTCCATGTCATGTATGTTTATTTTCCATGGCATTACGTGATATAGTTGCGAAAGAAATAATAAAGTATTATGTAACGTAAAGTGGGAGATAATGAAAAGAGGAATATAATGATAGAATGCATGTATTAATGAAAGTGAAAGCAAAGAAAGGCTTGCAAGCAAAATATACGGAGATGCATGACTCTAAAATGTCATAAGCTCAACTGTATGTGGTTTAGCTAACCCATAAGGATACTGCAGGATCGATTAAGGGTCACTTAACACTTATTTTTTCTCTCAAACTCACCTTAAACAACACTTGGATGAAGGTAGAGTCAATAAAAGTTGATCACAATATAATAAGTAATACAGAACAAAGAAAGAAAATTTCAAGGTACTTGCATATATTTATTATCAACTCAAATATTACAAGACTCTTACAAGCTTATCTTTTCGAGTTACAATAAACAACTATGTATAATACTACCTACAGCCGGATATACTTTGATACCAGCTAGGATCCTATAACTAAAGCCTATACTACAAGACTATAGTTTAAGGTATCTCATATAAAGTCTTATCTGAGATTTGGTGGTCAGGACATGTCCCTGACTTACCTTTTGTCACCAACTAAAGTTAGTAACATGTACTATCATAAAATGGTAAACAGTGGAATAAAGTATGGTCAATTACATGGCTCTTTGAGAAAACGCCATGCAGTATCAGAGGTCTGCAGCGGAGTGTGAGAGACCATACTTATGTCCTCTAGTTCATACCAGTGTCTTCTGAAGGTTAAATGGCTTCGGAAGAACAAGTACTTTCGAAGTCGCTTATACTTCAGAAGAGGCTACTTATTCTAAGGCTTGGGAACTTCTTTTCTTCATACTTCGGAAGTAGTCTTCTGATTGCTCTCCTAAGACTTAAGCTTCGAAAGCATTCTCTTGACTTCGGAAGTAGTGTTCTGTCTTTGGAAGCTGATCTTTCACTTTATCTTCGAAAGAACTCTACAACCTTTGGAAGTTCCATTCTAAGCCTCGGAAGCCTTTGCATGTAGCAACAAAATTATATAAGTGATTTGGTTTTTGTTGCACCAGCCTTCTTCTTGATCTAACAAACTCCCCCTAGGCTGATGCTACCAAAACCTCACCTATTTCTGCTTCTCAAAACTTTTAGCACCAAGGACAGTAGATATTTATCTATTTCCTTGTTCTTCCCTGATGTGGGGTAGAGAAGTTTGTACAAATCCTTGCTAGACAGGAAGTCCAGTCTTTCACCTTGGATGATATGTACCCTCTATTGTTGCCCTCTGAAAAGAGTTAGTTGATTGGAACTGTAGTCATATTCCTATCTAACTATAGGTTCCAATTTAGGACCCTCTACCATCTGTAGAAAGGTAGTGCCTTTGATAGGAGGTCGTTCCTTGTCTTCCTGTGTTCTCAATCTCAACTCTTCTTCAATCTTGGCCTTTGCAGTTAGCTCAGCTAAATGAAGACTGTTGTGATGACTTCTGATGAGTGCAGCAGCTTAGAGTTGGAGGGGTTAGAGAATGGCTTCTTTGCTAACTCAACAATATCAAATCTGCTAGAGTTAATAGAAGGTTGCATTAAGTCTGTTGACTTCGCCATTCTCCCTCTCAACAACAAACTAGTGAGAAGTTTCATCGTTACCTCCACCGGATTATTCCTTTTCTAGGCACAAGAGACTGACTGGGAATCTTGTCCTACTTGTTAGTATCCAGTAGAGTCACCAGTTTCTTTCTAAGTTTCTTCTTATCATCATTCAGTGAATCTGAGTTGAGACCTAGTCCAATGTTCCACTAGGTAAATCAAGGAATTGATATCTTGTGAGGGAACAAGAAGATTCATAAACATTGGTGGTATTGATAGATTCTTCATCACATGAGACTTCGCTCAAAGTTGTCCAGTTGATGAGCTTAGTCTTCATTACCTTGAACTCCTCAAGAGAGAGATATTAAGAAGGCTGAGGGGATGGTTGTTGGGTAGGTTTTGGTTTAGAGGTTCTGGGAAGTGTTTTTCGTTGAAGGATGGGAAGTTTAGGTGGTTGAGGTGATGAGACGGGTGAAGGTAAGGATGTGGGTTCTGGGGTGAAGGCTCAGTCTTGATGGTGAAGGGTAGGGTGAGGGATCAGGTTGTGGTTGAGAAGTTGCAGTGAAGGTCATCCCCTTTACCTTTGTGTACATCTCTTTTCTCTTTCCCAACGGATGTCAGACTGATTTCGTTGGTAATCTGTTGGATTGTCCTCTCTGACATGGGACCCACCTGCCTTCTAGAGACGCCATGAGCCCGGAGATATTCCTTCATCCAGACCATTTCACTGAGCTTTCTCGTTGCAGTGGTCTTTGCTTCTTCCTCCTTCTTATTCCTTTCCTTTAGTTTTTCTCTTGCGTTCTTTCTTCTCTCTTTCTCCATTTGATCTTGCTCTTTGTTGTAGAGCCAAAGGATTGTTTCATTGTCATGGGGAGAGAGTTGTTGAAGCTTGAATCCAACCTGGCTACTTCTTGTTGTTTCTCTCCTCTGCTGCAAGTCGGCCTCCTGCTCTTCTTCTTCTTTCTCTTTCTCTAAGGCCAACCTGGCTGCTTCTTGTTGTTTCTCAAGTTGCAGTCTGGTTTCCTTTCTCAGTTCCACCAACTCCTCTAGTGGTAGCAGGAGTGTTCTTCATTGGCAGCTCCCAATTGGATGAGCTGATCAACTATCTCTGCTCTCCTTTTATTATTGACAGCCACCTGGTTGGCTGCACCTGCTTTTGTACTAGCAGCTAATAACTTCTCAGTTGGAAGTCTTCCTTTTATCTTTAATTTCTCAATATTCTCCTCTTCCTAAAGCTCTTCCGCAGTCATCTCCCTTTTCTCTATGTTATATTTAGAAGAGCCTGACTGTGGTGGTTCTTGGAGAGTGGATACTGATTGTGAGAGAGGTAGAGAGGGTGTGTGGGATAGAGGTAGATTTAGAATGTCCTCACTATTCACTCGGATTCCATTTCTAGGATAGCATTTGTGTTGATCAGTTCCTCGGATATCTTGAACAGTCCTTCCGCAGCTTCCATTTCAGCTTCGGAAGACTCAGCTTGTTCTTCCGAGACTTTAACTTCATCTTCGGAAGTTTGAGGAAATGCATATTTGGTCCCGGCTATTTCAGTTGCTGGGCCATCAGTCCTCGTTTCCCCTTCGAAATGAATCTTAGGTTCCATGTGGACCATAGGTTGACCAACTTCTTTCATAGTCGTAGAAGGTGCAGTTAGCATCTGAAGCTCTTCAGCTCCAAAGTAAATAATTGAAACATCTGAGCTTGGCTAATCAGTAGAGGATCTCAACAGAAACTTTGTGAAGAGTCTGTAGAGATCTTTGAGCGTCTTTGGGTCAATTTGAAATTCAACTTGAGATGGCTTAGACAAAGTGATGACAGGAGTAGAAGATGTTGAGGTTGATGTATGAGACTGTGGGTAGCATCATCTTGAGAGCTAGATGAGCTAGAGGAAGAAGTCAATGAGACCTGAACAGGTACATGCCTAACAGATCTCTCGATCTGTTTCTCAGCTAGTTGAGCCTTGATATTGTCAATCTCAAGTTGCTGAGTGGCAGACCTTTCATCTAAAGTCCTAAACAAGGATTCAAGGTTTGAGACTTTAGATAGAAGGTCTTTTATGAGGAGTTGCATGCTTCCATCATCTTCTTTTGAAGAATCATGGAGAGATGAGGTAACATACCTAGTATGTTCAGCCTCACCACCAGATGTGGTTTCTTGGAACCCTGGTTTCCCTTGCTGGATGATGTCTCTTTTAGAGTCATCAAACGGCATGATTGCCACAGATTCAGTCTCGAATATGTTACCACTGTCCATAAGGTCTATTGAGGCACCTTCTGTAGTGGCAGCTGAATCTATATGAGTCCTCTGCACATCAGTGGGACTCACCTCAATTGTGGGCTGGTGATGGGGGCTAGAGATAAGGGATCCCTCTTGGTTCTGTTGATCTTGGATAGGGTGTTGTAGATCAATTTCATTGCCATGGAGAGATGTTATCTCTTCATCAGTTTTAAAAAGAAGGTCAGTGAAAGATGGGGATGGTAAGCCTACTGACACGGGACCTTGATCAATGTCTACAGGCATTGCGCCTTTGGTGGGGTTGTCCCTTGTTGGCTGCTCAGAAGAGTGTAGATACTCATCCTAAGGGTTGTTGGTTTGGTTGTCGGGCTCATGGGCTTGAGAATGAGGAGACTCAAAACCTAAATTGAGGTCGAATAAGAAGGATGGTGAGACCTCAGACTGAGTGGGAGCCCATTTTTCCACTCTAGTCTTTTTGGATTAGATAGGAGGTGCTTGCTCAATTAGAGTAGATTGAACAAGGGTTCATTTAGGGTGTCTCTGGTATGTGATTGTGATGGGTAGAAAAGGCAGTGTTGGCATTGTGGAGGTAGTTGCTAGTATGGGTTCATCACCTGTGGGGTGAACAGGAATGTCACCAGGAGCTATGCGCTCAATCATACCTGGAAGTAGAGAAATGTACCTTCGAGTGAAGTTGGTGGACACCTTCTTCAAAGTCTTGAAGATGGTAGGCCTCATGTGAGGAACAGTAGAGCAGCACCACACACAAGCATACTCTGTTCCAACTCACAGTTGATTATGTGTTGAATGAATCGAGGATACATAAAGAGTGTCTCCCTTTGAAGATTCCTAATGAGATTAGTGAACACAAATCTTGAGTAATTGAAGCGGAGGCCTCTCACCAGTCCATGAACTAAGCATCCTAGTTCATAAGGGATTTGATCCCATCCCCCAGATTGTTGGGCAGACAGTGGAGAACATCATGTAGGAGGAACTTCTAGTTGTAGGAGAAGTTGTACTTGTAGACTATCGACCTGCTCACATCTCCCCCATATCCCATGAGGATATACGTGCTATGTAAATCTTCTTTGGGGAATTCAGTAGGAGCTCCTTCATCATGAAGCTCGAGATGCTCCTTGATAAGTTGTTCAGTAATGACCAACTCTTGTCCATAAATGCTGGACCTTAGTACATGAATCCTGTTAGGGTTTTGACTTCACCATTTTCCCAAAATTCGGCCATTTGATTGGAGTAAACAATGGGGTTAACGGTAAGGGCTGTGTAGTAAGATGATTAGGTGAGAAAAAAGATGATTTCAGAGAAGTCAGCATCTCTTGAAGAATCAAGAAGTGCGACTTGGTTGTGCTGAGGGTTGAGTGCCATTGGAGAAAGGTGAATGAGGATAAATTTGAGCTTGGGTAAAGTTGGAGTTGAAAAAATTTCTAGGGCAGTAAAAATTTCAAGTAAGAAGATGAAATTGAATAGTCGGGATTATTTAAAGGAGGGTAGGAAGGCGGTAATGGGGGTTAGGATAAGGTGATGTGATGTTTTAGTGGAAGAAATGACAGGGACGGTAATGTTAAAATTAGTTAAATAATACGACATCATCAACAAAACATTTGCTTTTTACAGTGTGGAGCCAAAGAGATTTCCGTTACACAGTAAAATCTCTCTTCCGAATATAAAACATTTCCGAAAGTAATTTGTCTTCCGAAGGCAATTCTTACTTCCGAAGCCAAGACTTGTCTTGCGAAGGTCAGGATTTTTTTTCCGAATGGAGAGTGTGTGTAGGCCTTGAAAGTAGATCTAATATGAAATCAATCGCTTCTTCCAAGACCAAAAACTCTTCCGAGAAGAAAATTATCCTTTGAGAAATTTTGCTTCGGAATATATGAAATAACTTCGGAGGGTTAATTTCTCTTCGAAAGATATTTCTGCTTAGAAAATTGCAGAAAGACCAGGGCTTAAATTGAATGGACATAGAACATTACATATTAAAAGGTTTTCAAAAGAGGTACTCTAATGAATGTTTATCATCCTAATAGTTGTTATGAGATACTTAAATCTTTGTTCATGAAAAGCTTTGATGAACAAATCAGCATATTGTTCATCTAAGTCAACTTTTATTAGTTTAATCATATTTTTCTCATGAATATCTCTAATGAAATGGTACCTGATATCAATATGCTTTGTCTTAGAATGCTTCACCGGATTTTCAGTAATGGAGATGGAACTGTTGTTGTCAATATGGATAGGAGTACTCATAAAGTTGAATCCATAGTCTAACATCTTATTTTGAATCCATAGTAGTTGAGCACAGCAGCTAGCAGCAGCAATGTATTTAGCTTCAGCAATTGATGTAGAGACACAGGATTGCTTCTTGCATTGCCATAAGATGATCCTTCCACCAAGAAATTGACATCCTCCAAATGTGGATTTCTTGTCAATGTTGCAGCCGCCATAGACACTGTCAGAGTATCCACAGAGATTGAAATCCATGTTTCTAGGATACCAGGGACCTAGTTTGGGTGCTCCTTTGAGGTATCTGAGGATTCTCTTAACAACATCTAGATGAGATACCTTTGGAGAAACCTGATATCTTAAACAGATGTAGGTAGCGAACATGATATCAGGTTTACTGGCTGTGAGATACATCAGAGAACCAATAATTGCGCTATACTAATATTGATATGTATCCTCCCCCTCAAGGTCAGGACAAAGATTGTGGTTTCTGGGTTTGGGTGTCTTGGCAGGCTTACAATCTTTCATCTCAAATCTTTCTAAGATGTCGGAAACATACTTAGATTGACTAATGAAAAACCCTTCTTTCATTTGCTTCACATGAATTCCAAGGAAAAGGTACATTTTTCCCATGGAACTCATCTCAAAGTTTTTCTTCATAATGCTTTCAAAGTCCTCACACGTTTGGTCATTTGAAGAACCAAATATGATGTCATCGATATAGACTTGAACAAGCAAAATTTCCTTCCCAGACTTTTTGATGAAGAGATTCTTGTCAATGGTACCTCTAGTGTAGCCATTTTTTAGAAGAAACTAAGACAAAGTCTCATACCACAGCCTAGGTGCTTCGTGCAGCCCATATTGAGCTTTACCCAATTTTCATACACAGTTGGGGTGTTGTGGGTCTTCAAATCCTGGAGGTTGGAACACATAGACTTCCCCATCTATATCCCCATGTTTAAAGGCATAATTGACATCAAGCTGGTAAACAGTGAAGTCCTTGGATGTAGCATAAGCAAGGAAGATCGTAACTGCCTCAAGTCTTGCAACAGGTGCAAAGACATCAGTATAACCGATTCCTTCCTCTTGGGTGTATCCTTGAACTACAAGTCTTGCCTTGTTCTTGATGATCAAACCTCTATTATCTCTCTTATTTCTGAAAACCCATTTAGTGCCTATAGGTACTTGACCAGATGGTAGCGAACATAGGTTCGATACCTTTTGTCTCTTGAATTTAATCAGCTCCTCTTGCATCAATTCAAGCCAGCTACTATCATTCAAGGCATCTTCCACCTTCTTGGGTTCCATCTAGGATAAAAAGCATGAGTACAAGCAGACATTCCCATGATGAGTCTGCCCTCTTGTTCTCACACCTTCAGAGACATCCCCCATGTTGTTCTCAGTTGGTTGAGTGTTTTGAATCCTAAGATGAGGAATCACTTCCAGCTCCTGAGATAGATTCAGATTGGACATGTTCTGCTTCGGAGCTGGAACACTCTGTCCAGCTGTTGTTTCAAAGTCATTCAACGAGGACTGATTGACTAAATGAGAAACATTATCAATGGTTGGCTGTGAGGTAGTATTTATAGTTTCTTGTTCCTTCAAAATACTACTTTCTTTTGCCAGGTGTTGTGGTGGATCACCTCATGAGTTTTGAGGCTCAGCAAGTGATTCACTTGTTGAAGCTTCACTATTCCTTGATATGGTTAAGCTGTCATATCTGTGAATGGTGGAAACTTCATTTATTGCAGCTCTTGGATAATTTGGAAGAGGTCTGGGTAGCTGGAACAGTTGATCATCAGCAAAAGTATCAGCATCATTTTGAGCACATGTTCCAGCTGAAACATTTTCACAAGATGGTTTAGAATAGTTTGGAAACAATTCTAAGTCAAAGATGTGATCAGGGCCATTCCCCCTAACACAAGGAGTGTGCTCATTAACAACTATATTGGATGACTCCTCAAATTGTTGATTCTTAATGTTGTATACTCTATAAGTTTTGGAGCTAGAACAGTATCCAACAAAGATAGCATCATCCGACTTTTAAGCAAATTTTGCTAAATTGTCTTCTGTGTTAAGTATGGTACACCTACTACCAAAGGACCTTAGAAAGTCAATGAACAGTGGCCTCTTGTTCCATAGATGACAAGGGGTTTTTCTATGTGGCTTAACTACAAGAACTCTCTTCTGCACATGGCATGCAGTGGTAACTGCCTCTGCCCAAAATGTAAGAGGTAGTTTTGAATCAGCTAACATAGTTCGGGCAGCCTCAATAAGTGTCCTGTTTCTCCTCTCGGCAACACCGTTTGGAGCACTATATTGTCTGGCAATCCCTTTTGAGTTACAGACTGAGTCAAGAACAAAGTTCATAAACTCAGTCCGTTGATCACTTCTAATAATTTAACCTTGTGATCAATTTGATTTTCTATTTTAAGAATAAAAGATTTTAATGTTTCAGCTGGTTCATCTTTAGTCCTTGAAAAGAAGACCTATGTGAATCTTGTAAAATCATCAACTATCACAAGGCAGAATGATTTCCTTCCAATGCTCGTTATACTTGTAGGACCAAAAAGATCCATGTGCAGTAAGTGTAATGGAGTAGTGATAGAGTTAACACATTTGGATTTATGAAAGGTCCTGTGTTGCTTCCCTTTCAGGAATGCAACATAGTAATCTTTGCAGAAAAACTCCTTTTTAGGCAAGCCATGTACCATGTTATTTTTAGCCAATTTATTTATTGTCTTAAAATTTACATGACACATACATTTATGCCACAGTGTTGACTCATCACTATCAACTTTGGAAAGAAAGCATGATACTTCACCCATTGGGAAGCATTGTTCATATCCAGCTTGTATATATCCCATTTCCTGGGAGATCTAAGAAGCATCAATTCCGGAGGAATGGTCATCCCTGGTTTGAGCATAATGCACTCAAGTTCTGTGCAAAGCATGTGGTGCTTTTGATCACAGAATTGAGAAACACTTAACACATTGTGTTCAAGCAGTTTGACAAAGTTAGCTTTGTCAACTTTTAACTTACCATTGGATATACTCCCTCTGCCAGAAATATCTTCTCCGGCCTCACCTCTAAATTGGACAGGACCTCCGTCATAGTGTTGACATTGTTGAAGGAGAGATCTGTTCCCTGTCATGTGCGTGGAGCATCCACTATCCACAATCCAAAAATTGTTGTTCTTATGATATGGATGTCCCTGCACATAAGATGATATTGTTAGTTTTGATTGGAAGCCCAAGCCTTGTTGGTCTTGGGTTCTTCCAAGGATAATGACATAATTGAACCAAAAGACATGCATGAAGGTTCATTGGATGTCTTTGAAGAAGAGGTTTGGGATGCAACATCTTCCTTGATCTTCTAGTCCATCCTTTGGTCAATCTTGGAGGATGAGCCTATAGAGGCTTTTGTAGCATGGCGTTCTTCCGAAGCTTCTTTCTTTTCTGAAGAAGTCTTCACCACCTTTTCTTTCGAAGCAGTCTTCTTCTGTGATGGTTTCAGGGGAATCTTCTTGTTCATCCGAACTTTAGTACAATTTGCTTCCGAGGCCATTTTCCTTTCGGAAGAAATAGTGTCTTCCAAAAGCAATCTTGCATCGGAAACCAACTTTCCCTTCTTCATCACTTGAACCATTTGAAAATGTCCAAATGTGAAACCTTCCCTGACTCCTTCTTTCCTAGCATTATTTGCATAATGTGTGCTTGCAGGATTGTAGTAACAATCTTTTGCCATATGGTTGTACAGACCATACATTATGCATGCAATGTTTGTCTTTTGGGACTGTGAAGGTTGCTGTTTCTTGGGATGCTTCGCTTGATTAGCGACCTTTCCCTTTAACTTCTGATCCTTTTGCAGGACAGGAGTGCGGGTATTATACTCCTTTCCTGAATCAGAAGTACCTAACACTTGGAATCCAGCTAAGATAAGACACCTTTCTGCTTTAGGTCAATCTTCAGCTTAGACTCAGCCACTTTCTTGGCAGTTCTTCTAGCAACTTTAGCTCTGCTTCTTCTGGCCTTAGTGGTTAGGATTTGATCTTCACAAGAGGAGATGGGTACTTCTACCTGTTCCTTCCATGTGGTGGCCACTGTTGTTGCTTCATCCTTCAACTCTAGTGAGGAAGGATCAGTACTTGGAACCTCTTGCTCCTCAGTACCATATCTAGGTTGTCTAATAGACTAATAAGAGTGTGGTGCAGCAATTTCATTGGTTCCCACCCTCCTTTGTTCTGGTAATAAAGTTTGGAGTGGGAGGATGATGCAAGAATAGCTTGGAAGTTATGCTCAGAAATAGCATGCTTCCTTGCCTGAGCCTCAGTAGTGATAAGCTGGGCTTCAGCCTCAGACAATTTGGATATCAGATCCTTGATTTGAGTCTTGTAGTTGGTGTGTTCATGTTTTAAAAGAAACATAGTTTTCTCTAATTCCTTAATTTTCGTTTGGTAGTCAGATTCAGCTCTCTTAAAATCATATTTTAAAATATTTAAAGACTCAATATCAGATCTGATTTCCATAGTATAATCCTCATAAAGTTTAACTTTAGCTATACAGGCTGGAGTATAGTGATGTTCATATACCTGAGTATCATCTGTTCCTGCCATGAGAGCTTGAGTACGAGTCACATCCTGTACCATGAAGCTCCAGTAAACTTCTTGTGACATTGCTGTTGTTTCAGTCGACTTCCCAGTGGGCTTTGAGGTTGAGGGATGTGTGGAGGCCTATGGGGTTCCCGTATTGGTCTTGGGAGCCTTACATTCCCTTGCAAAGTGACCGAGTTGGTTACAGTTGTAACACTTTGCTTTGGTCTTGTCAAACCCAAACTTGCGGGTAGTTGGATTTTGAGGGAATTGCATTCCACTTGTCTTGAAGAACTTCTTCGCTCTATAAGTTAAAAGAGCCATCTGTTGGACAATGTCCACATACTCTACATCATTTGCATTGAAAAACTGAAGATTATCATTACAGTATTGAAAATCACCGGAGTGTCCACTTCATGTGACAAATGCCCAACTTTCCTGGAAGGAATTGTGTTGAGCCTGTTGAGACGTTGGAGTCTCAGGAAAAGTGATGTAAGGTCCAGAAGAGCAGGATGGCTGTTTGTAAGTCAGGTAGTGCTGAGGTTGTCGGGGTGCTGAGCCTTCTGCAACCATTAAAGCGTTGCTAACAGGAAGACTCAAAGGTCGGCTTACTTGGTGGCCCTTCTTACTTTCCATCTCTAGAAAATATCCATCATGGATGCCGTAAAGTTTAGTCATACTGCGAGTGTTCAAGTTTTCTGTCCTCTTGATAGAGACATAGTAAAATGTCCACTCATTTGGAAGAGTACTCATGAACTTTCTCGTGAGATCTCTGAGTTCAGGAGTGCTCTTCAGAGACTGAAGAGAGGAGATAAGATCCATACACCTGAAATACTGCTTGCTGAGGATCTCTCTAGCAATATAGGTGAAGTTCTCTAATTGCTGCTTCAGTGAGTCCTTCTTTGTGTCGTTGGAGCTTGAGTACATCGGAGCAAGAGCATCAAACAATTCCTTTGTAGACTTACAATGCTCAAACCCCACCATGATGGAGTTTGGTATTGCAATAATGAGAATTGTCATAGCATTGCTATCAATGTATATCTTCTTTCGGTCTTCAACAGAATAGTCCTCAACAACCTTTTCAATCATGGCACCGTTTCCACCAAGTGATGCCACCTTTGGCTTATACGGCCATTGAAAATGGAGTTCCACATCTTGTTGTCTTGGTATCTGATGAAGCCTTCCATTCTTCTACTCCAAGACCTAAAATTTTCAGGAGTAATGATGGGAGCCTTTGACATGGTTTCCATCTCTACTTCGGACTTGTTAAGAGCCATTTTGAGTGAGTGAGTTGTAGGGAGGAGTGAAAAACAGGTTGATTTGGATGGTTAGATCACACAATCAAGAGCCTAGGATGCTTTGATACCAATTGCAGGATCGGTAATGGGTCACTTAACACTTAGTTTTTCTCTCAAACTCACCTGAACAACATTCGGATGAAGGTAGAGTCAATAAGAGTTTATCACAATATACTAAGTAATACAGAACATAGAAAGTAATTTTCAAGGTACTTGTATATATTGCTTCTCAGCTCAAATATTACAAGACTCTTACAAGCTTATCTTTTCGAGTTACAATGAGAAACTATATATAATACTACCTACAACCAGATATACGTTGATACCAACTGGGATCCTATAACTAAAGCCTATACTACAAGACTATATTTAAAGGTATCTCGGATAAAGTCTTATCTGAGATTTGGTAGTCAGGACATGTCCCTGATTTACCTTTTGTCACCAACTAAAGTTAGTTACATCTACTATCATAAAAAGGTAAATAGTGGAATAAAGTATGGTCAACTGCATGGCTCTTTGAGAAAATGCCATGCACTATCAAAGGTCTGCAGCGGAGTGTCGGAGACCATACTTATGTCCAATGGTTGATAGCAGTATCTTTCGAAGGTTAAATGGCTTCGGAAGAACAAGTACTTCTAAAGTTGCTTATACTTCGGAGGAGGCTGCTTCTTCTAATGCTTGGGAACTTCTTCTTTTCTTCATACTTTGGAAATAGTCTTCTGATTGCTCTCCTAAGACTTAACCTTCGAAAGCATGCTCTTGACTTCGGAAGTAGTGTTCTGTCTTTAGATGTTGATCTTTCACTTTATCTTCGGAAGAACTCTACAACCTTCAGAAGTTCCATGCTAAGCCTCGGAAACCTTTGCATGTAGCACCAAAATTATCTAAGTGATTTGGTTTTGATTGCACCAACCTTCTTCTTGATCTAACAGATACACACAGGGGTCTAGTCTTGACGACAGACCTGTTGTATAGTACATGGGTTATAGTGGATACTCACCTCGGTGCTAGTGCCAGGCTATATGCGTTGTGGAAGTCATTTATGATCTTCGGCTTAGTACTCGCTTTGTGCATACATTTGGGGTATAGCTGAATACACTGATCCGGGAAGAGATAACGAAAGAAAGTGATGAACACTAAAGGAAGATAATAATGATATTATCTATGTGTAGATAGAATGTTTCATCATGTACGAAAGTATAGTATGGTTTTGAAAGAATGTAAAGTATATTTAATTTTAAAAACTAGAACTCACTCAGCAACGCTGACTTTTATGTGTTTCCAGTTAGCAATTCAATGTTGCTGACGGTGGGACGGGGTGGCTACTCGGCTCATTTTGGATGGCATTCTTTTGTATAATGTTTTTGCATTGAAATGAGAACAAATGTAATGAATGTCATGTTATTTTTCAAAAGCGATCATTATAATGAAATGAAATGTTTGTTTAAATGTTTCCGCTGCAATATTTTAATAAGTTAATGTAAATATATGTTTTATGTGTGATGATTGACCAATTGTGAGCATCTTGAGAACAGTGCCTTACAAGTTTGTATCAGAGCCAAAGTTTAAGTGAAATCGGTAAATTTTCAAAATAAACCTAAACATAAACTAAAAATGGGATGGAAAAGGGAAGGGATGCTAGTCCGAGTAGCTGTGTGCCATCAGGTATTTTATTTAACGTTAACCGGCATTATGTACACATATTATTTGATCTGTGCGCTTTTAGTAGATTTACATACTGATGTAGTTGGGATAGGAAATGCTTGGGGTATGAAGAGTGAAGTTAGTGGCTAATCACAACTAGCCACTGTAATTAGGGACTTACTATACTTGACATAAACTGAGCTATTCCTACGAATGACCATGTTAGTGTTTGAATCTTATAGCGTGTTAGAGGATGAATGGTGGTAGATCGTCAAAGGCTTCACGTGGTGGAGGTCATGGTGGACGTGGTGCCGAACCATGGGTCATAAGAGGGAGGCCTAGAGTCGAAGATGTGGTACATGAAGAACCCAAGAACCCTTGTCTGGAGGCTAGGGACGAGAGTGCCTAAGACTTGGATTATTTTTTTTGATTTTTGAGGAAAAAGTAAAATGTAGACTTTGACATGGGATGTTCCCTAGGGTGATGTAAGTTTACTTTTGATGATGATGCCTTGTATAGTGATGTTTTGTATGGTTATGTTTATGTTCCTTGTTATGTGTGTTTGTTTGGCATGGCTTTACGTGATATAGTTGGGAAAGAAATGATAAAGTATTATGTAACGTAAAGTGGAAGATAATGAAAAGAGGAACATAATGATAGAATGCATACATTAATGAAAGTAAAAGTAAAGAAAGGCTCCCAAGAAAAATGTACAAAGGTGCATGACTCTAAAATGTCGTAAGCTTAGTTGTGTGTGGTTTAGCCAACCCATAAGGATACACATAGGGGTCTAGTCTTGGTGACTGACCAGTTGTATAGTACATGGATTATAGTGGATACTAAGCCCGGTGTTGGTGCCAGGCTAAGTGCATTATGCAAGTTCTTTATGATCTTCGGCCTAGTACCCTCTTTGTGCATACGTTTGGGGTGTAGTATACAATTGGGATCTTTGTCGCTTGCCCCAATTCTGGTGCTAGGCTATGTGCTTTATGGAAGTCATTTATGATCTTTAGTCCAGTGCCCGCTTTGTGCATACGTTTGGGGTATAGCTGAAGACACTGATCCGGAAAGAGATAAAGAAAGAAAGTGATGAACAGTAAAGGAAGGTAATAAAGATATTATCTATGTGTATGTATGATGTGTGATCATGTATGAAAGTATAGAATGGTTTTGAAAGAAAGTAAAGTATATTTTATTTTAAAAACTAGAACTCACTCAGCAATGGTGACTTTTACGTGTTTCTAGTTGGCAAGTGAATGTTGCTGAGGATGGCATGTTGTGGCTACTTTTCTAATTTGGGATGGCATTCTTTTGTATAATGTTTTTGCATTGTAATGTGAACAAATGTAATGAATGTGGTATTATTTTGCAAAAGTGATTATTATAATGAAATGAAATATTTGTTTAAATGTTCCCACTGCAATGTATTATTAAAGTTAATATAAATATATGTTTTATGTGCCATGATTGACCAGTTGTGAGCATCCTGGGAACGGGGCATTACATATATTGGGATGTGAGCTATGTCATGTCATTGTCACTAGTTAAAAGGCAATCTGCGTTTTGACTTTACATTGATTTTGTTGCCTAGATCATGTATCCAGTTGGCCTTGAGGGTATGGCTGACTGTAAGATGTACTATAAAGTATCTCTTGTCCCTTGTATCTTAATCAATGCTTTGTAATAAGTTGTAACGAACTAGAGAGTAATATACAACATTTTTCAAAACCAAACACTTTTCCTATTGTTCTTGTTCTATCTCTTAATTACTTGTGTTACTTAGTATCATTGTAATTGGTTTCTAGTTCCCCATTTGATCTGTTAAGTGTTCTAACAACTCTCCTTATTGTGTTGTTGTGTTGTAAGTGACCACCCTTAAACAATCCTGCAGTATGAATAGATCCCATTCATTTGTGACCGCGTCATGTTTATTATCTAAAGCCTAGGAAAGTGACACATTGTTATGGCATTGTCATCTTGGTCGTGTCAACATTAAAAACATGTACAAATTGGTCAAAGGAAATCATGTTGTAGCTCTTCCACTGAAAGAATTTTAATTATCTTAACATTGTCGGTCTTGTTCAAAGGGAAAACAACATAAACTTCCTCATAAACTAGTTGTTCATATAAAAATTGACTCTTTTCTTCAATTGTTACACATAGATCTATTTGGTCCAGCTAGTGTTTTAAGTTTAAGACGTTGTGCTTATTGTTTAGTCATTACTGATGATTTCTCTAGATTTACATGGGTTTTCATTTAGCAACCAATGATGAGACACCTTATTTGCTTAAAACTTCATGACACTGGTAGGGAATCAGATGGACAAAACAATCAAGTTCATCTGAAGTGATAATGGAACTGAATTCTTCAATCATACATTAAATAATTTTGTGAATCAAAGGGGATAGCAAGACAATATAGTTTCATAGGAACTCCACAACAAAGTGGAGTTTCTAAAAGACAAAACAGAACCCTAATTGAAGCTACCAGAATTATGTTATCAGCAGCCAAATTACCATCATTTTTCTAGGTTGAAGCTTTTTAACACTGTCTGTTATGTTCAGAAACGTGCGTTAATCAACAAAAATAAATATGAATCCTTATGAACTATTTTTCAAACAAAAACCCAAAGTCAAATACTTCAAAACATTTGGATGTTGTTGTACTTTGTTAACACATCTAATTCAAATATAAATTTAATAAAAAAGTTGAGGAGTGTTATTTTGTCGCTTATTCAACCAACAAAGTCACATACAGGGTTTATAGTAAAAGGTGTAAACAAATAATTGAGTCATTTGATATTGATTTGCATGAGTCTAAGAAAACAAATGTAGGTTCAGCCTTCATGGGTATATGATTATGCATCTTTATTTGAATCATTTAATCAATCGTCTATTGTTTCCACAACTACTCTTCTTTTGACTTCATTAGTTTAGGATATTTTAGCTAATGATGTTGGAATTATATCTTCTCAAACAACATGGATATCTTTAGATATAACTTCTTTTTCAAATAGTTTGGTTGTTCCATAAGTGTTTGAATCTACTAAGACATAATATGAATCTATTATTGAACAAGCTTCATAGGATTATGATGCAAGTTCATCTTCTACTCAAGTTGATCCAATTGACACTATTGAAGTTCCATTTGGTGATTCATCTACTAACAATGATAATCATCAAAAGGAGGATATCGTGTATTAGCCCGAGGGAGGAAATACTGTTGAAAAACTAGTGGGCCATATGTCTAATCTAGAAAAAGTTATTTCCGAAGATGTTATTCCTCAATTGAGAATTTAAAAAAATCATCCAACTGAAGCAATCATCGGTCAACTATCACAAGGAGTTGAAACTCGAATCAAATCTGGAATCATTAATACATGTTTGTATTCATGTTTCATTTCTCAAAATGTGCCCAAGAATTTTGAAATGACAATAAAAGAGAACGGTTGGGTAGAGGCCATACAAGACGAGGTGATGCAATTTAAAAAGGTGAATGTTTGGCATCTGTGTGAACTATCAATAGGAAAGTTGCCAATTGGAAAAGAATGGATATACAAGAACATGACAGATGAAAAGGATGTGATTATCTGTAACAAGCCAGACTTTTGTTCAAGGACTCTATTAAATTGAAGGGCTTGATTTTAAAGAAAAGTTTTTGCTCCTATTGTAAGACTATAAGCTATACGTATTTTTCTAGCTTATGCTTTATAAATGAACTTTATGGTTTATCAAATGGAGGTCAAACTACTTTATTGTACGGCGAAATGAAAGAAGAAACTTGTATGTCAACCACCAGGTTTTGAAGATCTAGATCATCCTGCATATGTGTATATTGGATCAAGAAGAAGGCTGGTGAAACCAAACCCAAAACACTTAGATAATTTTGGTGCTACATGCAAAGGCTTCCGAAGCTTAGCATGGAACTTCCGAAGGTTGTAGAGTTCTTCCGAAGATAAAGTGAAAGATCAACTTCCGAAGCAGAACTCTACTTCCAAAGTCAAGAGCATGCTTCCGAAGGTCAACTCTACTTGGTGATTTATCTACTAACAATGATAATCATCAAGGAGGATATCGTGTATCAGCCTGAAGGAGGAAATACTGTTGAAAAACTAGTGGGCCATATGTCTAATCTAGACAAAGTTATTTCCGAAGATATTATTCGTCAATTTAGAATTAAAAAAAAATCATCCAACTAAAGCAATCATTGGTCAACTATCACAAGGAGCTGAAACTCGAATCAAATCTGGAATCATTAATACATGTTTGTATTCATGTTTTATTTCTCAAAATATGCCTAAGGATTTTGAAATGACAATAAAAGAGAACAGTTGGGTAGAGGCCATACAGACGAGGTTATGCAATTTAAAAAGGTGAATGTTTGGCATTTGTGTGAACTACCGATAGGAAGTTTCCAATTTGAAAAGAATGGATATCCAAGAACATGACGGATGAAAAGGATGTGATTGTCTGTAACAAGGCCAGACTTTTGTTCAAGGACTCTATTAAATAGAAGGGATTGATTTAAAATAAGTATTTGCTCCTATTGTAAGACTATAAGCTATACATATTTTTCTAGCTTATGTTTATAAATGAACTTTTTGGTTTATCAAATGGAGGTCAACTACTTTCTTGTACGGCGAAATGAAAGAAGAAACTTGTATGTCAAACACCAGTTTTGAAGATCTAGATCATCCTGCATATATGTATATTGGATCAAGAAGAAGGCTGGTGAAACCAAAACCAAACACTTAGATAATTTTGGTGCTACATACAAGCTTCCAAAGCTATGCATGGAACTTCCGAAGGTTGTAGAGTTCTACCAAAGATAAAGTGAAAGAACAACTTCCGAAGCAGAACTCTACTTCCGAAGTCAAGAGCATGCTTCCGAAGGTCAACTCTACTTGGTAATTTATCTACTAACAATGATAATCATCAAGAGGAGGATATCGTGTATCAGCTTGAGGGAGGAAATACTGTTGAAAAACTAGTGGGCCATATGTCTAATCTAGACAAAGTTATTTCCGAAGATGTTATTCCTCAATTGAGAATTAAAAAAATCATCCAACTAAAGCAATCATTGGTCAACTATCACAAGGAGCTGAAACTCGAATCAAATCTGGAATCATTAATACATGTTTGTATTCATGTTTCATTTCTCAAAATATGCCCGAGGATTTTGAAATGACAATAAAAGAGAACGGTTTGGTAGAGGCCATACAAGACGAGGTGATGCAATTTAAAAAGGTGAATGTTTGGCATCTGTGTGAACTATCAATAGGAAAGTTGCCAATTGGAAAAGAATGGATATACAAGAACATGACAGATGAAAAGGATGTGATTATCTGTAACAAGGCCAGACTTTTGTTCAAGGACTCTATTAAATTGAAGGGCTTGATTTTAAAGAAATGTTTTTGCTCCTATTGTAAGACTATAAGCTATACGTATTTTTCTAGCTTATGCTTTATAAATGAACTTTATGGTTTATCAAATGGAGGTCAAACTACTTTATTGTACGGCGAAATGAAAGAAGAAACTTGTATGTCAACCACCAGGTTTTGAAGATCTAGATCATCCTGCATATGTGTATATTGGATCAGGAAGAAGGCTGGTGAAACCAAAACCAAAGCACTTAGATAATTTCGGTGCTACATGCAAAGGCTTCCGAAGCTTAGCATGGAACTTCCGAAGGTTGTAGAGTTCTTCTGAAGATAAAGTGCAAGATCAACTTCCGAAGTAGAACTCTACTTCCGAAGTCAAGAGCATGCTTCCGAAGGTCAAGTCTTAGAAGAGCAATCGGAAGACTTCTTCCGAAGTATGAAGAAAAGAAGAAGTTCCCAAGCCTTAGAAGAAGTAGCCTCTTCAGAAGTATAAGTCGCTTCAGAAGTATAAGTCGCTTCAGAAGTACTTGTTCTTTCGAAGCCATTTAACCTTCGGAAGACATTGCTATGAACCAGGGGATATAAGTATAGTCTTTAACACTCTACTGCAGACCTCTGATACTGTATGGTGTTTTCTCAAACAGCCATGTAGTTGACCATGTTTTATTCAACGATTTACCTTTTATGATAGTACATGTTCCCAACTTTAGTTGTGACAAAAGGTAAGTCAGGGACATGTCCTGACTACCATATCTCAGATAAGACTTTATCCGATATACCTTAAACTATAGCCTTGTAGTATAGGTTTTAGCTATAGGATCCCAGCTGGTATCAAAGTATATACTGTTGTAGGTAGTATTATACATAGTTTCTCATTCTAACTCAAAATGATATGCTTGTAAGAGTCTTGTAATATTATATATGCAAGTACCTTGAAAATTACTTTATGTGTTCTTTATTACTTACTATATTATGATGAACTCGTATTGACTCTATCTTCATCCGAGTGTTGTTCAAGTGAGGTTAAGAGAAATACGAAGTGTTAAGTGGCCGTAACCGATCCTACAATTGGTATCAGAGCTTCTTAGGCTCTTGATAGAAAAATTTGCCCTTAACAAATCCGAAGTAGAGATGGGAACCATGACAAAGGCTCTTATCATTACTCCTAAAAACTTCAGGTCATGGAGCAGAAGAATGGAAGGCTTCATTAGATATCAAGACAACAAGATGTGGAACTTCATTGTCAATGGCCCGTATAAGCCAAAGGAGGCATCACCTGGTGGAAATGGTGCCATGATAGAAAAAGTTGTTGAAGACTATAATGACAAGGACCGAAAGAAGATAGACATCAACAGCAATGCTATGACCATTCTCATGACTGCAATACCAAACTCCATCATGGTGGGGTTTGAGCATTGTAAGTCTGCAAAGGAATTGTTTGATGCTCTTGCTCAGATGTACTCAAGCTCCAACGACACAAAGAAGGACTTACTCAAGCAACAATTAGAGAACTTCACCTATATTGCTAGAGAGATCCTCAGCAAGCAGTATTTCAGGTGTATGAATCTTATCTCCTCTCTTCAGTCTATGAAGAGCACTCCTGAACTCAGAGATCTCACGAGAAAGTTCTTGAGTACTCTTCCAAATGAGTGGACATTTTACTATGTCTCTATCAAGAGGACAGAAAACTTGAACACTCGCACTATGACTAAACTTTATGGAATCCTTGATGGATATTTTCTAGAGATGGAAAGTAAGAAGGGCCACCAAGTAAGCCGACCTTTGAGTCTTCCTGTTAGCAACGCTTTAATGGTTGCAGAAGGCTCAGCACCCCCACAACCTCAGCACTACCTGACTTACAAACAGCCATCCTGCTCTTCTGGACCTTACATCACTTTTCCTGAGACTCCAACATCTCAACAGGCTCAACACAATTCCTTCCAGGAAAGTTAGGCATTTGTCACAGGAAGTGGACACTCCGGTGATTTTCAATACTGTATTGATGATCTTCAGTGTTTCAATCCAGATGATGTAGAGTATGTGGACATTGTCCAACAGATGGCTCTTTTAACTTATAGAGCGAAGAAGTTCTTCAAGACAAGTGGAATGCAATTCCCTCAAAATCCAACTACCCGCAAGTTTGGGTTTGACAAGACCAAAGCAAAGTGTTACAACTGTAACCAACTCGGTCACTTTGAAAGGGAATGCAAGGCTCCAAGACCAATCCGGGAACCCCACAGGCCTCCACACATCCCTCAACCTCAAAGCCCACTTGGAAGTCGACTGAAACAGCTGCAATGTCTCAAGAAGTTGAACATCTCATGGCAGGAATAGATCATACTCAGGTATATGAACATCTCTATACTCCAACCTGTATAGCTAAAGTTAAACTTTATCAGGAATACAGTATAGAAATCAGATGTGATATTGAGTCTTTAAATATTTTAAAATATGATTTTAAGAGAGCTGAATCTGACTACCAAACGAAAATTGAGGAATTAGAGAAAAATGTGTTTCTTTTAAAACATGAGCACACCAACTACAAGACTCAAATCAAGGATCTGATATCCAAATTGTCTGAGGGTCAAGCCCAACTTATCACTGCTGAGGCTCAGGCCAGGAAGCATGCTATTTCTGAGCAGAATTTCCAAACTCTATTGTCAAAACAAAGGAGGGTGGGGAACTAATACAATTCCTCTACCACACTCTTATGAGTCTATTAGACAACCAAGATGTGGTACTAAGGAGCAAGAGGTTCCAAATGCTGACCCTTCCTCACTAGAGTTGAAGGATGAAGCAACATAGTGGCCACCATATGGAAGGAACAGGTAGATGTACCCATCTCCTCCTGTGAAGTACAAATTCTAACCACTAAGTCTAGAAGAAGAAGAGCTAAAGCTGCTAGAAGAACTTCCAAGAAAGTAGCTGAGTCCAAGCTGAAGAATGACCAAAAGCAGAAAAGTGTCTTTATCACAGCTGGATTCCAAGTGTTAGGTACTTCTGATTCAAAAAGGAGTGTAATACCAGCACACCTGTCCTACCAAAGGATTAGAAGTTGAAGGGAAAGGTTGCTAATGAAGAGAAAAAGCCCAAGAAACAGCAACCCTCACAGTCCAAAAAGACTAACATTGCATGCATAATGTGTGGTCTACACAACCACAATGCAAAATATTATTATTACAATCCTGCAAGCACATATTATGCAAATAATGTTAGAAAAGAAGGAGTCAGGGAAGGTTTCACATTTGAACCTTTTCAAACGGTTCAAGTGATGAAGAAGGGAAAGCTGGTTTCCGAAGCAAGGTTGCTTTCGAAAGAGACTCTTTCTTCCTAAGGGAAAATGGCCTCGGAAGCTAATGCTGCCAAAGTTCGGAAGAACAAGAAGATTCCCTTGAAACCATCCTAGAAGAAAACTGCTTCAGAAGAAAAGGTGGTGAAGGCTTCTTCTAAAAAGAAAGAAGCTTCGGAAGAAGGCCATGCTGCAAAAGCTTCAACAAACTCATCCTCCAAGACCAACCAAGGGATGGACTGGAAGATCAAGGAAGATGTTGCAGCCTAAACCTCTTCTTCAAAGACATCTAGTGAACCCCCATGCATATCTTTTGGTTCGATTATGTCATTATCCTTGGAAGAACCCACGACCAGCAAGGCTTGGGTTTCCGATCAAAACTAACAATCTCATCTTATGTGCAGGGACATCCAATGACAAGAACAACAATGTCTGGATTGTAGACAGTGGATGCTCCAGGCACATGAGAGGGAACAAATCTCTCCTTTAATAGTTTCAACACTATGATGGAGGTCCTGTCGAATTTGGAGGTGAGGCTGGAGGATATATTTCTGGGAGAGGGAGTATATCCAATGGTAAGTTAAAGGTTGACAAAGTTCACTTTGTCAAACAGCTTGAACATAATCTGTTAAGTGCTTCTCAATTCTATGATCAAAAGCACAAGATGCTTTTCACAGAACATGAGTGCATTATCCTCAAACTAGGGATGACCATTCCTCCGGAATTAGTGCTTCTTAGATCTCCCAAGAAAGGGGATATGTACAAGTTGGATATGAACAATGCTTCCCCAATGGGTGAAGTATCATGATTTCTTTCTAAAGCTGATGGTGATGAGTCAACACTTTGGCATAAATGTATGTGTCATGTAAATTTTAAGACAATGAATAAATTGGCTAAAAATAACTTGGTACATGGTTTGCCTAAAAAGGAACTTTTTTGCAAAGATAACTGTATTGCATGCCTGAAAGGGAAGCAACACAGGACATCGCACAAATCCAAAAGTCATAACTCTGTCACTACTCCATTGCACTTATTGCACATGGATCTTTTTGGTTTCACAAGTATAATGAGCAATGGATGGAAATCATACTGCCTTGTGATAGTTGATGATTTTACAAGATTCACATGGGTATTATTTTTAAGAACTAAACATGAAACTATT
Source organism: Flaveria trinervia (assembly GCA_025506515.1). Classification (NCBI taxonomy): domain Eukaryota; kingdom Viridiplantae; phylum Streptophyta; class Magnoliopsida; order Asterales; family Asteraceae; genus Flaveria; species Flaveria trinervia. The sequence goes on from CM046456.1 coordinate 50,891,265, forward strand.
GTAACATTAAAATCTTTTATTCTTAAAATAGAAAATCAAATTCATCACAAGGTTAAGATTATTAGAAGTGATCAAGGGACTGAGTTTAAGAACCTCGTTCTTGACTCATTCTGTAACTCAAAATTGATTGCAAGACAATATTGTGCTCCCAGAACTCCTCAACAAAACGGTGTTGCTGAGAGGAGGAATAGGACACTTAATGAGGCTGCTTGAATAATGTTAACCGATTCCAAACTACCTCTAACATTCTGGGCAGAGGCAGTCAGCACTGCATGCTATGTGCAGAATAGAGTTCTTGTAGTTAAGCCACATGGAAAAACCCCTTATGAGCTATATAACAACACACCACCATTCATTGGCTTTCTAAGGTCGTTTGGCACCAGATGTACCATACTTAACACAAAAGACAATTTTGCAAAATTTGCTGAAAAGTCGGATGATGCTATCTTTGTTGGATACTCTTCTAGCTCCAAAGCATATAGAGTATACAACATCAAGAATCAACAATTTGAGGAGTCATCCAATATAGTTGTTAATGAGCACACTCCTTGTGTTAGGGGGAATGGCCCTGATCATATATTTGATTTAGAAATGTTTCCAAACTATTCTAATCCTTCTTGTGAGAATGTTTTAGTTGGAACAGGTGCTCAAAACGATGCTGATGTTGTTGCTGATGATCAACTGTTTGAGCTTCCCAGACCTCATCCAAATTCTCTAAGAGCTGCAATACATCAAGCTTCCTCCATTCACAGATTTGACAGCTTAACCATATCAAGTAATAGTGAAGCTTCAACATCACTTGCTAAACCTCAAAAGTCATCAGGTGATCCACCATAACACTAGGCAGAAGAAAATAGTGTTTTGAAGGAACTAGGAACTGTTATTACTACTTCACAACCAACAATTGATGATGGTTCTCACTCATTCAATCAGTCCTCATTGAATGATTTTGAAACAACAGCTGGACCGAGTGTACAAGTTCCTGAGCAGAATATGTCCAACCTGGATTTATCTCTGCAGCTGGTAGTGATTCCTCGTCTTAGGATTCATAACACTCATCTAACTGAGAACATCATAGGCGATGTCTCTGAAGGTGTGAGAATAAGATGACAGACTCATCATAGGAATGCCTGCTTGTACTCATGCTTTTTATCCTAGATGGAACCCAAGAAGGTGGAAGATGCCTTGAAAGATAGTAGCTGGCTTGAATCGATGCAAAAGGAGCTGCTTTAATTCAAGAGAGAGAAGGTATGGAATCTATGTCCGCTACCATTTGGTCAAGTACCTATAGGCACTAAATGGGATTTCAGAAACAAGAGACATGATAGAGGCTTGATCATCAAGAACAAAGCAAGACTTGTAGTTCAAGGATACATCCAAGAGGAAGGAATCGATTGCACAGATGTCTTTGCACATGTTGCAGGACTTGAGGCAATTAGGATGTTCCTTGCTTATGCTGCGTCCAAGGACTTCACTGTTTACCAGCTTGATGTCAAGTGTGTCTTTCTATATGGGGATATAGATAGGGAAGTCTATGTGTGCCAACCTCGACGATTTGAAGACCCACAGCACCCCAACTATGTGTGCAAATTGGATAAAACTCTATATGGGCTGCAGCAAGCGCATAGGCTATGGTATGAGACGTTGTTTCAGTTTCTTCTGAAGAATGGCGACACTAGAGGTGCCATTGACAAGACTCTCTTTATCCGAAAATCTTGAAAGGACATTTTGCTTATTCAAGTCTATGTCGATGACATCATATTTGGTTCTTCAAATGTCCAAATGTGTAAGGACTTTGAAAGTATTATGAAGAAAAAGTTTGATATGAGTTCCATGGAAAAATGGATTTTTTCCTTGGAATTCAGGTGAAGCAAATGAAGGAAGGTTTTTCATTAATCAATCTAAGTATGTTTCTAACATCCTAGAAAGATTTGAGATGAAAGATTGTAAGCCTGCAAGACACCCATACCCAACCACAATCTTTGTCCTAACCTTGAGGGGGAGGATACTGATCAACATCAGTATAGGGCAATTATTGGTTCTCTGATGTATCGCATAGCCAATAGACCTCATATCATGTTTGCTACCTGCATCTGTGTAAGATATCAGGCTACTGCAAAGATGTTTCACCTAGCTCCTGTTAAGAGAATTCTCACATACCTCAAAGGAGCACCCAAACTAGGTCTCTGGTATCCTAGAAACAAGGATTTCAATCTTTATGGATACCCTGACAGTGACTATGGTGGCTGCACCATTGACAAGAAATCAACATCAAGAGGATGTCAATTTCTTGGTGGAAGGATCATCTCATGGCAGTGCAAGAAACAATCCGGTGTCTTTACATCAACTGCTGAAGCGGAATACATTACTGCTGCTAGCTGCTGTGCTCAGCTGCTATGGATTCAAAATCAGATGTTAGACTATAGATTCAACTTTATGAGTACTCCTATCCATAGTGACAACAACAGTTCTATCTCCATCACTGAAAATCTGGTGAAGCACTCCAAGACAAAGCATATGATATCAGGTACCATTTCATTAGAGATATTCATGAGAAAAATCTAATTAACTAATCAAAGTTGACACAAATGAACAATATGCTGATTTGTTTGCCAAAGCTTCTCATGAACAAAGCGTTAAGTAACTCATAATAGCTATTTGGATGATAAACATTAATTAGATTACCAGTTTTGAAAACCTTTTTAATATGTAAGAATTGCCTTCGGAAGACAAATTACCTTCGGAAATGTTTTAGATTCGGAAGAGAGATTTTACTGTGTAACAGAAATATCTTGGGCCCAACACTGTGAAAAGCAAAGATTTTCTTAATGATGTCGGATTATTTAACTGATTTTAACCTTACCGTTGCTTTCATTTCTTCCACTAAAACATCACATCACCTTATCCTAACACCATTACCGCCTTCCCACCCTCCTTTAAATAATCCGACTTTTCAATTTCATCTTCTTACTTGAAATATTTACTGCCCTAGAAATTCCCTCCACTCCAAATTTACCCAAACTCAAATTCATCCTCACTCACCTTTCTCCATCGGCACTCAACCCTCAACACAACCAAGTCGCACTTCTTTATTCGTCAAGAGATGCTGACTTCTCTGAAATCATCTCCTTTCTCACCCACTCATCTTACTACACAGCCCTTACCGTTAACCCCACTATTTACTCCAACCAAATGGCTGAGTTTTGGGAAAATGGACGATTCGAAACCCTAAATGGGATTCGTGTACTAAGGTCCAGCATTTGTGGACAAGAGTTGGTCATTACTGAGCAACTTATCAGGGAGCATCTCAAGCTTCATGATAAAGGAGCTCCTACTGAATTCCCTAAAAAGGATTTAGATAGCACTTATATCCTCATGGGATATGTTGGAGACGTGACCAGGTCGACAGTCTACAAGTACAACTTCTCCTACAACTGGATGTTCCTCATGCACGTTGTTCTCCACTATCTGTCAAACAAATCTGGGGGATGGGATCAATTCCGTGTGAACTAGGTTGCTTAATTTATGGACTGGAGAGAGGCCTTCGCTTCAGTTACTCAAGAGTTGTGTTCACCAATCTGATTAGGAATCTTCAAACGGAGACATTCTTTATGTATCCCCGATTCATTCAACGGATAATCAACGGTGAGTTGGAACATAGTATGCTTGTCAGCTGCTCTTTCTATCCCTCAGATGAGGCCTAACATCTTCAACACTTTGAAGAAGGTGTCCACCAACTTCACTGGAAGGTACACTTCTCTACTTCCAAGTATGATCGAGCACATAGCTCCTAACATCCCTGTTCACCCCACAGGTGATAACACACACCAGCAACCACCTCCACAATACCAACACTACCTTCTCTAGCCATCACCATCACATACCAGAGACGCCATAAACGAACCCTTGTTCATTCTACTTTGTTTGAGCAAGCCCCTCGTGTTCAATCCAGAAAGACTAGAGTGGAAACATGGGCTCCCACTTAGTCTGAGCTCTCGCCATCCTTCACATTTGACCTCAAATTGGGTTTTGAGTCTCCTCAGTCTCAAACCCATGAGCCCAACACCCAAACCAACAGCCCTTAGGATGAGTATTTACACTCTTCTGAGCAGCCAACAAGGGACAGCCCCACCAAAGGCTCAATTCCTGTAGACATTTAACAAGGTCCCAAGTCAATAGGCTTAGCATCCATATCTTTCATTGACCTTCTCTTTAAAATTGATGAAGAGATAACATCTCTCCACGGCAATGAAGTTGATCTTCAACACCCTCTCCAAGTTCAACAGAGCCCAGCAAGAACCCTTATCTCTAGCCCCCATGAGCAACCCATAACTGAGGTGAGTCCCACTGATGTGGAAGGGACCCATGCAGATTCAGCTGCCACAACAGAAGGTGCCTCAATGGACCTTACGGACACTGGTAACATATCTGAGACTGAATCTGCGGCAACCATGCCGTTTGATGACTCTAAAAGAGACATCATTCAGCAAGGGAAACTAGGGTGCAAAGAAACCACATCTGGTGGTGAGGCTGAACATAGTAGGTATGTTCCCTCATCTCCTCGTGATTCTTCAAAAGAAGATTAGGGAAGCAAGCAACTCCTCATAAAAGACCTTATGTCTAAAGTCTCAAACCTTGAATCCTTGGTTAGGACTTTAGAAGAAAGGTCTGCCACTCAGCAACTTGAGATTGACAATCTCAAGGCTCAACTAGCAATGAAACAAACCGAGAGATCTGTTAGGCATGTACCTGTACAGGTCTCATTGACTTCTTCCTCCAGCTTGTTTAGCTTTGAAGATGATGCTACCAAAAAGGTGGAGAATGTTCAGAGACAAACACTTGAGGACCCACAGCTTCATACTTCAACTTCAACATCTTCTACTCCTGTCATCACTTTGTCTGAGCCATCTCTAGTTGTACTTCAAATCAACCCAAAGATGCTCAGAGATCTCTACAGACTCTTCACCCAGTTTCTGTTGAGATCCTCTACTGATTAGCCAACCCCAGATGTTGCAATGATTTACTTCGGAGCTGAAGAGCTTCAGAGGCTTGCTGCACCTTCTACCACTGTGAAAGAAGTTGGTCAACCTAAGGTCCATATGGAACCTAAGATTCATTTTGAACGGGAAATAGGCACTAATGGCACAGCAACTGAATCAGTCGGGACAGAATCTGCATTTCCTCAAACTTCCAAAGCTGAAGTTCAAGCCTCGAAAGAACAAGCTGAATCTTCCGAAGCTAAAGTGGAAGCTGCAAAAGGACTGTTCAGATGTCCGAGGAACTGATCATCACAGATTCAATCCTAGAAATGCCATCTGAGGTTAACAGTGAGGACTTTCTGAATCTACCTCTATCCCAGACACCCTCACTGCCTCTCTCACAATCAGAATCAACTCTCCAAGAACCACCATAGTCAGGCTCTTCAAAATATAACAAAGGGAAAAGGAAGATGACTATGGAAGAGCTTTAGGAAGAAGAGAAGATTGAGAAATTAAAGAAGAAAGGAAGACTTCCAATTGAGAAGTTGCTAGCTGCTAGTACAAAAGCGGCTGCAGCCAACCAGGAGGCTGTCAACAACAAAAGGAGAGAAGAGATAATTGATCAGCTCATCCATTAGGAGCTACCAATGAAGAAACACTCCTGCTACCACTAGAGGAGCTGGTGAAACTGGAATAGGCAACCAGACTGCAACTTGAGAAACAACAAGAAGCAGCTAGGTTGGCCTTAGAGAAAGAGAAAGAAGAAGAACAGAAGGAGGCTGACTTGTAACAGAGGAGAGATAGGATAGAGTTCCTAATCTCGAGAGGCTTCAATCTTTAAGAACTCTCTCCACACAATAATGAAACGATCCTATGGCTCTAAAAGAAAGAGCGGGATCAAATGGAGAAAGAGAGAAGAAAGGCTACAAGAGAAAAGCTAAAGGAAAGGAAGAAGAAGGAGGAAGAACCAAAGGCCACTACAACCAGAAAGCTCAGTAAGAAGGCCTGGATGAAGGACTATCTCCAGGCTTATGGCTTCACTGGAAGGTAGGTGGGTCCCATGTCAGAGAGGACACTCCAACGAATTATCAGCAAAATCAAGGCTGACATCCGCTTGGGAAAGAGAAAAGAGATGTATAGAAGGGTAAAGGGTATGACCTTCACTGTAACTACTCAATCACAACCAGATCCCTCACCCTTACCCCTCACCATCAAAACTGAGCCCTCCACCCCTGAACCCACAGCTTTACCCCCACCAATTTCATCACCTCAACCACCTAAACTTCCCATTCTTCAACCAAAAATACTTCCTAGAACCTCTGAACCTAAACCTACCCAATAACCATCCAAACATCCCCTCAGCCTCCTTAACATCTCTCTCTTGAGGAGTTCAAGGCAGTCAAGGCTAAGCTCACCAACTGCACAACTTTGAGCGAAGTCTCATCTGAAGAAGCTCTGTCAATATCACCTATGTTGATGGATCTTCATGTTCCCTCTCAAGAGATCAATTCCTTGATTTGCCTAGAGGAACATTGGACCACGAAACTAGACTTCTAGGCCTTAACTCAGATTCACTTAATGATGAAGAGAAGAAACTTAGAAGGAAATTGGTAACTCTGCTGGATACAAAGAAAGAGCACAAGATTCCTAGTCAGTCTCTTGTGCCTAGAAAGAGAATAATCCAGTGGAGGTTCGATGAAACTTCTCACAATTTTGTTGTGGAAAGTGAGAATGGAGAAGTCAATAAACTTAATGCAACCTCTTTGTTACACTGCAACTGATTTGATATTGTTAAGTTAGCAAAAAAGCCATTCTCCAACCCCTCCAACTCTAAAACTGCTGCATCCATCATAAATCATCTCGGCAGTCTTCATCTAGCCGAACTAACTGCAATAGCTAAGATTGAAGAAGAGTTGAAGTTGAGAAGACAGAAAGAGAAGGAAAGACCTCCTACCAAGGGCACTGCCTTTTTACATATGGTAGAGGGTCCCGAATTGGAACCTATAGTTAGATGGGAATATGATTACAGTTCCCATCAACTAACTCTTTTCAGAGGGCAACAATAGAGGGTACATATCATCCAAGGTGACAGACTGGACTTCATGTCTACCAAGGATTTGTACAAACTTCTCAGCACCAAATCAGGGAAGAACAAGGAACAGATAAATATCTACTTTCCTTGGTGCTGAAAGTTTTGAGAAGCAGAAACAAGTAAGGTTTTGGTAGCATCAGCCTAGGAGAGTTTGTTGGATCAAGAAGAAGGCTAGTAAAACCAAAACCAATCACTTAGATAATTTTGGTGCTTCATACAAAGGCTTCCGAAGCTTAGCATGGAACTTCTAAAAGTTGTAGAGTTCTTCCGAAGATAAAGTGAAAGATCAACTTCCGAAACAGAACTCTACATCCGAAGTCAAGAGCATGCTTCTGAAGGTCAAGTCTTAGAAGAGCAATTAGAGACTACATCTGATGTATGAAGAAAAGAAGAAGTTCCCAAGCCTTAGAAGAAGTAGCCTCTTTAGAAGTATAAGTGGCTTCGGAAGTACTTGTTCTTCTGAAGCCATTTAACCTTTGGAAGACACTACTATGAACAAGTGGACATAAGTATGGTCTCTGACACTCCGTTGCAGACCTCTGATACTGTATGGCGTTTTCTTAAGAGCCATACAGTTGACCATACTTTATTCCACTGTTTACCTTTTTATGATAGTACATGTTAGCAATTTTAGTTAGTGAGAAAAGGTAAGTCAGGGACATGTCTTGACTACCATATCTCAGGTAAGACTTTATCTGAGATACCTTAAACTATAGCCTTGTAGTATAGGCTTTAGCTATAGGATCCCAGCTGGTATTAATGTATATCTGGCTGTAGGTAGTATTATATATAGTTTCTCTTTGTAACTTGAAAAGATAAGCTTGTAAGAGTCTTGTATTATTTGAGTTGAGAAGAAGTATATGCAAGTACCTTGAAAATTACTTTGTGTGTTCTTTATTAGTTACTATATTGCGATCAACTATTATTGACTTTATCCTCATCCGAGTGTTGTTCAAGTGAGCTTGAGAGAAAAAGAAAGTGTTAAGTGAACGTAACCGATCCTACAGTGTACAAGTTAGTCAAAGCACTTTATGGCTTATATCAAGCACCTTGGGTTTGGTATGCTACTCTAAGTGAACATTTACTTGCAAATGGTTATTCTATAGGTGTTATTGATCATACTTTATGCTTAAGGAAGACTGGTTATGATTTCATTCTTGTTCAAGTTTATGTTGATGAATTTGAAGCAGTAATAAAGAAAAAATTTGAGATGAGTTCTCTTGGTGAAATGGTGTTTTTCTTGGGAATAAAGTTAAACAAGAAAATAAATGAATACTATTTCTTCAAGAAAAGTATATACACGGTATTCTTGACAAATATAAATTCCAAGATACTTTCAACTCCCATGTCTTCTTATCCTACTTGAACTCCAGATCTCAAGGGAGAAGACGTTGATCAACATCTATATGATCAATGACTGGATCTCTAATTTATCATACTACGAGTAGCCCAAACATCATATTTCCTGTTTGTTAGTGTGCACGTTATCAAGTAGTCAAAAAGAATCTCACATGAAGGTTGTCAAGTGAATTTTTAATATCTCAAAGGCCAACCAACACTTGGATTGTGGTATTGTAAAAAATTTTTATTTCAATTTATTTGCTTATACTAATAGTGATTATGCAGGATGAACTTGCACAAGAAATCAACCATTGGTGGATGTGAATTTCTTGGTAATTGGTTAATTTCATGGCAGTGCAAAAGCAACGGACGATGTCCATTTCAAATGCAGAAGTTGAATATGTGGTTGCTTTAAGTTGTTATTCAAAGATTGTCTGGATCCAACAACAACTCCTTGATAATGCCCTCAATATTTATGACACTAAAATTTTATGTGATAACACTGTAGTTTTTAACATTGTGAAGAATCCAATTTATCATTCAAAGACAAGACACATCGACATTCAAATGCAGTTTACCCATGATTATTTTGAAAGGAAACTCATTTATTTTGAATTTGTTCCTTTAGATAACAACATTACTAATTTATTTACTAAGGCTTTTTATCATTCCAAATTTGACTTTTTAGTCTAATCGTTGGGGATGATTAACTTTGGTTAACTCTTATTGTAGATACATGATGTTCCTAGTTTATGTGCTTAAATGTATAAGTCTTTCATGTCTTACATATGTGTAATGTGATGACGAAATGAAATATGATCTATGCCTTGATGTTTATTTATCTTTGATTGTTTCATATTATTATTGTGTTAAGTATAAGTCACATGTATGAACTTCATATATAGGTTTGAGATTGTTGTACACAATTCTAAGTCAATAATTATTGGGAAACGTGTTCAACTTAGTCAGGTGATTATTCATGCTAATGGACCATAAGCATGACTGAATCATACTAACGAACCAGTGGTACGACTAAACTAGGAGACTAGATCAGTAGTATGATTGAGGCATAATATTGACACAGTCGCACGACTGAACCTTCAGTCGTGCGTATGACTCAATCGCATGAGCCAGTCGCACGACTGAACCATGCTAATGGTTCATTCGTGTGAATGGATGCTGCAAACCTATAAATACCACTTAATTCATGGAAAAACAGAACACTCGGGAGAGAGAAATTGAATATACATAAACCCTAGTCGTCCAGACAATCCAGAACACCCATCCAACTTCATAGTTCATACTTGATCGATTTCTACTCATTCACAATGTTTGTTTCATCATTAGATCGATCGGGTTATCGATCTCACTATTTGGATCGCCAATCAAATAGGATTCCGCACTATTTGTTCTGGTCTCACGTAGAATCTATTAGTACTCTGTACGTACACGGTCCTAACAAGTGGTGTTAGATCCATTGGCACGTGATTTTGCGTGGATTCAATTAGTTTTGGTGTTAAAACCTACATTTTCAATCAAAAGAGTCACCAATTTGCTTCAAATGGTGTTTTTTACGTTTGCATACATTAAATTCGGTTTTTCATCATATGGCAGATTAGGGTTCCTGGAAAACACATACATTGTGTCAAAGGGTCAAAATATTCGATTTTACAAACACAATAGTCTTCAGTCACCCAATTGGTCCATTCGTACGATTGAACTCATTCGTATACTCCATTCGCATGACTGAACACAGTTGCACCTCTCATTCGCACCACTAAACAACTCCAGTCGGTTGATTCCAATCGCCCTGTTCATACGCACGACTAAATCCATCACATAATTGAATTCATTTGCATCCTTCATGTTAGGATCAGTGATCTAAGTTTGATTAATTAGAGAGTATTGCAGCGGAATTCGAACAATGAATTAAACAATTCACAAGAACACAATTGATATTCAATGTAATAGTAAACGATTATAGAAAGAGAGAATTCTGCAAAAAATATTTCATTCATATGCTTTCGTGGTGGCTCAATGTCACACGTTACAACTAGGTCAACATTCCATATATAGGAATGTGACGTCTGCTGATGTCACTTGATAGTGACATCTAATAGAATTTTTCAAACTACTGAAACTATGCAACTACTGAGAATGTTCTCAACTACTGATTACATCTCAGAGAATGCTAAGTACAAAAACATAAAACTACTGAACTACAACTACTGAAACTATAACTACTGAAAAGTAAATTACAAGTACTGAAAGGAAATCATCACAACTACTGAAGTTAATAACTTTAGCTGTTGTGACACTACTGAAGTTAATAACTTCAGCTGTTGTGATAACTACTGATCACTTTGGTCTTCAGTCTTTGTTCTTCAGATTTTTACTTTCAGACTTTGTCTTCAGCTGATAGCTTCAGACTTTGTCTTCAGTACTTTACTTTCAGACTTTGTCTTGTGTATTTTACTTTCAAACTTTGTCTTCAGACCTTGTAATCAGCTGATGTCTTCAGCTGTTGAGATCTTCTTGAGCAGTTGTAATGTCTGTGGGACTTAGAGGTTTTTCTGATCAGGCTCATTGGTTCTTTTGGTCCAACAAACTCCCCCTGAACCAATGCAGCCAAAACCTCTAAACTTATTGATGATCCCACTTATTCTTGGCAGAAATACCCTCTTGATCAGCTTCATAGGTAATCAGTTAAGCATAGGCCGGGAAAAGGTTTCTAATCTTTTGATTGACTAAGTATGGAAGGGAACTCTGTCTTGGGGAAACTGGATACAGAGTCTTGTCCCAATCATGAAACCTAATTCCCATTAATGAGTCTATAAGACTCACTAGCATAGGCCTCAAGGAGAACAACTTGTTCCTCCTTGGTGAGTTCTTCTGCTTCTCCCTCGAAGAAGAACTCTGGGCCATAATACTAAGACAGGTATCTCACTGTCTTTCCATTTTTCAACTCCACAGTTGTTATCTCTCTGTAAACAAATTCATCAGGGTGAGAGCCTTCAAGCAACAACTGAAGTTCACTCTTCTAAAGATCTTCAAGTCATTTGTATAACAACCCCGTCTTGATCATTTTGTTCTCAAGAATAGATTGAGGGGTTGTCTTGGAGTTGTGAGCTCTCTTGAAGTCTTCAATGATTTCCCAGGGTCAGACTACCATGGCCAACGTAATTGCAGCATTCAAGGTCTTCTTCACTTGGCCATGATATCTACTTGGTATATTCTTCTTATGAATTCTAGAACTTACCCTGAGGTCTAGCCAGATCCGCACTCTTTCTCTTTGATGTTGAAAAGTATGTCTAAGAGTGTACAGCCTCAGAGCCTGTTTCTTCATTTCTTGAATGGATGAGGACTGAGGGAAATCCTTGTCAACCATCTTGAGAAACTGCTCATCGTGCTGCTTCTGCTGTTCTGCTTCTTCAATCTTTACCTTCACCATCTGTATTTGCAAGTCAGGTGTAATCACTTGTTGACTTCTGTCTGTGCTCAGGTTTTTAAGGTTGAGAACAGCAGAGATTGGCAGACAATCTTCATCATCATCCTCTTCTTCATCTTCTTCTACCCTCAACACCCTTCTTCTCCTTCTGGGTGTATCACTGGGTAAGGTTTGAGGTGGTTTTTGGGGTAAAGGAATTGGTTGTGGGTTGAGTTGTGGGTGGCTTTGGTTTAGGGATAGATTTGGAAGATTTTAGAGATAAGGGTTGTGTTTGAGTGGGAGAAGATTGACTTAGCATTTTGGTGGTGAGTTTGGCTTTGGAGAGCTTTGCCATTTCAGTTCTCTTCCCTGGACCTGCTTCATCCAGTGCTTCGATGATCAACCCTTTATTATAGCCTCCAGCAGAGCAGATTTTCTTGTTATCTCCAAGATACTGTCTCTGGACCAGGCCTTTATCTCTATCAATGATCTTCCAAGGTATTTGGCAATGAATCTGATCATTATCTCCAATCTTTCCCTTTCCAACACACTATAACCAGCCCATCTAGCTTGAATCTCTTCTATTTCCAGCCTTCTGATCTCAGTGTCTAGTGTGGCTGTGTCATGACCTTGTCGAAAGAGCTGATCTATAATTTTATCCATGGATCTGTTGTGAGCTTAATCAGCATCTTTGACAAGATCTTCTAAGGATTTATCTTCATCAGCTTTTGACTTAGCACTTTTCTTTCTTTTATATGTGATCAGCTGATCTTCCTTCTCTTTATCTGTGATCAGCTGTTCTGAGATCAGTTCTTTCTCTCCACCTCCTTCTCTTTTGCAGGTTCTTTCTCATCATCAACTCTTTTTCTTTTCTTTTCTTTCACTGCCTTAGACTTGGAAGTCTCCCCCTTTTTGGTTGCATTGGGGTTAGAGGCTTGAAAGGCAGAAAGAGATTTGTGAACAGCATCATCAATGAGGGTTTGTAGATTTGAGGAGATCCTCTCATCAATGGCTTTGTGCACTATGTCAGTGATGATGGAAGTGATGAGAGGTAAGGAGTTTTGAAAGATAGCAACCATCTGCTCAGAGGGGTTCTGTCCCTGAGAGGTGGTGCCAAAAGTAGTGGTTGGTGGCTCAGTTAAGTGTGTAGGCTCAGTGTTTGGTGAACCTTCATTGAAGGTGCCATCTGTGGGTTTTTTGGGTAGATGGACTTTGATCCTGAGACATTTTGGCTAGCAGCTCTTTGAGTCTGCTCACCTCAGTCTCTAGGATGGTATTATGGGCTAATACATCATAGAAAAAGCCCAGGTCATCATCAGTCTGTGCTGAATCACCTGACCTCCTGATTGAATCAGGATGTACATGCTCTGAGTGTAGATCAGTAGAAGCATGTGCCCCTTGTTCTTGGTACTAGGGACTTCCTGCCTCAGGACTATGTCCTTCATTGGTAGTTGCCTCTGGTAAGGTCTTATGGATGTTACCAACTTCATCCTGATCATTTGCTGAATCAGTAGAAGTGGCAGCCTTACCAGATCTAACCTCCTTTCTACACTTGGAGATTGAACATTGTAACCCCTGTGTTGTGGGTTATCAGAAGCATTTTGGTCCTCCCCCTCAATGGTTGAGGTATTCCCAGTGGTAAGTGGTTTCTGGGGAGGGGGTTAGGAATGCAACTACTCAGCACTTTAGCAACTATCAGTGTTGGGCTTTGAGGGGCGGTTGCATGTGGAGATTGGTCCGAAGCAGATTGCACCCGGGGTGAGAGGTGCTCTTCAATGGTAACCTTCTCAATTGAGATAGGTTCCAGAAATGTGGGATCCCCAATTATGGTTGCAACAGGATCCTGTTGAGAGGATACCTGTGCGGCTTCACAGGTTGAGTCTTGGACATAACTGGGGGTTAGAACCAGTATGTATTTCCTGTGTTTGTGGTACAAGGGCATCTCAGAGACTCATCTCCCTGAGTAGCCTTTTTGGGCTTTTTGGATTTGGTTTGGTGGGGACTTTGGATCTGGAAGTGGAGGCTGTGGGTTCCCTCTTCTTGGGTTTTAGCATCCGGGCAACCCTTTTAGAATAGGGTCTGATTTATGTCTGGAGTATACCTCAGCTAAAACAGTTGGAGCAGGGACTCCAAGACCAACAAGGCTATCAGATTTTAATTGATTCAAAATTATGGCCATCAGAAACCTGGGATAAAGTAGCCATCTGTTTGCCACAGGTTCTGAGCCAGATCCTTTAGTTCCATGAACACTATCTCAGAAAAATTTAGATTTTGGCGTTCAAAGATAGAGTACAATACCTGTTGCCATCGGGAAGACATCTGATCCCAAGAAGATGTCTTTGATGCAAGGCAGACATTCACCATATGAAAGATAATTCATTCAGCATCATGGAAGTGGTTTTTAAGTATGGTTGTAGCACTTAAGTCACCTTCATACCCATTATTGATGAAAGACATATCAGTGGTGCCTTTCGCGTATTCTTTAACATAGGTGCCATCATGCAATTTACAGTTTTGCGAATGATGTCGGGGGTGATGAGCCCGTGTTTCTGGTTTACCAACGACTGGAGAGTGAGTTGGCTATCATTCTCACTGGTTATTACATAGACGTTGGTCCAGAACTGGGTTAAGGAATCAGGGTATATGGTAGGATTCAGAAGAAAGGCTGTTCGTATTAGGAATCCACCATAAGATCGATGGCATTGTCAAACTTGTTCCAGAAAGCCGATTTCGAAAGGTAGGCAACACAGTTGTGTCGGGGTTTGAGTTTCATGGTCGCCATTGTAGAGAGAGAAAAGGTTTGAAAAACGGCTAATGAAATGTTTGGCTATAAGTGCAGGTATTTATAGGTTAAGAAAAGGCTGAAAAGAAAATGAGCGAAAGTGTTGGTGTTGGCAAAGTTGTTATGAAAACAACTGGAGACTTGGTTTTAACTATCAGACGTTTGAAAACAACTTAAGACTTGGTTTTAGTCATCAGTAGTTGTGAAACTACTGAAAACCTCGGTTTTGTCTTCAGCTGTTGTAAACAACTGAGGACTTCGTATTAGTCATCAGTAGTTGTGAAACTACTGAAGACATGGTTTTGTCATCAGCTGTTAGGGTGAAACAGTAGTTTGTGGAAACAACTGAAGAGAAAATCTCATCAGTAGTTTTCGTCAATTCTTAGCTTTTTAGTGTTTCATACTGTCCTCAACACTTACTCATTAGACTTTTTAGCTGTTTTCAGTTGTTTCATAGGACATCAGTACTTATCTGTTTTTATTGACATCAGTAGTTATAACTACATCAGTAGTTGTAACTGCATCAGTTTCTTTTAACAGAAATAGTACATATTTGTGACATGGTTACTAATGATCATCAGTACTTGTTTACTGAGATCATCAGTAGTTATCACTTATTCTAGCTGCAGCATACCAAGCTTAACACAAGTTTTGGAAAGTTGAACTATCCAAAGGCTTAGTAAATATATGCAAGCTCATCAGCACTAGGCACAAACGTTGGATCAATCGACCTTTTTCAAAACAATCCCTAATAAAATGGTGTCTGATCTCTATTTGTTTGGTCCTAGAGTGCTGGACTAGATTCTTGACAATACACAGAGCTGAAGCACTATCCATTAATAATGGAGTCTTAGTCTCTGTAATGCCATAATCCAATAATTGGTTTTGAAGCCAGAGTACCTGAGATGTACAACTTGCAGCAGCAATGTACTCTGCTTCAGCAGTGGATGTAGCAACAGATGTTTGTTTCTTACTCTGCCAAGAAATCAAACAGTTGCCTAGGAATTGACATACACCAGAAGTTGACTTTCTGGTTAACTTACACCCTACATAGTCACTATCAGAAAAAGCAACTAATTTGCATGAGTGTCTAGTGGAATACCAAAGACCTAAAGATTGTGTACCTTGCAGATATCTAAAGATCCTCTTGACTACAATCAAATGAGACTCTTTAGGAGCAGCCTGAAATCTAGCACAAACACAAGTTGCAAACATGATATCTGGTCTAGAAGATGTTAAGTAAATCAAGGACCCAATCATACATCTGTAAAGTGTTTCATCAACAGCTTTACCTTTCTAATCTGCATCCAGTTGTGTGGTGTTGCACATGGGAGTAGAACAGGGCTTACAATTTTGTAAATCAAACTTATTCAAATTTATTTTGTATATTTTGATTGGTGAATAAAGCTTCCATCAGCCTTTTGTTTGATTTGCAAGCCTAGAAAGAACTGTAATTCTCCATTGCACTCATTTCAAACTTTTGTTTCATTAAACTTGTAAAATCATCACACAACTGGGGATCAGAGGATGCAAAAATAATATCATCAACATAAATTTGAACAAGTAGCTTATGCTGATCCACTTTCTTAATAAACAAAGTTTTATCTATGGAGCCTCTAGTGAAATTATTTTTAAGAAGAAATTTGAAAGTGTTTCATACCAGGCTCTAGGAGCTTGCTTCAACCCATAAAGAGCCTTATCAAGTTGATACACCCAATCAGGATGTTTATTGTCCTCAAAACCTGGTGGTTGACCACATAAACCTCTTCTTTTATTTACCATATAAAAATGCACTTTTGACATCCATTTGAAAAACTTTAAGATTGTGTAATGCAGCATAGGCTAAGAACAATCTAATTGCCTCTAGTCTGGCTACAGGGGCAAAGGTTTCATCATAATCAATACCTTCTTCTTGTGAAAACCCTTGTACAACCAGTCTAGCCTTGTTCTTGACAATAAGCCCATTTTCATCAGTTTTATTCCTAAACACCCATTTAGTGCCTATTGCACACTTACCTGGGGGTAGAGGAACCAGTTGCCACACTTGCTGCTTTTTGAACTGAAGTAACTCAAGATGCATGGCTTCAACCCATCCATTGTCCCTCAAAGCAAGATGATAGTTCTTTGGCTCTAGCTGACAGATGAAGAGAGCATAGAAGCAGAAGTTAGACAATTGACTTCTCGTTGAGACACTAGCATTGATATCACCAATGATTTGAGACATGGGGTGATTCTTCAGCTCTTGGTATACTATAAGATCAGTGCAAATGTTTGTAGCCGGTTCAGCAACAGTAGATGGTGATCCAGATTCTTGAAACCAAGTATTAGATGTCAAGTCAAATGATGTAGAGGAGTTAGAAATCTCATCAGCATTTGTTGTGGATGGAGCTACAGAAGCTACAGGAACATCAAGTTTAGCAGACTCATGCAGTTGGTCACTAAACTTGAAAAGGTGAGTACTGATATCATCATCATCTTCAGTACCACCAGGTGGAAGACTTGGTGCAGAACATGATTTATCCACATGATCTGCAATAGCTGGAGGTTCAAAGGAACGTATTGCAGTATGTCCAGATCAAACAACTCCACAGGGTTTTGTGGAATTTTATCCTTAGGAGATTCATTGAATTTCACATGCAAGGTTTCTTCAACTATCTTTGTTCTGTAGTTGAACACTCTGTAAGCCTTGCTTGTGGATGAATAACCTACAAAATACCCTGCATCCACCTTAGGATCATATTTGTGGAGTTGATCCTTTGTGTTGAGAATGAAAGAAGGACACCCAAAGGCTTTGAAGAACGAAATTAGAGGAGCCAAATGATGTAGAACTTCATATGGAGTCTTCATCAACCTCTGATTTACTAACACTCTATTCTGCACATAGCAAGCTGTGTTAACAGCTTCAGCCCAAAAGGTCAATGGCAAACTAGAGTCAGCCAACATAGACCTTGCAGCTTCAATTAGGGTCTTGTTCTTCTCTCCACTACTCCATTTTGTTCTGGAGTCCTTGGGATGCTAAACTGCCTCTTGATTCCTTTTCATAGATAAAAATAATCAAGTGTATAGTTTCTGAATTTAGTTCCATTATCACTCCTTATACACTTGACTGATAGGGAATACTGCTTCTCAACATACAACACAAAGTTTATAATCGTCTGAGCAACCTCAACCTTTGAATGCAAGAAGAAAGTGCATACAAATCTGGAGTAATCATCCACAATTACCAAACAGTATTTTTTCATTGCCATGCTCATCACTCTCACAGGACCAAATAGATCCATGTGTAGTAACTGCAAGTAGGTAGTGGACTTAGGTTCTTCAATAGGAGGGAATGAGACTTTGTGCGGTTTTCCTTTTAAACAAGCAATACAGGTTTCATCACAGTGGAACTCCTTTATTGGTAGACCTCTCACTAAACTATTGTGGATGAGCTGATTCATGTTTTTGAGATTAACATGACCCAGCCTTCTATGCCACAGTTTAGATTCATGAGGAGAGGCTTTGGAGAACAGACAAGGATGACCCTTCAAATAAATCTTCTTAGACAAATCCAAGGCATATACTCTTCCAATCCTGTTGGCCTTCAGGAGAGTATGATCATCCAATACCTTGTCAATCAGCCTCAGAACTTGGGAAGACAGAATCCTGCAGTTCTGGCTTGTGAAAAGTGCAACATGCTACTTGGAAGTGTGCTCTTCATTACTTTCCTCCTTTCAGTACTTGTGTTAAGTACTGAAGGATCTGTAATAACTGAAGACTGGTTCTTCAGCTATTCTCTATCAGCAGTTGTTAATCCTTTTATTTCAGCTAATTTGAAATGCTTTTCAGATGTTATGCCTTTTCATCATTTAATTGGCATTTAAGCTTATAAATCTCGTCATCTTTATCCTGAAGGACAGACTCATATTTAGCTTTTCTTTTGGAAATAGTTTGCTCAAGCTCAAGATTTTGATTAATTAAAGCTACACTTGCCTCTCTAATAGAGATAAATGCAGCTATGCAAGATTCAGAACATAGCTTGGCCTTAGCCTCAAAGGATACCTGGGTTATCTGTGATGAAGATGCATTAGAGCATGAACTCTCAGTGGACTCCAGGGCCATGAGAGCTAGATTCCCAAAAGGATGTTCACCACCATGTTGACCATCACCAGCAAATAATTGCTCATTACCAGAGAGATCATCTGGTAAACTGCTCCAGTGAACAACACCAGGGGTGAAGAAGCTATGATGAGGTTGTGATTTAGATGATTGTGATGGTAGAGGCTGAGGTAAGGCTTGAGGTTGTTGTGCAGTAGGAAATTGAACTTGATTTGGCTGAGGCATATAATAGCAGGGATATGGATATGACATTGGACCCTAAGGAACAAAATATGTAGGAGATATAGGTTGTGAATGATGACCAGAACTAGCAGGATGTTGCCCTCTGTTTTGTGGACTATTGCTTGGAAAAGTCACAAAGGGTGCAGAGGAGTTAGATCCAGTTGATCTACACTCTCTTGCAAAGTGTCCAAGCTTGTGGCATTTGTGACACCTCAACTTACACTTGTCAAAACAACTTTGGTTTTGCCAGAGAGTGCTGGAAATTTCCTACCAGTTCTCTTGTAGAACTTTTGAGATCTGATATTAATCAAGGCCATTTGGCTTAGAATATCCATCTCTTCTAAGTCATCATCAGCAATACCCTTTAAATCATCCATAATGAAACACAAATTGTCACTATTACAGCCTGACTGACTGTTAACACTAACAAATGCATGATCTGAACTGTTTGAAGAGAAATCTATATGCTCATCATAATTGCTTTCTAATGCAGCATATTCTGACTCATGACCAACAAAGGCAGTGTTCTCTGGTATAAAGTCATCAGTGAGCTTTCCTGATACTGCCAGATTCCTTTTCTGCTCTATCTGTCTTTCAAATGTAAGCAGTGTCCCATGGAGTTGGGTGAGAGATAGGCTATCCAGATTTGCACTGGAGCTTAGGACAATGGTATATGTGTCCCATCTCTCAGGCAGTGATCTGAGGAATTTGTTGTTCATCTGACTATTAGTGTATTCATGTTTGACCATTTTCAGCTCAGAGATCAAATAGGAAAAACGCTCAAACTATTGAGTCAGTGACTCACCCTTCCTATGAGAGAATGTCTC
This sequence comes from Flaveria trinervia, assembly GCA_025506515.1. Lineage (NCBI taxonomy): Eukaryota > Viridiplantae > Streptophyta > Magnoliopsida > Asterales > Asteraceae > Flaveria > Flaveria trinervia. Next base: position 50,911,033 of record CM046456.1, read on the forward strand.
ATATTGTTGGGCAATGATTTCTCTATTGTTTGCTAAGACCTCATATGTTCCACCAAATTGTTCCTTGAATGCATTCCAGAGGTCATGAGCAGTTTCATGATGCATAAGCCCAGAATAGATTTCATTAGGCAGAGCCATGGCCAGAATACCATGCGCTTTAGCATCAATCTCAAACAGTTTTCGATCCTCATCTGTGTATTGTTCCTTCTTCTTCGGAACCATTTGGTTGGTTTCCGGATTGTTCACCATAGGCTTGTGTGGACCATGTACCACAGATGTCCAACAACCTGAACTATTAACAAACAGGTGATGAAGCATTCTTCGTTGCCATATGTTATACTTAGTCCTAACCAGCATCGGAGGCTTGGTTGAGGAACCGGTATTGTGACGGTCATTAGAAGGAGTAGTCATTCTCAGATTCAACCAAATTCATTTAAGTTTTAACTGATTTAGAACAAAACACAACAAACCAATATGAACCAAGAGAAAACTCAAAGCAAATAACCGAAAGCAGCAGAAATTTAATGATCTATAACCAATTCTTGCAAATATGCTAATTCAATCAAACTTAGATATCGAAATAGTAGTATCAATGATCAATGGTTAGATCGATCAATGATTAACTAGCTCTGATACCATTTGTTAGGATCAGTGATCTAAGTTTGATTAATTAGAGAGTATTGCAGCGGAATTCAAACAATGAATTAAACAATTCACAAGAACACAATTGATATTCAATGTAACAGTAAACGGTTATAGAAAGAGAGAATTCTGCAAAAATATATTTCATTCATATGCTTTCGTGGTGGCTCAATGTCACACGTTACAACTAGGTCAACATTCCTTATATCTGCTTATGTCACTTCATAGTGACATCTAATAAATTTTTTCAAAGTACTGAGACTATGCAAACTACTGAGAATGTTCTCAACTACTGATTACATCTCAGAGAATGCTAAGTACAAAAACATAAAACTACTAAACTACAACTACTGAAACTATAACTACTGAAATGTAAATTACAAGTACTGAAAGGAAATCATCACAACTACTGAAGTTAATAACTTCAGCTGTTGTGACAACTACTGAAGTTAATAACTTCAGCTGTTGTGACAACTACTGATCACTTTGGTCTTCAGTCTTTGTCTTCAGTCTTTGTTCTTCAGATTATTACTTTCAAACTTTATCTTCAGCTGATAGCTTCAGACTTTGTCTTCAGTACTTTACTTTCAGACTTTGTCTTCAGTACTTTACTTTCAGGCGTTGTCTTCAGACCGTGTAATCAGCTGATGTCTTCAGCTGTTGAGATCTTCTTCAGTAGTGTAATGTCTATGGGACTTAGAGGTTTTTCTGATCAGGCTCATTGGTTCTTTTGGTACAACACTTCATTCGCACGATTGACTCATTCGCATAGCACATTCACACGAGTGAAACTGTCATGTTCTAAGTTTCCCAAGTTTAAAGCAATGGAAGACCAATTTGCTGCATTTACTGCTAGAAAGCACTCACGCATCCAAAACCTTCTACTTCTGGAGAATGAGATTGGAAACCATAACAAACCACCAAAGTTGTTAACGTTGGATGAATACCCATGGTGGAAACAGCGGTTTGAAATGTAATTAAATGGTGTTGACCCAAATCTTTAACATTCATTGAGAGTGGTTACACGGTACCATTTAGTGCTAATGGAGTAAAGTTGAGCTTGGAGGAATGAGAGAAGCCCAGAAGATTCTGTTTAATGCTGAAAAGAAGTATATTTCTTGTTGACTCAGTTTATACCTAAGGACATCTTTCATCAGTTCTCTGAGAACAAGCAGGCTAAGAAGTTATGGGATGCATTAGAAAAGAGATATAAAGGAAATGCAACTCTAAAAGCACTAAAGGCTAAAGCTTTTAAGAAGGAATTTGACAATTTTTCTTCAATTCGAAATGAGAGCTTGGATGATATCATCGATCGATTCCATCATCTGATGAGTGACTTGCACACTCATGGTGTTACCACATCCATGGAGGATAAAGTCTCTAGCTTTGCCAATGGTCTGCTAGACAAATGAGATTCAATTATGTCTAATCTAAGACAAAACAACACTCTTGCTACTTTAGACATAAATTAATTCAATTTGAAGTTAAGGGAGGAATAACTACGTATGAAATACAAGACAAAGAAAGGATCCTATGTTCAGAATCCTACACTTTACAAATAATTTTCAACTCCAGCAGTTGTAGGCGCATCACTACAAACAACATTTGTGTCTTGCTCTTCTGTTTCTTCTTCTGTTCCTTCCCGATGTAGTATATCAGGAATAGTAACGTCAGGGTCATCTAGAACCCAATACATAGTTCCTGAGGCTAATACTACCAAGTTGAAGACCGAGAATCTCGGAAATGTTAACGTCGAAGTTGCTAAAGAGTACATGGATCTTGTAGCTTCTGTTGTTGAATCTTATAATGGATTACTTGCTGGTAAGATTGGAAATTGTCATCTAGCTGATAAGGACTACGAGCAAGTTGATGAACAGAGCTAGAACGCATGGATATTATGTGGGCCTTGGCTAGTGCTATCAGAAGAGAAAAGAAATTTATGAAAAAGACGGGACAAAATTTGGTTGCAACTAAAGATACGACTTTTGGATTTAACAAAACCAAAGTCATGTGCTTCAACTATGGTTAAAAGGGGCACTTTAAACGTGAGCATGTAAAGCCAAAGAAATCTGGAAATGGAAATCCTTTTTCGACATTCAACCGACAAGAAAATGATAAGATTGTAGCTTCATCTTCAAGTAAAGATTCTAAGGCTTTGGTTGCTCAAGGTGATGAAGGACAAGAATAGTCCTTCCAATTCGTTTATCTGGGTGAATCAAATATTGCTTTAGTTGATACATTGGATGATGGATCTGCAAGTGAAGGAGACATCATAGCTAAGCATTCACTTTCAGATATCGAAGAAGCTATAGATGTAGTTGATCAACTAGTTGAAGAAGAACTCAATGCTATAAATTTAGAATCTCTAGTCACCAAAGAGTTTGACGCTGCTTCAATGGCTGATTCGTCTCATTCCTCACAGGTAAGTTCTAAAGACCAATTATTTGAAAAACATGCGTGTACTGAATGTGACAAATTTACGGAAAGCATTGATCTAAAATTTTCTAGGTTATTAGAACATAGATAATCTAGTAAATGATTTACAACTCTGAACTGAAGCAAATCGTGTTTTAAAACAAAATGAGTGCAACTTCAAAGAAAAGATAATACTTTTAGGGAAACAACTAAGGGAAACCGAGGTTGTTGCCTTAAATCAATAAAATGACATCAAGTTTTATTTAAATTCTTTGGAGGAAACTAAAAAGGAAAAAGCGCTTTTGCAAGTCGAAGTTGAGTCTTTAAAAAAAATACTACACGGTATGGCTAGTTCTTCTCACGTAGTTCAAAACTTAGTGAAAGAACGAAGTAACAGGGATGGTCTAGGTTATAAGGTAGTACCGCCACCACATGCAATCCTTTTAAACACTAAATGTAGACCAATCAATAATAAGCTAGTAAAGGATCATGTGGTGTCTACTCCTCTGGTTAGTGATCCTGATTGTACGGGTAAACCTGTTAAATCTGTCACTAAACAGAGGGATTCTACTTTGACATCAAAAGATAAGATGCCTATTGAGAATTTGGATGATAAAATTGAATAGGTTAATTTAGGGTCAGGTTCACAAATGTCTATTTGAGAACCCAAAATGCCTAATCCAATTAACCGTAAACATGTTAATCATCAAAGTCCAAATAAAATGAAAGTGAAAGATGTTCAGAATGTTAAAACAACTAATTTTCTTAAAGAAGGTGAAACATCTAAAAATGGAGGGAAACACCTAACCGGACACATCTCAAACCCTTACCAAACTCAACCCCACATCAAAATTTTCCTCAATCTATAGAAGGGAGATCATGCTACTGTTGTGGATAAAAAGGACATATCTCTCCTAGTTGTCCTTATTATCAGACACCGAAAACGAAAATGGAACTTTTTGGTGAAAAATCAAGATTTTCTAAAATTAGATCTAATACTCCACCTTAGAGTATTAATGAACGTAAAGTTCAAACTATAAGCCAGTCGTCTGTTTACCACAAACAGGCCTTACACAAAACTGGTTTATGGAAGATAAAATCAAGTAATATGTCTAATAGTGAGAACAAGAAGAAGAAGGATGTGCCCTCATCCTTTAAAGGATAGTGGATTAAGTTCATGATTTGTGATACCTCTCGGACACCTAAGCCAGTTAAGGCTTGGGTCCGAAACCTGAACTAATCAATGTCTTTGAATATGCAGGGTTGTCCGCTACAACGCTATCACTAATATCGGGATTATTAATAGTGGGGCGTTCAGGCACATGACAGGGAATTCGTCTCTCCTTTACTACATCAAACAAATTATACAGGGATATGTATCATTCTCTGGGAATAAAGGAGGTTACATCACCGCTCAGGATGAAGTGGGAAATGAGAAAATGAAGTTTGACAAGGTCAATTATGTTCAACAACTACAAAACAACTTGTTTTCTATCTCCCAGATCTGTGATAAACGATTCAAAGTTATGTTTGACAACGAGAAATGGTACATGTTAAAGAAGGATTTTGTTGTCGAGGAGGATAAAGTTCTAATGTCAGCTTCAAAATATAATGATCTTTTTGTCTTGGATCTATCAAAAGCCTCCACAACTGAGTCCACTATCTAATGCTTCTTGTCAAAGGCAACAGAGAGGGATTCACTCTCCTGGCATAGGAGAATGGGACATATTAATCCTAGGAAGATTAATCATCTGGTTCAGAATGATTTAGTGAATGGAGTTACCGTCATGAATTTCCAGCTCCCAGATTTTTGCGTAGCATGTAAAAAAGTGAAACAGACCAAGAAGTCTCACAAGGCAAAGAAAGTTAATTCTATCAATATTCCTCTTGAGCTTCTACACATGGATCTGTTTGGCCCGGTCAGCACAAAGAGCATTGTTAGAGATCTGTACTGCTTTGTAGTAAATAATGATTACTCAAGATTCTCTTGGGGTGATGTTTCTGAAGTCCAAATCAAAGACATTTGAATCATTCAAGCATCTAGTAACTACTTTGGAATCACTCTACAAGCTGAAAGTAAGAAAGATTTAATCAGACAATGGAACAGAGTTCAAGAATCACTGTATGGAGACACTCTGTTGAGAGAAAGGAATTGTTCATCAATTTACTTCTGCCTACACTCCACAGATGAATAGGGTTGCTCAAACAAAGAATTAGAGCTTGATAGAGACAACAAGGACAATGTTAGCCGACTCTAAACTGCCTATTCAATTCTGGAATTAGGTCGTGCTTAATGCGTGCTACACTCTCAATCGAGTCTTAGTAGTCAAACATAATGGAAAAACATGTTATGAATTACTCCAGCAAAGTAAACCAACATGGAGTATCTCGAACCATTTGGACCACCGTGAATACTGTTAAAGAAGACTCAGACTGGGAAGTTTTGTGAAAAGGCCAAAGAATGTGTCTTTCTTTGATACAGTATACCATACAAGAGAGTTTATAACAACTCAAGGGGTCAGGTAGAAGTGTCGTTCAATGTTGATGTCCAAAGATACACCACCCCCTGTTGTAAATGGACCTTCCTTCTTCTTTGACTATGATGGATTTTTTTAAGTCCTTAAATCTTCCTCCTTCTCATCCTGATTATGAGTTATCTGCTACAATCATGTACGATTATCTGAATACTCCTACACAATACTCGACATCATCAGCTCCGTTAGAAGATTCTTCTAGCCCCTCAGGGGGAGAGCTTGAGGTAAGTGACTCTTCCTCTGACGGTGAAGCAGTTAAGACTACAAATGTGGAACAGGACCAATAGGTTCCTACTAATGAAAGTACGCAAACATCTAATCTTGATGCCACTAACAACTCTGAACCTCATATTCCAACAGCCACAGAAACTGAACCAGGGATTCAAAATCTGGATAATGAGGTAGTTGTTCCCACCATTCCTCAAACTCTAGTTAATGTGCATTATCCCCTGGACAATATCATTTGGGATATTCTGTCAGGAGTTCAGACACGAAATCAGTTATACTCAGTTGATTATGCCGTAGTCATGGAAAAAGGATATCTTCACCATGGAGCTTATCGATGTTTTGTGTCTCAATTTGAGCCAAAATATGTACGTGAAGCCTTAAATGATGAGGCATGGGTTAGTTCTATGTAAGAAGAACTTCTTCAGTTCAAGAAGTTAGGAGTATGGACTCTTATGGATTGACCAAAAGGTGCAAAGGTGATTGGCACTAAATGGGTTCTTAAGTGTAAGAGAGATGACCAAGGAGTCATCATCAGAAACAAGGCTCGGCTTGTCGTTCAAGGGTTTAGACAAGTAGAAGGCATTGACTACGATGAAGTGTTTGCACTGGTGTCAATGATGGAAGCAATTCGTATTTTCTTAGCCTATGCATCCTACATGAAGATTAAAGTTTATCAATTGGATGTGAAAAGTGTGTTCCTTCATGGTGAAATTCGTGAAATGGTGTATGTCAGTCAACCCAAGGATTTGAGGATCCTTATCATCAGGATAGAGTTTATAAACTGGACAAGGCTCTTAACGGGCTTCATAAAGCTCCACGAGCCTGGTATGAGAAAATCTCTACCCGTATGTTGAAACATGGTTTTCGCAGAGGAGTTATTGACTGCTCATTGGTTATCAAAGAGAAAGATCATGATTTACTACTGGTACAAATATATGTGGATAACATTATCTTCGGCTCCAAAAATAAAGCTTTGTGTAAGGAATTCGAATCTGTGATGAAAGCTAAGTTCGAGATGAGTGTTATGGGAGAGATGAAGTTCTTTCTTGGGTTACAGGTGGATGAGACACCAAATGGAATCTTCCTACATCAGTCCAAATATGTAGGAGATATCCTCAGTCGGTTCAACATGGAGAATGCAATGGCTGCTGGAACTCCACTTGCCATGTACCACGATGTGGCACCCGACGAAAATGTTGATCTGGTAGATGCCACTATGTACAGAGGAATGATCGGATCTCTAATGTACCTCACATCCTCTCGTCCTGATGTTATGTATGCCACGTGCCTCTATTTTCCAGATATCAAGCTAAATCAAAAGTAAATCATCTAATTGGGGTTAAAAGGATCTTTTGTTATCTGAAGGGTACTCCAACACTCAGGTTGTGGTATCCTCATGATGATGACTTTGAGCTTATAGCTTATAGTGAATCGCATTATGGTGGTTGCAAGATGAATTAAAAGTCAACATCAGCGGGATGTCAGTTCTTTGGAAGATGGTTAGTCACCTGGCAGTGTAAGAAGCAAACATTTATTGCTCTATCAACATGTGAAGCTAAATATGTTGCTGTTGCAAGCTACTACTCCCAAATCATTTGGATTCAACAGCAAATGCGAGACTACGGTTTTCAATTTTCTAACACCCCTATATTTGTTGATAATTCTGCTGCAATTGTTGTCACTAAAATTCGGTTCAACACCCAAAAACTAAACACATTGTTATTAAATATCACTTTATACCTGACTGTTCTGAAAAGAAATTAATCAATGTAGTTAAAATTAATATGGATTTTCAACGCGCCGACCTCTACACAAAAGCGTTTGACAAACCTTGGTTTTTATATCCTTTAGAGGTTAATGGCGTGAAAAAGAAAAGTGATGTGATTCAAGAAGAATAGCATTCATAGTCCGACAAGTTTTTTCTTACTTTTTATTTATTTTTTATTTTATTTTCCTGTCTTTTAAAAATCCAAAAATACAAAAAGATTTTTGGTTTTAAAATTTTAGGGGAAGTATAGTTGAGTATTCAGTTACTTTAAAAAAACAAGGGGGGAGGGCTGATAAGTTGAAAGCAAAGAAATCATATCTGTTATTTTGATTCAAAATTTAAGGAAAATGATAATATACAGGGAACAAATTGTTTCAGACATCAAGAGGATTTAAATGTTTAAAATGCTATATTCAAATTACAAGTCAGAGAAGTCTTAGAAAAATTAAGGTAAAATGATGATACACTAGTATGCTACTGAGGTAACACATAGAAAGTAGACCTAGGGGTTGCTAGTTCATTATATGATGTGTCGGTAGATTCAACACAATAGACGAGTTGACCTCATTGGTGAATCAAATCTAAAATAATGTGTCCCACCTGCTGTGGGTTCTCATCTTATCCCTGGTTAAGACAATCAAAGTATTTCCAATAATGGGTGACGAGGATGACCATAAAAAAAGAGGAACGCACATGAAGAAATTGTTAAGCGCAATCAAGCTAATGACTACTGTTGTTGGTGTGTTATGTGCAAAACAAAAAATATGCTATAACAAGAAGATAGGTTGTGTACCTCTCTGTTGTACGATCACACTGACCTGAGGATAAGCATAACCTAAATATACTAGAACTCATTGTTGTTTGCGTCTCTCTGCTATGCGATGGCACTGACCTGAGGCTTGGCATCTCTTTGAAAGCTCTTACAATAGTTTTTTCTTGTCAAATACCCGTAGACCGCTCAAAAATATCCTGAGGAATGTTGATTACCATATAAGTATGTGATCCACAAATGCTTGTTGAAATAATATAACCTAACTTATCACCAATGTGAATCAAAAAACTATGTATGGATTTAAGTTAACAAAGATACTGATAATCATCGTGGCTGCAACTCTGGAAAGTCAAAATCTTTGTGGGGATCTTTTAGCTCTAGTATGATTTCTAACAAGTGCTATTGACTCTTAAATAAATAAGAATCTAGTATCTACATAGATCAAAAAGGGTCCCAAGTGATTGTGATATACATGTATGTTTCCATATGAATCTTTCCAGAAATGATTAGAATAACTTGAAGTTGTTCTATTCTCGAGGAAAAATCGGTTAAATGATTTTAAAAGGTTTCAATCCACCTCAAACAAAAAAATAGAAAAATATGTGTTTTTGTTTTTTTTATTTCAAATTGTTTTTCTGTCTTTGTTATTCACTTTGCGTAGATGTCGGACTATGTAACTGTTGATACATGTATGTCCCTAGATCATGATATGAATGTAATAGATCTTGTTTATCTGATTCTAATGTAATGTTTGGAATGATTAATGAAATGATATTGGTTGTTTGTTATTTATAATGTTTAATATTTCATTAATGAGTCGATGTTGAATTGATTAATTAGGTTTGTGGTTGTTTGAATTGTTACACATAATGTTATATTAATTAATACATTCAAACTTAACAAAATGATGTTCTCATGCGAATGGCCCATGCGAATGGACCATACGCATGAATAACTTCATACGAATGACTCGGTCGCAGGACTGAACCAGGAGACTGGATCAGTTGTATGATTGTAACATAAGATTGGCGCAGTCGCACGACTGAACATCACTCGTGCGGTTGAATCAACCGCATGGTTCAATCACACGACTGAACCATACTAATGGTTCAGTTGCACGAATGAACAATACTAACCTATAAATACAACCCAATTCGTGGAAAAACGAGAGCATTCATTCTATTTCTACTCCAGACGTACCCATGCCGTCCAGAAGCCTCCAAGTTGATACTCCAAGTTCATAGAATGCTGTAGATCGATTCCAAATCGATTCTTAAGGTTTGATTCAATAATTTATTAATTCTACGTGCGTTCTCACTGATTGGGTCGCCAATCAAATAGGATCCCGCACTATTTGGTTTGGTTTACACGTTAATCATTCGGTATTTTGTTCAAATACCAGGTCCTGACAGTAACAACATGAACACTGCGAATCACAAGTTAAAAGGATCACGTCTGAGGTGATCAAATGTTTTTCAATTAAAAGGATCACGTCTGAGGTGATCAAATATTTTCCAATTAAAAGGATCACGTCTGAGGTGATCAAATGATGTTCAGTTAAAAAGGTCATGTCTGAGATGATCGTGTTCACAAATGTTATATATCAAAGGTTAACTTTTAAGTGTTTGAAAGTGTATGGTGTTAAACTCTTAAATATGAGCCAATCGTACGTATGTACCATAAGTATGAACCAATCACACGATTGGACCATGAGTATGGATAATCAATGCGGTTGGATCACAAGAATTATCCAATCATACGACTGGTTGAAGGAGTATGAGTTTGTCGCAAGACAAAACCCCAGTCACACGATTGAAGCATACAAATGGGTCCAGTCGCACGACTGAAACTTAAAATAGTATAAATAAGGGGGTTAGTCGGTCATATACCATACCACTCTTCAAAAACTCTTTGAAACCGCCCATACACACACACTCTGCCAAAATTTTTAATAATTGTGATTACTCTTCATTTGTGATTCTAACTATCATTTCATTCATCTATAGGTACTTGGCAACAGAAACTGGTTCAAATGAATATTTTAACTGAACCCTTAAGAACCGATTTTGTTAAAATCAAGAACCGATACTAACTCTAATAATAGACCATTTAAATGGACACTAATGTTTATTTAAATGAAACTAAGTGCTATTTCGAGTCTATGCGGTCCAAATGAAAGCAAACAGGAAGTGTAATGTCATGTTTTGACAAAGATTCAAATCTATGGTGTTCAACAGTGAAAGATGTGAATGGACATGCTGATGAACGTCAGTTGCACGATTAAGCCAAGCGCATGATTGAATGGCACGAATGAATCACGCGTATGGGTCTAGTCGGACGACTAACTCAACCACATGGCATAGCATACGAATAAGCTCAGTCGCAGGCTCAATCGTACGACTGAACTCACTCGTATGGTTCAATCGCACGATTCTACCAGTTGATCAAGATCAGCCAAAATTCAATTGTTATGTCTTACAAACAATCTAATGTGTATGTTTGTTGCGCTGCATCAATATGGCTGATAGATGGACCATAAGCACCAAACACAACATCTGTGCTCATCTTGATGCTACATCCCGGAACACTTCTAAGTTCACCGGGATTATTTCCTTTTTGTATAGGTCAAGGATCTTCAAGGCCATCTCTGTCCCATGAACACCTTACAGATCCATAGAGCAGGCTTTCTAGGAAAGCGCCATGGTTGACAGGTCCATTGAGCGCCAATGTATTCAGAGCTCTATATTTGGACAAGAGATTGAGATTAGTGAAAATGATCTGAGGCGAGCCTTGGATCTGGGTGAGGATGGAGCCTACCCAACCAAGCTGCATCCCTTAACAGTTCGGGGATTTTTTCTGAGGATCAAGTACACCAGTGACATCAATGCTGGCACATGTGATCCTCAAGTGCATAGCCTCCAGGCGTGGAGGATTTGATGAGATGTCTGACCAAACCCTGAATGCATATGTTGCACTAGTGCTGAACCACCCATTCATTTTCTCTCACATTCTCTTCTCCTACTTGATAAAGAACAAAGAAGATGATGAAGAGAGTGATCGTGATATTGTTCAAGAAGATGAGGAGGAAGAAGATGATATCTTGGACAGAGATGGGATTAATGTTATGCAAGTGGGTGGTGGTATGGATGACGAAGACTCACAAGAAGCTCATCAGGGTATGATACTAAATGTACAAGACATTCATGCTTATTGGCTTCAGAGGAAGATCTCCCAAGCTTATGAACAATAGATTGATCCACAACAGAGCCAAAAGCTTGCTAAAGAAGTACTAAATATCATAGAAAAAGGTGATGACCATGAATTTGAAACTAAGCTCCTTGTGCATCTATAGTTTTGTTAAATTTAGCCTTATTGGTTTTAGTATTGGATCAATTGCATGCCACAATAGCAACAACAAAAGAAAGACGGAAGAACTTGGAGAAAAGCATAAGAGAACTTGCGAGGGATTGTTAGAAGGTCCGTGAGCTATATTCCTGAAGAAGGAGAGATCATCCACGATCTGACAAATGAGCAGCTTGCTCATATGTTTGGATTAAATCCAGATGAAATTGTCAAAGATGCTCCAGAAGTTGATGTCTGAAGTGATAAGGAACTACAGGATGTGGATGAAATAGAGATTGAATATGTCACAGTTGACCACTATCTAGAGTACACTAAACCTGAAGACAACGTTATTTCCAACTTGGGTAAAACCTTTGACAGTGATACTTTTGAGAAGTTGGAGAATATGGACAAAGAAAATGAATAGGATGAAAGTAAAGCCCAAGCTTCAGATGAAAATGTTGACTTAAAGAAAGTTGAATGGGCAGCTTGTTTTACTAAAATGAAAGCCCGACACGCAGCTCCAAAGCTGAATGCCTACACCAAACTTTATAGAGTGAAGAGACATCAGAAAGTTTAAGGCAAGATTATCGCGTGGGCATATTTTGAAGACTTGGAAGTCTATGCTGTTAAAAGGGAGAAATGGATTGAGTACTTTAGATATCCACATGATCTGAAGACTCTTCCTAGTTTTGAGCTCAACCGACTAGCATGCTTAGATCTTTTGTATGCCAACTCGAGAAAGATGTCGGGATGATTTGAGGCAGCATTGAAGAAAGTATACCACACCAGATGGGTAAACATTAGACCTAAACAACCTAAGAGGTTCATTCATAAGTCTGAATTTGATCCTATATCTGGAAGACCGAATGTGGTGTTGAAGTGGAGTCCCGCACGCACAGTGTCTAAGATTCCCTTACGGAAAATGCCTCAGGATTTCACTCCACACATCAAATGGTGGTATTATGATTGGAGGACGAGGGAAGCAGTCATAGTATTGAACAGAGAAGGAAATATTGAAACTATCAGGGTATTTAACCCAATGTGGCTTACTAACTTGTCTGCTGAAGATGTCTACACGCTATACAAGTGGCCACTGTTCTATCACACAAAAGACATTGTACAAGCTCTTCAATTCCAACATGTTATACGGCTCTGCTTCGTGTTTGAGATACATGCGGGAGACACCGGAGAAGAGAAGTACAAGAAGTTTCAAGAGCATATGAAGAATGTTTGACAATAGGGTAAACTAGGTCCAAGGGGGAGTTTGTAGATATATGATGTTCCTAGTTTATGTGCTTAAATGTAAAAGTCTTTCATGTCTTACATATGTGTGATGTGATGATAAAATGAAATATGATCTATACCTTGATGTTTATTTATCTTTGATTATTCCATATTATTATTATGTTAAGTATAAGTCATATGTATGAACTTCATATATAGGTTTAAGATTGTTGTACACAATTCTAAGTCAATAATGATTGAGAAATATGTTCCACTTAGTCGGGTGATTATTCATGCTAATGGACCGTACTTATGGACCATACGCATTAATGAATCATACTAATGAACTAGTCGTACGACTGAACCAGGAGACTGGATCAGTCATATGATTGAGGCATAAGATTAACACAATCGCATGACTAAACCTTCATTCGTGCGTATGACTTAATCGGATGAGTCAGTCGCACGACTGAACCATGCTAATGGTTCAGTCATATGAATGGCAGCTGTAAACCTATAAATACCAATCTTTTGTGTCAAAAGTTGTCTTGGCTGTTCCCTGCTCATCAAGTTTCGGTTTCTACGGCCTTAGGCGATTAGGGTTTGCGAAATTTCGAATTTTTACTGCTAACACACGTTTAACCTAGAAATTTTCGCAAAACAACAACTTGAGTCGCACGAGTGAGCCATTCGCACGACTGGACTTCATTCGTATACACCAGACGCACGATTGGACTGAGTCGCATCTCCATTCGTACGACTGAACCATCGTTCGTAGTGTTCTTACGCATCAGCTTCATTCGCACGACTGAACCAATCGCTTAGTTCAGCCTCACGATTGAACCAATCACATAGTTCATTCGCACGGATAGCCCATTTGCATCACCCAGTCGCACCACTTTGACAGTTTGTTTAGTACACTTAAAAGTTAATCGAGATGGAAGATCAGATGTCAGCGTTTACTGTCGGCAAGAACTCAAGGATCCAAAACCTACTGTTGCTTGAGAGTGAGGTGGGGAATCATAATAAACCACCAAAACTCTTAACGGTAGATGAGTTTCCCCACTGGAAACAATGTTTTGAGATCTACCTGAATGGAGTGGATCCAAATTTGTCGGAAGCTATCGAGATTGGGTATAGTATACCGGTGGGAGTAGATGGGGTGAAACTTACTCTAGGAGGAATGACTGATGCACAGAAAGTTAAATATAATGTTGAAAAGAGAGTTTATGCATTGCTAACACAGTCTATCCCTAAGGACATTTTTCACCAATTCTCAGAGAATAAACAAGCCAAGAAATTATGGGATGAGCTGAAAAAAAGATATGACGGGAATGCTTCGTTGAAGGCAATTAAAGCTAAGGAACTGAAGAAAGAATTTGACAACTTTTCATCGATGGGAAAAGAGAGTTTACGAAGTCATTGATAGATTCCACTGTTTGATGAGCGAGCTGCACACACATGGTGTCACAACTACCATGGAATATAAAGTGTCAAATTTTGCTGACGGGTTGCCAGAAAGTTGGGCTTCTTTTGTGTCAAATCTGAGATAGAATGGATTGCTATCAAAGTTGGACATCAATGATTTCATACTAAAGCTGCGAGAAGAAGCACTAAGGATGAAGTATCGAGCTCAGAAGTGTTCATACACTCAGAATCCAGCTTTGTACAATGCCACTTCTCAAGTTAACACATCTAGGGCACCTTTTCAGAGTGCTTTTGTGTCAAGCTCATCTGGTCCTTCACAAGTCTCTCCTTCAGGATCAGAAACATCAGGGTCTTCTAGTACCCAATATATCGGATCCGAAGCAAATGCTACCAGACTGAAGACTGAGAATGTTGGAAACGTGACAGTAGAAGTAGCTCGAGAGCACATGGATCTCTTGGCAGCAGTGGTCCATTCCTATGATGGACTCATTGCTGGAAAAATTGAAACAGCCATCTGGCAGATGAGGACTACGAGCAGGTTGATGAGACTGAACTGGAAAAGGATGGATATTATGTGGGCCTTAGCAAGTGCTGTCCGGAGAGCAAAGAAGTTCGTGAAGAAGACCGGACAAAACTTGGTTGGTACTAAGGACACTACTTTTGGTTTCGACAAGAGCAAGGTGACCTGCTTCAACTGTGGAGAAAAGGGGCACTTCAAAAGAGAATGTGTGAAGCCAAAGAAGACTGGAAACGGGAATCCATTCTCGTCCTTCACTTGTCAAGACAAGAAAGCTAGTAGTTCTACATCATGAGGCAAGGATCCAAGAGCTTTGACCACCCATGATGATGAAGGACAAGACTGGAGCTTTAGGTTTGTATCTCCGGGAGAATCCAATATTGCAAGCGTGGATGACTTAGATGATGATTCCGCAAGTGAAAGACATATAGCAATTGAGATAGCGATGTCATGTAGTGAAGAAACTGAAATAGAGATCAGCTACAAGCCAGAAGAAGGAACATCTATAACAAAGAAAGAATCACCAGAACCAGAGACATCTGATGCTGCACTGATGACTACCTCATCAGAACCTCCTCAGGTAAGTTCTACTGACCAACTTTTCAAAAATCATGCTTGTTCTGACTGTGATAAATTTAGCGAAAGCATAGATCAGAAATTTGCTAGGTTGGTAGATCATAATGATAGCCTAGTAAAGGATTTGAAACTATGCACTGAGTCAAATAGAGTTTTAAAACAAAATGAGCATAGTTACAAAGAAAAGGTAGACCTGTTGAATAAACAGCTTAGGGAAACTGAAGTAGTAGCATTTAACCAAGCTAATGACATTAGGTACTATCTTAACTCCCTAGAAGACACTAAGAAACAAAAAGCACTCTTAGAAGTAGAAGTTAACTCTTTAAAGCAAAAACTGCACAGTTGAACAAGTTCATCTCATATTGTCCAACACTTAGTGAGAGAGCGTAACAACGGGGAGGGTTTGGGTTATAAAGTGGTTCCACCACCACCTGAGACCTTGGTGAACACTAAGACTAGACCGATAAATAACAACCCCATCAAGGATCATGTGGTGTCTACTCCTCTTGTTAGTGATCCAGATTCCTCATGTTCATCAATTGAATCTGGAACAAAACAAAAGGAGGCCACTTCAAAGGCAAAGGGTAAAATGCATTGTGTTAATCTGGAAAAAGAATTTGAAAAGGTTAATATAAAGTCCGAGTCAAACAAAGTCAAATCTGAATCTAAAAGCACTGCAAATGTTAATCTTTCACAAGCTTCATGTCAAAAACCAGTTAACCAAAAGGAAAAAGATGTTAAAAATGTTAAAACAATTGATTTTGTTAAACAGAAGAAAACATCAAAAGAATCAAAGTCAAAACCCAAACTAAGTGATGTTACTAGGGTGTCACACATATCTCCATAAAGAAAGTTTAATCATAAAGTTGATAGCAGGTCGTGCTACAACCGTGGAGAGTGTGGACACATTGCTTCCTTTTGTCCTTACTATCAGACACCTAGAAGAAGATTGAACTTCAGGATTCAAAACCTAGGTATTCTAAGAGGAGTTCTTTAACTCCACCTAGAAGAACTAGTGAACCTAACGTTCAACCATTAGCCAGTCGACTGTTTATCACAAACAGGCATTGCACAAATCTGGCTTATGGAAAGAGAAGTCATCCTCTGTGTCTGATAATGATGATAAGAAGGAACCTAAGCTACCCTCACGTTCTAAGGGTCAATGGGTTGAATTCATGATGTGTGATGCCTCTGGGAAACCCAAGCCCGTAAAGGCTTGGGTTCCTGACCTGAACTAATGTTTTACATTGTATGTGCACGATGTTAGCTACAGTGCTGAAACCAACACGTGGATTGTAGACAGCAGAGCATCTAGGCACATGACAGGAAACAGGGCTCTTTTATCAAACGTCAAGAAAATAAAAGGAGGGCATGTTTTATTTGCTGGAAACAAGGGAGGCTATATCACAGCTCAGGGAGAAGTTTGAAATCAGAAAGTTAAGTTTGATAAGATGAACTACGTTTAACAACTTCAAAACAACTTACTTTCTGTTTCCCAAATCTGTGATAAAGGGTTTAAAGTCATATTGACAACAAGAAATGTTACGTCCTAAAGAAAGACTATGTGATTCCGGAGGACCAAGTTCTGATGACAGCTTCAAGATATAAAGACCTTTATGTTTTGTATCTCTCAACGGCTTCTACAACGAATCATGAAGTTCAGTGCTTCCTATCAAAAGCTACTGAGAAGGACTCCATTTCCTGGCACAGGAGAATGTGACACATAAATCAACGGAAGTTGAATCCCTTGATTCAGAAGGATCTAGTGCGAGGTGTTAATGTAAAAAATTTCCAACTTCCTGATTTCTGTGTAGCATGCAAGAAAGGCAAACAGACGAAGAGGACTCATAAGGAAAAGAAAGTTCATTCTATCGAGCTTCCTCTTGAACTTCTTCACATGGATCTGTTTGGTCCAGTCAGTACAAAGATCATTGCAGGCGACTTGTACTGTTTTGTGGTTACTGATGACTACACAAGATTCTCTTGGGTAATGTTTCTGAAGTCCAAATCAGAATCATTTGAGTCATTCAAGGAGTTAGTAACCACACTGGAATCTCTCTACAAGCTGAAGGTGAGACAAGTATGCTTAGACAACGGGACTGAATTCAAGAATCAGTGGATGGAGGCTTACTGCAAGGAAAAGGGAATTGTGCATCAATTCACTTCTGCCTACATGCCTCAGATGAATGGGGTTGCTGAGAGAAAGAACATAAGCTTGATAGAGACAGCACGGACAATGCTGGCAGACTCGAAACTGCCTATCCAATTCTGGAATGAGGTAGTGGCTAATGCATGTTATACACTGAATCGAGTTCTGATAGTCAAGCGCCACGGAAAGACATGTTATGAGCTACTACAACGACGTAAATCGAATGTGGAGTATCTCAAACCATTTGGCGCACCGTGCACACTTCTGAAGAAAACTCAAGAAGGAAAATTTAGCGAGAAGACTGATGAATGGAACTTCTTAGGATACAACATACCGAACAAGAGAGTATACAACAACTCAACGGGTCTAGTAAAAGTGTGGTGTAATGTTGATGTTCAGAGATATACCACACCACCTACTGGCAAAGGACCCGCCTACTTTTTCGACTATGATGGATTCTTTAAGTCCTTCAACATCCTTATCTCTCCTTCTGATGATGAGTTAGCTACTCGAATGATGTATGATATCTTGAATACACCATCTATTGATTCAACATCATCGAGTTCACATGGAGAATCATCTACTCAATCAGGGGGAGTAGTCGATGATAGTGACTCCTCCTCTAAAGATGAAGCTGAAGAAGATAACCAGAACAGTCAGGAGGAACAGGTTCTAGTTCCTGAAAGTCCACAAGCATCTAACGGTAATGCACCTTCGACTTCGGAACCTCAAACTCCTTTTACCTCAGATGCAGAAACAAATGTTCATAATCTTGGCTCTGAGGTACCTGTTCCTACTACTCCAGGATCACGTCTAAACGTCTATCATCCCTTAGAAAATGTCATTGGGGATGTCAGATCAGGAGTACAAACCCGAAATTAGCTGTACTCAGCTGATTTTGCCTCTGTTATGGAAAAGGGATACATTCATGATGGTCCATATCGGTGTTTTGTCTCACAGTTTGAGCCAAAATACGTCAGTGATGCACTAAACGATGAGGCATGGGTGAGTGCCATGCAAGAAGAACTTCTTCAGTTCAATAAGTTAGGAGTATGGACTCTGGTAGATAGACCTAAAGGTGCTAAGGTCATTGGCACCAAATGGGTCTTGAAATGCCAGAAGGATGACCAAGGGGTCATTATCAGGAACAAGGCTCGACTGGTTGTTCAGGGATTTCGCCAAGTCGAGGGGATTGACTACAATGAAGTGTTTGCATCCGTGGCAAGGATGGAAGCCATCCGTATCTTCCTTGCCTATGCATCGTATATGAAGATTAAAATCTATCAATTAGATGTGAAGAGTGCATTCCTTCATGGGGAAATTCGAGAGATAGTGTATGTCAGTCAACCCGAGGGATTTGAAGATCCTTATCATCGGGACAGAGTTTACAATCTCGACAAGGCCTTATACGGGCTTCATCAAGCTCCAAGGGCCTGGTATGAGAAACTCTCAACTCATCATGTGAAACACGACTTTCGTAGGTGAGTCATTGACTGCACACTGTTTATCAAAGAAAAAGATGGAGACCTACTGCTAGTACAAATCTATGTCGATGACAAAATCTTCGTTTCAAAGAACGAAGACTTATGCAAAGAGTTTGAAGCAGTTATGAAGAAAGAGTTTGAGATGAGTGCTATGGGGGAGATGAAATTTTTTCTCGGGTTACAGGTGGATCAGACACCAAATGGGATCTTTCTACATCAGACCAAGTATGTGGGAGACATTCTCAGTCGGTTTGACATGGAGAATGCTTTCGCTGCTGGGACTCCACTTGCTACAAATCATGATATAGCACCTGACGAAAATGGAGATCTAGTAGATGCCACAATGTACCGAGGAATGATTGGATCCCTCATGTATCTCACTACCTCAAGACCTGATATCATGTATGCTATATGTTTATGTTCTAGATATCAGGCTAAGCCTAAGGTTAACCATCTGATCGGGGTCAAAAGGATATTTCATTATCTGAAGGGTACACCCACACTTGGGTTGTGGTATCCTCATGATGATGACTTTGAGCTCACGGCGTATAGTGACTCGGATTACGGGGGCTGCAAGATGAACTACAAGTCTACATCAGCAGGGTGTCAATTCTTTGGGAGGAGATTAGTTACCTTGCAGTGTAAGAAGCAGACCTCGGTTGCATTGTCAACCTGTGGTGCTGAATACATCGCTGCTGCAAGTTGCTATTCACAAATCATCTGGATTCAACAGCAAATGCAGGATTACGGTTTAAAGTTTTCTTCTACTCCTATCTTTGTTGATAACTCTGCTACAATTGCAGTAACTAAAAATCCGGTACAACATCCAAAGACCAAACACATCGGTATTAAATACCATTTCATAAGAGACTGTTTTGAAAAGAACTTAATCGATGTGGTAAAAATTAATACTGACTTTCAACGCGCTGACCTCTATACAAAAGCCTTTGATAAACCATGTTTTCTATATCTGTTAGAGGTCAACGGCGTTAAAAAGAAAAGTGATGTTATTCCTGATGATGATCATGTGTAGTCCTATGCATTGTAGTTATATTTTTTTATTTTTCGTTATTTATTTTATTCTGTTTAAATTAAATTCATGTTATTTAGCTGTCTGTTAAAATCGTAAAATAATTAAATCTAGTATGATTTTAGAATTTTAGGGGGAGAGTAGGCCAGCTAGTAATATTAAAAAAAACAAAAAAAAACAAGGGAGAAGGAGTGGATAGCTGATATAAGGTAGATCGTATATGTGATACCGATTCAAACCTTTGGAAAATGATAGTACACAGGAACAAATCAAAAGGGACTTTAAAATTTTAATTTAGAAAAGATGCAAAATTCAAAGTATAAGTCTGTGTAGACTAAGCAATATAAAAGGGAAGATGATAAAACACTGGTAACTACTAAGGTAACACAAAGAAAGTAGACCTAGAGGTTGCTAGACCACAAATGATATGTCGGTAGATTCAACACAATAGATTATTAGACCTGACTAGTGATCTCAAGATCAAACTAAGTTGTTCAACAGACTGTGGGCTGCCATCTTATCACTGGTTAACACAATCAACAATATTCCAATAAGGGGTAATGAGCATGTAAATGCCACAAATGTGTGCGGATGACCATAAATAGAGCAAAGCATGAAAAAAATGAAAGACAAATGCTATCAAGCTAATGACATATGTTGTTGGTGCATTCTATGCAAAAGAAAATTTAGCTGCTCTAACAAGAAGATAGGTTGTGTGCCTCTCTGTTGTGCGATGGCATTGACCTGAGGATAAGCATAACCTAGATATTCTAGAATTCATTGTTGTTTGCTGCCTCTCTACTGTGCGATGGCACTGACCTGAGGATTGGCTTCTCTTTGAAAGCTCTAAGAATAGTCTCTTCTAGTAAAAATACCCGTAGACCACTCAAAAGCTCCTGAGGAATGTTGATTACCATATAAGTGTGGGATCCAAAAATGTTAGTTGAAATAGTTAAGCCTAAAACTATCACCAGTTTGTGTCTAAAGTCTGTGTATGGATTTAAGAGGACAAATATACTGACAATCATTGTGGCTGCAATTCTTGAAAGTTCAAATCAATGTGGGAATCTAATAGTACAAGTGTGATTTCCTAAATTTGCTAACGACTCTGGATGAAAACCAAGAATTGAGCATCAAAAGGTTTTGATAACAAGTCCCAAATGATTTGACTTGCCTGTATGATTCCAAAATTGAATTGGTCTAGGTGTGGTCAAACTAAATTGAAGCTGCCTATTCTGGAACCAAATCCAGTAGATGTCTATCTTAGGATTTATCTCTCACAAAAAGTCAAAAACAAGTTTTATTTTGGTATTTAGTTTAAGTTTCTAGTTAGTTAGTCATTTTAGTTTGTTTGTTCGTCGAACTATATCATGAAAATCAGTATGGGATTAACTCACCTAAAAGGTTCATGTTTGAGATGGCCACATGTGTTTTCAAAGTTTAAAAGGGTCACGTGTTAGGTGACTAAATTGTTTAAAAGGATCACGTCTGAGGTGATCAATAAGTTTTCAAGTTAAAATGATCATGTCTGAGATGATCAAATGCTCATAATGTTAATTTCAAGTGCTAAATGTTCATAAGTGTAACCCATTCGCACGACTAGATCATAAGTATGGACCAACCATGTGAATGGATCCCATTCGCACGACTGGACATGAGATTGCGCCATTCACCCGAATGGCTTATGAGAATGATCCATTCGACCGAATGAAAGGGTGCGAATGAGTCAGTCGACCGACGGAGACTTAGTCGGTTAACTGAAGGTGCGAATGAAAGGGCATGAATGAGTCAGTCGACCGACTGAGACTCAGTCGGCCAACTGAATGCGACTAAATGGGCCAATCGCACGACTGAGCCCCAGTAGCCTGAATGAACTGAGCGAATGAGGCCAATCGGCCGATTGAACTCAGCTGCAGTATTTAAGGGCCATAGTCGATCGCATTCCACTCATCACCCTCAATCGCTCATAAATTGCACCAAGTACCGTTATTCTGCCGAAATTCCTCTAGACCTTGTTTTTACATTTTTATTGATCATCTGACGTGGGTTGACGGTTATACAGGTATATTGCAGTGAAATCTTACCGAAATCAGAAGACATTGAACCCTAATTTGTGATATTCGAGTGAAACAAGAACCGGACTGTAAATGACCTAATAACCAACATAAACTAAGCAAAATGTTAAAATTAAGTTTAATAGTTTATTAGTCACAAGATGGCAAGTCTAATGGACCATTAACCCATGTTAAATTACTCGATTTGGTCAAGATTCGAACCACAGGCGACTGAACAGTGGGACAAGCGATTGGTCGACCGGATGAACTCCAATCGCATGATTGAATCTTGCGATTGGGTCAATCGGCCGAATGCACCATGCGAATGAACTCAGTCGGCCGACTGAACCAATCGCAGACTCAGCCAACAGATTGAACTAAGTCGCATGTCTTATTCACCTGAATGAGCTCAGTCACATGAAAGGACAACCGACTGACTTCAGTCACATGATTCATTCGCATGAATGCATCATATTGAATTTAAACTATACCCCTTGAACTGAATTTTGAATATATGACTTTCTAATGGTTCTGTGTCTTGTGTTTCAGGTCAATCGCTGATAGATGGTCCATCAATCCAAAGCACAATATATGTGCTCATTTGGACCATATGACTCGGAATGGGCCGAGTTTACAGAGATCATTGCGTTCCTTCGACGTTCTCGGATATATAAAGCCATATCCACACCGTGTACTCCTTACAGGTCGTTACATCAGGCTTTCTGGGAAAATGCCTCCATAGATCGCTCACGTGAGCCTTACAGCATACGGAACTCCATTCATGGTCATGATATTGAGATTACAGCAGCTGACATCCAGAGAGTACTTGATTTTGGGGACGATACTGATCACCCCACCAGACTACATCCATTTACAGTCAGAGGTTGCTTTCTCAGGATTAAGTACGCAGGGGACATCAACTCAGGTGTGCTCAACAAGAGCAACCTGTGTCCCCAGTATAAGTACTTGGCGCATGTGATCCTGAAGTGTATTGCTTCTCGGAGGGGTGGGTTTGATGACCTGTCAGACGATATTCAGAATGTCTATATGGCACTAGTGCTGAACCACCCCTTCAGCTTCTCGAGCATGATCTTCTCATATCTATTGGAGAATATGGAGGCCAAGGGGAAGGAGGGTTTTTGTATGTACCCCAGATTCTTGCAACTGATCTTCAATGAGAAGTTGCCATCCCTACCAAAGGAGCGCCATGATGCGGTGACATTAGAGATCATGGATGATACGAATCTGGGTCATATGAGAGTTTACCGGGGTAAGCAGGTTAAGCCCCAGGTAAAGAGGTTGATCTGCCATCTGGCCAAAAAGAGATATATGGCGCTAGGTAGACGCAAGTGGCGTCATGATGACAGCGATTCAGAAGATGACAGGCTATTGCTCCCAGAGCATGATTCAGACGATGATGATAGTGGGGATGCTAGGGATGATATGCCTATTCCACCGAGGGGCACAGCTTTAGATGTTATACCTCTAGTATCTGCCGCAACAGGCGACATAGCTGAGTCAGCGGGTTTCAACCAGGACTTCATACCTGGTGAGGAGGAAGAAGAGTCGGATGAGGAGCCCTTGACGAGGACTGTGGGAAGCAAGGTTGTTCCCACAGAGTATGGACTCCGGGCGGTAGGTGAACGCCCCAGGGATTCGGGAGAGATTACTGCAGATCCTAGCTGTGCCCCTGAGTCAGCTAGCCGTGTTCTAGGGGGAGCATCCACCTCGACTGGGTCGAGAAAGAAAAGGATGGCTCAGCCCCATGGCCAGAAGAAGAAGAAGAGAAGACTCACCTTCGTCACTACCACAGCCACTACATCTACCACCACCACTACCACTTCTACAGCCACACCATCCACCACCACAGCCACTACAGCTACCACTACCACCACCACACCTCCCACCACTGTACATATGCTAACCACCACCATATCTTTAACTCCTACATCACTTCCACTATCTCACAGACCCAACCCCATCTTCACCACAGCCACCACCACCACCACTAGCCACCAAGCAGGACCCTCATCCCATCCCGCACATTTATATGGATCTCCTCTACCTCCATTTGGGGTAGAGGAATAGCTTTCTGCGCTGAACCGGATGGTGATGCGTTTATTAGCTGCTGGTGAGGAGAAGACGACGCATATCCGTCATCTGACAGATCTTACTGCAGCGCAGTCTCAGCAGATCTCGGAGCAGGCTCGGTTGATAGATGAGCAGGCCCAACAAATGGCTGCTCAGAGCCACGAGATCGCCCAACTCCAAGAGCACAGTGTCACATCTACTAAGAGGATTGAGGAGTTGGAGGAGGCTAAGAAGACCATCATGCTAAAGCTTAAGGGATCTAAAGATGAGCTACTAAAGATTAAAGAGGGAGACGAAGATGATGAGGATGATGATGACGAGACTGAGGATGATGAGGGTATTGAGGACGAGAGGACAGAGGAGAAGAATGAGGATGATGATGATGAAGGAGGAGATGCAGTTGCATTTGCCTCAGCTCAGGGTCAAGATAGAAGATCAAAAAGAAATCAAGACCAACGAGCTTCCTCTTCTGCCTCACCTACTGCTGATCCAGCGATTCAAGATAAAAATAATGATTAGATGATCATGTATTTGATATCTTTTGTACTTGAATCATGTATTAAACTTATGCATTTGATGTTTATATTAAGATTAATGTATTTCTGTCTTGATTATTAACTAATGTTTGCTGTGTTGAATGTTTTAAATCAAGCAGATCCTGATTTCCAAAGAGATGAATACGATATTGCTCCCCTCCAACAGGTCAAGACTCAACTGACGTTGATTCTTGATGTGCAGGGTATTTTCAGGAGATCGGTTATATATACTCCTGAGGAAGGAGAAATCATTCATAATCTTACTGACGAGCAATTAGCTGAGATCTTCAAGTTAAATCCCGATGAGATTGTGAAGGATGCTCCAACGTGAGACTCGACTAGTCACGAAGAGCTCCACGATGTTGATGAAAGAGAGATAGAAGATGTCACTGCAGAACACTACCCTCAGTATGCTGACAATGAGGGAAATGTGGTCCCCAATCTGGGTGAATCCCTTGTCAATGATATGTTTGAGGTGTTAGAGAAAATGGAGAAGGAGTCAGAGAAGACAAAGGGAACGGCACAAGTCTCAAATGATGATTTTGATATCCGAAAGGCTGAGTGGGCTGCCTGTTTTGAAGAAGTTAGAGCCCAACGCGCTGAACCTAAACAGGATGCCTACACCAAACTCCACAGAGTCAAGAAACATCATAAGGTGTCAGGCAGGATTATAGCATGGGCATATTTTGAGGACCTTAGCGTCTATGCAGTTAAGAGGGAGAAGGGCATAGAGTACTTTAGATTTCCCCATGATCTAAAGACTCTACCAGGTTTTGAGCTCAACCACTGGCCAAACTGAAGCTGTTGTATGCTGACCCGAGAAAGATGTTAGGCTGGTTTGAGCTGCCCTAAGGAAGGAGTACCCCACCAAGTGGGTTAACTTCAGACCCCAACAGCCTGCAAGGTACATCAGAAGGTCTGAAGTTGATGCCATTACTGGAAAGCCAAAGATATTGTTAAAGTGGAGTCCTCCGCGCACGATGTCAAGAATCCCACTCAAGGAAATGCCACAGGACTTCAATCCACACTTTAAGTGGTGGTACTACGATTGGAGGACAAGAGAAGCGGTCATAGTCCTAAACAAAGAGGGCCTAATGGATACTATCAGGGTATTTGACCCAATGTGGCTTACCAACTTGTCAGCTAATGATGTCTACACTCTATACAAGTGGCCACTGTTCTATGATATGCAGGATATAGTACAGCCCTCCAGTTCCAGAATGTCATAAGACTCTGTTTTGCATTTGAGATTCATGCAGGAGTCACAAAAGAGAATAAGTACAAGAAGTATGAGGAGGTAATGAAGAAAACAAGACATTAGAGAGATCTAGGTCCAAGGGGGAGTTTGTTGATACATGTATGTCCCTAGATCATGATATGAATGTAATAGATCTTGTTTGTCTGATTCTGATGTAATGTCCGGAATGATTAATGAAATGATATTGGTTGTTTGTTATTTATAATGTTTAATATTTCATTAATGAGTCGATGTTGAATTGGTTAATTAGGTTTGTGGTTGTTTGAATTGTTACACATAATGTTATATTAATTAATACATTCAAACTTAACAAAATGAAGTTCTCATGCGAATGACCCATGCGAATGGACCATACGCATGAATAACTTCATACGAATGACTCAGTCGCACGACTGAACCAGGAGACTGGATCAGTCGTATGATTGTAACATAAGATTGGCACAGTCGCCCGACTGAACACTCAGTCGTGCGGATGAATAAACCGCATGGTTCAATTGCACGACTGAACCATACTAATGGTTCAGTCGCACGAATGAACAATACTAACCTATAAATACAACCCAATTCGTGGAAAAACGAGAGCATTCATTTTATTTCTACTCCAGACGTACCCTAGCCGTCCAGAAGCCTCCAAGTTGATACTCCAAGTTCATAGAACGTTGTAGATCGATTCCTAATCCATTCTTAACCTTTGATTCAATACTTTATTGATTCTACGTGCGTTCTCACTGATTGGATTGCCAATCAAATAGGATTCTGCACTATTTGGTTTGGTTTACACGTTAATCATTCGGTATTTCGTTCAAATACAAGGTCCTGACAGTAACTAGATGAACACTGCGAATCACAAGTTAAAAGGATCACGTCTGAGGTGATAAAATGTTTTTCAACTAAAAGGATCACGTCTGAGGTGATCAAATGTTTTCCAATTAAAAGGATCATGTCTGAGGTGATCAAATGATGTTCAGTTAAAAAGGTCATATCTGAGATGATCGTGTTCACAAATGTTATATATCATAGGTTAATTTTGAAGTGTTTGAAAGTGTATGATGTTAAACTCTTAAATATGAGCCAATCGTACGTATGAACCATAAGTATGAACCAATCACACGATTGGACCATGAGTATGGATAATCTATGCGATTGGATCACAAGAATTATCCAATCGTATGACTGGTTGAAGGAGTATGAGTTTGTCGCAAAACAGAACCCCAATCACACGATTGAAGCATACGTATGGGTCCAGTCGCACGACTGAAACTTAAAATAGTATAAATAAGGGGTTAGTAGGTCGTATACCATACCACTCTTCAAAAACTCTTTGAAACCGCCCATACACACACACTCTGCCAAAATTTTTGATAATTGTGATTACTCTTTGTTTGTGATTCTAACTATCATTTCATTCATCTATAGGTACTTGGCAACAGAAACTGGTTCAAATGAATATTTTAATTGAACCCTTAAGAACCGATTTTGTTAAAATCAAGAACCGATACTAACTCTTAAGAATAGACCATTTAAATGGACACTAATGTTGATTTAAATGAAACTAAGTGCTATTTCGAGTCTCTACGATCCAAATGAAAGCAAACAGGAAGTGCAATGTCACGTTTTGACAAAGATTCAAATCTATGGTGTTCAACAGTGAAAGATGTGAATAGACATGCTGATGAACGTCAGTTGCACGATTGAGCCAAGCGCATGATTCAATCGCACGAATGAATCACGCGTATGGGTCTAGTCGCACGACTGACTCAACCACATGGCATAGCATACGACTAAGCTCAGTCCATGTTCAATCGTACGACTGAACTCAGTCGTATGGTTCAATCGCACGATTCAACCAGTTGGTCAAGATGAGCTAAAATTCAATTGTTATGTCTTACAAACAATCTAATGTGTATGTTTGTTGTGTTGCATCAATATGGCTGATAGATGCACCATAAGCACCAAGCACAACATCTATGCTCATCTTGATGCTACATCCTGGAACGCTTCTAAATTCACCAGGATTATTTCCTTTTTGCGTAGCTCAAGGATCTTCAAGGCCATCTCTGTCCCATGCACACCTTACAGATCCATACAGCAGGCTTTCGGGGAAAGCGCCATGGTTGACAGGTCCATTGAGCCCATTGTAATCAGAGCTCTATATTTGGACAAGAGATTGAGATTAGTGAAAATGATCTGAGGCGAGTCTTAGATCTGGGTGAGGACAGAGCCTACCCAACCAAGCTGCATCCCTTAACAGTTCGGGGATTTTTTCTGAGGATGAAGTACGCCGGTGACATCAATGCTGACACATGTGATCCTCAAGTGCATAGCCTCCAGGCGTGGAGCATTTGATGAGATGTCTAACCAAACCCAGAATGCATATGTTGCACTGGTGCTGAACTACCTGTTCATTTTCTCTCACATGCTCTTCTCCTACTTTATAAAGAACAAAGTAGATGATGAAGAGAGTGATCTTGATATTGTTCAAGAAGATGAGGAGGAAGAAGATGATATCTTGGACAGAGATGGGATTTATGTTATGCAAGTGGGTGGTGGTATGGATGACGAGGACTCATAAGAAGTTCATCAGGGTATGATACTGAATGTACAAGAAATTCATGCTTATTGGCTTCAGAGGAAGATCTCCCAAGCTTATGAACAATAGATTGATCCACAATAGAGCCAAAAGCTTGGTAAAGAAGTACTAAATATCATAGAAGAAGGTGATGACCATGAATTTGAAACTAAGCTCCTTGTGCATCTATAGTTTTGATAAATTCAGCCTGATTGGTTTTAGTATTGGATCAATTGCATGCCACGATAGCAACAGCAAAAGAAAGACGGAAGAACTTGGAGAAAAGCATAAGAGAACTTGCAAGGGATTGTTAGAAGGTCCGTGAGCTATATTCCTGAAGAAGGAGAGATCATCCACGATCTGACAGATGAGTAGCTTGCTCATATGTTCGGATTAAATCCAGATGAAATTGTCAAAGATGCTCCAGAAGTTAATGTCTGAAGTGATGAGGAACTACAGGATGTCGATGAAATAGAGATTGAATATGTCACAGTTGACCACTATCTAGAGTACACTAAACCTGAAGACAACATTATTTCCAACTTGGGTAAAACCTTTGACAATGATACTTTTGAGAAGTTGGAGAAAATGGACAAAGAAAATGAATAGGATGAAAGTAAAGCCCAAGCTTCATATGAAAATGTTGACTTAAAGAAAGTTGAATGGATAGCTTGTTTTACTGAAATGAAAGCCCGACACGTACCTCCAAAGCTTAATGCCTACACCAAACTTTATAGAGTGAAGATACATCAGAAAGTGTAAGGCAAGATTATCGCGTGGGCATATTTTGAAGAGTTGGAAGTCTATGCTGTTAAAAGGGAGAAATGGATTGAGTACTTTAGATATCCACATGATCTGAAGACTCTTCCTGGTTTTGAGCTCAACCAACTGGCATGCTTAAATCTTTTGTATGCCAACTCAAGAAAGATGTCGGGATGATTTGAGGCAGCATTGAAGAAATAATACCACACCAGATGGGTAAACATTAGACCTAAACAACCTAAGAGGTTCATTCATAAGTCTGAATTTGATCCTATATGTGGAAGACCGAATGTGGTGTTGAAGTGGAGTCCCGCACGCACAGTGTCTAAGATTCTCTTACGAGAAATGCCTCGGGACTTCACTCCACACATCAATGGTGGTATTATGATTGGAGGACGAGGGAAGCAGCCATAGTTTTGAACAGAGAAGGAAATATTGAAACTATCAGGGTATTTAACCCAATGTGGCTTACTAACTTGTCTGCTGAAGATGTCTACACGCTATACAAGTGGCCACTGTTCTATGACACAAAAGAGATTGTACAAGCTCTTCAATTCCAACACGTTATATGGCTCCGCTTCGTGTTTGAGATACATGCGGGAGTCACCGGAGAAGAGAAGTACAAGAAGTTTCAAGAGCATATGAAGAATGTTTGACAATAGGGTAAACTAGGTCCAAGGGGGAGTTTGTAGATACATGATGTTCCTAGTTTATGTGCTTAAATGTAAAAGTCTTTCATGTCTTACATATATGTGATGTGATGATAAAATGAAATATGATCTATACCTTGATGTTTATTTATCTTTGATTATTCCATATTATTATTATGCTAAGTAGAAGTCATATGTATGAACTTCATATATAGGTTTAAGATTGTTGTACACAATTCTAAGTTAATAATGATTGAGAAATATGTTCCACTTAGTCGGGTGATTATTCATGCTAATGGACCGTACTTATGGACCATACGCATTAATGAATAATACTAATGAACTAGTCGTACGACTGAACTAGGAGACTGGATCAGTCGTATGATTGAGGCATAAGATTAACACAATCGCATGACTAAACCTTCATTCGTGCGTATGACTTAATCGCATGAGTCAGTCGCACGACTGAACCATGCTAATGGTTCAGTCATATGAATGGCAGCTATAAACCTATAAATACCACTTAATTCATTGAAAAACAAAACACTGGGGTAGAGAGACTTCGAATATACATAAACCCTAGCCTTCCACAGATTCCAGAACACCCAATCCAACTTCATAATTCATTCTTGATCGATTTCTACTCATTCTTAACGTTTGTTTCATCGTTAGATCGATCTGGTTATTGTTCTCACTGATTGCATCGCCAATCAAATATGATTCCAAACTATTTGATCTGGTCTCACGCGGAATCTGTTTGTACTCCGTACGTACATGGTCCTATCACTTATTCTTACACCCTTTCGAAAAATATTTTTCTGAAATTTTTAGTTTAAAATTGTTATTTTCTGTCTAGTCACAACTGTAGGGGGAGAATTTTGAGAATGTTTTGATTTTTTTTTTTGTTTTTAGGAGGTGTAAGTGTAGGCATTTCTATCTAAGCCATACACCTGAATAGTGTCCATGCGCCTAGACAGTGCTCATACGCCTAGATAACTATCATGTGCATGAATAATTTTAATGCAATATGGCTAATGTATGATCATGTGTCTAAGCCTCATACGACTAAACAGTTTTCATATGCCTAAGTTTTCACAATTTTCATTTAAAAATACAAAATAAAATATGAGAAAATTAGATTTTCAAGATTATATAGGAAACGTTAGTATATTTCTTGATTTTGATTCATTGCATCTAAAGATATAAAAAAACTGATTTGTTTTATGTTTGATATGTTGATAGGTTTGACAATCAAGAATGGAAATTGCTATTAACTATGATTCACAAAAAGTAAATATCTATGACTAAAATGGGTAACTCATCAATGTTTTGTTAATACACTGATTCCATGCTAAAATATAATGAGGGTTATAGTCTAGTCATACTCAAACTAGTTACTCTCTAACTTGGCTTATCGCACTTTACGCACGTTTATTATCTTTTCACTTCTATCTAGGTCCTATTGTATGCTTAACCCCTCACTTAAGCACAAAGCCATTCATCTAGAATTAACCGACAAGGACCCTATATCACACATATCGCACATATGGAGTAGTCACATAAACTAACTCCCCCTGTGTGTGAACCCTTAAGGGTTAGCCAAAATCAAATGTTGTAAGCACACAGTTCAGCTAACAACTCTCAACGAGTTATGAACCTCCTTTCTTTTTCTTGCAAGACTTTCATTCGTTCATTCATTATGTTCAACCTTCATTATATTAATTCTTTCACTTTGTTAAGATAATACTTTAAGTTGATTATCACAATCACACCACATAAAGTCACATCATAATACATAGTAAGGAACATAAGAAAACATATCATAGATAAGCATAACATCATCACGCATCATCATACATAACATATACCATCACACATCATCAAAAAACATAGCTAATCCTTCGCGGGACAACGTGGGTCGGGGGTGGCAGGGCTTGATAATGGGGTCCTAGGGGCAGCAACCCCTAGTTAGGTCCAATTGGCAATGCCCCTCGCTGGGGTTGTGTTGGACTCGATGAGTAGCTTCTCAATAAAGCTCTCGATAAAGCACATTTTGTTATAGAAAAATTGATCTTCCGGTTAAAACCCATTAAAATCTTAGTCATTTAAGTCGTATATTTAATATGCATTTCCATCCCCAAACGAGTTTAAAACCTTTAAAATTGGGGATCTAGAACTCACCTCGAATCGATGAGTAGCTTCTTAATCAAGCTTTCAAAGCAAGGGTTGCACTACACAGCTGCAGATAAGTTAAAACTCAAAGGAGTTAAATTTTTCCTAATTTCGCTGTTAATTTCGCTCCAAGATCAGCAGTTTCGCTGCCACCTTTGCTAGCAGTTTAGCTGGCATCTTCGCTACCAGTTTCTCCCAACTTTCATTGGATAACCATGTCTGCGAAACTACGTGTGAAACAATAATTTCACAGGAAGTTTTCATAGTTTCGCTCGGTGACTACTCAATTTCGCTGGATGAACCTTAATTTCGCAAAACGGGCTGAAAATTACGAACCAACCCATTTTTTACCTAAAACATCAATCTTTTACATCCAACCCCTTGGTTTATCACCCAATAAGCTATATCTAAGCTTCTTACATGTTTTGTTTCAGAAAAACATGAGTTTTGGGTGAATCTTTGCCACTTTCAAAAACTCCAAGCCCTAGAATCCGGGTTTACAAAAAATGAAGATTAAATGATGTTTCTTACGTCGATTCTTGGTGTTTTCTTTTTGTTTGGATGCCTATGAACAACGATCTTCAATCCCGTGATCAACCGAGCCTTGAATCTTCAATTGTCTCCACTTTCTTTCTCTACACTCTCTATCTAGAATTGGGGTGTTGAGTTGCAAATAAGAGTTGCTCAAGCTAATCCGTTTATATATACTGGACGTTCTCGGGACCTTTAACTCACCGGACACAAAACCCGGAAAGTTAACTCGGTCTATAACCCATATCCATCTTATTTACATTTAATAATATAGTCTAAGCCCATTATTATTATTTGGCTCGCTTAGACTTTGTTTCATGTGTTACAACTTGGTTGCAAACTTGTTCAAATAACTTCCTTGCTACATTCATCCAAAAGATTTCACCCATCATAAACCGAAACATCCTAAATGTGCAGCCCCTTTCAGTCTTTTGCATTGATCATATCATCACAACTACAACAACACGAAATCACCTCTATCCATTGCCACAATCTGCAACCCTCAAACATCTCTTAACCATATATTTGTAGACACTATACCTTTGTGTAGCCCTCAATCAAACAAAAAAAACCCCTGCAACCATCACTCCATAATCACCAACAACAAAATAGCTACCAAATCACCCTTGCTCACATTTTAACATTCATTGATAGCCCATACATCATGTTGCATCCTCTAAGCAAACCATTTACTAAAACTTGTTGCAGCCTAGATCACCAATATCAAACAAACAACAAGTAGTCACAACATAAATTGCTCGTGTAACCATTTCGACACAGCCTCTATGGAGCCCAGAATGTCAACAAAAACAACCCCAGCCATCCAACACACCAAAAGAATAACAAACAACATCACAAATCAGCAGCCTGCTTTAAAAACGAAAATTTTATAACATGCCATCCAAAACCATGTCAGCCTCAAACCTCTTGCAATAGCCCCTCCCCATTCTCATCATCACTGAAGCAGCCTCTAAACTATTGTGAAATTGGGAAAATAATAGCCCACATCTAGAAGCACTCAATCTAAACTAAACAAATTTTGAGCAGCCTCTTGATCATCTATATCAGCTCAAAGAACCCTCAAAAGCCTCAAACCACCCAAACCCTCATCAAACAATATTCAAAATAGCCTATATTTATCGCAAAATAAATGCTTAAATAGCCCTTGTAACATCGTCGTAGTGCAACCCCGACACGAATCAGATCAACCCCAGAACACCACAAAACTCATTGTCAATACAAACCCCATTCAATCAACCTTATAACCTAATTCAACTCATTCTAACCCTATTTCTCATCCAAAGCACCATTAACCTGAACAAAATACAGCCTATTACCACTTGCAACTCAACCAACACCACACATTTGTGCATCCCACAATCCGCACAAACACACTGGAGCTTCTAAACATTTTTTAACTCACCCTCACCAATCTCACTAACACAACAACTACAATAGCCCGAACCAAACCACTAGCAGTCCCCTATTACCAGCATTATCCTTCACCAAACAGCCCATATCCATAATCATCAACATCTGCAGCCCTGAACCATCCCCTCACAACCACACTCATATTCACTACCATTCATAACCAACCAACAACCACACCTGCAGCACCTAGTTTGTCCACTTACAAACTTAGCAACCCACAAACTATGATAACCCTTAACATCACAAACCCACAACCCTACACCCTAGAGTCTATACCAAAACATTTATGAATTTCCTCCAGTAGCCAATGTTCATGCTCAATTAAACTGCTTGCTATGAAATATTGGCCTATTCTATGCCTTTCAAACAAAACCAACCCTTCATTATGCCCTTACGCCCTTCAACCGCTGCTCCTGCGCCACCACTTACACACCAACTTGTTGGTATGCCCCCGCAATCTACTTAGCTCACAAAACGTCATTTGATTCCTCGTACTTCCTTGTGATTGAACGAGAAGGAAAAGGGAGATGATTGTTGAGATTGTAATCGATTTTGATTTGGAGATCTTGAGTTGAAGTGTAATCAGTTGTGTGTTTGAAAGAGTAAACTGGTTGTGGAGTTTTGATTTTTATAAGGCTTGGGAGAGAAGAGGGAACCGTTTAAGGAGTAGAAAATGTCAAACTGGGGTTAAGTTAATAGAATTGTTGACGGTTAAATAAAGCAGAAGCATATGTGTGTGTCCGTGGATGTGAAAACAATAACAAATCCTCACATTTGATTCAAGATGGATCTCAATTCGGCTCTGATACCAAATTGTAGGTCCACAAACACTTGAATAAATGGAAATTGTAAAGATTTTGATTCAAAATGATATATCATTTTGATGAACAAGAAAGAACACACAAGAACATCATGAAAATCATCACTTTAATCCACAAGGATTGCAAGAATATTGTTTACATGAAAACCTCCATATCATTGGTTCTCTTTCAAAGCCCCAAACCCTAATTACTCTTATCCTTATATATTGAATATAAAATCCACTAATTACACATTAAGCCTCTAGACTTAGACTATTTAGGGAAAATAAAAAATAAACTAAAACATGACTAAAACTAGACTAAATATATTTCGTTGACACAAAATATATTATTACAATAAAGATCCTGGTCACAATATATCTTCAACGTCTCGTTTGGTTCATTGTCTCAAATGCTTTATTTGCCTTTTCTATTGACTTTGACAATGATGCTAACCTTTGTTGACTTTGACAATTGCACTGACCTTTATTGACTTGAACTATGTTGATAATATAGATTATCATTTTCAGACCCAACACAAATAAAGAAATAAACAGGATTAAGAATAAACCCTTGTATCATAATTCATGCTTTATATCAGATAATTCTTTTCTTTATATTTCTTTTTGTTTCAAAGACGGTGTGATATTGAAAAATAAATAAAGATATCGTGTGAGATACAGAATGAATTCTATTGCAAGGGTTTTTTTCAAATCCCAATTGTGATTATGAGAAAATGTAGTTTACTATAATAGATGCAATAGTGTTATCATGATCACCGACATCACAATCTAATAAGGAGTTCAGATGAAACCTACATACTTCACTCCTAACTTATTTGATATACTTGAAAGTGACGTCTACATAAGAATCCTTTAAGGACTAAGATTACCTAAATCATTAAAATTAATGCCATGATATATAAATGCTTGATATTTATATGACACTAAACAAGCTATTTGTATATGGTACAATCGATTCAACAAATAACTTGAGGTACAACTTTTATAGAATCAAAGGTAATGTGCTTTGCATAACATAATTATTTTTCAATATATAGTGTGAGTATATGTATTATGAATTAGTCTATCAATCTACACCTATAAAATGTTAGCAAATTTTTACTATGATCATTATAAATATGATAAGCACACCTACGATTCTTTAATCACTATGTATACACAAGGGTCCTTACTATCCTCAGGTAGAGGGCGAAAAAATACGTTGTTTAGAATACCATACTTAAGTGTGATTGGTGCATAGACGTATCTTGTAAGTATCATGAGAAATGGTATTGCATTTACAATACTTCAAATCCAATAGGTCAAACTATTTTTTTCCTTACTATTTTTTTGTCGCTCTGTGTTTTCTTAGGAATGTTTTTAATGAGGCTACATAATGATTTGCCAGAATTAGTTTATTCTATAGGTCCGAAATGTTGATTTAACATCATCATGAGTTATGTTGTTAATTATACATGACAAACGATGTACTCTTTACCATAGCTATGTTTTGTCCCACTTGGTTTTCCTATAAATGTTTTTTTAACGAGGCAGGTTCATAAGCATAACAAAGTAAGTTTATTTTACAAAAGTTAAGACATGCACTACAAAAAAGAGGGGTATTTGAGACTAAAATTTTAATCATTGATAATCCCGAATCAGATTGTAATAGATATCCGATATTCTTTTCTTGTCTTGAGTTAGTCCTAAATACTCATTCAAAGATACTTGAACTAGTCATTAAATTTGTAGTCTCCATTGTGTGCCACCAGTAGGAACTAATATTAAGTCTCTAAGACAGATATATACAGTCCTTAAGTTATCCCTCTACAACAACTCATTTTAGTTTCGAATACCTTTCATTTGTGACTACAAATAAGCCTTTGGTAATAGTTTTATGGAGTCTAAAAATCAGTTCTTAAACCTTGTCGATAGGACACAAGATCTGGATTTCATGACAATTTAGTCATTAATGAGATGTTGTAGGGACTGAGATTTAGTTTTTGATAACAAAACCATTCAGTCTCTACTCTATTTTTTAGATATAATACTCAGTACTTGATAACATACTATTACAATATTTAATATGTTTTTAGGACCTGTAAATTTCAAACATCTAAATTTTAAAACACAAACAATTAAACATATAAAGATATAAAGATATAATGTTACCCAGTTGATTAATTCTAAAATTTCAAACAGTAAACAATCGAACACCATAAAATATATCTTAGCTAATGTACTAAATCAAATTATCACAGCCACGATAAGAATATGGTGTTTTATTTCGGCTAGTAGGTTATACGCAAATAGTATTCTATTGAACCCACAATAATTTTGATTATAACAACATTACAAGTTCACGACGATCAAGGAAAAATTCCAACACACTATATGAAAAAAACAATGCAACATGCCCCACATATTTAAAAAAGACTACATTAAAGATAAAACAAGCTACTGTCATAGAAGATCAAACTCCAAAGACTGAATAACAAAATTTTGGAAAAATATTATAAACGTTGTACTATTTTTCTTAAACTACGTTTAATCTCTCTAGGTTTTCTTTGTAAGATTTTAATGAGCCAACCTATAACTGGTAAGTTAATATCGATCCTAAAACACCAAACCAACATTAGTTCTTTTTTTATTTTTAGAACCTATATTTTCATACGTTATTTTATCTATATCTCCATCTACACTTAATAACCAAGTCGACGTAACAACCAAAGGATTTGGATTTTACTAGTCCCACGTTGCGATTGCAGTATTATTTTTATTTTGTATTTTTCTTCAATACCTATATAAATAGAGATGGAACAAAATACCAAGCTGACATGGTGCGGCCTCGCAGTATTGATGTGAGACCCATATTCGGTTTTGCATGCGTTGCGCTTGTAATCCTTTATTTTTACAATATTTGTTTATTTTTGTTAACATAACAACGTCGTGTTTCTCAAAATTCCAGGTTAATATATGTATTTATTGCTATCCAATAATGTTAATTAATGTATAACCACATTAAAACAACAACTTGGAATTGCAATTAGGTTTTATTTTATCAAAACTTTTGTTTGACAAAAATGATTGCATCATTTTCGTTCCATTATATTTTGTGGTCTTCTTGTAAATCAAGCCTTAAACTCATGATTGTGTTTGTATTTATGTTCCTAGGGTTTATCAATTCTCCAGTAATTTTTGTTTGTTTAGAAAGTCTTCTTGTAAGAGATTAGGCCCTACTTTTCGATTATTATAATTATAACACAATTGAGACATACAAAATGAGAACTAAAGATTGAAGAATCATGATGGCCCGAAGACAAAAGATGAAGATCTTGGAGCAAGTACGAGCTTTGCCAGATCATTAGTTAGGTCTTGTAGTTATTGTGCCATTTCAACTATTTGATTATGTTATTGGTTCTTGCAAGGTCAAACACCTAAAAGGCTTGACTTACATATTTATATACTCCTGCTTGTTTAAGATATCTTTTGTAAATATGATTTTATAATAAAACAGTAAAACAATCAAAGTTTTTAAAAAGAGATTTAAACGATAAAACCTTTTTTTGTTTACACCTTTCTATTTGTAAGACAAAAATAAAATTAAACATTTTGGTTTCATTTATATATACTGGGATAAAGTGGAAAGCCTAGTAATGCGTTTGGACTGAAAAACAAGATATGTGACAGGATCAGTGAT
The DNA here is from genome assembly GCA_025506515.1 of Flaveria trinervia. NCBI lineage: Eukaryota > Viridiplantae > Streptophyta > Magnoliopsida > Asterales > Asteraceae > Flaveria > Flaveria trinervia. The sequence continues at coordinate 50,949,701 of CM046456.1, forward strand.
CACAAGTTTGATGTATCAGAATACAAAGCAGCGGAATACAAACTAGAATTAGACAAATTGTAGCAAGCAATCGATACTTGTAAGCATTAAGAGCGAATACGTTTATAGGGAGAGAATATATATTTCTGATTTCAAGGAATGTTTATAGATGTAGAATATTTCTAATCAAATCAATCATTCATTCCATTCATTCACTCATACACCCCAATTACAATACGTTGTCACTCCTTATATAGAGTGCAACAATCACTGCTGTTATCACGGAAAGTGACAACTGGCAGATCTAATACAAAAATAACTGATTCTTAACAACTACTGAAATGTTCACAACTACTGAGAACATATCAGCATGTTAAGTATAAAATATAAAACTACTGAAACTACAGCGACTGAAGAACAAGCTCTTCAGTCGTTTTACAAAACTACTGAAACATAAAAAATATAAAACTACTGATATCACAACTACTGAAGAAGTACTCTTCAGCAGTTGTGACAAACTACTGAGGCTTCAGTACTTGATCTTCAGACTTTGACCTTCAGGTGTTTCATCAGCTGATAACTTCAGTAGATACCATCAGCTGATGTCTTCAGTTTTTGTCTTCAGACCTTGTACATCAGTTGTTGATCTTCAGCACTTGTAAACTCTTCAGCTGTTGTACTTCAGTACTTTGGTCTTTCAGCTTCAGCACTTGTGTTCTTCAGCTGTTGTACTTCAGCACTTTGAGGTCTTCAGCACTTGATCTTCAGCTGTTGAAGTCTTCAGCACTTGTCAAACTACTGATGAGGCTTTCAGCAGTTGTTGTGATACCATGTGGGACTTAGAGGTTTTCTGATCTTGACTCATTGGTTCTTTTGGTCCAACAATATGGGACTATTAACAGAATTTGTGCAATTGGATAGGTTTAATAATCAGGAATGACTTCATTCCTGTTTTATTGTTCTCTTTCTTTCGTCTGAAATTTGACTCCCCCCACGTATTAAGCCATGTGTGCTTTTCTTGTCCTACTTGCTATTACATTGACAAGATTGAAACGTACACCCTAACAAATAAAAATAAAAACCAAACACTCAAACTAACTTTAAACTCAAACTAACTCGTTACAAAGCGTTGTTCATAAATAAAAAAACGGTTGCGATGTTTAACGTGCTTGAACCATCTAATTACATATTTAAATCTTCTTAAGAGGTTAACGATCTAAAATTACTTAGAACTAAAACAAGTTTAGTTAAACAATCAAGCTCTAATATAACTAATATGCTCAAAAGGTATTGGAGGCATTTAACGTCTAATATTCCTCATTAGTTGGTGTATACATATCACGTAAGCGAAATCATATAAAATTTTGCAAAGGTCGGATTGAACAGATATTTTAATTTATTCTACGAATGAAAACAATAAAGTTACGTTTTTTGACATTTTTTTTATATTCTAAAACATGTAATAATTGGTACTTGTTTGAAAAGAATGATACGTGTCGGATATGCATACCGTCCACTCAGTTTTCCCCCACAAATCACGCTTTAGAGTTCTTACGTGTACCATTTTGGTGGATTATTGGATTATAAAAGTTACAAAAACTAATTAAATAATACAAAGTGGATGGTTTCAAACAGATAGAAACCCATCATTTCTGCCCTATCCAACGTCTCATTCATGTAATTTTAATGTAGCAATAAAACCAACCTAACAATCCCAATACTTTGGTGCTACCATCACAATTAAATTGTGTTGATAAATTGTGTTGATAAATTGTTATTATAAATACGGTTATTAACAATTTATTACTATAAGTTGAACACATCAAATATTAATTGAATATAAAATTTAATTTTAATAATTCAAAATTATTAAGAAATGGTACATATTAATTTTAATTAACAATTTGATCAGTATTAATTAAATTTTAAATTTTGTTACCAATAATAGTTCAGCTTAACTGTTTGTTAACTTGTTTACTTTTTATGACGTATTAACGTGTCTACTGACTTGACTTATAACATAGTTATAATTAAAAATACAAATATATTACTCAGTTTGTTTTAATAAAAAATTTGTTTTTTAAGTTATTCAAACACTTTTGTTATTGGTTGAGTATATTGGAGGAAAATTGACATAAACATTATGTGATTTATATTTTTGTTATTTTATATATGTAATACGCCATGTAACATGTCACAGCACAAGCAGTGTCACGTGTCACGTTATAAAAACTAACGAATTTAACGACCATTTAAATTAGGGTTGTTATTGTTAATAAAATTGAAAGTTAGAGATTAATATTGATTAAAATATTAGTTAAAACTAATATCAGCTAATAATGAATCGTTAAACTAAAACTGCTTCTTGAAATGAGAATAGTAATCGATAGTAATATTATAAAAATAAGTAGAAACCTTTTTTGTTGAGTAACGAAACAAAATAAAAAAATTAATGTGGATTTATGTAGTTATTAAAAGTAACCTATAAATTTACTTATGTATGACACTGGATCAATTATTGGTTAGCAAACAATACAAGTATCAAGTTGAGTGTATCTTTATATCTGTTGTTTACATTGAAAATTATATATGTATGAAAAAAAGCGTTATTGAGTCGAGACACGTAACATGAGTTATAGTTTAGCGAGTGCGATCAACTTTTCTAATTATTAGTTCATCATTATTTTTATTAACATATATATTAGTTTTAGTAAACTCGTGTATTACATAAGTTTATTAATAAATAAATATTTTGTTTATTTTAATACCATATTAAGTATATTAGTGAAAATTATGAGCGTGTTAACAATTGTTCGACACAATCAAATACTACACTAAGTATATTTTAAATTGACTTGTCATAGACGTTGACCAGTTATCTCTTTACTGTGAACAACTCAAGGCTATCAAGTGTAAGATTGATTCTTCATTTGTTGCTTCAACACCAGTAAATAGGAAGGAGAAATTTGCAAATTATGTTGGAAACAATCAGCATCCTCTATCATTGTTTGTGTACCTGTTGAAATTAAAAATAAAGGCTTTAGTTCTCATAAATATTTGAAGTCCTTAGAAGAGCTAGCAGCTTCTAGGAGTGGGAAAAAACAAGAACTTGTTCTAGGTTTAAAAAGAGAAGACACAATATTCGTAATTGTTCCAAGTACAAGAATGGTGGTGCTGCTTATTCGAATGAGGATGGGGATGGATATGTTTCTGAGTTTTAAATATTACTCTTTCTACCTATAATTACTTCAATTTTTATCCGTGTTGTTTTGTAATTGGAGATTTCGAGTACTGTTTTGTTATTACTTGTTACCATTCAATAAATTCATGTTGTTTTCTTTTTCATCATTCAGTGCCTATGCTTTTAATTATATCTTTAATGTCCTATGATGTGTTGTTACAAGGCATAAAAAAGTTACGAATGTTACATCTTATATTTTTCAACCAACAAAATAGACCAAAACGGTACGATGTACATAAACAATACATTAGTTATACCTATCATTTCTAAAACAATATACATATCAATACTTTTTGTTACAAATTTCATACTAAACGTTGTTTGAACATACAAATTCTAAAATAGTACACTAATTGTACAAACAGTAATCCATGCTAAAGAAAGTAACATATATGTTTTCTTAATGTCATTCAAAAAAGATAACATATTCTATCACAAAACAAGAATCTTTCATTCAGATATCCAAACATAAAACATGTCCTGCTCTAACCTTCAAATTGTATGAACCGTTCGTACAAAATAAAACTTCAAACAATTTTATTGTTATACTCAATACAAATAAATATAAATAAATAACTATCAATGATTTTTACAATGTTAAATATATAGAAATTGAAGAAACATAAATACAAAAGCTGAGGATCGTGTTTAACACGGGGACCATAAAACAAATTCCGAGCCTCCCAAGAGAACTCGTTTTGTTTCCCAGGTTACAACAGCTGAAATAGTTTGTAGTGACGGAATTGATCTAGAACCCGCACTTGTTTGTAGAAGAGAATCCAAAGAGATAGAGAACATGTTTTGCTGCAGCTTTTGAGTTGTGTTAGTGTTTTTTTCTACTGAGCCACACTTAGTATTTATAGTGGAATTCGAACCATAACAATCACCCAGCCATTACTCAGCCATTAATCCGAAATCGTAACTGCTCATTTAATTCGTAATTAACAGTCGGCGGTTTCAGTCAACGTGTAATGGAAGCTATTACGAGTCATAACTTTGACCGCGCACCAAGGTCAGTCGCACCTGACCAGACCCTCAAACCAACCTTCAAAAATACTAAGGCGCTCTCAAGCGGCTCACGGTGATGCGAGTGTACGAAGTGTAAAGTGCGCCATCAAAGCGCCACATGCCCACGTCACGTGCGCGCATGTGCGAGTGCGAGTGCGAGTTAAGGTGCTTCACACCCTTCACGAATCCACTTAGTGTGACACCTTAGCAAATAATATAGTCGAGAGGTTATAGAATATAAACCATTTTATATTTTTTCTTTCCTCTAATATGGGACAACTTTCCATAGTATTCCCCTTTTCCTTGGGCTTTAGTCCCATTCCTCTTGACAACTTATAAACTATTATGTGCTTAAGCCTTTTGTTAACGGGTCTGCAATGTTATCTTTTGAATTGATATGGTCAATCGTGATAACACTCGTTGATATTAGTTGTCATATTGTGTTATGTCTACGCCTGCTGTGCCTTGATTTGCCATTGTAAATTAAGCTTTTGGCTCTACCAATTGCCGACTCACTATCACAATATATGCAAATAGTTGATAACGGCTTTGGCCATCTTGGTATGTCTTCCACAAATTCACATAGCCATTTAGCATCTTCTCGGCTTTATCCAAAGCGATAAATTCCAATTTCATTGTGGATCTTGCTATAACGGTTTGCTTGGATGTTCGCCAAGATATTGCTTCTCCACCAAGTAAGAACACATACCCACTTGTTGATTTGGAATCTTTTATATCCGGTATCCAGTTTGCATCAGTATACCCTTCAATCATAGCTGGATGACGGGTATAATTCAATCCATAGTCTCTGTGTATCTTATGTATCTAAGCACCCTCGTTATACTCTTCCAATGTTCTGAATTTGGATTACCTGTATATCTGCTTAGCCTACCACCATGTATGCTAAGTGGGTCTAGTACATGTCATTAGATACATTAAACTACCATTGAACCTTGAATACTCTAACTGAGCAACCCCCTTGCCTTTATTTTTCTTTTGATGTTGGGTGGTATCAACAAGAGAACATGCTACACGCGTGTCTCCCGAGTTCAATTTTTCAAAAATCTTGTCCACATAATGAGCTTGACTTAACACAAGACCATCTTGGGTTCGAATAATTTTCACTCCTAAAATTACATCCGCTAAACCCATGTCTTTCATGTCAAATCTTCCTTTTAATAGGTCCTTAGTAGATTTTATTATTTTATCATTGCTCCCAATGATAAGCATATCATCTACGTAAAGACACAAATTACATAACGTCTAGGTGTACCTTTCACATATACACATTTGTCACACTCATTTATTTTGAAACCATTGTCAATCTTGACACGATCAAACTTTTTATGTCACTGTTTTGGAGCTTGCTTTAAACCATACAATAACTTGACCAATTTAGAAATGCGGTTTTGACATCCATTTCATGTACTTCCAAAATTCTTAATGCCGTAGTAGCAAGAACCATTCGTATGGAGGTTATGCGAGTCACAGGTGATTAAGTATCAAAATAGTCTAGACCTTCATTTTATCTAAAACCTTTGTCTACTAGCCTTGCTTTTTATGTATTAATACTTCCATCGGCTTTCTTCTCCTTTTAAATATCCAATGATATCCAAGCGGTTTACAACCAGGAGGAAGATCAACTAGCTCCCAAGTATGGTTGTGAAGAATTGAATCAATTTCTTTCTTGATTGCCTCTTTCCATTGAGGTCCTTCCGAAGAAGATACCGCTTCACGGTAGGTATTAGGCTCACCCTCAACCATATAACTTAGGAAGTTTGGACCAAAGGATTTCTCAACCCTTGCCCTTTTACTTCGTCTAATTTCTCCCTCTTCAACCTCGGGTCGTTCATGTTGACTATCATGAACTATGTCATCAATTTGTGTTTATGAACTTGCACCTCCATCATCAAACCACGATGATGAAGATGCATGTGTTTGTCCTCGCATTGGAAACACATTTTCAAAATATGAAGCATTCCCCGACTTTATCTCCCTGATAGTGTTCTCTTGTATATCGGGATTCTTGGACACATGTACAAGAAATCGTTGTGCATTACTGTTTTGAGCATATCCAATGAATATGCAATCAACAGTTTTGGGTCCATGTTTTTGAGCTTTAGGCGGTGGTACAATCACCTTAGCTAGGCACCCCTACACTTTATGATAATTATATGATGGTTTTCTACCCATCCATAATTCATAAGGGGTTGCATCTCTTTTCTTTGGTGGTATTTTATTTAATATATAATTGGCCGAGAGGATAGTTTTCCCCCCACATGTCATGGCTCATCGAAGAGCTTATCAACATGGCATACATCATCTCTTTTAAAGTATGGGTTTTCCGTTCCGCAATGCCATTTGATTGTGGTGAGTAAGGTGCCGTACATTCATGTATTATATCACTTTTTGCACATAAATCGGCAAACGGTGCAACATATTCACGACCTCTATCACTTCACACAATTTTTATTTTCTTGTTTAGTTGATTCTCAACTTCATTTTTATAAAAGATAAAATTTTCGATTGCCTCATCCTTTTAAGTAAGTATACATAGAAATATATAGTGCAATCGTCAGTAAAGCTGATGAAATATTGTTGCCACCTCTTGTTGGGTGTGCTTTTAAATCACATATATTGATGTGAATTAAATCAAGGGTTTCAGTTATTCTTTCAAGCGATTTAAATGATGATCTTGTAAGTTTTACCTCAATGCATGTTTCAAATTTAGAGTTTGTGTCAATACGGAATGTACATATGCATTTTAAATTTATTAAAGACTAATAGAATTATAATTTACATGTCCTAGTCTACCATGCCAAACATTTAAACTACTTTCAGAATTCAACGATAGATGTTCTAAGTCCAACTTTGAAGATCACTCGTGAATAAGAAAGCGAAAACAATTTAAAGAAAAATTAACCTTTTAAAAACACAGATTAATATATGAATGGTGTTTTTAAAATTGGTCTTAAGTTTGTAGGAACCGTTCATATGAAAATAAAATTTCAAACAATTTTATTGATATACTTAATACAAACGAATATAAATAAATGACTATCAATCACTTTTACAATGGTAAATATACATAAATAGAAGAAACATAAATGTAAAAGCTGAGGATCGTTTTCACACAGGGCCTCTAAAACAAATTTTGAGCCTCCCAAGAGAACTCATTTTGTTTCCCATGGTACAATAGCCGAAGCAGTTTGTACCGGTGGAATTGATCAAGAACCCAAACTTCTTTGTAGAAGAGAATCCAGAGAGATAGAGAACCTGTTTTGCTGCAGGTTTCGAGTTGTGTTGGTGTATCTTTCTACTGAGCTACACTCAGTATTTATAGTGGAATTCAAACAATAACAACCACCCATCCATTACTCCACCATTAATCCAAAATCATAACTGCTCATTTAATTCGTAAAAGTGCAAAGTGTGCCATCAAAGCGCCACATTGCGTCACATGCCCACGTTGCGTGTGCGCGCGCGTGTGCGAGTGCGTGTGCGTGTTAAGGGTGCTTCACACCCTTCGCGAATCCACTTAGTGTGACACCTTAGGAGGTATATAGACAAGAGGTTATAGAATATTAACCATTTTATATTCTTTCTTCCCTCTAATGTGGGACAACTACCCACACTATTCATTTCTAATGTCATAAACCACATTAATTTTCATTCAACACATTAATTTTTTGATTAAATATTAATAATCATATTAATATTATCAATAAATTTCCAACAATCCCCCACATGAATGAAAATCACTTCTCCAAACAATTAACCAGTCAAGTGTTGCAAGATAGGTAGGTCTTCCCTTTGAACCTCCTTTGTGATGTATACTTAGTCTGCTAGTGGTGTGTAGACACGATGTCTTTGAACAGACCTTGTTTTAAGTAGACGAAAATATACAATCACACAACACTCTTCCTGGTTTGATCAGCCACTTATTATTGTTTCCGTTAATGGTCATGGAACCCTTTCCTATGTTGCGAGAGCTCTAGGATTTGTGCCTCCTCACAAATCCATTTGAAGCAACCCCACTTCTCTCTAACATAGTGATTTGACGAATCTTTAAAAGTATCATAGTTATATAGATTCCCATGAATCATCGAACCTTAATATGCTTAACCTCACTTGGTCACTTGTTCGGGGTACTCCCCTAGAATGAATGGACTCAGTAGTTCGTCACTCCCTTTAAGTTTTAGGGTACTCCTCTATAGTGACTCTGTTGGTCATACGGTTAACTTGTCCTATTGAACCCAGATCTTGGGATCTCCAGTCAACTAGGTTAGGTTTCCCTCATATTCTCCTTTTCCGTAGGCTTTAGTCCATTCCTCTTGACAACTTATAAACTATTTATGTGCTTAAGCCTTTTGTTAATGGGTGTGCAATGTTATCTTTTGACTTGACATGGTCAATCATGATAACACCCATTGATATTAGTTGTCAGATTGTGTTATGTCTACGCCTGATGTGCCTTGATTTTCCATTGTACATTGAGCTTTTGACTCTACCAATTGCTGACTCACTATCACAATGTATGCAACTAGCCGATAATGGCTTTGGCCATCTTGGAATGTCTTTCAAAAATTGACGTGGCCATTCAGCCTCTTCTCCGGCTTTATCCAAAGAGATAAATTCCGATTCCATTAGGTATCTAGCTATAACGGTTTGTGTTGATACATGTATGTCCCTAGATCATGATATGAATGTAATAGATCTTGTTTGTCTGATTCTGAGGTAATGTCTGGAATGATTAATGAAATGATATTGTTTGTTTGTTATTTATAATGTTTAATATTTCATTAATGAGTCGATGTTGAATTGGTTAATTAGGTTTGTGGTTGTTTGAATTGTTACACATAATGTTATATTAATTAATACATTCAAACTTAACAAAATGAAGTTCTCATGCGAATGGCCCATGCGAATGGACCATACGCATGAATAACTTCATACGAATGACTCAGTCGTACGACTAAACCAGAAGACTGGATCATTCGTATGATTGTAACATAAGATTGGCTCAGTCGCACGACTGAACACTCAGTCGTGCTGATGAATCAACTGCATGGTTCAATCGCACGACTGAACCATACTAATGGTTCAGTCACACGAATGAACAATACTAACCTATAAATACAACCCAATTCGTGGAAAAACGAGAGAATTCATTCTAATTCTACTCCAGACGTACCCTAGCCATCCAGAAGCCTCCAAGTTGATACTCCAAGTTCATAGAACGCTGTAGATCGATTCCTAATCGATTCTTAACGTTTGATTCAATACTTATTGATTCTACGTGCGTTCTCATTGATTGGATCGCCAATCAAATAGGATTCCGCACTATTTGGTTTGGTTTACACGTTAATCATTCGGTATTTCGTTCAAATACCAGGTCCTGACAAGTGGTATCGACGCGTTGGCTCTTGATTACGTGTGATTTAATCAAGATTGATAAAAAGTTTGTGTTTTCACACTAAAAAAACGCAATCTTTTGTGTCAAAAGTTGTCTTGGACGTTCCTGCTCATCAATTTCGGTTTCTACGGCCTTAGGCGATTAGGGTTTGCGAAATTTCGAATTTTTACGGCTAAAACACGTTTAACCTAGAAATTTTCGCAAAACAGCAGCTTCAGTCACACGAGTGAGCCATTCACACGACTGGACTTCATTCGCATACACCAGACGCAAGATTGGACTGAGTCACATCTCCATTCGTACGACTGAACCATCCGTTCGCAGTGTTCATACGCATCAGCTTCATTCGCACGACTGAACCAATCGCTTAGTTCAGCCGCACGATTAAACCAATCGCATAGTTCATTCGCACGGATAGCCCATTCGCATTACCCAGTCGCACCAGTTTGACAGTTTGTTTAGTACACTTAAAAGTTAATCATGATGGAAGATCAGATGTCAGTGTTTAATGTCAGCAAGGACTCAAGGATCCAGAACCTACTGTTGCTTGAGAGTGAAGTGGGGAATATAATAAACCACCAAAACTCTTAACGTTAGATGAGTTTCCCCACTGGAAACAACGTTTTGAGATCTACCTTAATGGAGTGGATCCAAATTTGTGGGAAGCTATCGAGATTGGGTATAGTATGCCGGTGGGAGCAGATGGGGTAAAGCTTACTTTGGGAGGGATGACTGATGCTCAGAAAGTTAAGTATAATGCAGAGAAGAGAGTTTATGCATTGATTACACAGTCTATTCCTAAAGATATTTTCCACCAGTACTCGGAGAATAAGCAGGCCAAGAAATTGTGGGATGAGCTGGAAAAGAGATACGACGGGAATGCTTCGCTGAAGGCAATTAAAGCTAAGGAACTGAAGAAAGAATTTGACAACTTCTCATCGATGGGAAACGAGAGTTTGGACGATGTCATTGATAGATTCTACCATCTGATGAGTGAAATGCATACACATGGTATGCTACTACCATGGAAGAAAAGGTGTCAAATTTCGCAGACGGATTGCGGAAAAGTGGGCTTCATTTGTATCAAATCTGAGACAGAATGAGATGCTGGCAAAGTTGGATATCAATGACTTCATTCTAAAGCTGCGAGAAGAAGAGCTTAGGATGAAGTACAGAGCTCAGAAGTCTTCGCACACTCAGAATCCAGCTTTGTACAATGCCACGCCTCAAGCTAAGACGTCTGGAGCACCTCTTCAGACTGCATTTGTGTCTAGCTCATCGGGCCCTCACAAGCTTCTCCTTCAGGTTCAGAAATGTCAGGGTCTTCTTGTACCCATTACATTGAACTGAAGCGAATGCTACAAGACTGAAGACTGAGAACCTCGGTAATGTGACTGTGGAAGTAGCTCCAGAGCACATGGATCTTTTGGCAGCAGTGGTTCATTCTTATGATGTACTTGTTGCTAGGAAGATTGGAAACTGCCATCTGGCAGATGAGGACTACGAGCAGGTGGATGAAATGGAGCTGGAGAGAATGGACATTATGTGGGCCTTAGCTAGGCTGTCCGAAGGGCGAAGAAGTTTGTGAAAAAGAGCGGACAGAACTTGGTTGCTACTAAGGATACCACATTGGCTTTGACAAGAGTGAGTGACATGTTTTAACTGTGGAGAAAAGGGGCACTTCAAGAGAGAATGTCGAAGCCAAAGAAGACTGGGAATGGGAACCATTCTCGTCCTTCACTCGTCAAGAAAAGCAAGCTAGCAGTTCTACTTCATCAAGCAAGGACCCAAAACCCTTGACTGCTCATGATGATGAAGGACAAGACTGAGCTTTCGGTTTGTCTTTCCTGGGGAATCTAATATTGCCAGTGTAGAAGATTTAGATTATGATTCCACGAGTGAGGGAGATATTGCAGTTGAGATAGCGATGTCAAATATTGAAGAGACAACTGCAACTGAGGTTAGCTACAAGCCTAAAGAAGTGATTCAACAACAAAGACAGAATCACCAAACTAGAGACATCTGATGTTACGTTGATGGCTAACTCTTCTGAACCTCCTCAGGTAAGTACCACTGACCAACTGTTTAAAAATCATGCTTGTTCTGATTGTGATACTTTTAGAGATAGCATAGATGAGAAATCTACTAGGTTATTAGATCATAATGATAACTTAGTAAAGGATTTGCAAGTGTCCACTGAGGCTAATAGAGTTTTAAAACAAAATGAGCATAGTTACAAAGAAAAGATAGACCTTCTGACTAAACAGCTTAGGGAAACTGAAGTAGTTGCATTTAACCAAGCTAATGACATTAGGTACTATCTTAACTCCCTAGAAGACACTAAGAAGCAAAAGGCAGTTTTAGAAGTAGAAGTAAACTCATTAAAACAAAAACTGCACAGTTGGACAAGTTCATCACACATTGTCTAACACTTAGTGAGAGAAAGAAACAACGGGGAGGGTTTGGGTTATAAAGTGGTTCCACCACCACCTGAGACCTTGATGAAAACTACGAGTAGACCAATAATAACAACCCCATCAAGGATCATGTGGTGTCTACTGCTCTTGTGAGTGATCCAGATTCCTCATGTTCATCAATTGAACTTGGAACAAAACAAAAAGAGGCCACTTCAAAGGCAAAGAGTAAAATGCCTTGTGTTAATCTGGAAAAAGAATTTGAAAAGGTTATATAAAGTCCAAGTCAAATAAAGTCAAATCTGAATCTAAAAGGACTGCTAATGTTAATCTTCACAAGCTTCATGTCAAAAACCAGTTAACCAAAAGGAAAAAGATGTTAAAAATGTTAAAACAATTGATTTTGTTAAACAGAATAAAACATCAAAAGAAACGTAGTCAAAACCCAAACTAAGTGATGTTACTAGGGTGTCACACATATCTCCATAAAGAAAGTTTAATCATAAAGTTGATAGCAGGTCGTGCTAGAACTGTGGAGAGTGTGGACACATTGCTTCCTTTTGTCCTTACTATCAGACACCTAGGAAGAAGATTGAACTTCAGGATTCAAAACCTAGGTATTCTAAGAGGAGTTCTTTAACTCCATCTAGAAGAACTAGTGAACCTAACGTTCAACCCAATAGCTAGTCGACTGTTTATCACAAACAGGCATTGCATAAATCTGGCTTATGGAAAGAGAAGTCATCCTCTGTGTCTGATAATGATGACAAGAAGGAACCTGAGATACCTCACCCCTCTAGGGTCAATGGGTGATGAATGATGTGTGATGCCTCTGGGAAACCTAAGCCAGTAAAGGCTTGGGTTCCTAACCTAAACTAATGTTTTAATTGTATGTGCAGGGTGTTCGCTACAGTGCTGAAACCAACACGTGGATTGTAGACAGCGGAGCATCCAGCACATGACAGGAAACATGGCTCTTTTATCAAACGTCAAGCAAATAAAAGGAGGGCATGTTTCGTTTGCTGGAACAAGGGAGGCTATATCAGCTCAGGGAGAAGTTGGAAATCAGAAAGTTAAGTTTGATAAGGTGAACTACGTTCAACAACTTCAAAACAACTTACTTTCTGTTTCCCAAATCTGTATAAAGGGTTTAAAGTCATATTGACAACAAGAAGTTACGTCCTAAAGAAGACTATGTGATTCCGGAGGACCAAGTACTGATGACAACTTCAAGATATAAAGATCTTTATGTTTTGGATCTCTCAATGGCCTCTACAATGGATCATGAAGTTCAGTGCTTCCTATCAAAAGCTACTGAGAAGGACTCCATTTCTTGGAACATGAGAATGGGACACATAAATCAACGGAAGATGAATCACTTGATTCAGAAGGATCTAGTGCGAGGTGTTAACATAAAAATTTCCAACTTCCTGATTCCTGTGTAGCAGGCAAGAAAGGCAAACAGATGAAGAGGACTCATAAGGAAAAGAAAGTTCATTCTATCGAGCTTCCTCTTGAACTTCTTCACATGGATCTGTTTGGTCTAGTCAATACAAAGAGCATTGCAGGCGACTTGTACTGTTTTGTGGTTACTAATGACTACACCAGATTCTCTTGGGTAATGTTTCTGAAGTCCAAATCAGAAACATTTGAGTCATTCAAGGAGTTAGTAACCACACTCGAATCTCTCTACAAGCTGAAGGTGAGACAAGTACGCTCAGACAACGGGACTAAATTCAAGAATCAGTGGATGGAGGCTTACTGCAAGGAAAAGGGAATTGTGCATCAATTCACTTCTGCCAACATGCCTCAGATGAATGGTGTTGCTGAGAGAAAGAACAAAAGCTTGATAGAGACAACACGGACAATGCTAGCAGACTCGAAACTACCTATCCAATTCTGGAATGAGGCAGTGGCTAATGCATGTTATACACTGAATCGAGTTCTGGTAGTCAAGCGCCACGGAAAAACATGTTACGAGCTACTACAACGACGTAAACCGAATCTGGAGTATCTCGAACCATTTGGCGCACCGTGCACACTTCTCAGGAAAACTCAAGAAGGAAAATTTAGCGAGAAGACTGATGAAGGGATCTTTTTAGGATACAACATACTGATCAAAAGAGTTTACAACAACTCAACGGGTTTAGTAGAAGTGTGGTGTTATGTTGATGTTCAGTGATATACCACACCACCTACTGGTAAAGGACCCCCTACTTTCTAGACTATGATGGATTCTTTATGTCCTTCAACATCCCTATCTTTCCTTCTGATGATGAGTTAGCTACTCGAATGATGTATGATATCTTGAATACACCATCTCTTGATTCAACATCATCGAGTTCACAGGGAGAATCATCTACTCAATCAGGGGAAGTAGTTGACGACAGTGACTCCTCCTCTGAAGATGAAGCTGAAGAAGATGACTAGAATAGTCAGGAGAAACAAGTTCCAGTTCCTGAAAGTCCACAAGCATCTAACGGTGATGCACCTTCGACTTCGGAACCTCAAACTCCCTCTACCTCAGATGCAGAACCAGATGTTCATAATCTTGGCTCAGAGGTAGTTGTTCCTACTACTCCAGGATCACGTCTAAATGTCTATCATCCCTTAGACAATGTCATTGGGGATGTCAGATCAGGAGTACAAACCCAAAATCAGCTGTACTAAGCTGATTATGCCTCTGTTATGGAAAAGGATACATTCATTATGGTGCTTATCGGTATTTTGTCTCGCAGTTTGAGCCAAAATATGTCAGTGATGCATTAAACGATGAGGCATGGGTGAGTGCCATGCAAGAAGAACTTCTTCTGTTCAAGAAGTTAGGAGTATGGACTCTGGTAGATAGACCTAAAGGTGCTAAGGTCATTGGCACCAAATGGGTCTTGAAATGCAAGAAGTATGACCAAGGGGTCATTATCAGGAACAAGGCTCGACTGGTTGTTCAGGGATTTCGCCAAGTCGAGGGGATTGACTACAATGAAGTGTTTGCACTCGTGGCAAGGATGGAAGCCATACATATCTTCCTTGCCTATGCATCGTATATGAAGATTAAAGTCTATCAATTAGATGTGAAGAGTGCATTCCTTCATGGGGAAATTCGAGAGACAGTGTATGTCAATCAACCCGAGGGATTTGAAGATCCTTATCATTGGGACAGAGTTTACAATCTCAACAAGGCTTTACGGGCTTCATCAAGCTCCATGGGCCTGGTTTGAGAAACTCTCAACTCATCTTGTGAAACACAACTTTTGCAGGGGAGTCATTGACTGCACACTGTTCATCAAAGAAAAAGATGGAGACCTACTGCTAGTACAAATCTATGTCGATGACATAATCTTCGGTTAAAAAGAACGAGAATTATGCAAAGAGTTTGAAGCAGTTATGAAGAAAGAGTTTGAGATGAGTGCTATGGGGGAGATGAAATTCTTTCTCGGGTTACAGGTGAATCAGACATCAAATGGGATCTTTCTACATCAGACCAAGTATGTGGGAGACATTCTCAGTCGGTTTGACAAGGAGAATGCTTCTGCTGCTGGGACTCCACTTGCTACAAATCATGATATAGCACCTGACGAAAATGGAGATTTGGTAGATGCCACAATGTACCGAGGAATGATTGGATCCCTCATGTATCTCCTGCCTCATGACCTGATATCATGTATGCTACATGTTTGTTTTCTAGATATCAGGCTAAGCCTAAGGTTAACCATCTGATCGGGGTCAAAAGGATATTTCGTTATCTGAAGGGTACACCCATATTTGGGTTGTGGTATCCTCATGATGATGACTTTGAGCTCATGGCGTATAGTGACTCGGATTACGGGGGCTGCAAGATGAACTACAAGTCTACATCAGCAGGGTGTCAATTCTTTGGGAGGAGATTAGTTACCTGGCAGTGTAAGAAGCAGACCTCGGTTGCATTGTCAACCTGTGAAGCGGAATATGTTGTTGCTGCAAGTTGCTGTTCATAAATCATTTGGATTCAACAGCAAATGCGGGACTACGGTTTAAAGTTTTCTTCTACTCCTATCTTTGTTGATAACTCTGCTGCAATTACAGTAACTAAAAATCTGGTACACCATCCAAAGACCAAACACATCGGTATTAAATACCATTTCATAAGAGACTGTTTTGAAAAGAACTTAATCGATGTGGTAAAAATTAATATTGACTTTCAACGCGCTGACCTCTATACAAAAGCCTTTGATAAACCACGTTTTCTATATCTGTTAGAGGTCAACGGCGTTAAAAAGAAAAGTGATGTTATTCCTGATGATGATCATCTGTAGTCCGATGCATTGTAGTTATATTTTTTTATTTTTCCTTATTTATTGTATTCTGTTTAAATTAAATTCATGTTATTTAGCTGTGTGTTAAAATCCTAAAATAATTAAATCCAGTATGATTTTAGAATTTTAGGGGGAGAGTAGGTCAGCTAGTAATATTATAAAAAAACGAGGGAGAAGGAGTGGATAGCTGATATAAGGTAGATCGTATCTGTGATACTGATTCAAACCTTTTGGAAAATGTTAGTACACAGAACAAATCAAAAGGGACTTTAAAAATTTAATTTAGAAAAGATGCAAAATTCAAAGGATAAGTCCTTGTAGTCTAAGCAATATAAAAGGAAGATGATAGAAAAACTGGTAACTACTAAGGTAACACAAAGAAAGTAGACCTAGAGCTTGCTAGACCACAAATGATATGTCGGTAGATTCAACACAATAGATGATTAGACCTGACAGGTGATCTCAAGATCAAACTAAGCTGTTCAACTGACTGTGGGCTGCCATCTTATCACTGGTTAACACAATCAACAATATTCCAATAAGGGGTAATGAGCATGTAAACGCCACAAATGTGTGCGGATGACCATAAATAGAGCAAAGCATGAAAAAAATAAGACAAATGCTATCAAGCTAATGAATATGTTGTTGGTGCATTGTGTGCAAAAGAAAATTTAGCTGCTCTAACAAGAAGATAGGTTGTGTGCCTCTCTGCTGTGCGATGGCACTGACCTGAGGATAAGAATAACTTTGATATTCTAGAGTTCATTGTTGTTTGCCGCCTCTCTGCTGTGCGATGGCACTGACCTGAGGATTGGCTTCTCTTTGAAAGCTCTAAGAATAGTCTCTTCTAGTAAAAATACCCGTAGACCGCTCAAAAGCTCCTGAGGAATGTTGATTATCATATAAGTGTGGGATCAAAATGTTAGTTGAAATAATTAAACCTAAAACTATCACCAGTTTGTGTCTAAAGTCTGTGTATGGATTTAAGAGGACAAATATACTGGCAATCATTGTGGCTGCAATTCTTGAAAGTTCAAATCAATGTGGGAATCTAATAGTACGAGTGTGATTTCCTAAATTTGCTAATGACTCTGGACGAAAACCAAGAATTGAGTATCAAAAGGTTTTGATAACAAGTCCCAAATGATTTGACTTGCCTGTATGATTCCAAATTTGAATTGGTCCAGGTGTGGTGAAACTAAATTGAAGCTGCCTATTCTAGAACCAAATCCTGTAGATGTCTATCTTAGGATTTATCTCTCACAAAAAGTCAAAAACAAGTTTTATTTTGTATTTAGTTTAAGTTTTAGTAGTAGTTTAGTTTTTTTTGGTTGTTTGTTCGTCGGACTATATAATGAAAATCAGTATGGGATTAACTCACCTAAAAGTGTCATGTCTGATATGGCCATATGTGTTTTCAAAGTTTAAAAGGGTCACGTCTGAGGTGACTAAATTGTTTAAAAGGATCACGCCTGAGAAAGGTTTTCAATTTAAAATGATCATGTCTGAGATTATCAAATACTCACAATGTTAATTTCAATAGGTAAAAAGGGTTTAAGTGCTAAATGTTCATAAGTGTAACCCATTCGTACGACTGGATCATAAGTACGAACCAACCATGAAAATGGATCCCATTCGCACGACTGGACATGAGATTGAGACATTCATCCGAATGAAAGCGCACGAATGAGACTCAGTCGGTTAACTGAGGATGCGAATGAAAGCGCGCGAATGAGTCAGTCGACCGACTGAGACTCAGTCGGCCAACTGAATGCGACTGACTAGGCCAATCGCACTATTGAGCCTCAGTCGCCCGAATGAACTGATCGAATGAGGCCAGTCGGCCGATTGAACTCAGCTTCAGTATTTAAAGGGCCATAGTCGATCGCATTCCACTCATCACCGTCAATCACTCCTAAATCACACCAACTACCGTTACTCTGCCGAAATTCCTCTAGAGCTTGTTTTTACATCTTTATTGATCTTCTGACGTGGGTTGTCGTTATACAGGTATATTCGAGTGAAATCTTACCGAAATCAGAACACATTGAATCCAAATTTGTGATATTCAAGTGAAACAAGAACCGGAATGAAATTGACCTAATAACCAACATAAACTAAGAAAAATGTTAAAATTAAGTTTAATAGGTTATTAGTGACAAGATGGCGAGTCTAATGGACCATTAAACCATGTTAAATTACTTGATTTGGTCAAGATTCAAACCACAGGCGACTGAACAGTGGGACAAGCGACTGGTCGACCGATGAACTCCAATCGCACGATTGAATCTTGAGATTGGGTCAATCGGCCGAATGCACCATGCGAATGAACTCAGTCGGCCGACTGAACCAATCGCAGACTCAGCCAACAGATTGAACTAAGTCGCATGTCTCATTCACCCGAATGAGCTCAGTCGCATGAAAGGACAACCTACTGACTTCAGTCGCATGATTCATTCGCACGAATGAATCAGATTGAATTTAAACTATACACCTTGAACTGAATTTTGAATGTATGACTTTCTAATGGTTCTGTGTCTTGTGTTTCTGGTCAATGGCTGATAGATGGTCATCAATCCAAAGCACAATATATGTGCTCATTTGGACCATACGACTCGGAAAAGGGCCGAGTTTACAGAGATTATTGCGTTCCTTCGACGTTCTCGGATACATAAAGCCATATCCACCGCGTACTCTTTACAGGTCGTTACATCAGGCTTTCTGGGAGAATGCCTCTATAGATCGTTCACGTGAGCCTTATAGCATACGGAGATCCATTCATGGTATGATATTGAGATTACAGTAGCTGACATCCAGAGAGTACTTGATTTTAGGGACGATACTGATCACCCCACCAGACTACATCCATTTATAGTCAGAGGTTGCTTTCTCAGGATCAAGTACGCTAGGACATCAACTCAGGTGTGCTCAACAAGAGCAGCCTGTGTCCCCAGTATAAGTACTTGGCGCATGTGATCCTGAAGTGTATTGCTTCTCGGAGGGGTGGGTTTGTGACCTGTCAACTAGATTCACAATGCCTATTGGCACTAGTGCTGAACCACCCCTTCAACTTCTTGAGCATGATCATCTCATATCTGGTGGAGAATCTGGAGGCCAAGAGGAAGGAGGGTTTTTGTATGTACCCCAAATTTCTGCTGCAGATCTTCACAAGAAAAGCTGCCATTACTTCCCAAGGAGAGCCATGATGCGGTTGCCTTAGAGATTATGGAAGACACGACTTTGGGTCGCATGAGAGTGTATCGGGGCAAGCAGGTAAAGCCCCAGGTAAAGAGGTTGATCGGCCATCTGGCCAATGAAAGATATGTGGCGCCAGGTAGACGCAAGTGGCGTCATGATGACAACGATTCAGACGATGAGAGGCTATTGCTGCCAGAGCATGATTCAGACGATGATGACAGTGGGGATGTTGGGGATGATATGCCTATTCCACCGAGGGGCACAACTTCAGATGTTATACCTCCAGTATCTGCCCTAACAGGCGATATAGCTTAGTCAGCGGGTTTCCACCAGGACTTCATACCTGGTGAGGAGGAAGAAGAGTCGGATGAGGATCCCTGACGAGGACTATGGGAAGCAAGGTTGTTCCCACAGAGTATGAACTCCGGGCGGTTAGTGAACGCCCTAGGGATTCGGGAGAGACGACTGTAGATCCTAGCTATGCCCTTGAGTCAGCTAGCCATGTTCTAGGGGGAGCATCCACCTCGACTGGATCGAGGAAGAAAAGGATGGCTCAACCCCACAGCCAGAAGAAGAAGAACAGAAGACTAACCTTCCTCACCACACAGCCACTACATCTACCACCACCACTACCACTTCTACAACCACACCTCCCACCACTGTACATATGCCAACCACCACCACACCTCCCACCACTGTACATATGCCAACCACCACCATATCTTTCACTTCTACATCACCTCCACTATCTCACAAACCTAACCCCATCTTCACCACATCCACCACCACCACCACTAGCCATCAAGCAGGACCCTCTTCCCATCCCGCACATATATATGGATCTCCTCTACCTCCAATTGGGGTAGAGGGACAACTTTCTACGTTGAACCGGATGGTGACGCGTTTATTAGCTGCTGATGAGGAGAAGACGACGCAGATCCGTCATCTGACAGATCTTACTGCAGCGCAGTCTCAGCAGATCTTGGAGCAGGCTCGGTTGATAGATGAGCAGGCCCAACAAATGGCTGCTTAGAGCCATGAGATCTCCTAACTCCAAGAGCACAGTGTCACATCTACTAAGAAGATTGAGGAGTTGGAGGAGGCTAAGAAGACCATCATGCTAAAGCTTAAGGGATCTAAAGACGAGCCACTAAAGATTAAAGTGGGAGACAAAGATGACGAGGATGATGATGAGGATGATGATGAGGATGATGATGATGAGACTGAGGATGATGAGGGGATTGAGGACGAAAGGATAGAGGAGAGGAATGAGGATGATGATGATGAAGGAGGAGATGCAGCTGCATCTGCGTCAGCTCAGGGTCAAGATAGACGATCAAAAGGAAATCAAGACCAACGAGCTTTCTCTTCTGCCTCACCTACTGCTGATCCAGTGATTCAAGATAAAAGTAATGATTAGATGATCATGTATTTGATAGCTTTTGTACTTGAATAATGTATTAAACTTATGTATTTGATATTTATATTAAGATTAATGTATTTCTGTCTTGATTATTAGCTAATGTTTGCTGTGTTGAATATTTTAAATCAAGCAGATCCTGATTTCCGAAGAGATAAATACGATATTGCTCCCCTCCAACAGGTCAAGACTCAACTGACATTGATTCTTGATCTGCAGGGTATTGTCAAGAGATCGGTTATGTATACTCCTGAGGAAGGAGAAATCATTCATAATCTTACCGGCGAGCAATTAGCTTAGATCTTCAAGTTAAATCCCGATGAGATTGTGAAGGATGCTCCAACGTGCGACTCGACAAGTGACGAAGAGTCAACGACGTTGATGAAATAGAGATAGAAGATGTCACTGCAGAGCACTACCCTCAGTATGCTAACAATAAGGGAAATGTGGTCCCCAATCTGGGTGAATCCCTTGTCAGTGATACGTTTGAGGTGTTAGACAAAATTGAGCAGGAGTCAGAGAAGATAGAGGGAATGGCACAAGCCTCAAATGATGATGTTGATATCCAAAAGGCTGAGTGGGCTGCCTGTTTTGAAGAAGTTAGAGCTCAACGCGATGCACCTAAACAGGACGCCTACACCAAACTCTACAGAGTCAAGAAACATCATAATGTGTGAGGCAGGATTAAAGCATGGGCATATTTTGAGGACCTTAACGTCTATGCAGTTAAGAGGGAGAAGGGCATAGAGTACTTTAGATTTCCACATGATCTAAAGACTCTACCAGGTTTTGAGCTCAACTAGCTGGCCAAACTGAAGCTGTTGTATGCTGACCCGAGAAAGATGTCAGGCTGGTTTGAGGCTGCCCTATGGAAGGAGTACCACACCAGGTGGGTTAACTTCAGACCCTAACAGCCTACAAGATACATCAGAAGGTCTAAAGTTGATGCCATTACTCGAAAGCCAAAGATAGTGTTGAAGTGGAGTCCTCCGCGCACGATGTCAAGAATCCCACTCAGGGAAATGCCACAGGACTTCACTCCACACTTTAAGTGGTGGTACTACGATTAGAGGACAGGAGAAGCGGTCATAGTCCTAAACAAAGAGGGCCAAATGGATACTATCAGGGTGTTTGACCCAATGTGGCTTACCCACTTGTCAGCTAATGATGTCTACACTCTATACAAGCAGCCACTGTTCTATGATACGCAGGATCTAGTACAAGCCCTTCAGTTCCAGAATGTCATTAGACTACGTTTTACATTTGAGATTCATGCAGGAGTCACAACAGAGGATAAGTACAAGAAGTATGAGAAGGTAATGAAGAAAACAAGACATTAGAGAGATCTATGTCCAAAGGGGAGTTTGTTGATACACGTATGTCCCTAGATCATGATACGAATGTAATAGATCTTGTTTGTCTGATTATGAGGTAATGTTTGGAATGATTAATGAAATGATATTGTTTGTTTGTTATTTATAATGTTTAATATTTCATTAATGAGTCGATGTTGAATTGGTTAATTAGTTTGTGGTTGTTTGAATTGTTACACATAATGTTATATTAATTAATACATTCAAACTTAACAAAATGAAGTTCTCATGCGAATGGCCCATGCGAATGGACCATAGCATGAATAACTACATACGAATGACTTAGTCGAATAACTAAACCAGGAGACTGGATCAGTCGTATGATTGTAACATAAGATTGGCTCAGTCGCACGACTGAACACTCAGTCGTGCGGATGAATAAACCACATGGTTCAATCGCACAACTGAACCATACTAATGGTTCAGTCACACGAATGAACAATACTAACCTATAAATACAACCTAATTCGTGGAAAAACGAGAGTTTTCATTCTATTTCGAATCCACACGTACCCTAGCCGTCCAGAAGCCTCCAAGTTGATACTCCAAGTTCATAGAACGCTGTAGATCGATTCCTAATCGATTCTTAATGTTTGATTCAATACTTTATTGATTCTACGTGCGTTCTCACTGATTGGATCGCCAATCAACTAGGATCCCGCACTATTTGGTTTGGTCTACACGTTAATCATTCGGTATTTCGTTCAAATACCAGGTCCTAATAGTTTGCTTGGATGATCTCCAAGACATTGCTGCTCCACCAAGTAAGAATACATACCCACTTGTTGATTTGGAATCTTTTATATCCGATATCCACTTTGCATCAGTATACCCGTCAATGACAGCTGGATGACGGGTATAATGCAATCCATATTTTCTTTTGTATCTTCTGTATCTAAGCACCCTCGTTATACTCTTCCAATGTTCTAAACTTGGATTACTAGTATATCTGCTTAGCCTACTAACCGCATATGCTAAGTCAGGTCTAGTACATGTCATTAGATACATTAAACTACCAATTTTCCTTGAATACCCTAATTAGGAACCCCCTCGCCTCTATTTTTCTTTAGATGTTGGGTGGTATCAACAGGAGAACGTGCTACATGCGTGTCTCCCGATTTGAATTTTTTAAGAATCTTGTACACATAATGACCTTAACTTAACACAAGACCATCTTGGGTTCAAATAATTTTCATTCCTAAATTACATCCGCTAACCCCATATCTTTCATGTCGAATCTTCCTTGCAACATGTCATTATTATATTTTATTATTTTTTCATTACTCCCAATGATAAGCATATCATCTATATAAAGTACAAAATTACATAACCTCCCGGTGTATCTTTCACATATACACATTTTTCACACTCATTTATTTTGAAACCGTTGTCAATCATGACACGATCAAACTTTTTGTGCCACTGTTTTGGAGCTTGCTTTAAGCCATATAATGACTTGACCAATTTACATACTTTACCCTCTTAACCATGGGTAGAGAAACGCTCAATTTACTCCATGTAAATCTCTTCTTCTAAATCGCCATTAAGAAATGTGGTTTTGACATCCATTTGATGTACTTCCAAAATCTTAATGACACAATAGCAAGAACCATTCGTATGGAGGTTATGCGAGTCACACGTGAGTAAGTATCAAAATAGTCTAGAACTTCCTTTTGTTTAAAACCTTGACTACTAGCCTTGCTTTGTATTTATCAATACCTTCATCGGATTTCATCTTCTTTTTGAATATCCAATGATATCCAATCGGTTTACAACCAGGAGAAAGATCTAATAGCTCCCAAGTATGGTTGGGAAGAATTGAATCAATTTCGTTCTTGATTTCCTCTTTCCACTGAGGTCCTTCCGTACAAGATACCACATCACAGTAGGTATTAGGCTCACCCTACTGGACCAAAGGATTTCTCAAACGTTGCCCTTATACTTCGTCTAATTTCTCCCTGTTCAACCTCGAGTTGTTCATGTTGACTATCATGAACTATGTCCTCAATTTGAATTGATGAACTTGCACCTCCATCATCAAACCACAATGATGATGATGCATGTGTTTGCCCTCGCATTGGAAACACATTTTCAAAATATGAAGCATTCCCCGGCCTTATCTCCATGATAGTGTTCTTTTGTACATCGGGATTGTTGGATTCATGTACAAGAAGTCGATGTAAATTACTGTTTTGAGCATATCCAATGAATATGCAATAAACAGTTTTGGGTCCTAGTTTTGAGCTTAAGGCGGTGGTACAATCACCTTAGCTAGGCACCCCCACACATTGAGATAATTATATAATGGTTTTCAACCCATCCATAATTCATAAGGGGTTAGATCCCTTTTCTTTGGTGGTATTTTATTTAAAATATAATTGGCCAAGAGGATAGCTTCCCCCCACATGTCATGGCTCATCCAGAGCTTATCAACATGGCATTCATCATCTTTTTTAAATTACGGTTTTTCCGTTGCGCAATACCATTTGATTGTGGTGAGTAAGGTGTCATACATTCATGTATTATACCACTTTTTGCACATAAATCGGCCAACGGTGCAACATATTCACCACCTCTATCACTTCGCACAATTTTTATTTTCTTGTTTAGTTGATTCTCAACTTCATTTTTATACAAGATAAATTTGTCAATTGCCTCATCCTTAATTTTAAGTAAGTATACATAGTAATATCTAGTGCAATCGTCAATAAAGGGTTTCGGTTATTCTATCAAGCAGTTTAAATGATGATCTTGTAAGTTTTGCCTCAATGCATGTTTCACATTTAGAGTTTTTGTCAATATGGAATGTAGGTATGCATTTTTAAATTTATTAATAGACGAATAGAATTATAACTTACATGTCCTAGTCTACCATGCCAAACATTTAAACTACTTTCAGAATTCAAACATAGATGTTCTAAGTCCAACTTTGAAAATCACTCGTTAATAAGAAAACAAAAACATTTTTAAGAAAAATTAACCTTTTAGAAAAAAAGGTTAATATATGAATGGTGTTTTTAAAATTTGTCTTAAGTTTGTAGGAACCGTTCATATAAAATAAAATATCAAACAAT
Organism: Flaveria trinervia; assembly: GCA_025506515.1. Taxonomy (NCBI): domain Eukaryota; kingdom Viridiplantae; phylum Streptophyta; class Magnoliopsida; order Asterales; family Asteraceae; genus Flaveria; species Flaveria trinervia. The sequence goes on from CM046456.1 coordinate 50,975,116, forward strand.
TTATTGATATACTTAATAAAAATGAATATAAATAAATGACTATCAATCACTTTTACAATGGTAAATATACAGAAATAGAAGAAACATAAATGTAAAAGCTGAGGATCGTTTTCACACGGGGCCCTTAAAACAAATTCCGAGCCTCCCAAGAGAACTAATTTTGTTTTCTAGGGTATAACAACCGAAGCAGTTTGTACTGCCAGAATTGATCTGGAACCCGAACTTGTTTGTAGACAGAGAGATAGATAACCTGTTTTGCTACAGGTTTCGAGTTGTGTTGGTGTATCTCTCTACTGAGCTACACTTAGTATTATAGTGGGGTTTAAACCATAACAGCTACCCAACCATTACTCAGCCATTAATCCGAAATCGTAACTGCTCATTTAATTCGTAATTAACAGTCGTCAGTCTTAGTCAACATTTAACGAAAGCTGTTCTGAGTCATAACTCTTACCACGCACCAAGTTCAATCACACCTGAAAAGACCCTCAAACCAACCTTCAAAATACAAAGGCGGCTCTCAAGCGGCTCGCGGTGATGCAAGTGTGCGAAGTGCAAAGTGCGCCATCAGAAGCGCCACATTGCGGCACTTGCCCACGCTGCGCGCGCGCATGTGTGCGAGTGCGATTGCGAGATAAGGGTGCTTCGCCCCCTTCACGAATCCCCTTACTGTGACACCTTAGGAAATAATATAGATAAGAGGTAATAGAATATAAACCATTTTCTATTCTTTCTTTCCTCCAATGTGGGACAACTTCCCACATTATAAATTCCTAATGTCATTAACCACATTAATTTTCATTCAACACATTAATTATTGATTAAATATTAATAATCATATTAATATTATCAATAAATTTCTAACAATCCCCCACATGATTGAAAATCACTTCTCCAAAAAATTTAGTAGTTAAGTGCTGCAGGTTAGGTAGGTCTTTTGTTTGTGTAGATACATGTGTACCTAGTTAGGAGCTTAATGTAAAATGTCTTTCATGTATTACATATATGTAATTGTATGAATGAAATGCAATATGTGGTTGATGCATATAATATTTAATATTTCATTGTTTATTGTATGATAACGCATATTGAACTAACTATATAGGTTTATGGTTTTTTACATAATTCTTAATCAATAATGATTGAGAAACATGTTCCAACTTAATGTGTGAAGTCTCATGCGAATGGACCATGCTAATGGACCATACACATGAATACTTCATGCTAATGGACCAGTCGCACGACTAAACTAGGAAACTGGATCAGTCGCACGATTGCGACATAAGATTGACTTAGTCGCACCATTGGACCTTAAGTCGTGCACATGGAATAATCGCATGCTTCAGTCGCACGACTAAACCATGCTAATGGTTCAGTCATACGAATGGAAAACCGTAACCTATAAATACCACCTAATTCATTGAAAAATGTAACAATTCGAATACCTACGCACATAATCGTACCCTAGCCGTCCAGAGACTCAAGAAAACTTGTTCCAAGTTCATAGATCACATTTGATCGTGTTCTAATCGTTCATAACATGTCTTAATCGTTAGATTGATCTTAACTGTGTTCTCCCTGATTAGATTGCCAATCAAATACGATTCCGCACTATTTGATTTGGTATACGCACAGAATCAGTTAGTACTCCATACGTAAACGGTCCTAACAAGTGGCATCAGAGCTTTGGCTCTTGATTTTGCGTGTGATTCAATCGTTTTCGGTGTAGATCTCACGTTTTTCATTTAAAAACACCATCTTTTTTTAGTAAAATAGTGTTTTTCAGTGTCTCCGGATCTAAAAGTTCACGTTTTTCGGCTTACGGCACATTAGGGTTTGTGAAAAATCGTATTTTTGTGTCAAAGTACCAAAAATCGTCGAATTTTCAAATCCAGCAGCCTCAGTCCCACGATTGGCTCAATCGCACGACTAAACTCAATCGTACCTCCCATACGCATGATTGAACTCAGTCACCCATCCATTCGTATGACTGAACAACCCATTCGCATTACTCATCCACACTTACTAAATCGAACGATTGACTCATCCGCATTGGTTCAACTGCAACATTGATTCATCCGCATTAGTCCATCCGCACGATTGACCAATCACATCTCCCCATTTGCACAGCGAAACAGTTTTCTTCTAACTCTCAAAGTATAAGGAAATGGAAGATTAGTACTCGGCGTTTACTGCAGGTAAGGACTCGCGTATCCAGAACTTGTTACTTCAGGAAAATGAGATTAGGAATCATAATAAGCCGCATAAGTTTATCACGTTAGACGATTACCCACGATGGACGCAAAGGTTCGAATTTTATCTTAATGGTGTTTATCCCAATCTGTGGGAATCAATCGAAACTGGTTATAGTATGCCGGTTGGTGCTCATGGCGTCAAACTTACTCTAGGCGGCATGACTGATAGCCAGAAGGTGAAATACAATGCTGAGAAGAAGGTGTATGCTCTGTTGACTCAGTCGATACTTAAGGATATATTCCATCAGTTTTCAAAGAATAAACAGGCAAAGAAATTATGGGAGGCTCTGGAAAAATGATACGATGGGAATGCATTGTTAAAATATCTAAAGGCAAAGGCTTTGAAGAAGGAGTTCGAAACTTCTCATCGATGGGTAAGGAGAGTTTGGATGATGTCATAGACCGATTCTACCATTTAATGAGTGAGTTGCACACTCATGGGGTTACAACGTCAATGAAAGATAATGTATCAAGCTTTGCTCATGGTCTGGCAGAGAAGTGGGACTCGTTTGTGTCTAATTTGAGACAGAACAATTTACTAGCAAAATTAGACATAAACGACTTCATCTTGAAACTAAGGGAGGAGGAACAGAGGATGGAGTACAGGTCTGAGAAAGGATCTTACGATCAGAACCCATCTCTGTATAATTCATCTTCCACATCAAAAAGCTCAGGAGCACCACTTCAAACTGCATTTGTGTCAAGTTTAGCAGCCTCTCCCTAAGCCTCTACTTCAGGATCTGAAATGTCAGGGTCATATAGCATCCAATATATAGTACATGAATCAAACACTACGAAGTTGAAGACCAAGAATCTCGGGAATATCACTGTGGAGATTGCAAGGATCATGTGGACCTCTTAGCTGCGGTTGTTCATTCTTATGATGGTCAGGTTGCATGAAAGATCGAAAATTGCCATCTGGATGATGAGGATTATGAGCCGGTGGACGAGAATGAATTGGAAAGAATGGACACTATGTGGGCATTGGCAAGTGCTCTTCGTAAAGCCAAGAACTTCATGAAGAAAACTAGACAGAACTTGATAGCTACAAAGGATACAACATTTGGTTTTTAAAAAAACCAAAGTTACCTGTTTCAACTATGGAGAAAAGGGGCACTTCAAACGTGAATGTGTGAAGCCCAAGAAGACTGGTAACAGTAATCCTTTCACATCATTAAACCGTAAAGACAAACCCACAAGTGAAGCTGCATCATCAATCAAAGATCTTAAGGCTTTGACTGCACAAGATGACGAAGGTCAAGATTGGACCATTCGTTTTGTATCCCCGGGTGAGTCAAACATTGCAAATGTTGAGGTATTGGATGATGACACTGCAAGTGAAGGTGATATAGCAGTTGAACTAGTAATGTCAGACCATGAAGATACTGCTAATATGGTCACTCACCTGAATGAAGAGGATCTCAGAACTACAGGTTCAGAATCTCCAACATCTGAGAAGTCAAACTCTGCACTGATGGCTGATTCAACCTAGTCTTCACAGGTAAGTACCACAGACCAACTTTTTGATAATCATGCTTGCAATGAATGTAATAAATTTAGAGAGCGCATAGATTCAAAATTTGCTAGGTTGTTAGATCACAATGATAGCTTAGTAAATGACTTACAACTGTGCATAGAGGCTAACCGGATTTTAAAACAAAATGAGCAAATGACATTAAGTTCTGTATAAACTCCCTGGAAGCAACTAAGAAAGAAAAAGAAGTTTTGGAAGTCGAAGTAAACTCATTATAACAAGAACTGCATAGTTGGACAAGTTCTTCTTATATTGTCCAACACTTAGTGAGGGAACGAAACAATGGGGAGGGGTTGGGATACAAGGTGGTTCCACCACCACATGAGACATTTTTAAATGCTAAATGTATACCGGTAAATAACAACCCTGTCAAGGATCATGTGGTGTCCACTCCTCTAGTTAGTGATCCAGATTCCACGAGTAAATCGGGGAATCTACCACTAAACAGTAGGAGGCCACTTTAAAATATAAAGGAAAGATGCATATTGTTAATTTGGATGAGAAATTTGAAAAGGTTAATGTGGAGTTAGGTTCTAACATATCTAATTCAAAACCCGAAAATACCAAACAAGTTAACCGACCACGTGCACCATGTCTTAGTCCAAATAAACAAAGGGGTAAAAATGTTCAAAGTGTTCAAATAATGAATTTTGTTAAAGAAGCTAAAACATCTAAACAAGAAGTGTCCAAACCCAAACAGACTTAAGTCACACCTGTGCCACACACCTCCCCACAGAAACAGTTCCACCAACGTCTAGAAAGTAGATCATGCTATAATTATGGAAAGTATGGACACATTGCTTCTAACTGTCCTTATTATCAGGCACCAAGAAAGAAAGTTGAACTTCATGATCCTAAACGAAGGTCTTCTAAAAGGAGTTCTATCACTCCACCAAAAAGGATTAGTGAATATAAAGTTCAAACTATAAGCCAGTCGTCTATGTATCACAAACAGGCCTTACACAAAACTGGCCTATGGAAAGAAAAATCAAGTACAGTGTCTCATAATGAGAACAAGAAGAAAATATTTCTACCCTCACCCTCAAATGGACAGTGGGTAGAATTTATGATGTGTGATATCTGTGGGTCACCTAAGCCAGTTAAGGCTTGGGTCCCTAACCTAAACTAATCATTTCCTTTAAATGTGCAGGGTGTCCGTTATAGTGCTTCTACAAATACCTGGATTGTAGATTGCAGAGCATCAAGGCACATGACTAGGAACTTTCTCTACTTTCAAACATCAAAGAAATTAAACGAGGACACATTTCATTTGCTGGAAATAAAGGAGGTTACATCACAGTTCAAGGGGAAGTGGAATACCAGAAAGTGAAGTTTGATAAAGTAACTTTGTTCAACAACCTTAAAATAACTTACTTTCTGTATCCCAAATCTGTGACAAAGGCTTTAAGGTAGTCTTTGACAACAAGAAGTGCTATGTGTTGAAGAAGGATTATGTAATCTCGGAGGATCAAGTCTTAATGTCAGCTTCAAGATATAATGATCTATATATCTTGGATCTATTAAAGGCCTCCACAACTGATCATGAAGTACAATGCTTCTTGTCAATGGCAATAAAGAAAGACTCCATCTCCTGGCATAGGAGAATGGGACACATAAATCCCCGGAAGATGAATCACTTCATCCAGAATGATCTAGTGCGTGGAGTAAACGTTAAGAACTTCCAATTACTGGATTTTTGTGTCGCTTGTAAGAAAATAAAACATACCAAGAAGGCTCATAAGGCTAAGAAAGTTAATTTGTTACCTCTTTAGGTTCTTCACATGGATCTGTTTGGTCCAGTTAGTAAAAGGAGCATTGCTGGTGACTTGTACTGCTATGTAGTTATGGATGATTACTCAAGATTCTCTTGGGTGAGATTTCTGAAATCCAAATCAGAGACATTTGAATCATTCAAAGAGCTGGTAACTACATTGGAGTCACCCTACAAGCTGAAGGTACGACAAGTTCGCTCAGACAACGGTACCGAGTTCAAAAACCAATGGATGGAGGCATTCTACAAAGAAAAAGGAATTGTGCACCAGTTCACATCTGCCTACACTCCTCAAATGAACGGAGTTGCTGAGAGAAAGCATCATAGGTTGATAGAGACAGCCCGAGTGATGCTAGGAAACTCGAAACTGCCCATTCAATTCTGGAATGAGGTAGTTGCCAATGCATGTTACACCCTAAATCGAGTCCTGGTCGTCAAGCGTCATGTTAAAACATGTTACGAGTTACTGCAATGACGTAAACCTAATCTAGAGTACCTCGAACTGTTTGGAGCACCATGTACTCTTTTAAAGAAAACTCAGCCAGGGAAGTTCAGCGAGAAGGCTGAAGAAGGAATTTTTCTAGGATACAACATACCGAATTAGAGAGTTTACAACAACTCAACGGTCAAGTAGAAGTGTGGTGCAACGTCGATGTTTAGAGATACACCACCCCCTCTGCTAGCAAAGGACCCACATTCTTCTTCGATTATGATGGATTCTTTAATTCCTTCAACATTCTTCTCTCCCCTCCTGAAGATGACTTAGCAACCAAATTGATGTATGATGTCTTAAACACACCGTCATAAGACTCAACAACATTAGGTTCAAAAGGTGAGTCTTCCACTCATTCAGGGGGAGCACTGGAAGTAAGTGACTCTTCCTCTGATGATGAAGACATGGAGAACGCATGGTGGATCAGGAGGAACAGGTTCCTCCTACTACAAGTACAGAAGCATCTGATGTTGATGCCTTTGACACTTTGGAACCTCACACTCCTACTGCCTCAGATACCGAACCTGCTGTTCACAATATGGATAATGAGGTAGTGGTTCCTACCACTCCTGGATCACGCTTAAATGTTTATCATCCTTTGGACAATGTCATTGGGGATGTCAGGTCAGGATTTCAAACAAGAAATCAACTATACTCAGCTGATTATGCCTCAGTAATGGAAAAGGGGTATCTTTATGATGGTTCGTACCAATGTTTTGTGTCTCAATTTTAGCCAAAATATGTTAGTGAAGCCCTAAACGATGAGGCGTGGGTGAGTGCCATGCAAGAAGAACTTCTTCAATGCAAGAAGGTAGGTGTATGGACACTGGTGGATAAACCTAAAGGTGCTAAGGTCATTGGAACCAAATAGGTCTTGAAATGCATGAAAGATGACCAAGGGGTCATAATCAGAAACAAGGCTCGACTTGTAGTTCAAGGATTTCGACAAGTCGAGGGGATTGAATACAATGAAGTCTTTCCACCTGTGGCGAGAATGGAAACAATCTTATCTTCCTAGCCTATGCCTCATACATAAAGATTAAAGTTTATCAACTGGACGTAAGGAGTGCATTTCTTCATGGTGAAATCCGAAAGACAGTGTATGTTAGTCAACCTGAAGGATATGAAGATCCGTATCATCGGGATAGAGTTTACAAACTAGACAAGGCTCTCTACCGGCTCCATCAAACCCCAACAGCTTCGTATGAAAAACTCTTAACTCATCTTGTGAAACACGGCTTTCGCAGAGGAGTAATTGATTGTAGATTGTTCATCAAAGAAAAGGATGGTGACTTACTTCTTGTTCAAATTTATGTTGATTACATAATCTTCGGCTCCAAGAATGAAGAACTATGTAAAGAATTTGAAGTAGTAATGAAAGCTGAATTTGAGATGAGTGCCATGGGAGAGATGAAATTCTTTCTCGAGTTACAGGTGGATCAGACACCAAAGGGCATATTTATACATTAGACTAAGTATGTAAGGCATATTTCTACATTAGACTAAGTTAGTTTAATATGGAGAATGCTTTGGCAGCTGGGACTCCACTTGCTACAAACCACGACGTAGCACCCAACGAAAATGGTGATCTGGTGGATGCGACCATGTACAATGGAATGATTGGATCCCTCATGTACCTCACTACCTCAAGGCCTGATAACATGTACGCAATGTGTCTTTGCTCCATATGTCAGTCAAAACCAAAAGTCAACCATCTCATAGGCGTTAAAAAGTTATTTCGTTATCTGAAGGGTACTCCAACACTTAGGTTGTGGTATCCTCATGACGATGACTTTGAGCTTACAATGTATAGTGACTCGGATTATGGCCGCTGCAAAATGAACTACAAGTCAACATCAGCAGGATGTCAATTCTTTGGGAGAAGATTAGTCGTGCGGCAGTGTAAGAAGCATACATCAGTTGCTCTGTCAACTTGTGAAGCTGGATACGCTGCTGCTGCAAGCTACTGTTCACAAATCATCTGGATTCAACAGCAAATACGGGACTATGGTTTGAAATTCTCTAACACTCCTATATTTGTTGATAATTCTACTGCTATAGCCGTAACTAAAAATCCGGTCCAACATCCTAAGACCAAACACATGGGAATTAAATATCATTTTATACGTGATTGTTTTGGAAAGAATTTAATAGATGTTTTTAAAATTAATACGGATTTTCAACACGCTAACCTCTACACAAAACCTTTTGATAAACCAAGATTTTTATATCTGCTAGAGGTCAACGGGGTGAAAAAGAAAAGTGAAGTGATTCCAGACGATGAAAGTACATAGTTCGACGAGTAGACTTATTTTTATTTTATTTTATTTTATTTTATTTTATTTCTTCGCTTATTAAAATTCTAAACGCAAAAACATTTTTGGTTTTAGAATTTTAGGAGGAGAATAGGTTAAATTAGTATTAAATTAGTTGTTTTAATTACTGTATAAAAAAACGAGGGAGGAGGACAGTTTAGCTAATAGAATTGAGATCGTATCTGTGATACTGATTTAGTGTTTATGGAAAATGATAGTACATAGGAACAAAGAGTTTGGGACTTTAAAATAATGTAATTGTTTAAGATGCAAAATTCGAAGTATAAGTCTTAGAACTCTAAGCAACATAAAAGGAAAAATGATAGTAAAACTAGCTGCTAATAAGGTAACACGGAGAAAGTAGACGTAGAGGTGGCTAGACCATTAGATGATGTGTCGGTAGATTCAACACAATAGATAAGTAGACCTTATTGGTGATTTCAAGCTCAAACTAAGTTGTTCAACAAGCTATGGGTTATCATCTTATCCCTGGTTAACACAATCAACAAAGTTCCAATTAGGGATGACGAGCAAACTAAACGCCACAAATGTGTGCGGATGACCATAAAATGAGCAAAGCACATGAAAAAATGCAAAAAGCAATCAGTCTAATAACCTATGTTGTTAGTGCGATCTGTAAAAAAGAATATAATTGCTCAAACAAGAAAATAGGTTGTGTGCCTCTCTTCTGTGCGGTGGCACTGACCTGAGGATAAGCATAACCTAAATATTCTAGAATTCATTGTTGTTTGTGCCTCTCTGCTGTGTGGTGGCACTGACCTGAGGCTTAGCATCTCTTTGAACGCTCTAGAATAGTTTCTTCTTGTATAATACCCGTAGACCGCTCAAAAATCTCCCGAGGAACGTTGATTACCATATAAGCGTGGGATCCACAAATGCTTGTTGAAATAATTAAACCTTAAATCATCACCAATATGTGTCAAAAATCTGGGTATGGATTTAAGAGGACAAGTATACTGACAATCATTGTGAGATGCAACTATTGAAAGTCAAAATCACTGTGTGCATCTTGTAGCTCTAGTATGATTTCCTAAACTTTCTAATGAATCTCGATGAAAACAAGAATCTAGCATCAAAATGATTTGGTAAAATGTCCCAAATGATCTGATAAACCTTTATGATTCCATAATGAGTCCCTCCAGTAATGATCAAAGTAACTTGACGCTATACTGTCTAGGAAGAATAATCTGGTAGATACTTATCTTAGGATTTCAACCTCACACAAATATACAAAAATATTTTTTTAGCTTGGTTTTATGTTTAGTTGTTTAATTTAGTTAACTTAAGTTAATTGAGTAGTTAAATTTCGGACTACGTATCGGAAGTCAATCTGGGATTCACTCACTAAAAAGGTCACGTTTGAGGTCACAAATTGTTTTGGTGGTAAAAGGATCACGTCTGAGGTGATCAATAGTTTTTCTAAGTTAAAATGGTTATGTCTGAGATGATCAATGGTCAAAATATCCGATCAATAAGTAAAAGGGCTAAGTGTAAGAATGGTCACAAGGTCAAACTCATAAGTATGAGCCATTTGCATGACTGGACCATTAGTATGGACCAGTCGTACGATTGGACCATATGAGTGAGCCCAATTACACAACTAACCTACACGTATGGACCAAACATGTGATTGGACCATAAGCATTGGTCAATCCATACGATTGGATCATCAGAATGAACCAATCTCACGAATGGAGGTGCCCGAATGAGACAGTCGCATGACTGAAACCTAGTCGCAGGACTGAAGGTGACCAACTGTGCTAGTCACACGACTGAGCCTCAGTCGCACCACTCAAGAGTGCGAATAGGTTCAGTCGCACGACTGTAGGAAACCCTATTATAAATAGAGAGGGAGTCGATCGCAATCACTCATCACCCCCAAATTGCCTTTAAATCATACCATTGTACCGTTACGCTGCCAAAATCTTGATTTAGTGTTATAGACAGATTACTAGCTTCTAATGATCTCGCTTGATTATACAGGTAATGTACAACATTATCTACTCAAAGGCACATCAAATCGTGCCCAAAATCGATGCAATTGAGCCCTAATAATAACCGAAACTTAGTACACAAATTAAACCTTTAAAACTAAGTCAATCGCTAACTTAAAATGTGTTAGATGTTAATTGGAACGATTGCGAGTATAATGAGCCACACCACAACTTCTAACATCAAGTTTTGCTAAAGATTTGATTTTGAATGGAAACTCAGACCATCATGCGAATGGACGTACTGATGAACTTCAATCGCACGACTTAGCTGGGCGAATGGCACAATCGCACGACTATACCATGCGTTTGAGTTCAGTCGCACAACTGTGTCAATCGCATGGAACAACATACGACTAATCTCAGTCGCTCATTCAATCGCACGAATGAGTTTAATCGCACGACTCACACTTAATCGCACTGTCCATTCGCACAACAAAACAGAAGGATTCAAGTCTAATAAATTCAAATGTCATTCAGTTACACACACCCTAATGTTTATCTGCCGTGTGTTACAATAGCATGGCTAGTCGGTGGACGATGAGCACAAAGCACAACATATGTGCTCATCAAGATATGACATTCCGTAGCACGTCTGAGTTCGTGGGCATTATTTCATTTCTACGAAGATCGAGGATCTTCATAGCTATCTCCACTCCGTGCACCCTATACAGATAGATACAGCAGGCTTTCTGGGAAAGCGTTGTTGTAGATAGGACCTCAAAGCCTCACCGGATTCGGAGTTCTATATTTGGTCAGGACATTGACATCAGTGAGGAGGATCTATGGACAGTCTTAGAGTTGGGAGATGATGGTGATTGCCTTACCAGACTGCATCCGTTGATAGTTAGTGGATGTTTTCTTCGGGCTAAGTACTCGGGGGACATCAACGCAGGTGTGCTCAACAAGAGCAACCTGTGCCCCCAGTTCAAATACATAGCCCATGTGCTGCTGAGGTGTATAGCATCGAGGAAGGGCGGATTTGATGAGTTATGAGACCAGATCCAGAACGCCTATGTAGCCCTGGTGCTGAACCACCCGTTCAGATTTTTGAGGATGATCTTTACCTACTTGGTGGAGAACATAGACGCCAAAGGCAAGGAAGGCTTCTGCATGTACCCTCGTTTCATTCAAATGATCATCGATCAGAAGCTTCCTTTGCTGTCCAAGGAGAGAGAGGATGCAGTGACACTAGAGGTGATGGATGATACCACCCTGGGAAGGATGAGGGTGTACCGGGGGAAGCCGGTGAAGCCCCCGATAAGGAGACTGTTTGGGCACTTGGCCCGAGAGGACTACGTGGCGCCAGCTCAGAGGAAGTGGCGACACGATAACAGTGACTCAGATTCTGAGCTAATCGTGCTCCCATCCGACGACTCTGATGATGATGATAGTGGTGATGGTAGAGGTATTGGCACCACCCAATATAGGGCCACTACCACAGATGTTACATCTCGACTGTCCACCCACGGAGGAGCTGATATGGCAGGATTCCATCAAGATTTCTGTCCTGATGGGGAGGAGGAAGATGACGAGGAGCCTTTAGTTTGGACGGTGGGTAGCAGGGTGGTTGCCACCGAGCGAGGGATTAGGTCAGTAGGTGGACACCAAGGTGAGTCTTGGGAGGCTACTACTGATCCATCTTACACCCCAAACCAGCCCGGCAGCCAAGGGGGAGCCACTGTATCCAAGGGCTCGAGGAGAAAGAGGATGGCTCAACCCTATGGCAAAAAGGGGAAGAGGCCAAGGTTCACACTAACCACATCCACTCCCACTGCCACCGCCACCACTACAACGATCGCCACCATATCCACATCTACCACAACTCCTACCACCACCACTATCACACCACCTTTCACTACCTCACTGCCATCCACCACCACTACAACCTACCCTTCACCACCCAGTCATATACCACCACCCTTATTCACCATAGCCATCACTACCACCACCAGCCACCAAGCCGGACCATCATCCCATCCGACATTCACCACAAGACCATCTCTACCCCCATTGGGGTAGAGGAACAGCTGGCAACATTTAACCATATGATGCTGAAGCTATTGGCTGCTCATGAAGAGAAGGCTGCCCAACTACATCAGCTTGTGGTGCTAAACGCTACCCAAGCACAGTAGATCTCAGAACAAGCTCAGCAAATTACCCAACTCCAGGAGCATAACGTCCAATCAGCAAAGAGAATAGAGGAGTTGGAGGCCACTAACAAGACCATCATGCTCAAATTAAAGGGGATCTAAGATGAGCCCCTCAAGATCAGAGAATGAGATGATGATGATGATGATGATGATGATGATGAAGAAGAGGATGATGATAGTGATGATGATAAGGCTAGTGAAGATGAGGGATAAGGGGAAGGTAGAATGATGATGATGATGATGATGAAGGAGATGCAGCTGCATCTGCCTCAGCTCAGGGTCAAGAGTGACGTACAAAGAGAAATCAAGACCAAGGAGCCTCAACTTTTGCCCCATCTACTGAGAAGCAAGCTATTCAAGGCAAAAGTCATGATTAGATACTTATATATTTGAAAGCTTTTGTACTTGAATCATGTATTAAAATTATGTACTTAATGTTTATGTATCTTTATCAAATGTTTGATTGTCTTGATAAATTACTAATTGTTGATGTATTTGCATGTTTAAATCAAGCAGATCAATCATCTCAACAAGATGAGTATGATGTTGCTCCCATTCAACAAATCAAGTCTCAACTTACATTGATTCTTGAGTTGCAAGGGATAGTCAGAAGGTCCGTAAGCTATACTCGTAAAGAAGGAGAAATCATTCATGACCTTACTGATGAATAACTTGCTAAGATGTTTCGGCTCAACCTGGACGAGATTGTCAAGGATGTTCCTACTTTTCAAGTTGCAAGTGACGATGAGCTTAATGACATAGATGAATCGAGATAAAGGATGTCACTGCGGACCATTATCCAGAGTACACTGATCGAGAGGGAAATATAGTCCCCAACTTGGGTGATTCTCTCGTTAGTGATACATTTGACAAGCTAGATCAGATAGAGAGAGAGTTTGAGAAGAATAAGGGTCAAGCCCATGCCACAGACATCGATGTTGATATCAAAAAGGCTGAATGGGCGGCATGTTTTGCTGAGATCCGAGCTTAGCGCACTACACAAAAGCCAAATGTCTACACCAAGCTGTACAAAGTTAGAAACACTTAAAGGTGTCAAGCAAGATCATCGCATGGGCTTATTTTGAGGATATGAATGTATATGCAGTGAAGAGAGAAAAGGGTATAGAGTACCTTAGATTTCCACACGATCTAAAGACTCTCTCTGGTTTTGAGCTCAACCAGCTGGCATGCCTAAAGTTGCTATATGCTAATCTGAAGAAAATGTCAGGCTAGTTTGAGGCTGCATTAAGGAAAGAGTACCACACCAAGTGGGTAAACTTCAGACCTCAACAATCAAAGAGGTACAACAGAAGGTCTAAAGTTGATCCCATTACTGGAAAGCCTAAGGTAGTGCTGAAGTGGAGTCCTCCACGTACAATGTCAAAAATCCCTCTAAGGGAAATGCTACAGGACTTCAATCCACACTTCAAGTGGTGGTACTATGATTTGAGAACAGGTGAAGCGGTCATAGTCTTACAAAAGGAGAGCCAAATGAATACTATCCGGGTATTTGACCCTATGTGGTTGACTAACTTGTCTACTGATGATGTTTATGCTCTATACAAGTAGCCACTATTCTATGATTCACAGGATACTGTACAAGCCCTCCAGTTTCAGAATGTGATAAGGCTCTATTTTGCATTTGAGATACATGTCGGAGTTACAAGAGAGGAAAAGTACAAGAAGTTTGAAGAGCTAATGAAGAATGTTAGAAAATGATGTAAACTAGGTCCAAGGAGGAGTTTGTAGATAGTGTACCTAGTTTAAGAGCTTAATGTAAAATGTCTTTCATGTTTTGCATATATGTAATTGAATGGGTATGAATGAAATGCATTGTGTGGTTGATTCATATAATGTTTAATATTTCATTGTTTATTGTGTGATAACGCATATTGAACTAGCTATATAGGTTTGTGGTTGTTTACATAATTCTTAGTTAATAATGATTGAGAAACATGTTCAAACTTATCATGTGAAGTTCTAATGCGAATGGACCATGCTAATGGACTATACGCATGAATACTTCATGCTAATGGACCAGTCGCGCGAATGAACTAGCAGAATGGATCAGTCGCACGATTAAGACAAAAGATTGACTCAGTCGCACGACTGGACCTTCAGTCCTGCGGATGGATCAATCGCATGCTTCAGTCGCAGGACTGAACCATGCTAATGGTTCAGTCGTCGAATGGAAAATCCTAACCTATAAATACCACCTAATTCGTGGAAAAACGTAACAATTCGAATACCTACGCACATAATCGTACCCTAGCCGTTAGAGACTCAAGAAAACCTGTCTCAAGTTCATAGATCACAGTTGATCGTGTTCTAATCATTCCTAACATTTCTTTAATTGTGGAAAAACATAACTATTTGAGTTGGTATACGCGCAGAATCAGTTAGCACTCCGTATGTAAACAGTCCTAACAGTTTGAACCTTCCTTTGTGATGTATACTTAGTCTCCTAGTGGTATGTAGACACAATGTATTTGAACAAACCTTGTTTTATGTAGACGATAATATACAATCACACAACACTATTCCTGGTACTGCGGGAGCTCTCGTATTTGTGCCTCCGCACAAATTCATTCGAGGCGACCCACTTCTCTCTAACATAGGTTATTCGATGAATCATTAATAGCATCATAGTTATATTGATTTCCATGAATCATCTACCATGATATCATGTTCCTAGTTTATGTTCTTAATGTATAATTGTTTCATTTCTTACACATGTGTAAAGTAATTATTCAATGAATATGTGTTTGATGTTTACTTATCTTTGATTATTTCATATGTATGAACTTCATATATAGGATTGAGGTTATTGTATATAGTTCTTTGTCAATGATGATTGAGAAATATGTTCAACTTAGTCGGGTGATTATTCATGCTGATGGACCATACTTATGGACCATATGCCTGAATAAGTCATACTAATGAATCAATCGCATGACTGAACTAGGAGATTGGATCAGTCGTATGAGTGAGACATAAGATTGACTTAGCCGCACGACTAAATTTTCAGTCGTGCGTATGACTCAATCGCATGACTCAGTCGCACGACTGAACCATGCTAATGGTTCTGTTGTACAAATGGGAACTGCAAACCTATAGATACCAATTAATTGGTAGAAAAACATAACACTTTGAGAGACACTTCGAATATACATAAACCCTAGCTATCCAGAGCGTCCAGAAAACTGAATCCACATCATAGTTCGTTCTTGATCAATTTCTACACTTCTTAACGTTTGCTTTATTGTTATATTGATCGGGTTATCATTCTTAGTGATTGGATTGCCAATAAAATAGGATTCCGCACTATTTGATCTGATATCACATGGAATCCATTAGTACTCCATACGTACTCGGTCCTAACAAGTGGTATCAGAGCCTTGGCTCTTGATTTTGCATGGATTCGATTAGTTTTGGTGTTAAAACCTACGTTTTACATCAAAAGGGTCACCACTTTGCATCAAAAAGTTATTTTTATACATCTGCATGCATTAAAGTTTTGGTTGTTAGTCATACGACAAATTAGGGTTGCTGGAAAACTCATATTTTGTGTTAAAGTGTCAAAGATATTTGATTTTATAAAAAAACAGCAGCCTTCAGTCGCACGTTTAGCCCATTCGTATGATTGAACTCATTCGTATACTCCATTCACACGACTGAACTTAGTCACATCTCTCATCCGCACGATTGAACAACTTCAATCGGTTAGTCCAATCGCCTTCATACGCACGACTGAATGCAATCGCACGATTGAATTCATTCGCATCCTTCATTCGCACGAGTGACCCATTCATATAGCCCATTCGATGAGTGAAACTATCATGTTCTAAGTTTACCAAGTTTAAAGCCATGGAAGACCAATTTGCTGCCTTTACTGCTAGAAAGGACTAACGCATCCAGAACCTTCTACTTCTAGAGAATGAGATTGGAAACCATAACAAACTGCCAAAGCTGTTAACCTTCGATGAATACCCATAGTGGAAACAAAGGTTTGAAATCTACTTAAATGGAGTTTAGGGTTTAGGGTTTACATGGTACCAGTCAGTGCTAATGGAGTCAAGTTGACCTTGGGAGGAATGAGCGAAGCCCAGAAGATTTTATTTAATGCTGAAAAGAAAGTATATGCCTTGTTAACTCAATCTATACATAAGGACATTATTCATCAGTTCTCAGAGAACAAGCAGGCTAAGAAGTTATGGGAGGCATTGGAAAAGAGATATGATGGAAATGTAACTCTGAAGGCACTGAAGGGAAAATCTCTTAAAAAGGAGTTTGACAATTTTTCTACAATTAGGAATGAAAGCTTGGATGATATCATCGACTAATTCTATCATCTAATGAGTGAGCTGCACACTCATGGCGTGACCACATCCATGGAAGATAAAGTTTCTAGCTTTGATGATCGTTAGCCTGATAAATGGGATCCATTTGTGTCTAATTTGTGACAAAACGAAATTCTTGCTACTTTAGACAGAAATGATTTCATCTTGATGTTAAGGGAGGAAGAACTACATATGAAATATAAGTCAAAGAAGAATCCTATGTTTAGAATCCTTGACTATACAACTCAGTTCCAACTGTAGCTGTTTTAGGAGCACCATTACAAACGGCGTTTGTGTCTAGCTCTTTTGCTCCTCCCTAAAGCAATGCATCAGGAACTGAAATGTCAGGTTCATCTCGAACCCAATATATAGTTTCTGAGGCAAACACTACAATGTTGAAGACCACGAATCTTGGAAATGTCATAGTGGAAGTTGCTAAAGAGCACATGGACCTTCTAGCTGCTGTTGTACAATATTATGATGGTTTAGTTGCTAGTAAGATTGGAAATTGTCATCTTGTTGATGACGACTACAAGAGAGTTGATGAAAATGAGCTAGAAAGAATGCATATAACCTTGGCTAGTGCTATCAGTAGAGCGAAGAAGTTTGTGAAGAAGACAAGGCAAAATCTAGTTGCAACCAAAGATACAACTTTTGGGTTTGACAAAACCAAAGTCACATGCTTCAAATGTGGTGAAAAGGGGCACTTTAAACGTTAGTGTTTAAAGCCAAGAAAACAGGAAATTGAAATCCGTTTCCTACATTCAACCATCAAGACAAGGATAAGATTGAAACTTTATCCTAAGGTAAACAAACAAAGGCTTTGACTGCTCAAGGTGATGAAGGTCAAGATTGTTCTTTCCAATTTGTCTTTGAGGGTAATCTAAACATCACTTTCGTTGATGCATTGGATGATGGATCTGCCAGTGAAGGAGACATCATAGCTGCATAGCTTTCAGATAACGAATAATCTATGGATGTTGTTGATCATCTAGTTGATGAAGAATTTAGAGCCACGATTTCAAAATCTATGGCCACCGAAGGGTCTGACTCTGCTTTGATGGCTGATTCATTCATAGGTAAGTTCTAAAGAACAATTATTTGAAAAGCATGCTTGTATTGAATGTAACAAATTTAAAGAAAGCATTGATTTGAAATTTGCTAGGTTATTAGAACATAATGATAATCTAGTAAAGATTTACAACTCGGCACTAATGCAAATTGTATTTTAAAACAAAATAAGTGCAGCTTCAAAGAAAAGATAGAACTTTTGGGGAAACAGCTAGGGAAACTAAGTTTGTTGCCTTAAATCAATCAAATGAAATCAAGTTTTATTTAAATTCTTTGGAGGAAACTAAAAAGGAAAAAGCAGTTTTGAAAGTTGAGGTTGACTCATTAAAACAAAAACTGCACAGTTTGGCGAGTTCTTCTCACATAGTTCAAAACTTAGTGAAAGAACAAAATAACGGGGAAGGTTTGGGTTATAAGGTAGTACCGCCACCACATGAAATCCTTCTTAACACTAAATGTAGACCAATTAATAACACTCCCGTAAAGGATCATGTGGTGTCCACTCCACTCGTTAGTGATCCTGATTCTATGGGTAAACCTATGAAATTTGTCACTAAATAGAAGGATCTTACCTTGAAATCAAAAGAAAAGATGCCTGTTAAGAATTTGGATAATAAATTGAAAAGGTAAATTTAGGGATAGGTTCTCAAACGTCTATCTCATCCAATTAACCATAAATGTGTTACTCATCAAGGTCCAAATAAAATGAAGTTGAATGATGTTCAAAATGTTAAAACAATCAATTTTGTTAAAGCACACGAAACATCTAAAGAGAAGTTAGAAAACCTAACCGGACACATCCCAAACCTCTACCAAACTCAACCTTATCTCAAACTGTTCCTCAATCTATAGAAGGGAGATCATGCTATAGTTGTGGGAAACGAGGACATATCCCTCCTAATTAACCTTACCATCAGACAACCAAAAAAATTGAACTTTTTAATTAAAAACCACGATTTTCTAAAGTTAGATCTAACACTTCACCTAAGAGTTTTAGTGAACCTAAAGTTCAAACCATAAGCGAGTCGTTAGTTTACCACAAACATGCCTTACATAAAACTGGTTTATGGAAATAAAAATCAAGTATAGTGTCTGATAGTGAGGAAAATAAGAAGAAATATATGCCCTCATCCTCTAAAGGACAGTGGGTCGAATTCATGATGTGTGATTCCTCTAGGTCACCCAAGCCAGTTAAGGGTTGGGTCCCAAACCTGAACTAATCAATTCCTCTCTATATGCAGGGTGTCCACTATAACTGTTGGGTTTGTTGGACCTTAATCAAAGTAGTTTAACCATTAAAACTTGAAAAAGCAGCGGATTAAAACCTAATATTATCATTTGTAATCTGAAAATCAAGGCTCATATCATAATAACAACAAACCCAAGAACATAAGGATCATATATATGTGTATGAACTAGCTATCAAGAATAATATACAACAAAAACAAGTCATACAAACTACCTATTGTAGTGCTGCAGAAAAATAAATTTGGGTGAAGAAGAATGAGGTTCTTGAATGACCAAAACACCAAGGAGAGGTATCCTCAAGCATCCATACCACAAGCATCAAGCAAGCACTATCTTGCTAGGTCTTGACACCAAAATTGCACAAAGAGAGCTGCTGAAAACGATTTTCAGCTTCTATTTTCTTAGAGCTGCTGAAAATGTGTTTTAGCTTCTATTCTTCAATATTGGAGAAGGAGAAAATCTCTTGAGGATCTTGCATGTGAGAGAGAGAGAAAGAGAGAGAGCTAAATGGAGTGTGTGTGTGTGTTTGTTTCAAGACATCTCAAATGAATACCAAAAGGGGCCAACCTTAGGGGCGGCCGAAACTTCTCTTGAGATGGGGTTCCCCCCAAAAACAAAAATCCAATTCTTAGCTAGTGATGAGAATAAGTTATGTAATTACCCTTTTAATTATATAACTTATACACGCACTCCTATTATTTGATGTTATTTAACTAACTTAAATAACATTACAAACAATACGTATGAACAAAATATCCCTATAAATTGTTCAATCTCATATGCAACTTATTTAGAAAACCCATTTTCTAAATTGGTGTATTTATTTAATTGCATGATCATATCACCAATTAAATATTATTTGGTGTTTGCTAAGCTTGTTATTGGGTATGACCCGACTTGGATCATAGCGTACTAACCACATCAATGTTCTATGTGTCTTGGGCATAAAGAATCCAACAATCTCCCACTTGCACAAGATTCATAGAAGATTGATGCAAGCAGTAAATACCACCTAACAACGATTTACTACCCTTAATACGCATGACTGAAATCCATTCAATAACATCATCCCCTTCAAGTATCCAACTTGAAATGATTTAGGTGAATCAATCATTTATCCTTTTCTTACAGATGTCATGTTAAATCAAAGGACATAGAATGATCATTCCTTATTGATTAACTTAATCAGGCCTTAGACATCTTGCTCTCAACGAATAAAAGGAACAAATTCCATCTTGACTACATACGTTTTTCACAATCACCTCGTCTCACACCTGAACATAGCCTTATGTACTGCCCATTATTTCATAGCAGTGAAGAACTAGCTCAAGGTATAACATTTGCTGAATATCAAAACCCAATATGTATCTAGGTCGGAGGATACCAAATGATATTCACCTTTACTCAAATTTACTTATGATCAATCTAGAAGATTCCATGTAGTAAAATTGAGATGCGGGTCAGTCCAATATTTGTCTCCCATAAATATGAATGAACCTTGGTAGCAACCAATTGCTCTATATTCATTCCTTATGAATATCCACCAATCCATATTCATAATAGTCTTATGTTCATATTTGTTCCAACAAACATGTCCGACTACAGACATTTAGAATAATAAACATATTCATGGATGTATACATGCTAAAATGAATATACTCAAAATATCACAAGTATATAAAGAGCTAAATATTACATTGTTCCAAACTTTTAAATACTAAACAGATCAATTCTAATCACTTGAATATCGAAGTCCTAAGGCACAAGTATGACTTTCATGCTTTGCCCTCTTAAGGAGCTTCGTGAGTGGATCCACAATGTTTTGATCGGTGTGAACTTTACGAATACTTATCCTTCCCTTTTCAACTTCATCCCTTATTTAGTTGAATTTTCGCTCAATGTGCCTAGCCTTTTGAAATGCACAGGGTACCTGATTTATGCAATTGTACCCTTGTTATCACAAAAGGATTTCTAGGGGTCTTGAATGGTAGAGAGCACCCTAGGTTGGCGATAAATTTCTTTATCCATGCAGCTTGCTGAGCTGCTAATGATGCGGCTATGTATTCGGATTTTGTAGTGGACAATGCTACTCCATTCATAATGAAGACATACCCCGATTGTGATCGAGAATCATCTCGAACGGTTTGGAAACTCACATCCGTGTAACCCTTACAACGAGTTCCTCTTCATCAGATCCATATATTAGAAATATTTCCTTAGTCTCCTAAGGTATTTCAATATTCTTTTATAGCCATCCAATGGCTATTACCTAGATTCTGCAAATATCTCTTGTCATGCTTAACGCGCATGACAGTCCAGTCTAGTGCATATCATCGCATACATGATGGATCCTATAGCTGACGCATATGGGATTCCTTCATTCGATATTGCTCATCCTTTGAGCTTTGACATTAGGTGTACTCAATATTGTCCCTCTTTGAATAGGTACCATACCTTTCTCAGAATTTTCCATCTTGAACCCTTTCAAGACTTTATTACTATATGCACTTTGGTTCAAACCTATCAACCACCTCGATCTATCCCTATAGATCTTTGTTCCCAAATATAGGCGGCTTCACCGAGATTTTTATGGAAAAAAACTTCCAAGCCAGGTTTTAACACCTTCGATGGTTGGAATATCATTTCCAAAAGTAGTATGTCATCAACATACAATGCTAAGAATGTTATTATGCTCCCACTAGCATTCGTATATACACAAGCCTCGTCAGCATTCTTGATGAAACCAAATTTCTTGATCTTCATCAAAACGTTGATTCCAACTTCTCGATGCTTGATTCAATCCATAGATTGATCTCTTTAACCTGCATACTTTATTAGGATGTTGTGGATCGACAAAACCATCTGGCTGAACCATATGGACAGTCTGTTCGAGATGTCCATTAAGACAAGCGGTTTTGACATCCATTTGCCAAATCTCATAGTCATAATATGCAGCTACGGCAAATAATATCCTAATTGACTTTAGCATTGCCACAGGCAAGAAAATTTCATCATAATCAACCCCTTGATTTTGAGTGAAACCTTTTGCTACAAGTCTTGCTTTGTAAGTATCCAAGTTTCCATGTATATCCATTTTCTTCTAGAAACCCACTTGCATCCAACCAGTTAGAAGTTAAGTGGAGGGTCAACCAATTCCTAAACTTGTTTGTCATACATAGATTGCATCTCAACGTTCATGGCTTCCAGCCATTTGTCACAATCCAAATTGGACATTGCTTCATGGTATGTAGTTGGCTCATCGGAGTCAACCACATAGCATCCATTCATGAAAAATCCATATCTTTCAGGTAAAATGCTAACTCTACCAGATCTGCGAACGTTTTGTGTGTATGATCAACCTCTTGATCATCATCAACAACCTCTTGTTGATTTCTAGTGTTATCGGCTTGTGGATCTTAATCCTCATCAAATTCCACTATTCTATATGTTATTCCTTCCATAAGGAACTTAGTTTCCAAGAACTCAGCCTTTTGAGCAGTAATACTCTTGCTCTTTAGATCAAGGAAGTAGTATCCTATACAGTCTTTCGGATATCTAACAAATATACTAGTGAATCAACTATCTTGGTCAGGCCATATTCAAATGCGAGCCTTGAGAGCATTGCGCAACCCCAAAATGATAGAGGTAGTGAGCTTATAGCCATCATAGATCGAACCATATCCAATAGGGTTCGATTCTCTTCTCAGACACACCATTATGTTGTGGTGTTTTAGGTGGTAAGTTGTGAGACGATCCCACAACTTCTTAGATGGTACTGGAAAACATCACTGAGGTATTCACCTCCTCTATCTAAACAAAGAATTTTGATAGTTTTATTGAGTAGATTTTCTACTTCATTCTTGAAGATTTTGAACATTTCAAAAGCTTCATGTTTGCGTGTCATCATGTACACATAACCACATCGACTATAATCATCGGTAAGGTAATAAAGTATCTTTCACCATTTCTAGTCATTGTCTTAAAAGGGTCATAGACATCCGAATGTATGATTCCCAATAAGTCTTTTGCCCTCTCGTTAGTGCCACTAAAGGGCGTCTTGGTCATCTTACCTTATAAACAAGATTCACACTTATCGAATGAAACATTTTGATTTGTTTTCAAAAGACCATTCTTTTGAGTTGTTTGAATCCGATTCTTGTTTATGTGACCAAGACGACAATGCCAAAGATGAATCATTTAAATCCATTTTAAGTTTCTTGGTGCTTTTTGGTATAAACGCTATTATAGGATGAATCATTATGAACCATTCATAGATTCCATTAAAAGGCATAGCCTTGAAATAAAATACATCCATCCATACAACATAAATACCATTGTTAACAAACTTTAATTCATAACACATTGTTTAAAAGGAAATCAAAATTATGGTCTTAAGAATAACTTCCAAGCCATTTGAAAGTTTCAAAATATTGTCTCTGTGGCTTCGACATCAACTTTTGCTCCGTTGCCCGTGTAGAGACTTGTGTCTCCCTTCTTGAAGTGCTTATTTCCTTTGAACCCCTGCAAAAAATTGCATATGAGTTCCACATCCGGTATCCAATACCCATGTGTTTGAAGAAATAACATTTCAACCAATGTGAATCATGAAAGTTGTACCTGAGGATTGCCCACATCCCTCTTGTTTCTCAACTCTTTGAGATAGGTTGGACGATTCCTTTCCAATGACCTATCTCACCACACTCAAAACATGGATCGTTCTCCTCTACCTTAGGCTTCTTAAGCTTAGGCTTTGGAGGTTACGCTTTAACCTTTCCATTCCCTTTTCCTTTGATGTACCCTTTTCCTTTGGCAACATTTGCCTTGTGATCGGGGAATGGCCTTTTCTTATTGCCTTCCTCATGATCGAGAGAACAGGTAGAACATTCTACCCATTCATGCCTCGGCTGTTTTGAGCATTGTGTGAAGCTCACCAATGCTCTTGTCCCATCCGTTCATATTGTAATTCATTATGAACGTCTCAAACCTTTTGGTTCGGCCATTAAGGATCAAATCTGTGGCCAGCTCCTTGAGATGGGACAATTAAGCCACTTGAGGCGATCAACGTGGCTTTTCATCTTAAGAACATAAGATGATACCGATTGGGTTTCTTCCATGCGACACGCATGAAGTGCTCGAACCGTTTCGAAGCGCTTACCGTAGCTTGTTCAAGGAACATTTCCTTCAATGGGTAATTATGTCATATGCCCCAAGATGCTCCGAATCCTTTTGGAGTTCGGGAATCATAGTTCCCAACATGAGGCAGGAAACCTGCATGGAATCCTCAGTGTATTGAAGCCAATCGTTATAGGCCTCGACATCCTCGGGGTCGGGTTGGTCAGGAATAGGATCGTCAAGGACATAGGCCCTTTTCTCTTGCTTGAGAACAATTCTCAAGTTTCAATACCAGTCCATAAAGTTATTTTGGTTAAGAAGATCCCGTTCTAAGATTGTTCTCAGTGATAGGGTAGGGATGGTCAGGGTGGTAGTTTCCGCCTTTTCTACAAAATTACAAAGTTCATTTTAGTATTTCTGAAAAAATGCATTTTAATTATTAATACCTTTTCACATCTCATGGACAATTAAAATAAAATCTAGAATCCAATGTACATTTAAATGATGGTTAGGTGACCTTTATCCCATTATTTAAATTAACAAGGTAGTCAACATTGACATTTGTAACCTATTTCAACTTCTAGCTTTATGGGATCGGTTAGACATCTTATGTTTACTCATCATGTAAAATCTGATAGGATCAATTGAGCTAATCTATGATGAAATATGAATACAATTCAAAGAAAACACATACATGTAATCGAATTCAAACAAGATATAATAAATTCCAGTTTCATTAATATCAGCAAACGACAATTACAAGTAATGAGCAGTAGTTGTTCTCTCTCTTACCCCCCCCCCCCCACTACTACCTAACAGTCTAAGCTATTTATAATGAAACACAAACGAACTAACAATTACAAAAATAGTCCCTATACTATTACAAATATCAAAGACACTTAAAGAGACATGTTAATCTTTCTAGAGTCCTAACAATACTCTCCCTAAGATTTACAAGGTCTTTGGTCTTTAAAATTTTTAATCTTTTCTTCTTTCTTTATCTCTTTTAGCTTTATCTTCAGCATCATCTTCTATCTCCAATCTTTTCATTCAAGAAGTCTTCTAGTTCTTCTTTTATCTTGAACATGGCTTCTTTTGTACATCTCTTGTTCTTTCAAAGCATTTACAATAGTAGGCTTGAATTTGCTTGCAAGAATGCCTTGTGCTGGTTTAGCTTCATTTGTCTTTATCTCCATCTTATTCATTGTTTCCAATGTGTCTTTTGATAAGAAAATGATGTCAATGTTTGCATATAACTCAATAGGGTTGGACTTTCCTTTGAGTATACTTCTAAGACACCTTTCCTTGAGATTCTCATAAATTCAATATCCTTGATATCTTTCTTCATAATGTTTGCATAGCAAGAGCTTTTCTCAATGATATCTTTCCATAGTTTCACTCATTACAATGATTATGGAAATGAAATATTTCTTGTCTTGTTGTGCAACATGAGGAGATACTTTCTCAAACTTTTGTACATACAAAAATGAAATATAACTTGGATGTAACAGTTTGAGTTCGAAAGCACCAAAAAGAGTAATTATGTCTTCATCCCACCGTTCAAGATTTCGAACCAATTTAAGTTCAACGTCTCAGTGTTATAAAACCACCTGAGAATTGGTTTTGATTTCTGGTTACCTTCAATCACTTTCAAACCAGGAGTTGTTACCTTTTCAAAGTACTTATCATAAAATTCAATCATAAAGTGTTCATCTTCACATTGTACTCCTTTGAGCCTTTGTTTTTTCTTTAGAGTAGCAAAGTACTCTTTATCTTCTTGATCGCATCTAGTTTGAAGAAAATTACTTGATCGATCTATACCTTTTCTTAGTAATTCTACCATCATTTTACCACGTTTGGAATCTGTTGGATTGATCAGAGGTATCTATTCAACTCCTTCAAATCTTGCACATGAAGCTTAATGATGCTAGAGTAAAAGTGATGTACATCACATATTGCATTTACTCTTTTTATCAAGAAAGCATCAAAGATCTCATCGTACTTCAATATGCAATTATTTTAATATGATTTGTAAAATCCGGAGCAATCATAGCATTCAACAATTCAACAACTGATTGTCCTTTCTGCAATACGTTTCTTACTAAATCACCTGTGGATCTAGAATTATCTAAAATCTGAATTTGCTCAAAAGATGCTTTGTAAGCTTGCTTTTCTATACTTGAAAACATTTTAATCAATTCTGTTGGACTAAAAGAACCAATGAGCCAGATCAGAAAAACCTTTAAGTCCCACAGACATGAAAACAATTGAAGTGATCTACAACAGCTGAAGACAAAGTCTGAAGACAAAGTCTGAAGACAAAGTTTGACGACAAAGTCTGAAGACAAAGTCTGAAGACAAAGTCTGAAGACAAAGTCTGAAGACAAAGTCTGAAGACAAAGTCTGAGACAAAGTCTGAAGACAAAGTCTGAAGACAAAGTCTGAAGACAAAGTCTGAAGACAAAGTCTGAAGACAAAGTCTGAAGACAAAGTCTGAAGACAAAGTCTGAAGACAACTGCTAAAGACAACTGCTGAAGACAACGTCTGAAGACAAAATCTGAAGACAAAGTCTGAAGACAAAATCTAAAGACAACTGCTGAAGACAAAGTCTGAAGATCAAGTTCTCAGAAGTTGTCAAACAGCTGAAGTAGTTCTCAGTAGTTGTGATGGTTTACATTTCAGTAGTTGTAATCAGTAGTTTTATGTTATGTAAAACATCTCAACTTCTTATACTTCAGATGTTATAACTTTAGTACTTGTAATGTTAGTTTATACTTAGCTTTTAATGAAGGTTTCCTCAGTTGTTGTGGACATCTTTAGTAGTTTAGTTTACTTACAGTTGTTTGTATAAATAAGTTAGATGTCACTATCAAGTGATGTTAGCTGATGTCACATTCCTTATAAAAGGAATGTTGACCTAATTTCCCCCCACGGGAAGTTTGTGCATGAATGAAAACATTCTTTTTGCAGAAAACTCTCTCTATATAACTGTTACCGTTTAATTGAATATTCATATTATTCTTGCTAGAATTTCGTCTAATTCGTGTGCTATTCCGCTGCAAATCCTAATCTAATGGATCAAACTTGATCTTGATCCCTTCAAATGGTATCAGAGCAGGTGAATCATTGATCGATTTAACAATTGATCATTGAAACTGTTCTTTTGATATCTAGTTTGATCGAATTAGCAAATTTGCAAGAATTGGTTATAGAGTTTGTTTTTCTGTTGCTTCCTGTGAATCAATTTGAGATTCTTCTTGTTTCAAACTTGTTGTTGAGTTTCTGAGTCAGATCTATAAACTCTTATTGAACCTGTTTGAATTGGTGAAAATGGTTGCATCAACCAATGATCCTCACAATGCTGGCTCCTCAACAAAGCCTCGATGCTTGTTAAGAGTGAGTACAACATATGGCAACGACGAATGCTCCATCACCTGTCTGTTAATAGTTCAGGTTGTTGGAAATCTGTGGTTCATGGACCACATAAGCCTATGATGAGTAATCCGGAAACCAATGAAATAATTCCGAAGAAGAAAGAGCAATATTCAGATGAAGATCTAAAGCCCATGAAACTATTTGAAATTGATGCTAAAGCCCATGGAATTCTGGCCATGGCACTGCCTAATGAAATCTATTTTAGACTTATGCATCATGAATCTGCTCATGACCTCTGGGTTGCTCTGACAGAACAATTTGGAGGAACTGATGAGGTCTTAGCAAACAATATAGAAATCCTTGCCCAGCAATATGAGACATTCTCTCATAGAAAAGGTGAGTCACTGACTTAACAATTTGAGCGATTTCTCTGTTGATATTTGAGTTGAAAATGGTTAAACATGAATATACAAACAGTCAAATGAACAACAGATTTCTCAGATCCTTGCCTGAGAGATGGGACACATATACCATTGTCCTACACTCCAGTGCAAATCAAGATAATCTATCTCTCACCCAACTTCATGGAAACTGCTAACATTGAAAGAGAGATAGAACAGAAAAGAAAACTGACTTTTTCTAGGAAGCTCACTGATGATTTTGTACCGGGGAATACTGCTCTGGTTGGTCATGAGTCAAAATGCTACACATAAGAAAGTTCTATGATGAGCATATTGATTTCTCTTCAAACAGTGGAGATCATGCTTTGCTAGTATTGATTGTAATTCAGGATGTAATAGTGACAATCTGTGCTTTTTGATGGATGATTTGAAAGGAATTGCTGATGATGATTTGCAAAAGATGGATATTTTGAGCCAAATGCCATTAGTTAATATCAGATCTCAAAAATTTTACAAAAGTACAGGTAGAAACTTCCCTGGTCTCTCTGGAAAAACCAAAGTTGGTTTTGACAAGAGCAAGTTGAGGTGTGTCACAAGTGCCATAGACTTGGATATTTTGCAAGAGAGTGTAGATCATCTGGATCTAACTCTTCTGCACCCTTTGTGACCATTCCAAGCAATAATTCACAAAACAAAGGGCAACATTCTACCAGTTCTGGTCATCATTCACAAAATCAATCATCTCCTGCATATTTTGTTCCTCAAGGTCAAATGCATATCCTTATCCCTGTTTTTACATGCCACAGTCCAATCAGGTTCTGTACCCATAGCTCAAAAAGCACATGCCCTACCTGAGCCTCACCATCTCAATCAAGTCAACAATCTTCATCTCAATCTCAATCACATCAAAGCTTTTTCACTCCTGGTGGTTGTTGACTGGAGTAGTTTACCAGATGATCTTTCTGGTTATTCTGAACAAATGTTTTCTGGTGCTGGTCAACATGGTAGTGAAAATCCTTTTGGAAATTCTTGCTCTTATGGCTCTGGAGTCTACTGGTGGTTCAAGCTCAAATGCTTCATTATCACGGTACCACAAGTATCTTCTGAGGCTAAGGACAAGTTGTGTTCTGAGTCATGCATAGCTGCTTTTGCCTCAATTAGAGAAGCAAATGTAGCTTTAGTTAATCAAAATCTTGACCTAGAGAAAGTGATTTCCAAAATAAAAGCTGAGTTTGAGTCTGTTTTAAAAGAAAAAGATGATGAGATTTACAAATTAAAATGCCAAATCACTGATGAAAAGGCTAAGGTAGAGGTCATTTTAGAAAATCACAAGAGTCTCAAAGAAACACTTGCAGCTACTCAAGTGGAGTGTGAATGCTGGGTAACATCTTGCAAGGGGTTTGAAATGCTTCTCAGTAAGCAAACTGCTTCAAATGTGAAGTTTGGGATTGGATATAATCACACTGAACCTCCTACAGATTTTACTCCCAAGACAAAAGTAAAATCTGAAGGTCAAATCAATTCCCAAACCACATCATCATGTGTCTCATCCTCAAGTGATAATGTACATTAAAGGATGAAGTCAGTAATAGTACCTCAGCTAATCAATCTGCTGATGGTCCTTACTGCTGATGAACACATGATCAAAGAAAAGCTGAGCACTTCAGTGTTGTCTCACAAGGTACTCAAAGTACTGAAGAGCAAGTAACAACCCTGAAGAACATTTCAAACCAAATAGAACCAAACATGGTTTGACAACTACTGAAGAGTCTATCAGGAAATCCAATGTACTGATAGAAAACTTCTGAAGAGAAAGTCTTCAGTTGTTACAAATCCTTCAGTACATCACATAAGTACTGAGAGGAAGAAAGTACTGAAGAACACACACTTGAGTAGTTTCATCTTCTTCAGCAGCTGATCAACAGAAGATGAAGAAAAAGCATGTGAAATATGTGGTCTATTCAATCATCTCATCGAATGTTGGTACAGAAAGGGTTCCAAATTTAACAAGGATAAAACATTAAAAAGAAAATTAATAAAATGAAAGATGAATTTGAAACCAAGTTTGTGCCACAAACATCTCAACCTGATTAACCAAAGTCTTCACAAAAATCTAAACAGAAGAAAGAGTTTATCATAAAACAGCTGAACTACTCCTTAAAGAGTATCAAAACAACAGACCAAGTCTGTGTCTTTCAAAAAGGAGGACATGGTGTATCACAGGAACCATTCAAAAACAAGTACTAATGTGTCTGCCGAACTGAAGGCTATAACAATCAATCAGACACAACTGGTTATGATGGTTCAACATCTGTTGGGGAGAGTTAACCAAATAGATGTACCTGTGATTAAACCACTGAAAAGGAAAACTAAGCCAAAATCAAAGGAATCCTTTTCAGCACAATCTCCATCTTCAAAGGCTATTAATCATGACACATCAGTTAGTATAAAATCTGTTGATGAGAATAGACCCAAAACCAAAATGGTTTGGGTCTCAAAAGCTAACTAGTTGTTGTGATATATGCAGGGTTCTTCAACATGCCATAAAAGCATGTGGTATGTGGACAGTGGAGGATCTATGCATATGACTGGGAGCAGATCTCTTCTTTATGACTACTCTCAAGGAAAGAAGGGATTTGTATTGGTAATGATGCTAAGGGTTACATCATCAGCAAAGGCTTTGTTTCAAATGGTGAAATAAGGTTTGATGATGTCAACCATGTGGAGAATCTCAAGTACAATTCGTTGAGTGTCAGTCAAACATGTGATAAAGGGAATGTTGCACTTTTCACCAGTCAGAACTGTCGAATTCTGTCTTTCAATGTTTTGAATATGATTGACAAGATATTGGATGAACATACTCTCCTGAAAGCCAACAGGATTGGAAGAGTATATGCCTTAGACTTATCAACGAAAATTGATCTAAAAGGCCATCCATGTCTGTTCTCCAAGGCCTCTCCTCAGGAATCTGAGATTTGGCACAGAAGGCTTGGTCATGTGAATCTTAGAAACATGAACCAGCTGATTCTTCATGGCTTAGTGAGAGGTCTGCCATTAAAGGAGTTCAAATGTGATGATAACTGCTCTGCTTGTTTAAAAGGAAAGCGACATAAAGTATCATTCCCTCCATATAAGAACCAAAGTCCACTGCCTGCTTGCAATTACTGCATATGGATCTTTTTGGTCCAGTAAGAGTGATGAGCATGGCAAAGAAAAAATACTATCCGGTAATTGTGGATGATTATTCCACATTTGTATGGACCTTCTTCTTATAGTCAAAAGATGAGGCTGGTCAAATTATCATCTACTTGTGTGTTGCATGTGGAAAAGCAGTATTCTCTTTCTGTCAAGTGTGTGAGGAGTGATAATGGCACAAAATTTAGAAATCACACACTTGATGAATTTTATTTCTCTAAGGGAATCAAGAGGCAATTTAGCATTCCTAGAACTCTGAACAAAATGGAGTGGTGGAGAGAAAGAATAGGACCCTTATTGAAGCTGCAAGGTCAATGTTGGCTGATTCTGGTTTGCCACTAACCTTTTTGGCTGAAGTTGTTAACAAAGCTTGTTATGTGCAAAATAGAGTATTGGTAAATCAAAGGTTGATAAGACTCCTTAGAAGTGTTACATCATTTGGCTCCTCTGATTTCCTTTTTTAGAGCATTTGGGTGTCCTGTTATATTCTCAACACAAAGGATCCACTTTAAAAGTTTTATTCAAAGGTGGATGCAGGCTACTTTGTTAGGTATTCATCTACTTGCAAGGCATACAGACTTTTTAATTGCAGAACAAAGATTGTAGAAGAAACCTTGCATGTCAAGTTTAATGAATCTCCAAAGGAGAAAATCCCACAAAACCTTGTGGGGTTATTTGATCTGGACATACTGCAATATGTTCCTTATCAGTCTCCAACTGTTGCAGATTCTGTGAATACATCATCTCCTGCCACTTGTTATCCATCTATTGGTAGAAATGCAAGTTTTAGTGATCAACTGCCTGAGTCTACTAAACTTGATGTTCCTGTAGCTTCAGCAGTTCCATCCACAACAAATGCTGATGAGATCTCTGAATCCTCTACTTCATTTGAATTGTCATCTCATTCTAGGTTTCGAGAATCTGGATCACAATCTATTGCTGCTAAATCACCTACAAACACTTGCACAGATCTCATTGAGTATAAGAACTGAAGAATCACCCCATGTCTCAGATAAATGGTGACATCAATGCTGGTGTTTCAACTAGAAGTCAATTGTTCAAATTTTGCTTCTATGCTCTCTTCAGCAATCAGCAAGAGCCAAAGAAATTATCATATTGCATTAAGAGATAATGGATGGGTGAAGCTATGCAACTTGAGCTTCTTCAGTTTCAAAAGCAGCAAGTGTGGGAACTGGTTCCTCTCCCCAGGTAAGTGTGACATAGGCACTAAATGGAGTTTAGGAAAAAAACTGATGAAAAAGGCCAAATTGTCAAGAACAAGGCCAGACTGGTTGTACAGGGGTTTTCAGAAGAAGAAGGTATGGATTACGATGAAACCTTTGCCGCTGTAGCCAGATTGGAAGCAATGAGATTGTTTTTAGCTTATGCTGTTCATAATCTCAAAGTTTTTCAAATGGATGTCAAAAAGTGATTCTTATATGGTAAAATAAAAGAAGAAGTTTGTTAGGATCAGTGATCTACGTTTGATTGATTAGAGAGTATAGCAACGGAATTCTAACACTGAATTAGCCAATTCACAAGAACGAAAAGATATTCAATGAAGAACAAAAACGGTATAGATAGAGAGAATTCTGCAAATATATTTCATTCAATATTCGCTTTCATGGTAACGGAATGTCACAATTACAATTAGGTCGACACCTCTTATATAAGAGATGTGACGTCTCTGATGTCACTTGATGGTGACATCTAACAGAATTATTCCAACTGAAACACAACTACTGAAGATGTCAAAACAGCTGACATCTTCTTACAAAAATACTAAGTGTATCAGTTACTATAACTACTCAAAAACATAAAACTACTGATACTACAACGACTGAAGAACAAGCTCTTCAGTCGTTTTACAAAACTAGTGAAAGTAAAAACATAAAACTACTGATATCACAACTACTGAAGAAGTGCTCTTCAGCTGTTGTGACAAACTACTGAAACTTCAGTACTTGGTCTTCAGACTTGAACTTCAGACGTTCATCAGCTGATGACTTCAGTAGATATCATCAGCTCATGTCTTCAGTCTTTGTCTTCAGACTTTGTACACCAGTTGTTGATCTTCAGCACTTGTAGACTCTTCAGCTGTTGTACTTCAGTACTTTGGTCTCAGCTTTAGCACTTGTGTTCTTCAGCTGTTCAGCTTTAGCACTTGTGTTCTTCAGCTGTTCAGCTTCAGCACTTGTGTTCTTCAGCTGTTCAGCTTCAGCACTTTAGTCTTCAGCTGTTGAAGTCTTCAGTACTTGATCTTCAGCTGTTGAAGTCTTCAGCACTTGTCGAAACTTCTGATGAAGCCTCAACAGTTGTTGTGATATCATGTGGGACTTAGAGGTTTTCTGATCTTGGCTCATTGGTTCTTTTGGTCCAACAAACTCCCCCTGAACCAATGCAGTCAAAACCTCTAATTGATTTATTTTCCCACTTATTGTTGGCAAAATGGTTGGTTTTTTTCCATCTTGATGAGTAGAGAAGATGACCCATATAAGCTCTGGCCTGGGAAGAAATCTCAGAGATCTGTTTGGCAAGATATGAATGGGAACTCTGTTTTGGGGAACTGGACACAAAGTTGTTATCCCATTCATGAGATTTACTTCCCCATTATAAGTCTGTATGACTCTCGAACATAGGCCTCAAGGAGAACAACTTGTTCCCCCTTGGAGAGTTCTTCTACTCCTCATTCAAAGAAGAACTCTGGACCATAGTACTCAGATAAGTACTTCACAGTCCCGCCATTTTTCAACTCCACAGTAGTTACCTCCCTGTAGACAAATTCATCAGTATGAGTGCCCTCAGGAGGGACTGGAGCTCATTCTTCTTAATGTCTTCAAGCTCTTATATAAGAACCTTTTTGATCATCTTGTTTTCCAGTAAGGCTTGAGGGGTCATTTTTGATTGATGAGCCTTCTTGAATTCATCAATTATTTCCCATGGTGAGACTACAATGGCCAACATGATTGTAGAGTCTATTGTTTTTCTAACCTGGCCATTGATCTGTGTGGAATGGATCTTTTGTGGATTCTAGAACTCACCTTGGGGTCTGGCCATACTCTCACTCTCTCCTTCTGATACTGAAATGTGTGTCTGAGAGTGTACAGCCTCTGAGCATGCCCTTTCATGGCTTGTATAGACGATGACTGAGGAAATTCCTTGTCAACCATCTTCAGTAGTTGCTCATCGTGCTGCTTCTGTTGTTCTTCATCTTCTATTTTGACTCTAACCGTTTACCTTTGAGAGTCAGTGTGATCATGGGTTGACTCCTGGGTTCTGGTAGCCTTAGAACAGTAGAGAGTGGCAGACTATCATCTTCATCCTCTTCTTCTTCATCTTCTTCTATCCTCTGCACCTTCTCCTCCTTCTAGGTGCATCACTGGATGATGGTTGGGTTGGTAAGGAATTGGTTTTGAAGATTGAGGATGTTTGGATTTGGGCTTTGAGATTGGTTTGGAGATTTGAGGGGTAGACTGTTTTTGAGTGGGTGATAGGGAGGTTGTTCAAGCATTTTGGTTGTGAGTTTGGCCTTTGTAAGTCTTGCCATTTCAAACCTTTTTCCGGCCCCAGCCTCATCAAGTGCTTCAATGATAATCCCCTTATGAAATTGCTCAGACAAACAGATGCTGGTGGCTACAGCCAGAATACTGTCTCTGGTCCATGAACAAATCTCCATCAAAGATCTTCCTAAGTATTTGGCAATGAATCGAATCATGATCTCCAATCTCTCTTTCTCCAGCACATCATATCCAGCCCATCTGGTTTGAATTTCCTCTACTTCCAACTTCCTGATCTCACTGTCTAATGTGGCTGTATCAAAGCTTGCTTGAAGAGTTGCTCGATTTTGTCCATGAATCGGCTGTGTGTGTCATCTGCATCTTTTACCAGCTCTTCCAAGGATTTTTCTTCAGCATTAGTTTGATCACCAGCACTTTTCGTTCTTTTGTAAGTGATCAGTTGTTGTTGCTTTTCTTTTTCCAACTCCTGGGTTCTCTTGTGCCTTCTCATCCTCAGTTCTTTTTCTTCTTTTCTTTCACTGCAGTACTCTCCCCCTTTTTGGATGCATTGGAGACAGGGGTTTGTACCGCAGAAAGTTTCTTTGCACAACATCATCAATGAGTGGTTGTAGACTTGAGGAAATCCCTCATCAATGGCTTTATAACAATGTCATTGATGATGGGAGTGATCAGAGGTAGGGATTGCTGGAATACAGCAACCATCTGCTCTGGGGGGTCTGTCCCAGAGAGATAGTGCCAAAAGCAGAAGCTGGAGGCTCAGTGAAGTGAGAGGGTAAAGTGTTTGGGGAACCTTCAAAGGAAGGTGCATCTGTGGGTTGATGGAGGCAGATGGGCTTACATCCTGAGACTTCTTGGCAAGCAGTTCTTGTAGTCTGCTTACCTCAGCCTCCAGGATGGTGTTGTGGGCTAGAACGTCATAGAAAAAGCCCAGGTCATCATCAGCAGATGCTGAATCACCTGACCTCCTGCTTGTAGCAGGATGTACATGCACTGGGTGTAGACCAGTTTTAGCATGTGCCCCTTTTTCTTGGAACTGGGGACTTCCAGCCTCAGGACTATGTCCTTCATCAGCTGTTGCCTCTAGTGAGGTCTTAGCAATGTTACCAGCCTCATTCTGATCATGTGCTGATGCAGAAGAGGTGGCAGCCTCACTAGATGTTCTAATCTCCCTATCCACACTAGGAGATAGAACTTGTAAACCCGGTGCTGTGGGTTGTCAGAAACATGTTGATCCTCTTCCTCAATGTTTGTGGTTCTCCCTTTGTTGGTGGTGTTGGGGAGGAGGAGAGGCATGCAACTGAGTCAGCACGTTTGCAATAATTATGGTTGGACTTTGGGGGACGGTTGCATGGGGAGTGGGGTAGAAGCAGTTTGCACCTGGGGAGGATGGTGCTCTTCAATGGCAATCTCCTCAAGTGAGGAAGATCCCAGATGTGTGGGTACCCATTGTGTGGTGGCTACAGGCTCCTTGAGAGGAATCCTGAGCGGCTATGGCTGGTAGAGTCTCTGATACTGCTGGGGGGTTTAAGCCAGCAAGTATATCCTGCGTTGGTGGTGCAGGAGCATCTTCAGGGGACTCATCTCCTGAATAGCTATTTTGGGTTGTTTTGGTTTGGTTTAGTGGGGACTTTGGTTCTGATGGAGGAAGCTGTGGGTTCCCTGTGCTTGGGCTTTAGCGTTCGGGCAGCTTCTTTGAGTGTAGGTCTGAGTTGTGCCTGGAGTATACTCAGCCAAAACAGCTGGTGCAGGGACTCCAAGGCCAACAAGGCCATCAGATTTTAATTCATCTAAAATAATGGCCATCAGAAACCTGGGATATAATGGCCATCGGTTTGCCATAGGTTTCTGAGCCAAGTTCTTTATTTCTAGAAACACAATTCAGAAAAGTTTAGCGGTTGGTGTTCTAGAATAGAATACAATACCTGTTGCCATTGGGATGACATTTGATCCCAAGAAGATGTCTTGGAGGCTAAGCAGATATTTACCATGTGAAAAATAACTTTCTCAGCGTCATGGAAATGTTTCTTTAGAACGGTTGTAGCCCGAAGATCACCTTCATACCCATGATTGATAAATGACATATCTGTTATGCCCTTGGGTATGCAGTCACCAGCGGTGGAGTCGTGTAGGTGTAATGCCTGACGAATGATGTCGGCTGTAACGACCACTGGTTTCTGGTTGACAAGGGACCGAACAGAGATCTGACCGGTAGACTCATCGGTATATGAACAAAAGCATTTGACCAGAATTGACTGAGGGATTCAGGGTAGATGGTTGGATTCAAGAGAAAGGCTGTGCGATATGGGGAATCCACCATTAAGTCAATGGCATTATCATATTTGTTCCAGAAACCCGACTTTGTAAGGTAAGCAACGCAGTTATGTCGTGGTTTCAGACTCATGGTTGCCATGTTTGAGAGAGAACTTCAGAAAATAACGGCTAATGAACATTAGAGAAGAGGACAGGTATTATAAGGTAGGGGTGAGAAAAGGACTGAAGGGTTTGGTGTTAGTCATCAGTAGTTTTAAACCGACTGTTGACATGGTATTACCCTATCAGACGTTTAAAACAGTGAAGTAGTGGTTTTAGGCATCAGCAGTTAGAAAACTACTGAAGACCATGGTTTGACTTCAGATGATGAAACAACTGAGGACTTGGTGTTTGTCATCAGTAGTTGTGAAACTACTGAAGACAGTGGTTTTGTCATCAGTTGTTGTAAACAGCTGAAAACTGGGTGTTAGTCATCAGTAGTTATAAAACTACTGAAGACATGGTTTTGCTTCAGTTATTTAGAATGAAACAGCAGTTGTAGAAACGACTGAAGAGAAAGTTCTCTTCAGTAGTTTTCGTCAATTCATAGCCTTTCAGCTGTTTCATACTGTCCTCAACACTTACTCATCAGACTTTGCATCTGCTTTTCAGGTGTTTCATAGGACGTCAGTACTTATCTGTTTGTACTAATTTCAGTATTTGTAACTACATCAGTAGTTTGAAACAGATAAAGTACTTCAATACTTGTGAGGCATTTAGCCGTCAGTAGTTATAAAAACTACTGAAGGTGAAAGGAGTCATCAGTACTTATATGTGACATGGTTACAAATGATCACCAGTACTTTTTACTGAAATCATCAGTAATTTCACTTATTCTAGCTGCAGCATACCAAGCCTTAACCAAGGTTTTGGAAAGTAGAACTATCCAAAGGCTTAGTAAAAATATCTGCAAGCTCATCAGCACTAGGCACAAACTTAGGATCAATCAGACCTTTTTCAAAACAATCCCGAAAAAGTGATGTCTGATCTCTATTTTGGTCCTAGAGTGCTGGACTGGATTTTTGACAATACACAAAGCTGAAGCACTATCCATTAATAATGGACTCTTAGTCTCTGTAATGCCATAATCCAGAAGTTGGTTCTGAAGCCAGAGTACCTGAGAAGTGCAACTTGCAGCAGCAATGTACTCAGCCTCAGCAGTTGATGTAGCAAAGATGTTTGTTTCTTACTCTGCCAAGAAATCAAACAGTTGCCTAGGAATTGACACCCACCAGAAGTTGACTTTCTAGTTAACTTGCCACCCTGCATAGTCATATCTGAAAAAGCAACTAATTTGCAAGAGTGTCCAGTGGAATACCATAAACCCAGAGATTGTGTACCTTGCAAATATCTAAAGATTCT
Source organism: Flaveria trinervia (assembly GCA_025506515.1). Lineage (NCBI taxonomy): Eukaryota > Viridiplantae > Streptophyta > Magnoliopsida > Asterales > Asteraceae > Flaveria > Flaveria trinervia. Next base: position 51,013,582 of record CM046456.1, read on the forward strand.
TTTGACTGCAATCAAATGAGACTCTTTAGGAGAAGCCTGAAATCTAGCACAAACACATGTAGCAAACATAATATCTGGTCTAGAAGCTGTTAATATATCAAGGACCCAATCATACATCTGTAAAGTGTTTCATCAACAGCTTTACCTTTCTAATCAGCATCCAGTTGTGTGGTGTTGCACATGGGAGTAGAACAGGGCTTACAGTTTTGTAAATCAAACTTATTCAAAAGATCTTTTGTATATTTTGACTGATGAATAAAGGTTCCATCAGCCTTTTGTTTAATTTGCAATCCTAGAAAGAACTGTAATTCTCCATTGCACTCATTTCAAACCTCTTTTTCATTAATGTTGTAAAATTATCACACAACTGGGGATCAGAGGATGCAAAAATTATATCATCAATATAAATCTGAACAAGTAGCTTATGCTGATCCACCTTCTTAATAAATAAAGTTTTTCAATGGAGCCTCTAGTGAAATTATTCTTAAGAAGAAAAGTGGAAAGTGTCTCATACCAGGCTCTAGGAGCTTGTTTCAACCCATAAAGAGCCTTATCAAGTTTATACACCCATTCAGGATGTTTATTATCCTCAAAACCTAGTGGTTGACACACATAAACTTCTTCTTTTATTTTACCATATAAAAATGCACTTTTGACATCCATTTGAAAAACTTTAATATTGTGGAATGCATCATAGGCTAAAAAAATCTAATTGCCTCTAGTCTGGCTACAGGGGCAAAGGTTTCATCATAGTCAATACTTCTTCTTGTGAAAACCCCTGTACAACCAGTCTAGCCTTGTTCTTAACAATAAGCCCATTTTCATCAGTCTTATTCCTAAACACCCATTTAGTGCCTATTGCACACTTACCGGGGGAGAGGAACCAGTTCCCACACTTGTTGTTTCCTGAACTGAAGTAGCTCAAGCTGCATGGCTTCAACCCATCCATTGTCTCTCAAAGCAACATGGTAGTTCTTTGGCTCTAGCTGACTGATGAAGAGAGCATAGAAGCAGAAGTTAGACAATTGACTTCTTGTTGAAACTCCAGCATTGATATCACCAATCTGAGACATTGGGTGATTCTTCAGTTCTTGATAAAAATGAGATTTGTGCAAGTGTTTGTAGGACCTTCAGCAGCAGCAGATGTTGATGCAGACTCTTGAAACCAAGAATTAGATGGTAACTCAAAAGATGTAGAGGAATCAGAGATCTCATCAGCATTGTTGTGGATGGAACTGCTGAAGCTACAGGAACATCAAATTTAGCAGACACAGGCAGTTGGTCACTAAACTTGAATAGGTGAGTATGATATTATCATCATCATCATCAATACCACCAGGTGGAAGACATGCTGCAAAAGATGATTTATCCACAGGATCTGCAACAGCTGGAGGTTGATAAGGAACATATTGCAGTATGTCCAAATCAAACAACTCCACAGGGTTTTATGGAATCTTGTCCATAGGAGATTCATTAAACTTCACATGCAAAGTTTCTTCAACTATCTTTTTTCTGCAGTTGAAGACTCTGTATGCCTTGCAAGTAGATGAATAACCAACAAAATACCCTGCATCCACCTTAGGATCAAATTATGGAGTTGATCCTTTGTGTTGAGAATAAAACAGGGACACCCAAATGCTTTGAAAAATGAAATTAGAGGAGCCATGTGATGGAGAACTTCATATGGAGTCTTTATCAACCTCTGATTTACTAATACTCTATTCTGCACATAGCAAGCTGTGTTGACAGCCTCAGCCCAAAAGGTCAGGGCAAACCAGAGTCAGCCAGCATGGACCTTGCAGCTTCAATTAGGGTCCTGTTCTTTCTCTCCCTTACTCCATTTTGTTCTGGAGTCCGTGGTATGCTAAACTGCCTTTTGATTCCCTTTGAAAGATAGAAGTCATCAAGTGTATGGTTTTCTGGATTCGTTCCATTGTCACTCCTAATACACTTGACTGGAAGGGAATACTGCTTCTCAATATACAACACAAAGTGAATAATCTTCTGAGCAACCTCATCCTTGAATGTAGAAAGAAAGTCCATACAAATCTGAAGTAATCATCCACAATTACCAGACAGTATTCTTCTTTGCCATGCTGATTACTCTCACAGGACCAAATAGATCCATATGCAGTAATTGCAAGCAGGCAGTGGACTTAGGCTCTTCAATAGGAGGGAATGAGACTTTTTGCTGCTTTCCTTTAAACAAGCAGTGCAGGTTTCATCACAGTGGAACTCCTTTATTGGTAAGCCTCTAACTAAACTATTATGGTAAGCTGATTCATGTTTTGAAATTAACATGACCCAGCGTTCTGTGCCACAGTTTAGATTCTTGAGAAGAGGCTTTGGAAAATAGGCAAGGATTGCCTCTGAGATCTATTTTCTTGGAAAGATCTAAGGCATACACTCTTCCTGTCCTGTTGGCTCTCAGGAGAGTGTGATCATCCAACACCTTATCAATCAAATGCAGAACTTTGGATGATAGACACTCAAGAGATTGGTGAAAAGAGCAACATGGCCTTTATCACACATTTGACTGACACTCAAGAGATTGTACTTGAGATTTTCCACATGATTAACATCATCAAACTTTATTTCTCCATTGGAGACAAAAGCCATTTCAATGATGTAACCCCTAGCATCATTGCCAAAAGAAACAACCCCTTCTTTCCTTGAGAGTAGTCATGAAGAAGAGAGCTGTTCCCAGTCATGTGCATAGATCCCCCACTGTCTACATACCAGATGCTACATTGGCATGTTGGAGAACCCTGCAATAATAAACAATCAGCTAGTTTTGGAGACCCAAACCTTTTTGGTTTTAGGCCTGGTCTCTTAATAGATGGTAAACTAACAGGTTTATTGGAACAACAGCCTGAGAGGAAGAAGATGGTGAAGAAGAGGAATCCTTTGGCTTGGACCTCCTTTTCTGTGGTTTCAACATAGGAGTATCTAATTGGTTAACTCTTCCCAATAGATGTTGAACCATCATAACCAGCTGTGTCTGATTTTGATAAAGCTTCAGCTCATCAGACACATTGCCAGTGGAGTTTGATAAGTTCCTATGTTGCACCTTCTTCTTCTGAGCAATCTCAGCTATCACCTGTTTAACCCTTTCCTTTTTGGATTTTTTTGTGGACTTAAGGGTTACAGGATTTGATGTTGCTCATACAAATGTGGTCTCAAACTCAGTTTTCCTTTTAACCATTTTCTCTTTAATTTCCTCTTTATGTTTGAGTTTGGAACCTCTTTTGTACCAGCAATCGTCTGTAAGATGATTGAACAAACCACATACTTCATGGTTTCTTCTTCATCTTATGTTGATCATCAACTAAAGAGGGTGAAGCAACTGAAGACTTGCTCTTCAGTGCTTTGGAAGCATTGTTTGCTTTCTTGACTTCCACTTTAGTAGTCTTCAAACTCTTTCTACTGACAGTTTTCTTCTTTTCAGTACTGACATAGTTGGAGTTTGAACTTTAGGTGTTAAATCCTGCTCTCTAGTCCTTTCAGGACTTTCAGAATTAACTCCTGAGTTGATCAACTCATTGATCATGTGAGTGTCAGCAGTGGAACCATCAACATCAGCTGATAGGTTCTGAGAGGGCTTGGTGCTGACTTCTACTTTTGATTGTGTTGTATCAGGAAGTAGATCACATGATGAAATGGATTGGTTATTACTCTCACCATCAGATTCTACCTCTGCTCTGGGAGTAAAATCTGTAGGTGGAGCAGTGTGATTGTAACCAATGCCAAACTTCACATTGGAAGCAGATTGCTTACTAAGAAGCATTTCAAAACCTTTGCATGATTGTACCCATCTATCACACTCTACCTGGGTGACTGCAAGGGTTTCTTTGAGATCTTTATACTTCTCTAGAAGTATTTCTTCCCTAGACTTATCATCAGTTATTTGGCATTTAAGTTTGTAAATCTCATCATTCTTATCATTAAGCACAGACTCAAATAAACTTTGCTTTTGGAATTATTTGTTCTAGCTCAATGTTCTTGTTGATTAAAGCTACATTTGCTTCTCTAATAGATGCAAATGCTGCTATACATGTTTCAGAACACAATTTGGCTTTTGCCTCAGAGGATACATGTGATACCTTTGGAGTAGAGGCACTAGTGGATGAAGTATCAGCAGAATCCAAAGCCATAAGAGCTAGATTTCCAAAGGGACTTTCACCACCATGTTGACCAGCACCTGAGAATAGTTGTTCATGGCCAGACAAGTCATCTGGTAAACTGCTCCAGTCAACAACTCCTGGGGTGAAGAAGCTGTGTTGTTGAGGTTGAGTTTGTTGTTGAGGTTGAGTTTGTTGATTGAGGCATATATAGCAGGGATAAGGAATGACATTTGACCCTGGGGAACAAAGTATGCAGGAGATCTAGGATGTGAATGATGACCAGACCCAGCAGTATGTTGCCCTCTGTTTTGTGGACTAGTACTAGGAAAAGTCACAAAGGGTGCAGAAGAGTTAGATCCAGTTGATCTACACTCTCTTGCAAAGTGTCCCAGCCTTTGGCATTTGTGACACCTCAACTACTCTTGTCAAAACCAACTTTGGTTTGCCAGAGAGTCCAGGAATTTCCTGCCAGTTCTCTATAGAACTTCTGAGATCTGATATTAATCAGTGCCATTTGGCTCAGAATATCCATCTCTTCTAGATCATCATCAGCTATTCCTTTCAAATCATCCATGATGAGCATAGATTGTCACTATTACTGCCAGAATGACTCTCAATACCAACAAATGCATGATCAGAACTATTTGAAGAGAAATTAATATGCTCTCATATTGCTTTCAGATGCAGCATATTCTGACTCATGACCAACCAGGCAGTATTCCCTGGTACAAAGTCATCAGTGAGCTTTCCTGATGAGGACAGTTTCCTCTTCTGCTCTATCTCTCTTTCAAATGTAAGCAGCTTCCCATGAAGTTGGGTGAGAGATAGGCTATCCAGATTTGCACTGGAGCGTAGGACAATAGTGTATGTGTCCCATCTCTCAGCAGTGATATGATGAACCTGTTGTTCATCTGGCTATTGGTGTATTCCTGTTTCACCATTTTCAGCTCAGAGATCAAGCAGGAAAAACGCTCAAACTGTTGAGTCAGTGTCTCACCCTTTCTATGAGAGAATGTCTCATATTGTTGGGCTAGGATTTCCCTGTTGTTTGCTAAGACCACATCTGTGCCACCGAATTGTTCCTTCAGGGCCTTCCAGAGATCATGAGCAGTTTCATGATGCATAAGCCCTGAATAGATTTCATTAGGCAGTGCCATGGCCAGAATTCCATGGGCTTTAGCATCAATCTCAAACAGTTTCCGATCTTCATCAGAGTATTATTCCTTCTTCTTTGGAACCATTTGATTGGTTTCCGGATTGTTCACCATAGGCTTATGTGGTCCATGTACCACAGATGTCCAACAACCTGAACTGTAAACAGACAGGTGATGAAGCATTCTTCGCTGCCATATGTTATACTCGGTCCTAACCAGCATCGGGGGCTTGGTTGAGGAACCGTATTGTGAGGATCATTAGAAGGAGTAGTCATCTCAGATTCAATCAAATTCAATTAAGCTATAACAGATTTAGAACAAAACACAACAACCAATTGAACCAAGAGATCTCAAAATAAATGAACGAAAGCGACAGAAATTCAATAATCTATAACCAGTTCTTGCGAATATGCTAATTTAATCAAACATAGATATCAATTAGCAGTTTCAATGATCAATTGTTAGATCGATCAATGATAACCAGCTCTGATACACTTGTTAGGATCAGTGATCTACGTTTGATTGATTAGAGAGTATAGCAGCGGAATTCTAACACTGAATTAGCCATTCACAAGAACGAAAAGATATTCAATGAAGAACAAAAACGGTTATAGATTGAGAGAATTCTGCAAATATATTTCATTCAATATTCGCTTTCGTGGTAACGGAATGTCACAATTACAATTAGGTCGACACCTCTTATATAAGAGATGTGACGTCTTCTGATGTAAATTGATAGTGACATCTAACAGAATTATTCCAACTGAAACACAACTACTGAAGATGTCAAACAGCTGACATCTTCTTACAAAATACTAAGTGTTATCAGTTACTATAACTACTCAAAAACATAAAACTACTGATACTACAACGACTGAAGAACAAGCTCTTCAGTCATTTTACAAAACTAGTGAAAGTAAAAACATAAAACTACTGATATCACAACTACTGTAGAAGTGCTCTTCAGCTGTTGTGACAAACTACTGAAACTTCAGTACTTGGTCTTCAGACTTGAACTTCAGACATTTCATCAGCTAATGACTTCAGTAGATATCATCAGCTCATGTCTTCAGTCTTTGTCTTCAGACTTTGTACACCAGTTGTTGATCTTCAGCACTTGTAGACTCTTCAGCTGTTGTACTTCAGTACTTTGGTCTTCAGCTTCAGCACTTGTGTTCTTCAGCTGTTCAGCTTCAGCACTTGTGTTCTTCAGCTGTTCAGCTTCAGCACTTGTGTTCTTCAGCTGTTCAGCTTCAGCACTTGTGTTCTTCAGCTGTTCAGCTTCAGCACTTGTGTTCTTCAGCTGTTGAGCTTCAGCACATTAGTCTTCAGCTGTTGAAGTCTTCAGTACTTGATCTTCAGCTGTTGAAGTCTTCAGCACTTGTCGAAACTGCTGATGAAGCCTTCAGCAGTTGTTGTGATATCATGTGGGACTTAGAGGTTTTCTGATCTTGGCTCATTGGTTCTTTTGGTCCACAAAGTTTATGTGTGCCAACCACCAGGTTTTGAAGATCATAAACATCCAGATTGGGTGTATAAGCTTGATAAGGCTCTTTATGGACTAAAACAAGCACCTAGGGCCTGGTATGAAACACTATCCAATTTTCTTATTCAAAATAATTTCACTAGAGGCTCCATAGATAAAACCTTGTTCATTAAGAAAGTAGGCTTGCATAAACTCCTTGTTCAAATTTATGTTGATGATATTATTTTTGCATCCTCTGATCCACAGTTGTGATGCCTTTACTAAGTTGATGCAAGAAAAGTTTGAAATGAGTGCCATGGGAGAATTACAGTTCTTTCTGGGGTTGCAAATCAAACAAAAGGCTGATGGAACTTTCATTCATCAGTCAAAATACAAAGGATTTATTAAAAAGTTTGATTTACAAAACTGTAAGCCCTACTCTACTCCCATGTGCAGCACCACACAACTGGATGCTGATCAGAAAGGTAAAGCAGTTGATGAAACTCTTTACAGATGTATGATTGGTTCCTTGATGTACCTTACAGCTTCTAGACCAGACATCATGTTTGCAACTTGTGTCTGTGCTAGATTTTAGGCTACACCTAAAGTATCCCATATGATTGCAGTCAAAAGGATCTTTAGATATTTGCAAGGAACTCAATCTCTAGGACTTTGGTATTCCACTGGGCACTCTTGCAAATTAGTTGCTTTCTCTGATAGTGACTATGCAGGGTGTAAATTAACCAGAAAATCTACCTCTAGTGGATGCCAATTTCTAGGCAACTATTTAGTTTCTTGGCAGAGTAAGAAACAAACCTCTGTTGCTACATCCACTGCTGAAGCAGAGTACATTGTTGCTGCAAGTTTTTACATCTCAGGTACTCTGGCTTCAGAATCAATTACTGGATTATGACATTACAGAGACTAAGACTCCATTACTAATGGACAGTGCTTCAGCTCTTTGTATTGTTAAGAATCCTTCCAGCATTCTAGGACCAAACATATTGAGATCAGACATCATTTTATCAGGGATTGTTATGAAAAAGGTCTGATTGATCCAAAGTTTGTTCCTAGTGCTGATGAGCTTGCAGATATATTTACTAAGCCTTTGGACAGTGCAACTTTTCAAAATCTAGTGCTAAGGCTTGGTATGTTGCAGCTTGAATAATTTGACAACTACTAATGATCTCAGCTCATAAGTACTGATGAGCATCAGTATACAGCTGTCACAAATAAGTACTGAAGTTATTTTATCTTCAGCAGTTTTATAACTACTGAAGACTAAATTACTTAAAAAGTACTGAAGTACTTTATTTGTTGCAAAGTACTAATGTGGTTACAACTACTGAAGTTTGTTCTAACAAATAAGTACTGATGACCAATGAAACATCTGAAAAACAGATAATCTACTGAGTAAGTGTTAAGGTTAAATGAAACAACTGAGATATGTGAATTGACGACAACAACTGATGAGTAATTTTATTCTTCAATTGTTTCAAACAACTGTTGTTTCATTTCAAAACAACTGTAGCCAAACCCAAGTCTTTAGTAGTTTTCAACTACTGATGACAAACACCAAGTCTTCAGTTGTTTACAACATCTGAAAGTTAAAACCATGTCTTCACTTGTTTTCTAACAACTGATGACTAAAACCAAAACTTTCAGCTGTTTTCTTTCAGCCGTTTCATAACATATAAATACCTACCCTAACTTCAAACTTTTCATAAATCGATTTCCAAACGTTCATCTTGCATTAATGGCGACTATGCAAATCAAACTGGTGAGAATGATGTCGCGATCACTCTCCAGTCATTTGTAAACCAGAAGAAGGTGGTAGTCACTCCTGCTATCATTCGCCAAACGCTAGATCTAAATGATGCTACCTTTGTCACCAAATACCCGAAGGGCACCATTGATCTCTCATTCATTAACCATGGATACGAGCGCAAACCTAAGTGCTACAACCATTCTGAAGAAGCACTTTCATGATGCTGAACACCTAATCTTCCACATTATCAATGTTGGCCTTGCCCCCAAAACCTCTTCATGGGATCAAATGTATCCAGGTGGCAGCAGATATTGTATTCTATTCTTGAACGCCAAAGCTTAAATTTTTCTGAAATTATATTTTAGAATTAAAAGATTTGGCAATGAAACCTGTAGCTAATAGATGGCTATTATATCCAAAGTTTCTTATGGCCATAATCATGAATCAGTTACAATCTGATGCCCCTGTTAGCCTTGGAGTCCGTGTTGTGATAGTGTTTCCAGAGGTATACTCCAGGCACAACTCTGACCCACACCTCAAAGAGGCTGCCAAACTGCTAAAACCCAAGCAGAAGGTACCCACAGCCTCATCCTCCAGATCCAAAGTCCCCTCCAAACCTCATTCCAAACAAACCAAAAAGGCTACTCAGGGAGTTGAGTCCCCTGATGATGCCCCTGCAACACAAATGCAGGTTGAAACTATGGGTAGTAATCCCCTTGTAGTTTCCAGGACTCTACCAGCTAAAACCGCTCAGGAATCCTCTCAACAGGATCCTGATGCAACCAAAAATGGGGAAACCACATTACTAGAATCTCTCTCACGTGAGAGGATTGCCATTGAAGAGCACCATTCACCCCAGGTGCAATCCTTTTCACACCTATCTCCCACTGAAGCCACCCCTACAAGCCCAACTGTGGTTATTGCACAAGTGCTGACTCAACTACATTCCTCTACCCCTGCCCAGAAACCTATTACCACTGGGAAAACCTCAACAGTTAAGGGAGAGGATTATAATACAGCACAGGGATTACAGTGTTCAATCTCCCTGTGTAGAGGAGGAGTTTAGAACATCTGGTGAGGTTGCCTCTTCTCCTTGTTCAGCACATGATCAGGATGAAGATGGTATCATCTCTAAGTCCTTACCAGAGGCAACTGCCAATGAAGGACATTGTCCTGAGGCAGGAAGTCCCCAGTTCCGAGAAATAGGGGCACATGTGAATACAGATCTACACTCAGCACATGTTTATGCTCATTTCATCAGGAGGTCAGCTGATTCAGCACTGACTGATGATGACCTGGGCTTTTTCTTTGATGTTCTAGCCCACAATACTATTCTTGAGACTGAGGTATGCAGACTACAGGAACTGCTTGCCAAAATGTCACAAGAATCAAGTCCATCTGCCCAAATTCACCCACAGATGGCAGTTTCTCCTCAAACTATCCCAAACACTGAGCCACTCTCAACAATTTGCCACCAGCCTCTGCTTCAGGTGCCATTTCTTAGGGACAAAACCCCTCTGAGCAAATGGTTATTGCCTTTCAAACATCCTTACCCCTCATCACTTCCATAATCACAAATACAGTACATCAAGCCATTGATGAGAGGCTTTCGTCAAATCTTCAATCTTTAGTTGATGCTACTGTTTCTAAGAGACTTTCTAACATTCACACCCCTGAACCCAATGCACCCAAAAAGGGGGAGTCTAAGTCAGTGAAAGTAGACAAAAGAAAAAGAGCTGAAGAGGAAGCAGAAAAAGAGAGGAAAGAAAAGGAAATGATCACCTATAAGATGAAGAAAAGCTCTAAAAAGACTAAAGGATCTGAAAAGACTGAGAAAAAGTTAGAAGACTTGATCAAAGAAGCTGATGAGCAACATAGCAGATCTATGGATAAGATTATTGATTAACTCTTCAGACAAGGATTTGACACTGCCAAACTTATCTTTGAGATCAGAAGGTTAGAGATTCAAGAAATTGAACAAAGATGGGCAAGTTGGAGTGAGAAAGAAAGAGAAAGGCTGGAACTATGGCAAGATTTATATCAAAACATCTAGGAAGGTCAATCATTGAAGTAAAGTCATGGTCCAGAGACAGTATTTTGGAGGTAACCACAAGAATCTGTTCTTCTGAAGTATTTAACAAAGGATTGATCATAGAAGCACTTGATGAAGCTGTTGCTGGGAAAAGGACTGATATGGCAAAATTATCCAAAGCTTCACTCATATCCAAGATGCTAGAGCAGCCTGCACTATCACCAAACCAAAACAACCACCTTCACAACCCTCAAAACCAACTCCTTTACCTAAGAAACCTACTTAACCCATTAGCAATGATGCACCTAAGAGGAAGAGAAGGGTGTTGAGGATGGAAAAAGAAGAAGAAGATGATGTGGATGATAGTCCTGCCACCTCTCTGTTGTTCTCAAAATAAAAATGCCTGAGCCTAGGAGTCAACCAATAATAATCACCCTAACCTACTTCCAAAGGCAATGGTAAAAGTCAAACTTGAAGAAGAAGAACAGCACAAACAACATGATGAGCAGCTGTTAAGGATGATTGATAAAGAGTTTCCCAAGTCTTCATCCATACAAGCTATGAAGAACATGCTTAGAGGTTGTATGCTCTCAGATTTACATTCCAATATCAAAAGAGAGAGTGAGAATTTGGCCTGACCCCAGAGTAAGTGATAGAATTCACAAAAGAAGATTCCAAGCAGATACAATGGCCAAGTAAAGAAGATTGTAGATACTGTGATAATGCTGGCCATTGTAGTGTCACCCTGGGAAATCCTTGATGACTTCAAGAGAGCTTACAAGTCTAAGATGACTCCACAAACCTTACTAGAAAACAAATGGTAAAGAAGGGGTTAATCTACAAGAAGCTTGAAGAAATAAGAAGAAATGAGCTCCAGTTATTGCTTGAAGGCACTCATCCTGATGATTTTGCATATAGAGAGATAACAACTGTGGAGTTGAAAAATGGAAAGCATATTAAGTACTTATTTGAGCTATGGGCCTGAGTTCTTCTTTGAAAGTGGAGCTGAAGAACTCACAATGGAAGAACAAGTTGTTTTCCTTGACGCCTATGTCAGAGAGTCTTACAGACTTATCATTGGGAAGTAGGTTTCATGGATGGGGTAACAGCTCTTTGTCCAATTCCCCAAGACAGAGTTCCCATTCATCCTTTGCCAATCAAACCTTCTGAAATCTCTTTCCTGGCCTGAGCTTATATTGAAGAATTCTGAGCTGATCCAGATTTTGTTTCTGCCAATAAGTGGGACCTCAATAATTTTAAAGGTTTTGGTTGTATTGGTTCAGGGGGAGTTTGTTGGACCAAAAGAACCAATGAGCTAGATCAGAAAAACCTTTATGTCCCACAGACATCAAAACAATGAAGTGATCTACAACAGCTGAAGACAAAGTCTGAAGACAACTGCTGAAGACAAAGTCTGAAGACAACTGCTGAAGACAAAGTCTGAAGATCAAGTTCTTAGAAGTTGTCACAATAGCTGAAGTAGTTCTCTTTAGTAGTTGTGATGGTTTACATTTCACTAGTTTGTATTCAGTAGTTTTATGTCATGTAAAATATTGGAAGTTCTTATACTTCAGATGTTATAACTTCAGTACTTGTAATGTTAGTTTATACTTAGCTTTTAATGAAGGTGTCCTCAGTTGTTGTGTGAAGGTGTCCTCAGTTGTTGTGGACATCTTCAGTAGTTAGTTTACTTAGCTTTTAATGAAGACTTTAACAACTCTTCTTTCATTTTTTCATTTTCCTCTGTCAGTTTCTTGAATTTTTGTTCAAGTAATCATAATGTTTTATCATTACTTCAAATTCTTATCACATCTTCTTTATCTTTTGCATACATCACAATCTTTTTATCTTTCTCAACTTTTTCTTCTTTTAGCTTTGCATTTTCACCTTCTAGCCTTTTAATCTCTGAATCAAGAGATATATCATCTCTTTTAGTTTTTCATTTTCAGCCTTTAATTATTCAATTTTATTTTCTTTAACTACATTCTCTTCTTTCACCTTTTCTATCTCATCAACAACCACCATTTCTTCTGTTTGTACAGAAATATTTGAGTCGTACTTACAACAATTTCTTCATATTCTTCATTTTGCCCAGCTTGAAATACTGGTTCATATAACACATTATGCATCAACTCAAAATCAAATGTTTGATTTTATGAACCTTCTTCATGTACTCCAACATCAGGTTCATCTTCTTGAACTTCATTAATAGTATCATCAAGACTATCATTAGCAACAGTTTCTTCAGCTATGTTTTGAACTTCATTTACATGCTCATCTTTATTAATTTCTTCAAAGGATTCTTGATGTGCCTCAGCTGCACCATCATTATCATCATCATCTTCATATGTTGATGAGCTTTCAGAATCTTCATCATCATTATCATCATCACTCATAATTTCAACAACATCCTTAACGAGATCATTAGGATCTATCGGTTCATCTTCTCATAAATGGAAGTGTTGTTGGTTTATATCAACTTCATCATTAGATCATTCCTTATATAATCAAACAGAGGAATGTTTTGAGCACTAGTGATCATTGATAGTCTTTAATATACATATTTAGACATGTGCTCCAATTGTAATTTTTCACCTTCAACTCCTTCAACGTAAAGATCTGGATTTTCTTCATTTATGTGCATTTGAAGAAATCTAGGATACATTAAGTATTTATGTCTCCTTCCTCTTTCAAGATTGAAAATGAAACCATTCAATATCAATTTATCCATATTAAATCTTCTATTTGTGGCTAATGCAATAATCGGAGCTGCAATGTACAGAGTCCCAACCAGCACTACGTTTAGACATGCATTGTTGAAACATATAACATAATAATTTCCAATGCTGTACACTCTTGCTCGAAAAAATTGTTTCTTTGGAAAATCATCTGGATGACCCATTTGTATAAACACTTCTCTACATTCATGAATGTATACTCAGATAAATCTTCCGGGTCATTTTCTCCAAGTCTGAGAGCAGTTCTGATTGATTGTTTTGAGACTTCAAGCATTTTGTCAGAAGTAATGAACTCTCTTACAACTTTGTTTCCTTCATCATCTCTTTCAACTTCAGCAGTTCTCCAGAATTTCTTGAACAGTCTTTTATTAATCATTGGTCATGCACACATTGCATAAACATATTTAGTTCTCAACAAAAATCGTATCATTTCTTCATAACCCACTGCTTCTCTATTTCTTCATCTAGAAATGCAGCAACATTATGCTTTGGTTCAAACTTTAAAGCTGCCATCTGCAAAAATAAAATAAAATATTAGAACTGTTACACCCTAAAAGGATGATACATGCCAACTCAATGGGTGAATTGATGATTGCTTAGTTGAAATCCCACAAGTCCAAGAACCAATGTGGATGAAGATCTGCAAGGAAAATAACAAGTGTTATCTTCCGCATTAGTTAATGTGGAAGACATAACTCTCATACAGACAAGTTTTTACTCTTCCGCATTGACTAATGAGGAAAACATAATACTAATGCTGAACAAGTTACTCTTCCGCATTGACTAATGCGGAAGAACAAAAGAAGATGCGGACAAGACTCTGCTCATCCACATTGACAAATGTGGATGGCCGACCAAATGCGCACAAGTATTTGTTCATCTGCATTAAACAATGCGGATGACCAACTTACTAATGTGGATGATCAAATGGAAATGTTGATCAAGATTATCTCATCCACATTTGTCAATGCGGATGAACAAGCAGAGATGCAGATCAAGACTTAGAATAGTTTCTGATGTAATAAGTCAAGGGTAGTTTAGTCACTTTGTAAAGGCATATTGTCTGCCTGTAAGTAGAATAGTTATCCTCGTACTGAGGTGACGACTGATAGATAGAGAATTTTTATTGTAATCATTCTCTGTAATTTATCAACTTTCATATATCAATACAAACATCATTTATGAGTATCTTTCTTGCTTTGAATGTTCTTTGATTGTTTGTTTCCACCACTCAATCATGACTTGATTATCATATTCGATTCTCAGTAAGAATATCACTCTTACTCAAAACCAGTCAATTGGTATCAGAGCTTTGGCTCTCGATTCTTTTTCAGATCTATGCACAGACTGAATAGAACTTGATTGATCTGATAATCAAGTTGCTAGTAGTGGATATCACCAACCCTAGTTAGCAAACAACAATAAAATCAGTACAGAACTCATTCTGACCCTCAAAATAACTCCTTGAACAAGTTGGACTCATCAAAAATAGTCAATCTTAAAATCAACTAAATCTATACTTACACAAATCAACATGGATTCTAACAGTTACTATGAACTAGGTCATACACCTAAACCTCCCATGCTTAAACACAAATCAGAGTTTAAACAATAGGGAATAAGGTTTAGAAATTATATCACAGGTGTAAATCCTGATTTTTGATCTCAATATGTAAGGGTCCACATATTCCGGTTACTCTATCAACTGCTCAAGCTGCACTTTACAAGACTGCTAGAATATCAATTGAAGACTTAACTCTGGATGAAGATGACTATAAGAAAATTAAAATTGTTCTCAAAGCATACAGAATCTTGACTCAAGCACTCAAGATGGATGTACTGAAAAGATTCGAAAAGTATGGAACTGCTAAAGCTGTTTGGGATGCCCTCAAAATTATGTGTGAAAGAAGTAGTGAGGTTGCTGAAATTAACAAAGACAAGCTGGTCAATCAGTATGAAACCTTCCATCACACCAAAGGAGAATCCATATCAAAACAACTACACAGATTTGTACAGTTGGTTAATGACTTGGAAATTATGGGTGTTTCATACAACAATAAAAAACTTAACAAGAAAATGCTTCACAGTCTACCTGAAAGCTGGAAGCAAAATGTCACAATGCTGAAAAAAATACTCTTGATCTTGAGAGTACCACTCTAGACATTATGATAGCCAAGATTGAAGCTTTGGAACTTGATGAACGAAGCAGAAACCTGAGTGGACCAGAGTGATTGAGGCCTACAAATTCCCTTCAGAATCACATTCTATTGAAAATGCTTACATCACAGAGGAAGATGACTTCATCTCATCAAGAGATCAAATGAACAATACTGGGTTCATTGCATCTCCACCATTCAATCACCCTTCAACTTCAGCTCAAGCACCTAAAGTCTCCATTGCTCCTCAAACCTCTCGAGAAAACTTAAAATCAGAAGAGCAAAAGGCAACTTACAATGCCTTTGTTGCAAGTTTTGAAGCATATATAGGGGGAAGACTCACTTCTACCTATCTAATTCAAGAAGATTTAGAAGAAATGAATCCTGATGATGTTGAGGAGATGGATGTACAGTGGCAAATGGCAATGATTGCCATGAGAGCAAAGAAATTCTTCAGAAAAAGAAGAAAGTTGAGCCTGAATGAGAACACAAAACTTGGATATGAAAAATCCAAGGTGAAATGCTTCAACTGTGGCATGACTGGCCATTTCTCAAGAGAGTGCAATGCTCCCAAAAGAAACAAACATTCAAGGAACTCTCCAGGTCAATCATCATCACAGCCCAATTCAAGCCATCACTCAAACAATCAACAATAGCAGTACCATCATTCTCATCATCAACAAACATATCAGAATCAACCACAGCTCACAAATCAAGCCCATGCAAGCAGTCAGCCTTCTGCCAATGCCCTTGTGATCAAACAAGATGGGATATGTGACTGGAGTGTGTATGCTAAGGAAGTCAAGCCTCAATTCCAGAATCATGCTCTTATGGCTCACATCAATGATGGACCATCTTTAATGCCTACTGAGGTAAAAACTAACCTTTGTAGTGAAAAATGCATAAATGAATTACGAGAGTATATAGAACACAACCATAAACTGGCAGATAAAATTAAAGAAGAAATGATGAAGAGAGAACAAAAAAGTTTTGAAATCAAAATCAAATCTCTCATTTCTGACATAGAAAACTTGCATGGTGAGAAATACAATCTTGCAGCTGAAAATGAGCTACGTACTAAAAAGTTAGCTCAAGCTAAAGCTCTACAATCTATGACTGAAGTGAAACATGAAAAGTTTCAAATGTCTTCAATCAAGATGCAAGAGATGCCGGATTCACAAAAGGATCCAAAGGACATGCCAGGGATTGGGTATAATTCATGTCCTCCACCATACAATGACAATTACACTATCATGCCTGACTCTGTCTCACTCTTTGAATCAATCAAACCAAAAATATGGAACCTAAATCAGTAGTGAAACAAGTGACAAATCCTCAAAACAAACCTGATGTTTATTTTGAAACCAAAGAGGATAAAATCAAGTTAGGTCACCCAATCAAAATCAAAGAGTGCTCAGACAAGACAGTGAGTGTCATGAAACCATCAAGCCCTGTAAAAGCAATTGTACCTTTTATAAAATTCATACCATTTGTTTTACAAGGCAAAAAGAAATATGTCAAAATAGTGAAACCCACTACTGAGAGTAGTTCTGATAATGAGATTGTATCTCTACAAAATTCAAGCAAATCAGAAAAGGTTTCACTAAAAAAGAAACCAACTATAAAACTGCGTTCAACACATAAAACTTCATCAGACCCTCAGTCATCAAGGTTAAGGCAGGGGTTGGGTTTGATATCTGTAACAAAGAACATGTTGACCAGTTTGAGAAAGAGGTGAGAAGTAGGTTAAAGAAACTGAAACAACCTAGACAACTGAACAAAAGTAGTGTTGTGAAACAATCTACAAAAAGGGCTGATTCTGATTCATCACCTAAAGAAAAGAAAGTGACTCATCAAAAGAAATTATCAGTTGAGTCACACAAGGAAAAATCTAGTTCAAGAAACAAACAAATGTATTGTGATATTTGTGACATGTTCAATCACAAGACAGATAATGCTTCTTCAATCAATATTGTTCTATATGTGATATGAACAATCACTCCACCAAAAAATGCTATTTCAACAAGTATTGTTCAATCTGTGACATGAACAATTACAATACATCTGATTGCTACTTTAATTAGAAGGGGTTAAGAATCCCACAACACAAGCCCATCTCAAAAACATCTACTGTGATGCATTCTGTCAGACCTTATCTTCATAATACTCAATCTAGGACACCTAGATCAACAAATGACATAAATAACTTGAAGGATTTGAGGAACGGTCAAAGAATCATCTCACAATGAAACACAAACTTGACCTTCCTAAGCAAAAACCAACTTTTGATAATGAAACTTGGGGTAAATTTTTACAAAGAAATAGAGACCAACGATTTCATTATTCATCTGAATCCTTAGTAGATGTAGATGAGATGACTCGACCAATTCATTACCAAAAATCTCCCAAATCACCTTCATCTAAATCACCATTCAGAGGGAAATGCCAGGAGGTGACTATCATGAATAGGATCGGGAAACCCAAGACCATCATGGCTTGGGTTCCTTATTCTAATTAGTTCTTTTTGTTTGTAGGTTCATCCACACAAGTCTAATAGCCTATGGTATGTAGACAGTGGATGCTCCCGACAGATGACTGGAGATCGTTCCCTCCTTCATGATTTCAAGAACATACAAGGGACTACTGTGGCATTCGGTGGAGATTCAGAAGGTGGCGGGATTACAGGAAAAGGATCTATGACAAATGGGATGCTAAGGTTTGACAGAGTGAATTACTATGAACAACTGAATTTCAATCTGCTAAGCGTGTCTCAGATCTGCGACAAAAAGTATTCGACTCACTTTACAAACACTCACCGGTACATACTGAAACCTAGTTTTCAGATTCCTGAAGAATGGGTTGTCTTAAAGACTCCAAGGAAGAATAATACATATGTCTTAAACTTGTGTTCAGCATCACCTAAGGAAGAAACATGTCTTTTGTCTAAAGCATCATTTGATGAGTCACAGCTTTAGCATAGACATTTGGGCCACACTAACTTTAAAAATATGAACAAGTTAGTCAAAGGAAACCATGTAATTGGTCTTCCCCAAAAGGAATTCAATTTTATTTATCAATGCTCAGCGTGCCTCAAGGAAAATGACACAAATCATCTCACAAAACCAAGCTGGTGAACACTAACAATACTCCATTGAAGTTACTTCACATGGATCTCTTTGGACCAACTCATGTAATGAGTATGGGAAAGAAACAATATTGTTTAGTGATCATTGATGACTTTTCTCGATTCACATGGGTGTGCTTCTTACTTCATAAAAATGAACCATCCCAAATCATTCAAGAATTTATCACTAAAATTGAAAATCAACTTGATCTCAAAGTCAAAATAATAATAAGAAGTGATAATGGTACAGAGTTCAAAAATGAAAATATGAGTTCCTTTTGTGCAACCAAAGGCATTGCTCATCAATTCAGTGCAGCTAGAACTCCTCAACAAAATGGGGTATGTGAAAGGCGAAATAGAAAACTGAATGAAGTAGCAAGAACTATGCTAGCCGATGCTAAACTGCCAATCACCTTCTGGGCAGAAGCACTTAACACATTGTGCTTTATGCAAAATCAAACTCTGATTGGTAAAGAAAGTAACATGACACCTTATGAACTGATCTTTCATAGGAAACCATTTATTGGATTCCTCAAATCATTTGGTTGTCCAGTCTTAATATTAAACACCCGTGATCATTTAGGAAAATTTTCATCTAAGTCTGATGAAGGATTCTTTGTAGGTTATTCTTCTCTCTCAAAGGCTTACAGAGTGTTCACTCCTAGACTGAACATTATTAATGAATCTATAAATGTTCAATTCAAAGAACATTCGTTTCCTAAATCTACAAATGGTCCTAATTGGTTGTTTGATATTGACACTTTTACTAAATCGTTTGACCAATTTCACTTGTCTGATGCAGGAAATATACATTCAGGTGACACTTCATCAACTGTAGAAAGAAGAGTTAATTATCCATTAATTCCACCTACATCTGATGAACATATGAATGAAGATGTTCCTCTTCAAGCTGATCCCATCAGATAGCTGTCACAAAACCTTAGTGTTTCTTCTGAAGAAGGTCCCAGCCTGGTACCATCTCACTCAGATGACTTGTCAAACGAGATCAGAAATCAAAAACAGGCTTCTCATCAAGTAGAAACTCAAGGTACATCAAATGATGCAAGCAATCTCAGTGCTGCTGAAGATGTAGCAGTTACTAAAACAGAAGTTGACAATCTTCATAATTCAACAACAATACAAGATAAGGGTGCTTCTGACCATAATGAACTGAATGTCTCCACTCTTGATGTAACTATTGCTGGTGACACCATTCCAACCACAAGAATACACAAGAATCATCAGTTGAAAGCATTATTGGAGATCTTAATGACAGGGTGACAAGAAGCAAGTCCAGTATTGCAAACATCTATTTGTTCTCCTGCTTTCTGTGTCAAACAGTACCTGAAAACATCAAAGAGGCACTTCAAGACAATAGTTGGATTGAAGAAATGCTGGAAGAATTGCTCCAATTCAAGAAGCAAGAAGTATGGCAGCTCGTTGATCTTCCCGAAGGAAAATACCCTATCGGTACCAGATGGTTGTACAGGAACAAGACTGATGATAGAGGGATAGTCATAAAAAATAAAACAAGACTAGTGGCATAGAGATACACTCAGGAAGAAGGAATCGACTACGACGAAGTGTTTGCTCCTGTTGCCAGACTAGAAGCAATCAGAATCTTTCTTGCATATTCTGTGTCCATGAAATTTACTGTTTATCAAATGGATGTAAAGTGTGCCTTCCTGTATGGAAAGATTGCTGAAGAAGTCTATGTGAGTCAACCACCTAGCTTTGAAGATCTAGATTTCCCTCACAGAGTTTACAAGCTTGACAAAGCTCTGTATGGTCTTCATCAAGCACCAGAATGTGGTATGAGACTCTATCATCCTTTCTTATTGAACATGGGTATGAAAGAGGAAAGATTGATCAGACTCTCTTCAAAAGAATAAGAGGGAAAGATATGTTCTTAGTCCAGATCTACGTGGATGACATTATATTTGGCTCGACAAACAAGCAACTCTGCAAAGAATTTGAAGATCTTATGCATTCAAAGTTCCAAATGAGTGCTATGGGGGAACTCACCTTCTTTCTAGGGGTACAAGTCCAACAAAAAACAGATGGAATCTTTATCAACCAATGAAAATATGTAGAAACCATGTTGAAGAAATTCCACTTTGCTGACTGTCAGTCTATCAGAACTCCTGTGGATACTAAAGTAAAGATTGGACCTGACCCTGAAGGCAAACACAATGGACCAGACTCACTATCGATCAATGATAGGTTCACTTATGTATCTAACAATAGTAGGCCTGACATTATGTTTGGTGTTTGTGTGTGTGCTAGATATCAAGCTCATAAAAAAGAATCACATGTGAACGCAGTCAAGAGGATATTCAGATATGTGAAGGGCAAGCCAGCTCTTGGATTATGGTATCCAAAGGAAGGAGAATTTAATCTCTATGCCTACACAGACAGTGATTATGGAGGATGCAACTTCAACAGAAAATCCACTTCTGGCGGTTGTCAATTTTTGGTCCCAGACTAGTATCCTGGCAATGCAAGAAGCAGACAAATGTGTCTGTGTCCACAGCAGAAGCTAAGTATATTGCTACATCAGCATGTTGCTCTCAAGTTCTCTGGATTCAAAACCAGATGCTTGATTATGGTTTTAACTTCTTGCATACACCAATTTCTTTTAACAACACAGCTGTTGTCTTTATAACTAATAATCCAGTTCAGCACTCAAAAACAAAACGTATTGAGATTAGATACATATTTTGAGAGACTGTGCTGAAAAAGGTAGAATCAAATTGATTCAAGTACCAACTAAAAATCAATTAGCTGACTTGTTTACCGAGGCATTCGAACCTAGTAGGTTTGAATTTTTGGTTTAGTCAATTGGCATGATTAACCATGACTAAAAACTATGAAAAACATCAAAAACAATTTAAAACATCAGAAAAACCACAAAAAGAAATCAAGTTTTATGAAGAAAAGAATTCGATGGGAAATGATATAATTACAGTCGTTATATCATTCACTTTGCTTAATTTCAAAATGTAAAAGACTGAAATGACTTACCACATATGTTGGTAGGCTCAACTTGGAAGAAAAGATACATGCAGTGATGAATTAAAGACATATTCAATTATGAAACACTCATCACAAAGTACAGGTCTGTATTAGCTTATCTGAATGCATGTGTATGTAGTAGCCTAAACACACCAGGTAATGATACTTTATGAATCTTTTTCACCACATCATGTTTCATCTTTGTTTTGCTGAGCAAAGACCTAATGAAACTTGCACTTAGTGCAGATGTCATGATCCAAAAGATTCCCAATATGGAACACATCCAAAAATTGGATGAATCAACAAAGTAATATATTCCAAGTGAATGAACAAAAGAATCCTATCATGGATCACCTTCCAAAGTGAAGTGAAAAGAATCCCAATGTCGATCAACATGAAAAAGGATCAAATTAAAAGAATCCCAATGAGGATCAGTGAAAATGAGATTTCATGACTTAAGTAACCTGGTAAGAAAAGTTGTGAAAAAGTTCTAGCATGCATTGTATAAGGAGGTTGATCATTTCATGCTTATGTATTTGAGGTACACATTGAATAATAAATCAACCAAAACATGATAAAAGTCATATGCATCAAAATATCAACCAGGTATGGGTTTAAGAGGACAAACATACCTTCAATCTTCAAGTTCATAATCATGTCCATTTAATCATAAAGGATGCAAATGTGTAATGTAAGATTGATATGATCCCAACAAAGAGATCTTTCTCTTCATTATTCATATTAATCAAAATAATATTCAAAAAGTTTTAAATCTTTAAAGTTTCTCTCCACATGTGGACATAAACTTTAGGGGGAGTAATTTAAAATTTTTTAGTAAGTCTAATTTTTGTTTATTAACTAAATGTTGAAAAACAAAACAAAATGAATTGTAGTTGGTGTTGTTGGAATAAGTTATACCATTATATCTCAGCTTATGTAGATTCTTAGAACATGATAAGCCCAAGATCTGTCAAAATTGGGAAACTTGTATTAGTTGTTACATACAAGTCAATCCAAGAAAGAATTGACAACTTCAACAGCCAACTTCATAAGAAAAATCAATCAGGGACACCTCTTCATAAGATGAATAATCAATTCAATCACATTAACTTTTGATTAAGTTCAAAAGCAATCCAGGTAAGTGCATTAGTTAATGCGGGTGAAGGTAACCCATGCATGTAACTAATGCGGGTAACAATATTTTTTAAAGTGCAACTAATGGGGACAATGATTTTACTCTACCGCATTAGTGTGTGAACTAAATGTTGAATTTACTCTACCGTATTTGATACAGTTAACAAATGCGTATGAACAGGTTCGCATTTGTTACAGTGTTGTGTTGACTTGTCAACCGCATTTGATATAGTTGCACAAATGCTAATTGACTCTGTTCTATCGTATTTGCTACTGTGTACAAATACGGATAAGATAAAACAAGCAACTCAACCGCATTTGTTACAATGCGGGTGCAATGTTGTTCTTCTGTATTTACTACAACACAAATGCAGACAGCCAAAGATTTCAAGTTTATCTTCCGCATTTGCAACTGTACACAAATGCGGATAGAATAAAAAATTAAGAAACGAAACTTCCTCATTTGCAACAGTAGTGGAATGCGACCAGTCAGTTAAAGATTAAAGCTTCCGCATTTGCTACAGTCAACAAATGCGGATGACCAAGAGTAGCCAAATGCAAACTCTAAATGTCAAAAGTTTGTCTTCCGCATTTGCTACATTCAACAAATACAGATGACAAAAAGTCAATCAAATTAACCTTTAGCATTTGCTATAGTGGTGACTGTATCCGCTTGTAAACTTATAAAATTTTTCAAATTGTATTATTTGACTATTTAAAGGAATTCAAACAGGTCATTTAATACTTTTCAAATTTGAGAGACTTTATAGTGAGACGAGCGCAAACCTACAGTACACCACCTTCAATCATCATCATCATAAACATTCATAGATTTTGTTGTGTTTCTTCTCAAAACATTCTTGTCATCGATTCGAAGCACAGTTATTTCGAAGATAAGGTATAATTTCAATAAAATTTTGAAACCAAGGCCTGAGTTTCGGACTGTTAACCTAAATCAAACAATGGACTAGATAATAATGAAGAACACCAAAATCAAACTTATTAATGTGATGTAATACACATTTTCGACTTCAATAAACATATATTGATAGAAATTCAACTGATATTGAAAACCATGATAATCATGTTTACTACGAAAAACAGAGCAAAATAAAAAAAAATGTGTAACAAATCAAAGTAACATCATCTATTGAATGGTTCAAACATTGAAACTATGAGAGTTAAATGGCAAAGTCACCATTTGCCATTACAAAAAATCAATAGAAACAACAAGCAGTCTTCCTTGTTATTTTAAAGTCAAAACTAATAACTAGCACACATGTCTCTTTTGCAGATTACATGGCAAATCTTACATGGAGCAAGCTCCATAATGTCAGCAGTTATTTGAACCCTTATGTCCTAGAAGTAGAAGGGCTGAGAGACATCATCAGAGTCATCAATACCACAAGGATAGCATATGCCATCACAGTCAGACCACCTATGTATGAGAACCTCATAAGGTCTTTCTGGAACACTGCTGAGGTTGTTGAAGCTGATGGCATTAGAACACTTACTGGGAGAATTAACAGTGAACACACATTGATCATCAGTGAAGAGTCAGTTAGAAGATGTCTAAGGTTTGGTGATGATGAAAATGCTCCTTTGGAACTGAGTGATGAAGACATAATAACTTTTTTTGCTCAAATTGGTTATGAGGGAGGTTATGAAACCAAGCAGATTGTTAAGGGATTGGTTGACTTACCATGGAGATTCATTATTCATATGTTTCAGCATAGCTTGTCAAGAGAAAGACAGGATGGAATGACATTCCAGTCCTCGCATCATCAGCTATTTGTGCACTATGCACTAACAGGCCATTCAATATGTCTCATATGTATTCAATGGCCTGGTTTCAAACATTAGAAAAGGATTAAGATACAAGTTTCTCATGTATCCCAGATTCATTCAATGTTTAATCAATGATCATTTCCTAACATTGCAACTGAAGGACCAGTGCTTGACATTCCATATTATGATGCAAGATCATATAAGTATATAAAGAAGTGACACCCTAGAAAGTTTTATAGTAGGCTCACACTCCTGTTCTGCCTTAGATGTTGCAACAGATAAATCAAGAAGCACAACCATCTCCACAACCTGGAGCTCACCATCACCAAGACCATCACCAATACCATCACCAACACCATCACCAATACCATCACCAATACCATCACCACAATCACCACCACTTTCAAATCCACAACCACACCACCAACACCACTCACCTACACCTATATCACCTCATGATCACTCTCCATATCACTACCACAACAATCACCTATATCCCCTTTTCAACCTGTGCCATCACAAGATTACCCTACTGATGTAGGAGGATCAACCAGTGCTTCTAAAGCTTCCAATCATCTTCTAATGAGCAGGATCATCACACTCATATGCATGCAAAAACAACAACTTCTGAGCCTGCTCCCTCAGAGAGTTTTGCTGATTCAAATGTTAACAGACCAGATGAGAAGGATGAACTGATTACTGAATTGATGTAAAAGATTAAAGAATGGAGAGAATTCTAAACAGAAGGGCAAGAATCATAGATGATAGAATTCTGGAACAAGATGATAAGGAACAGAGATGAAAGATCTTAAGATAAACATAAGGCTGAATTGACTGAGAAGATAAAGAAATTGAAGTCGTAAAGGCTGCCCTTAAGCACTCAAGAGAAGAAGTCAGTGGACATATAGACACTCTTGAAATTCAAACAATAGCAATGGCGAAACAAGAAAATATCATAGAAGAACAAGCTGATATCATCTCAAAACTTGAAAAGGAAATTGACAGCAAGAACAAAAGGATATCCAAGCTTGAAATGATGATTAAGATCCAAAGAACTAAAGTGTATAATGATGATAAGAAAGAAGAACAAGAAAACGAAGATGTAAATGAAGAAAAAGGAGATGATGAAAGTCAAGCTGGGTTTAAAGATCAAAGTCTAGATATGGTAGTGTAATCTGGAAACACTGATTACTCTGACTATGAAAAAGGTGAATTTGAAGAACTCTTCAGTGCATTAAATAGTTTTTCATCTGAACAATTCAGCATTGATGACGACTGTTGGGAATTCATAAACAACCAAAGAACTGAGTCAGAGCCTATTGTTTTTATCCCCAAATCACGAGTACCTTTGGAAAAAGAATTAACTATGCAAATTGTCCCCACTATCTCATTATCTGAAGAACAAAAAGAAGAACTCAAAGAAAAGCATGAAAAAGAAAGGAAAGAAGAAACTGAAACAAAACAGAAAGAGAAGGAGAAAAGTAAAATGAAGGATCAAGAGCCAAGCACACCTGAAAAGGTACCTGAACCAGATGAACAAGCTAAAACCACTAGCCCTCGACATCAAACTTACTCATGAAAGAGGAAGTACTTAGCTCAAAAATCCAAAGCTAAGAGACCAATAGTTGAAGAAGAACCAGCAAAGAAACAAAAAGATGACCCAAGAAGTCTAGCAGCAATTGCTGAATTTTTGGAAGAACATGAGCAGGCAGAATCTCAGTTGAAGAAATTGGCTGGTGCAATTGATTTAGAAGAAGGTGAAATTGATGGTGGATATGAAGTTGAAAAGGATGTTCTCATGGACCGTCCTATTAAAGCAGAACATGCAGTGGAAGACATGGTAACCAAAGCCCAAACTGATGACTTGATGATAAAGCCATGTTTCTGATCAATCAAGACTATGATCCTGATGAAGTGTTTGGAATGACTTATGAGAGAATGAAGGAGGAGGAAGAGAAAGTAAAAATGTTGCTTCATCCAACAATAGACACTGAATATGAGAAAACAATGACAAAGGATACTCCAAAGCATAAAGATTCATCTTTGAAGAAATCAACACGGTATGAAATCCCATTGCCAAGAAGGGGTCCCCTACACACACTGTCTCAAATGAAGAAATCATCCTCACCCCATGAATCATTATTTCCTCATCCTTATAATATGTCGCATAAGGAAATGAAAGAATATCTCTCAAGTCAAGGATTCACAGGAAAAAGCATTGCTAACATGAAGAAAAATTCTTTAAGAGCTGCAACTCTTCAATTGATCAATGAAAAGAAAGAAAAACTCAAGAAGCTGGAAGAAGAATTGTCAAGGACCAAACCAAGAAGCAGAGTGTCAGCTAAGGATATGATGTTGAACCAAAAAGGCGAAGAACTACTTGCCCCAGTGCTCCACAAGTACCCTGAATGGTTTGCAGAACCATCTCGATTGAAACTGCAAGAACTACAGAACTGATCACAGGGGTGTCTACTCCCAAGGGTAAGGTAGATCAAAAGATAATAGCCTGGAAGTATGACAGCACATGGAATATGTTCATGGTGAAGAGAATCTCAGGGCTAGTACAATTCTTTACAGAGTACTCAGCTCTTGTAAATGCCTTGAGATTCATGATTTGAAGGAGCTAGCTCAACTTGAACTGATCAATCATGCAGCTATGTTCAAGGGATATGAATTTGAGAACATACTTAAGATGTTTAGAAGAACAAACAACTTCAATTCATTAAAGATATTTGCTTGAGAAAAGATAAAACTTTTGTCAATCCCCTGGATAAGAAGAAAAAGGTACAAGTGGAAGAATATGTATTCCCTGAGTTAAGGTAAAGCCAACCAAATCATTGAAGAGGAAAGTGGTGTCTGGGACTCATTCCTCCACTCCCATCTCAAATGTGTACTATGATGAGAAAACCTATTGATTCATAGAAATGGTCTTTCTACAATCTCCATGTGGGAACCTATTTCACTGAAAAAAATTACCAATGGAAGACATCTACAACATGAGCAAAATGAAGATCCATGTGCTAATTGGAGATAGGATGTCAGAAGCAACTGATTTTATAAAAATGATCAAGGCTATCCTGGATCCTACTAAAGCTGTATTCATATTACCTCTAGAAGACCTAGCTAAATCATCACAACATCAATCACCTCCTAAACATTAAGGAAAACTAGGTTGTATAATCCTTAGGGGGAGTATTGTTGCACGCTGAAAGGATCATACATGCCAACTCAATGGGTGAATTGATGATTGCTCAGTTGAAATCCCAGCAGTCCAAGAATCAATGCGAATGAAGATCTGCAAGGAAAATAACAAGTGTTATCTTCCGCATTAGTTAATGCGGAAGACATAACCCTGATGCGGACAAGTGTTTACTCTTCCGCATGGACTAATGCGGAAGACATAATACTAATGCTGAACAAGTTACTCTTCCACATTGACTAATGCGGATGAACAAAAGAAGTTGCGGACAAGACTCTGCTCATCCACATTGACAAATGTGGATGGCCAACGAAATATGCCCAAGTATTTGTTCATCCGCATTAACCAACGCGGATGGCCAATTACTAATGCGGATGATCAATGGAAATGCTGACCAAGATTATCTCATCCGCATTTGTCAATGCGGATGAACAAGCAGAGATGCAGATCAAGACATAGACTAGTTTCTGATGTAATAAGTCAGGGGTAGTTTAGTCATTTTGTAAAGGCATCTTGTCTGCCTATAAATAGTATAGTTATCCTCGTACTGAGGTGACGGCTGATAGATAGAGAATTTTTGTTGTAATCATTCCCTGTAAATTATTAACTTTCATATATCAATACAAACAACATTTATGAGTATCTTTATTGCTTTGAATGTTCTTTGATGTTTGTTTCTGCCACTCAATCATTGACTTGATTATCATATTCGATTCTCAGTAAGAATATCACTCTTACTCAAAACTAATCAAGAACATTGAATGATTAAAGAATTTATATTTTGGAAATTAAATTCAATTTTGAATTGTGATTTTTAATTTTGTTTTACTTCTGAATTTAAGTTTGTGACATACTTGAATTATTTGTTTTGAATTTAACATTATATCTATTTTGATTTCTGAGTTTTTCTACTTTTTATTAAAAGAATATTATTTTTATTTTTTTTATTTTAAAAATTATTCACATGTCTGTTCATCTTCTTCTCTTCCTTCGAAGAAAACCGACTAAGTAATTCATTATCATTATCATTTTCAAGTTAATCCATAATCGATATATCAAATCACTTGGAATTTGATATACACCAACAATCTATGATTAATTTTGTATATGATTAAGATTTGATTAGTTAAACTATGAATTTCATAGTGTTCGAACGCCAAAATAGCAGTCAAACGCCTATGTCAATCATCGAATGTTAATCAAATCTACTGATGAGAATCATTCACTTACATTTATCAACTCAAATACTATCTAACAACAACACAATTTGTTTCAAAGATGATATCACAAGGTTCGATGAAGACCAGAGTCGATAGTTCAGAGGGTTTTGGTTTTTCAGAGAATTTTGAGTGTGAATGAGAAAACAAGTGTAAGTGTTCAATTTATATTAAGTGAAATTTTAGATGCATTAGCACTGTTTGTGCGTATGAAACCCAAAAATTCACAAGTTAATGAGACGCATGAACATTGTTTGGTCGTATAGACTTAGACGCATGAGAACTGTTCAGCCGCATGAGCACTGCAGACACATAAGCATTGTTTAGACGCTTTTGCACTATTTAGGCGCTTTTGATCTGTTCAGCCGTCTGAAGTTCCTCAAACATCCAACACTATCAACACCCACTGTGTAGACGCATGAGACATTCAAAACGTCTAACTTGTATAAAATCAAACTCATTTCTCACTGTTTAGGCGTATGGGATTAATGAAATGCCCAAACACTTGGTTAAACTTGATGAACTTATTGCAACTATTTAGACGCATGGGAATATGAAAAACACCCAAACACTTATAAATTCCTGAAAGTTCACCATGCTCCTATTTAGACGTATGAAGACTATTTAGGCGCATGAGTTGACTTTGAGTTGACTTTCATGAGGTCTTACACTTGTGTTTTCACACTTCTTCACCTGCACAATGTTTAAACATATTAGTAATATTTCATACTAATACTTAAACATTTTAAGCATAAATTTGAATGTTCCAAAATTTTCATTTTAGTCCCTTAAATTTGAACTTTTTACATTTTTCACACTCAAAATTAATTTTCAACAATTTCAATTTTTTTTCACTGATGTTTAACTTTTGAAATTTTTTTTTCTTTTCTTTTCCTTCATTTTAGTCTCAAAACATAATCAAATCTCTATTTCTCAATTTTGAGAGAAGTATTCCACTTGAAATTTTATATAGGTTCATATTATCATTTTAAAGTTTCATGATCACACTCATATGAACTTAAACATATAGCATCATCCTTTCAATTCAACTTTCTTTGATTTTGATTTTCTGAGAAAAACTCTTTCATTTATTACTCCCCCTAAACTTTTAAGTTGAAACAACTTATAAGTTTCCTAAGGTAGCATAATAAGATCACACAACCCATTGTGACATTGCCTTCACACACAGAAAACATGCATAAAATCAAATGAAAGCAGAATCAAAATCTAATATCAACAAGAATTAATGTCTGCAGTGAGATCATATCAATGAAGATCAGCACATTAAAAAAATTGTGGATAGTCATAGACAGTGAATAAATCCTGATCAAGTGTGTTCTAGGTCAGTGATATCACAACAAAGGAGACACAAGATCTAAGGGCAAACAATGAGTGTTTTTGACATAATATCAGTCACTTACTTTTTCAATTCTTGGATTGATTAGGTTATATGAAGAGAGCTCAACTATTATCAAGACATGCAAGCAAGAACACATACTCAACTTATTACCCAAAACATATGTGTAATCAGAGCTCATGTTACTAAAAGAATAGAGAATGATCATGGATAACCATTTGAGCAGCTCTAACTATTCATTTGAATAGATTGTGCATATTGGCATCTTTTGCATCAAACAGAATATCTAGCTCTGTATTGACTTACAACAAAGGATATCTCAGCACTTCAGGTCTATGATAACTCATAACAAAGAAGTGTAATGATGCTTGTAACATATCTCGTGATTAATTACATCACCATCAGGTGTGAGTGGTGTTACTTAACAAACAGTCAATCTGATAAGCCAAAACACCTCAAAAGTACTCAGATGAATACATATTTAGTGTAATAACAAGAATTTACTGTTTCAGTATAATAGCATGATAGTGTCTACACATCATATCTGATCATGTCAGACTTTATTAATTAGTGAAATATGCAACTCATCTCACTAATGTACTATCATTTCTCACATATTGCAAAACAAATTCTTTTCAAAAATAATGAATTGACAATAGAAAAAGACTTTATTTTTGGATTTTGTTATATATGCTTTTGTATTTGGTTTTTCTAAGAAGAAGAAAACACACACATACAAAAGAAAAACAGGCAATTAACATTGAGAGTATCACTTATGATAGTCTTTTGATTTAGGGAGTTCACATATGATTAATAAGACCAATTGATTCTACTAAGTACTTAAATCATCCTGGTAGGAAGGCTTTAATAAATAGATCTGCCAACTATTTTTCTATTGCAATTTGAATCAAAATGATCAACCCTTTTTCAGTGTTATCTTTGAGAAAATGATATCAAATTTCGATATGTTTTGTTTTTGAATGTTGAATAGGATTAGTTGTAATGAAAATAGCTGCAGTGTTATCAATGTAAATAGGTGTTTTAAGAAAACTAAACCCATAATCCAGTAGTTGATTTTGCAACTAGAGGATTTGAGAACATCCTGCTCATGCAACAATGTACTCAGCTTCTGCAGTTGAAACAAAGATATTTGTTTTTTTCTTACATTGCCATGAGACTAATCTGGGATCGAGAAATTGACATCCACCCGAAGTAGATTTTATATCTTGACAACAACCACCATAATCACTATCTGTATATCCATGTAATTCAAAGTTACCCTCGTAAGGATACCAAAGCCCTAAGGCTGGTTTACCTTTGAGATACCTGAATATTCTTTTGACAACAATTAAATGTGATTCTTTCGGGTCTAATTGATACCTGGCACAAACACAAACAACACACATAATGTCTTTTCTAGATGTAGTAAGATACATCAAAGAACCAATCATTGACCTGTATAACGTTGGGTCAATAGATTTTCCTTTTGGATCAGGTTCAATCTTGGTGTTAACATCTGATGGCGTTCGTATGGACTTACAGTCTTGCAACTTAAATTTCTTCAAGAGTTTGTCAACAAACTTCTCTTGATTGATGAAAATTCCATCGTCAGTTTGCTTGACTTGAAGTCCAAGAAAGAAATTAATCTCTCCCATAGAACTCATTTGTAACCGAGATTTCATGATTTCTTCAAATTCATTGCAAATTTTGAACTGGTAAAACCAAATATGATATCATCAACATACACTTGTACACATAAGAGATCATCATTATCCTTCTTATGAATAAAGTTGGATCAATTTTCCCTCTTGTGTATCCATGTTAGATTAAGTGTTTTGATAATGTCTCATACCAAATTCTAGGGGCTTGATGAAGTCCATATAAAGCTTTGCTCAGCTTATACTGTTGGACCAAAAGAACCATGAGCCGGATCAGAAAAACCTTTAAGTCCCACAGACGTCATGATAACTACTGAAGACCACAACAGCTGAAGACAACAGCTGATTACAAAGTCTGAAGACAAGTGCTGAAGACAAAGTCTGAAGACAAGTGCTGAAGACAAAGTCTGAAGACAAGTGCTGAAGACAAAGTCTGAGGACAAGTGCTGAAGACAAAGTCTGTAGACAAGTGCTGAAGACAAAGTCTGAAGACAAGTGCTGAAGACAAAGTCTGAAGACAAGTGCTGAAGACAAAGTCTGAAGACAAGTGGTGAAGACAAAGTCTGAAGACAAGTGCTGAAGACAAAATCTGAAGACACAAGTGCTGAAGACAAAGTCTGAAGACTCAAGTGCTGAAGACCAAAGTATCAGACGTTGTCACAACAGCTAAAGAGGTCTTCTTCAGTAGTTGTGATGGTTTACCTTTCAATAGTTTTATGTTTTATCTGTTAGTAGTTTGACACAACAGCTGAAGAATACTTCTTCAGTTTTTGTGCTCATCAGTAGTTTTATGTTTTTCAGTAGTTTTGTAAAACGACTAAAGAGCTTGTTCTTCAGTCGTTGTAGTTTCAGTAGTTTCTTATCAGTAGTTTCATATTTGTACTTAACACTCTGATATGTTCTCAGTAGTTGTGAACATTTCAGTAGTTTGTAAGAGTTAGTTATTTTTGTAATAGACCTGCCAGTTGTCACTTCCCGTGATAACAGCAGCGATTGCACTCTATATAAGGAGTGTCAACCTATTGTAATAAGTAGAATGTTTGATCAGAAATATTCGATATTATAGAAACATTCCTCGTTACAGAAATATATTCTCTCCTTATAACCGTATTTGTTCTTAATGCATACGAGTATCAAATTCTTGCTACAATTTGTCTAATTCTTGTTCTTATTCCGCTGCATTACGCTCTAATACATCAAACTTGTAATCACTGATCCTGACAAATGGTATCAGAGCCAGGTTAATCATTGATCGATCTAGTAATTGATCATTGAAACTGCTATTCAAGATCCAAGTTTGATTGAATTAGCATCTTTTTTGCAAGAAACGGTTATAGAGATTGAATTTTCTGTGTTTCTGGTCATTCATCCTGAGATTTTCTCTTGGTTTTCATTGAGTCTGTTGTGGTCTATGTAAAAATGTTTAAAAGCTTGAATTAAATGTATTTGGACTGAAAATGACTACTCCTTCCAATGATCCTCACAATACTGGTTCCTCAACCAAGCCTCCAATGCTGGTTAGGAATGAGTATAACATATGGCAACGACGAATGCTCCATCACACTGTCTGTTAACAGCACAGGTTGTTGGACATCAGTGGTACATGGTCCACACAAGCCTATGGTGAATAACCCGGAAACCAATCAAATGGTTCCGAAGAGGAAGGAGTAACACTCAGATGAGGATAAGAAATTGTTTGAGATTGATGCAAAAGCCCATGGAATTCTGGCCATGGCACTGCCCAATGAAATCTATTCTGGTCTAACACATCATGAAACGGCCCATGACCTCTGGAATGCCTTGAAAGAACAATTTGGAGGAACAGATGAGGTCTTGGAAAATAATAGAGAAATTCTTGCCCAATAATACGAGACATTCTCTCATAGAAAGGGTGAGACACTGACTCAACAGTTTGAGCGGTTCTCTTGTTTGATCTCTGATTAAAAATGGTCAAACTTGAGTACACTAATATCCAGATGAATAACAGATTTCTCAGATCACTGCCTGAGAGATGGGACACATATACTATTGTCCTACGCTCTAGTGCAAATTTGGACAAACTATCTCTCACCCAACTCCATGGTAATTGCTCACATTTGAGAGAGAGATAGAACAGAAACGAAAACTGTCTTCATCTGGAAAGCTCACTGAAGACTTTGTACTAGGCAACACTGCCTTGGTTGGTCATGAGTTAGAATATGCTTCATCTGAATGCCAGTATGATGAGCATATTGATTCTCCTCAAACACTTCTGATTCTGCGTTTGTGAGTGTTGATAGTCAGTTTACTGGGTGTAATAATGACAATCTATGCTTCATCATGGATGATCTCAAGGGGATTGCTGATGATGACTTAGAAGAGAAGAGATGGATTTTGAGCCAAATGGCCTTGATAAATATCAGATCTCAGAAGTTCTACAAAAGAACTGGAAGAAAGTTCGCAGGACTCTCTGGCAAAACCAAAGTTGGTTTTGACAAGAGTAAGTTGAAGTGTCACAAATGCCACAGGCTGGACACTTTGCTAGAGAATGCAGATCATCTGGATCTAATTCCTCTGCACCTTTTGTGACTTTCCCTGGCAATAGTCAACAACACAGAGGGCAACATCCTGTCAATTCTAGTCATCATTCTCAACCACAATCTCCTGCATATTTTGTTCTCAGGGTCAAATGCATATCCTTACCCTTGTTATTACATGCCACAGTCAAATCAAGTTCAAGTTCCTATAGTACCAAAACCTCATGCACTACCAAAACCTCAACCATCTCAATCTCATCAACCTCCTCAACCTCAACAACACAACTTCTTCACCCCTGGAGTTGTTGACTGGAGCAGTTTACAGGATGACATGTCTGGTCATGAACAACTGTTCACAGGTACTGGTCACATAATGGTGACAGTCCTTTTGAGAATCTGGCTCTCATGGCCCTGGAGTCTACTAAGGGTCCTGCTCAAATACATCATCTTCACAGGTAACTCAGGTATCTTCAGAGGCTAAAGCCAAGTGTTAGGATCAATGATCTATGTTTGATTGATTGAAGAGTATTGCAGCGGAATTCAAACAATGAATTAGTCGATTCACAAGAACAAAATGATATTCAATAAAGAACAAAGACGGTTATAGAGAGAGAGAATATCTACAAAATATTTCATTTAATATTCGCTTTCGTGGTAACAGAATGTCACAATTATTGACACCTCTTATATAAGAGAGTGACGTCTGCTGATGTCACTTGATAGTGACATCTAACAGATTTATTACAACTGAACACAACTACTGAAGATGTCAAAACAGCTGACATCTTCTTACAAAAAGTTCTAAGTGTTATCAGTTGTTATAACTACTGAAATATAAAACTACTGAAACTACAACGACTGAAGAACAAGCTCTTCAGTCGTTTTACAAAACTACTGAAACTAGAAATATAAAACTACTGATATCACAACTACTGAAGAAGTACTCTTTAGCAGTTGTGACAAACTACTGAGGCTTCAGTACTTGATCTTTAGACTTTGACCTTCAGATGTTTCATCAGCTGATGACTTCAGTAGATATCATCAGCTGATGTCTTCAGTCTTTGTCTTCAGACTTTGTACATCAGTTGTTGATCTTCAGCACTTGTAAACACTTCAGCTGTTGTACTTCAGTGCTTTCGTCTTTCAGCTTCAGCACTTATGTTCTTCAGCTGTTCAGCTTCAGTACTTGTGTTCTTCAGCTGTTCAGCTTTAGTACTTGTGTTCTTCAGCTGTTGTACTTCAGCACTTTAGTTCTTCAGCTGTTGAAGTCTTCAGCACTTGATCTTCAGCTGTTGAAGTCTTCAGCACTTGTCAAACTGCTGATGAAGCTTTCAGCAGTTGTTGTGATACCATGTGGGACTTAGAGGTTTTCTGATCTTGGCTCATTGGTTCTTTTGGTCCAACAAACTCCCCCTAAACCAATGCAGCCAATACCTCTAAATTATTTATTATCCCACTTATTGTTGGCAAAATGTTGGTCTCTTTCCTTCTTGATCAGTAGAGAAGATGACCCATGTAAGCTCCGGCCTGGGAAGAAATCTCAGATATTTGTTTGGCAAGGTATGAATGGGAACTCTGTTTTGGGGAACTGGACACAGAGTTGTTATCCCATTCATGAGATTTACTTCCCCATAATGAGTCTGTATGACTCTCGAACATAGGCCTCAAGGAGAACAACTTGTTCCTCCTTGGAGAGTTCTTCTACTCCTCCTTCGAAGAAGAACTCTGGACCATAGTACTCAGATAAGTACTTCATGGTCCTGCCATTTTTCAGCTTCACTGTAGTTACCTCCCTATATACAAATTCATCAGGATGGGTGCCTTCAAGGAGTAACTGGAGCTCATTCTTCTGGATGTCTTCAAGCTTTTTATATAACAACCCCTTTTTAATCATCTTGTTTTCTAGTAAGGCTTGAGGGGTCATCTTTTCTTGATGAGCTTTCTTGAATTCATCAATGATTTCCCAGGGTGTGACTACAATAGCCAACATGATGGTAGAATCTATTGTTTTTCTAACTGGCCATTGTATCTGTGTGGAATAGTTCTTTATGGATTCTAGAACTCACCCTGGGGTCTGGCCATACTCTCACTCTCTCCTTCTGATACTGAAAAGTGTGCCTGAGAGTGTACAGCCTCTGAGCATGCCCTTTCATGGCTTGAATAGATGACGACTGAGGAAATTCCTTGTCAGCCATCTTCAATAGTTGCTCATCATGCTGTTTCTGCTGTTCTTCATCTTCTATCTTGACTCTAACCATCTCCCTTTGAGAGTCAGGTGTGATCATGGGTTGACTTCTGGGTTTTGGTAGCTTTAGAACAGTAGTGAGTGGCAGACTATCATCTTCATCCTCTTCTTCTTCTTCTTCTTCCATCCTCAGCACCCTTCTCCTCCTTCTAGGTGCATCACTGGATGATGGTTGGGTTGGTAAAGGAATTGGTTTTGAAGAAAGAGGATGTTTGGTGTTTGGCTTAGAGATTGGTTTGGAGATTTGAGGGGTAGGCAGTGTTTGAGTGGGTGGAAGGGATGGTTGATCCAACATCTTTGTAGTAAGTTTCGCCTTTGTAAGTTTAGCCATTTCCAACCTTTTACCAGCCCCAGCCTCATTAAGGGCTTCAACAATAATCCCCTTGTGGAATTGCTCAGACAGACAGATTCTGGTGGCTATAGCCAGAATACTGTCCCTGGTCCACGCGCGAATCTCCATTAAAGATCTTCCTAAGTATTTTGCAATGAAGCGTATCATGATCTCCAATCTCTCTTTTTCAAGAGCATCATACCCAGCCCATCGGGTTTGAATCTCTTGCACTTCCAACCTTCTCATCTCACTATCCAGTGTGGCTGTATCAAACCCTTGCCTGAAGAGTTGTTCAATTATTTTATCCATGGATCGGCTGTGTGTAGTGTCAGCTTCTTTTACCAGCTCTTCCAAGGATTTGTCTTCAGCAGTATGATCATCAGCACTTTTCTTTCGCTTGTAAGTGAGCAGAGGTTGCTTTTCTTTCTCCTCCTGTTGGGCTTGCTTCTCTTCCTTCTCTTCCTCTGTTCTTTTCCTCTTCTTTTCTTTCACTGCAGTACTCTCCCCCTTTTGGATGCATTGGAGGAAGGGGTTTGTACCGCAGAAAGTGTCTTTTGCACAGCAGCATCAATCAAGGGTTGTAAAGTTGAGGAAAGCCTCTCATCAATGGCTTTAGTCACAATATCAGTGATTATGGGTGTGATGAGAGGGAGGGAATTTTGAAGTACAGCACCTATTTGCTCAGGAGGGTTCTGTTCTTGAGAAACAGGGCCTGAAGCAAAGGCAGGTGGTTGAGTTTGGAGTGGCTCAGTATTGGGAAACCTTCAACTGAAGGTGCCATCTGTGGGTTGGTGGAGGCAGATGGTCTTTCTCCTTGTGAGAGTTGGTCAAGTAGGTTTTGCAGCCTACTGACTTTCTCTTCAAGGATTGTGTTCTGGGCAAGAACATCATAGAAAAAGCCCAGGTCATCATCAGCCGAAGCTGAATCATCTGACCTCCTGCTTGGAGCAGGATTTACATGCACTGGGTATAGACCAGTTGTTGCATGTGCCCCTTTTGCTTGGTACTGGGGACTTCCAGCCTCAGGACAATGTCCATCATCAGCTGTTGCCTCTAGTGAGGTCTTAGCAATGTTACCAGCCTCATTCTGATCATGTGCTGATTCAGAAGAGGTGGCAGCCTCACTAGATATTCTAAGCTCCTTATTTACACCAGGAGATAGAAGTGGTAAACCCCTGTGCTGTGGGTTCTCAATTGCACTGTGTTCCTCCCCCTCAATTGTAGAGGTGTTCCTAGTAGTAAGTGGTTTCTGGGGAGGGGGTGAGGAGTGCAGTTGAGTCAGCACTTGTGCAACTATTAAAGTTGGGCTGTGAGGGGCGGTTGGATGGGCTGAAGGGATAGAAGCAGTGTGCACCTGGGGAGGTTGGTGCTTTTCAATGGCAATCTCCTGTTGCTCAAGAATAGAATACATTACCTGCTGCCACTTTGTCGACATTTGATCCCAAGACGAAGTCTTAGGAGCCAAACATACATTCACCATGTGAAAAATTAGGCGTTCAGCGTCATGGAAGTGTTTCTTCATGATAGTGGAGGCACTGAGATTGCCTTGATATCCATGTGGGAAAAGGATAGATCTGTGGTGCCCTTGGGATATCCAGCAGGAGAAATAGCATCATCCAGAGAAAGAATTTGGCGGATTATTGCAGGAGTGATGACCACTTCTTTGTTGTTAACGACCGACTGGAGAGATGGTGTGTTGTTCTCCCCAGTGGTAATAGTAACGTTCATCCAAAATTGTTGAGGGATTCGGCATGTAGTATGGGATTCAGAAGAAATGCCGTTTGTATTGGGACTGAACGATAAGATCGATAGCAGTATCGAACTTAGCCCAGACAGGCGATTTAGTAAGGTAGGCAACGCAGTTGTGTCGCGGTTTAATTTGCATGGACGCCATTGAGAAGAGAGAAGTTTTGGAGAGGAACGTTAGGTTTGAAGAAGATGAAGCATTGAAGGATTAGGTCAGGGATATTTATAGGGTACAGGTAAGAAAACGACTGAAGGATGTGGTGTTAGTCATCAGTAGTTTTAAACGACTGTTGACATGGTATTATCCTTTCAGACGTTGAAACAGCTGAAGTCGTGGTGTTAGGCATCAGAAGTTTAAAAAAAACTACTGAAGACCGTGGTTTTGACTTCAAATGATTGAAACAACTGAGGACGTGGTGTTTGTCATCAGTGGTTGTGAAACTACTGAAGACAGTGGTTTTGTCATCAGCTGTTGTAAACAACTGAAGACTTGGTATTAGTCATCAGTAGTTATAAAAACTACTGAAGACATGGTTTTGCTTCAGTTGTTTAGAATGAAACAGCAGTTGTTGAAACAACTGAAGAGAAAGTTCTCTTCAGTAGTTGTCGTCAATTCATAGCCTTTCAGCTGTTTCATACTGTCCTCAACACTTACTCATCAGACGTTGCATCTGCTTTTCAGGTGTTTCATAGGACGTCAGTACTTATCTGTTTGTACTGATTTCAGTAGTTGTAACTACATCAGTAGTTGTAACTACATCAGTAGTTTGGAACAGATAAAGTACTTCAGTACTTGTGAGGCATTTAGCCATCAGTAGTTATAAAAACTACTGAAGGGAAAAGGACTCATCAGTACTTATATGTGACATGGGTACCAATGATCATCAGTAATTACTACTGAATCATCAGTAGTTGTCACTATTCTAGCTGCAGCATACCAAGCCTTAACACAAGGTTTTGGAAAGTAGAACTATCCAAAGGCTTAGTAAAAATATCTGCAAGCTCATCAGCACTAGGCACAAACTTAGGATCAATCAGACCTTTTTCAAAGCAATCCCGAATAAAATGATGTCTGATCTCTATATGTTTGGTCCTAGAGTGCTGGACTGGATTTTTGACAATACACAGAGCTGAAGCACTATCCATTAATAATGGAGTCTTAGTCTCTGTAATGCCATAATCCAAAAGTTGGTTTTGAAGCCAGAGTACCTGAGAAGTGCAACTTGCAGCAGCAATGTACTCGGCTTCAGCAGTTGATGTAGCAACAGATGTTTGTTTCTTACTCTGCCAAGAAATCAAACAGTTGCCTAGGAATTGACAACCACCAAAAGTTGACTTTCTAGTTAACTTGCACCCTGCATAGTCACTATCTGAAAAAGCAACTAATTTGCAAGAGTGTCCAGTGGAATACCATAAACCTAGAGATTGTGTACCTTGCAAATATCTAAAGATCCTCTTGACTGCAATCAAATGAGACTCTTTAGGAGCAGCCTGAAATCTAGCACAAACACATGTAGCAAACATAATATCTGGTCTAGAAGCTGTTAGATACATCAAGGACCCAATCATACATCTGTAAAGCGTTTCATCAACAGCTTTACCTTTCGGATTAGCATCCAGTTGTGTGGTGTTGCACATGGGAGTAGAACAGGGCTTACAGTATTGTAAATCAAACTTATTCAAAAGATCTTTTGTATATTTTGACTGATGAATAAAGGTTCCATCAGCCTTTTGTTTGATTGCAAGCCTAGAAAGAATTGTAATTCTCCTATTGCACTCATTTCAAACCTCTTTTTCATTAATGTTGTAAAATCATCACACAACTGGGGATCAGAGGATGCAAAAATAATATCATCAACATAAATCTAAACAAGTAGCTTATGCTGATCCACCTTCTTAATAAACAAAGTTTTATCAATGGAGCCTCTAGTGAAATTATTCTTAAGAAGAAAAGTAGAGAGTGTCTCAAACCAGGCTCGAGGAGCTTGTTTCAACCCATAAAGAGCCTTATCAAGTTTGTACACCCATTCAGGATGTTTATTATCCTCAAAGCCTAGTGGTTGACACACATAAACTTCTTCCTTTATTTTACCATATAAAAATGCACTTTTAACATCCATTTGAAAAACTTTAAGATTGTGGAATGCAGCATAGGCTAAGAACAATCTGATTGCCTCTAGTCTGGCTACAGGGGCAAAGGTTTCATCATAATCAATACCTTCTTCTTGTGGAAACCCCTGTACAACCAGTCTAGCCTTGTTCTTAACAATAATCCCATTTTCATCGGTTTTATTCCTAAACACCCATTTAGTGCCTATTGCACACTTACCTGGGGGAAGAGGAACAAGTTCCCACACTTGCTGTTTCTTGAACTGAAGTAGCTCAAGTTGCATAGCTTCAACCCATCCATTGTCTCTCAAAGCAACATGGTAGTTCTTTGGCTCTAGCTGACTGATGAAACGAGCATAGAAGCAGAAGTTAGACAATTGACTTCTGGTTGAAACACCAGCATTGATATCACCAATAATCTGAGACATGGGGTAGTCATGAAGAAGAGAGCTGTTCCCAGTCATGTGCATAGATCCCCCACTGTCTACATACCAGATGCTACTTTGGCATGTTGGAGAACCCTGCAAAAATAAACAATCAGTTAGTTTTAGAGACCCAAACCTTTTTGGTTTTGGGCCTAGTCTCATCAATAGATGGTAAACTAACAGGTTTATTTGAAACAACAGCCTGAGAGGAAGAAGATGGTGAAGAAGAGGAATCCTTTGGCTTGGATCTCCTTTTCTGTGGTTTCAACATAGGAGCATCTAGTTGGTTAACTCTACCCAACAGATGTTGAACCATCATAACCAGTTGTGTCTGATTTTGTGATAAAGCTTTCAACTCATCAGACACATTGCCAGTGGAGTTTGATAAGTTCCTATGTTGCACCTTCTTCTTCTGAGCACTCTCAGCTGTCACCTGTTTAACCCCTTCCTTTTTGGATTTATTTGAGGACTTAAGGGTTACAGGATTTGATGTTGCTGATACAAATGTGGTCTTAAACTCAGTTTTCATTTTTACCATTTTCTCTTAATTTCTTCTTTTTGTTTGAGTTTGGAACCTCTTTTGTACCAGCAATCATCTGTAAGATGATTGAACAAACCACATACTTCACATGGTTTCTTCTTCATCTTAGGTTGATCATCAACTAAAGAGGGTGAAGCAACTAGAGATTTGCTCTTCAATGCTTTGGAAGCATGTTTGCTTTCTTGACTGCCTCTTTAGTAGTCTTCAAACTCTTTCTACTGACAGTTTTCTTCTCTTCAGTACTGACAGCAGTTGGAGTTTGAACTTCAGGTGTTAAATCCTGCTCCCTAGTCCTTTCAGGACTTTCAGAATTAACTCCTGAGTTGATCAACTCATTGATCATGTGAGTGTTAGCATTTGAACCATCAACATCAGCTGATAGGTTCAGAGAGGGCTTGATGCTAACTGCTACTTCTGATTGTGCTGTATCAGAAAGTAGATCACACGATAAGATGGATTGGTTATCACTCTCACCATCAGATTCTACCTCTGCTCTTGGAGTAAAATCTGTAGGTGGAGCAGTGTGATTGTAACCAATGCCAAACTTCACATTGGAAGCAGATTGCTTACTAAGAAGCATTTCAAAACCATTGCATGATTGTACCCATCTATCACACTCTACCTGGGTAACTGCAAGGGTTTCTTTGAGATCTTTATACTTCTCTAGAAGTATCTCTTCCCTAGCCTTATCATCAGTTATTTGGCATTTCAGTTTGTAAATCTCATCATTTTTATCATGAAGCACAGACTCAAATTCAGCTTTGTTTTTGGAAATTATTTGTTCTAGCTCAATGTTCTTGTTGATTAAAGCTACATTTGCTTCTCTAATAGATGCAAATGCTGCTATGCATGTGTCAGAACATAATTTGGCTTTTGCCTCAGAGGATACCTATGATACCTTTGGTGTAGAGGCATTAGAGATGAAGTATGAGCAGAATCCAAAGCCATAAGAGCTAGATTTCCAAATGGACTGTCACCACTGTGTTGACCAGCACCTGAGAACAGTTGTTCATGACCAGACATGTCATCTGGTAAACTGCTCCAGTCAACAACTCCTGGGGTGAAGGAGCTGTGTGTTGAGGTTGACTTTGTTGATGAGATTGGGAAGGCTGTGGTTCAGGCAATGCTTGTGGTTGTTGTGCAATTGGAGCTTGAACAGAATTTGGTTGAGGCACATAATAGCAGGGATAAGGATATGACATTTGACCC
This sequence comes from Flaveria trinervia, assembly GCA_025506515.1. Classification (NCBI taxonomy): domain Eukaryota; kingdom Viridiplantae; phylum Streptophyta; class Magnoliopsida; order Asterales; family Asteraceae; genus Flaveria; species Flaveria trinervia. The sequence continues at coordinate 51,056,633 of CM046456.1, forward strand.
TGGGGAACAAAGTATGCAGGAGATCTAGGATGTGAATAATGACCAGAACCAGCAGGATGTTGCCCTCTGTTTTGTGGACTAGTACTAGGAAAAGTCACAAAGGGTGCAAAAGAGTTAGATCCAGTTGATCTACACTCTCTTGCAAAGTGTCCTAGCCTTTGGCATTTGTGACACCTCAACTTACTCTTGTCAAAACCAACTTTGGTTTTGCCAGAGAGTCCAGGAAATTTCCTGCCAGTTCTCTTGTAGAACTTCTGAGATCTGATATTAATCAGTGCCATCTGGCTCAGAATATCCATCTCTTCTAGATCATCATCAACTATTCCTTTCAGATCATCCATGATGAAGCATAAATTGTCACTATTACTGCTAGAATGACTCTCAATACCAACAAATGCATGATCAGAACTATTTGAAGAGAAATTTATATGCTCATCATAATTGCTTTCAGATGCAGCATATTCTGACTCATGACCAACCAAGGCAGTATTGCCTGGTACAAAGTCATCAGTGAGCTTTCCTGATGAGGACAGTTTCCTCTTCTGCTCTATCTCTCTTTCAAATGTAAGCAGTTTCCCATGAAGTTGGGTGAGAGATAGGCCTTCTAGATTTGCACTGGAGCGTAGGACAATAGTGTATGTGTCCCATCTCTCAGGCAGTGATCTGAGGAATCTGTTGTTCATCTGGCTATTGGTGTATTCCTGTTTCACCATTTTCAGCTCAGATATCAAACAGGAAAAACGCTCAAACTGTTGAGTCAGTGTCTCACCCTTTCTATGAGAGAATGTCTCATATTGTTGGGCAAGGATCTCTCTATTGTTTGCTAAGACCTCATCAGTGCCACCGAATTGTTCCTTCAGGGCATTCCAGAGATCATGAGCAGTTTCATGATGCATAAGCCCTGGATAGATTTCATTAGGCAGTGCCATGGCCAGAATTCCATGGGCTTTAGCATCAATCTCAAATAGTTTCCGATCTTCATCAGAGTATTGTTCCTTCTTCTTCGGAACCATTTGATTGGTTTCGGATTGTTCACCATAGGCTTATGTGGTCCATGTACCACAGATGTCCAACAACCTGAACTGTTAACAGACAGGTGATGAAGCATTCTTCGTTGTCATATGTTATACTTGGTCCTAACCAGCATCAGAGGCTTGGTTGAGGAACCGGTATTGTGAGGATCATTAGAAGGAGTCGTCATTCGGATTCAATCAAATTCAGTTAAACTAAAACAGATTTAGAATAGACAACGCAACAACCAATTGAACCAGAAGATCTCAAAATAAATGAACGAAAGCGGCAGAAATTCAATTATCTATAACCAGTTCTTGCAAATACGCTAATTCAATCAAACACAGATATCAATTAGCAGTTTCAATGATCAATTGTTAGATCGATCAATGATTAACCTTGCTCTGATACCACTTGTTAGGATCAGTGATCTATGTTTGATTGATTGAAGAGTATTGCAGCGGAATTCAAACAATGAATTAGTCGATTCACAAGAACAAAATGATATTCAATAAAGAACAAAGACGGTTATAGAGAGAGAGAATATCTACAAATATATTTCATTCAATATTCGCTTTCGTGGTAACAGAATGTCACAATTATGATTAGGTCGACACCTCTTATATAAGAGATGTGACGTCTGCTGATGTCACTTGATAGTGACATCTAACAGATTTATTACAACTGAAACACAACTACTGAAGATGTCAAAACAGCTGACATCTTCTTACAAAAATTTCTAAGTGTTATCAGTTGTTATAACTACTGAAATATAAAACTACTGAAACTACAATGACTGAAGAACAAGCTCTTCAGTCGTTTTACAAAACTACTGAAACTAGAAATATAAAACTACTGATATCACAACTACTGAAGAAGTACTCTTCAGCAGTTGTGACAAACTACTGAGGCTTCAGTACTTGATCTTCAGACTTTGACCTTCAGATGTTTCATCAGCTGATGACTTTAGTAGATATCATCAGCTGATGTCTTCAGTCTTTGTCTTCAGACTTTGTACATCAGTTGTTGATCTTCAGCACTTGTAAACACCTCAGCTGTTGTACTTCAGTACTTTTGTCTTTCAGCTTCAGCACTTGTGTTCTTCAGCTGTTCAGCTTCAGTACTTGTGTTCTTCAGCTGTTCAGCTTCAGTACTTGTGTTCTTCAGCTGTTGTACTTCAGCACTTTAGTTCTTCAGCTGTTGAAGTCTTCAGCACTTGATCTTTAGTTGTTGAAGTCTTCAGCACTTGTCAAACTGCTGATGAAGCTTTCAGCAGTTGTTGTGATACCATGTGGGACTTAGAGGTTTTCTGATCTTGGCTCATTGGTTCTTTTGGTCCAACATCAAGTTATGTTCTGAATCATGCATTGCTGCCTTTGTCTCCATTAGAGAGGCAAATGTAGCATTAATAAATCAAAAACTTGAGTTTGAGAAAACCATTTTCAAAAGAAAAGCTGAGTTTGAGTCTGCTCTTAATAGTAAACATGATGAGATTTATAAGCTTAAATGCCAATTAAATGATGAAAAGTCCAAGCTAGAGGTTATTCTGGAAGACCAAAGAAGTCTCAAAGAAACCCTTGCAGTCACCCAGGCAGAGTGTGATCGATGGGTACAATCATGCAAAGGTTTTGAAATGCTTCTTAGTAAGCAATCTGCTTCCAATGTGAAGTTTGGTATTGGTTATAATCACACTGCTCCTCCTACAGATTTTGCTTCAAGAGCAGAAGTGAAATCTGATGGAGAAAGCAATAACAAATCCACCTCATCATGTGATTCACTTTTTGATAGAGCATTATCAAAAGTTGAAGTCAGCACTAAGCCCTCTCAGAACCCATCAGCTGATGTTGATGGTTCCACTGTTGACACTCACATGATCAAAGAGATGGTCACTCAAGAGCTATTTCTGGAAGTCCTGAAAGGACTGGAGAGCAAGATTTAACACCTGAAGTTCAAACTCCAACTACTGTCAGCACTAAAGAGAAGAAAACTGTCAGTAGAAAGAGTTTGAAGACTACTAAAGAGGAAGTCAAGAAAGCAAATAATGCTTCCAAAGTACTGAAGAGCAAGTCTTCAGTACTTTCATTCTCTTTAGTTGATGATCAACATAAGATGAAGAAGAAACCATGTGAAGTATGTGGTTTGTTCAATCATCTTACAGATGATTGTTGGTACAAAAGGGGATCCAAACTCAAACATAAAGAGGAAAGTAAAGAGAAAATGGTTAAAATGAAAACTGGGTTTGAAGCCATATTTGTACCAGCAACATCAAATCCTGTAACCCTTAAGTCCAAAAAGAAATCCAAAAAGGAAGGGGTTAAACAGGTAACAACTGAGATTGCTCAAAAGAAGAAGGTGCAACATAGGAACTTATCAAACTCCAATGCCAATGTTTCTGAAGAGCTGAAAGCCTTATCACAAAATCAGACACAGCTGGTTATGATGGTTCAACATCTATTGGGAAGAGTTAATCAACTAGATGTTCCTATGTTGAAACCACAGAAAAGGAGATCCAAGCCAAAGGATTCCTTTTCTTCACCAGTTTCTTCCTCTCAGGCTGTTGTTTCCAACAAACATGTTAGTTTACCATCTGCTGATGAGAACAGGCCCAAAACCAAAAAGGTTTGGGTCTCAAAATCTAACTAATTTGTTGTATTTTGTAGGGTTCTTCAACATACCTCAGAGGCATCTGGTATGTAGACAGTGGAGGATCCATGCATATGACAGGAAACGGATCACTTCTTAATGACTACTCTTAAGGAAGGAAGGGGTTTGTGTCATTTGGCAATGATGCAAAGGGCTACATCAACGGCAAAGGCTTTGTTTCCAATGGGGAAATAAAGTTTGATGATGTTAACCATGTGGAAAATCTCAAGTACAACCTCTTGAGTGTCAGTCAAATGTGTGACAAAGGCCATGTTACTCTTTTCACTAGTCAGAACTGTCGGATTCTGTCATCCAAAGTCCTAAGTTTGATTGATAAGGTGTTGGATGAACACACTCTCCTAAAGGCCAACAGGACAGGAAGAGTGTATGCCTTAGATCTTTCCAAGAAAATAGATCTCAAAGGCCATCCTTGCCTATTTTCCAAGGCTTCATCTCAAGAATCTATTCTATGGCATAGAAGGCTGGGTCATGTTAATCTCAAAAACATAAATCAGCTGATAAACCATGGTTTAGTAAGGGGACTGCCTATGAAGGAGTTCAAGTGTGAAGATAACTGCACTGCTTGTTAAAAGGAAAACGGCACACAGCTTCATTTCCTTCATAGAAGAACCTAAGTGATCTCTTTGGTCCTGTGAGAGTGATGAGTATGGCTAAGAAGAAATACTGTCTGGTAATTGTGGATGATTACTCGAGATTTGTATGGACTTTCTTCTTGCAATGAAAGGATGAGGTTGCGCAGTCCATTATGAACTTTGTGTTACACGTTGAGAAGCAGTATTCCCTACCAGTTAAGTGTGTGAGGAGTGACAATGGTACTGAATTCAGAAACTACAAACTTGATGAGTTTTACTTATCAAAGGGAATCAAGAGGCAGTATAGCATCCCAAGAACTCCTGAGCAAAATGGAGTAGTGGAGAGAAAGAACATGACCCTTATTGAAGCTGCAAGGTCCATGTTGGCTGATTTTGGACTGCCAATGACTGTTTGGGCTGAAGCTGTCAATACAGCTTGCTATGTACAGAATAGAGTTCTAGTAAATCAGAGGTGATGAAGACTCCATATGAAGTTCTTCATCATTTGGCCCCTCTAATTTCATTCTTCAGAGCATTTGGGTGTCTTTCTTTCATTCTCAACACACTGGATCAACTCCAAAAATTTGATCCTAAGGTGGATGCAGGGTACTTTGTTGGTTATTCATCAACTTGCAAAGCATACAGAGTCTTCAACTGTAGAAAAAAGATGGTTGAAGAGACTCTACATGTTAAGTTTAATGAATCTCCAAAGGACAAGATTCCACAAAGCCCTGTGGAGATATTTGATTTGGACATACTGCAATATGTTCCTTATCAAACTCCTGCTGTTGCTCCTGTCAACAGTTCACCACCTGGTGGTTCTGCTGGTGCTGATGATGATGATGATAGCAGTACTCACCTGTTCAGGTTTAGTGATCAACTACCTGATTCAGCTAGACCTGATGGTCCTGTAGCTCCAGTAGCACCATCCACAACAAATGCTGATGAGATTTCTTCAAATTCAACTTCCTTTGAATTACCATCCAATGATTGGTTTCAAGGAAATGATTCACCATCACCATCTGTTGCTGCTGAGCCTTCTACAAACACTTGCACAGATCTCATTGTGTATCAAGATCTGAAGAATCACCCTATGTCTCAAATCATTGGTGATATCACTGCTGGCGTATCAACAAGAAGTCAATTGTCAAATTTCTGCTTCTATGCTCTCTTCATCAGTCAGCAAGAGCCAAAGAATTATCACATTGCTTTAAAGGACAATGGATTGGTTGATGCCATGCAGCTTGAGCTTCTTCAGTTCAAGTAACAGCAAGTGTGGGAACTGGTTCCTCTACCTCCAGGTAAGTGTGCAATAGTCACTAAATGGGTGTTTAGGAACAAAACTGATGAAAATGGGCTTATTGTTAAGAACAAGGCCAGACTGGTTGTTTAGGGGTTTGCACAAGAAGAAGGTATTGATTATGATGAAACATTTGCCCCTGTAGCCAGACTAGAAGCAATTCGATTGTTTTTAGCTTATGCTGCTTATCAAAACCTTAATTTTTTCAAATGGATGTCAAAAGTGTATTTTTGTATGGGAAAATTAAGACGAGGTTTATGTATGTCAACCACCAGGCTTTGAGGACAATAAACATCCTAATTGGGTGTATAAGCTTGATAAGGCTCTTTATGGGTTGAAACAAGCTCCTAGAGCCTGGTATGAGACATTATCAAACTTTCTTCTGGAAAATAATTTCACTAGAGGCTCCATAGATAAGACTTTATTCATTAAGAAAGCTGGGCAGCATAATCTACTTGTTCAAATTTATGTAGATGATATTATTTTTGCATCCTCTGATCCACAGTTGTCTCATGCCTTTACAAAGTTGATGCAACAGAAGTTTGAAATGAGTGCCATGGGAGAATTACAGTTCTTTCTTGGTTTGCAAATCAAACAAAAGGCTGATGGAATTTTCATTCATCAGTCCAAATACACAAAAGATCTTTTGGAAAAGTTTGATTTACAAAACTGTAAGCCTGTTCTACCCCCATGTGCAGCACAACACAACTGGATACAGATCAGAAAGGTAAAGTGGTTGATGAAACACTTTACAGATGTATGATTGGGTCCTTGATGTATTTAACAGCTTCTAGACCAGATATTATGTTTGCTACATGTGTTTGTGCTAGATTTCAGGCTGCACCTAAGGAGTCTTATTTGATTGCAGTCAAGAGGATCTTTAGATATCTGCAAGGCACTCCATTTCTAGGTTATGGTATTCTACTAGACATTCTGGTAAATTAGTTGCTTTTTCTGACAGTGACTATGCAGGGTGTAAGTTGACCAGGAAATCAACTTCTGGTGGATGTCAATTCCTAGGCAACTGCTTGATTTCTTGGCAGAGCAAGAAACAGACCTCAGTTGCTACATCAACTGCTGAAGCAGAGTACATTGCCGCTGCAAGCTGTACATCTCAGGTACTCTAGCTTCAAAAACAATTATTGGATTATGGCATAACAGAGACTTAGTCCCCATTGTTAATGGACAGCTCTTCAGCTCTTTGTATAGTCAAGAATCCTGTCGAGCACTCTAGGACTAAACATATTGAAATCAGACACCATTTTTTTAAGATTGTTTTGAAAAGGTCTGATTGATCCAAAGTTTGTTCCTAGTGCTGATGAGCTTGCAGACATTTTTACTAAGCCTTTGGATAGTTCAACTTTCCACAACCTGGTGTTAAGGCTTGGTATGCTGCAGCTAGAATAAGTGACAACTACTGATGATCTCAGCTCACAAGTACCGATGATCATTAGTTCATTATTGTCACATATAAGTACTGATGAGTTTTTTTTCCCTTAGTAGTTTCTATAACTACTGAAGGCTACATACCTCACCAGTACTGAAGTACTTTATCAGTTACAACAACTGATGTAGCTACAACAGCTGATGTAGTCACAACAGTTGATGCAGCTACAACTACTGATGTCAGAAATGCAGATTACTGATGTCCTATGAAACACCTGAAAAGCAGATGAAAAGTCTGATGAGTAAGTGTTGAGGACAGTGTGAAACAGCTGAAAAGCTATGAATTGACGAAAACAGCTGATGAGTAATTACTCTTCAGTTGTTTCTACAACTGCTGTTTCATTAAAACAACTAAAGCCAAAACTATGTCTTCAGTAGTTTACAACTACTGAAGACTAACACCAAGTCTTCAGCTGTTTACAACAACTGCTGACAAAACCACTGTCTTAGTAGTTTCACAACTACTGATGACTAATACCAAGTCTTCAGTTGTTTCATCACCTAAAGTCAAAACTGTCTTGAGTAGTTTTATAACTACTGATGACTAAATCAGAGACTTCAGCTGTTTCAACGTCTGACGGTTAAAACCAAGTCTTCAGTTGTCTTATAACAACTGCTGATCACACCAATACGGTCAGCTTTTCAAACCTCTGAAAGTTAATACCACGTCATCAGTAGTTTCAACAACTAATGACTCACACCAAAACCTTCAGTCGTTTTCTAACCCTACCCTTTAAATACCTTATCCCACCTTCAGAGTTTTATCTTCTCTTCTCAAACCTAACGTTCAAAAACTCTCTACCCTCTCTTCATCAATGGCGACCATGCAACTAAACCCACGACCCAACTGTGTCGCACATCTCACCAAATCACCATACTGGACCAAGTTTCACAACACCATTGATTTAATGGTTCAGTCACCCTACAAAACGGCTTTTCTAGTAAATCCCACCATATATGCCGAATCCCTTAACCAATTCTGGACAACGTCACTCTGGTCTCTGAGGAGAATGACACAGAGTCTCTTCAATCGTTTGTCCATGGCCAAAAAGTGGTCATTACTCCAGACACTCTTCGCCAAACCCTTAATCTGGATGATGCCACTTTCCCAACTGGTTATCCAAAGGGCACAACAGATCAATCATTTGCCCACCATGGATACCAGGGTAACCTGAGTGCATCTACCATACTGAAGAAACATTTCCGGATGCCGAATGTCTCATATTTCATATGGTAAATGTATGCCTTGCCTCCAAGACTTCATCATGGGATCAAATGTCCACAAGGTGGCAACAGGTAATGTACTCCATCCTTGAGCAACAACCTTTAAATTTTTCTGAAATACTATTTTTAGAGCTCAAGGATATGGCCCAAAAACAACTTGCTAACCGTTGGATATTATATCCTCGGTTCCTAATGGCCATAATTGAAAACTAGCTTCAAGCTGAGGGACTTGTTGGCCTGGGAGTCCCTGCTACAGCTGTATTGCCTGAAGTATACTCCGGCACAACTCTGACCAATCACTCAAAATGGCTGCCAAGCTGCGCAAACCCACGCAGCTGGACCCACAGCCACCACCTCCAAATCCAAAGTCCCCACCAAACCCACTAGAAAGAAGACAAAAAAGGCTACTCAGGGAAATGAGTCCCCTGAGGATGCCCCTGCAACACAAACGCAGGCTGTATCCACTGGTTATAACCCCCTAGTGGATACAAGGACTTCACCAGCCACAGCCGCTCAGGATTCCTCTCAAAAGGAGCCTACAGCAACCACAGAAGGGGTACCCACAAATCTGGGATCTTCCTCATTTGAGGAGATTGCCATTGAAGAGCACCATTCTCCCCAGGTGCACACTGCTTTTACCCCATCTCCCCATGCAACCGCCCCCCAAAGTCCAACCATTATCATTGCAAACGTGCTGACTCAGCTGGATGCCTCTCCTCCTCCCCAACAACCACCAACAAAGGGGAGAACCACAGCTATTGAGGACGAGGATCACCATGCTTCTGACAACCCACACCACCGGGTTTACATGTTCTATCTCCTGGTGTGGATATGGAGATTAGAACATCTAGTGAGGCTGCACCTCTTCTGAATCGGCACATGATCAGAATGAGGCTGGTAACATAGCTAAGACCTCACTAGAGGTAACAGCTGATGAAGGACATAGTCCTGAGGCTGGAAGTCCCCAGTTCCAAGAAAAAGGGGCACATGCTAAAACTGGTCTACACCCAGTGCATGTACATCCTGCTACAAGCAGGAGGTCAGGTGATTCAGCATATGCTGATGATGACCTGGGCTTTTTTTATGATGTTCTGGCCCAGAACACAATTCTTGAGGAAGAAGTCAGTAGACTACAAAGACTACTTGACCAATTCTCTCAACAAGAAAGTCCATCTGCCACCACAATAAACCCACAGATGGCACCTTCACCTGAAGATCTCCCATACACTCAGCCACTCAAAACTTCCGAGCCACCACCCTCTATTTCTGGCACTGCTTCTCAGGGACAGAACCCCTCTGAGCAAATAGCTGCTATCTTTCAGCAATCCCTACCTCTCATCACCCCAATGATCACAGACATTGTGATCAAAACCATGGATGAGAGGCTTCCCTCAATCATACAACCCCTGGTGGAGGAGATTGTGAGCACCAGGCTTTCTGCTACTCAAACCCTTGTAACCAATGCAACCAAAAAGGGGGAGAGTCAGTCAGTGAAAGCAAAGAGGAAGAGCAAACTGAAAGAAAAGGAAACTGAGAAGGAAGAGGAGTCTGTGAAGGGAACCGAAAATGATCAAGTGGGTGAAAGTCACAAAGACTTTCATGTCACATATAAGAAGAGGAAGGGTGAAGGAAAAGAGAAAGAACTCTAACTCGATGAGATGATCAAAATAGCAGATGCTACACATAGTAAATCAATGGATGCCATTATTGATCAACTGTATAGACAAGGGTTCGATACTGCACAGCTTGACTCGGAGATGAGGAGACTTGAAGTTGAAGAAATTAACTCAAGATGGGCAAGTTATGATGCATTAGAAAGAGAGAGACTAGAGATCATGATCAGATTCATTGCAAAATATCTTGGGAGATCATTGATCGAGATTAAATCATGGACCAGGGACAGTATCTTGGCCATAACCTCCAAGATCTGTTCGTCTGAAGCATACACTAAGGGTTAGTAGTCGAAGCTTTGAATGAAGCAGGAGCAGGGAGCAGGACTGAGCTAGCCAAACACTCAAAAGCCACACTCACCTCTAAAACGCTAACTCAGCCTGTCAACATTCCCTCTCCAAAACAACCACAACCACAACCCACAAAACCAACTCCCTTACCCTCTAAACCAACAGCCGATGATGCACCCAAGAAGAAGAAGAGAAGGGTGTTGAGGCTAGAAGAAGAAGAAGAAGAGGATGATGTGGAAGAAGATAGGCTGCCTCTGTCTGCAGTCCTAACATTGCCTAAAGCCAAACCCATGCCCATCACTCCCACCTCACAGATAGAAAGTGTGAGAGTAAAGATTGAAGAAGAGCAGCAGCAAAGGCTTCATGACGATGAGATGTTGAAAAGCATCGACAAACTTATGCTGCTTCTTCATCAATAATTAGTATGAAGAAAGAAGCTCTGAGGTTGTACACCCTTGCCAACACATTTCAATATCAGAAGGAAAAGGTGAGAGTATGGCCTGATCCTAGGGTGGCTCACAGGATTGTAAAGAAAGACATTCCTTCGAGATACAAGGGCCAAGTAAAAAGGATCGTAGATGAAGAGATCACAGTGGTCCTTGTAGTATCACCCTGGGAGATTATAGAAGATTTCAAGAAGGCCTATGAGGCTAAACAGCCACCCTAAAAGATGTTGGAGAACAGAGTTATTAAAAAGGGGTTAGTCTACAAGAGGCTTGAGAACTTCAAACAAAATGGCTCAGTCTGTTACTTGAAGGGACTCATCCTCATGAGTTTGCATACAGACAGATTACAATAGTTGAGCTCAAAAATGGCAAACAGGCCAAGTACATCTCAGAGCTGTATGGCCGTGAAGGATTGTTTGATGGTGAAGCTGAGAACCTGACCATGGAAGAACAAATTATGTTTCTCAGAGCATACACCAGAGAATCCTACAGGCTTATACATGGGAAGTGAGTCTTATGGATGGGGGAACAGCTAAGTGTCCAATTCCCCAATACAGAGCTCCCATCCATATATTGCCAACCAAATCATCAGAGACTCATTCCCAGGCCAGTGCTTATATGGGTCATCTTCTCAACTGATCAAGAAGGAAAAAGACCAACCATTCTGCCAACAATAAGTGGGACCTCAATAAAGTTAAAGGTTTTGGCTGCATTGGTTCAGGGGGAGTTTGTTGGACCAAAAGAACCAATGAGTCGGATCAGAAAAACCTTTAAGTCCCACAGACGTCACAACAACTACTGAAGACCACAACAGCTGAAGACAACAACTGATTACAAAGTCTGAACACAAGTGCTGAAGACAAAGTCTGAAGACAAGTGCTGAAGACAAAGTCTAAAGACAAGTGCTGAAGACAAAGTCTGAAGACAAGTGCTGAAGACAAAGTCTGAAGACAAGTGCTGAAGACAAAGTCTGAAGACAAGTGCTGAAGACAAAGTCTGAAGACAAGTGCTGAAGACAAAATCTGAAGAGACAAGTGCTGAAGACAAAGTCTGAAGACACAAGTGCTGAAGACCAAAGTATCAGACGTTGTCACAACAGCTGAAGAGGTCTTCTTCAGTTTGTGATGGTTTACCTTTCAGTAGTTTTATGTTTTATCTGTTTAGTAGTTTGACACAACAGCTAAGGAATACTTCTTCAGTTGTTATGCTCATCAGTAGTTTTATGTTTTTCAGTAGTTTTGTAAAACGACTGAAGAGCTTGTTCTTCAGTCGTTGTAGTTTCAGTAGTTTCTTATCAGTAGTTTCATATTTTGTACTTAACACTCTGATATGTTCTCAGTAGTTGTGAACATTTTTGTAGTTTGTTAAGAGTTAGTTATTTTTGTAATAGATCTGCCAGTTGTCACTTTCCCGTGATAACAGCAGCGATTGCACTCTATATAAGGAGTGTCAACCTATTGTAATAAGTAGAATGATTTGATCAGAAATATTCGATATTATAGAAACATTCCTCGTTACAGAAATATATTTTCTCGTTATAACCGTATTTGTTCTTAATGCATACGAGTATCAAATTCTTGCTACAATTTGTCTAATTCTTGTTCTTATTCCGCTGCATTACGCTCTAATACATCAAACTTGTAATCACTGATCCTGACATATACACTCGATATGGAAATTCTGCCTCCTCAAAACCCGAAGGTTGCTTCAGAAACACATCATCAGTGATACGACCTTATAAAAATGCACCGTTTACGTCCATTTGATACATCTTAAATTTCATGAATGAAGCATAAGCCAGGAAAACTCAAATGGATTCAAGTCTTGCAACTGGTGCAAACACTTCGTCATAATATGTCCCTTCTTCATGTGTGTATCCTCGTGCAAAAAGTCTTGCTTTGTTCCTTATTACTATACCACGATCATCAGTCTTATTTCTAAACAACCATTTTGTGCCCATAGCATTTTCTCCTTCAGGTAAATCCACTAAATTCCACACTTCTTGTTTGCGAAATTGAAGTAATTCTTCTTGCATAGCTTCTATCCAACCGTTGTCCTTAATGCTTCGGTAACATTTTTAGGAACAATTTGAGAAAGAAAATAAGAGTATAAGCACAAGTTTGCTTGTTCTGATTTACTCTTTGTTGTTCTCTCATTCAATGGACCAATAATCTAAGAAATGGATGATTCTTATGAATACGAGATGTTGGAATCTCATCACATTGAACATTAACATTCAGATTTGTTTGGTTTAAGTTGGAGAGCTGATGTAACAAATTAGAAGAATGTGGATTGAAGTTTGGAACTTGAGTCGATGAGTTAATGAAGTAATCAAAGATACCAGTACCAACAACATCACCAGAGATGGATGATGTTCCAGACTCAGGTTGCACGAAATTATTGCCATCATTAGGAAGAGGTTGTGATCCTTCCTAATCAAATGAAACTCAATGATTTGAAGATGAATTAGCATGATCATTGTAATTGAATCGAATTGTCGAGTCCTTGACAAATGACAAAAATGGGTAGTCTGAGCTAGAATCATCTGGGTCGTCAGAGTCTTAGTCCTCACTGAAAGATCCAAGATCTCCACTAGAGTTCTTGTTACCTATAGAATCAAGACAATTTGATTGATTAAACAAGTTTGATTGGAGAGAGTTTGATAATGAATCTAAATCAAATAACCATGTACGACCATTTGCAATAGATGGAAAAGAATTTTCCAGAAATTTAACGTCTAATGTTTCAAGAATTATATTTGTCCTAGAGTTGTACACTCGATAGGCTTTTGAAACAGATGAGTATCCAACGAAAAATCCATTATCAGATTTTGTACTAGATTTAACGTCTAATGTTTCAAGAATTATATTTGTCCTAGATTTTGTACGTATGAACCATAACTATGAGACAATCATACGTATGGACCATAAGTATGAACAATATAAATAAGGGGGTTATTCGGTTGTACTCTTTGCCACCCTTCAACATTCTCAAAAAACTGCTCATACGACAACACTCTGAAAAATTATTGTGTACTGAAGTTATCGCTTGATTGTGATACTAACATATATCCTACTTATCTACAGGTACTGTGCAACTGAAATCAACCCAAATGAATGGTTTAATCAAACCCTAAATGACCGTAATTGTTAAGATAAATAACCAGGACTAAACTCTTAAAATAGACCTATTAAATGGATACTAATGGTGATTTAAATAATACTAAGTGTTATTTCAAGTCTCAGCGGTCCAAATGAATCTAAACACGAAGTGTATTATCACGTATTGACGAAGATTCAAATCTATGGTGTTCAATGGTGAGACATGCGAATGGACATGCTAATGAACTTCAGTCGCCAAATTGAGCCAGGCGCATGATTCAATCGCACGAGTGAATCATGCGTGTGAGTCCAGTCACATCACTGACTCAACCGCATGGTTCAGTATGCGACTAAGCTCAGTCCCAGGCTCAATCGTACGACTGAACTCAATCTTACGACTGAAGTTAGTCGTATGGTTCAATTGCACGATTGAACCAGTTAATCTAAAACATTCAAATTTCAACTGTTAACTCTTACAACCAATCTAATGTATATATTTCTTGTGTTGCAGGAACATAGCTGAAAGATGGACGATGAGCACCGAGCACAATATTTGTGCCCATCTAGACGCTACTTCCCGGAACGACTCTGAGTTCACTGGGATTATTGCTTTCCTACATAGATCGAGGATCTACAAGGTCATCTCAACTCCATGCACACCATACAGATATCTTCAGCAGGCCTTCTGGAAAGTGCCTCAGTTGACCGATCGGTGGAGCCTCACTGTATCCGGAGCTCTATATTCGGAAAAAACATTGAGTTCGTGAAGAATACCTGAGGAGAGTTTTAGACTTGGGGGAAGACGGAGCCTATCCAACTAAACTGCATCCACTGAATGTTCGTGGTTGCTTTCTAAGGATCAAGTACACTGGAGACATTAAAGTCGGCGTACTAAACAAGAGCAACATGTGCCCACAATTCAAATACTTGGCACATGTGATCCTAAAGTGTATAGCCTACTGGCAAGGAGGATTTGATGAGATGTCAGACCAAATCTAGAATGCATACGTTGCACTGGTACTTAACCATCTGTTCAGTTTCTCACGCATGCCTTCTCTAATCTGATCGAGAACCTTGTAGACAAAGGCAAGGAAGGCTTCTGTATGTATCCACGTTTCTTAAAGACGATCATAGATGAGAAGCTTTCTATGCTGCCTAAAGAGAGAGATGATGCAATGGTGCTTGAGGTGATGGATGATACCACCTTGGGCAGGATGAAAGTATACCAGGGGAAGTAGGTGAACCCCTCGATCTGGAGATTGTTTGGGCATCTGGCCAATGAAGACTATGTGGTGCCTTCTTGCAAGAAATGGCGTCATGATGATAGTTATTCTGATGTTGAGCCTATTGTGGTACCCACTGACAAAGAGGACAATGATGATGATGACCTTGATGACGGTCAAGGTGGTGGAGATGCTGGTCCCAGCCAATCAAGGGCCACCGACACGTCTACTATATCTCCACCATCTCCAAATGGTACCTCTGATGTCCCTAGTGGGTCTGAGCAGGCTGCCTTCCACTAGGACATCTTGTTAGATGAAGAAGCAGAATCTAAGGATGAGCCTCTAGTCAGGCACGTCGGTAGTCGGGTTGTGGCTACCGAGAAGGGAAAGAGGCGGTTGGTGGATGCCAAGCGGGGTCTAAGGGTGGTGATACTGATTTCACTGATCCAACATACACACCCGATCAGCCATCAGCTCAGGCAGAGCCCCGATCTCCAAGGGCTCAAGGAAGAAGAGGATAAACCACCCTAGGGAAGGAAGAGTAAAAGACCGAGGTTTACGTAAATTATTCTTCCACCAACACAGCCACCACCACTATCACAACCACCACCACTAACACAGCCACCACCACTACCACAGCCACCATAACAACTACACCTACTACCATCTCCACTACCACTCATACAACCACCACCACTCATACTCCTACATCCACCTCACCCGTAATACCTTACACCACTCCACCACAATCCAATCCCATTCCTCCTCCCATCTTCACCACATTCACCACAACAATCACCACTCACCAAGCCGATACATCCACCCAATCCCTAATTACACATGGTTCAACTCTACCCACTATCAGGTTAGAGGAACATCGAGCTTAAACCGACTTGTGCTAAAGTTGCTCATAATAGATGACCTGAGAGCTAATCAGATACACCAGCTAATGGCAGCCAATGCCGCCCAGGCCAAGCAGATAGCTCAGCTCACCGAGAAGAACGCTCTTCATGAGAGAGCATTAGGTCGAGCTTACCAAGCACTAAAGAGTCAAAATGAATTCGTGATGGCTTCTTTGAAAAGGATTGAAGGTTTGGAGAAGAAAAACAAGAGGATTATGCTAAGGTTGAAAGGGAGAAAGGGGAAGCCCCTAAAGATCAAACGAAATAGTGATGATGAAGGAGATGATAATGATGAGACGTCTAATGATGAATCAGAAGAAGAAGATGATGATGATGAGGAAGTTGGAGGAAGTGAGAAAGACAAAAGAGATGATGACGAAGATGAGGATGATCAAGAAGGTGATGCATCTGGATCAAACTCAATTTAAGCTGCACGGGAGAGGTGCTCAAAAAGAGCCTCGTCATCTGCAACTCCAGCTAAAAAATCTTAGGAGCAGGGAAAAAGTGATGCTCAAAAGTGTGAGGACTATGATGTTATTCCCCTTCAGCAAGTCAAGACTCAGCTCACTATGATTCTTGATTTGCAAAGGATAGTAAGAAGTTTTGTTAGCTATACACCTGAAGAAGGAGAGAGCATCCATGATCTGACAAATGAGCAGCTGGCTGATATATTCAGATTAAATCTACATAATATTGTCAAAGATGCTCTAAAAGTTGATGTGCTAAGTGATGAGAAGCTACAGGATGTGGATGAAATAGAGATCGAAGATGTCACAGCTGATCACTATCCTGAGTACACTGACCCTAAGGGCAATGTTATCACCAACTTGGGTTAAACTTTTTGCAGTGTACTTTTGATAAGCTAGAGGAGATGAAGAAAGAAAAAGAGAAAGATGAAAGTAAAGCCCAACGCGCTCCCCCAAAGCAAAATACCTACACCAAACGTTATTGAGTCAAGAGACATTAGAAAATGTTAGGCAAGATTATCACGTGATCATATTTTGAAGACTTGGAAGTATACTATTTAAAGGGAGAAAGGGATTAAGTACTTCAGATATCCACATGATCTGAAGACTCTTCTTGGTTTTGAGCTCAACCAATTGGCATGCTTAGATCATTTGTATGTCAACCCAAGAAAGATGTCAGGATTGTTTGAGGCATCATTAAAGAAAGAATACCACACCATATGGGTAAACTTCAGACCTCAACAACCTAAAAGGTTCATTCATAAGTCTGAAGTTGATCCTATATCTGGAAGGCCTAAAGTAGTATTGAAGTGGAGTCCCCCACGCACAATGTATAAGATTCCCTTACGGGAGATGCCTCAGGACTTCACTCCATATTTCAAATGGTGGTATTATGATTGGAGGACGGGTGAAGCGGTTATAGTTTTAAACATAGATGGGAAGATAGAGACTATCAGTGTATTTGACCCAATGTGGCTTACTAACTTGTCTGCAGATGATGTTTAAACTTTATACAGGTGGCCACTGTTTTATGACACACAAGATATTGTACAAGCTCTACAATTCCAATATGATATACGACTCTGCTTCGCATTCGAGTTACACGCAGGAGTCACCAGAGAAGAGAAGTACAAGAAATTTCAAGAACATGTGAAGAATGTTAGAAAATAGACTAAACATACTTGCTTCAGAGGAAGATCTCCCAAGCTTATGAACAACAAATTTATCCACAACAGAGCCAAAAGCTTGCTGAAGAAGTACTAAAGTCCTAGATGAAGGTGATGACCATGAAGTTGAAACAAAGCTGCTGGTGCATCTGTAGCTTAATAAATTTAGCCTGATTTGGTCTCAATATTGGAGCAACTACATGCCATAATAGCAACAGCAAAAGAGAGATAGGAGAACTTGGAGAAAAGCACTAGAGCAACAACAAAAGAGAGACAGAAGAACTTGGAGAAAAGCACTAGAGGAACAGCAAAAGAGAGACAGAAGTACTTGGAGAAAAGAACTAGACCAACAACAAAAGAGAGACAGAAGAACTTGAAGAAAAGTACTAGAGCAACAGCAAAAGAGAGACAGAAGAACTTGGAGAAAAACTTGTCGGACAATACGATAGACTAGGTCCAAGGGCGATTTTGTTGATACATCATGTTCCTAGTTTATGTTCTTAATGTAAAAGTCTTTCATTTCTTACGCATGTGTAATGTAATTACTCAATGAAATATGATATGCGTTTGATGTTTACTTATCTTTGATTATCTCATATGTATGAACATCAATATAGGTTTTTTGAGGTATTATACATAGTTCATAGTCAATGATGATTGAGAAATGTCTTCAACTTAGTCGGGTGATTATTCATGCTAATGGACCATACATATGGACCATACGCATGAATAAGTCATACTAATGAATTAGTCACACGACTGAACCAGGAGACTGGATCAGTCGTATGAGTGAGACATAAGATTGATTCAGCCACACAACTGGATCTTCAGTCGTGCGTATGACTCAATTGCATGAGTCAGTCACACGACTGAACCATGCTAATGGTTCAATTGTACGAATGGAAACTACAAACCTATAGATACCACTTAATTCATGGAAAAACAGTACACTTTGAGAGATACTTCGAATATACATAAACCCTAGCCATCTAGAGCGTCCAGAAAACTGAATCAAACTTCATAGTTCGTTCTAGATCGATTCCTACTCATGATTAACATGTGATTTATAGTTAGATCGATCGGGTTATCATTCTCACTAATTGGATCGCCAATCAAATAGGATTCCGCACTATTTGAGCTGGTATCACATAGAATCCGTAATACTTCCTACGTACTTGGTCCTAACAATGTAACCTAAATATACTTAACCTCACTTTGGTCACTTGTTCAGGGTACTCCCCCAGAGTGAACGGACTAGGAAGTTTGTCACTCCCTTTAAGTTTTACAGTACTCCCCTATAGTGACTCCGTTGGTCATATGATTAAGTTGTTCTATTGAACCTAGATCTTGGGATCTCCAGTCAACTAGGTTAGGTTTCCCTCATATTCCACTTTTCCCTGGGCTTTAGTCCCATTCCTCTTGATAACTTATAAACTATTTCTGTGCTTAAGCCTTTTGTTAACGGGTCTGCAATGTTAGCTTTTGACTTGACATGGTCAATCGTGATAACACACGTTGATATTAGTTGTCCTATTGTGTTATGTCTACGCCTGATGTGCCTTGATTTTCCATTATACATTGAGCTTTTGGCTCTACCAATTGCCGACTCACTATCACAATGTATGCAAATAGCCGATAACGGCTTTGGCCATCTTCGAATGTCTTCCACAAATTGACGTAGCCATTCAGCCTCTTCTCCGGCTTTATCCAAGCGTTAAATTCCAATTCCATAGTGGATCTAGCTATAACGGTTTGCTTGGATGATTTTTCTGCTCCACAAATTACTAACACTACCCACTTGTTAATTTGGAATCTTTTATATTCGATATCCAGTTTGAATCAGTATACCCTTCAATCACAACTAGATGATGGGTGTAATGCAATCCATATTCTCTTGTGTATCTTATATATCTAAGCACCCTCGATATAGTCTTCCAATGTTCTGAACTTAGATTACTAGTATATCTGCTTAGCCTAATCACCGCGTATACTAAGTCGGGTCTAGTACATGTCATTACATACAATAAACTACCAATGATCCTTGAATACTCTAACTAAGCAACCCCTCGCCTCTATTTTTCTTTAGATGTTGGGATGTATCAACAGGAGAACGTGCTACATGTGTGTCTCCCGAGTTGAAATTTTCAAGAATCTTGTCCATATAATGAGCTTGACGTAACACAAGACCATCTTGAGTTCGAATAATTTTCACTCCTAAAATTACATCCGCTAAACCCATTTTTTTCAAGTCAAATATTCCTTTCAACAAGTTCTTAGTAGATTTTATTATTTTATCATTACTCCCAGTGAAAGACATATCATCTACATAAAGACACAAAATTACATAACCTCCTGGTGTATCTTTCACATATACACATTTGTGACACTCATTTATTTTGAAATCGTTGTCAATCATGACACAATCAAACTTTTGGTGCCACTGTTTTGGAGCCTGCTTTAAACCATACAATGACTTGACCAATTTACATACTTTACCCTCTTGACCATGGGCAAAGAAACCCTCTGATTGCTACATGTAATCTCTTCTTCTAAATCACAATTTAGAAATGCGGTTTTGACATCCATTTGATGTACTTCCAAAAAGGTGATGAAATATTTATTGCCACCTCTTGTTGGGTGTGCTTTTAAATAACATATATGGGTGTAAATTAAACCAAGAGTTTCGGTTATTCTTTCAACCGGTTTAAAGGACGATCTTGTAAGTTTTGCCTCAATGCATGTTTCACATTTAGAGTTTGTATCAATATGGAATGTAGGTATGCATTTTAGATTAATTAAACGACGAATAGAATTATAATTTACATGTCCTAGTCTACCATGGTAAACATTTAAACTACTTTCAAAATTGAACGATAGATGTTCTAAGTCCAACGTTGAAGATCACTCGTGAATAAGAAAGCTACAACAATTTAAAAAAAATTAACCTTTTGAAAACACAGATTAATATTTAAATGGTGTTATTAAAATTGTTTTAAGTTTGCAGGAACCGTTCATATAAAATAAAAGTTCAAAAAATTTTATTGATATACTCAATACAAAAGAATATAAATAATGACTTTCAATCACTTTTATAATGGTAAATATATAGAAATAGAAGAAACATAAATGTAAAAGCTAAGGATCGTGTTCAACACGTGGCCCTTAAAACAAATTCCTAGCCTCCTAAGAGAACTCGTTTTGTTTCGTAAGGTACAACAGCTGAAGCAGTTTGTACTCTCGGAATTGATCTAGAACCCGAACTTGTTTGTAGAAGAGAATACAGAGAGATAGAGAACCTATTTTGCTACAGGTTTTGAGTTGTGTTGGTGTATCTTTGTTCTGAGCTATACTTAGTATTTATAATGGAAGTCGAACCATAACAGCCACCCAGCCATTAATCCGAAATCGGAACTGCTCATTTAATTCGTACTTAACAGTCGTCGGTTTCAGTCAACGTGTAAAGGAAGCTGTTATGAGTCACAACTCTAACCACGCACCAAGGTTAGTCACACCTGACCAGACCCTCAAACCAACCTTCAAAAATATTAAGGCGGCTCTCAAGTGGCTCGCGGTGATGCGAGTGTGCGAAGTGCAAAGTGCGCCATCAAAACGCCACATTGCGCCACATGCCCACGCCGCACGGGCGTGTGCGAGGGCGAGTATAAATGACCCCCTAGTAATTAATCACATTATCCTTGCTTTGTCACGGGTAAGCTCCTTCAGGAAATTAATCACATTATCCTTGCTTTGGTCCTGAAAGTAATGACCCCCTCTCGAATTGTTGACTTCAGACCTATTGTGTGTTATAATGTATTGTATAAATGCATTACTAAGATTATGTTTAAAGGACTAAGGAAGGCCTGAAGGATATTGTTAGTATTAACCAATTAGCTTTCATACCAAGTAGATGGATTTCTCATAACATTTTGCTCACACAAGAAATTATGAATAAATACCATCGTTCAAAGGGCCCGCCTAGATGTGCTTTCAAAATAGATATTCAGAAAGCATATGATATGGTGTGTTGGTCATTCCTTCAAGATGTTCTTAAAGGGTTTAGTTTTCATACTAAAATGGTGCAATGGATAATGTTGTGTGTGTCCACTCCCTCTTTTTCGATAGCTATTAATGGAAAACTTTATGGGTATTTCAAATGGAAACATGGGTTAAGAGAAGGTGATCCTCTCTCACGTTATATTTTCATGCTTGTTATGGAGGTTCTCACATTGATTCTTGATCATACAACAAGAGTTGACACTCAGTTTAGGTTTCATCATTTATGTGAGAAGCAAAGGTTAGTTAACTTATGTTTTGCAGATAATCTTTTCTTATTTTCTAGAGGTGATCTTAAATCGGTTGTTACTCTTATGGAGGGTTTGAAAGACTTCCAAAAAAGTCAAGACTAATCCTAAGTATCCCGGAGAGTACGGTTTTCTTTTGCAATGTCCTACCCATGTTAAAGATGGGATTCTCTCGATTTTGCCATTTGTAGAAGGGTCTCTTCCTATACGGTATTTGGGAGTTCCTCTAATCTCTTCTAGAATAAAGTCGCATGATTGTTATATTCTTATTGAATGGACGGAGTCTAAAATCAAGAATTGGAGGAATAGGTTCCTATCTTTCGCACGAAGATGTCAACTTATAATTTCAATTCTTTCCTCCATATATGTTTATTGGGCCTTGGTTTTTCTATTACCCTCCAATATCATCCTGACACTTGAATCGTTGATTAGGGTTCCCTATGGTGCCAGGGTCCTATGGAGAAAGGAAAAGCTAAAGTTTCATGGAAGGCTACTTTCCTTCCGAAGTATGAAGGAGGGTTAGGTATCCGTAGGATTAAGGATATGAATGTTGTCTTAATGGCGTTTCATGTCTGGAGTATTCTGTCTCAACGTGAGTCATTATGGGTTGAATGGATTTACGAAAATCGGATAAGAGGTAAGAACTTTTGGCTGCTTAAAGCTTCATCCTCTTATTCTTGGAGTTGGAGGAAGCTACTAAGTTTACATCCGTTGCTTCGGCCTTTCCTATATAAATCCATGGGTAATGGTTGTAACACGTTGGCATGGTATGATAATTGGAGTACCGTTGGGCCTTTTCAGAATTTTATTCCCCATCAGGCCATTTATAATGCGGGATACTCGATTAATACTAAAGCTCCAGATCTTTGCCCTGATGGTTCTTGGGGTTGGCCTGAAGCGTGGTTGATTTATTACCAGTATTAAACGGTTTACAAGTGCCAACATTCACCCACACGGTTGATAAGGTAATACGGAAATATGAGGATAAGTTGTATGGCTTCTCTACTTCTGTTGTATGGGATTCGGTTCATTGCAGGGATCCTATAGTTGAGTGGTCTAAATGCATTTGGTTTCTTGTTGTTAGTGGTAAGGGAGAAGTTATTAACATAAGATAGGATTCTGAAATGGAATCCAAGTAGGAGGGGAAACATGAATATGATGTGTTGCCTTTTATGTAAGTCATATTATGAGTCTCATCCCCATTTGTTCTTTGAGTGTGATTACTCTTCACATGTACGGAATTTGGTTAAGGGTAAGGTGTTCATGCAACATAGTTCTTAGTCATTGCAAGATATCATTCGCTGCATTCGATCAAGATCTAAATCTCTTCTGGTTATCATTCAGAAACTAGTAGTGTCAGTTGTGGTATATTTTATATGGCATGAACGAAATAAAAGAACATTTGATAACAGCAATTGTTCTCCTAAATTATTGTGTGATACCATCCTAGCTACTATTCTGCTGAGACTTATGGGTCTCAAATTCAAAAATAATGCGACAGTTCGAAGTATCCTAGTGTTCTCGAATGTGGATAGTTTAACTATATCGGATGATGGAGGCTGAAGTCCAAGACTAATGATTACTTCTATAGACTTTGGTTCTTTTGACATTGTTTGTTTATAGTAATGTTTCGTTTATTGTTCTTTGGATCTGTTTGCTTGTTTACATATATTGGGGGGATGTCCAATATATGAATTAGTTTAGGATCCATCTACACTACTTTTTCATAGTTTGTTCTATAATTCAAATATCTCCGGGGTAACCCTTTACCCAAAAAAGGATGGGCAGAAGGCACTGTTTGCCACAGTGTAGGGGAAGACAATCCTCATCACTCCGGCCATTATCAACATTCATCTTCAGTTGGATGATGAAGAAGGTGAGTTGTTCTTTCCAAAAGAAGCTGTAAATCATTCCTTTGAGCAGATGAGCTATGAGGGAAATTCTCTGTAAGGACCTATAGGAAAGGGAAGGTCTCATCCTGGTGGAAATACTTGTTTCATGTGGTTTTCCATAGCTTGTCCAACAAGCATGGAGGGTGAGACCAGATTCCAAAGATGTCTCCTTCATAGTGCATGGAATGGGTCAGGGGTTCAAGTTCAGGTACTCTGAGTTTGTTTATACAAATTTACATGTTAACTTGGACTATTAAGAGTATTACATGTTTCCTAGATATGTTCAATACATTCTTAACAGATAACTGGGCTCACAGTTGAGAGAAACATGTAATATTCTTAAATTGAGATAGATGAAGCCCGACATCTTTAAAATTTTGAAGAAGCCAACTATTGGCTTCTCAGTGGTAGAAACAACCCTTGTCCCTAAAATTTTAGAGCTCATTGCTCAAGGTGACAACCTAGCAACACAAGTTAGTGTTGAACCCATGCATTCTACCTCTTAACCACCAAAAAGATCTCAAATCACCCACACGTACAACTGAACATCCAAACAAACCCCTGCTTAAGCTATTAAGTCTATGTAGGCCCCCATATACTTACCCATACAGGATGAAATGGATACTGAAGCTCCCACTTCTCCTAAGGATCCAACCATTCCCATTACTTCAAAGGTCAGTGCTGAGGTTCCTCATGCTCAGCTTGATGAGCTCATAGGTTTCAGTGAGTACCATGAGTCTCTCTACTACTCTACTACTCAAAGAGAGATGAGTGCTCCTGAGTCACCTATGTCTAGCCCACATCAGTCACCCATCACTGAGGTGGATACTTTTAAATTGTTCAGGATATCCATATGGAAGAGGCTCTCACTTGAGCAAGTGTTTACATCATTAAGACCTCAACCATGGCAACTTAACCCATTGACACTTCAACTGAAGTTGTCATTGAGCAGAGGAAAACCATCAGCCAAGAACTTCATCTTGTTGATAAGAGAGAAGACTTTGGTCCAATTCTTTCATCCCCCCATGATTATTCTAATGAAGATGAGGGGAATCTAAGGCTAAAGGTGCAAAAACGGTCACAAACATGAACCTATCTAGTCTCCAAGGTTAGTCATCTTGAATCTCAATTGACTACCTTGCAAAACAGGGTCAATGATTAACAACTTAAGATATCTTATCTTAAGGAACAACTAGTTGGGTGGCCTTTAAGAAAAGCTCAACCAGGAACACAAGAACGTGTGAATGTGGTTGATCTAACCTCTAACTCACCTATGCAAGTGGGTGATGCTACCAAAAATGGGGAGAAAGTCATCATAAATACATAACCTGGGAGTTCTTCATAGAGCATGAACATTGAGGACTCACCATCCTCACTTGTAATTGTCCATACTCAGCAACTTCCTCAAGTTCACATTGATGTGGACTCAATATACTCCTTCATTCAAAGTCTTTTTAGGAAGGTATACTAAGGGCAGTATCATCTCCACCTTAAGGAACCTCTAATTATATCATAGGGTGGATGTATGATGCAAACAGAAGGGCCCTTATTCTTCAAAGAGTTCAAGGGCAGCAAGAAGCTTTCAATTTTCAAAACTTGAACTACTATGAAGGTCTTTACCTGATCAACATGCCACTTGTCAATCCAAACCAATCTAGACAAGATAATAGGCTGGCTAAAGGACTCAATACAGAATTGCTAAGGAGTTTAGTCTTAGAAAGAGACAAAGGCAATAAGGTAATACTAATGGTCAACTGGATGTTAAGGCAGACCCTAAGATTAGCTTTGAAGTGGAAACCTTGACTGAAGGCCTAGTGGTAGAGCTTAAAAGCCCTGTCACACCTATAACTACTTTAGCATTTCATTCCCTCAGTGAAGCACATGTTAGTGAAGGTGTATCATAACCTCTCTCTAGCCAGAGCTTGGAGGCTACACCAAGCAATAAAGGCCAAAGCTCTCTCCACCCTGAGTCACAAAGGTCTATGAGTGACAAAGAGAAAAGGAAAATGAGTTTTGAGGAGATTGAGGAGGATGAGAGAGAGAGGAAGAGGAAGCTAAGGGGAGAAAGTTCCTCTGGGTCTGCAGGATTCATAGAAGTTGCAATAAGGGTTGCCCCCAGACCAAACACTCAAGATGATAAGTTGAGGGCAGTCAGGATTACTTACCTACAAACCAGGAACTATGACATTGATGAGATTATATCTCTCCCCTTAGAAAAGCTTAATGAACTAGCTAACATGGAAATGTCAAGAGAAAGGAAGGAAGCAGAGGATGCAAAGTGGCTTCTTTAAATCAAAGAGGAGAAGATACAAAAGAGACTATACAAGCATGTTCCTACTCTCTCCCTAGTTCAAGAAAGTCATACTCAAGAGGTTGTGGCTCCATAAGAACCTCAAGTAGACAAAGAGACTGATAGGATCAATATCATCAGCTACTTGAGTGCCATAGGCCTATACTAGGCATCTGCACTTCTTCCCTTGTCCTTTGAGTACATAGAGTTTGAGTATTTGAAATAGCTTGAGCTTGAAGTACTCAACGAACATAAGGTAACAAAGAGAAAATTAAGGGAAGATGCTGCAAGGTCAAGGGCCATCATTCACAAGAACTTGATGAAGTCTGCTAACACACAGAGAATGATAAGCTTCTTGTAGCTGTATGGATTCTCTAGAAGGAGACTTGGCCCTATGTCTCTATCCACTATGGATGAGCATATTAGGGTGATCAAGCAGAAGATTCAAAGAGGTGAACTTGTTGACTTACACTCCCCAGCAAGTTGGGTCCCTCAGGAAGTGGAGGTTAAGGTTGAACCATTTGAGACAACACAACCTGAATCTCTTGCTGAGCCTCAGCAAGCTTCCACTTCTGATCCAAAACACGTTTCTATCCCCTCTTAATCTGAACCTATGAGAGAGGAAGAGCCAACTGAAAAGGACATGGAAGATCAACCACGTGCAGCAGGCCAGTCTTCTCAGTTAAAAGATTCAAAGAGGAGAAAAAGATGGCTTCCAAAACAAAGCCAAAGAAGAAGAAGAAAGAAGCATCCATCTCCAAACCTCAGGATGAGTCTGAACATCCTGAGGATGTGCAACAAGAGGAAGCTCCACCAACTTCAATTCAAGTTGCTCCTCTAACATCAAGAAGACCTATCTTGTCCAGGACATACACTACAAATCCACAAAGATGGCATATCATTAGAGATCAAGGTGTTGAAGATGTCTACACATGGCAAGGCATGTTCAATCTACCTCTGCATGATCTCTTTGAGATGAGAAGACACTTTTTGAGTCTGAGTGATCCTTATCATCTTATGAAGAAAGGGATGGTCATTATCTTGATGGGGACTGTTGATATCTAAAGCGTTCAAGTGTTCTGGTAGTGTCAGCCTAGGGGGAGTTTGTAAGGTTTGATATAAGGCTAATGCAACCCAAACACTTAAAGTCTCTCCTGCCTGCATGCACAAGTATACTAAAGTGGAATACTTTGGAATTTTCACACTCCGCCTTAGAAAATATTCTAAGTGTGAAATCTTCCAAAGCCAAGACCAATATATTCTAAAGCCAAAGATGAAGTCTTCCGAAAGCTTCAAAGATAAAGTCTTCCGAAGCCAACACTTGAACACAGATTTCCTCCAAAGACTTTTGAACACATGCTTTATCTTATGTATATTTTCTATAAAGCTGGACTCCTTTCCGCTGCAACTCTAATGAGACACCAACTTTACATAAGTTGGTGAAAAGGTCCATACTTTTGGTAACTGCACATTGAGGTCTTGAGTACGTAACTTTCTACTATATGTACTTAATCCTTTTTGTAATATATTAGGATATGAGCTATGGCATGTCATAGTCACTAGTCAAAAAGCAATCTGACTTTTGACTCTACATTGATTTTTTTGTTGTCTAGATCATGTATCTAGCTGGCCTTCAAAGTATGGTCTGCTGTAAGTTGTAGTATAAGTATCTCTGTACCTTTGTATCTTAAACCATTGCTTTGTAAACACTTGTAAACCAACTACTTGTGTTGTTCATGTTCTGTCTCTTGAATACTTGTGTTTCTTAGTTCTTACTAAAACTTGTTTCTAGTTCCCCATTTGATTTGTTAAGTGTTGATGCACACTCTCCCACTTTATGTTGTTGTGTTGTAAGCAAGTACCCTTAAACGGTCCTACAGGAGGTCACAAACTTGTTCAATTAGTTTTGTTTGACTGATGGTTTAGCCCTTATTACTTAGAGAACAAAAGCTGTAATTTTTTACTACTCTTTTTTTCTTTATGTTTTTATTTTATTTACTTTATCTTTTAATACACTTTTTGTTTTATAATCATTAGTAATAGTACTTAACTATTTTATATTCTTTTGTAAAATATACGTTTATTAATAGTTTTTAATAGTATATATATATATATACATATATATATACATATATATTATATATACATATATGTCACACCCTCAAAATCCACGTGCGGAGTTTTACCGCGAGCCGTGTGAACAAACCCTGATCACAGTCAATAGTTACTCTGAATGACTCGATATGCCATAATTAAAATAAATCAACCAAAGTATAAACATTAAACTATGCGGAAGCGTTTTGTAAAACAACCCAAAGAAATAAAAATGTATACTATGGCAAAACATGTGCCAACCCAAAAGAGTACACATTAACCATTAAAATACTAAAAAAGTCCTGAAGACCGGGTCTTAGAATGCAGGTGAAACCATGTAGTGCTCCTAATAGCAAGCAAGCTAATGACCTGAGAATAGCATACTAAAATGTGAACACAATGGTTGGTGAGTTCAAGAGTGATATTCAAACATAAGCAGTTGAATAACATAGATATAAAAGTAGTGCATTGTAACAATAGCTAGTCCATTAACAATAAATATTAACTCATAGTGATTCCGCAATTGAAGCTGACTGTGTTACGATGTTGCCTCATGTCACAACTTAACAGGCCATGACAATGTTCAATAGGACAAATTGCACCCGGTTGACCTCGAGTCACACAGGTGGGGCTCGTCAGACCCAATAGTACTACCCAAATTTCCCGCTATTCAATATTAACAATTCGAAGGTGGAGGACTTTCCATGATATCTACACTATATTAATATATACACAACTTGAATATATAAAGCGTTTGTGATTTACCAGTATGCTATCTCCCCTAAAAGAGATTAAATAAAGAGTGGGGCATGAACTCACCTGATATGCGTGATAGACACTTAGAGTTTTACTTGACAGACAGAATGGACAGACAACCTTCAGAGGTTTCTTAGATCATATAAGTACGTGAGTACGTGTAAATAGAGAACATGTGAAACCCTAAGTACTCTACAACCAAGGACTCAAGGTTTGAGAAAACAGACACGTTTGACCCAGTTGACCCGTTTGACCCGTTGGTGACTTTATGTGTTGTAAGCCATTCAAGCAATCATACACATATATCATACATGGTTAACATTCAAATGGATCATATGTATGCTATATATCCATGTGTATCACTTAGATCATCATACAACCAAGTATCATACAAGTCATGTGAATCTAGAACATTAACATATCCACTAGTTATAACACAACAAATATGCCACACAAAGATCAAATCACGCACCACATGCCATGTGAAGCCACTCACGACTTCCCATCCTAAACCGTGCCAATCCTACTAAGTAGGGGCCTCAGATTCGCACGCGTGTATCATGATCACAATCATATTCATTAACCATGTTCATTGCATTCAACATACATCACAACAATCAATTTCCAGTCCCAAACATGATGTCTTAGCTACTAACCAACATCAACACCATATATGTCATCAAAGTCCAAACATCACCCATGATTATCCATGCGTCCCATACAACTAATTTAACATGTTCTATCACATTAGAATTCATCCATGAACTTACTAACATGCTCCTAACATCCCAAACATTTTCAAACTATCATCCTTCAAACGTTGTGCAAATAAAGTTTCCTTTTTGGAAAAGTACATTCCAACATCTATCAAACACTCAATGTATTCATGAATTCATTACAATTATACCATCTGAAGCTCATAACAACATCTAGACATGATCAACAATGCTTAATCATCATAATCTAACAATCATCATGAACAAAAGTTTCCACTTTGGGCAAGATATGAACAACAACATTCATTCTAAGATTTCTAGCATTCATATCAACAATCTAGCATCTAATTATCATCATGAACACATCAAAAACATCCATCTATCATTAGATCATCATGTCATGGAAATAAAGTTACTATTATTAGTAACCTATGAACACCAGCTTCAATTCATCAATTTCTTGCAAGATCAATGTATCCTAGCATTCATACAACCTACTAATCATCATACATTCATCAAAAAATCATCAACTTCACATAATCACACTAATTTCGAATTAGGGTTTGCCTAAGATCAAAGTTCATGATCATCCACTAAAAACATATAATTCATGCATAATCAATGTTAAACAACATGCATTTAATCCAACTAACATACTAACATCATCAATTAACATCAATTTCGACCCCATGATGATACAAAATCGAATTAGGTTTCGTCCCTAACAAGAACTCCATAAAAACTTGTAAAATCTAACCTTTAAACGTGTGTTAACTTGCAATTGATGATTCCAACGTGTTGTATGCCTTGTAATCAACAAAATCGAGGCTTGGAGGCTTGTTCTAGGTCGAATTCGAAGTGGGGAGGGGTTTGAGATGAAGGTTGCGGCCGAATGGGGTGTGGAAGCTAGGGTTTTTGGGTTTTGTTTAATTTTAATTTTCATATTTACCCTTTAAGCCCTTGTAATTTGTATTTTGTAAAAACTAGACTTTAAACTCTTTGTATATGTTTTTAAATTAATAAAATAAAGATATAACTAATGATAGTCATCATATAATTTATCTTTATAAAAACGCAAGACATACGAATAAATAGGCACGTTTCCGCGTTAAGTGATTAATTTCCTAATTAACATTAAAACATGCAAACACGTAAACATAATACCATAATCACATAATCAACTAGATTATCAATAATGTAACATTATTAATTATTATTAGGTCACCAACGTTAAACGATAACTAGTGTGTTTACGACACGTGTATGCAAGACTTAACGGAACTAACAGAGTTTGGTAACGGAAATTTACGGATGTCACAATATACATATATATATACATATACATATACATATACATATATACATATACATATACATATACATATATATATATATATACATATATATATATATACATATATAGGGGAGGGATCAAACAAAAACTAGCTTTTTTTGTGAAAACTCTAGGAACCAATCTTAACCACTAATTCTCAATGGCAAAATTGTAATTAACAAAAACATATTTAAAAAATTTATAAATAAAAAAACATATTAATAAAACAAAAAAATACTGAAAAATGTTCCCCAACTTTCCCTCTTTCATAAAAAAATATAAAAAAATTTATAAAAAATAAAAAAAAATCCCGTTTTTTAATGAAGTTCGTTTTACACATGTGTAATATCGGATTTACACATGTGTAAATCTAGTACTACACATGTGTATAATTAGATTTACACATATGTAAACAACGGATGTATGATTTTTTTAGAAAAGTATATCAATATGGTAGGCGTTGGAAAGATAAAAAATACTGAAATTATGGTGAATTTTTTTTTGAAAAAATGATGTGGTGAAAAAAGTTACGAACATTTAAAAAAAATGGAGGAAATGGCATGTGATTTGCATGTGATAAAAAATGAGTGGCTGAGATTGGTTCCTAAAAAAAGGTGGTTCTCATTTGAACCCTTCCCTGAGGTGGGATCAAATGAGAACTTTATTTTTTTGTGAAAACTCTAGGAACCAATATGAGTCACTAGTTTTTAATGGCAAAATTGTAATTAACAAAAACATAATTAAAAAAAATCATAAAACCAAAAAGAATAAAAGAATCAAAAAAGTAAAGACATAAAAGTTTTTCCTTTTATCATTAAAAAAATAAAAAAATAAAAAGCTAAATATATATATATATATATATATATATATATATATAAATATAATATATATATATATATATATATATATATGTATATATATGTGTGTGTGTGTGTGTGTGTGTGTGTTGTGCATGTATGTATATATTGTTGGACCAAAAGAACCAATGGCCTGATCAGAAAAACCTCAAAGTCCCACAGACATCACAACAACTACTGAAGACTTGATCAGCTGTTTGACAAAGTCTGAAGAGCAACAGCTGAAGAACAAGTACTGAAGACTTCAACAGCTGAAGACCAAAGTCGAAGATCAACAGCTGAAGATTAAAGTACTGAAGACTTAAAAGTTGAAGACTAAAGTACTGAAGACTTAAAAAGTTGAAGACTAAAGTACTGAAGACTTCAACAATTGAAGACCAAAGTCTGAAGATCAACAGCTGAAGACTAAAGTACTAAAGATCAACAGCTGAAGTACAAAGACCGAAGACAACAGCTGAAGACATCAACTGATGACAACAACTGAAGTTCAAGTACAAGTACTAAAGCCTTCAGAGTTGTTACAACAGCTGAAGAAGCATTCTTCAGTTGTTGTGATGGTTTTCTTTCAGTAGTTTTCTTTTCTATTTCAGTACTTGTAAAACGACTGAAGAGCATGTTCTTCAGTTGTTGTAGTTTCAGTAGTTTCTTTTCAGTAGTGTAGTGATAGTTAACACTTAGTATTTTGTAAGAAGATGTCAGCTGTTTTGACACCTTTAGTAGTTGTGTTAACTATCAGTAGTTTGAATATTCTGTTAGATGTCACTATCAAGTGACATCAGCAGACGTCACCTCTCCTATATAAGGGATGTTGACCTAATGTACATGTGACATTCTGTTACCACGAAAGCGCATATTGAATGAAATATCTTTCGCAGAATTCTCTCTCTCTATAATCGTTTACTTTTATATTGAATATCAATTGGGTTCTTGTGAATTGTCTAATTCATTGTTTGATTTCCGCTGCAATACTCTCTAATCAATCAAACGTAGATCGCTGATCCTATCAAATGGTATAAGAGCAGGTTAATCATTGATCGATCTAACAATTATCATTGAAACTGCTAGTCGATATCTATGTTTGATTGAATTAGCATATTTGCAAGAATTGGTTATAGATTATTGAATTTCTACTGCTTTCGTTTATTCACTTTGAGCTCTCTCTTGGTTCAATTTGGTTTGTTTGTGTTTTGTTCTAAATCGGCTAAAGCTTAATTGAATTTGGTTGAATCTGAGAATGACTACTCCTTCTAATGACCCTCACAATACCGGTTCCTCAACCAAGCCTCCGATGCTGGTTAGGACTGAGTATAACATATGGCAACGAAGGATGCTTCATCACCTGTCTGTTAACAGTTCAGGTTGTTGGACATCTATGGTACATGGTCCACATAAGCCTATGGTGAACAATCTGGAAACAAACCAAATGGTTCCGAAGAAGAAGGAAGAATACTCAGATGAGGATCGGAAACTGTTTGAGATTGATGCTAAAGCGCATGGTATTCTAGCCATGGCTTTGCCTAATGAAATCTATTCAGGGCTTATGCATCATGAAACTGGTCATGACCTCTGGAATGCACTGAAGAAACAATTCAGTGGAACAGATGAGGTTTTAGCAAACAACAGAGAAATCCTTGCCAACAATATGAGACATTCTCTCATAGAAAGGCTGAGACACTAACTCAACAGTTTGAGCGTTTTTCTTGTTTGATCTCTGAGCTGAGAATGGTCAAACAGGAATACACCAATAGCCAGATGAATAATAGATTCCTCAGATCACTGCCTGAGAGATGGGACACATACACTATTGTCCTACGCTCCAGTGCAAATCTGGATCCTATCTCTCCCAACTTCATGGGAAACTGCTTACATTCGAGAGAGAGATAGAGCAGAAAAGGAAACTGGCATCATCAGGAAAGCTCACTGATGACTTTGTACGAGGGAACACTGCCTTGGTTGGTCATGAGTCAGAATATGTTGCATCTGAAAGCAATTATGATGAGCATATAGATTTCTCTTCAAACAGTTCTGATCATGCATTTGTTGGTGTTGATAGTCAATCAAGCTGTAATAGTGACAATTTATGCTTCATCATGGATGATCTGAAGGGTATTGCTGATGATGATTTAGAAGAGATGGATATTCTAAGCCAAATGGCCTTAGTTAATATCAGATCTCGAAAGTTCTACAAGAGAACTGGCAGGAAATTTCCTGGACTCTCTGGCAAAACCAAAGTTGGTTTTGACAAGAGTAAGTTGAGGTGTCACAAATGCCAAAGGCTTGGACACTTTGCAAGAGAATGTAGATCAACTGGATCTAACTCCTCTCCACCCTTTGTGACTTTCCAAGCACTAGTCCACACAACAGAGGGCAACATCCTGCGAGTTCTGGTCATCATTCACACCCTATATCTCCTGCATACTTTGTCCCTCAGGGTCCAATGTCATGTCCATATCCCTGCTATTACATGCCTCAGCCAAATCCGGTTCAAGCTCCTATGGCACAAAAACCACAAGCATTACCTGAACCTCAATCTTCCCAATCTCATCAACAATCTCAACCTCAACAACACAGCTTTTTCACCCTAGGAGTTGTTGACTGTAGCAGTTTACCAGATGATATGTCTGGTCATGAACAACTGTTCTCTGGTGCTGGTCAACATGGTGGTGACAGTCCTTTTGGAAATCTTGCTCTTATGGCTCTGGAGTATGCTGATACCTCATCCTCTAATGCCTCCATACCACAGGTATCACAGGTATCCTCTGAGGCCAAAGCCAAGCTATGTTCTAAAACATGCATAGCGCATTTTCATCTATTAGAGAAGCAAATGTAGCTTTAATAACAAGAACATTGAGCTAGAACAAATAATATCCAAAAGAAAAGCTGAATTTGAGTCTGTGCTTAATGATAAGAATGATGAGATTTACAAACTTAAATGTCAAATCACTGATGATAAGGCTAGGGAAGAGGTACTTCTAGAGAAGCACAGAGACCTCAAAGAAACACTTGCAACTACCCAGGTAGAGTGTGATCGATGGGTACATTCTTGCAAGGGTTTTGAAATGCTTCTTAGTAAGCAGTCTGCTTCCAATGTGAAGTTTGGCATTGGTTATAATCACACTGCTCCTCCTACAGATTTTACTCCCAGAGCAGAGGTAAAATCTGATGGATAAAGCAATAACCAATCCTTTTCATCATGTGATCTACTATCTGATACAGCACCATCAGAGGTTGAAGTCAGCATTCATTCCTCTCAGAACCTATCAGCTGATGTTGATGGTTCAAATGCTGACACTCACATGATCAAAAAGTTGATCACTCCAGGTGGTATTTCACAAAGTACTGAAAGTACTAAAGAGCATGTCATAACACCTGGAGAACAAACCCAAACTACTGCATGTACTAAAGGGAAGAAAACTGCTAGTACTGATAGCAAACTGCTGAAGAATAAGTCTTAGTAGTTTCATCTTCTTCAGCAGATGATCAACTTAAGATGAAGAAAAAGCCATGTGAAATATGTGGCTTATTCAATCATCTTACTGATGATTGCTGGTATAAAAAGGGCTCCAAACTCAAACATAATGAGAACATTAAAAAGCAAATGGATAAAATGAAAACTGAGTTTGAAACCAAATTTGTACGAGCCACATCAAAACCTGTGACCCCAAAATCCAAAAAGAAATCTAAAAAGCAAGGGGTTAATCAGGCAACAGCTAAGGTTGCTCAAAGGGAGATGGTACAACACAGGAATCCATCAATTTCAAGCACTAATGTGTCTGATGAGCTGAAGGCTTTATCACAAAATCAGACACAACTTGTTATGATGGTTCAACATCTATTGGGGAGAGTCAACCAATTAGATGCTCCTGTGCTGAAACCACAGAGAAGAAAATCCATGCCAAAGGATTCTTCTTCTTTACCATCTCCATCCCCTCAAGCTGTTATTCATAGCAAATCTGTTAGTTACCGTTTGTTGATGTGAATAGACCCAAAACCAAAAAGGTTTGGGTCTCAAAAACTAACTAATTGTTTATGATTGCAGGGTTCTTCAGCATGCCAAAGTAGCATCTGGTATGTAGACAGTGGAGGATCTATGCATATGACAGGGAACAGCTCTCTTCTTCATGACTACTCTCAAGGAAAGAAGGGGTTTGTTTCTTTTGGCAATGATGCTAAGGGTTACATCATTGGCAAAGGCTTTGTCTCTAATGGGGAAATAAAGTTAATGATGTTAATCATGTGGAAAATCTCAAATACAATCTCTTGAGTGTCAGTCAAATGTGTTATAAAGGTCATGTTGCTCTTTTCACCAGTCAGAACTGCAGGATTCTGTCATCCAAAGTTCTGAATTTGATTGATAAGGTGTTGGATGATCACACTCTCCTGAGGGCCAACAGGACAGGAAGAGTGTATGCCTTAGATCTTTCCAAGAAAATAGCTCTCAAAGGCCATCCTTGCCTATTTTCCAAAGCCTCTCCTCAGGAATCTAAACTGTGGCACAAAAGGTTGGGTCATGTTAATATCAAAGACATGAATCAGCTGATCCACAATAGTTTAGTGAGAGGTTTACCAATAAAGGAGTTCCACTGTGATGAAACCTGCACTGCTTGTTTAAAAGGAAAACATCACAAAGTCTCATTCCCTCCTATTGAAGAACCTAAGTCCAATGCTGCTTGCAAATACTACACATGGATCTAGTTGGTCCTGTGAGAGTGATGAGCATGGCAAAGAAGAAATACTATCTGGTAATTGTGGATGATTACTCCAGATTTGTATGGACTTTCTTTCTGCATTCGAAGGATGAGGTTACTCAGAAGATTATAAACTTTGTGTTGTATGTTGAGAAGCAGTATTCCCTATCAGTCAAGTGTATAAGGAGTGACAATGGAACTAAATTCAGAAACCATACACTTGATGATTTTTATCTTTCAAAGGGAATCAAAAGGCAGTTTAGCATCCCAAGAACTCCAGAACAAAATGGAGTAGTGAAGAGAAAGAACAGGACCCTAATTGAAGCTGCAAGGTCTATGTTGGCTGACTCTGGTTTGCCACTGACCTTTTGGGTTGAAGCTGTTAATACAGCTTGCTATGTACAGAATAGAGCCTTAGTAAATCAGAGGTTGATGAAGACTCCATATGAAGTTCTACATCACTTGGCTCCTCTAAATTCATTTTTCAGAGCCTTTGGGTGTCCCTGTTCATTCTCAACACAAAGGATCAACTCCACAAATTTGATCCTAAGGTGGATGCAGGGTATTTTGTTGGTTATTCATCTACTTGCAAGGCATACAGAGTCTTCAACTGCAGAACAAAGATAGTTGAAGAAACTCTGCATGTGAAGTTTAATGAATCTCCAAAGGACAAGATTCCACAACACCCTGTGGAGTTGTTTGATCTGGACATACTGCAATATGTTCCTTATCAACCTCCAGCTGTTGCAAATCATGTGGATAAATCATCTTCTGCAGAATGTCTTCCACCTGGTGGTATTGATGATGATGATAATATCAATACTCACCTATTCAAGTTTAGTGATCAACTGCCTAAGTCTGCTAAACTTGATTTCCTATAGCTTCAGCAATCCCATCCACAACAAATGCTGATGAGATATCTGATTCCTCTACATCTTTTGATTTACCATCTAATTCTTGGTTTCAAGAGTCTGCATCACCATCGGTGCTGCTGAAGGTTCTACAAACACTTGCACAGATCTCATTGTTTATCAAAAGCTGAAGAATTACCCAATGTCTCAAATCATTGGTGATATCAATGCTGGATTTTCAACAAGAAGTCAATGTCTAACTTCTGTTTCTATGCTCTCTTCATCAGTGAGCTAGAGCCAAAGAACTGGTTCCTCTACCCCCAGGTAAGTGTGCAATAGGCACTAAATGGGTGTTTAGGAATAAAACTGATGAAAATGGGCTTATTGTTAAGAACAAAGCTAGACTGGTTGTACAAGGGTTTTCACAAGAAGAAGGTATTGATTATGATGAAACCTTTTCCCCTGTAGCCGGACTAGAGGCAATTAGATTGTTCTTAGCCTATGCTGCATTCCACAATCTTAAAGTTTTTCAAATGGATGTCAAAAGTGCATTTTTATATGGTAAAATAAAAGAAGAGGTTATGTGTGTCAACCACCAGGTTTTGAGGATAATAAACATCCTGATTGGGTGTATAAACTTGATAAGGCTCTTTATGGGTTGAAGCAAGCTCCTAGAGCCTGGTATGAAACACTTTCCAATTTTCCTCTTAAAAATAATTTCCCTAGAGGCTCCATAGATAAAACTTTGTTTATTAAGAAGGTGGATCAGCATAAGCTACTTGTTCAAATTTATGTTGATGATATTATTTTTGCATCCTCTGATCCCCAGTTGTGTGATGATTTTACATGCTTAATGAAACAAAGGTTTGAAATGAGTGCAATGGGAGAATTACAGTTCTTTCTAGGCTTGCAAATCAAACAAAAGGCTGACGGAATCTTTATTTTTAGTCAAAATATACAAAAGATCTTTTGAATAAGTTTGATTTACAAAATTGTAAGCCCTATTCTACTCCCATGTGCAACACCACACAACTGGATGCAGATCAGAAAGGTAAAGCTGTTGATGAAACACTTTACAGATGTATGATTGGGTCCTTGATGTACTTAACAACTTCTAGACCAGATATCATGTTTGCAACTTGTGTTTGTGCTAGATTTCAGGCTGCTCCTAAAGAGTCTCATTTGATTGTAGTCAAGAGGATCTTTAGATATTTGCAAGGTACACAATCTCTAGGTTTATGGTATTCCACTGGACACTCTTGCAAATTAGTTGCTTTTTCAGGCAGTGACTATGCAGGGTGTAAGTTAACCAGAAAGTCAACTTTTGGTGGATGTTAATTCCTAGGCAACTGTTTGATTTTATGGCAGAGTAAGAAACAAACATCTGTTGCTACATCCACTGCTGAAGCAGAGTACATTGCAGCTGCAAGTTGTACTTCTCAGGTACTCTGGCTTTAGAACCAACTTTTGGATTATGGCATTACAGAGACTAAGACTCCATTATTAATGGATAGTGCTTCAGCTCTGTGCATTGTCAAAAATCCAGTCCAGCACTCTAGGACCAAACATATAGAGATGAGATATCATTTTACTAGGGACTGTTTTGAAAAAGGTCTGATTGATCCAAAGTTTGTGCCTAGTGCTGATGAGCTTGCAGATATTTTTACTAAGCCTTTGGATAGTTCAACTTTCCAAAACCTAGTGTTAAGGCTTGGTATGCTGCAGCTAGAATAAGTGATAACTACTGATGATCTCAGTAACTAAGTACTGATGATCATTAGTAACCATATCACATATAGTACTGATTTTGTTAAAACAACTGATCAAGTTACAACTACTGTTGTAGTTATAACTACTGATATCAGTAAAAATAGATCAAGTACCGATGTCCTATGAAACAACTGAAAAAAGCAAAAGACTGATGAGTAAGTGTTCAGGATAGTATTAAACAGCTGCAAAGCTAAGAATTGACGAAAACTACTGATGAGAACTTTCACTTCAGTTGTTTCTACAACTGCTGTTTCACCCTAAATAGCTGATGCCAAAACCATGTCCTCAGTAGTTTCACAACTACTGATGACTAACACCACGTCCTCAGCTATTTACAACAACTGATGACAAAACCATGTCTTAGTAGTTCTACAACTACTGATGACTAAAACCAAGTTATCAGTTGTTTACAACACCTGAAGACAAAACCAAGGTTTTCAGTAGTTTCATAACTACTGATGACTATAACCAAGTCTTCAGTTGTTTTCAAACATCTGAAGCCAAAACCATGGTTTTCAGTAGTTTTATAACTGTTGATGCCTAAAACCAAGACTTCAGTTGTTTCAACCTCTGACCTTTCAGTTGTTTTCTAACCCTGACCCTATAAATACCTAATCTTACAGAGCTTCATTATCTCCAAACCTAACGTTCAAAACCTCCACATCTTCTCTCCCATTACTGGCGACCATGAAGCTTAAACCACGACACAACTGTGTTGCCTACCTTACCAAATCACCATTCTGGACAAAGTTCGATAATGCCATTGATCTAATGGTCCATTCTCCCTACAAAACGGCTTTCCTTCTAAATCCTACCATTCATGCCATATCCCTCCATTAGTTCTGGACGAACGTCACCCTCATCACCGGGGAGAATAACACCGACTCTCTCCAGTCGTTCGTCAACAACCGACAGGTGGTCATCACTCCGGCAATCCTTCACCAAACCCTACAACTGGATGATGCCACTTTCCCCACCGGGTATCCAAAGGGCACCACTGATCTATCCTTTGCCCACCATGGATACCAGGGTAACCTTAGCGCCTCTGCTATCCTGAAGAAGCATTTCCATGATGCAGAACGCCTTATTTTTCATATGGTGAATGTTTGCTTAGCTCCTAAGACTTCTTCTTGGGATCAAATGTCGACCAGGTGGCAGCAGGTATTCTTCTCTATCCTTGAGCAACAAAACTTAAATTTTTCTGAAATAGTTTTTCTTGAACTTAAGGATATGGCCTCAAAACCTATTGCTAACCGATGGATATTATATCCTCGGTTCATCATGGCTGTGACATCCGTCGCCTTAAGGTCCGTCGAACGACATAAATAAGCATAGAAATATTTTAATTATTCTTCCTTTTCTTCATGAACTCCTGCTTTAAGGAATCATGTCTGCTTATTTTCCCTTGTGCCTGTACTTTCTCCGAGAACATGTGTTAAGCATAAACCTTTTATAAATTTCATCACCATTACCACCAAATATATCATTTTTAATTTCAACCATTGTCATTAATAAAACCATTTTAGACTATCAAATGCCATTAAACACGCTTTTAACCTTAATATAACGAACATTTTAAGATAGTAATCAACCGAAACAAATTTTTGGGAAACTCGAGGGTTAAGTGAAGGGACTAAACTTGTACTTTTGCAAACTTGGACTGGGTATATAAACCCCATTCCCAGCCATTATCCTCATCCTCATCTTCTTCACCTTCAACATTTTCCCCACTTTCTCTCTCGATCTAGCACCTAAAACCGTCACGTTTGCGTTTTCACTGCAAAATCATGGGTATCATCGTGTATACTCATTCCTAGCAGGTAGAAACCTTGTTCAACCTGTTTTTGGCTTGGTTTTACTACTGTGTTTTCTAGGGTTTCGGGTGCTCGGGTTCATCCGAGCATATGAGGTCGTGTGGGTGCGTGTGAGGTCTTTCTGCTTGTGTTTCATGTTTGTGTATGTTTGTAGAGTGTTTCTGGAAGTCCTTGTGGTGTAAAACTCGCGTTTAGAGCAGCTCGGGGACTGTTCAGCCCGACCACAGTCGTGATTCTGCAGTTCAGGCGACTAGGTCTGTCAGGCGATTGAGTCGTGCGACTGACTGAGTCATGCGACTGAATCTTGCGTCTAAGTCAATCGTGCGACTGAGTTGTGCGACTAGGCATGTCGTGCGACTGAGTCGTGCGACTGTGAGTTTGTATGCGATTGAGTCATGCGTTCGAATGAGTGTATGTGATTGAGTCATGCGTATGAATGATTGTGTGCGATTGAGTCAGGTGACCGACTGAATGTATGCGATTGTTGCGTGTTTCGCACGACTGGAGTCCAATCGCACGAATGAAGGTTCAGTCGCATGAAAGTAGCTAATTCGCACGATTGAGGGTTGATTCGTGCGCATGGAGGTTTGATCGTGCGAATGTGTGTTGTGTGGTACGACTGAATGCCAGCCATGCGAATGAAGACTCAATCGTACGAATGAAGCTAATTCGTACGATTGAAGGTTGATTCGTAAGGATGGGGCGTTGAGTCAAGCGTCTGGTCATGTTGTGTGACTGATGATGTTGAGTGTGGTTTTCCCCTTGAACGTCTGATGATGATAAGGTAACATCAGTAAAAGTGTCATTGCTTGACCCCAAAGATTAAAGTCAACGCTATCAACATGCACATAATATTTCAATAGAAAACAACCTAACATTTTACAGCTATCGACAATCCAATTGGAACTCCAAATACTTAACAAGTGCTATGTTTCATAACCACAAGATCATTTCACGGAAGTCATAAGCAATGACAACTACTCGTAGTACTTGGATCTACATAAGATCTGATACGTGTGTCCGCTTGTGTGTGTGTGCTACCCACGACCG
The DNA here is from genome assembly GCA_025506515.1 of Flaveria trinervia. Taxonomy (NCBI): domain Eukaryota; kingdom Viridiplantae; phylum Streptophyta; class Magnoliopsida; order Asterales; family Asteraceae; genus Flaveria; species Flaveria trinervia. The sequence goes on from CM046456.1 coordinate 51,098,528, forward strand.
AACCGATACAACCCGAACCGACCAAACATTACTATACGCTTTATATGTCATTAATGCTTGACAATAACTGTCAATAGGTGTTTGACCGATCATTGCATTCAACTGTTGGGAATCTCGATCTTTCATACTTACCACTTAACATGTGAGTTTCGTGGCCCCTTTTTGTGCTTATACTACTTTACAAACATTTACAAACATGGGGGTAAAGTATGCTCGCCCGTTTTCTATGTTGTGCAACATACATACAATTTACATACTTGGAATCAACGCGCTACTGTTTTGTGGGTACTTATCTGATACGTGCTTGAGTCTGCTTTGTGGTTCTTTCTTACAACCATTTAATTCCAGTGTGGAACCGACGGTTAGGTATTGGTAGTACTACTAGGTTGACACCCCCACCCTCGTGATGGTATACTAGTTAGTACCAACAATAGCCAGGTACGGGCCTTGGGTGAATATATTCCGACAAGATTCTTTGTGTACGTCATTAGGTTTGGTTGTAAAGCTCTTGTCATGTGATTTCGCTCACTTATAACTGTATGCACGGTATTCTACAACAACTTTATACAGCATCAATTACTTATTTCCTTTAAATCTGCGAACTCACCAACAATTTTGTTGACCATTTTGAGCATATCTTTTCAGGTGATCATGCTAGCTGAGGTTCTAGGTGTGCTGCCTTAGTGGAGACCCTAGGATGCATTTTCGGGCCAAACTTGTCTTTTTGAAAACAATTGTTGTAACTGTTTCAAATAACATTATACTTTGTAACTTGTTCCCGAGTTATGGGAATTGCATACAATGTTATTACCTATGTTTATCTTATATCATGTATATGCTTATGGTTATGTTGTCGTGAATACTAACTAAACACGACACAAGTCCCCTTGTTGTCGGGTGTTGTCATGACACGCTTGTCATCATTATTATTATTGCATCTCTATCGCTTACCATGTGTTATGACGATTCCCGTCTCGTTCCGCCCCTGTGTTTCCGCTCTTAGCGGGGGTGTGACAGACTGGTATCAGAGCTATTGGTTATAGAGAATTAGGCAATACGCTTGACCTAGACTATAACCTAGGAACCTTCATGTACATTGCATGCCAGGGTTGTGTGCATTTTGTATCTCATATGTGTTCCTTATTACTTGTTCGTTTATCTATCTATTTCGTGATCTTTTCACCCTATGAGAGAGCCCTTGTGCTCACTCTTTTATGGCATGCTCCTATTAGATCTTTCGTTCCCTCTACGCGCCAAGTTATCATAACCAAATTCGGGTATTGAGACCCGAAGAGATCTTCACAGATCACATACTGCGCTTAACCTTGGATACTGAGACCGACCCGATGAGGCTATGTCTGAGTCCTTTAAGGATGCGAGATAGGCAACCTCCACCAGACTATACGTGATTACATGCTCAGGCTCTCAGTTGACTTGATGGATTATTATGGATATGATAAAAAGGAAAGTCGGATGTCATGTAACCGGATCGGGCATCATTCTCGGTACATCGTGGGTGTGGTGGGAACGCTGCAGGGAACCCTATATATAAACATCACTGGTATACCGAGAATATGCTTGAAATGGGCTGCATGGTGATCTTGACCAACTGGAACATGAACATTCGAACTTGATAAGTGGAATACTTGTGTATCTTATGGTGACTAAAGCTTATATGTTACCTCTTTTATGAATAGAACATGCCGCCTCGAAGATCTACTCGTAGTAATAGTAGCGGAAGAGAAGCCCCAAGGGGCAGAGGCAGAGGCAGAGGCAGGGGAAGAACCCCAAGAACAAGTGACGCTCCTGCCGGTAACAATCAAGGAACAGGGAACGCGGATGTGGCAGCCCTGATCGCTCAACAGCTGGCCGCACTAATTCCGACTATCATGGCCCAAGTGAGCGATGCTCTTCAGATTCTCACCCCCACGGGGACGGTGGCAATGATAATGAGGATAATGGTAACCCGACCGGGAACGAAAGCAATCAGGAGACCGGAAATGGTGGTACAGCCGGTAACGAAACTGGAATTGTTAATGAGACCGGGGTTGTGAATGCTAGACGGGGATGTTCGTACAAGGAATTTGTGGCTTGTAAACCACGAGAGTTTGATGGCAAAGGTGGAGCCATAGCTCTGACCAGATGGCTTGAAAAGATGGAGGTCGTGATCGACATCAGCGAATGCCTCGACAGTCAAAGGATTAAGTACGCCACTTGCTCACTACAGGGCAAGGCACTAACGTGGTGGAACACTCAGATTCAGGCTAGGGGAAGAGAATCCACGATGCAAATGTCGTGGGATGAGTTCGAGGCCCTAATCACCGAGGAGTATTGTCCTCTCAATGAGATGCAAAAACTTGAGCATGAGTTCTGGAATCATGCCATGGTGGGGGCTGGGCACGCAGCTTACACGATCGTTTTCACGAGCTAGCAAGGTTGGTTTCAAATCTAGTCACCCCGGAATCAAAAAGGATAGAGAGGTACATTTGGGGACTTGCGCCTCAAATCCGGGCAATGGTAACCGCTACTGCTCCTCCTACTATTCAGAGCGCGATTCTGAAGGCTGGCGCTCTAACTGATGAAATGGTAAGAACAGGGGTATTGGGCAGGGGAGCCGAGAAAAGGAAAGAAGTTAAGGAAACGAGCCGCTCGAGTGCCGGGAAATTCGAGAAAAGGGCCAAGACAACCAGAAATTTTGTGGCCGTGATCCAGGGCAGGCGAGAATATGTGGGTCCGCACCCCCGATGCGATAGGTGCAACTTTCATCATCCCCCAGCTATGCCGTGCCGGGTGTGCGCTAAATGTAGACGCCCGGGACATTTAGCAAGAGACTGCAGAACAGCGCCGAATATGGTCGCACCAGTCAATGCGGTTAACCCCACCGGGAACGCCAGGGGCTGTTATGAGTGTGGAAGCCCTGATCACTACCGAAACATGTGCCCCAAATTGAATCGGGTATCGGGCCAGCAAGGGAACAACCAGCATCAGACTATGGCTATAGCTGGAAATCAAGGCCCGACAAACAGGGGAACGCGGCTCGGGGACGCGCTTTTGCCATTGGAGCCAATGAAGCCCGTCAGGACCCAAATGTCGTCACGGGTACGCACTTACTCAATAATCACTTTGCATCTGTATTATTTGACACTGGAGCGGACAATAGCTTTATATCTTCTGAATTTGTGCAATTGCTCGATTTGAGTCCTAGTAGGCTAGAAACTAGCTACTCTGTAGAAATGGCCAATGGTAGGATTGTTCAGGCCAACGAGATTATTAGAAAGTGCTCGATAATATTATAGAATCACGCCTTCGATATAGACTTGATACCCTTCGAGTTAGGAAGTTTCGACGTGATTGTGGGAATGGATTGGTTGTCGAAACACGGGGCCGAGATTTCCTGTCGAGACAAAGGGTACCTAAATATGTCAGACGGGAGTACTCAGACCAAGGAGGAGAAGACCGGGGAGAAAATTAAAGCTTATTTCCTGCATGAAAGCACGCCAGAGTTTACGAAAACAGTGCTACTCTTTTCTGGCTCACGTGGTGGAAAAGAAACAAGAGGAGCAGAAATTGGAAAATATCCCTGTAGTGCGGGATTACCCAGATGTATTTCCTGATGACTTGCCTGGTTTGCCTCCTCCACGACAGGTGGAGTTATTTCGTATGAGTTGGTTCCCGGAGCTACATCGATAGCAAAGACACCATATCGGTTGGCACCGTCTGAAATGCAAGAGTTATCTAGCCAGTTACAGGAACTACTGGAGAAGGGTTTTATTCGGCCGAGTCACTCGCCTTGGGGAGCACCAGTGTTATTGTCAAGAAGAAGGATGGGTCGTTCCGTATGTGCATCGACTACCATGAGTTGAACAAATTAACTGTGAAGAATCGGTATCCTCTCCCCAGGATCGACGACGTGTTTGATCAGTTACAAGAAGCTTCGTATTTTTCCAAGATCGACCTTCGATCTGGATATCACCAACTAAGAGTTTTCGAGGAGGACATACCGAAGACAGCATTTAGAACTCGTTATGGGCACTATGAGTTCTTGGTCATGCCGTTCGGATTGACTAACGCACCAGCTGTGTTCATGGACTTGATGAATCGGGTGTGCAAACCTTACTTGGATAAGTTTGTGATCGTATTCATTGACGACATGCTTATCTACTCTCGATCGAAGGAGGACCATGAAGAACACCTTTGGGCAATACTGGAACTATTAAGAGAAGAGAAACTTTTCGCCAAGTTCTCAAAGTGTGAATTCTGGCTGCGAGAGGTGAAGTTTTTGGGTCATGTGGTTAACAAAGACGGGATTCATGTAGATCCCGGCAAGATCGAAGCGGTAAAGAAATGGGATACACCCCAGACACCTTCAGAGATACGGCAGTTCTTAGGATTAGCAGGATACTATCGTCGTTTCATTGCGAACTTTTCAAAGATCGCTCAACCGTTGACGTTGCTGACTCAAAAAGACAAGAAGTTTGATTGGGGAGATGCGCAAGAACGGGCATTCCAAACGCTGAAAGATAAGCTGTGCAATGCACCGATATTGTCCCTCCCAGACGGAACTGATGATTTTGTGGTGTACTGTGATGCTTTGCATCAAGGGTTGGGATGTGTACTAATGCAGAAAGATAAGGTTATCGCCTACGCTTCGCGACAACTTAAGGTGCATGAGAAGAACTACACGACTCATGATCTTGAGTTGGGCGCTGTAGTATTCGCACTTAAAATATGGAGGCATTACCTGTATGGAACCAAATGCATCGTATACACAGATCATAAAATCCTTCAACATATTCTGGATCAGAAGGCTCTCAATATGCGACAACGACGTTGGGTAGAGCTTCTTGGTGACTACGATTGTGAAATCCGGTATCATCCAGGGAAAGCTAATGTGGTGGCTGATGCTCTAAGCCGCAAAGAACACGTGAAAACACTACGTGCTCGAGCTTTGGGATTGACCATTCAAACAAATTTGAAAGCTCAGATCCAAATTGCACAAAGTGAGGTGTTGAAAGAAGAAAACCTTGCGGGAGAGAATTTCGAGGGTTGGATAAACAACTGATGTGCAAGGACGATGGTGTACAGTACTTCGTGGACCGTATATGGGTACCCAAGTGGGGAGGTGTACGTACCTTGGTCATGGATGAAGCACACAAGACACATATTCTATTCATCCTGGCGCTGACAAGATGTACCACGATCTCAAAGATCTGTACCGGTGGCCAGGCCTAAAGAAAGACATTGCCACGTACGTCAGCAGATGCTTGACATGCTCGAAAGTTAAAGTGAACATCAGAAACCATCGGGACTGTTACAGCAACCTGAGATTCCGAATGGAAATGGGAGAACATAGCCATGGACTTCATTACCAAACTCCTCGAGCGAGCAACGGGCATGACTCGATATGGGTCGTAGTGGATCGAATGACGAAATCAGCACACTTCTTGCCAATCCGAGAAGACTACAAAATGGGAAGTTGGCGAGATTGTACATAAAAGAGGTCGTGACAAGACACGGAGTGCCGGTGTCAATCATATCCGACCATGACGGCCGATTCACTTCACGATTTTGGCAAACACTACAGAAAGCAATGGGCACTCGATTAGACATGAATACCGCCTATCACCCTCAAGCAGATGGCCAAAGTGAACGAACCATACAAACACTAGAAGACATGCTGAGAGCGTGTGTAATCGACTTGGTGGTAGTTGGGATACTCATTTGCCATTGATTGAGTTCTCTTATAATAACAGCTACCACACCAGCATTGGGTGTGCTCCATTCGAAGTGTTGTACGGAAGGAAGTGTAGATCACCCGTTTGTTGGGCCGAGATTGGTGAAAGTCAGTTAACAGGCCCAGAGATCATCCAGGAAACAACCGACAAGATCTTCCAAATCAAAGATAGGTTGAAAGCCGCTAGAGATCGCCAAAAGAGCTACGCCGACAATCGTCGAAAGCCTCTAGAATTCAACGTTGGGGACCGAGTGCTACTCAAAGTCTCTCCTTGGAAAGGAGTTGTTCGGTTTGGAAAGAAAGGGAAGTTAGCCAAGATACGTTGGACCATTCGAAATTACAGAAAGAATTGGTCCAGTGGCTTACCGATTAAGGTTACCACAAGAACTCAATGGTGTGCATGATACTTTCCATGTGTCGAACCTCAAGAAGTGTTTGGCTGACAAATCACTTCACATACCCATTGACGATATCAAAATCGACGAAAAGCTTCATTTTGTGAGGAACCCATTGAAGTCATGGATCGTAAGGTCAAACAGTTGAAGCGTAGTAGAATACCAATTGTTCGCGTGAGGTGGAATTCAAAATGAGGGCCAGAGTTTACATGGGAACAGGAAGATCAAATGAAACTCAAATACCCACACCTATTCGTGGATGAAACTCTTGGATCTAACTCCAGCTGAATTTCGGGACGAAATTCTCTCAACTGGGGGATACTGTGACATCCGTCGCCTTAAGGTCCAACGAACGACATAAATAAGCATAGAAATACTTTAATTATTCTTCCTTTTCTTCATGAACTCCTTAAGGTTCAGTCGCATGAAAGTAGCTAATTCGCACGATTAAGGGTTGATTCGTGCGCATGGAGGTTTGATCGTGCGATGTGTGTTGTGTGGTACGACTGAATGCCAGCCATGCGAATGAGACTCAATCGTACAAGAAGCTGATTCGTATGATTGAAGGTTGCTTCGTAAGGATGGGGCGTTGAGTCAAGCGTCTGGTCCTGTTGTGTGACTGATGATGTTGAGTGTGGTTTTCCCCTTAAATGTCTGATGATGATAAGGTAACTCACAGTAAAAGTGTCATTGCTTGACCCCAAAGACTAAAGTCAACGCTATCAACATGCACATACTATTTCAATAGAAAACAACCTAACATTTTACAGCTATCGACAATCCAATTGGAACTCCAATACTTAACAAGTGCTATCTTTCATAACCACAAGATCATTTCACGGAAGTCATAAGCAATGACAACTACTCGTAATACTTGGATCTACATAAGATCTGATACGTGTGTCCGCTTGTGTGTGTGTGCTACCCACGACCGAACCGATACAACCCGAACCGACCAAACATTACTATACGCTTTATACATGTCATTAATGCTTGACAATAACTGTCAATAGGTGTTTGACCGATCATTGCATTCAACTGTTGGGAATCTCGATCTTTCATACTTACCACTTAACATGTGAGTTTCGTGGCCCCTTTTTGTGCTTATACTACTTTACAAACATTTACAAACATGGGGGTAAAGTATGCTCGCCGTTTTCTATGCGTGTGCAACATACATACAATTTACATACTTGGAATTCACGTGCTACTGTTTTGTGGGTACTTATCTGATACGTGCTTGAGTCTGCTTTGTGGTTCTTTCTTACAACCATTTAATTCCAGTGTGGAATCGACGGTTAGGTATTGGTAGTACTACTGGGTTGACACCCCCACCCTCGTGTTGGTATACTAGTTAGTGCCAACAATAGCCAGGTACGGGCCTTGGGTGAATATATTCCGACAAGATTCTTTGTGTACGTCATTAGGTTTGGTTGTAAAGCTCTTGTCATGTGATTTGCTCACTTATAACTGTATGCACGGTATTCTACAACAACTTTATACAGCATCAATTACTTATTTACTTTAACTGCGAACACACCAACAATTTTGTTGACCATTTTGAGCATATCTTTTCAGGTGATCATGCTAGCTGAGGTTCTAGGTGTGCTGCCTTAGTGGAGACCCTAGATGCATTTTCGGGCCAAACTTGTCTTTTTGAAAACAATTGTTGTACTGTTTCAAACAACATTATACTTTGTAACTTGTTCCGAGTTGTGGGAATTACATACAATGTTATTACCTATGTTTATCTTATATCATGTTTATGCTTATGGCTATCTTGTCGTGAATACTGACTAAACACGACACAAGTCCCCTTGTTGTCGCGTGTTGTCATGACATGCTTGTCATCATTATTATTATTGCATCTCTATCGCTTACCATGTGTTATGACGATTCCCGTCTCGTTCCGCCCCCGTGTTTCCGCTCTTAGCGCGGTGTGACAATGGCCATTATAGAGAACCAGTTGAAAGCTGAGGGACTTGTTGGCCTTGGAGTCCCTACCATGGCTGTATTGCCTGAGGTATACTCCAGGCACAACTCAGACCAATCACTCAAACAGGCTGCCAAGCTGCGAAAACCCACGCAGCTAGAACCCCAGCACCACCTCCAAATCCAAAGTCCCCACCAAACACAAATCCAAAAAGCCAAAAACGGCTACTCAGGGAGATGAGTTCCTTGAGGATGCCCCTGTACCACAAAAACAGGTCACAGATACTGGTTTTAACCCCCCAGTTATGTCAAAGACTCAACCTGCCAAAGCCGCACACGTATCCTCTCAACAGGGTCCTGTTGCAACCAATTTGGGGATCCCACATTGCTGGAACCTATCTCAATTGAGAGGGTTACCATTGAAGCGCACCACTCACCCCGGGTGCAATCTTCTTCTACCCAATCTCCACATGCAACCGCCCCTCCAAGTCCTACACTTATTGTTGCACAAGTGCTGAGTCAGTTGCACTCCTCACCCCCTCCCCAGAAAACAATTACAACTGGGCATACCTCAACCATTGAGGGGGAGGACCACAGTGCTTCTAATAACTATAGCACAGGGGTTACAATGTTCCATCTCCGAGTGTAGAAAAGGAGATTGGAACTTTTGGTGAGGCTGCCACTTCTCCTGCTTCAGATCAGGCTAAAGTTGGTAACATTCATAAGACCTCACTAGAGGCAACTACTGATGAAGGACATGGTCCTGAGGCAGGAAGTCCCCAGTACCATGGACCAAGGGGCACATGTACTACTGATCTACACTTAGAGCATGTTCATCCTAATTCTATCAGGAGGTCAGGTGATTCAGTAAACACTGATGATGACCTGGGCTTCTTTTATGATGTTTTAGCCCAAAACACCATCCTCGAGGATGAGGTGAGCAGACTCAAAGAGCTGCTTGCCAAAATTTCTCAGGATCAAAGACCATCTACCCCTCAAACCCCACAGATGGCACCTTCCTTTGCAGGTCTCCCATACACAGAGCCACTCCAAAACACTCAGCCACCTACCTCTGCTTCTGGCACTATTTCTCAGGGACAGAACCCCCCTGAGCAAATAGCTGCTATCTTTCAACATTCCTTACCTCTCATCACACCAACTATCACTGATATAGTGCTTAAAACCCTTGATGAGAGGCTTCCCTCAGTTATACAACCCTTGATAGAGGATGTTGTGAGCAAAAGGCTTTCTGACAATCAAACCCTTGCAACCAATGCAACCAAAAAGGGGGAGTTTCAGTCAGTGAAAGCAAAAAGAAAGAGGATTGCTGATAGGAAAGAGACTGAGAAGGAGAAGGTGAAGGAAGCTGACATGGAGAAAGTGACTGAAAGTACTAAAGACTTTCATGTCACATACAAGAAAAGGAAGAATGAAAAGGAGACTGACTTGGAGACAATGGTGAAGGAGGCTGATGCCGAACACAACCGATCAACAGAAAACATCATTGATTAGTTGTTTAGGCAAGGTCATGACACTAAAAAACTTGACTCAGAAATCAAAAGACTGGAGATTGAAGAAATCAAGCTAGATGGGCAAGTTATGATGTGTTGGAAGGGTAAGGGGGAAATCATGATCAGGTTCATAGCTAAGTATCTGGTAGATCATTGATTGAAATCAAGGCATGGTCCAGGGACAACATCTTGGCAATAACCACCAAGATCTGTTCGTCTGAAGTATATACCAAAGGATTGGTTATTGAAGCCTTAAATGAAGCTGGTGCTAGGAGCAGGACTGAACTAGTCAAGCAATCTAAAGCCCACTCACATCCAAAATGCTAGAACAGCTTGTCAAAATTCCCACACCAAAACCACCACAACCACAATCCACCAAACCAATTCCCATACCCTCAAAACCAATAGCCGATGATGTACCCCAAAAGAGGAAAGAGAAGGGTACTGAGGCTAGAAGAAGATGAAGAAGATAATGATGAAGATGAAGATAGGCTGCCAATCTCAGCTATTATACAATTGCCTAAGGCCACAAGTCACCCTCCAACAGTTACTCCTGAGTCTCAAAGGCAAACTGTGAAAGTGAAGTTACAAAAAGAAGAGCTTCACAAACAACATGATGAGGAACTGTTGAGAAGAGTTGACAAAGCATATGCTGCCACATCTTCAATCATCAACATGAAGAAGCATGCTCTCAGGTATACACTCTTAAACATACATTTCAATATCAAAAGGAGAGGAGTGAGGATTTGGCCTGATCCCAGGGTCTCATAGGATTCAAAAGAAAAACATTCCACAGAGATACATTGGCCAAGTAAAGAAGATTGTAGATGAAGTGATCTCACTAGTCTTTGTAGTATCACCCTGGGAAATCCTAGATGACTTCAAGAAAGCTATAAAGCTAAACTGACCCCACAAAAGATGTGGAGAATAAAATGGTGAAAAAGGGGTTAGTATATAAGAGGCTTGAGGAAGTTAGAAAGAATGAGCTCCAGTTGTTCTTAGAGGGTAATCACCCAGATGAATTTGCTTATAGAGTAATAACAACTGTGGAACTCAAAAATAGGAAGCAGGTCAAATACCTATCTGAGTATTATGGGCCAGAATCACTTTTTGAAGGAGGAGCAGAAGAGCTTACCATGGAGGAACAAATAACCTTCTTGAGGCCTATACAAGGGAGTCATACAGACTTATAGTTGGGAAGTAGATCTCATGGAGGGGGTAACAGCTCTGTGTCCAGTTCCCCAAGATAGAGTTCCCATTCATCCTTTGCCAAATAGATCATTGAGACTTCGTCCCAGTCCTGTGCTTACAAGGGTCACTTCTGAGCTGATCTAGAAGACAAAAAGACCAATCTTTCTGCCATAATAAGTGGGACATCTTCAATAAGTTTAGAGGTTTTGGCTGCATTGGTTCAGGGGGAGTTTGTTGGACCAAAAGAACCAATGAGCCTGATCAGTAAAACCTCTAAGTCCCACAGACATCACAACAACTACTGAAGACTTGATCAGCTGTTTGACAAAGTCTGAAGAGCAACAGCTAAAGAACAAAGTACTGAAGACTTCAACAGCTGAAGACCAAAGTCTGAAGATCAACAGCTCAAGACTAAAGTACTGAAGACTTCAAAAGCTGAAGACTAAAGTACTGAAGACTTCAACAGCTGAAGACCAAAGTATGAAGATCAACAGCTGAAGACTAAAGTACTGAAGATCAACAGCTGAAGTACAAAGACTGAAGACAACAGCTGAAGACATCAGCTGATGACAACAACTGAAGTTCAAGTACAAGTACTGAAGCCTTCAGAGTTTGTTACAACAGCTGAAGAAGCATTCTTCAGTTGTTGTGATGGTTTTCTTTCAGTAGTTTTCTTTTCTATTTCAGTACTTGTAAAACGACTGAAGAGCATGTTCTTCAGTCGTTGTAGTTTCAGTAGTTTCTTTTCAGTAGTTGTAGTGATAGTTAACACTTAGTATTTTTGTAAGAAGATGTCAGCTGTTTTGACACCTTCAGTAGTTGTGTTAACTATTAGTAGTTTGAATAATTCTGTTAGATGTCACTATTAAGTGACATCAGCAGACGTCACATCTCCTATATAAGAGATGTCGACCTAATTGTACGGGTGACATTCTGTTACCACGAAAGCGCATATTGAATGAAATATCTTTCGCAGAATCCTCTCTCTCTATAACCGTTTACTTTTATATTGAATATCAATTGTGTTCTTGTGAATTGTCTAATTCATTGTTTGATTTCCGCTGCAATACTCTCTAATCAATCAAACGTAGATCACTGATCCTATCACATATATATACATATATATACTATATATACATATATATACAATATATATATACATATATACATGTATATATATATACATATATATAATATATATATTTATATACATATATATATACATATATATACATATATATATATATATATATATATATTTATACATATATATACATATATATATATATACATATATATGTACACATATACACACACACACATATATATATATATACATGTGTGTATATATATATATAGGGGAGGGATCAAATGAGAACTCACTTTTTTATGAGAACTTAATAACCAATATCAACCACTAGTTTTCAATGGCAAAATTGTAATTAACAAAAACATATGAAAAAAATTATAAATCAAAAATAACATAAAAGTAAGAAAAAATAAAAACACAAAAATATTCCTCTAGTTTCCATCTTTCATAAAAAAATTAAATTTTACTAATGTTTTGCTATAAAATTTTCAAGTATGTTAAATAGTTTGGGTTATGGTTTATATAAAAACCAATTACAGATTGAAACAATTTTTTAGTATAATTTTTTTGTTTTCATTTCTTTGATTAAAATTATTACTTTTATTTTATATACTTACTTTTTACTTACTCTTTTCTCATTCATTTTTTATTGACTTGTGTTTTTATTCCTCCAAGGATTATTGATCATTAATGCAAACACTATTTAACTTTTTATAGAAACTTCATTAAGGGTGTTAAAAAATATCCGAATCGAGAAATCGATCTGAAAATCAAATCCAAAATATCCGAATTTTTGGATATCTCAATTTCCGGATATCCAATTTTCGGATATCCAAATTTTCGGATATCCGAATTTCGAATATTCGAAAATTCAGATTCGGATAGTAATTTTCAAAAGTTTTAGATATTTGAATATCTGATTATTCGAAAACTAAAAAAATTTATTTTTTTTGAATTTTACATATATTTTAGTTTAGATTGAGATTTTTAATGTATATTGTGGCTTTTATGATATGAGTGGGTTTTTTATATTATTTTTATAATATTATATGTCTAATTATTGTAAAAAACTAAAAGTAAAAAAATAAATAATGAATTTCGGATATCCGAATTCGTATCCAAAATTTCGGATACGGATTCGGATAGTGATTTCCACTATCCGAAATTTTCGAATATCTAAATTTGAACACCCCTAAACTTGATGTAGTCTCTTTTAGTTTTTACAACCAAAACATTTTTTAATTAAAATTTGTATTAAATATCTATGATCAATATTATGATCAACTTCATTTATTTATATGTTGAAAAATTTTGTTCACTCTTTCACACGATTGAAGTATATTTATTTCCTTAGTTTAAGTTTGGGATGCTAATTTTATTCGGCAATTGTTAGTTTGGAGTTATGATTTTGTGATATTATCTTTAAGTTGCTATCATTTTAACTATAAATGAAAATTAAACAATTCATTTTTAAATTACACAAACTAAGAACTAAATAAACTAAAAATTAAAATTACATTAAAAAAACAAATACCAAAAAAAGAAATGAATGGGTGATTGTAGATGTTAAGGGCTCCAATTAGCATTTTTATATGTCGAGTAATCTTTAATAGATCAAAATGAGTACTATAAATATGATTAAAAATAATATCACATTGATATGTCATTTGGTTTTTAAAAAAAATTAAAGATGAATGATATGAATAATGCATTATGATGGGATTTTTTAAATATAGACGTCCGAAAGCTAGATATTTAAAAAAATGAATTTAAATTTATTACAAACTATTTAATAGAGTTAAAATAGTTTAATAAAATTTAGTGGTATTTTATGTGTTACATTATATATATATATATTATATATATATATATATATACTATATATATATATATATATATATATATATATATATATATATATATATATATATATATATACACACACCACACACACACACATGTATATATATAATGAAAAATATATAATAAAATAAATTAAAATATATCTATTATATAATAAATAAGCTAATTAATCAATTTATAAAAATAGTAATGCAAAAAAAAATGAATAGAATTGAAAAATAAAAAGAAACTTTAACACTTATAACAATAGTCCTTTATGAATAATGACAATACTTCCCTTGACTTAATGGAATTATTTAACCTAAATAATAAAAATGGCGTATTACGTAAGAACTTTTTGTAAAAAGATAACATTGAGTTGAAAGTTATTTTTCAAAAGAACTATAGAGATTAATGAAGAGGCTAATGCAACCTAAACATCTTTAGTCTTTCCTGCATGCTGCACAAGTGCATTGAAGTGGAATGCTTCGGAAGTTTCACATGTGCAACAGAAATACTCTAAGTGTGAAATCTTCCGAATCCAAGACCAACATCTTCCAAAGCCAAAGATGAAGTCTTCCGAAGCCAAAGATGAAGTCTTCCGAAGCCAAAGATGAAGTCTTCCGAAGCCTCAAGTTCATGAAGACAGATTTCTTCCGAAGACTTTTAGTAACATGCTTTATCTGATGTACTGTTCCATAAAGCGGGACACCTTTCCGCTGCAACTCTGCAAGTCACCAACTAACATGGTTTGGTGAAAAGGTCCATGCTTTCGATAATAGTACATTGAGGTCTTGAGTCTGTAACTTTCTACTTTATGTACTTTATCCTTTTTGTAATAGATAAGGATGTGAGCTATGGCATGTCATAGTCACTAGTCAAATGGCAATCTGCCTTTTGACTCTACAATTGATTTTGTGTGCGTCTAGTTAATTGTATCCAGCTGGCTTTCAAAGTATAGCCAGCTGTAGGATGTTGTATAAGTATCTCATGTTCTTGTATCTTTCGAATATGCTTTGTAACACTTGTAATAGAACATAGAGAGGCAATCTACTACATTCTTGAAAACCAAACACTTGTGTTCTTTGTGTTCTATCTCATATATTACTTGTGTTCTTAGTGTCACCACTTGGTTAATCCAGTTTACGTTTGATCAAGTTTTGTTTATCTCCTCTTTGTGTTGTTGTGTTGTAACTCTTCACCCTTCAACGATCCTGCATTGGTATCAGAGCTTTCAAGACTCTTGATATAAGATCTCACCATCTTTAGATCCCTCACGCACACAAATACTAAACTCTTCAAATGGCAGCCATTTCCAAAACTGATATGGAAACTGGAACCATGAACAAGTCCCCATTGATCACTCTTGATGAAATTGACACCTGGTGTTTAAGAATGGAAGGTTTCATCAGGTCTCTTGATTCAAGAATGTGGGAGTCTATTGAGAATGGACCTTTCATACCCAGCACACCTTCTGCTACTGGTGCTGGTATGATCCCTAAAGATGTGGCTAACTACTCTGATGAAGATAGGAAGAGAGTAGAGATAGACAGAAAAGCCATGACAGCACTTCAAACTGCCCTTCCAAACTCTGTGTACAGAGGTTTCAAGAAGTGTAAAACAGCCAAGCAGCTGTGGGATGCACTGAAACTAATGTATGAGGGTTCTTCTGAAGCCAAAGAGAACAAGAAGGATCTCCTGAACCAGCAGTTTGAAAATTTCACCTTCAAAACAGGTGAAACCATGACTCAGCACTACTTCAGGTATGTTAAGATATGGATACCCTAGTGGATGGAGGACTTTCTCTGAAAATAGAGACATTGTAAGGAAGTTCATGTCCTCACTTCCTAGGCAGTGGACACACTACTGTGTGGTGATCAAGAGAACTGAAAATCTCAAAACTCTTACTCTGACAAAGTTATATGGGATTCTCAGTGGCTACCAGATGGAGATGAACATGCAAGGTTCATCTGGAAACTCCAACAATCAAATGGGTTCAGTCCTACATGTGGTTCAAAGGGATAGCATAGAACCCAAACATCATCTCTTATGCTACCCTGACAACTCACCCAAGGGGCCTTTCATCACCTTCCTAGAGACACCAAAGGAGAACTACACTCAAGGAAGCCCATTCCAAGAGACAAGCTCCTCTCATGCTTTTGTCTTCTGATGAAAGCTGTGGCAACTCTCTTTTCACTCTTAAAGACCGGACTGTATCATCCAGATGATCTGCAATACATGGAAATAGTCCAGCAGATGGCTTTTCTCACTCACAGAGCCAAGAAATTCTACAAGAGGACTGGAAGGAAGTTTCCAAGCAATGCAACCAGTGGAAAGTTTAGACTGGACAAAGGCAAAGTCAAGTGTTACAACTGTAACTGATGGGCCATTTTGCCAGAGAGTTTAAGGCACCTAAAACAAATGGTGGCCAAACACAATCCAGACCAAACTACACTGACAAAGCTCTCATAATGAGAAGTCAAAGCAGCAAGCTGCTGTTGCTGTTGAAGAAGGAGGCTTTGACTGGAGCTTTCAGGTTGAAGATGCTCTCCAAACCAAGCACTGATGGCAGATCATGATGAAGCCAAGGTATTGGAACATCTCTGTACTCCTGAATGCATTGCTAAAGTTAACAGTTACAGGTCCTATAACTTGGAACTGAGATCTGATATTGAGTCCTTAAACATTTTAAAATCTGATTTTAGAAAGTCTGAAAATGATTATAAGCTGAAAATAGAGACTTAGAGAAAACAATTTCAGTTCTAAAACATGAACACATAGATTTTAGGACTTAAATTAAAGATCTCATAACCAAGTTAACTGAGTGCCAGGCTGAGCTTGTGATAGCAAAGCCAGGGCAGAAACAAGTGTTCTTGAAGAAGAGACCTTCAAGAACATGATATCCTCATCCCTTCACAACAAAGTGTGCTATCAAAACAGACAGGGATTGGGATCCAATGAGATAGCTCCTCCACACACAATCTTGTCAGTAAGATCTCCTAGGTGTGGAACTAGTGAAGATGAGCTTCCTCTCATAGATCCTATGAGTGAGGAGGATGAAAAAAAGATAGTGAAGAATCCCTCTACAAAGAGTGAAGAGGAGGATTCCAAGAAGGGCCACTATCCTTTTGAGGAGAAAGTGAAGATTGTGATGACCAAGTCCATGAGAAAGAACTTGATCAGAAAGAGCAAAAGAAAGGCAAGGAAGGCTCAAGAGATCAAGGCTACTTTTGACTCTAAGCAGAAACAAGTTTTTATCTCTGCAGGGTTTAAAGTGGTAGGGACTGAAGACATCAACCAAACCTCTGCCAAGAGTTCTGGTTCTTGTCAACTCATCTCAGCAGCAAGAAGAAGACTAATCTGTTGTGTACCACTGCTGTACAGCCTGGTCCATCAAACTCCAAGCACAGTTCTCAGCCCAAGAGGACTGTCTCAGCATTTGCAAAGATGAAGGTGGAGAAGGGAAGTGACCAAGACAGTCTTACTCTCAAGACAAGGCTCTTGTGAAGAAGAAATGAATTGTGTTATGTGTGACAGCACCACTCACATTGCAAGGATTGTTCCTCAATCCTAAGGTACTGTCCATATGGCCAAAACAAAGGCTTCAAGAGTTCTAAGAAGATTCAAGCTTCGGAAGAAAACCAGTTTCCTTCGGAAGTTCCAAATCTAACAAGAAGGAAGTGGAAAATTTTCTTCGGAAGAATATTTGGTCTCGAAGAAAGGAGTTCTCCGAAGCACTCAAGTCTGCTGCAGTGTTTGCAGAATCTTCCGAAGGTTCAGTCATCAAAACTTCTTAAGCTCCAAAAGCTTCTAAAGTTTTGACGGTCAAGTCCAAGACTCCAAAGGTGGTGTGGACGTCTAAGAAAGACCAAGTGACTGATATTTCTCCATCAAAAACAGCTCAAGATCCTCTTAGTACAACCATAGGATCTATTACTGTTAAATTACCTTCTGCAAGTGAGCCCAAGACAAGCAAGGCTTGGGTTTCCAGATGTAACTAATCATTCTCTTTTGTGCAGGGACAGCTGAAGATAGACAAAAACGTCTGGATCATAGACAGTGGCTGCTCCAGGCACATGACTGGTAATAGGTCACTACTCTAGAACTTTTAAACGATTGATGGAGGACCTGTTGCTTTTGGAGGAGATGAAGGTTGTTACATTTCTGGTAGGGGCAAGGTCACAAATGGTAAGCTCAGCATAGAAAAGGTAAACTTTGTAAAGGAGCTTGGATACAATCTTCTGAGTGTATCTCAATTTTGTGATAAGAGTCATAACATGCTCTTACTGAGTATGAGTGCATTGTTCTTAAGCCTGGTGTGGTTATTTCCTCATGAGCATATCCTGCTTAGAGCCCCTAGGAAAGGAAACATGTACAAGATGGATTTGCAAGAAACATCTCCCTCTGGAGAAGTTTCATGCTTTCTGCTGAAGCCAATAGTGAGAGTCTTTCCTATGGCATAAAAGAATGTGCCATGTAAACTTTAAGAACATGAATAGTTAATTAAGCATGACTTGGTAACTGAATGCCAAAGAAAGAGTTTACATGTGATGACCACTGTGTTGCATGCCTAAAAGGAAAGCAACGTAAGGTATCTCACAAGCCTACGGAAAAGAACTCAATCACTACTCCCTTACACTTGTTACATATGGATCTCTTTGGACCCACCAGTGTAATGAGTTAGGAAGGACCTTATACTGTCTAGTGATCATAGATGACTTTACAAGATTCACTGGGTTTTCTTCCTTAGAACTAAGGATGAGACTCCTGAGATTCTGAAGAATTTCATCTTAAAGATGAGAATCAATCTGATCACAATGTCAGATCATAATGTGATCAAGGAACCGAATTTAAGAACATATCCTTGACACATTCTGTGATGAAAAGAGTATTACAAGACAATTTAGTGCTCCCAGGACTCCTCAGCCAAAACGGTGTTGCTGAGAGGAGAAACAGGACACTGATTGAAGCTGCAAGAGCCATGTTGTCTGACTCCTGCCTATCCCTTCTGGGTAGAGGCAGTCAACACTGCCTGCTATGTGCAGAACAGAGTTTTTTAGTAGTTAAGACTCATAGCAAGACTCCTTATGAACTTTGGCACAAGAGGAAACCTTTCATTGTTTTCTCAGGTCATTTGGATGTCCTTACGCCATCTTGAATACCAAGATCAAATTGCCAAGTTTGCTGAGAAATAGATGATGGACACTTTATTGGATACTCTTCCCAAGCTAAGGCTTATAGAGTGTACAATCTCAGACTAGAATTGTTGAGGAGTCAGCCAATGTGACTGCTCAATGAACACACACCCTGTGTTACTAGTTCTGTCCGGATTGGCTTTTTGATCTTGATTTGGTTACCAATTGTTTTAACAAATCTTGTGAGAATGTTTCAGAACTGTAGAAAATTTGAATACAGATGATCCTGATCCATGATTTGAGCTAGGAAGATTTTCAAGAACCATATCTTCAGCTCCAGTTGGAACCACGCTGCAAATGAGTTTCTATTAGCCCTACAATGACAAATTCACTGATACATCTGGTATGCCTTCAAATTCTAGTTCAGAGGCTCTACAACCAAATAAACCCTCAACTGTGGAAGACAACAATGGTGATGGTGACAGTGACCAAGATTTCTTGATGCCACTAACCACACTATGGATGAGAACATCATGATGTCACACACTACTTGGATCAAGTTCACTTGAAAGGTGTGCTGATGTGGTGGGAGAAACATCTATGCCAGATCTAAATTTCTCAAATTTAGATCTTTCTCAACAACTTGCTGTGATCCCTCAGCTTAGGATCCACAAGTCTCACCCTACCACAAACATCATTGGAGATGTTTTCTCAGGGTAAAGACAAGAGGACAAACCCATGAAGCAAATATTTGTCTTCACTCTTGTTTTCTATCCAAAACAGAGCCAAAGAAAGTTGATGAAGCTCTAAAGATGGAAGTTGGGTTGAAGCTATGCATAAGAGCTGCTTCAATTCAAAAGGCAAAGTTTGGAACCTTTGTCCTCTTCCTTCTGGGAAGACTACCATTGGAACCAAATGGGTTTTTAGGAACAAGAAAGATAATAAGGAATCATCATCAAGAACAAAGCTAGACTGGTTGTTCAAGAATACACACAAGAAGAAGGGATTGACTACACTGATGTCTTTGCTCCAGTGGCAAGGTTAGAAGCTGTTAGGATATTCCTTGCATTTGCTGCATCCAAGAACTTCAAGGTTTTCCAACTTGATGTGAAGTGTGCCTTTTTATATGGAGTGATAGATGAAGAGGATTATGTTAAACAGCCACCTGGTTTTGTAGATCTTGATCATCCTGATCATGTCTGCAAGCTTGACAAAGCTCTCTATGGGCAGCATCAGGCACCCAGGAAGTGGTATGAGACACTGTCTGAGTATCTCTGTAAACATGGATACAGGAGGGTACTATAGATGGAACTCTTTTCATCAAGGGACAAGGAAAAGACATATTGCTAGTTCAGGTATATGTGGATGACATCATCTTTGGTTCAACTAATCCAAAGCTCTGCAAAGAATTTGAGAAGCTGATAAAAGACAGATTTGAAATGAGTGCCATGGGGGAACTCATTTCTTTCTGGAATTCAAGTGAAGCAAGTTGAAGATGGCATCTTCATAAGTCAGTCAAGTATGTCAGGAATACTCAAGAGGTTTAATATGACTGACTGTAAGATTGCTAAGACACCCATATCCAGAACCCACTCTCTTGGTCCTGATCTTGAGGCGGAGCGTGTAGATGAGCATTTATACAGGGCTTGATTGGGTCTCTATGTATCTTACTGCTAGCAGGCCTAATATCATGTTTGCTACATGTATCTATGCAAGATATCAAGCCAACCCTAAGATGTCTCACCTTATCACTGTCAAGAGGATTCTAGATACCTCAAGGGTGCATCAACACTTGGCCTATGGTATCCCAAGAATTCTGACTTCAATCTGTATGCCTATACAGATAGTGATTATGGTGGTTGCAACATGACTGCAAAGTCTACATCTGGGGGATGTCAATTTCTTGGTGGAAGGTTGTCTCATGGCAATGCAAGAAACAATCATGTGTCTCCGCATCAACTGCTGAAGCTGAATACATTGTTGCTGCAAGCTGTTATGCTCAAGTACTTTGGATTCAAATCAGATGTGAAATATGGGTTAAACTTCAGGGACTCCCATTCACATAGACAACAACAGTGTTATCTCAATCACAGAGAACCCTGTGCAGCACTCAAGGACAAAGCACATCAATATCATGTATCATTAATAAGAGATAACTATGAAAAGGGATAATTAAACTAGTCAAGGTTCACACAGATGAACAATATGCTAATCTGTTTACAAAGGCTTTTGATGAACAGAGATTTATATCTTATATATCAGCTATTGGATGATAAACCTGAGTGAATACTTTTCTTAACTAATTCTTACTATTTCTTAAAATATGTTTGTCCTAAGTTGTCTAGTTCATCACTTTCATAAGCTCATGTTTTCTTTGGATGAAAATTTCTTTTTGAATATTTTCCTTAGATTTTTGAAAATTTCTGATACTTCGGAAGTTTTGTTTTAAACTTCGGAAGTAAATCATGCCATCAAATTAAATAACTGTCTAAGAAGGTTACCTTCGGGAGAGTTTTCAAAATTATCTTCCGAATCTTAATATTTGTCTCAGACACTTATTAAGTTTAAGGACCATTTACTTCCGAAGCAAAATTAACTCTCGGAAGCTTTGTCTGTTTACACACAAAGCACTCAAGTTTTAATTTTCTTCCGAAGCAAAATTTTCAAACCTCTCAGGAAATTCTTCCGAAGTCAATTTAGCTTCGGAAGCTTTTTATTTAAAACTTCCGAAGATAATTAACCTTCGGAAGCTTTTTGACTTCCAAGAAAACTACTTTTTGAGCAAAAAGTAAACTACTTTTTCAGAGGTGGGACCGACATCCGAATTTCAAAGTTTATCCTTTTATTAAACTTTATCTGAAATCTCTCTCACATATAAACCCAACGGTTTCCCCCTCTTTCTATCATATGTTCTTCCTCCAAACCTAAAAACCCAAATTTCTCTCTGAAATTTCTTTCTTTCTTCTTCCTTCGTCCTTAAGCTACTTCAAAATGGCCAACCTTGCTCACAGAAATGATCCCAACTTTCCCATGCAGCTACACAGACAACACAATCAAGTGCTCTGTTATGCTCTGAGAAAGATCTTCATTTCTCAGAGGTTTGTCGTTTCTTGTCTCTGTCGATCTACTTCACCTCCCTCACCATTGATCCTCCACTCTATGAGGATCAGTTGCTTGAATTCTGGAAGACCTGCCAAGAGGTCATTATGGATGGGGAGAAGGCACTGTCTGCCACAGTGCAGGGGGGAGAACAATCTTCGTCACTCCGGCCATCATCAACCGACATCTTCAGCTGGATGATGAAGAAGGTGAGGTGTTCTTCTGAAAGGAAGCTGTAATCATTCCTTTGAGCAGATGAGGTATGAGGAGATTTCTCTGTAAAGACCTTCAAGAAAGGGAAGGTCTCATCCCAATGGAGATTCCTGCTCAATGGTCATCCACAGCTTATCAAACAAGCATGGTGGATGGGACACCAATTCCTGAAGATCTCTCCTTCATAGTCCATGGAATGGTTCAAGGGGTCAAGTACAGGTCTCTCATTGTTTATACAAATTGCTTGCTAATTAGACTCCTTAGAATATTACATGTTTCCTAGATATGTCCACATTCTTAACTGTGAACTGGGCTCACAGTTAAGGGAACAGGTAACATTATTAAATTGGGACAGATGAAGCCCGACATCTTTAAAAATTGAGAAAGTCCACTATTGGATTCTCTGGGGTAGAAACAGCCCTAGTCCTAAAAATGTTAGAGCTCATTGCTCAGGGTGACAACCTAGCAGCACAAGCTAGTGTTGAACCACACCTGCTACTTCCAACCACCCACACAGCCTCAAATCTCCATCACCTACCAAAGAAAATACAAACGAACCCCTGCTCAGACTATTCAGTCTGTGGAGGTCCCCATACACTCACCCATACAGGAAGAAATGGACACTGGAGTCCCATTTCTCCTGAGGAGCAGACCATTCCCATCTTTTCAAGAATTAGTGCTGAGGTTCCTCATGCTCAGCCTGATGAGCTCATTAGCCCTACTGCCTTAAGCCATCACTCAGCGTCTCAACACTCATGTGATCAACCTTCAGGGGACAGTTACCATTCCCAGCCTATAGATCTTAACTAACCCATTCCCAACCTTGACTTCTATACTAATGAAGATATAGGTTTTAGTGAGTATAATGAATCTCTCTTCTTTCCCCCTACTCAAAGAGAGTTGAGTACTATTGAGTCTCCAACATCTATCCCACATCAGTCACCTACAACTGAGGTGGACACTACTGAACCTGTTCAGGATGTCCATATGGAAGAGGCTCTCACTTCTAAAAGTGATACATTATTAAGACCTTAACCATGGCAACTCAGCCCACTGACATCTCAACTGAGACTACCAGTGAGCATAGGAAATCCAGTAGCCAAGAACTTAGAACTGGTCATGAGAGAAAGGACTCTGGTCCAATCTTCTCCACCCCCAATTGATTCTTCTGATAAAGATGAGGGGGATCTGAGACTAAAAGTGCAAAAATTGTCTAAACCATGCACTTACCTAGTCTCAAAGGTCAGTCACCTTGAATCTCAGGTGACTACCTTACAAAACAGGATCAATGATCAGTAACTTGAGATTTCATATCTTAAGTAAAAACTAGCTGGGAGACCCTTAAGGAGAGCTCAACCAGGAACACAAGAACCTGTGGATGTGTTTGACCTATCCTCTAGCTCACCTATGCAAGTGGGTGATGCTACCAAAAAGGGGGAGAAAGTCATTCCAGCCACAAAACCTGGGAGTTCCTCCGAGAGAATGGACATTGAGGACTCACCATCGTCATTTTCAACTGTGCATTCTCAGCAACCTCCTCTAGTTCACATTGATGTGGACTACATAGACTCCTTCATACAGAGTCTGTTTGAGGATGGGATACCAAGGGCTATGTCACCTTCATCATCTTTCAATCACATTATTGGGTGGAGGTATGACAACAACAGGAAAGCCCTCATTATCATAAGAGTTCAAGGACAGCAAGAAGTCTTTAATTTTCAGAACTTGGACTACTATGAAGGTCTGGATCTAGTCAACATGCCACTTGTCAACCCAAGCCAATCAAGACAAGCTGACAGACTGGCTAAAAGAATCCAAGACAGGATCATTGCAGGATCTAGTCAACATGCCACTTGTTAACCTCCTTCTCCATCTGAACCTGAGAGAGAGGATTCCCAACTGAGAAAGACAGTGAAGATCAATTTGGTGTTGCAGGCCAGTATTCTCAGTTAAAATTTGGAAAAAGAAGGAAAAGGATGGCTTCTAAACCAAGTCTAAGAAGAAGAAAAAGCCTGAATCCCCTTCTGAACCTCAGGATGAATCAGAACAACCTGAGGATGTGCAGCCAGAGGAAGCTCAATCAACTCCAACTTTAGTAGCTCCTCTAGCATCAGGAAGACCCATCTTGTCTTGGACATACACCACAAATCTAGAAAGGTGGCATGTTATTAGAGGTCAAGGCAGTGAAGACATCTATACATGGCAGATATGTTTCAGTTGCCTCTGCATGACCTCTTTGACATGAGAAGACACTTTGACAGCCTGAAGGATCCTGATCATCTTATGAAGAAAGGAATGGTGATCATCCTAATGAGGACTATAATATCTGAAGTTTTCTAAATTTTTTGGTAGCATCAGCCTAGGGGGACTTTATAGAGATAATAAAGAGGGTAATGCAACCTAAACATCTTTAGTCTTTCCTACATGCTGCACAAGTGCATTAAAGTGGAATGCTTGGAAGTTTCACATGTGCAACAGAAATACTCTAAGTGTGAAATCTTCCGAAGCCAAGACCAACATCTTCCGAAGCCAAAGATGAAGTCTTCCAAAGCCTCAGAGACAAAGTCTTCTGAAGCTTCAAGTTCATGAAGATAGATTTCTTCCGAAGACTTTTAGTAACATGCTTTATCTGATGTACTGTTCCATAAAGCTGGACACCCTTCCGCTGCAACTCTGCAAGTCACCAACTAACATGGTTTGGTGAAAAGGTCCATGCTTTTGGTAACTGTACATTGAGGTCTTGAGTCTGTAACTTTCTACTTTATGTACTTTATCCTTTTTGTAATAGATAAGGATGTGAGCTATGGCATGTCATAGTCACTAGTCAAAAGGCAATCTACCTTTTGACTCTACAATTGATTTTGTGTATGTCTAGTCAATTGTATCCAGCTGGCTTTCAAAGTATAGCCGGCTGTAGGATGTTGTATAAGTATCTCATGTTCTTGTATCTTTCGAATATGCTTTTGTAACACTTGTAATAGAACATAAAGAAGGCAATATACTGCATTCTTGAAAACCAAACACTTGGTTCTTTGTGTTCTGTCTCATATATTACTTGTATTCTTAGTGTCACCACTTGGTTAACCCAGTTTACTGTTTGATCTAAGTTTAGTTTATCTCCTCTTTGTGTTATTGTGTTGTAATCTTTCACCCTTCAACGATCCTGCAAGAACCCATTCAATAATTTTCACCAAACATAAAGGATGAAGTTTGAAATTTAGTCAAAAGAAGAGGGTAAATTATATAGAATACCCGAAACCTTTCATCAAGTTCCAAGCCATGATAACATATTATAAAAACAAAAACGATAATATAGAACCAATAAATCGATTGCATATATATTTTAATGAGAATTTTAAATCTCCCTATATACCACAAAAAAGTATATATTCTTCTAATAATGTAGGCCGATTATTTAAATAAACTATTGTAACACCCGGTTATTTTTTAAAGTCAAGATATGAAGAATAAAAGCAAGAAAGGCAATAAGGTCCAAGTGGAGGGACTAAAAATGTAAAAAGGACAAAAATCTTTGAAAAGTTGGTGTAAAGGTGGGCATGGCCACCCACCCTCATTTCACAATCATCTTCTTCGGTTTTAGAGAGAGAGAGAGCAGAGTAACTCTCGGTTTTGTAGAGGAAGAAGAAATCGAATTCAAGGTAAGAATTCGTGGTGTTTTATATGTTTATGAGGGTTTTAGCCCGGTATGTGATTATGTGCTTATGTGTTGTGTTTGTGCTCGTGCGTATGTGTTTGGATTTGTTTCTAGGTGTTTAGAACTCTTTGCAAGCGGGTTGAAAGGAAGAACACCCAAGTTGCAGTAGGTGAGTTCTAAACCCGGCTTTTACATGTTTTAAACTATCTTGGGGCTGAAAACGTATTAAAATGATTTTACAAGTTTATATTGAATACCGTAGGTATTGTGTAGTTGGATGTTGGTTCTGGATGTTTATAGGTTATTCATGTTTAGCATAGCCATTATGCTTAGAACCGATGGGTTTGATGATTAGGATTGATAATATCGTAGAAACATGCTTTACAGAATGCTCATGCGCCTACATAAGTGTTCATACGTCTGAAAGTGCCTTAGAAAGAATTAAGGTTAAGCCATGCACCTAAACAGTAGCTCATGCACCCAAAATTTGCCTTAGAAATGTTTTAAGTTAGCCCATGCGCCTGAACAGTGGCCCATGCGCCTAGAAATGTTAGTCGGATGACTAAGGATAAGGCAATGCGCCTGAATAGTGCCCATGCGCCCAAGTGGCCCATGCACCTAAGTGTTCATGCGTCTGAATAGTATCCATGCGCCTAGATTGGGCTGGAATTACTAAGTGTTCAGACGTCCAGGATTTCCCATGCACCTGAACAGTACCCATGCGCCTGAAAGTGGCCCATGCGCCTAAGTGTTCCCCATACGCCTGAATAGTGCCCATGCGCCTAGGACTTAGAATATTTTTCTATTTTTGGGGAAAATATGTAAAGTAGGCTTTGACTTGGGAAATTCCTGGGGGACTATAAGTTGACTTTTGGGGTCATAGATAGTATGATGGGCATGTTATGGATGATGATGATGATGATGATGATGTTGCATGACTATGTATGACGATGTATGTATGTATGATTCCGTGTGATGATGTATGAATGGTATGTTATGTTATGTTCCTATGATGATGGATGTTTATCTTTCCATGGCTTTACGTGTTATGTTAATGAATGAACCGAAAGTATTATGTAACGTAAAGTGAAAGATAATAAAGAGGAACATGATGAAAGAATGCATGCATTAACGAATGAATGAATGTAAAAGTCTTGCAAGCAAATGTATCGAGGTCCACACCCAATGAAGGGTGTTAGCTCAACTGTATGGTGTTAGCTACCCCAGAAGGATGCACACTAGGGTCCAATCCTTGTGATTGACCATATGTATGGGATCCTTGCCACTTGCCCCAGGTACTGGAGTCAGCTTTGTGCATAATGTTCGGGGTCTATAATAGACCTCAGGCCCAGTAACTAGCTTCGTGCATAATGTTCGGGGTATAGCATATGGCATTGATCCGGAATGAAAAGAAAAGATGAATGGTGAATGTACTTGCCATAGGTATTGGAGTCAGCTTCGTGCACAATGTTCGGGGTCTATGGTAGACCTCAGGCCCAGTAACCAACTTCGTGCACAATGTTTGGGGTATTGTACATGTCACAAGATGTAACGAATGAACGAAGGTTAACGAACGTAATGGAAGATAATAATGATATTATCTGTATGTGCGTATGATGTATGACCACGCACGAATGAAACGTGTAGTATGGACTCTGTATAGAAATATTTAAGGATTTTATGTATGTTTTATTATAAAACTAGAACTCACTCAGCAACGCTGACTTTTATACGTTTTCAGTTGGTAGGTAAACGTGCTGAGGATGGCACGAGGCGGCTACTCAGCTCTTTTGGATGACATCCGTCTAATTAAGGCTTTTGTGATGTAATACAACAATGTAATTTGTAGCCGACAAACGATGCATTATTTTGCAAAGGTTTTTATGATGAAATGAAATGTCATTTGCTTTATGTTTTCCGCTACAATATTTTGATGAATAAATGTAAAGTATATGTTTTACGTGCTATGAATAACCAGCTGTAAGCGTCCCGGGAACGGGGCCTTACAAGTTGGTATCAGAGCCAAAGTTTAAGTGAAATGGGTAAATTTTCAAAATAAACCTTAACTTAAACTGAGAATGGGACGGAATGGGAATGGGATGCCAATCTAAGTAGTTGCGTGTCATCAGGTATTTTCGTAATGTTAACCGGTTTATGTGCGCATGGTATGTGGTTATGTGTTGTATATAGATTTAAATACTAATGTAGTCAGGACAGGTAATGCTCGGGGTATGAAGAGTAAAGTAAGTGGCTAATCACAATGGCCACTGTAATTAGGGACTTACTATACTTGACATGAACTGAGTTGTTCCCTTGAATGACCGTGTTGGTGTTTGAATCTTTCAGTGTGTTGTAGATGGTTGGAGGTAGATCTTCGAAGGCCTCTCATGGTGGAGGTCACGGTGTTGAACCGCGACCCAAGAGGGGCGACCCAGAGTCGAGAAAGTGGTTCATGAAGAGCCAGAAACCCCTCATCCGGAGGTCGGATATGAGAGTGCTAACCTGAGAGCCTCAGTGAAGGAGGCGGTATGGAAGAAGTGCACCAAGTCATGCAGACGATCCTACAGTCTATGGTGATCGAAGTGATAAAGGCAGTTAGAGAGGGAGAGAGAAAGGAGAGGAGTGGACCTACGTGCGAAAGAAGACAGCCCGAGACTGAGACGGTTCCGTCCGATGATGTGGATGAGGAAGAAGAGCCTGCGCAGAGGCGACCGAGGCTGCAACTACGGGGTTTTCATGAGATGCAAACGCCCTACCTTCGATGGAAATGGCACTGCCGTTGCTGCTCACCGGTAGGTGAGGAAATGGAGGCGGTACTCGATATCAGCGAGTGTCGAGAAGACCAGAAGGTTAAGTTCGCTACCCGCTCATTCATAGCTCGGCTCTGTGCTGGTGGGACAATATAGTCCAAGCCGAGGGTAGTCGGGCGATCGGGAGAAATGGACAAGGTCGAGAGAGAATTCTGCAACTAGAGGCGGGAACTATGACACATGAAGAGTACACCACAAGGTTCAATGAAATGGCACGACTCGTGCCCGATTAGGTGACACCACTATCACGAAAGATTAAGAGATATATCCAGGGGCTGTCGGTGGATATCTCTAGGCATATGATCGCTGCCCGGACAGGCACTTTTAGGTCGGTGGTCGATTTGGCTGGTAGACAATATGATGAGCTGAGGTGGTAGTGGACTATGGAGAAGAAGACGGTAGGGTGGAGAAACTGGAATGGGAAACGGTTGGACGTGGTAGAGCCGCTCCAAACAATAAGGTGGCGAGGGTAGGTGACCGACGTGTGGTCACAGCTGGTGTTGGGTGGAGAAGTGTGACAAGTGCGGGAAGGAGCACGGTGGCGAGTGTGGATGGGGGTCGAATATCTGTTTCAAGTGTGGAAAGCCTGGTGATAAGCTAGAGACTGTGGAGTGTGAAGTGTTTCAACTGTGGGGGAAGTGGTCACATGAGTAGGGAGTGCAAAGACAAGGCCGAGAGTTCTGGGGTGAAGAAGGCCGGAGGGAAGGGCCGAAGGCAAGCACCCGAGCTTTCATGATGACTCAGGAGGAGGCTAGGACAGATCCTGACGTGGTGTCAGGTATGTTTCTAGTAAACCAAACTCTTGCATCTGTGTTGTTGATTCTGGTGCTAGTAGGAGTTTTATTTCTGCTGCCTTTAGTGCTAAGTTTCCCAAGAAGAGTAGATGTATTGGTAAGCCATTCGATGTAGAAACTGCTATTGGTAAGTCCACTAGAATTATTGAGGTGATACAGGACTGTGCCATAGAACTAGAAGGCCATAAGTTTGCTGCTAGGTTACACGTGATACCCCTAGGTGGATTTGATGTAGTGCTAGGGATGGACTGGTTAGCAACCTATGAGGGGTAACATCGTGTGTTGCAAGAAGATGATCCTATTGACAACGCCTGACGGAAATGAGGTGACGGTTTATGGTGATTGTGTCACAACAATCCCGAGGGTGATTTCGATGGCGGTGGCACGAAAGTGCATAAGACGCGGATGTAGTGCCTATTTGGCATACATAAAAGATGTGGATGCGTCGGTGCCGCAATTATCCGAAGTACCAGTGGTGCGCCACTTCCGGACGTATTCCCAGAAGACTTACCCGGTGTGCCACCAGACCGCGAGGCTGAGTTCCAAATCGATCTGATACCTGATGCCCAACCCATTGCCAAAGCACCATATTGGTTAGCTCCCACGGAAATGAAAGAATTAATGGAGCAGTTACAAGAACTGCTGGATAAGGGGTTTATTAGACCGAGTATCTCTCCATGGGGTGCTCCGGTATTATTTGTGAAGAAGAAAGACGGTAGTATGAGGATGTGTATTGACTACCGAGAGTTGAACAAGTTGACGGTGAAAAACCGATACCCCCTACCAAGAATAGACGATCTGTTTGATCAGCTCCAAGGTGCCAGTTGGTTTTCGAGGATAGATCTTCGATCTGGTTACCATGAGCTGAAGGCGAGGGAGCAGGACATTCCTAAAACAGCTTTTCGCACGCGCTACAGTCACTATGAGTTCCTCGTTATGTCGTTTGGATTGACCAATGCGCTAGCTGCTTTTATGGATCTGATGAATCGAGTGTGTCGGCCAATGTTAGATAAATTGATGATTGTGTTTTTTGATGATATCCTGATTTATTCAAATAGTGAGATTGAGCATGCCGGTCACATTCGGGAGGTTCTGGAGACGTTAAGAAGGGAGAAGTTGTATGAAAAATTCTCCAAGTGCGCGTTTTGGTTACGCTAAGTTCAGTTCTTAGGTCATGTGGTGAATCCCGATGGGATTATGGTGGACCCGGCTAAGGTAGAGGCAGTGATGCAATGGAAGTCTCCAAAGACGCCATCCGAGATTCGTAGTTTCTTGGGTTGGCAGGCTACTATAGGAGATTTATCCAAGACTTCCCTAAGGTTGCTTCTCCACTAACTAAGTTGACCCGGAAGGATGTAAAGTATGTATGGGGTCAGGCTCAGGAGAAGGCATTAAAGGAATTGAAGGCGAGGTTGACTCAAGCTCTTGTCTTGTCCTTACCCGATGGAAGCGAATATTTGGTGGTGTATTCGGACGCTTCTTACTGGGGTTGGGGTGTGTGTTAATGCAAAGAGGAAAACTTATAGCCTACGCATCCCGACAACTAAAGGTTCATGAGGTCAACTACCCTACTCATGACTTGGAACTAGCGGTCGTGGTCTTTGCACTAAAGATTGGAGGCACTATCTGTATGGAACGAAGTGCACTATCTTCACCGACCACAAGAGCTTAAGTATCTCTTTGAGCAGAAGGACCTGAATATGAGGCAGAGGCGATGGTTGAAGCTCATAAAGGATTATGATTGTGAGATCCATTACCATCCGGACTAAGCTAACGTGGTGGCCGATGCTCTTAGCCAAAAGGAGAGGCCCAAGCCGATTCGAGTGAAAGCATACCAACCAATCATGACCTCTGATGTAATAAAACAAGTCAAGTAGTATCAGGATGAGGCACTGAAAGAAGATCATCTAAACTCTGAAAGAATAAGAGGTCTGGTTGGGGAATTGGGTGAAAACACACTCGGTGTTAGAACCCGATTTGGTCGTGTATGGATCCCTCGTTTTGGGGATCTACAGGTAAAGATTTTGGATGAAGCCCACAAGACTCGATACTCCATTCATCCTGGTGCCACAAAGATGTACCAAGACATGAAGAAGGATTATTGGTGGCTGGTATGAAGCGTGATGTGGTGGAGTATGTGAGCAAGTGCCTTACTTGTTTGCAAGTGAAGGCGGAACATCAAAAGCCATATGGGAAGATCCAACCTTTGGATATACCGGAATGGAAGTGGGAGCACATCACCATGGATTTCATTACGAAGCTGCCACGTACTCCGAAGGGGTACGATGCCATATGGGTGATTGTTGACCGCTTGACGAAAAGTGCTCACTTCCTACCGATCCATGAGACATATTCATCAGAGAGGTTGGCTGACTTGTTCATCAAGGAGATTGTAACTCGTCATGGTGTACCAGTGTCCATTGTGTCTGATCGTGACACCCGGTTTACGTCTAAATTCTAGAAGAAATTCCACGATGCCATGGGGACGAGGTCACATATTAGCACGGCTTATCATCCCCAAACTGATGGTCAGTCAGAAAGGACCATTCAGACGTTGGAGGACATGCTTCGGGCATGCGTAATCGATTTTGGTGGAAGTTGGGAGACCACTTACCGTTAGCTGAATTCTCGTACAACAATAATTATCATGCCAGCCTTGGTATGCCACCATACGAGATGCTATATGGTAGGAGATGCAGAACACCCGTATGTTGGGGTGACATTGTTCAGAAAGAGTTGGGAAGCATCGAGGTAATTGAGGCTACGACTGAGAAGCTTGAGAGGATCAAAGCCTTCATGAAGGCAGCTAAAGATAGACAGAAGTCGTATGCCGATAAACGATGAAGACCAATTGAATTCCAGGTGGGTGACCGGTTATGTTGAAGGTCTCACGTTGGAAGGGTATTATCAGATTTAGGAAGCGGGGCAAGTTGAGCCCAAGATATATAGGCCCTTTCTGAATCATTGCTCGGGTGGGAGAGGTGGCCTATAGATTGGAATTTCCAGATGAGCTGAGTGGAATTCACCCGACATTGCATGTATCTCATTTGAGAAAGTGCTTAGCTGATGAAGACATGATTGTTCCATTGGAGGACATCGAAGTTGATGAAAGGCTCATTATGTGGAGCAACCAGTGGCAATCATCGATCGTAAAGAGAAGAGGCTGAGAAATAAAGTGGTTTCTCTTGTGCGTGTACAGTGGAAGCACAGGAAGGGATCTGAGTCTACATGGGAGACGGAGGAGGAGATGAGGCAGCATTATCCTCTTCTGTTTGAGGAATAACAGGTTTCGGGGACGAAACCTATATAAGGGGGGTGGACTTGTAACACCCGGTTATTTTTGAAAGCAAGAACGGCAATAAGGTCCAAGTGGAGGGACTAAAAATGTAAAAAGGACAAAAATCTTTAAAAAGTTGGTGTAAAGGTGGGCATGGCCGCCCACCCTCATTTCACATCATCAGCTTCTTCGGTTTTAGAGAGAGAGCAGAGGAACTCTTGGTTTGTAGAGGAAGAAGAAGAAATCGAATTCAAGGTAAGAATTCACGGTTTTTATATGTCTATGACGGGTTTTAGACCGGTTATGTGATTATGTGCTTATGTGTTGTGTTTGTGCTCCTGTGTATGTGTTTGGATGTTGTTTCTAGGTGTTTAGAACTCTTTGCAAGCGGGTTGAAAGGAAGAACACCCAAGTTACACCAGTGAGTTCTAGACCCCGATTTTTACATGTTTTAAACTATCTTTGGGGCTGAAAACGTATTAAAATGATTTTTACAAGTATATATGTGAATACTCGTAGGTATTGTCTATGTTGGATGTTGGTTCTTGGATGTTTATAGGTTATTCATGTTTAGAATAGCCACGTTATGCTTAGAACCGATGGGTTTGATGATTAGGATTGAAAATATCCTAGAAACATGCTTTACAGAATGCTCATGCGCCTAGAAAAGTGTTCATACATCTGAAAGTGTCTTAGAAAGAATTAAGTGTAAGCCATGCACCTAAACAGTAGCTCATGCGCCCAAAATTTGCCTTAGAAATGTTTTAAGTTCAGCCCATGCGCCTGAACAGTGGCCCATGTGCCTAGAAATGTTAGTCGGATGACTAGGATAAGGCCATGTGCCTGAATAGTGCCCATGCGCCAAGTGACCCATGCGCCTAAGTGTTCATGCGTCTGAATAGTATCCATGCGCCTAGATTGGGCTGGAATTTACTAAGTGTTCAGACGTCCAGGATTTCCCATGCGCCTGTACCATGCACCTCTACCCATGCACCTGATAGTGGCCCATGCGCCTAAGTGTTCCCCATGCGCTGAATAGTGCTCATGCGCCTAGGACTTAGAATATTATTCTATTTTTGGAGAAAATGTGTAAAGTAGGCTTTGATTTGGGAAATTCCCGGGGGACTATAAGTTGACTTTTGGGGTCATAGATAGTATGATGGGCATGTTATGGATGATGATGATGATGTTTCATGACTATGTATGATGTATGTTATGTATGTATGATTCCCTGTGATGATGTATGAATGGTATGTTATGTTATGTTCCTATGATGATGAATGTTTATCTTTCCATGGCTTTACATGTTATGTTACTGAATGAACCGAAAGTATTATGTAACGTAAAGTGAAAGATAATGAAAGAGGAACATGATGAAAGAATGCATGCATTAACGAATGAATGAACGTAAAAAGTCTTGCAAGCAAATGTATGGAGGTCCACACCCAATGAAGGGTGTTAGCTCCACTGTGTGCGGGTTAGCTACCCCAGAAGGATGCACACTAGGGTCCAATCCTTGTGATTGACCATATGTATGGGATCCTTGCCGCTTGGCCCAGGTATTGGAGTCAGCTTCGTGCATAATGTTCGGGGTCTATAATAGACCTCAGGCCCAGTAACGAGCTTTGTGCACAATGTTCGGGGTATAGCATATGGCATTGATCCGGAATTAAAAGAAAAGATGAATGGTGAATGTATTTGCCCTAGGTACTAGAGTCAGCTTCGTGCACAATGTTCGGGGTCTATGGTAGACCTCAGGCCCGGTAACCAGCTTCATGCACAATGTTCAGGATATTGTACATGTCACAAGATGTAACGAATGAACGAAGGTTAACGAACGTAATGGAAGATAATAATGATATTATCTGTATGTACGTATGATGTATGACCACGAACGAATGAAACGTGTAGTATGGACTCTGTAAAGAAATAAATAACGATTTTATATATGTTTTATTATAAAACTAGAACTCACTCAACAACACTGACTTTTATACGTTTTTCAGTTGGCAGGTAAACGTTGCTGATGATGGCACGAGGCGGCTACTCAGCTCTTTTGGATGGCATCCATCTAATTAAGGCTTTTGTGATGTAATACAACAATGTAATTTTGTAACCGACAAACGATGCATTATTTTGCAAAAGTTTTTATGATGAAATGAAATGTCATTTGCTTTATGTTTTCCGCTGCATGTTTGATGAATAAATGTAAGGTATATGTTTTACGTGTGATGAATCACCAGCCGTAAGCGTCCCGGAAACGAGGCCTTACAACTATATAAGAAATTATTTTGGAATTGCTTAAAATACAGATTTTAAATTTAATGTTTCTAATCCTTCTAAAATATGATTTTTGAGGGAATATATATTAGGTCAATTGATAATTAAAACATACATTTTAATTTTGAGAGAGTGATATTTTAGGACGGTGTTATGAAATTAATGGCTAATTGTATTTATTATAATGTAAATATAATAATGATTTTTTTAACTATTTATTATTATCAATTATTTTTGGAAACATACAATCATTAAAATTATATTAATGAGATTTCAATTTTGAAATTACCTATTATAGGGCCAAAACAATTGCATTTGGATTAAACTATTTTATTAAAACAAACATTATTATTTTATTTTAAGGGATGTGAATTTAAATATTAAATTAGATTGTTACAGACATAATAAATGAATATAAATAATTCCTATAATTCCGTACGATACTTTTAAAAAATTTAATATAATAATAATAAAGTAGCTACATAATTATCATCTGAAAATAAAGTATGAGAAATAAGGATTTTCATCACAATTATTGTTATGTCAGATAAGGTTGGGGCAACCAAAACAACACTAGAAGAATTTTGATGTAATTGAGATAATTCCACACTTCCAAAGTCTAGTTGAAGAACTTTCGAAGAGAAACTAAGTCTTTCGAGGCTAAGTAAATTCTCTTCTGAAGCTAAACACTTAGAAGATTCAAGACAAAGACTTCCGAAGAACAAAGTCTTGAAGACCAGCAAAAATCATGGAAGAAGTTGCTTCTTCAAAAATATAATTGGCTTCGGAAGAACTTATTCTTCCAAAGTCAGTTAACCTTCGGAAGAACCAATTATGAACCAGTGAACAAAAGTATCGTCAGCCTGACAACCACTGCTACTTCTGATATACTGCATGGTGCTTTCCTACGCCCATTTGGTTGACCATGCTTTATTCCATTGTTCACCTTTTATCAGTTAGTACAGTTAACACGTTTAGTTGGTTACAAAATGTAAGTCGTGGACCTGTCTTGACTACCTAGTCTAGGATAGCATTTTATTTTAGATGCCTTACTTCTAGCAATGTAGTATTTGTCTACTGTAAATTCTAGCTGGTAATCTAAGTATAACCGACTATAGATAGTAGTATATATAGTTTCTCATTGTAACTTAGTATGCTTGTAAAAGTCTTGTAAACTTTGAGTTGAGAAATAATATATACAAGTTGAAAGCCGATTCTTTTGTTTATTAACTTCGTATATTATTATCAACTCTTTCAAGGATTCTGCATCATCACTTGAGTGCGTCTAAGTGAGTTTGAGAGTTAAACCTTGTGTTGAGTGATCATAACCAATCCTGCAATTGGTATCAAAGTTTCTTAGACTCTTGATTGTGAGATCTAACCATCCAAAAACTTGTTTTTTCACTCATTCACTCACTACACTAAAAATGGCCCTCAACTAGAAATATTTTGAATCTTATATGGAATGATGACAAAGGCTCCTATCATCACCCTAATATGGTTGTCGAGACTCGATCAAAAACAAGTTAATTTATCGGTCTTAGCTACCGTTATTATGCAAGGATAAGTAAGGTCGTCTCCTTAGATAATATGTGGAAGTGCTTAATTAATGCCACTCGATTAACTAAAAGACTCAAACATGCATATAATCATGTATTTCACACATACACCGAAAGTAGACACAAATAAAATGGACTTTTATGGGTTTCATTAAGCTTAGGTTAAGGGTAGAAATTTAGGGATAAAAATGCCTAAAAGTGATGAAATCCAAAAATTAGGTAAGATTACCTTCTTTGAAGGTCTATTATTGGTATCAGTGCATTTTGCATTGCCGAGCAAACATTGGCCTATCTTTTATGATTCTTTTTTTCTTTTACGGGGCACACAAACATTGACCCACTTTTGATTTCTCGCTTTTCAAATGATATGACCTTTTTCCAGTACCGTTTAGAAGGGGTGATGCACTTTACAACACAACTAAGAAAATTCTTTTAGAACACTTAACAAATCAAATAGGGAACTGGTTGACTACTAAAGATGCTAAGAACACAAGTAAAAGAGAGAGAACAAGATAGCAACACAAGTATTTGGGTTTTAAGGAATACATTATATTGCTTCTCAAGTTCTATTACAAAGTGTTACAAAGCATATTAGAAATTTACAAGCACTGGAGATACTTATACCACATCCTACAGTCGGCCATACTTTGAAGGCCAACTAGATACATAAGACTAGACAACAAAATTAAATGTAGAGTCAAAAGGCAGATTGCCTTTTGACTTGTGACTGTGACATCTCATAGCTCACATCCTAATACATTACAAAAAGGATAAAGTACATAAAGTAGAAAGCTCATACTCAAGACCTCAATGTATAATTTTCCAAAAGCATGGACCTTTTCACCAACTTGTGAAAGTTGGTGAGTCAAACAGAGTTGCAGCGGAAAGGTGGTCCAGCTTTATGGAAAAGTACATCAGATAATAGCATTTACATAAAAGTCTTCGGAAGAAATCTGTCTTCATAAATTGCTTCCGAAGACTTTGTCTCTAAAGCTTTGGAAGACTTCATATTTGGCTTCAGAAGATCTTGGTCTTGGCTTTGAAAGATTTTACACTTAGAATATTTCTAGTCTGAGGTGTAAAACTTCTAAAACATTTCTACTTCAGTAACTTAGTGCATGCATGCAAAGAGACTTTGGATGCTTTGAATGTC
Source organism: Flaveria trinervia (assembly GCA_025506515.1). Lineage (NCBI taxonomy): Eukaryota > Viridiplantae > Streptophyta > Magnoliopsida > Asterales > Asteraceae > Flaveria > Flaveria trinervia. Next base: position 51,136,198 of record CM046456.1, read on the forward strand.
TTGACTGCCTCAAACTTGTTGGAATCACTTAGACTTTCATAGTATCTTCTCATCTCAAAGAGATCATGCAGAGGTAGGTTGAATTTGTCTTGCCATGTGTAGACATTCACATCACCTTGATCTCTAATCACATGCCACCTTTCTAGATTAGTTGTGAAGGTCCAAGATAAGATGGGTTTCTCAGAAGCAGGATGAGCCACTTGAATTGGAGTTGATTAGGCTGCCTTTTCATGCACTTCCTCAGGTTGATCTAACTCACCCTGAGGTATGGAGGTGGATGGTTTAGACTTCTTTTTTTTTCTTTGACTTTGGTTTAGAAGCCATCATTTTCCTCCTCTTTGAAGACTTTAACTAAGAAGACTAGTCTGCAACACCTTGTTGGTTAGTCTTGTCTTGCTTAGTTGGGTGTTCCTCCCTAATAGGTTTAGAAGGAGGGTGAGTTTAACCCAGCTATGGATCAGAAGATGAAGCTTGCTGAGGCTTAGTAGGAGGTCTAGGTTGTGTTGTCTCAAAAGGTTTAAGCTTAACCCCCACTTCTTGAGGGACCTAACTTGGTGGGGAGTGTAAGTCAATAAGTTCTCCTCTTTTGATCTTCTGCTTGATCACCCTAATATGCTCATCCACAGTGGATAGAGACATAGGTCCAAGTCTCCTTCTAGAGAATCCATACAGCTTCAAAAAGCTCATTATTCTCTATCTGTCAGCAGACTTCTTCATGTCCTTTGTGAATGATGGCCCTTGATCCTACAGCATCTTCCCTTAATTTTGTCTTTGTTGCCTTATGTTCTTTGAGTACTTCAAGCTCAAGCTGTTTGAGATACTCAAACTCTATGTACTCAATGGACAAAGGAAGTAGTGCAGATGCCTAGTATAGGTATGTGGCACTCAAGTAGTTGATCATATTGATCTTATCAGTCTCTTTGTCTACTTGAGGTTCTTCTGGAGCCACAGCCTCTTGAGCGGGACTTTCTTGAACTGTGGAGAGAGTAGAAACATGCTTATATAATGTCTTTTTGTCTCTTCTCCTCTTTGATTTGGATAAGTAACTTTGCATCCTCTGCTTCCTTCCTCTCTTTTGACATTTCCATGTCAGCTAGTTCATTGAGCTCTTCTAAGGGGAGAGATATAATCTCATCAATGTCGTAGTTCCTGGTTTGTAGGTAAGTAATCCTGACTGCCTTCAACTCATCATCTTGAGTGTTTGGTCTCGGGGTAGTCCTGATTGTAGCTTCCATGAATCCTTCAGACATAGAGGAACTTTCTCCCCTTAGCATCCTCTTCCTCTCTCTCTCTCTCTCTCTCTTCTCAATCTCCTTAGAAGTTATTTTCATTTTCCCTTTGTCACTCACAGACCTTTGTGACTCAGGCTGGAGATAGCTTTGACCTTCATTGCTTGGTGTAGCCTCCAAGCTCTAGCCAGAGAGAGGTTGTGATACACCTACACCAGCAGGTGCTTCACTAAGGGAATGAATTGCCGAAGTAGTTGTTGGTTGACAGGGCTTTCAGGCTCTACTACTGGGCCTTCGGTCAAGGTTTCCCCTTTGAAGCTAATCTTAGGGTCTGCCTCAATATCCAGTTGACCAATAGCATTACCTGATTGCCTCTACTCCTTTTGAGACTGAACTCTTCAGTAATTATATCTTGAATCCTTTGTGCCAGCATGTCAGCTTGTCTAGATTGGCTTGGATTGACAAGTGGCATGTTGATCAGGTCAAGACCTTCATAGTAGTTCAAGGTCTGAAAATTGAAAACTTCTTGTTTCACTTAAACTCTTTGAAGAATAAGGGCTCTTCTGTTTGCATCATACATCCACCCTATGATGTAATTGGAAGTTCCTTGAGGTGGAGATGATACTGCCCTTGGTATACCTTCCTCAAAAAGACTCAAAATGAGGAGTCTATTAAGTCCACATCAATATGAACTTGAGGAAGTTGCTAAGTATGGACAGTTGCAAGTGAGGATGGTGAGTCCTCAATGTCCATGCTCTATGAAGAACTCCCAGATTCTGTGTCTATGATGACTTTCTCCCTATTTTTGGTAGCATCACCCACTTGCATAGGTGAGCTAGAGCGTACATCAACCACATTCATAGGTTCTTGTGTTCCTGGTTGAGCTCTTCTTAAAGGTCTCTAGTTAGTTTTTCCTTAAGATAAGAGATCTCAAGTTGCTGATCATGACCCTGTTTTGCAAGGTAGTCACTTGAGATTCAAGATGACTAGACGTGGAGACTAGATAGGTGCAATTTTGTGATACTTTTTGCACCTTTACCCTCAGATTCCCCTCATCTTCATCAGAAGAATCAGGGGGATGAGAGAATTGGACCAAAGTCTTCCCTCTCACCACCAGCATGAAGTTCTTGGTTGCTGGTCTTCCTCTACTCAATGACAACTTTAGTGGAAGTGTCAATGGGCTGAGTTGCCATGGTTGAGGTCTTAATGATGTAATCACTTGCTTAAGTGAGAGCTTCTTCTATATGGATATCCTGAACAGGTTCAGAAGTATCCACCTTAATGATGGGTGACTGATGTGGGCTAGACATAGGTGACTAAGGAGCACTCATTCTCTTTGAGTAGGGGAGGAGTAGAGAGACTCTTGGTACTCACTAAAACCTAAATCTTCATCAGTATAGAAGTCAAGGTTTGGGATTGGGTGCTTTAAGTCTAGAGGTTGGGGATGGTAACTGTCCCCTGAAAGTTGTTCACTTGAGTATTGAGACTTAGAGTGAAGGCTTAAGGCAGTTGGGCTTATGAGCTCATAAGGCTGAACATGAGGAACCTTGGCACTGATCTTTGATGTAATGGGAGTGGTTTGCTCCTCTGGAGAAGTGGGAGCTCTAGTATCCACTTCCACCTGTATGGGTAAGTATATGGGGCCTACACAGACTTAATAGCTTGAACAAGGGTTCGTTTGGATTTTCTTTTATAAGTGTGGATGATTTGAGATCTTTTTGGTGGTTGGGAGGTAGAAGGTCTGGGTTCAACACTAGCTTGTGTTGCTAGGTTGTCACCTTGAGCAATGACCTCTATCATTTTAGGGACAAGGACTGTTTCTACCCTTGAGAAGCCAACAGTTGGCTTTTTAAAATTTTAAAGATGTGAGGCTTTATCTATCCCAATTTAAGGATATTACCTGATTCCTTCAACTATGAGCCCAGTTCATAGTTGAGAATGTATTGAACATATCTTGGAAACATGTAATACTCTAAGGAGTCCAAGTTAGCAAGAAAATTTGTATAAACAAACTGAGAGTACCTAAACATGACCCCCTGAACCATTCTATGCACTATGAAGGAGAGATATTCAAGAATCTGGTCCCACCCTCCATACTTGTTGAAGAATCTGTGGATAACCACATGAAGTAGGTATTTCCACTAGGATGAGACCTTCCCTTTCCTGAAGGTCTTTACAGTGAAATCTCCCTCATAGCCCATCTGCTAAAAGGAATGATTTACAGCTTTGTTTGGAAAGAACTCACCTTCTTCATCATCCAGCTGAAGATGATTGTTGATGATGGCCGGAGTGATGAAGATTGTCTTACCTTGCATTGTGGCAGACAGTGCCTTCTCCCCATCCATAATGACCTCTTGGCAGGTCTTCCAAAATTCAAGCAAGTGATCCTCATATAGAGTAGGATCAATGTTAAGGGAGGTGAAGTAGTTTGACAGAGCCAAAAAACAGCAAATCTTTGAGAAACTATCATCTTTCTCAGAGTTCAACAGACCAACTTGGTTGTGTTGCTTGTGAAGTTGCATGGAGAAATCAGGGTTGTTTCTAAGGTTTAGATTGGCCATTTTAAGAAGATTAAGGGTGAAGAAAGATGGAGAAAAATGCGGTTTGAGTGAATTTAGGTTAGAGAAGAAATGCAAATGAAGAAGATTGTTAGGATCTGGTATTTGAACTAAACACCAACTAATTAACGTATTAAGCCAAACCAAATAGTGTGGAATCCTATTTGATTGGCGATCTAATCAGTGAGAACGCACGTAGACACAATAATGTATTGAATCTAACGTCAATAATCGATTACCAATCGATCTACAGCGTTCTATGAACTTGGAGTACGAACTTAGAGGCTTCTGGATGGCTAGGGTACGTCTAGAGTCGAAGTGGATTGAATGCTTACGTTTTTCCATGAATTAAGTGGTATTTATAGGTTAGGGTTGTTCATTCGGGTGACTGAACCATTAGCATGGTTCATTCGTGCGATTCAGCCGTGTGGTTGATCCATTCGCACGACTGAGTTTTTAGTCGTGCGATTAAGTCAGTCGCATGAAGTTGTTCAGGCGTATGGACTATTAAGGCGCATGGACACTCAGTCGCATGCCCATTCGGACGCATGACCACTGTTTAGGCGCATGGTCCAGTCGGATGCATGAGAACTTCACTTAACCAAGTTTGAATGTATTCATTATTATAACATTATGTATATCAATTCAAACAATTACAAACCTATATAATCTAGTCAATATGCGTTACCCAACTCATTAATGAAATATTAAACATTATAAATCACAACCAAGCATTATCATTTCATTAAGTACCTAATATTACATAAGTGCAAGACATTCAAGACATATTACATTGAAATCAGGATCTAGGTACATATGTGTATCAACAAACTCCCCCTTGGACCTAGATCTATCTATTGTCTTACATCTTTTATAACTTCCTCAAACTTCTTGTACTTAGCTTCTTTGGTGACTTCTGTAGTTATCTCGAAAGCAAAACCAAGTCGTATTACATTCTGAAATTGCAAAGCTTGTACTATATCTCGTGAGTCATAGAACAGTGGCCACTTGTATAATGTATAAACATCATTAGCAGACAAGTTGGTGTGCCACATTGGGTCAAACACCCTTATGGTTTCCATTGTACCATTTCTGTTCAAGACTATCACGGCCTCTCCCGTTCTCTAATCGTAGTACCTCCATTTGAAGTGTGGAGTGAAGTCCTGTGGCATCTCACGTAGTGGGATCTTTGACATTGTACGTGGTGGACTCCACTTCAACACTACTTTTAGTTTGCCAGTTATGGCGTCAACCTCAGATCGTCTGATGTACCTCGTTGGTTGTTGAGGTTTGAAGTTAACCCATCTGGTGTGGTACTCCCTCTTTAGAGCTGCTTCAAACCAGCCTGACATCTTACGAGGGTTAGCATATAGTAATTTTTACTTTGCTAACTGGTTAAGCTCAAAACCTGGAAGAGTCTTCAGGTCATGTGGAAACCTGAAATACACAATTCCCTTCTCACGTTTAACCGCATAAACATTGAGGTCCTCAAAATATGCCCATGCTATGATCCTGCCTGCCACTTTTTGATGTTTGTTGACCTTATACAGTTTAGTGTAAGCAGTTGACGTTGAAGCGCTGTGTTGGGCTCTTATCTCCTCAAAACATGCTGCCCATTCTGCTTTTTTGATGTTCACTTCAGCATCTGTGGCTTGGGCATTATCTTTATCCTTTCCGGACTCTTGCTCCATCATTTCCAGAGTCTCAAAAGTGTCACTGACAAGAGTGTCCCCAGATTAGGAATGGCGGTTCCCTCCTTGTCAATGTACTCTGGATAGTGTTGAGTAGTGACATCTTCTATCTCAATCTCATCGACATCCTGAAGCTCATCGTCACTCTCTACATTCACAGTCGGGGCATCTTTCACAATCTCTTCAGCATTCAGCTTGAACATTTCGTTAGTTGCTCATCAGTGAGATTGTGAATGATTTCTCCTTTTTCAGGAGTATACATCACCGATCTCCTGACAATACCCTGCAAATCAAGAATCAACGTCAGTTGAGTCTTGACCTGTTGGAGGGGAGCAATATCATATTCATCTTGTTGAAAATCTGGATCTGCTTGATTTAAACATTCAACACAGCAATCAATAGTTAATAATCAAGACAACCATTTACATTACATATAAACATTCATTTCATTATTTTATACATGATCCAAATAAAAATGATTTTAAATAACAATAAAACATCTAAACATTACTCTTATCCTGGATCATCGGCTCTTCTGCTAACGCGGCTGAAGTGGAGGCACCTTGATCTTGTGCTCTTTTTGGTCCTCCTTTCACTGGTAGATGTGGCACTCGCAGCAGGTGAGTCATCATCATCATCACCAACATCATCTCCAACATCACCAACAGCATCAGTATCATCATCACCATCATCATCCTCATCATCACTCTCATCATCACTATCATCCCCATCCCCTTCCTTAATCTTGAGGGGGTCTTCCTTGGATCCTTTTAGACATAGCATGATGGTCTTGTTAGTTTTCTCCAACTCCTCAATCTTCTTTGGACATCTCTGCATGTTGAGCATCCAACTGTTGTGCCTACTAAGATATCTGCAGAGCTCGGGCAGCAGTAAGGTCTACTAGCTGTTGCAGCTGAGCAGTCTTCTCTTCGTCTGCCACCAACAGCCTCAGCACCATTCGGTTAAGTGCTAAGAGCTGTTCCTCTACCCCATTGGGAGGCAGAGGTGATCCCGATGTGTAGGAGGGGTATGATGGTGGTACAACATGGTGGCTAGTGGTGGTGGTGGTAGCTGTGGTGTAGATTGGGAGTGGAATAACTGGTGGAGGTGTGGCTGTAGCAGTGGAGGGTGGAGGTGTGGCTGTAGTAGTGGAGGGTGGAGGTGTGGCTGTAGTAGTGGGTGGTATGCTAGTGGTAGTAGTTGTGATGGTGGTAGTGGGTGGAGTAGTGGTGGTAGAAGTAGTGGTGGTGGTGGTAGTGATGAAGGTGAGTCGTCTCTTCTTCTTCATGTCGTGGGGCTGACCATCCTATTCTTCCTCAATCCTGTCGAGGAGGATGCTCCCCCTAGAACACGGCTCGGCTGATCGGGTGCATACGTGGGATCAGTATTAGCCTCTCCTGACCCACTGGGGCGTTCACCAACCGCCCAGAGCCCCCGTTCTGTGGCAACGACTTTACTACCCACAGTCCGGGTCAGAGGATCCTCATCTGACTCCTCCTCCTCACCAGGTATGAATTCCTAGTGGAATCTAGCAGTCTCTGCTACATCTCTAGTGGGGGCAGATGTTGGAGATGAAATATCAGTAGTGGGGCCCCTTGGTTGAGTGGGCCATTCATCTCCAGCATCCCCGTTGTCATCATCATCGGAGTCATGCTCCGGGATCTGTAGCTGCTCATTATCTGAGTCGCTATCTACGTGACGCCATTTTCTCCTCCCTGACGCCATGTAGTCCTCCTGTGCCAGATGACCTATAAGTCTCTTTACCGGGGGCTTGACCTGCTTTCCCCGGTAAACCCTCATACGACCCAGAGTCGTATCACCCATGATCTCCAAAGCCACAGCATCGTGGCTCTCCTTTGGCAGCGATGGCAGCTTCTCATCAAAAATCAGTTGCAAAAACCTAGGGTACATACAGAAACCCTCTTTTCCCTTTGCCTCCAGATTCTCTATGAGGTAAGGGAAGAACATGCTAGAGAAGCTGAAGGGGTAGTTCGGCACCAATGCCACGTAGGCATTTTGTATCTGGTCTGATAGGTCGTCAAACCCACCCCTTCTGGAAGCTATGCACTTCAAAATAACGTGTGCTAAGTACTTATACTAGGGGCACAGGTTGCTCTTGTTGAGCACACATGAGTTAATTTCCCCAGCGTACTTAATACTCAGAAAACAACCTCTCACCGTCAGCGGGTGAAGTCTGGTGGGGTGGTCAGTATCATCTCCCAACCCAAGTACACGCTGTAATATCTATGTCCATACCAAAGATGGAGCTCCGAATGTTGTATGGCTCTCATGATCTATCCAGTGATGCATTCTCCCAGAAGGCCTGTTGAATAGACCTGTAAGGGGTGCATGGTGTAGAAATAGCTCGATGGATCCTGGATCGCTTAAGAAAGGCAATGATCCCTGCGAACTCGGCCCCATATTGAGTTGTGTGGTCTAAGTGAGCACATATGTTGTGCTTGGGGTTGATAGACCATCTATCACCCATAGATCTGTAACACAAGATACATAAATGGTAGATACTCACATAGCACAAATCAGTTCTAAGTAACTTGATAGAATTCATTCTGGTTCATTCATGCGAATGAATCATACGACTGTGTTCAGTCAGTTGTCCTATCATGCGACTGGACTCATTCGGGTGAATGAACAGGAGACTGAGTTCAATCGGTTGGCTGATCCTGCGATTGGTTCAGTCGACCGACTGAGCTCATTCGTATGATACATTCAGTTGATTGAGCTATTCGGCCCGCTCAATCGTGCGATTGGAGTTCATCCAGACGACCAGTCGCATGACCACTGTTTGGTCGACTAAGGTTCGAATCTTGACCAATTCATGAAATTAAACGTTGTGTATAGGTTCTTTAGACTCGCAATCACTTAACTAATGACCTAATAACTTTAGTTTTGACATTTTACTTGGTTTCAGTAGGTCATTAGTCCATTTAGTTGTTCGGTTCTTGTTTCAATCCAGAATCACAAATTAGGGCACCATTTCTCCTGATTTTTGTGAGGTTTCATCTCATTATACCTGTATAAATGCACACACATGTCAGAAGATAATAGGAATGTATAATCGTGGTCTAATGAAATTTGGACAGCGTAACGGTAGGATGTGCAATATAAGGGCGATTGGGGGTGATGAGCTGAGTGCGATCAACTGTGGCCCTATTTATACTGAATCCGAGTTCAAGCGGCCGACTGGACTCATTCGCTCAATTCATTTGGGCGAATGGAACTTAGTCGGTTGAATGGAACTTAGTCGGGCGATTGGCTCAGTCGTTCACTTTCAGTCAGCCGACTAGAGCTCAACCGATCGACTAACTCATTCACACACTCCCATTTGGTCGAATGGGTCATTTTGATAAGCCATTCAGGTGAATGGTTCATTCTCATGTCCATTCAGCTGTTTAATGCGTGAGTATGGTCCATTCGTGCGAATGGGTCAGACTCATGAGTTTGACTTTATGACCATACCACATATTCTCTGTTTAACTTTGAATAATTGTTATGAACATTTGATCCTCTCATACATGATCATTTTATCTTGAAAAACCTTTGATCACTTCAAACGTGATCTTTTTAAAACATTTTTTCACCTCAAACGTGACCCATTTTTATTTGAAAGCACGTGTGGTCTCCTCAGACGTGACCTTTTGGATGATAAGGTTCCTTATCAACTTCCATGACATAGTCCGATACTAAACAAACTGAAATAGACTAACTTTTTACAGAAATAAAGGGAATAATACTGAAAACTTAAAACTAAAATAGTTTTTTGTGTATTTGTGAGGGTTAACTCCTAAGATGTAATTTTAAGGAATAATTTTTCTGAGAGAGCAGCCTCAAGCATTTAAACCATACGTGGACTAATTCAAGTTGGAATCATACAGGATATTCAAATCATTCAGGACAAGATATTTAAAAGAACTTTGATGCTCTATTCTTGTTTTTCATATGGAGTCAGTTAGCAAATCTAGAAATCATGCTAGTACTCTCAGGTCCCCACACTGATTTGAACTTTCAAGAATTGTAGCCACAATGATTGTTAGTAGACTTGTCCTCTTAAATCCATACACAGACTTTCAACACAGTTTGGTGACAGTTTAAGGTTTGTTTATTTCAACAAGCATTTTGGATCCCACACTTATATGGTAATCAATATTCCTCGGGAGATTTTTGAGCGGTCTCAGGGTATTGTTCAAGAAGAGACTATTCTTAGAACTTTCAAAGAGAAGCCAATCCTCAGGTCAGTGCCCCTCACACCAGAGAGGCGGCAAACAACAATGAGTTCTAGAATATAGATAGATTATGCTTATCCTTAGGTCAGTGCCACCGTACAGCAGAGAGGCACATAACGTATCCTCTTGTTTGAGCATTTTCATTCTTTTTGCACAGATCTCACCAACAACATAGGTTATCAGTTTCATTGTATTTGCATTTTTATGTGCTTTTTCTCATGCTTTGGTCTTACACACACATTTGTGGCATTTATTTTGCTCGTCACCCCTTATTGGAATCTTGTTGATTGTGTTAACCAAGGATAAGGTGTTATCCACAGCTAGTCAAACATATTAGTTTGATCTTGAGATCGCCAAAAAGGTATAGTCATTTATTGTGTTGAATCTACCGACATATCATCTATGGTCTAGCAACCTCTAGGTCTACTTTCTATGTGTTACCTTAGTGATACCTAGCTTATCTATCATATTTCCTTTTATATTACTCAGACTACACAGACTTATACTTGAGCTTTGCATCTTTTTCAATTTTGATTTTTAAAGTCCCAAATGGTTTGTACCTGTGTACTATCATATTCCAAAAATTTAATCGGTATCACACATACAATCTTATTATTATCAGCTTGCCTCTCCTTTTCTCTCGTCCTTTTTTTATATACTGCCCAAACCTATTCTCCCCCAAAAATTATAAAACCATCACGGATTAGCGTTTTAGGATTTTAATAGGCAAGGAAATAAACCAATTGTAATTAAACTAATTAAAATTAATAAAAGACAAGAGAATAAAATTAAATTAAATTAAAAATTGATAAAAGAAAAGAAACTAGACACGACGCATCGGACTATACATGGTCATCTTCAAGAATGACCTCACTTTTCTTTTTAACTCTGCTGACCTCTAACAAATATAAAAAACGTGGTTTGTCAAATGCCTTTGTATAAAGGTCAGCGCGTTGAAAATCTGTATTTATTTTTACCACATCGATTAAGTTCTTTTCAAAGCAATCACGTATAAAGTGATATTTAATTCCGAAGTATTTGGTCTTAGGATGTTGGACCGGGTTTTTAGTGACTGTAATTGCAGCAGAGTTATCAACAAAGATAGGAGTAGAAGAGAAGTTCAAACTGTAATCCCGCATGTGCTGTTGAATCCATATGATTTGAGAACAGCAGCTTGAAGCAGCAACGTATTCGGCTTCACAGGTTGACAATGCAACCGAGGTCTGCTTCTTACACTGCCAGGTTACTAATCTTCTTCCAAAGAACTAACACCCTGCTGATATAGACTTGTAGTTCATCTTGCAGCCACCGTAATCCGAGTCGCTATACGCTACAAGTTCAAAAGTCATCATCATGAGGATACCAAAACCCAAGTGTGGGTGTGCCCTTCAGATAACAAAAAATCCTTTTGACCCCAATTAGATGGTTCACCTTAGGATTTGCCTGATATCGTGAGCATAAACATGTAGCATACATGATATCAGGTCGTGAGGCAGTGAGATACATTGAGAGATCCGATCATCCTTTGGTACATAGTTGCATCTACCAGATCACCCTTCTCATCAGGTGCTACATCATGGTTTGTAGCAAGTGGAGTGCCAGTTGTAGAAGCATTCTCCATGTCAAACCGACTGAGATATACTCTACATACTTGGTCTGATGTAGGAAAATCCTATTTGGTGTCTGATCCACCTATAACCTGAGAAAGAACTTCATCTCCCCCATTGTACTCATCTCAAACTCCGCCTTCATTACTGCTTCAAACTCTCTGCATAATTCTTCGTTCTTGGAACTGAAGATTATGTCATCGACATAGATTTGTACCAGCAATAAATCTCCATCCTTTTCTTTGATAAACAATGTACAGTCAATGACTCCCCTGCAAAAACTTTGTTTCACAAGATGAGTCGAGAGTTTCTCATACCAGGCCCTCAGAGCTTGATGAAGCCCATATAGTGCCTTGTCGAGTTTGTAAACTCTGTCCTGATGATATGGATCCTCAAATCCCCCGGGTTGACTGACATACACTGTCTCTCGAATCTCACCATGAAGGAACGCATTCTTCACATCTAATTGATAAACTTTGATTTTCATATAAGATGCATAGGCAAGAAAGATGCGGATTGCTTCCATCCTTGCCATGGGTGCAAACCCTTCATTATAATCAATACCCTCAACTTGTCAAAAACCCTGAACAACAAGCCGAGCCTTGTTTCTGGTGATCACTCCCTGATCATCTTTCTTGCCTTTCAAGACCCATTTGGTGCGAATGACTTTAGCACCTTTAGGCCTATCCACTAGAGTCCATACACCTAACTTCTTAAACTAAAGAAGTTCTTCCTGCATGGCACTCACCCAAGCCTTATCATTCAGTGCTTCACTAACATACTTTGGCTCAAACTGAAACACAAAACAGTGGTAGGCACCATCGTGAAGGTATCCCTTTTCCATCACAGAGGCATAATCAGCTGAGTACAGCTATTTCTAGTCTGAACCCCTGATCTCACATCTCCTATAACATTATCCAAGGGATGATAGACGTTTAGATGTGAGCTGGGAGTTGTTGGAACTACTACATTAGAATCAAGATTGTGAACATTTGGTTCTGAATCAGAGGCAATAGAAGTCTGAGGTTCCGAAATCTCAGACGCATCACTATGAGATGTTGTGGACTTGTGGTAGGTGGAACCTGTACATCCTGGTTGTTTTGATCATTTTCCATATTTTCTTCATCAGAGGAAGAGTCACTCACATCAAGTGCTCTCCCTGAGTTGGTAGATGATTGACTTTGCGAACTGGATGGTGTTGAGTCTTGAGACGGTGTGTTCAAGACATCATACATCATCTTGTTTGCCAACTCGTCAATAGAAGTAGAAAGAGGAATGTTGAAGGACTTGAAGAAACCATCATAGTCGAAGAAGTAAGCAAGCCCTTTTCTAGTAGGCGGTGTGATGTATCTCTGAACATCAACGTTACACCATATGTTGATACATATGTACCTAGATCCTGATATGAATGTAATATGTCTTGTTTGTCTTATGCTTATGTAATGGTTGGGATATTAATGAAATAAGAATGTTTGTTTGTGATTTATAATATTTAATATTTCATTAATGAGTTGATATTGAATTGGTTATACAGGTCTGTGATTGTTTGAATTGATACACATAATGTTATACTAATGAATGCATTCAAACTTATCAAAATGAAGTTCTCATGCGAATGGCTCATGCGAATGGACCATACGCATGAACAACTTCAGGCGAATGACTTAGTCGCATGACTGAACCAGAAGACTAGATCAGTCGTATGATGTAACATGAGATTGGCTCAGTCGCACGACTGAACACGCAGTCATGCGAATGGATTAACCGCATGGCTCAATCGCACGACTGAACATTACTAATGGTTCAGTCGCCCGAATGAGCAACCCAAATCTATAAATACCACCTATCATGGAAAAACATAAGCATTCATTCCTATTCGACTCCAAACGTACCCTAGCTATCCAGAAGCCTCCAAGTTCGTACTCCAAGTTCATAGAACGCTGCAGATCGATTCCTAATCGATTCTTAACGTTAGATTCAATACCTTATTGTTTCTATGTGCGTTCTCACTGATTGGATCGCCAATCAAATAGGATTCCACACTATTTGGTTTGATTTAAATGTTAATCAGTTTGTATTTTGTTTAAATACAAGATCTTAACAATTGGTATCAGAGCCGGTTACTGCTGGAATGATCTAACAATCATTCTAGCAACCCGAGCTCTTGATTTCTAGATCAAAGTTCAGATCTTGATGTTAAAACCACTTCGTGTTCTTCGTGCCTTGCTCAGATCTTGTTATGTGTGATGCTTCCATGTTAAAATCGAATTCGAAACCACGTTCCTATCACCCTTTTGAATCTGATGATGCCTACTTTATTTCGGTTCATGTTAAATTCGTCAGATTAGGGTTTTGGGCAGCCCTGGTGGCTGCAGATCTGAACATCTGCGTGCAGGCCCGTTCATGCGACTGGGCCATGCGATTGGAGCATTCGTATGTTCAATCGCGCGAATGAGCCATCCGCATTGACTCATCCGCATTTGTTCCAGACCAAAAAAAAAGTCTAGAACAGCTTCTTGCACAGATTTGAAGATGAGTGTGTACCCCTTTATTCATCGGACTTCCAGAATAGGTGAATGTATTTGGTACACGAAAGAGAGAAGAGAAGATGTCAGTAGTTGGTGTTGATTTTGTGGGGTAGTCAGGAGCATCTGACTACTTATGGGCCAATCAAGTTATATTTATCCACACAGAAAGGATTCTGCTTCTTAGGGGGAATCCTTGTATAGAGAAAGTGAAGACGCAATCAAAAAGTGATAATGTGAACCGGTTTCCGATGATGAATCTTCGTGCATGTTGATTTGGTTGATATTGTCAGCTGTGGATTGGAACCTTCAACCTTTTGCCCAATACACCATGTGAAGACGCAAGGAGAGCACAATGTCTATATATTGGGATATGCTGAATGTGAGGGGGAATTTCTGCAGGTGGTGATGTTAATCAAGTTAGCCTGTGTGAAGATTGAAGCAATGGAAAACTATTCGTATCATTATCTGGAAAAATCAGTCATATGGGTAATCTTGCTGCTATGATGGTGTTCTACAAAGTAAAGGAAAGCTATTATGCCTAAATTCATTTTTAGGGATATGGTAGTAACCTGACGGATCAGCAACGTTGGCTAATATGGTTTTTTTTGTTTGATTCTATTGGCAACCAGAGCAAAGATTGACTAAAGATTGTAAGAGGTGTTATCTATTATTCGCAAGCAACGTCCAAGGGGGAATTTGTTGGAGCATATATAGTCATATATAGTGTGTCCGTCGCTTGTCGAATAGTCTAGCCTTAATGTAATACACCTGATATGTTGTAAACACATAAAACTGGGTCATTCGCAGGAGCATATGCGAATGAGACTCAGTCATACGACTGAGCCATGCTAATGGACCAGTCGTGCGACTGAGAGATGCGATTGGGACATTCGTAAGACTGAACCATAAGTATGGTCCAGTCGTACGATTGATCCATACGCATGGTCCAGTCATACGATTGAACCATACGCATGGTCCAATTGCATGAATGGGCCCAGTCACATCTAATATGGGCCGAGGCCTATATATACCAGTTTCAATGTGTAGAGAGAGTAAGGATTCCAGAAGGTTTTTGAGAGGAAGTCTGCCCGGAGCCTAGGGCTGCCGGATTAGAGGGGAGATCATGCTCGATCTTCCCCTTGCCAAGAGTCTTGATTCTTATGTTGTAACGAGCTTGTAATCGTTAGGTTTTATCAATGAAACCATTCAATTATAGTTCGCGTTATCGATTGCCTTTTGGTGTTTGCTGTTATTTATCCTTCCGTCAAGAAGATGCTCGGATGTTTACCGATCCAACCGAGTTAACAATAGATGCTGACTGTCCTACTAGACTACACCCCCTTACTGTTAGAGGATGTTTTCTTCGAGCTAAGTACTCTGGGGACATAAATGCAGGGGTGCTCAACAAGAGCAACCTGTGTCCCCAGTTCAAGTACCTTGCTCACATACTGCTGAAGTGCATAGTGTCCAGGAAGGGAGGATTTGATGAGTTGTCAGATCAGATCCAGAACGCCTATGTAGCGTTGGTGCTGAACCATCCGTTCAGCTTCTCCAGGATGATTTTCACCTACTTAGTGGAGAACATTGAGGGGAAAGGGAAGGAGGGCTTCTGCATGTACGCCCGATTCATGCAGATGATTATAGACCAGAAGCTCCCTTCCCTTCCGAAGGAGAAGGAAGAGGCAGTAGTGCTTGAGGTGATGGATGATACCACCTTAGGTCGGATGAAGGTGTACAGGGGGAAGCAGGTGAAACCCTCTGTCAGGAGACTGTTTGGGCATCTGGTCTGTGAGGACTATGTGGTGCCAGCTCGGAGGAAGTGGCACCACGATGATAGTGATTCTGATGTTGAGCAGATTGCTCTACCCTCGATGACTCTAATGATGATGATAGCGGGGATGCTGGAGATACCATGCCCATTCCATCGAGGGGCACAACGACTGATAGTACACCTCCGGTATCTGCCCCACTGGAGATATAGCAAATTCGGCTGGGTTTCACCAGGATTTTATAACTGGTGAGGATGATGAGGAGTCAGATGAGGAGCCACTGACTAGGACTGTGGGAAGCAAAGTCGTTCCCACAGAACATGGACTCCGGTCGGTTGGTGAACGCCCCAGTGGATCGGGAGAGACTATTGCTGACCTGACCTATGCTCCAGAGCCGTCGAGCCGTGTTCTAGGGGGAGCATCCTCCTCGACAGGATCGAGGAAGAAAACGATGGCTCAACCCCACGGCATGAAGAAAAAGAAGCGCAGACACACCTACATCACCACCTCAGCCACCACCATAACCACCTCTATAGCCACAGCCACCACCACGGCCACCTCCACAGCAACCACTACCATTCCCACACCCCCTACCACTGTCACCACACCACCCACCACTACATATATCCCATCCACCACCATATCATTTACACCTACATCACCACCACTATCATCTAGACCTAACCCAATCTTCACCACTGCCAACACTACTACCACTAGCCACCAAGTCGGGCCATCATCACATCCCACCCACCTATATAGATCACCTCTACCTCCCATTAGGGTAGAGGAACAGCTATCAGCGCTGAACAGTATGGTGATGCGTCTGTTAGCTGCCAATGATAAGAAGACTGCGCAGATTCGTCAGCTGGCAGATCTCACAGTTGCACAGTCCCAGCAAATCTCTCAGCAGGCTTAGCTGATTGAGCAGCAGGCACAGTAAATGGCTGCTCAGAGCGAAGAGATTGCCCAACTCCAAGAGCATAGAGTCATATCAGCAAAGAAGATTCAGGAGTTGGAGGATGCTAAAAAGTCTATCATGCTCAAGCTCAAAGGAACTAAAGATGAGCCTCTGAAGATAAAGGAAGGAAATGATGATGAGGGTGAAGATG
Source organism: Flaveria trinervia (assembly GCA_025506515.1). Classification (NCBI taxonomy): domain Eukaryota; kingdom Viridiplantae; phylum Streptophyta; class Magnoliopsida; order Asterales; family Asteraceae; genus Flaveria; species Flaveria trinervia. The sequence continues at coordinate 51,152,933 of CM046456.1, forward strand.
ATGATGAGGATGAAGATGAAGAGAGTGATGATGATGAAGGGGATGAGGAAGAAAGAACAGAGGCCAGGCAGGAGGATGATGATGATGAAGGAGGAGATGCAACTGCATCAGCCTCAGCTCAGGGTCAAGAAAGAAGATCAAAGAGAAATCAAGACCAACGAGCTTCCTCTTCTGCCTCACCAAGTGATGATCCAGCGATTCAAGATAAAAGTAATGATTAGATGATTATGTATTTGATAGCTTTTGTACTTGAATCATGTATTAAACTTATGTATTTGATGTGTATATTAAGATTAATGTATTTCTATCTTGATTATTAACTAATGTTTGATGTGTTATATGTTTACAACAAGCAAATCCAAACTTTCAAAGGGAGGAATTTGATGTTGCTCCCCTTCAGCAGATCAAGACTCAATTGACTATGATTCTTGATCTGCAAGGGATCATCAGGAGATCTGTGAGTTATACCCCTGAAGAAGGGGATATAATTCATGATCTTTCAAATGAGCAACTGGCTGAAATGTTCAAGCTGAACCCAGATGAGAGCATTAAGGATGCTCCAAATTTTGAGTCTACCAGTGAAGAAGAGCTAAATGACATTGATGAGATAGAGATAGAAGACATCACAGCAGAGCACTATCCTCAGTATGCTGACAACGAGGGAAATGTGGTCCCCAATCTGGGTGAATCCCTAGTCAGTGATACATTTGAGGTATTGGATCAGATGGAGCAGGAGTCTGAGAAGATTGAAGGAAAAGCCCAAGCCTCAAACGACGATGTTGATATCAGAAAGGCAGAATGGACTGCTTGTTTCGAAGAAATCCGAGCCTAACACATAGCTCCTAAACAGAATGTCTACACCAACTCTACAGAGTGAAGAAACATCATAAGGTGTCAGGCAGGATTATTGCGTGGGCACATTTTGAGGATCTAAATGCTTATGCAATATAAAGGGAAAAAGGCAGAGAGTACTTTAGATTTCCACATGATCTAAAGACTCTACCTGGTTTTGAGCTCAACCAGCTGGCGAAATTGAAGTTATTATATGCTGACCCAAGGAAGATGTCAGGGTGGTTTGAGGCTGCCCTAAAGAAAGAGTACCACACCAGGTGGGTCAACTTCAAACCTCAACAACCTACGAGGTATATCAGACGATCTGAAGTTTACTTCATCACTGGTAAGCCCAAGATAGTGTTGAAGTGGAGTCCCCCAAGAACAATGTCTAGAATCCCTCTTAGGGAAATGCCACAGACTTCACTCCACACTTTAAGTGGTGGTACTATGATTGGAGAACCGGGGAGGCGGTCATAGTTCTAAATAAAGAGGGACAAATGGATACCATTAGGGTGTTTGACCCAATGTGGCTCACTAACTTGTCTGATAATGATGTCTACACATTATACAAGTGGCTACTATTCTATGACCCGCAAGATATTGTACAAGCCCTCCAATTCCAAAATGTCATAAGACTCTGCTTTGTGTTTGAGATACATGCAGGAGTCACAAGAGAGGAAAAGTACAAGAAGTATGAAGAGGTGATGCAGAAGGTAAGACATTAGATAGATCTAGGTCCAAGGGGGAGTTTGTTGATACATATGTACCTAGATCCTGATATGAATGTAATATGTCTTGTTTGTCTTATGCTTATGTAATGGTTGGGATATTAATGAAATAAGAATGTTTGTTTGTGATTTATAATATTTAATATTTCATTAATGAGTTGATATTGAATTGGTTATAGAGGTCTGTGATTGTTTGAATTGATACACATAATGTTATACTAATGAATGCATTCAAACTTATCAAAATGAAGTTCTCATGCGAATGGCTCATGCGAATGGACCATACGCATGAACAACTTTAGGCGAATGACTCAGTCGCACGACTAAACCAAAACACTAGATCAGTCGTATGATTGTAACATGAGATTGGCTCAGTCGCACGACTAAACATGCAGTCATGCGAATGGATCAACAGCATGGCTCAATCGCACGACTGAACATTACTAATGGTTCAGTCGCCCAAATGAGCAACCTAACCTATAAATACCACCTAATTCGTGGAAAAACATAAGCATTCATTCCTATTCGACTCCAGACGTACCCTAGCCATCCAGAAGCCTCCAAGTTCGTACTCCAAGTTCATAGAACGCTGCAGATCGATTCCTAATCGATTCTTAACGTTAGATTCAATACCTTATTGTTTCTACGTGTGTTCTCACCGATTGGATCGCCAATCAAATAGGATTCCGCAATATTTGGTTTGGTTTACACATTAATCAGTTTGTATTTCGTTTAAATACAAGATCCTAACACCATACCTCTACTTGACCCGTTGAGTTGTTGTAAACCCTCTTGTTTGGTTTGTTGTATCCTAGAAAAATCCCTTCATCAACTTTCTCACTAAATTTTCCCTCCTGAGTCTTCTTCAGCAGGGTGCACGGAGCGCCAAACGACTCGAGATACTCTATGTTAGGTTTACGTCATTGTAATAACTCGTAGCACGTTTTTCCATGGCGTTTCACTACCAGAACTCGATTAAGCATGTAACACGCATTTGTCACTGCTTCATTCCAGAATTGAATAGGCAGTTTCGAGTCTGCCAGCATAGTATGTGCCATCTCTATCAAGCTGCGATTCTTCCGTTCAGCAACCCCTTTCATCTGAGTAGTGTAGGCAGAGGTGAATTGATGCATAATTCCCTTTTCCTTGCAATAGGCCTCCATCCACTGATTCTTGAACTCGGTTCCGTTGTCTGAGCGCATCTGTCATACCTTAAGCTTGTATAGGGATTCTAGTGTAGTTACTAATTCCTTGAAGGATTCAAATGTTTCTAATTTGGATTTCAAAAACATTACCAAGAGAATCTTGAGTAGTCATCAGTAACTACATAGCAATACAAGTCACCTGCGATGCTCTTGTACTGACTGGACCAAACAGATCCATGTGAAGGAGCTCAAGAGGAAGTTCTATAGAATGAACTTTCTTTTCCTTATGAGACTTCTTCTTCTGTTTGCCCTTTTTGCACGCAACACAGAAATCCGGGAGTTGGAAGTTTTTGACATTTACTCTCCTCACTAGATCATTCTGGACCAAGTGATTCATCTTCCTCAGATTTATGTGTCCCACTCTCCTATGCCAAGAGATGGAATCCTTTTCAGTAGCTTTGGACAAGAAGCACTGAACTTCATGATCCGTTATGGAGGCATTTGAGAGATCCAAAACATAAAGATCATTATATCTTAAAGCTGACATTAGGATTTGGTCCTCTGGGATCACTTAGTCCTTCTTCAGAACGTAGCATTTGTTATAGTCAAAGACTACTTTGAATCCTTTATCACATATTTGAGAAACTGAAAGCAAGTTATTTTGTAGTTGTTGGACGTAGTTTACCTTAACAAACTTAACTTTCTCATTCCCCACTTCCCCTTGGGCTGTGATGTACCCGCCTTTGTTTCCAGCAAATGAAACATGCGCTCCTTAATTTGTCTGAAGTTTGATAAGAGAGCTATGTTCCCTGACATGTGCCTGGATGCTCCGCTATCTACAATCCATGTGTTAGTCTCAGCACTATAGCGAACACCCTGCACATTCAATGAAAACATTAATTCATGTTAGGAACCCAAGCCTTCACTGGCTTGGGTTTCCCCGAGGCATCACACATCATAAACTCAAACCATTGACCATTTGAGGTTGAGGGAAGCCCAAATTGCTGTTTGTTCTCATTTTCAGACACTGAGACAGACTTTTCTTTCCATAGACCAGCTTTGTGTAGGGCTTGTTTGTGATAAACAGACGAATGGCTGATGGATTGAACTACGGGTTCACTAGCCCTTTTAGGAGGTGTCACTGAGTTCCTCTTAAAAGAGCTAGGTGTAGGTGTAGTTTTCCTCCTTGGTGTCTGATAATAAGGACAATAAGATGCTATGTGACCATACTCTCCACAATTATAGTAGGATCTGCTTTCAACTTTACGGTTTATATATTTTGGTGGAGATGTAGATGTCACACAGTTGACCTTATTATGTTTGGATTGAGACACTTCTTTGTTAGATGTATGAGTTGGTTTTACAAACTTAATTGCTTTACCTGGTTTTACATCTTTTATTTCTTGTTTACCTAGACTATGACATGACACTCGTGATTGATTAGGTTTTATAGTCCTTTTAGGTTCTGATTTGACTTTGATTGACCCTGACTTTAACTAACCTTTTCAAACTCAATTTCTAGGTTAACACAAGGCATCTTTTCTTTTGCCTTTGAAGTGGCCTCCTTTTGTTTAGCGTCAGATTCATTTGATTTACTTACTGAATCTGGATCACTAACAAGAGGAGTGGACACCATGTGATCCTGATGGGGTTATTGTTAATCAGTTTACTTTGGTGTTAATCAAGTCTTAGGTGGTGGTGGAATAACTTTGTATCCCAATCCCTCCCCATTGTTTCTCTCTTTCACTAAGTGTTGGACAATGTGTGATGAGCTTGTCCACCTGTGTAGTTTTTGTTTTAAAGAGTTGACTTCTACTTCTAAAACTGCTTTTTGCTTCTTAGTGTCCTCTAGGGAGTTCAGATACTACCTAATCTCATTTGCTTGGTTAAAGGCAACTACCTCGGTTTCCCTAAGCTATTTATTCAATAGGTCTATATTTTCCTTGTAACCGTGCTCGTTTTGTTTTAACACTCTATTTGCCTCAGTGCATAGTTCTAGGTCCTTTACTAAGCTATCATTATGATCTAATAATCTAGCAAATTTTAAATCTATACTTTCTCTGAATTTATTACAATCTAAACAAGGATGATTATTAACAGCTAGTCAGTAGTACTTACCTGAGATATTGAAGATGAATCAGCCATGAGTGCAAAATCTGTTGATTCTGGTTCTAGTGATTCTGACATTGATGCAGATTTTTTTTCTTCAGGCAGGTGGTTGACCACAGGTGCAGTGTCTTCAGAATTTGACATCGCAAGCTCTACTGCTATGTGTTAGGATCTCAGCATCTAGTTTGATCGATTCGAATGATTTCAGCAGCGGAATAGAGTACCAACTAGCACAATTCGAGCACGAATACCAAAGATATAGCAATGACATAATTAGTTATAGAGAGAGAAAGTTTCTGCAAAAGGAATATTTCATTCAATCACATGCTTTGGCATGGCTTTCGCAAATTTACAATTTAGGTCATTCTTCCTTATATAAGGAAAAATGACGTAGGCTGATGTACTTGATAGTGACATCTAACCGTTATTTAACAAACTACTGAAACACTAAAACTACTGAAGATGTCTAACAGCTGACATCTTCTTACAAGAAGATAAGTGTTTACTTATTACAAAACTACTGATAAGAAACTACTGAAACTTCAATGACTGAAGAACAAGCTCTTCAGTCGTTTTACAAAATTACTAAAAGCAAAAACATAAAACTACTGATAAACACAACTACTAAAGAAGTACTCTTCAGCTGTTGTGACAAACTACTGAAACTTCAGCACTTGGTCTTCAGACTTGAACTTCAGACGCTTCATCAGCTGATGACTTCAGTAGATGTCATAAGTTGATGTCTTCAGTCTTTGTCTTCAGACTTTGTACATTAGTTGTTGATCTTCAGCACTTGTGGACTCTTCAGCTGTTGGACTTCAGTACTTTGGTCTTCAGCTTCAGCACTTGTATTCTTCAGCTATTGACCTTCAGTACTTTGGTCTTCAGCTTCAGCACTTGTGTTCTTCAGCTGTTGACCTTCAGTACTTTGGTCTTCAGCTTCAGCACTTGTGTTCTTCAGCTGTTTGACTTCAGCACTTTAGTCTTCAGCTTTAGCACTTGTGTTCTTCAGCTGTTTGACTTCAGCACTTTAGTCTTCAGCTTCAGCACTTGTGTTCTTCAGCTGTTGACTTCAGCACTTTAGTCTTCAGTTGTTTAAGTCTTCAGTACTTGATCTTCAGCTGTTGAAGTCTTCAGCACTTGTTGAACTACTGATGAAGCCTTCAGCAGTTGTTGTGATATCATGTGGGACTTAGAGGTCTTCTGATCATGGCTCATTGGTTCTTTTGGTCCAACACTATGTCTCCCTCACTAGCATAATCGTCATCAATGTCCTCCACATTAGCTATGTTGGACTCTCCCGGTGAGACAAACTGGAAGCTCCAGTCCTATCCTTCATCCTCATTAGCAGTCAAGGCTTTGGGGTCCGTGCTTGATGAAGTAGAACTGCTAGATGTGGCTTTGTCCTGATGATGAAATGACGAGAAAGGATTGCCATTCCTAGTCTTCTTTGGCTTTACACACTCCCTCTTGAAGTGTCCCTTCTCACCACAGTTGAAACAAGTTATCTTTGACTTGTCGAAGCCAAAGGTTGTGTCCTTGGTAGCAACCAAGTTCTGTCCGGTCTTTTTTACAAACTTTTTAGCTCGTCGGACAGCACTTGCCAAAGCCCACATTATGTCCATTCTTTCCAACTCCATTTTGTCCACCTGTTCATAATCTTCATCTGCCAGGTGACAATTTCCTATATTTCCAGCAACTAGTCCATCATAGGAGTGGACTACAGCAGCTAAGAGGTCCATTTGTTCTTTGGCCACCTCAACATTCACATTACCGAAGTTGTCGATTTTCAGTTTTGCTGCATTAGCTTCAGGTATCGTATACTAGGTGCGAGACGACCCTGAAGTTGACGGTTGTGCTGGAATTGCTGCGCTTGAGACGAAAGCAGTTTGCAGTGGTGCTCCAGATGTCTTGACCGGAGGAGTTGCATTGTAGAGTGCAGGATTTTGATCATAGTTGGTCTTTTGGACTCTATACTTCATCCTAAGCTCCTCTTCTCTCAGTTTCAGAATGAAGTCATTTATATCTAACTTCGAGAGCATCCCATTCTGTTTGAGATTCGAGACGAAGAAAGCCCATTTCTCCGGTAGTCCATGAGCAAAGTTGGATACCTTATCCCCATCGATGTAGTTACTCCATGAGTGTGCATCTCACTCATCAAGTGGTAGAATCTGTCAATCACATCATCCAGGCCTTCCTTTCCCATTGAAGAGAAGTTGTCAAACTCCTTCTTCAAAGCTTTGGCCTTAATGGCCTTGAGTGAGGCATTTCCGTCATACCTCTTCTCCAACGCATCCCATAGTTCTTTGCTTGAGTATACTCCGAGTACTGATGGAAGATATCCTTCAGAATAGACTGAGTGAGCAAAGCGTAGACTTTCTTCTCAGCGTTGTGTTTTACCTTCTGTGCATCCGACATGCCACTTAGAGTAAGTTTTACTCCGTCAGCTCCAACTGGCATGTTGTACCCCGACTCTATTGCCTCCCACAATTTGTATCTACTCCATTCAAGTAGATTTCGAAACGTTTCTTCCATTATGGGTAGTCGTCTAACGTTATAAGCTTTGAGGGATTATTGTGAATTCCCACTTTGTTCTCCAACAGCAGTAGATTTTGAATACGTGTATCTCTACTTGCTGTGTATGCTGAAAACTGGTCCTCCATTTCACTTAACTTTACTATTAAACAAACTGCTGATGTATGCGAATGAAGGTATGTGATTGGCCTTATTCGGGCGATTGAAAAAATGCGGATGGTTCAATCGTGCGACTGAACAAATGCGGATGAGTCCGTCGGCCGAATGAACTGATGCGGTTGAACAGTCCGAATAGGGTTCTCAGTCGTACGAATGAGGGTACGAATGAGTCCAATCATGCGGTTGGAGAATGCAAATGAACTCAGTCGTGCGATTGAGCCAATCGTGCGACTGAACTTGTTGAAGTTTGATAATTCATAGGTTAAACGTGTTTTGGCTGTAAAAACTCGAATTTTAACAAACCCTAATCGCCGTATGCCGGAAAAACTAAAATTTTAGGTCAGGAAATGTCTAAGACTCTGTTAGACACAAAAGGATTGCGTTTTTGATGAAAAACACAATTTTTGTATCAAAACTATTGAATCAACATGTAATCAAGAGCCAAAGCTCTGATACCACTTGTTAGGATCTGGTATTTGAACGAAACACCAACTGATTATGTGTTAAGCCAAACAAATAGTGCGGAATCCTATTTGATTGGTGATCCAATCACTGAGAATGCACTAGACATAATAATGTATTGAATCTAACGTCAAGAATCGATTAGGAATCGATCTACAGTGTTCTATGAACTTGGAGTACGAACTTAGAGGCTTCTGGAAGGCTAGGGTACGTCTAGAGTCGAAGTGGATTGAATGTTTTTGTTTTTCCACGAATTAAGTGGTATTTATAGGTTAGGGTTGTTCATTCGGGCGACTGAACCATTAGCATGGTTCATTCGTGCGATTGAGCCATGCGGTTGATCCATTCGCACGACTGAGTGTTCAGTCGTGCGACTGAGTAAGTCGCATGAAGTTTTTCAGGCGTGTGGACTATTAAGGCGCATGGACACTCAGTCGCATGCCCATTCGGATGCATGACCACTGTTTGGGCGAATGGTCCAGTTGGACGCATGAGAACTTCACTTAACCAAGTTTGAATGTATTCATTATTATAACATTATGTATATCAATTCAAACAATTACAAACCTATATAATCTAGTCAATATGCGTTACCCAACTCAGTAATGAAATATTAAACATTATAAATCACAACCAAACATTATTATTTCATTAAGTACCCAATATTACATAAGTGCAAGACATTCAAGACATATTACATTGAAATCAGGATCTAGGTACATATGTGTATCAATAAAGATAGTGAAAAAGAGGGGGAATCATTGGGTTTATATGAGAAAAGGATCTAAGACAAAGTTAATGAAAGAGGATAAACTTTGAAATCCGGAAGTCGGTCCCCCCTCTAAATAAAGTAGTTTTCTTTTGCCCAGAAAGTAGTTTTCTTGGAAGTCGATAAATCTTCCGAAGGTTATTTTGCTTCGGAAGTTCTTGAATAAAAGCTTCCGAAGGCAAATTGACTTCAGAAGATATTTCAAAGATTTTTGAGAATTTTGCTGCGAAAGAGAAATTTGTTTTCGGAAGAAAATTGTTCTTATAAAACATACAAGTCGTTAAGTTTATTTTAGCTTCGAAAGATATTTCAAAATTTTCTTCTGAAGGTAAATTGACTTAACTAGATATTTGTTTGCTAAGACATAAGTTTCTTCTGAAGGTAATATCAAATCTTCCGAAGGATAAAGAGATCAAATTTTTCAAAAATTAAGGAATGTCTTTTAAAAAGATTTTACTTCCAAGGAGAACCAAGGGCTTATGAAGGTGATAAAAATAGATAGCTTAGGACATATAGGTTTAAAAATAATATGATTAAGTTTTAAGAAAAGCTACTCAAGTTAATCATCCCAATAGTTAATACAAGATATTTAAATCTTTGTTCATCAAAAGTTTTGGTGAACAAATCAACATATTGTTCATTTGTGTTAACTTGACTAGTTTGATTAATCCCTTCTCAAAGTTATCTTTAATTAAATGATCCTGATATTGATGTGCTTTGTCCTTTAGTGCTACACAGGATTTTCTACGATTAGATAGCACTATTGTTGCCTATATGGATGGGAGTCTCCTTGAAGTTGAATCCATAGTCCAGCATCTGATTTTGAATCCAAAGTACTTGAGTACAGCAGCTTGTAACAGCAATGTATTCAGCCTCAACAGTTGATTCAGACACACAAGATGTTTCTTACAGTGCCAGGAGACTATCCTTCCACAAGAAAATTGACATCCCCATGATGTAGACTTTGCAGTCATATTGTAGCCACCATAGTCATTATCTGATAAAGCATAAAGATTAAAGTCATAGTCTTTGGATCAAAAGGCCAAGGATAGAGCACCTTTGAGATATATTAGAATCTTTGACAGTGATTAAGTGTGACATCTTGGGGTTGGCTTTGATGTCTTGCCCAGATGGATGTAGCAAACATGATATAGGCCTATAGTGTGAGGTACATAAGAGGACCCATCATGCCTTGAAGAGATGATATCAACACACTCTCCTTAAGATTAGGCCTAAGGGAGTGGTTTCTAGCTAGGGTGTCTTAGCAACCTTACAATCAATCATGTGAATCTTGAAGTATGTTGAAATCATTAGTCGACTTATGAACCATGCCAATGTTCAACTTGCTCATTTAAGTCCTAGAAAGAAATTGGTTTCCCCCATGGCATCATTTCAAAACTTATTTTTCATAAGCTTTCAAAGTCTTTGTAGTGCTTTGATTAGTGGACCCAAAGATAATATCATTTCCAAATACTTGACTAGCATAATGTCATCTCCATCCTTTGATGAAGAGATTTCTTAAATATACCCCTCTTGTAGCCATGTGACAGAGATACTTGATATGGTCTGTTGATACATGTATGTCCCTAGATCGTGATATGTGATGTAATAGATCTTGTTTGGTATGATTAATGAACTGATATTGATAGTCTGTTGGTTATAATGTTTAATAGTTCATTAATGAGTCGTAAATGAATTGATTGGGTTTATGATTACTTGAATGATTACATATAATATTATATTAATTAACTAAAACATTCAAACTTAACTTAATGAAGTTCCCATGCGAATGGCTCATGCGAATGAACCATACACATGAAGAACTTCACACGATTGACTCAGTCGCACGACTGAACCAGGAGACTGGATCAGTCGTACGACTGTAACATAAGATTGGCTCAGTCGCACGACTGAACATCGAATGAACTCAGTCGCACGAATGAACACTCAGTCGCACGAATGAACCAACCGCATGGTTCAATCGCACGACTGAACCAAACTAATGGTTCAGTCGCACGATTGAATAGTGCCAACCTATAAATACAACTCATTCGTGAAAAACAGGGACATTCGATCAAGTACGATTCAAGTCGAACCCTAGCCGTCCAGAAACCTTCCAAATCGTTCTCCAAGTTCATAGAACACATTAGATCGATTCCTTATCGATTTCTAACGTTAGTTTCAATCCTTGATTGATTCTTCGTGTGTTCTCACTGATTGGATCGCCAATCAAATAGGATTCCGCACTATTTGATCGGTATACACGTGATCTCTAGGTATTTCAGTCGAATACCAGGTCCTAACAAGTGGTATCAGAGCTATTGGCTCTTGATTACGTGTTGATTCAATCAAGATTGCATAAAAGTTTGTGTTTTTACACTAAAAACGCAATCTTTGGCATCAAAAGTGATCTTGGAAGTTCCCTGCTCATCGACGTTTGGTTTCTACGGACTCAGGCGATTAGAACTTGTGAAATTTCGAATTTTTACGGCTGAAACCCGTCAAACCTAGAAATTTTCGCAAAACAGCAGCTTCATCGCACGACTGACTCATTCGTACGACTGGACTCCATTCGCATTGCTCATACGCACGATTGGACCTAGTCGCACCTTCATTCGGCCGATTGAACCGTTCGTTCGCATAGCTCATACGCACCAGATTCATTCGCACGACTGAACCAATCGCCCAGTTCATTCGCACGATTGAACCAATCGCAGAGCTTATACGCACGATTAGCTCATTCGCATCCTTCAGTCGCATCAGTGAAAGTTTGTTTGATTAGATTATAAGTTTATTCATCATGGAAGATCAGATGTCAGCCTTTACTGCTGGGAAGGACTCAAGGATACAGAATCTGTTGTTGCTTGAGAGTGAGGTGGGGAATCACAATAAACCACCAAAGCTTGACTTTAGATGAGTTTCCCCACTGGAAACAACGTTTTGAGATCTACCTTAATGGAGTAGATCCTAATCTGTGGGAAGCCATTGAGATAGGTTATAGTACACCAGTGGGAGCTGATGGAGTTAAACTAACATTAAGCGGGATGACAGACGCACAGAAAGTAAAGTACAATGCAGAGAAAAGAGTTTATGCATTGATCACTCAGTCTATCCCCAAAGACATATTCCACCAGTATTCGAGAACAAGCAGTCCAAGAAACTGTGGGATGCGCTAGAGAAGAGATATGATGGTAATGCATCATTGAAGGCAATCAAGGCAAAGGAGTTAAAGAAGGAATTCGATAACTTCTCATCAATTGGTAATGAAAGTTTGGACGAAGTCATAGATAGATTCTACCACTTGATGAGCGAATTGCATACACATGGAGTGGCTACTACCATGGAAGAAAAAGTAAGCAACTTCGCAGACGGGTTGCCTGATAAGTGGGCTACATTCGTGTCTAACCTGAGACAGAATGGAATCCTTGTAAAGCTGGATATAAATGACTTCATTCTTAAGTTGCGAGAAGAAGCACTAAGGATGAAGTATAGAGCTCAGAAGTCTTCGTACACACAAAATCCAGCTTTATACAACGCCACGCCTCAAGCTAAGACATCTGGAGCACCCCTCCAGACTGCTTTTGTGTCTAGCTCGTCAGGTCCCTCACATGCTTCTCCTTCTGGATCAGACACGTCTGGGTCATCATGTACCCATCATATTGGATCAGAAGCAAACGCTACCAAACTGAAGACGAGAACTTCGGTAATGTGACCGTGGAAGTAGCACGAGAGCATATGGATCTCTTAGCAGCAGTGGTTCATTCATATGATGGACTTGTTGCTGGGAAGATTGGAAACTGCCATCTGGCAGATGAGGACTACGAGCAGGTGGATGAGATGGAGCTTGAAAGAATGGATATAATGTGGGCCTTAGCAAGTGCTGTTCGGAGGGCGAAGAAGTTTGTGAAAAAGACTGGACAGAACTTGGTTGCTACTAAGGACACCACCTTTGGCTTCGACAAGAGTAAAGTGACCTGCTTTAACTGTGGTGAGAAGGGGCACTTCAAACGAGAATGTGTCAAGCCAAAGAAGACGGGGAATGGGAACCCGTTCATCATTTACTCGCCAGGACAAGCAACCCTCTAATTCTACTTCATCAAACAAGGATCCAAAAGCACTAACTGCTCATGATGATGAAGGACAGGATTGGAGTTTCAGGTTTGTCTCACCAGGAGAATCTAACATTGCCAGTGTCGAGGATATTGACGATGATTCTGCGAGTGAAGGTGATATAGCAGTTGAAATTGCAATGTCACATAGTGAAGAAGAAACAACTGCAGCCGAGGTCAGCTACAAGCCAATGAGGAAGTTTCCACATCAGAGACAGAAAAGCCAGAGTCGACAGAACCAGAATCATCTGATGCGGCACTGATGGCTAATACTTCTGAACCAACTCAGGTAAGTACCACTGACCAAATTTTTAATAACCATGCTTGTTCTGATTGTGACACGTTTAGGAATAGCATAGATGAAAAATTTGCTAGGTTATTAGATCATAATGATAACTTAGTAAAAGATTTACGTCTGTGCACTGAGGCAAATAGAGTACTAAAACAAAATGAGCATTGTTATAAAGAAAAGATAGACCTATTGACTAACAACTTAGGGAAACCGAAGTAGTGGCTTTTAACCAAGCAAACGACATTAGGTACTATCTTAACTCCTAGAAGACACTAAGAAACAAAAGGCAGTTCTAGAAGTCGAAGTTAATTCATTAAAACAGAAACTGCATAGTTGGACTAGCTCTTCACACATAGTTCAACACTTAGTGAGAGAAAGGAATAACGGGGAGGGATTAGGCTACAAAGTGGTTCCACCACCACCTGAGACCTTGATGAACACCAAGTCTAGACCAGTAAATAATAACCCCATCAAGGATCATGTGGTGACCACTCCTCTTGTTACTGATCCAGACACCTCATGTTCATCTACTGAATCTGGTAAGAAACAAAAGGAGGCCACTTCAAAGGCAAAGGGTAAATTGCCATGTGTTAACCTGGAAAATGAATTTGAAAAGGTTAATTTAAAGTCAGGGTCAAATAGAGTCAAATCAGAACCTAAAAGGACTTCAAATGTTACTTTTCACATGCTTCAAGTCAAAAACCAGTTAACCAAAAAGTAAAACAGGTTAAATCAGTAAAGTTTGTTACACCAGAGAAAAACATCAACATCCAAGAGTCAAAAACTAAAGTGATTGATGTTACTAGAGTGTCACGCACTTCTCCACAAAGAAAGTCTACTCATAAAGTTGATAGCAGGTCATGCTACAACTGTGGAGAATGTGGACACATTGCTTCCGACTGTCATTTCTATCAGACACCTAGGAAGAAGATTGATCTTCTGGACTCTAGACCTAGGTCTTCTAAGCGGAGTTCTCTAACTCCACCTAGAAGAGCTAGTGAACCTAAAGTCCAACCTGTAAGCCAGACGACTGTTTATCATAAACAGGCATTGCACAAATCTGGCTTATGGAAAGAAAAATCCACCCTCGTGTCTGATACTGATAACAAGAAGGAACCTGAGCTACCCTCACCTTCTAAGGGTCAATGGGTGGAGTTTATGATGTGATGCCTCTGGGAAACCCAAGACAGTCAAAGCTTGGGTTCCTAACCTAAACTGATTCTTTACTTTGTATGTGCAGGGTGTTCGATATAGTGCTGAGACTAACACGTGGATTATAGACAGCGGAGCATCCAGGCACATGACAGGAAATAGCGCCCTTTTATCTAACGTCAAACAAATAAAAGGAGGGCATGTTTCCTTTGCAGGAAACAAAGGAGGCTATATCACAGCTCAGGGAGAAGTGGGAAATCAGAAAGTTAAGTTTGATAAAGTGAACTACGTTCAACAACTTCAGAACAACTTACTTTCTGTTTCCCAAATCTGTGATAAAGGATTTAAAGTCATCTTCGATAACAGAAGTGTTACGTGCTGAAGAAAGAATATATGATCCCAGAGGACCAAGTTCTGATGACTGCTTCAAGATATAAAGACCTTATGTCTTGGATCTGTCAACAGCTGCCACAACGGATCATGAGGTTCAGTGTTTCTTATCTAAAGCTACTGAGAAGGATTCCATCTCCTGGCATCGGAGAATGGGACACATTAGTCAAAGGAAGATGAATCATTTGATTCAGAAGGATTTAGTTAGAGGAGTGAATGTCAAGAACTTCCAACTTCCTGACTTTTGTGTAGCTTGCAAGAAAGGCAAACAGACAAAGAAGTCTCATAAGGAAAAGAAAGTTCATTCAATAGAACTTCCTCTTGAGCTTCTTCACATGGATCTGTTTGGTCCAGTTAGTACAAGGAGCATTGCAGGCGACGCGTACTGTTATGTGGTCACTGATGACTACTCAAGGTTCACTTGGGTAATGTTTCTGAAATCAAAATCAGAAACTTTGGAGACATTCAAGGAATTAGTAACCACACTGGAATCACTCTACAAGCTCAAAGTTCGACAAATACGCTCAGACAACGGGACAGAATTCAAGA
This sequence comes from Flaveria trinervia, assembly GCA_025506515.1. NCBI lineage: Eukaryota > Viridiplantae > Streptophyta > Magnoliopsida > Asterales > Asteraceae > Flaveria > Flaveria trinervia. The sequence goes on from CM046456.1 coordinate 51,168,166, forward strand.
ATCAAGGGATGGAGGCATACTGCAAGGAAAAGGGAATTGTGCATCAATTCACTTCTGCCTACACACCTCAGATGAATGGCGTTGCTGAGAGAAAGAACAGGAGTTGATAGAAACAGCCCGGACTATGCTGGCAGACTCGAAACTGCCTATCCAATTCTGGAACGAGGCAGTGGCAAATGCGTGCTATACACTGAACCGAGTCCTAATAGTCAAGCGCCACGGAAAGACATGTTATGAGCTACTTCAAAGACGCAAACCGAATTTGGAGTATCTTGAACCTTTTGGCGCACCGTGTACACTTCTGAAGAAGACACAAGAAGGAAAATTCAGCGAGAAGGCAGTTGAAGGAATTTTTCTAGGATACAACATACCGAACAAGCGAGTTTACAATAACTCAACGGGTCTTGTAGAAGTGTGGTGTAATGTCGACGTTCAGAGATATACCACACCACCTACAGGCAAAGGACCTGCATACTTCTTCGATTATGATGGATTCTTCAAATCCTTCAACATCCCTCTCTCTCCCTCGGATGATGAGTTAGCTACTAGGATGATGTATGATATTCTAAATACTCCATCCAGCACACAGGGAGAGTCATCTACTCAGTCAGAAGGGGTAGTCGATGAAAGTGACTCCTCCTCTGAAGATGAAACTGAAGCAGATGACCAGAACAGTCAGGAGGAACAGGTTCCAGTTCCTGAAAGTCCACAAGCATCCACAAGTGATGCACCCTCGACTTCGGAACCTCAAACTCCAACCTCCTCAGATGCAGACCAAAATGTTCACAATCTTGGTTCGGAGGTGACTGTGCCGACTACTCCAGGATCACGACTAAACGTCTATCATCCCTTGACAATGTTATTGGAGATGTCCGATCAGGAGTACAAACCCGAAATCAGCTATACTCAGCTGATTACGCCTCAGTTATGGAGAAGGGTTACATTCATGATGGTGCTTATCGATGTTTTGTCTCGCAGGTTGAGCCAAAATATGTCAGTGAAGCACTAAATGATGAGGCGTGGGTGAGTGCCATGCAAGAAGAACTTCTGCAGTTTAAGAAGTTAGGTGTATGGACTCTGGTTGATAGACCTAAAGGTGCTAAAGTCATTGGCACCAAATGGGTACTAAAATGTAAGAAGGATGACCAAGGAGTCATTATCAGGAACAAAGCTCGACTGGTGGTTCAAGGTTTTCGCCAAGTCGAGGGGATTGACTATAATGAGGTGTTTGCACCGTGGCAAGGATGGAAGCTATTCGTATCTTCCTTGCCTATGCCTCGTACATGAAGATTAAAGTCTACCAATTAGATGTGAAGAGTGCATTCCTTCATGGAGAAATCAGGGAAACAGTCTATGTAAGTCAACCCGAGGGATTTGAAGACCCTTATCATCGGGATAGAGTTTACAAGCTCGACAAAGCTTTATATGGGCTTCATCAAGCTCCTCGAGCTTGGTATGAGAAACTCTCGACTCATCTTGTGAAACACGGCTTTCGCAGGGGAGTCATTGACTGTACACTGTTTATTAAAGAAAAGGATGGTGACCTACTGCTTGTACAGATATATGTTGATGACATAATCTTCGGGTCAAAGAACGAAGAGTTATGCAAAGAGTTTGAAGCAGTGATGAAGAAAGAGTTTGAGATGAGTGCGATGGGGGAGATGAAGTTCTTTCTCGGGTTACAGGTGGATCAAACACCTAATGGGATCTTTCTACATCAGACCAAGTATGTAGGAGACATTCTCAGTCGCTTTGACATGGAGAATGCTTCTGCTGCTGGGACTCCACTTGCTACGAATCATGATATAGCACCTGATGAGAATGGAGATCTTGTAGATGCCACTATGTACCGAGGAATGATTGGATCTCTCATGTATCTCACTGCCTCAAGACCTGATATCATGTATGCTACATGTTTATGTTCCAGATATCAGGCTAAACCTAAGGTCAATCATCTGATCGGGGTCAAAAGGATCTTTCGCTATCTAAAGGGTACACCCACACTGGGGTTGTGGTATCCTCATGATGACGATTTTGAGCTCACAGCGTATAGTGACTCGGACTATGGAGGCTGCAAAATGAACTACAAGTCTACATCAGCAGGGTGTCAATTCTTTGGGAGAAGATTAGTTACATGGCAGTGTAAGAAGCAGACATCGGTTGCATTGTCAACCTGTGAAGCCGAATATGTTGCTGCTGCAAGTTGCTGTTCCCAATCATTTGGATTCAACAGCAAATGCGGGATTACGGTTTGAAATTCTCGTCTACTCCTATTTTTGTTGATAACTCTGCTGCAATTGCAGTAACCAAAAATCCGGTTCAACATCCTAAGACCAAACACATCGGTATTAAATACCACTTCATAAGAGACTGTTTTGAAAAGACCTTAATAGATGTGGTTAAAATTAATACTGATTTTCAACGTGCTGACCTCTATACAAAAGCTTTGATAAACCACGTTTTCAATACTTGCTAGAGGTCAACGGCGTTAAAAAGAAAAGTGAGGTAATTCTGATGAGAATAATGTGTAGTCCGATGTAGTTTCGTTAAAGTTTATTTTATTTTTGTTATCTGTTTTTTTTCTTTTTTTGTCTGTTATATTTAAATCATGTTATCTTGCTGTTTATTAAAATCCAAAAATAATTAAATCCGAAATGATTTTAGTATTTTAGGGGGAGAATATGTCAGCAAGTTAATATTAAAAAAAAAAATAGGGAGAAGGGTAACTAGCTGAAATAAGGTAGATTGTGTCTGTGATACTGATTCAATACCTTTGGAATATGATAGTACACAGGAACAAATCAAGAGGGATTTTAAAATTTAAGGTTTGAAAAGATGCAAAAGTTCAAAGTATAAGTCTGTGTAGTCTAAGCAATATAAAAAGGGAAAATGATAGAAAACTGGCAACTCCTAAGGTGACACAGAGAAAGTAGACTTAGAGGCTGCTAGACCACAAATGATATGTTGGTAGATTCAACACAATAGACAATTAGACCTGATTGGTGATCTCAAGATCAAACTAAGTTGTTCAACTGACTGTGGGTTCCATCTTATCACTGGTTAACACAATCAAATATATTCCAATAAGGGGTAATGAGCATTTAAATGCCACAAAAGTGTGCGGATGACCATAATTAGAGCAAAGCAAGAAAAAATGAAAGACAAATGCAATAAAGCTAATGACTCATGTTGTTGGTGCATATTGTGTCAAATAAAATAAGCTGCTCTAACAAGGAGATAGGTTGTGTGCCTCTCTGCTGTGCGATGGCACTGACCTGAGGATAAGCATAACCTAGATATTCTAGAATTCATTGTTGTTTGCCGCCTCTCTGCTGTGCGATGGCACTGACCTGAGGACAGGCTTCTCTTTGAAAGCTCTAAGAATAGTCTCTTCTTGTAATAATACCCGTAGACCGCTCAAAACCTCTGAGGAATGTTGATTACCATATAAGTGTGGGATCCACAAATGTTAGCTGAAATAATTAAACCTAAATCAGTCACCAGTCTGCGTCAAAAGTCTGTGTATGGATTTAAGTGGACAAACATACTGACAATCTTAGTGGCTACATTCTCAAGAGTTCAAATCAATGTGAAAATCTAAGAGTTTCAGTATGATTTCCTTAAGTTGCTAACGACTCTGGATGAACACCGAGAATTTAAGCATCAAAAGTTTTAATAACAAGTCCCAAAATGATTTGATATTCCTGTATGATTCCAAAATTGAGTTGGTCCAGATATGATCAATCTAAGTTAAAGCTGTCTACTCCTAATCAAATCCCTTAGATTTTCATCTTAGGGTTTTATCTCTCACAAAAAGTCCAAACATAAACTTTAGTTGTGTAGTTAGTTTAAGTTCCTATGTTTATCTTTTAATTTGTGTGTCTGTCGGACTACATCAGGGAAATCAGAAGGGAATTAACTTACCTAAAAGGGTCATGTCTGAGATGGCCACATGGTTTCAAAATTTAAAAGGTCACGTCTGAAGTGACTGAATTGGTTAAGAGCTTACAATGTTATTATCAAAAGTGAAAAGGGTCTGAATAGTAAATGTTAAAAATGACTGTAAACTCACAAAGTGTGACCCATTCGCACTAGTGGATCATGGTTATCGACCAACTATGCGAATGGCTTCCAATCGGCCGAATGGACATGAAATTGATCCATTCGACCGAATGGAAGGGGGGAGAATGAAACAGTAGACCGACTGAGGCTCAGTCGGTCAACTAAAGGGGCGAATGAAGGAGACCGAATGAGTCAGTCGACCGACTGAGACTCAGTCGGCCGACTGAATGCGATTGACTAGGCCAATCGTACGACTGAACCTCAGTCGCCCGATTGAACTGAGCGAATGAGGCCAGTCGGCCGAATGAACCTAGGTTTAGTATTTAAGGGTCTTAGTCGATCGCATCTCACTCATCACTCCCAATAGCACCCCAAATCGCATCTGTACCGTTACCCTGTCAAATTGCCACCGATTCTGATATACATTGCGTTAAGATTCTTACATTCCAGTGACGTTTTACAGGTACACTACTCCTTGAATCCTACCAAAATCAGTACATCACCGAACTACAATAGCGACATTGGATTGAATCAAGAACCGAACTGTGAATTGACCTAATCACCTATGTAAATGAAGCAAAATGTTAAAATTGAGTTTAATAGGTTATTAGTGACAAGTAGACGAGGCTAATGGACCATTACACACTGTTAAAAGACTTAGATTGGTCAAGATTCGACCCACAGGCGATCGAACAGTGGGGCAAGCGACTGGTCGTTCGAATGAACTCCAATCGCACGATGAACCTTGCGATTGGATCATTCGACCCTGAACCACCCGAATGAGTCCAGTCGGCAGATTGAACTCAATCGCATGTCTCAGTCGGCAGATTGAACTCAATCGCATGCCTCAATCAGCCGATTGAACTCAATCGCATGTCAAAACACCGATTGAACTCAATCGCATGTCTCAAACAGGCGACTGACTTCAGTCGCATGATTCATTCGCACGAATGAATCAAAATGACTTTCAACTTTACACTTAGAACAGAAGTTTTCATGTCTTATGTATTAATAGTTCTATGTCTTGTGTGTTACAGATAAATGGCAGAAAAGTGGACCATAAATCCAAAGCACAACATCTGTGCCCATTTGGATCACACCACCAGGAACGGGCTGAGTTTACGACATATAGCATTTCTGAGACGGTCCCGGATCTATAAGGCGATCCCACTCCTTGCACGCCTTATAGATCACTCCATCAGGCATTCTGGAAGAATGCCGTGGACCGCTCTCGTGAGCCTTACTGTATCAGGAGCTCCATACTGGGCCATTATATGAGATCTCTGCTGCCGATATTCAGAGGGTCCTAGAGTTCGGGGAGGACGCTGATCATCCTACAAAACTACATCCATTGACAGTGCGAGAGGATGCTTCCTAAGGCTAAAGTACGCTGGGGATATCAACTCAGGTGTGCTCAACAAGAGCAACCTGAGCCCCCAGTACAAGTACTTAGCACACGTGATCCTAAGTGTGTAGCATCGAGGAGGGGTGGGTTTGACGACCTCTCAGACCAGATTCAAAATGCCTACGTGGCACTGGTTCTGAACCACCCCTTCAGTTTTTCCAGCATGATATTCTCTACTTGGTGGAGAATTTGGAGGTAAAGGGAAAAGAGGGGTTCTGTATGTACCCCAGATTCTTACAGCTCGTCTTCAACGAGAAGCTGCCACAGTTGCCCAAAGAGAGTCATGACGCAGTGGCCTTAGAGATAATGGATGATACTACTCTGGGCAGGATGAGAGTTTACAGGGGAAAGCAGATTAAGCCCCAAGTGAAAAGAATGATTGGCCACTTAGCAGATGAAAGTTATGTGGCACCGGGGAGACGCCAATGGCGTCACGAGGACAGTGACTCCGACGTGGAGCCAATTGTCCTCCCTACTGATGATTCAGAGGAGGATGACAGCGGGGATGATGCTGTTCCATCCAGAGGCACTGTGTCTGACTCTGTTCCCTCTGTGTCTGTCTCACTGCTGAGGTAACTGAGTCAGCAGGATTCATCAAGATTTTGTGCTTAACGAGGAGGATGAGGATGAATCTGATGAGGAGCCATTGACCCGGACTGTGGGAAGGAAAGTGGTTCCCACAGAACATGGGTGAGGGTTGTTGGTGAACAACCGAGAGGCTCCGGAGATACAGAAACTGATCCAACATATGCTCCGGGGTCCTCAGGCGGGATTGAAGGGGGAGCATCCACCTCGAGGGAACGAGGAGAAAACGGATGGCTCAACCCCATGGCCAGAAAAAGAAAAAACGTAAGGTAACCTTCATCACCACCACATCCCCCATACCTTCCACCACTACCACCTCTGCAGACACACCTTCCACCACCATACCTCTCCCACAGCAACCACAGACACCACCATACCGACCACCACAAGCCAGACCCCTGCCACCACTACATCATTCACCCCACACTCACCACCACTATCATCCAGACCTGACCCGATATTCACCACCTCCACCACCACCACTAGCCACCAAACCGAGCCCTCAGCCTACCCCTCACACACCTATAGATCTCCTCTACCTCCAATCGGGGTAGAGGAACAGCTGTCAGCCTTAAATAGAATGGTGTTACGATTGCTGGCGGCTGATGAGGAAAAGACCTCTCAGATCCGCCAGCTCACCGACCTGACTGCTGCACAATCGCAGAAAATTGCAGAGCAGGATCGAGTTATTGAGGAGCAGGCCCAGCAATTGGCTGCTCAGAACACTCAGTTGGACCAACTCCGAGCGCAAAGTGTCACAGCAGGTAAGCAGATAGAGGAGTTGGAAAAGGCTAAGAGGACCATTTTGCTAAAATTGAAAGGATCAAAGGAGGAACCTCTAAAGAAAAGGATGGAGACAGAGATAATGAATGATGATGATGATGACAGTGATTCTGATGAAGAGAGAAACCGAAGAGTGGTGTGCAGATGAAGAGACTGAAGAAGGAGGAGAAGCAGCTGAATCTGTCTCAGCTCCAGGCAAGAGAAGAGAACAAAGAACAGACAGGATCAGTCAGCTTCTGCTTCTGCACCTTCACATGAAGAGACTAGCATTCAGGATAAAAGTAAATAGTGGATGTTTATGTATTAATTACTTTTGTATTCTGTATTGAAAAAACATGTACTGAATGTTTATATTAACTTAATGCATTTTGTTTGATATATTACTAATGATTTGAATGTGAAATGTGTAAATCAAACAGATCCAAAGTACCACAGAGATGAGTTTGATATTGCTCCCCTTCAACAGGTCAAGTCTCAACTCACAATGATTCTTGATCTGCAAGGGATTGTCAGAAGGTCAGTGAGTTATACCCCTGAAGAAGGTGAAATAATTCACGACCTATCTAACGAGCAACTGGCAGAGATGTTCAGACTCAATCCTGATGACATTGTCAAGGATGCTCCAACAGTTGATTCAACCAGTGACGACGAACTACACGACGTTGATGAAGTTGAGGTTGAATATATTGCTGCTGAAGAGTACCCTCAGTACGCTGACAACGAGGGTAATGTGGTCCCCAATCTGGGTGAGTCCCTAGTCAGTGATATGTTTGAGGTACTAGACAAGATGGAGCAGGCAGGAAGAGGAAAGACGAGGAACAGCCCAAGCCTCAAACGATGATGTATACATTCGAAAGGCTGAGTGGGCTGAATGTTTTAAAGAAGTCAGAGCCCAACGTGATGCACCGAAGAGGGATGCCTACACCAAGTTCTACAGCGTCAAGAAACATCTTACGGTGTCAGGCAGGATTATAGCATGGGCATATTTTGATGATCTTAACGTTTATGCCGTTAAGAGGGAAAAGGGCATAGAGTACTTTAGATTTCCACATGATCTAAAGACTCTACCAGGATTTGAGCTCAACCAGCTGGCCAATTGAAGCTGTTGTATGCTGACCCGAGAAAAATGTCAGGCTGGTTTGAGGCTGCCCTAAAGAAAGAGTACCACACCAGGTGGATTAACTTCAGACCTCAACAACCTACAAGGTATATTAGAAGGTCTGAGATGGATGCCATTACTGGAAAACCTAAGATTGTGTTGAAGTGGAGTCCTCCTCGCACTATGTCGAGAATCCCTCTCAGGGAAATGCCACAGGACTTCACTCCACACTTCAAATGGTGGTACTATGATTGGAGAACTGCTGAAGCTGTCATAGTTCTGAACAAAGGGGATCAAATGGATACTGTCAGGGTATTCGACCCAATGTGGCTAACTAACTTGTCTGCTAATGATGTCTATACATTATACAAGTGGCCACTGTTCTATGACACACAAGACATTGTACAAGCCCTCCAGTTCCAAAATGTTATACGACTTTGCTTCGCGTTTGATATTCACGCGGGAGTCACACAAGAGGACAAGTACAAGAAATATGAGAAGGTAATGAAGAAAACAAGACATTAGAGAGATCTAGGTCCAAGGGGGAGTTTGTTGATACATGTATGTCCCTAGATCGTGATATGTGATGTAATAGATCTTGTTTGGTATGATTAATGAACTGATATTGATAGTCTGTTGGTTATAATGTTTAATAGTTCATTAATGAGTCGTAAATGAATTGATTGGGTTTATGATTACTTGAATGATTACATATAATATTATATTAATTAACTAAAACATTCAAACTTAACTTAATGAAGTTCCCATGCGAATGGCTCATGCGAATGAACCATACACATGAAGAACTTCACACGATTGACTCAGTCGCACGACTGAACCAGGAGACTGGATCAGTCGTACGACTGTAACATAAGATTGGCTCAGTCACACGACTGAACACTCAGTCGCACGAATGAACCAACCGCATGGTTCAATCGCACGACTGAACCAAACTAATGGTTCAGTCGCACGATTGAATAGTGCCAACCTATAAATACAACTCAATTCGTAAAAAAAACGGGGACATTCGATCAAGTACGATTCAAGTCGAACCCTAGCCGTCCAGAAACCTTCCAAATCGTTCTCCAAGTTCATAGAACACATTAGATCGATTCCTTATCGATTTCTAACGTTAGTTTCAATCCTTGATTGATTCTTCGTGTGTTCTCACTGATTGGATCGCCAATCAAATAGGATTCCGCACTATTTGATCGGTATACACGTGATCTCTAGGTATTTCAGTCGAATACCAGGTCCTAAACATGGTCTCATACCACTTCTGGTGCTTAGTGCAACCAATAAAAGCTTTATCAAACTTGCAGATCTTAATCAGGATAATTAGGATCTACAAACCCAGGTGGTTGTTTGAGATAAATCTTTTCATCAATCACCATATAAAGAAAAGCACACTTGACATCAAATGGAAAATTTGACTGAAGGTTTGGATGTAGCAAAAGCTAGGAATATCATGCAGGCTTCAGGTCTTCCTAACTAGAGCAAAGATCTATGTAATCAATTCCTTCTCTTGAGTATATCCTGGAACAAATAGTCTGGCCGTTGTTCTTGATGACAACTCCTCTATCATCTTTCTTATTATTTGAAACACCCATTAGGTTCTATCGTAGTCTTCCAATAAGGAAGAGGACCTAGGTTCCAAAACCATCTACCTTTTGAAATTGAACGCAGCTCCTCTTGCTAGCTTCAACCCAACTGAAATCCTTTAGAGCCTCATCAATTTGCTTTGGCTCTATCTTGGAAAAGAAACAAGAGTGAAGACAAAACATTGAATCATGGGTTGTCTCTTGTTCTACCTCAGAATCAAACATCTCAAAGGATGTTTGTAGTGGGTGAGACTTGTGGATCCTTAGCTGATGGGATCATAGCAAGTTGCTTAGATAGATCTAAATTAGAGAAATTCAGGTTGGTTGTGAGGATAACACTCCACATCAGCAAACCTATCAAGATAACTTGATCCAATGAGTGTGTGACATCTTGATGTTGTTATCAATGGAGTGGTTAGTTTTTTTAGCATCAAGAAATTCCTGATGTCTCACCCCACATGTCTCCAACATTTGAAACTCCTGCTCTGAGTTGTGTACCTCTAACTGATTTGAAGTACTTAGAGCATCAGCAGGGATTTGTCATGATGTGCTGGTAGAGCTTCATTTGTAGGATTGGTTACCATTGGAGCTGAAGATATGTAGCTTGAAGGTCTTCTTAGCTCAAATCTGGATCAGGATCACCTGTAGGTAAATTCTGTAGACCCTGAAACATGCTCACAAGATTTGTTAAAATAGTTGGTAACTAAATCAAGATCAAATAGCCAATCGAGACTAGAACCTTTCACACTGGAGTGTACTCATTGAAAGTCACATTCGCTGACTCTCAATACTCTAGTTCTGAGATTGTATACTTAAAGCCTTAGTGGGAGAGTCTCCAATGAAGTGTCCATCATCTGATTTCTCAGCAAACTTGGCAATTTTTCTTTGGTCTCAAGATGGTATAAGGATATCCAATGACCTGAGAAAACCAATGAAGGTTTCCTCTTGTGCAAAGATCATAAGAAGTCTACCATGAGTCTAAACCACTAAAACTCTATTTTACATATAGCAAGTAGTGTTGACTGCCTCTGCCAGAAGGTGATGAGTAGTTTAGAGTTAGACAGCATGGTTCTTGCAGCTTCAGTAAGTGTCATGTTTCTCCTCTCATAACACCATTTTACTGGGAAGTCTTGGGAGCACTATATGTCTTGTAATATCCCTTTCATCATAAAATGTATCAAGGATTGGGTCTTGAATTAGTTCCTTGATCACATCTTATGGTTTGACCTTGTGATCACATTGATTCTCAATCTTTAAGATGAAACTCTTTAGAATCTCGGGATTCTCATCCTTAGTTCTAAGGAAGAAGACCCAAGTGACTCTTGTAAAGTCATTTGTGATCACTAAACAGTAAGAGGTCCTTCCTAAACTCATTACACTAGTGAGGCCAAAGAGATCCATATGTAACAAGTGTAGGGGAGTAGTGATAGAGTTTCTTTCCTTTGGTTTGTGAGATACCTTGTGTTGCTTCCCTTTCAGGCATGCCACACAATGGTCATCACTTGTAAACTCTTTATTTGGCATTCCAGTTACCAAATCATTCTTAATAAGTTTGTTCAAGTTTTTAAAGTTTGCATGGCACATTCTTTTATGCCAAAGGAAAGACTCATCACTATTTGCTTTAAATAGAAAGCATGAAACTTCTCTTGAGGGAGATTTTTCATGCTGATCCATCTTGTACATGTTCCCTCTCCTTGGGGCTCTGAGCAGGATATGCTCATGAGGAATGCCCACCCCAGGCTTGAAAATAATGCACTCATACTTAGTAAAGAGCATGTTATGACTCTGATCACAAAATTAAGATACACTCAGAAGATTGTACCCAAGCTCCTTGAAAAAAATTACCTTTTCAATGTTGAGCTTACCATTTGTCACCTTGCCACTTCCAAAAATGTAACCACCTTCATCTCCTCCAAAAGCAACTGGCCCTCCATCAATCCTTTCAAAATTTAAAGTAGTTACCTATTGTATGTCATGTGTCTGGAACAACCACTGTTAATGATCCATAAATTTTTGTTTGTCTTGATTTTTTCCTACACAAAAGAGATGGTTAGTTACATTTAGAAACCCAAGCCTCATTGGTCTTGGTCTCATCAAAAAGTTGAAGACAATGCAACAGTAATTGATCCTATAGTCATCATGGAGGGATCATTTGCTGAAGTTGATGAAGAACTTTCAGTCACTTGGTCTTTCTTTGACTTCCACACCACCTTTGGAAGCCTAGACTTGACCTTCAATACTTCGGAAGTTTTGTTGACTTCGGAAGTTTTGATGATTGCGCCTTCGAAAGATCTTGCTTTCACTGCAGCAGGCTTCAGTACTTTGGAAGTATTCCTTTCTTCCGAGACCAAAGTTTCTTCATAAGGCAAGTTTCCACTTGTTTTCTTCTTCATTTTTGAGCTTTTGAAGGAAACAGATTTTCCTTCTGAAGCTTTCTTCTTCTTCTCCAAACTCGTAGAAGTTTCTTTCTTTGTGATGTGGAGAGTACTCTTTGGATTGTAGATACAATCCTTAGCAAGATGAGAGGTACTCCCACACATAACACAGTCCATTATCTTCCTACTAGGAGTCTTCTTCAGAGATCAAGGCTGAACTTGATCACTTTCATTCTCCATCTTCATCTTCTCAAATGATGTGTAGTTCTTGTAGGGTTGGAACTACCCTTAGAGCTTGATGGTTCATGTTGTACAGTAGTGGTACATAACTTATCAGCCTTCTTCTTGATGATGGGATGACTTGGACAGGAACTAGAACTCTTGTTGTTGCAGTTCAAGTTTGTGTCCTCAGCTTTAACCACTTCAAATACTGCAAAAACAAAGACTTGTTTCTCTGCAGAGCTAAAGGTGGCCTTGATCTCCTAAGCCTTCATTGCCTTCCTTTTGCTCTTTCTGAACAAGTTCTTCTTTTTGGACTTGGTCATCCCAACAGCTTTACTCTCTGCAAAGGGATGATGACCCTTCTTAGAATGCTCTTCTTCACTCCTCTCAGAACCATTCTTCATCATCTCCTCTTCATCTTTTTCAGATAAGGGGTCTATGAGGGGAAGCTCATCTTCCCAATTTTCACACCTAGGAGATCTTACAGACAAGACTATGTGTGGAGGAGCTATCTCACAAGATCCCAGTCCTTGCTTATTCTCATAACACACTTTTGCATGCAAGGATGAGGATATCATGTCTTGAAGGTCTCTTCTTCAAGAATATATTTTTCTGCCCTAGCTTTGCTCATCATAAGCTTAGCCTGGCATTAAGTCAACTTAGTTATAAGATCCTTGATCTCAGTCCTGTAATTTGTGTGCTCATGTTTAAGAACTAGAATGGTTTTCTCTAAGTCCTCTATCTTTAACTTATAACCATTTTTAGCCTTTTTAAAGTCAGATTTTAAGATATTCAAGGACTCATGATCAGATATATCTCTAAGTTGTAGGACTTGTATCTATTAACTTTGGCAATACATTCAGGAGTGCAAAGATGTTCCAATACCTTGGCTTCATTGTGGTCAGCCATGAGTGCTTAATTTGGAGATGCATCTTCCACCTGAAAGCTCTAGTCAAAGCCTCCTTCTTTAACAGCAACTGCAGCTTGTTGTTTTGGTTTCTCATTTTGGGGAGCTCTCTCAATGTAGTTTGGTTTGGATTGAGTCTGGAAACCATTTGCTCTTGGTGCCTTGCACTCTATAGCAAAGTGTCCTATCTTGTTACAGTTGTAACACTTTACTTGCTTTTTTCCAGCCCAAAATTTCCACTCGCTGCATTGCTAGGAAAAGTCCTCCCTGTCCTCTTGTAGAACTTCTTGGCTCTGTGAGTGAGAAGAACGATCTGCTGAACTATTTACATATACTCCAAATTATCTGGATGGATACAGTCCAAGTCTTCAAGGGTGAAGAGAAAGTTTCATGTGGATTCATCAGCAAGACAAAAACATGAGAAGAACTTGTCTCTTAAAAGGGACTTCCTTGAGTGTAGCTTTCTCTTGGAGTCTCTGGGAAGGTGATGAAAGGACCCTTTTATGAGTTTTCAGGGTAGCATATGAGATGAGTTGAGGTTCTATGCTATCCCTTTCAGTCACATGAAGGGCTAAACCCATTTGATTGCAAGAGTTACCAGATGAGCTTTGCATGTTCATCTTCATCTGGTATCCACTGAGAATACCATATAACTCTGTTAGAGTAAGATTCTTAAGGTCCTCAGTCCTCTTGATAACAACACATAATTTGTCCATTGTCTAGGAAGAGAGGACATAAACTTCCTTACAATGTCCATGTTCTCAAGAGTTACTCCAACATCCATTAGAGTATCCACAATCTCAACATACCTGATGTATTATTGAGTCATGGTCTTACCTACTTTAAAGGTGAAGTTTTCAAGCTGCTGCTTGAGAAGATCCTTCTTGTTCTCCTTGGCTTCAGTGAGCCCTCATACATAAGCTTCAGTGCTTCCCATAGTTGCTTTGTAGTCTTGCACTTATTGAAGCCTCTGTAGATGGAGTTTGGAAGAGCAGTTTGAAGGGCTACCATGGCTTTTTATCAATCTCTATTCTCTTTTTGTCTTCATCAGAGAAATCTACCACAGCCTTTGGAATCATACCACCACCAGTAGCAGAAGAGGTGCTTGGTATGTAAGGTCCTTCAACAATAGAGTTCCACATCCTAGAGTCTTGAGACTTGATAAAGCCTTCAATTTTTTGACACCAAGTATCAAAGTCTTTAGGAGTGATCAGTGGAGACTTTTTCATAGTTCCAATTTCCATATCATCCTTGGTGATAGCTGTGATTTGAGTTGTTAAGTGTTTTGTGTGTGTGCGGGATCTTAAGATGGTGAGATCTTATATCAAGAGCCTGGAAAGCTCTGATACTAAATGCAGGACCGTTCATAAGGGGTGATGCACTTTACAACACAACAACACAACTAAAGAGAGTTCTTTTAGAACACTTAACAGATCAAATATGGATCTGGTTAACTACTAAGAGATACTAAGAACACAAGTAAAGGAGAGACAGAACAAGAGAGCAACACAAGTATTTGGGTTTCAAGGAATGCAATATATTACTTCTCAAGTTCTATTACAAAGTGTTACAAAGCATATTAGAAAGTTACAAGTACTTGAGATACTTATACTACATCTTACAACTGACCATACTTTAAAGGCCAGCTGGATACATAAGACTAGACAACAAAATAAAATGTAGAGTCAAAAGGCAGATTGCCTTTTGACTTGTAACTATGACATGCCATAGATCACACCCTAATATATTACAAAAAGGATAAAGTACATAAAGTAGAAAGCTCAGACTCGATACCTCAATGTACAGTTTTCCAAAAGCATGGACCCTTTCACCAACTTGTGAAAGTTCGTGACAAATAGAGTTGCAGTGGAAAGGTGGTCCAGCTTTATGGAAAAGTACATGAGATAATAGGATGTACATAAAAGTCTTCGGAAGAAATCTATCTTCATAAGTTGGCTTTGGAAGTCTTTGTCTCTGAAGCTTCAGAATACTTCATATTTGTCTTTGGAAGATATTGGTCTTGGCTTCGAAAGATTCTACACTTAATATTTCTGGTGTGAGGTGTAAAACTTCCAAAGCATTTCTACTTCAGTAACTTAGTGTATGCATGCAGAGAGACTTTGGATGCTTTAAATGTTTTGACTGCATCAGACTTGTTGGAATCCTTACACTTTTTCAGCCTATATTTTCATATAATTTGAAAACATCCTTATGCTATACCGAAGTATGTGGCTTGGCACTTTGGCTATGTTTTAACACATAATCACCTATCCAATTTAGATTTCAATAAAAACAAACTAGAATAGTAAAATGCTTCATATTTTTCTTCCTTTCATCATGTATAGCATTGGGTACATAATGACTTTCTTTTGGTTTCTAATGGATATCATTGGGTATGATTTAAAAAATAAAAAAATAAAAGGCTTTTCAATCCTAAGGTTTATCCTAATGCCTTTATCATCTTATGCATAAATTGGTTTCTTGTTTGAAACATTCCATATGATTTTTTCTTTTAACTTTGGGAATCTAATATAACATATACATGAAAGGTCCACCTTCTAGCTTATTACCCCCTATTAGATAAATCTAAAGTCTTTAATCATTTTTAAGCATCAAAATGAATCTAACCATATCCAAACCAAGAACCATGATTAAGTAGGTACTTGGTTAATGATTTGTACTTAAAGATTCAATCTTTATATCTTTTCAAGCTTACTTAGGTCATTTTTACAAAAAAAAATTCAAATTTTAGCATTCTTCTTATTTGCTTCCCCCATCCCCACACTTGGGATACATTATCCCTAATGTATGGTTTTAAAACATTAATAACCATGGTGATAATGAATAAACATGATAGGGAAGGAGTACATAAACCTGATTATTAGTAAGTCTTCATTAATTGACTTGCACCTCCCTACACTTGAGGCTTGCATGTGTTGCATGATTGAACTATAAAACAAAATAAAGAACACAAAAACTAATAAAAAAGTAAAACTCACTTTCGTAGGAATCACGGTTGCATTTAGCGTATGCAACAAGCCTTAAGCCCCTCAGTATACTCGAGTGGACGAGTTGTAGTCTCGTGAGGGTTATAGTGAACAAACCTATAGAGTTCTCGGTTTGCCTCCAGCAAGCACTAAGTATTAGGTCTTCATGCAGACCTTACCTATGACCACTTATAGTGGTCGTACTGAGTGCTTTTCTCCAAATTTCTTTTCAACAAGCTGCTTTTCCCGGCTTGGTGGATTCTCTTGTTCACTCTCGTATTAGTCAAACATAATTTCTTTGACTCTTGAATTCACTTGATCCGGTGGTTTGCTCATCTTAACCCTCCATCTCGGATTTTCCTTCCTTAGTGGTTCACCCTTCACATAGTTCTCATTTTCCACATTTTCAAGCTCAAACCTGTAGGGCTCAAACCTGTAGGGATCAAAACCATTTTTCTTAGTGATATCATTTCTTACACGTGAAGTGTAAGGAAGAGCACACTCGTAGTAGCATCTATTAAAGAATAATCGTTATTAACCATATATGTAATTGTAACACCCAAAAATTTAAAAGAAGAGAAAAAGTGAATGAAAAGAAAGAAAAGCAAAATAACCCAAGTCAAGGGGTTAAAGTTGTGCAAAAGGCAAACTTTATTATAACTATGTTCGAAAAGGTGGACATGGCCGCCCATAACCCCTGTACCATAGTGTTTTGGATTGTTCTCGGCTGATTTTGAGCCACAGGTATGTGCTTATGTGTTTGTATGTGTCCAGTTGTGTGTTTGTATGTGTCTAGTTGTGTGTTGTATGTGTTTCAACTCATTAGCATTCAGGGTTGAAGAAGTCTTACTCAAAAGTTGCAAGAGGTTAGTTCTAGAACCCTTATTTAAAATGTTTTAACTTTTTTTGGGGCTGAGAATGCATGTTATATCATTTTTTAAGTTGGTTGTGTACTTGTATGTTTATGTGTGTGTTTGTTGGGTGGTTGTATGCTTGGGAAGGATTTTTGTTATGTTCATGTTTTATGCTTGTTTATGATGCTTAGTATGTTAGAACTAGGCTTGGAATAGGTTAGAATATTGAATTGGGGTCTGAAATCATTGTTAGTTAGAAAATAGTTGGCCATGCACCTAAGTGCTCATGCATCTAAGGTTCATGCGCCTCAATAGTACTCATACACCTAGAATTATGCCTAAGCGCCTAAGTGTGCCCATATGCCTAAGTCTACCCAAATGCCAAGTGCCCATGAACCTAAGTCAGGCCCATGCGCCTGCATAGTGCCCATGCACCTAGAAAGTTGCCCAGGCACCTAAGTGTTGGCCGTGCGCCCATATAGTGATCATGCGCCCAAGATTTCCCCATGCGCCTAAGGGTTCCATTGCGCCTAAGTAGTCATGTGCCCGCATAGTACCCATACGCCCAATGCCTTTGAAAATATTCTGGAATTTTGGGAAAAAAGGATTTTAGGCTATGACTTGGAATGTTCTAGGGATGATGTATGATGATGTTATGCATGTTTTTTATCTACTTCTTTATGTCCCTTATTACGTGTTATTATGTGGCTTGACGTGGTGTGATTATGTTTTTGAACATAAAGTATTATCTTAACGAAGAGAAACATCTAAGATAATGAAAGTGGAACATAATGAATGAACGAGTGAAAGTCTTGAAAGAAAATATAAGGGGTTCACAACTCAATGAGAGTTGTTAGCTTAACTGTGTGTCATACAATGTGTGATCTTGGCTAACCCATGAGGGTTCACACATAGGGCAGTCAGTCTTGGTGACTACTCCATACGTGTGATATGGGATCCATATCACTTAACCCTTGATAAGTAGGATTTGTGCCTAAGAGCAGGGTTTAGCATATGACAGGAGTTGGATAGAAGTGAAAGATAATGTAAAATGAGAAATGTAAGAAATGTATAATATGAAAGAAATGAACGATGATGGAAGATAATAAATATTACCTTGATATATGTACGATGTATGATCATGTGTGAAAGTAAGAAAATGTTTTAAAGAATGGAAGGTAATATGAATATTTTTATAAAACTAGAACTCCCTCAGCGATGCTGACTTTATGAATTTTTAGTTGGCATGTAATTGTTGCTGAGGATGGCACGAGGTGGAGCTACTTGAAAATAAAGAAATGGCATCCATTTTGTGTAGCAATAATGTTTTTGTGTTGTAATGCAACTAAACGGTCTTTTGTAATGATTAACAATATTGTATTATTTGGCAAAAGCAATTATTAATATATGAAATGATTTTTGTTAAGTTATCTCTCTATAATATTTTAGAAAATGATTATGAGTTTTCAAATGTTGTGTGCAATGATTGTCTGACTCTAAGTGTTCCAAAAATAGAGCCTTACAGTAATTGATTTTGAAACCACATTAAAGAACAGCTTATGGTTTTCATATGTCATATCGATGATTCCATCTCAACTATTGATTTGGGCTTTAGCTATTAGTAAGAATGGTCGACCTAATATTACCTTTGGTTGCTCATTCATCCATAGAGGTTCATAATTAAGCACCATAAAATCCATCGGGTAGTAGAACTCTCCTAACTTGATGATGTCATCCTTGGCCATTCCTCGTGGTTGTTTCCATGGTGAATCAGCAAGCACCACTATGTTGTTGGTTTAGTGTAATGGGCTAAAGTCATATTGGTCATACAAGCTCCTCGGAAGGATGCTCACACCAGCTCCCTAATCCAAAAGTGTCCACTTGATTTTTAAATTTCCTAACTTGAATATGAATAATTGGTGCTCCATTGTCACTTTCTTCTTCTTCATCACCTTTCTTATCATTAACTGCAACTACATAAGGAAGAGGGGTTAGATCATAATCAATACATTTAGATTTAGGAATGATACTAACCGAGTTTATGTGCATATTATTTTAACTTGACACTTGATGTTGAGGGTTCTTGGTTGTGTTACTTGGAAGCTTCTCCAGTTCCTATCTAGAAAATTGTTTGGCTAATTGTCCTAGTTGCTTAGCAATGGCCTCATTGGTCTTTTCTTGCCCCTCTTTGAATAGCTTGAACTCCTTCATGTCCTTGGCGAGGTCTTGAATCGCCGCAAGGATTGCATTGTCATTACCATTACTTGTAGCAGTCTCTTATTGATGTTGTTGATTCCTTTATTGGTATTGACCTCCATGTTGGTAATTTCCTTGACTGTAATTATTCCTTTGGTAGCCGGCTTGTTTGTAGCTTTGTTATCGGCCTTGATATTGGTTGTTTCCTTGATTTGGTACCTGAAAACAGGGATTCAATTGGTTAGTATTGTTTCCATACATAAGATTTGGGTGGTTCTAAGACCGAGATAATAAGTGTTGGAATTCATTTTGTATGTCTTCCTTTCTCCTTGACCTTGTAATTGATGCACTTCTTCACTCTTCCCCAAATTCAAGTAACATGTAGTCGAGGTATGACCTATGTCATTACACATGTCATATACGTCGTATTCACTAGATATTTTTGCCACACCCATCTTTCCAACCTTGAGGTTAGCGATTTCTCATTCCAAAGCCACAATTCTACCTATGACCACATGATCATTCACCGTCTTCACACTTGACCCCCTCGACCTTCAACTTGATTGTGCACGCTTCTTAGAGATCACACTCATCCTTTCGAGAATATCCCAATCATCATCATCATGGTTTCATGTAAAGGTTCCTACACTTGTGGAATTTACATCTCTTGCCACCTCTAGTGATAATCCATCATAGTTTGCAAAATCAACTCTCATTTAGCTATGCCATGATGTGGACAAGTTCTTAGCATCTCTTTAAATTGATGAAAAGCTTCATGAAATTGTTCACCTAATTGTTGAGTAAATCCTCGAATGGCTTGCCTTGGATCACTTGTCCTTTGAGATGTATAGTTTTCATACAAGAATTGTTGTTGCATTTGTAGCCATGTGTAAATACTTTCTTATGGTAGAAACATGAACCATGTTTGGCTTTGTATTTAAGTGTGAATTGGAATAGGACCACTTTAGCTTCATCCGGTAAAAAGCCTTGGCCAATAATGGTACTACATGATGCCTTAAATTCAGATATGTATAAGTAGGGTTCTTCAATTGCCATACCATGGAAGTGAGGGAGAATTCCCAAGCATTGTGCGCGGAATTCAAAAGCTCACCCTCTTTGTGTTGGTGAAACTATAGGAGACGAATTGATAGCAATGGCGGGACGGAAGTGACTATCAACGCCATGTGCAGGTACATACTATTATGCTCCCAGATTGGCAGGTATGCCATTAAATGGTTGACCTCCAACGTTGTTGTGAATGGGTGCTTGTGCATAGCCATCATGCTCCCGATTTATGTGTGTGCGTATTAGAATGTTACCAACATGTTTTAAATTTTATAGGATGTACAAATCAGCTTTATCATGACGTTTAAATATATTTTCAAAGATTGTATAATATACATTTCAAGCCTTCTTAGTTAAGAACATACAATAACCTAGTAAGGATTAACAATCTAATCAATATAGTTAGCAATGTTTAAAGACTAAGACTTTCTACTAATTTTGGTTAGCTTAGCTTGGCATACCTGGTGTAGTGGAATATATATTACGATATATTAAAAACTATATAGATTTTTAAAACATAAGAAACTTTATCTTTTACTACTTTGTAATGGTATCCAATCTGTATACGTGACCAACCGGCTGAGGTTAGGATGTCACATTTGGGATGTTGCCTTAATTGTGGTTAGATGATTATTATTCTTGACATTGAGTTTGATAAAAACATAATACTACTATGTGGTGTGACACCAATATGTAGGTGGTTGTGAATATTTTGTTATTATTTGATTTAGTTTAGGTTATTGCATTCTATTACTTTAAGTTGATATCAATCGGTCATGTTTAGGATCCCTATGGGCCAGTTGTGGCATATCTAAGCCAACTTTGAAAGCAAATTGCCCTTAAGAAACCTATACTTGATGAAGAGTTTCCCTAAGAAATTTCAATTGAAAATAGAGGTTATATAGATGAAAGTTAGAAACAATAGAAAGTTATTGCCAATGGTATGATCCAACTAAAGAAAAAACTTATATTAATTGCTATGTAGTTACTATCGATGAAAGTAACAAGTGGTAGTGTAACTTGCTATTGATGGCAAGGAACAACTAATGAAAAGTCTTGGTGATGGTAGCAATTTGCCATTAAAATTGATGATGAAATGAATGAAATTGTTATTGGTGGTGTTAGGGATCTAGGTGTAGATCGACACATAAACACAATTAATCTGCAGAAGAAAATAATAACAAAGATGAACACACGAGATTTAGTGTGGTTTGGTCGATGTGACCTAAGTTACAAGCTGCAACCGGGATATACTTTTATTGTTTTTTGCCTCACTTGTGAGGAATTACAAGTACAATACGCAGTATAAAAAAGGAAAATTAGGGTTTACAACTTAATCCCCAAGAAAGCCTTAATTGGCCACAATTAAATAAAAATGGCCAAGTCTTTAATTTAACTAATCTGCCATTAAATTGTCTTTTAACCCGAGCCCAAATCAAAACTCCACAAACCCAACAGGTGGCCCCTTAGTGCAGATAGTCTAAGCACCTACTATGAATAAACTTGCTATTGAGTTCAGCCAAATTCAAACAAGTTGTAACTAAGGAACTTAGAACTGATAAGTACATTACTAAAGTCCTAATTGAGTTAGGCCAGCTTACTATGCATTCTTTAGAGCCCTATATTTTGGTACATTACTCACGTCCTAATTAAGGTAGCGTGATCGTAGCAAATCATAACAACTTCATGTTTTTCATAGTTATTTATCTTGTATTTAGTGTAGGTAACTATTATGGTGCAAATTAAGAGTAAAATACCCCATATCTATTCATTGATAGTGTTTTAGCTTATCAGTCAGTTGGTAAAATAGAGATACAAATTGAATGAACCAAGATGAATGATTGATAGAACTTACAGAATTAAATTGATAACGTTGCTTTCATACATTCAATTCTTGTTCATTTTATCGACACATACATATGATGGTATATATAGTCCTAGAACCAACCAATAGATTTCCTACTAACATATACTTGACCCTTACATATTTACATACTAGACCCAAACTATAGACTTTGTAATGTATACATATAGACCCTAACTAAGATTTAGTTGAACATTTTAATAACCCCCCTCCCCCTTAAACTAAATATAGTTTAAGTGAGGTCTTCAACTTGCTTGTCTTGCTTTCATAGTAGAGTTGGTTCATCACCATCATAGATGATATTAGGTTCTTCCGGCTCATCTTTCTCCTTGTTCTTTCAGTTGATGCATTTGTTTGCAAAATGACCAAGCACACCACATTCATAAGACCTGAACTTAATTCCATCTCTATTACCAACCGATGCCTTTTTTCATATCCACTTTCTTCTTTGTTAGAGTTTCTACCCCGTCCTCTATCACAACCTTGATTGTTTGAACTTGCCATCAAAATTTTGTTTTTAAATCCTTCCTCATATTTATCTTGACTTTTGATATGTTCATCAAAGGCTGTAATTCTTCCAACTTCTTCTTCAAATGGCATTATATCAATTTCTTGATATTGCTCGATAGATGCCACGATTGGTAGAAATTTATTTGGAACGGAGTTAAGCAGTTATTAGTGGTAAATCAGAGATACGAATAAGATGAACAAACATTAATGATTGATAGAACTTGCGGAATTCCATTGATAAACTTGCTTTTATATATTCATTTCTTGTTCATTTTATCGACACATACATATGAGGGTATTTACATACTAGACCCGAACTATATACTTTCTAATATATACGTATAGACCCAAACTAATATTTAGTTTAACATATCTATAGGGTCAATGGTTTCTTCACTTGTAATCCGTAATTTAGATCTGCGACTATTCGTATATCAGTTGAAGCAACAGTTCTGAAAGCCTATTCTTATTTTGTTCTTATTAATCATGTGTGATCTTGTGATGATAGAATAAGCCTAAAATTGATTTAACAACTACTGATTGCAGCTACCTAACAAATCAATTTGGGAAATAGCGTATTATTGAATTAGTAGATCAGGTATTCCATTACAAACCACTATGACTAACTGTTCATTGTGGTGAATTATTAATTGGTTGTTGCATGGCCGAGGAGAGAACTGAACAGGTTTGTGAAGCTGGTAAGGGAGGAAGAATCGGACTTTGTTCTGTAGTATGTGAGTGACGACGATAGTAGAATTATTGTTCATTTGTAAATTGTTATCAGCATCGAAGCAAGGCATTTACGCTTGTCTGAAGCAATAGGTTCGTCATTAGTCATCAGCAATGGTAGATTGACATCCACACGTGGGGAAGATCCAAATTGAATTACATAAGTTGAAGTACATGTTTGTTGAAAATGCATACTACATCAACTTCGAGAGCGTAGAGGTACAAGTATATATTGAAGCTGCGTACTACTGTGTTAGTTGTTGCTGCATCTTTGCTTTTAAAGGTTTCTCGTCTAGTCTAGGCTTGAATGAATGAACTATCAGATGGAAATGTGATTGGAGACAAGGTTTGGTTTTTTAATATAAGTTTGAAGTTGCTTCAGTATATTACATCAACTGAACTTATTTAAAGTTTAGTGGTATCTAGGATAATTATGTTACATGATTCAAAAGGTTCAGCCTGGATATGTAGCTTATAAAAAAGTTAGAACAAAATTCAAAATATGATCATAGCAAATGACCAACATTTGATATAACAGTTGCTACAAAAGGTTAACACGTAAGAATCGAAAACCTTCACAAAAGAAACAACAAAAGGTAAAAAGGAAGTCATGATTGAGGCTTACAATGAAAAACTACAAACAGCAATTAACATAGCAATTATGATGATTAAAAAAACTAATACATATGTGTATATAGATGCATATATGTATATATATTATGTATATAAGTGTGTATGAAGCAATTTTGATACATCGTTTCCATACCAAGTTGCTTCTTCGACAGTTCACTTCAAATCACCTCCTTTTGACAGATGGGACATTTCTGAGTTAAATTTTCCAACATGAATGAGCAAGCTTATCACAAGTTCTCCATGAGTGTGTTTTGAATAGTTATTTACCTTATTCAGGCTCAACCAATGACTTATGCATTTTGAATGATACCGATGCGAACAAGGCAAAGCTATCAACTTCTCACCGCCACTGAAGTTCATTTGACATATCACACACCTAAACAGTTTATACATAACTTAAGATTCTTGCTGTATGGATGAATTAACTTAGAAAGAAATTTATACAGATTTTCTTACTTCTCCTTTCTCTTAAACTTTAAGAACAATCCACACCGGTACTTTGAAGTTGGGAACTGTGAAATGCGCGAGGCTGGTATTCCTCTCGTCTCAATGTCATCCGATTCAGATGATTCTTGAGGTTCCTGCAAAACCGTACAAAATAGTATTAAGTTAAAAGGGCCTTGCAAAAAGATCCATCACATAAAAATATATTAATTACTAAACTAAATGAAAAAAGAACTCAGTGGAACGATGTAGTTCGTAATCCATCTTTTTAGATCATATCATTAACCGGTTAGGTCATGACCTAACATGTACCTCGCTTTGTGGGCTATCAGGTTCAACGTAGTCTTGCGTCGGGTTCGAGCTTGAAGCATGTGCCTGGCCATTGAATATAGCTTTCAATGAAAAGTATCGCAGTGGATTAGATAATTATTAACCCAAAATGAAAAAATAATACCGTTGAATTAGTTGATACTGGATCTCCATTACTACCTGCAGTAGATGAAAGTGGTGTTATTTGTTAACATGCACAAACCACTTGTTCCTAAATCCCATCATTTTCATCTGGGCATGCATTGTCATAACAAAGTTTTTTTTATGTTTTTAAACATAAAATTACTACAAATTAATATCACCATATGCATATCAGACATCATGGGTTCAAGAGTCAAAAGAAAAAAGATTAAAGTTTTGACCAACCACTTGCATTGCCAGTGTGTTCATATGTGAAAAGATCATCAAATCCAAGCCCTAATTCTTGCAAGGACCTAGCCAAAGCTTCATCTATGGCTTCCTGTGCCATTGAATAATTATGCCTTGAACGTTCAGGTTCATACGCTAAAGTATGATCCTGATCTCCGATGTCGCCTTGAAGGGTCGCCATATTCTTGCTTTGGGAACCTTCTCGAATGATTGATAAATGCTTGCCTACGACAAAATGACCAAAACATGTGTGGAAAAACATGTTGCAATATAAAGGTGTTGAGGCGCAAGAGATTGATAACAATTAGGATCAATCTAATCTGTTTCGACAAACAATTAAACTTGTATGCACACGAAGTGCTGGGACACAAAGATGCACTATTCGTATATATTGTTCTAACAAACAAATGAGAATACAGTAGGGTATTTATACCCATCGATATAGACAGTTATTTAGCATTCTTTGACAGTTAATTGGCTGGAGTTAACTGTTGGAATGTCCATAATCACAAATTAGAGTGTCAAATTAGAATGTCAAAATAAAAGTCAAAAATAAAAGTCAAATAGATGTAATTAATGGTAATTGTAGGGATGTGTTTGTTAGTTATGTGAGTTTGTAACAGCCACTTGTAGGGGTATAAATACCCAACCATATCGACATTTCAGTGTGGAAATTTAGAGAATAACATAAACTGTTTTTGTGTGTATTTTGTTCCTTGTTTCCCCCGAGTCCGTACACATGAATGTGCATATCATTTGTTCATCCATAATCGATCCTCGGTCCAGGGCCTCAACACTAACAACCTATTTGACCCACAGTTCTGACTTTGACTTCTACATTTAATCGTGACTTTATTTTTTGACTTAATTAAGGATTCATCTTGATTAAAGTCATCCAACACACGGTTGATCTAATCGTTTTAAGTTTGGCATGTTATTGATTAAATATTACCTGTTGCAAGAGAATCTCTTCATAAGAGAGACCATCATCATTTAGAAAAGAAGTTAATAAATTCTCAGGAATTTCATCCGAATTCATGTAGTGTTCATCATGGCCCACACTTCTACTCATGATTCCTGGTCAAAAGAAGATGGATTATAATTTATATAAGAATTAATGTAGAAAGTAAAATGACATAAATAGTTACCAGCAACAATATATGAACTATGTTCATACTCTTCTGATTGTGATAAGTGAATGAGAATTGTTTATAACTGGCCAACAAATAACAAAGTTTAATGACTCATAAAACAAAATCAGATTCGTGTTTAAAAATAAATTTTGATGAATTCATTCTCATTGATTTTTATAACCTAAACTTAATTATTCATATATTTCTCTGGCCACTTTAATTACGATAATAATCGAGAAGATAAGATTCACAAACAAACGCAGGCCTTTTTGTTCTAAATGTAAGCTTTTCAATTGTTGTTAATGGCATTAATCTCTCTATAATTTGGGTCTAGTTGTCATTTTTTTGCATCAAAATTGTGCTAAAGATCAGGAAGGCAACAGTCATACAATCATAGACATAATTTGGTTTTCAAGAATTTCATAACGAATTGGTAAACCCAAAATACGTGTGTACAGTACGGATTTGGGAATCTTATTATTGATTCTAGTGAAATTCAAGAAACAGATTATTTATACATTTGATGATTATGGGTGAAAAGGCACAGAACAAGAATTCAAGAACAACAACCAACTTTACACAAAATAAATATGTTTTTGTTATTTTCTGAAAAGTTGGATTAAACAACACACCAAAACATTTTAATTAATATCAAAAGACCACAATTTACAAAGACTCTTAATCGTATACTTATAATAAGCATATATTACTTCTAATCAAACTCAAGAACTATTAAATAATTAAATAAATATATAAACTCACTTATAGTCCGATATAAACTCCACTAAGTAATGATTAAACTAAGAATTATTATCTCATCTTATTAATAAGATTAATTCTTTCATTCTCCACAATTTTGAATTGTCACCTAGATCTTGAATTTTTGTCAAGACCCGTCTTTGATCCACCGTAATACTACCCCGTAACTCTTTCACATTAATCCTTAGATTCATGTGATAACCATCACCAAAACAGGTGCGTGGACTTTGACTTTGATTTTAGATTTTGAATTTGATCAAAATGCAGACTTTGACTTGGAAGTTCACTTATTGTTAAGTTGGACTATGTTTATTACTTTTGATGCGTGTAGACAAGCGATATACTAGAATTGTCTGTTATGAGTCTAGAATAAACTAATGGTGAGAGTATGTTTTCACCATATTGGACTTAGCAGGATGGTTTTATGCTTAGAATAAGACTAAGGAATTAATATGACATATAACGTAAAAGCATAAAAATTCAATTTAATATGGTTAAAAATAGAGTTAATATGATTAATATGACATATAATAGCTTGTTGGAATAAAAAAACCGTAGGAATTAAAAAACATGAAATTGGATGGAACCCGATTCTACACAAGAGAGATTTAGAAAGGACGGCCCAGAGCCTTTGCCCTTTGCTCCTTTTTGGCTGAGAGCCCTCCAGGGAGGGGTATCTCCTTTGTTTTCTTCTCATTTGCAAATCTTTCTTCATAAGTATTCTCTCAAGAGGCAACCCTAGCCTCCATCAACCATTTTCCATTGTTCAATCATTATCAATTTTTTTTGTTTAATCTTTGGCCATCTACGTGTACAGGATGAAAATCATTGTTTTGATGATTATAGTTTCTATTATACATGTTATTGATGTAATCAATAGTCACTAAAATCATCACCTAATGTTCATCTACTCATGTTATTATGTTTGAATCATGAAAGAATCATGTGGTTGTGGATAAGTTCATCAAGTGCTGGTAAAACCCTAATTTTGTATTTGTTCTTATGAATTCTTATCTTGATTTGTAATCCGATGTAATCTAGTCCTTATGGAAAACTTAGGCCAAAACATTTTTTAAAACAATAAAAGATGTTAACGGATGGATGGATGTGAGTTAACGCGAAAAGATTGAATTTGGATGGTAATCACAAAGAACGCGAAGCGGAATGATAAGGCTTATTAAATAAATTGAAACTAAAATTAATGATAAACTTATGGTCTAATTCAGTCAATAAGTCAAATGTATAACTAAATAATCATTGGTTGGAGTCTCAGGTCAAACATGGTCAAAAATCATAGAAGTCGATGAAAAGGACAAAGGTTGGGATTTAGACAACTTATTTTCTAGAAATTAAGTTATTTTATATAGGTTATAACTTGGTCACATAGAGTTCAATTGGGTCAACCTGTAAATTTAAAAGTGATTTCAAATAGTCATCTAACTAATCCAATTGGTCTTACATTAATTCGATATTGTTTGGTCATCCAAACACATCAAACAAAAACTAAAGGTCAATTCTGAGAAATTCAGGTAGTATATTGATATATGCTAGAAGATGTATCACTTATACTTCATCCATATGAAATAATTCTTCTTTTGTTTTTTTGTTCAAGTTCTTAGCTTTCAAACTAGACTTAATTCATGATGTTTCATCTTCATTCCAATCTCCAAGCAACCTACGCAAACGTGCACGATTAGCTCTACATTCTGAAATATTAAACCAAAAACTTAACTTCAAGATTTTGAATAAATAACTCTAACAAGTTAATCAAGTGATGTGGTCAATGATGGATTCTAAGATGGGATCTCAAGAATGGACATTGGACTTGGAGTAATAAATAAACTTTGTGGGACATTAAGGATAGGGCTAGGTGGATTATGATCAATTAGTTCTTATCGACCTTTAATAATCCTATCTTGTTTTGATATATGTACCTACTTGCTAATACTTTTTTGTAGACTATTTGGATTGTGTTATCATTAAGGTGAGTTTTATGGACTCATTTTATATGTTTACTTGAAGAAAAAGTATGGTCAAAGTTTTTGCACTCTGTCGTGCTTTTAAAATTATTTTTGGACATGGATTATATTGTCGTGTGTTTTGGGTCATAATATCACGTCCAGAAATTAGATGTTTTGGACTTGGACTTGTACTTAAGGCATGTTTGTTATTAGGTGGTCATGAGCTTATGTCGGTATATTCGACTTTTTATGTTCTCATTTATACAAATGTATTAGTATCGGGCTTACATGAAAAATTATTCGGACTTTTTAAACATGTGAACTCACCAATATATGTTGACTTTGTATAACATTGTCTTTTCAGGTAATAATCATTATGTGCTTTGATTATGGATTATAGATGAGACCGCTTTTACTACAGCAATAGTCATCTTTAAATTGTTTGTCTTTGGATTATGTTTCATTTGTTTACATTGTATGTTTGTTTGGATTATATACTTGTATTAGGTTGATCCAGTTTGAAACTTTGGATTGTTTATGCATAAAGGAAATGACTTAAGGAATTGATTGTTCTTGACACCTACTATTATACGTCGGATGACATCATTATCCATTAATGGAGAATTCCTTTAGAGATTCTCATAGACCCCCAATGTGTTATGCAATCTCGTCTATCGTATCCTTTTGTTTCCGCTATTAGTGGGGTGCGACACTATATCAAATTCAAAGGAAACAAAAACTTTATGCTTCTTAAAAAAAACAGATAAAATAAACATTTTTTATCTTTCTAATTACCAACAACAACTTAAGAAAAGAAATTAATTCTTCCTCATAATTTATTACCCAAACTATTATTAGTTTTTAATTTTTTTTACAATTCTCATTCCCAACCAAAAAACCGTAAATTTCGCATATATTTCACCTCTTTTTCCTTTTTAATTCTTTTAAGCATGCAAGTTTTAACCTACAAGGAAAACCTACCACTTTATCATCGTTGTTTCTTGTAAATTTTTTCGTTATGCTTCACACCGATCTATATCTGACGAATTTGTTTAATCTTTAACCTGAATCACACAAGTTTATTCTCTTACTTAAATTACTTAAGTTTGTGTCACATTTTGATTGCTTTACACAACCGACCTTGACAACCTCTTAATCATCCCACACGATCATATCGGTTTCGACTACTCACCATGATACTAATTGCTTAACACAATCAACACACTTTCACGGCTTCTTGATCTTCTTTAATCATCTCTCACAATTAAGTTTTACCATAATCTTACTCGTATAACACTATGTGAAATAAAACTCACCAATATACATATATACATTCACTTCTTTTCAAACGATAATAGGTTATTAGTTTTAGTTTGTAAGGCCCTGCTCCCCGGAGGCTCACAGCTGGTCAATCATCGCACATAAAACTTATAATTACATTAACTTTACTAAAATCATGCAGCGGAAACACTTTAAACAAATATTTCATTAAAAATGCTTTTGCAAAATAATACAACATTTGTTACACAATATCATTTGTTCGCATTACAATGCAAAAACATTATACCTGGCTATTCTTGGATGACATTCTTTTGTATAATGTTTTTGCCTTGTAATACGAACGAATGATATTGTGTAACAAATGTTACATTATTTTGCAAAAACATTTTTAATGAAATATTTGTTTAAAGTGTTTCCGCTACATGATTTTAGTAAAATTAATGTAATTATAAGTTTTATGTGCGATGATTCACCAGCTATTAGCATCCCGGGTGCGGGGCCTTACATAGTTTTCGTTGATCCTTCACATATTCAATCAGGTGGTTCATTTTCCACTTTGGTTATTGCTTGATCTTCATACCATTTTCTTAATATTGACCTTGCTTTAATACTAATTGTTAAGAAATTAGATAAAGCAACACATCAAACACGTTAATTAATATCAAAAGACTACAATTTACAATAACCCTTAATCGTATACTTAAACTACACATATAGTATTTCTAGTCCAAGTCGACCACTATTATAATAAAATAATAAACTCAATTATAATCAAACAAAAACCCCCTGCAAAAATATTAAACTGATATTCTTTATCTCATCTATTTTATGAAGACTAATTTTTCATATAATAGGTACGAATGAGTTAGAAAAGGGTGGGTGTGTGCACTTTCTAAGGAAAGAGCCATAAACCATTATTGTGAGTGTTTGTGCAATTGTGCCACTTTTGTGATATTTTATAAGATGTTGTCTGGTATGGTCGGTTATTATTTTCGATGATACAAGACTTATCTTTGGGAAGTTATTTTTCTATTTATATAATATTTGGTGATAAATGGAATGCACCAAATTACCGAGAGGAAAATAAGAAATCACACACAATAGACTAGCTCAAATTAGATCTAATTTTATAAAATGGAGTAAGAATTTAGTTATAAAATAGGTGGAAAAATATACACCATATACATGCATCATTCATGTTCCCACCCCTTTCCCTTACATCCCTTTTATAAAATTAATTAGTTAATTATAGTAACATGGCATTTTCTCAAGCTTTTAGCCTAACATATATTTTTTTCTTTAACGATTGTTTCTTCTCAATTCACCCGGTTGCATCACTCATGCCCAAACCCCATTCTCTTACACCCCTTTTATGGAAATAATTGGTTAATTATAGTGAATTGGCATTCTTCAATCTTGTAACCTAGCATATATTTTTATTTAACGATTGTTTCTTCTCAATTGACCCGGTTGCTCACTATCCTTATATGTAGTCATAACATTACCCCTCCCCCCTTATACAAGCAACCTTTTACCTCATGGTGGAGAGTAGGAAATGATCTCAATAGTCTAGCTTTCTTCCTAAGTTTCTTAGATGGGGGATAACCCCTCCTAGTGAACTTCAGTGTTTTCAAAGACGATGATACATAGACCCATTATCCCAGTCGGTTGTAAAATTAGTGTTTTGAACGAAGTGACATGTTGAGTAGATTGTCCAATACATTTTTGGAGTAAAGATACGTTATAGATACAAGCATCCTTTGGAAAATCTAATTTCTAATCCGCTAAACTAACTTTCGCAAGATTTTGATAAGCTCCGAAAAACATCATCCGAACTTATAGTGACGTTGTAAACGTATTGCACCTTGGTAGAAGGCTAAATTTTCCTATAAACCTTGTCACTAATGTTAACGTGAACTTCACAATAGGCCTTTGTTGGAGCATATATTGTCATATATAGCATGTCCGTCGCTTGACAAATAGTCTAGGCTTAATGTAATACACCTGATATGTTGTAAACACATGAAACTGAGTCATTCGTAGAAGCATATGCAAATGAGACTAAGTCGTACGACTGAGCCATGCTAATGGACCAGTCATGCAACTGAGAGATGTTATTGGGCCATTCGTAAGACTGAACCATAAGTATGATCCAGTCGTACGATTGAACCATACGCATGGTCCAATCGTACGAATGGGCCCAGTCACATCTGATATGGGCTGAGGCCTATAAATACCAGTTTCATTGTGTAGAGAGGTAAGTTTTTGAGTGTGTGCCCAGGGCCTTGGTGCTGCTGGATGAGAGGGGAGATCTTGCTCGATCTCCCCTTGCCAAGAGTCATGATTCTTCTGTTTAACGAGCTTGTAATCATTAGGTTTTATCAATGAAACAATTCTATTATTATTCGTTCTCTTGTTTGTCTCTTGGTTTTTTTCCTTCCATCAAGAACACGCTCGGATGTCAACCGATCCAGCGACTTCACAATTGGTATTAGAGCCAGGTTACTGCTAGAATGATCTAACAATCATTCTAGCAACCCGAGCTCTTGATTTCTGGATCTATTCATGTTCTTTGATGTTAAACCCATTGCGTGTTTTGCTCGGATCTTGTTACGTGTGTTGTTTCTTGGTTAAAATCAAACTCGAAACAACATTCTTTTCACCCTTGCGAATCTTATGATGTCTATTTTGTTTCAGTTCATGTAAAATTCATCACATTAGGGTTTTTGGCAGCCATCGCGGCTGCAGATCTGAAAAAATGCGTGCAGATCCGCTTATGCGACTGGACCATACGACTAGACCATATGTCCAGTCGTGCTACTGGACTATTCTTATGTTCAGTCATGCTA
Source organism: Flaveria trinervia (assembly GCA_025506515.1). Classification (NCBI taxonomy): domain Eukaryota; kingdom Viridiplantae; phylum Streptophyta; class Magnoliopsida; order Asterales; family Asteraceae; genus Flaveria; species Flaveria trinervia. Next base: position 51,201,169 of record CM046456.1, read on the forward strand.
CTAGACCAGTCTTATGTCCAGTCGTACTACTGGACCATTCTTATGTCCAGTCATGCTACTGGACCAGTCTTATGACCAGTCGAGCGAATATATCATTCGTATCATCCATTCACACGAATATGATATTTGTCCTCCATGTCATACGAATGAACTATGTTCCAGACCAAAAAAAATTCAAGAACTACCTCTTGCACAGATTTGAGGATGAGCAAAGCACATTCACCTTGAGGTTTTTTTGTCAAATAAGTTCGATGGATACTTATTCGTTGGACTTCCCGAATAAATGAATATAGTTAGAACACAAAGAGAGAAGAGAAGATGTCAGCAGTCGGTGCTGATTTTGTGGGGTAGTCAGGAGCATCTGACTATTTATGGGCCAATAAAGTTATATTTATCCGCACAGAGAGGATTCTGATTCTTAGGGGAATCCATGTATAGAGAAATTGAAGACGCAATCAGAAAGTGATGATGTGAGCTGGTTTCTGATGATGAATCTGAGTGCATGCTGATTTGTTTGAGATTGTCAGCGGTGGATTGGAACCTTCTACTTTTTGCCCAACACACAGTATGAAGATTCCAGGAGAGCACAATGTTATATATTAGGATATGGCTGAATTTGAGGGGGAATTTCTGCAGGATTTAATGTTAATCAGGTTAGCCTGTGTGAAGATTGGAGCAATGGAAAACTGTTCATGTCATTATCTGGAAAAATCAGTCATATAGGGAATCTTGTTGCTATGATGGTGTTCTGCAAACTAAACAATTTGGTGGAGCATATATTGTCATATATAGCATGTCCGTTTCTTGACGAATAGTCTAGGCATAATGTAATTCATCTTATATGTTGTAAACACATGAAACTGAGTCATTCGCAGGAGCATATGCGAAGGAGACTCAGGCGTACGACTGAGGCATGCTAATGGACAAGTCGTGCGACTAAGAGATACTATTGGGCCATTCGTAAAACTGAATCATAAGTATGGTCCAGTCGTACGATTGAACCATACGTATGGTCCAATCATACGAATGGTCCCAGTCGCATCTGATATGGGCTGAGGCCTATAAATACCAGTTTCATTGTGTAGAGAGGTAAGGCTTTAAGAGTGTGCCCGGGGCCTTAGGGCTGCCGTATGAGAGGGGAGATCATGCTCGATCTCCCCTTGCCAAGAATCATAATTCTTCTGTTTAACAAGCTTGTAATCATTAGGTTTTATCAATAAAACCATTCTATTATTGTTTGTTCTCTTGTTTGTCTCTTTGTTTTTTCCCCTTCCGTCAAGAATACGCTCGGATGTCAACCTATCCAGCGACTTCACATCCTTAATTAAACTGTTGTTGCAAATTTTGTTTACGAGTATCCAAGACAACATCGCGTTCCAACAAATGGACCTAAATAAACTGTTGCCACCAGTGTCTCGAATGTAGCAAGTGAGCGAAGAAAGGTGGGCACCTATAAACAATTTTTCAAATGGGGTCATATTAGCATCCATTTATTAGGAAGATTTGTACCAAAATTCACCAACGAAAGCAAATGAAACCAGTGTTAGGGTGAATTAAAAAGAAAGCAATAAAGGTACATTTCAAGAGATACATTCAAATCCTCGATCTGGGTGTCAGACTGTGCATGATAAGCGATGCTAAAGGACAAAGTAGCGCCTTGAATACGTTGAAGTTTCTTCCAAAATTAGAAAGCAAAGTGTTGTACCCGATTCGAAACAATATCAATATGAATGCCATGTAATTTTACAACTTCTATGAAAAAAGTAAATAACAACATTCGTACTTGTAAAAGATTCTTGTAACTCGATAAAAAACTCGTATTTAGATAATCGATCGATGAAAACTATATCGACGGATTTCCTTTGAGAAATATGTTATCATAACCTCGCTGGTAGTGGAAGCACAAGAATGTGATGAATGGGATCATCATAACATATTAGGGATTTAAGAGAACTTTAAAGACATTTTCTATCAAGGGATTCTAATATCATCCGACATTAAAGAATAAATGTGAGGAACAACAATATCATAACGTCATTCCAAACATGCATAAATAATCTGAAGTTCCAAACCAGAGTAGACTAATGCAAATGCCAAATCCAAATATACATACAATCCAAACAAATAAGACATAATCCAAAACAAAATAGTCCAAAATTGTCTATTGCTATTGTGAGAGTAGTCTCGTCTATAGTCCACTATCCAAATAATTAAGCGTTATTACCTGAAAAGACGTACTTTAAAAAGTCAATATACTTTGGTGACTTTACTGATTTAAAAATACAAAATATATTATTGTGTAAGTCAAATACACATAATACATGTGAATGAGAACATAAGCAGTCATTGACACCGACATAAGCTCATAACCAAACCTAATAAGGCATGCCCAAGTACAAATCAAAGTCCATTTCTAAGTCCAAAACAAACTGAATTATATTCACCCAAAGGCATGTCCAAGCCACGTTGGTTTTAGCTAGCATACCGACAATAAGGTTGGGGTGTCAATCCGTTAGTACTTACAAAACATCTCCAACTCCAATGTAGAGTTAATATTCATGATAGAAAAATCAATGTTAAGCACAAGAACACATACTCATCAAGGAAATCTAGACTTCATCATCTAACTCAAATCACACACGATAGTCCAATGCAAGTCGAAAAATAATTAAAAGGGCACGAGATAGTTCAAAACAATCAAGCGTGTTTTTTCCTAAAGTAAAACATATTAAAATGGGCTATGAAACTTACCCTAGCAGTAGCATAAATATCATGTCCACAAACTAGTATTAGCACGTAATTATAGATATGAAAATGTAATACCCGGTATTTTTAAAGATGAGAAATAAAGAATAAAAGTAAATAAAAGAATGAAACGCAATTTAACCCAAGTAGAGGGCTAAATATGTCAAAAAGGACAAAGTATAAAAAAGTTGGTGTAAAAGTGGGCATGGCCACCCACAATCTTAGCATTTGATCTTTTCAACCGGATTTAGAGAGAGAAAGTGAAGAAGCTCCCGGGTTTGAATAAGAAGAAGGAGGAAACCAGATTCAAGGTAAGAATTCTTGGTTCGGCTATATGCTTATATGTGTTTGTGTGTGTTCGGCGTGTATTTTTGGTGAGTTTTAGGCAGTGGAACTCAAAGTGCATTCGAGTTTGAGGAAGTTCAACCGAAAGTTGCATAAGGTGAGTTCTAGAACCCTCTTTTTACATGTTTTACATGATTTTAGGGCTGGAAATGCATGTTTAAATGTTTTTGTTTACATGGGTATTATACTTGTATGTTTATGTGTGTATGAATACGGGTGGGTTATGATTCTTGGGTGTTTTGATGTTATGATGATGTTATGTTCTTGTTATGATGCTTAGAATGTTAGAACTAAGCTTAGATTGTGTTGGAATTTAAGTCGGGTGTGAATTCTGAAGAATTATGGCAAGTTAGTTAGCCATGTGCCTTAACAGTGGCCTATGCGCCTAACTATCCAGACGCCTAAGTGTTTTTCCCCATACACCTAAAACCCATGCACCTCAATAGTGGCCATGCACCTAGGATAGGCTGAATTTGGCTAAGTTCCCCCAAAAGCCTAGATTGCTCATGCGCCCAAGCACTCATGCGCATGCATAGTGCCTATGCACCTAGAACCTTACCAGAATGATTAAGTGTTGGGTCATGTGCCCAAATAGTACCCATGCGCCTAGAATCTTCCCATGCACCTAAGTGTTCCCCATGCGCCTAGAGGGCCATGCGCCGCATAGTGCCCATGCGCCTAAGACTTGGAATTACTTTCTGAATTTTAGGGGAAATGTAAAGTGTAGGCTTTGACTAGGGATGTTCCTAGGGGTAATGTAAGATGTATTTATAATAATGGGTGATGTATGTTACTTTTTTTATGATGATGTGATTGGTATGGTATGGTTATGATTAAGTTATGTTCCTTGTTATGTACGTTTATTTTCCGTGGCTTTGCATGGTATGGTTATGAATGTAAATGGAAAGTATTATGTAACGTAAAATGGAACATAATGAAAAAAGAAACGTAAATAATGAAAGAATGTATACATTAATGAAAGGAAAGTAAAGGAAGTATTGCAAGCCTTATATGGAGGTTCACACACAATGAAGGGTGTTAGCTCAACGGTGTATGAGTTAGCTACCCCAGAAGGATGCACACTGGGGTCTAATCTTTGTCATTGACCATATGTATGGGACCCTTGTCGTTTACCCTGGTACTATGGTTAGGCACCGGGGGCAATGTATGGCGGTCTATTTGTAGACCTCAGCCCAGTACCCGCTTGCAGGATCGTTGAAGGGTGAAGAGTTACAACACAACAACACAAAGAGGAGATAAACTAAACTTAGATCAAACAGTAAACTGGATTAACCAAGTGGTGACACTAAGAACACAAGTAATATATGAGACATAACACAAAGAACACAAGTGTTTGGTTTTCAAGAATGCAGTATATTGCCTTCTCTATGTTCTATTACAAGTGTTACAAAGGCATATTCGAAAGATACAAGAACATGAGATACTTATACAACATCCTACAGCCGGCTATACTTTGAAAGCCAGCTGGATACATTGACTAGACACACACAAAATCAATTGTAGAGTCAAAACGCAGATTGCCTTTTGACTAGTGACTATGACATGCCATAGCTCACATCCTTATCTATTACAAAAAGGATAAAGTACATAAAGTAGAAAGTTACAGACTCAAGACCTCAATGTACAGTTACCAAAAGCATGGACCTTTTCACCAAACCATGTTAGTTAGTGACTTGCAGAGTTACAACGGAAAGGTGTCCAGCTTTATGGAACAGTACATCAGATAAATCATGTTACTAAAAGTCTTCGGAAGAAATCTGTCTTCGTGAACTTGAAGCTTCGGAAGACTTTGTCTCTGAGGCTTCAGAAGACTTCATCTTTGGCTTTGGAAGATGTTGGTCTTGGCTTCAGAAGATTTCACACTTAGAGTATTTATGTTGCACATGTGAAACTTCCAAGCATTCCACTTCAATGCACTTGTGCAGCATGCAGGAAAGGCTAAAGATGTTTAGGTTGCATTAGCCTCTTCATTAATCTCTACAAACTCCCCCTAGGCTGATGCTACCAAAACATTTAGAAAACTTAGATATTAACAATCCTCATTAGGATGATCAACATTTCGTTCTTCATAAGATGATCAGGATCCTTCAGGCTGTCAAAGTGTCTTCTCATGTCAAAGAGGTCATGCAGAGGCAACTGAAACATATATTGCCATGTATAGATGTCTTCAATGCCTTGATCTCTAATAACATGCCACCTTTATGGATTCGTGGTGTATGTCCAAGACAAGATGGGTCTTCCTGATGCTAGAGGAGCTACTGAAGTTGGAGTTGATTGAGATTCCTCTGGCTGCACATCCTCAGGTTGTTCTGATTCATCCCGAGGTTCAGAAGGGGATTCAGGCTTCTTCTTCTTCTTCTTAGACTTTGGTTTAGAAGCCATCCTTTTCCTTCTTTTTCCAAAGTTTAACTGAGAAGACTGGCCTGCAGCACCAGATTGATCTTCACTGTCTTTCTCAGTTGGGACTTCCTCTCTCTCAGGTTCAGATGGAGAAGGAGGTTGACCCTGCTATGGATTAGAAGATGAAGCTTGCTGAGCATTAGCAGGAGGTCCAGGTTGTGTTGTGTCTGTTTGTTCAACCTTAACCTCCACTTCAGGTGGAGCCTGACTTGGAGTGGAGTGTAAGTCAGTGAGCTCTCCACTCTTAATCTTCTGCTTGATTACCCTGATATGCTCATCCATAGTGGATAGAGACATGGGTCCAAGTCTCCTTCGGGAGAATCCATACAGCTTCAAGAAGCTCATCATCCTCTGCCTATCAGTAGACTTCTTCATTCTCTTTTGATGATGGCTCTTGACTTTGTAGCTTCTTCCCTCAGCTTTTTCTTTGTTGTCTTTCTTTCCTTGACTAACTCAAGCTTGAGTTGTTTTAAGTACTCAAACTCAATATAGTCATAAGGTAAGGGGAGGAGTGCATCTGCCTGATAGAGGCATGTGGCACTCGGTAGTTAATCATCTTGATTCTGTCTTCTTCCTTATCTACCTGAGGTTCTTATTGAACCACATCCTCTTGTTCAGGACTTTCTTGAACTGGTGAGAGGGTAGGCATACTTTGTACAGTCTTTTTCTTCTTCTCTCTTCTTTGACTTGTACTAGGAGTTTTGCATCTTCTGCCTCCTTCTTCTCTCTTGACCTTTCCAGATCAACCAGCTCATCAATTCATCCAAGGGGAGAGAAATGATATTATCTATGTCATAGTTCCTAGTCTGCAGATAGTTGATCCTGACTGCCCTTAACTCATCATTCTGAGTATCTGGTCTGGGGGCAGCCCTGATTGCAACTCCATGAGTCTTGGAGACTCATAGAGGAACCTTCTCCCCTTAGCCTCCTTTTCTTCTCTCTCTCTCCTCCTCCTCAATCTCCTCAGATGTCATCTTTCTTTTCCTTTGTCACTCTCAGACCTTTGTGACTCAGGGTGGAGAGAGCTTTGGCCTTCATTGCTCGTTGCAGCATCTGAGCTCAGGCCAGAGAGAGGTTGAGAACACCTTCACCAGGAGTGTCTCAGAAGGAATATGGATCTCTACAGTAGTTGGAGATGATGAGACAGGGCTCTCAAGTTCTGTCACTGGGCCTTCAGTCAAGGTTTCCCCTATGAAGCTAATCTTAGGGGCCTCAACATCCAGTTGACCGATGATATTGCCTGATTGCCTTAGTCTCCTTCTTAGACTACCTCTGCAATGATCCTGTCTTGGATTCTTTTAGCCAGTCTGTCAGCTTGTCTTGATTGGCTTGGGTTGACAAGTGGCATGTTGACTAGATCTAGACTTTCATAGTAGTCCAAGTTCTAAAAATTAAAGACTTCTTGCTGTCCTTGAACTCTTATGATAATGAGGGCTTTCCTGTTGTTGTCATACCTCCACCTAATATGTGATTGAAGATGATGAAGGTGACATAGCCCTTGGTATCCCATCCTCAAACAGACTCTGTATGAAGGAGTCTGTGTAGTCCACATCAATGTGAACTAGAGGAGGTTGCTGAGAATGCACAGTTGCAAGTGAGGATGGTGAGTCCTCAATGTCCATTCTCTCGGAGAACTCCCAGGTTCTATGGCTGGAATGACTTTCTCCCCCTTTTTGGTAGCATCACCCACTTGCATAGGTGAGCTAGAGGATAGGTCAATCACATCCACAGGTTCTTGTGTTCCTGGTTGAGCTCTCCTTAAGGGTCTCCCAGCTAGTTTTTCCTTAAGATATGAAATCTCAAGTTGCTGGTCATTGATCCTGTTTTGTAAGGTAGTCACCTGAGATTCAAGGTGACTGACCTTTGAGACTAGGTAAGTGCATGTTTTAGAAAATTTTTTCACTTTTAGTCTTAGATCCCCCTCATCTTCATCAGAAGAATCACTGGGGGTGGAGAAGATTGGACCAGAGTCCTTTCTCTCATGACCAGTTCTTAGTTCTTAGCTACTGGATTTCCTCTGCTCACTGGCAGTCTCAGTTGAGATGTCAGTGGGCTGAGTTGCCATGGTTGAGGTCTTAATGATGTAATCACTTTCAGAAGTGAGAGCCTCTTCCATATGGACATCCTGAACAGGTTCAGTAGTGTCCACCTCAGTTGTAGGTGACTGATGTGGGATAGATGTAGGAGACTCAGTAGTACTCAACTCTCTTTGAGTAGGGGAAAAAGAGAGATTCATTATACTCACTGAAACCTATATCTTCATCAGTATAGAAGTCAAGGTTGGGAATGGGTTGGTTAAGATCTATAGGCTGGGGATGGTAACTGTCCCCTGAAGGTTGATCACTTGAGTGTTGAGACTCAGAGTGATGGCTTAAGGCAGTAGGGCTAATGAGCTCATCAGGCTGAGCATGAGGAACCTCAGCACTGATTCTTGAAGAGATGGGAGTGGTCTGCTCCTCAGGAGAAATGGGAGCTCCAGTGTCCATTTCTTCCTGTATGGGTGAGTGTATGGGGACCTCCACAGATTGAATAGTCTGAGCAGGGGTTGTTTTGTATTTTCTTTGGTAGGTGATGGAGATTTGAGGTTGTGTGGGTGGTTGGGAGTAGCAGGTGTGGGTTCACACTAGCTTGTGCTGCTAGGTTGTCACCTTGAGCAATGAGCTCTAACATTTTTGGGACTAGGGTGTTTCTACCCCAGAGAATCCAAAGTGGACTTTCTCAATATTTTAAGATGTCGGGCTTCATCTGTCCCAATTTAAGAATGTTACCCGTTTCCCTTAACTGTGAGCCCAGTTCACAGTTAAGAATGTACTGGACATATCTAGGAAACATGTAATATTCTAAGGAGTCTAAGTTAGCAAGCAAATTTGTATAAACAAACTAAGAGTACCTGAACTTGACCCCTTGAACCATTCCATGGACTATGAAGGAGAGATCTTCTGGAATCTGGTCCCATCCACCATGCTTGTTTGATAAGCTTGGATGACCACATGGAGCAGGAATCTCCATTGGGATGAGACCTTCCCTTTCCTGAAGGTCTTTACAGAGAAATCTCCATCATACCCCATCTGCTCAAAGGAATGATTAACAACTTCCTTGGGAAGAACACTCACCTTCTTCATCCAGCTGAAGATGTCAGTTGATGATGGCCGGAGTGATGAAGATTGTTCTCCCCTGCACCGTGCAGACAGTGCCTTCTCCCCATCCATAATGCCTCTTGGCAGGTCTTCCAGAATTCAAGCAACTGATCCTCATAGAGTGGAGGATCAATGGTGAGGGAGGTGAAGTAGTTCGATAGAGACGAAACGACAAACCTCTGAGAAATGAGGATCTTTCTCAGAGCATAACAGAGCAACTTGATTGTGTTGTCTTGTAGCTGCATGGTAAAGTTGGGATCATTTCTGTGAGCAAGATTGGCCATTTTGAAGTAGCTTAAGACGAAGGAAGAAGAAAGAAAGAAATTTTAGAGAGAAATTTGGTTTTTAGGTTTGGAGGAAGAACAGATGATAGAAAAGGGGGAAACCATTGGGTTTATATGTGAGAGGATTTCATATAAAGTTTAATGAAAGAGGACAAACTTTGAAATCCGGATGTCGGTCCCACCTCTGAAAAAGTAGTTTACTTTTTGCTCAAAAAGTAGTTTTCTTAGAAGTCAAAAAGCTTCCGAAGGTTAATTATCTTCGGAAGTTTTAAATAAAAAGCTTTCGAAGCTAAATTGACTTCGGAAGAATTTCCTGAGAGGTTTGAAAATTTTTCTTCAGAAGAAAAATTAAAACTTGAGTGCTTTATGTGTAAACAGACAAAGCTTCCGAGAGTTAATTTTGCTTCGAAAGTAAATGGTCCTTAAAATTTAATAAGTGTCCGAGACAAGTATTTAAGCTTCGGAAGATAAATTTTGAAAACTCTTCTGAAGGTAAACCTCTTAGACAGTTATTTAATTTGAAGGCATGATTTACTTCCGAAGTTAAAAACAAAACTTCCGAAGTATCAGAAATTTTCAAAAATCTAAGGAAAATCTTCAAAAAGAAATTTTCATCCAAAGAAAACATGAGCTTATGAAAGTGATGAACTAGACAACTTAGGACACACATATTTTAAGAAATAATAAGAATTAGTTTTAAGAAAAGCTTACTCAAGGTTTATCATCCCAATAGCTGATATAAGATATTTAAATCTCGGTTCATCAAAAGCCTTTGTAAACAGATCAGCATATTGTTCATCTGTGTGAACCTTGACTAGTTTAATTAATCCCTTTTCATAGTTATCTCTTATTAAATGATACCTAATATTGATGTGCTTTGCCCTTGAGTGCTGCACAGGGTTCTTTGTGATTGAGATAGCATTGTTGTTGTCTATGTGAATGGGAGTCCCTCCTGAAGTTAAACTATAGTCCAGCATCTGATTTTGAATCCAAAGTACTTGAGCAAAGCAGCTTGCAGCAGCAATGTATTCAGCTTCAGCAGTTGATGCAGAGACACAAGATTGTTTCTTGCATTGCCATGAGACAACCCTTCCATTAAGAAATTGACATCCCCCAGATGTAGACTTTGCATTCATGTTGCAACCACCATAATCACTATCTGTATGGCATACGATTGAATCAGAATTCTTGGGATACCATAGGCCAAGTGTTGATGCACCCTTGAGGTATCTTAGAATCCTCTTGACAGTGATAAGGTGAGACATCTTGGGTTGGCTTGATATCTTGCACAGATACATGTAGCAAACATGATATCAGGACTGCTAGCAGTAAGATACATAAGAGACCCAATCATAGCCCTGTATAAATGCTTATCTACACGCTCCCCCTCAAGATCAGACCAAGAGAGTGGTTTCTGGCTATGGGTGTCTTAGCAATCTTACAGTCAGTCATATTAAACCTCTTGAGTATGTCCTGAACATACTTTGACTGACTTATGAAGATGCCATATTCAACTTGCTTCACTTGAATTCCCAGAAAGAAATTGAGTTCCCCCATGGCACTCATTTCAAATCTGTCTTTCATCAGCTTCTCAAAGTCTTTGCAGAGCTTTGGATTAGTTGAACCAAAGATGATGTCATCCACATATACCTGAACTAGCAATATGTCTTTTCCTTGTCCCTTGATGAAGAGAGTTCCATCTATAGTACCCTCCTGTATCCATGTTTACAGAGATACTCAACAGTGTCTCATACCACTTCCTGGGTGCCTGATGCAGCCCATAGAGAGCTTTGTCAAGCTTGCAGACATGATCAGGATCTACAAAACTACGTGGCTGTTTGACTTAAACCTCTTCATCGATCACTCTATACAAAAAGCACACACTTCACACATCAAGTTGGAAAACCTTGAAGTTCTTTGATGCAGCAAATGCTAGAATATCCTAACAGCTTCTAATCTTGCCACTGGAGCAAAGACATCAGTGTAGTCAATCCCTTCTTCTTGTGTGTATCCTTGAACAACCAGTCTAGCTTTGTTCTTGATGATGATGCCTCTATTATCTTTCTTGTTCCTAAACACCCATTTGGTTCCAATGGTAGTCCTTCCAAAAGAAGAGGACAAAGGTTCCAAACTTTTTGCCTTTTGAATTGAAGTGCTCTTGTTAGCATAGCTTCAACCCAACTTCCATCCTTTAGAGCTTCATTAACTTTCTTTGGCTCTATCTGGGTAGAAAACAAGAGTGAAGACATACATTTGCTTTATTGGTTTGTCCTCTTGTCTTTACCCCTAAGATAACATCTCCAATGATGTTTGTGGTAGGTGAGACTTGTGGATCCTAAGCTGAGGGATCACATCAAGTTGTTAAGAAAGATCTAAATTTGAGAATTTAGATCTGGCATAGTTGTTCTCACACACATCAGCACACTTTTCAAGTGAAACTTGATCCAAGCAGTGTGTGACATCATTGATGTTCTCATCCATAGTGTGGTTAGTGGCATCAAGAAATTCTTGGTCACTGTCACCATCACCATTGTTGTCTTCCATAGTTGAGGTGTTCTTATCTGGTTGTAGAGCCTCTGAGCTGGAATTTGAAGGTATACCAAATGTATCAACTGAATTTGTCATTGTAGGCTAATAGAAACCTCCTTTGCAGAAGTGGTTCCAACTGGAGCTGAAGATATGTGTCTTGAATATCTTCCTAGCTCAAATATTGAATCAGGATCATCTGTATTCAAATTTTCTACAGATCCTGAAAGATTCTCACAAGATTTGTTAAAATAGTTGGTAACCAACTCAAGATCAAACAGCCAATCTGGACCAGAACCAGTAACACAGGGTGTGTGTTCATTGAAAGTCACATTGGCTGACTCCTCAGCAATTCTAGTTCTGAGATTGTACACTTTATAAGCCTTAGCTTGGGAAGAGTATCTAATATAGTGTCCATCATCTGATTTCTCAGCAAACTTGGTAATTTGATCTTTGGTATTCAAGATGGTGCAAGGACATCCAAATGACTTGAGAAAACCAATGAAAGGTCTCCTCTTGTGCCAAAGTTCATAAGGAGTCTTGCCATGAGTCTTAACTACTAAAACTCTGTTTTGCACATAGCAGGCAGTGTTGACTGCCTCTGCCCAGAAGGTGATGGGCAGTTTAGAGTCAAACAACATGGTTCTTGCAGCTTCAATCAGTGTCCTGTTTCTTCTCTCGGCAACACCGTTTTGCCGAGGAGTCCTGGAGCACTAAATTGTCTTGTAATACCCTTTTCATCACAGAATGTGTCAAGGATATGGTTCTTAAATTTGGTTCCTTGATCACATCTTATGATCTTAACCTTGTGATCAGATTGATTCTCAATCTTTAAGATGAAATTCTTCAGAATCTCAGGAGTCTCATCCTTAGTTCTAAGAAAGAAAACCCAAGTGAATCTTGTAAAGTCATTTGTGATCACTAGACAGTATAAGGTCCTTCCTAGACTTATTACACTGGTGGGGCCAAAGAGATCCATATGTAACAAGTGTAAGGGAGTAGTGATTGAGTTCTTTTCCTTAGGCTTGTGAGATACCTTATGTTGCTTCCCTTTCAGGCATGCAACACAGTGGTCATCACTTGTAAACTCTTTCTTTGGCATTCCAGTTACCAAGTCATGCTTAATTAACTTATTCATGTTCTTAAAGTTTACATGGCACATTCTTTTATGCGATAGGAAAGACTCATCACTATTGGCTTTAGACAGAAAGCATGAAACTTCTCCAGAGGGAGAGGTTTCTTGCAAATCCATCTTGTACATGTTTCCTTTTCTGGGGGCTCTAAGTAGCATATGCTCATGAGGAATGACCCACCAGGCTTAAGAACAATGCACTCATGCTCAGTAAAGAGCATGTTATACTCTGATCACAAAATTGAGATACACTCAGAAGTTGTATCCAAGCTCCTTTACAAAGTTTCCTTTTCTATGCTGAGCTTACCATTTTTGACCTTGCCCCTACCAGAAATGTAACCACCTTCATCTCCTCCAAAAGCAACAGGTCCTCCATCAATCCTTTCAAAGTTCTGGAGTAGTGACCTATTACCAGTCATGTGCCTGGAGCAGCCACTGTCTATGATCCAGACATTCTTGTTGTCTTTAGCTATCCCTGCACAAAAGAGAATGATTAGTTACATCTGGAAACCCAAGCCTTGCTTGTCTTGGGCTCACTTGCAGAAGGTAATTTAACAGTAATAGATCCTATGGTTGTACATAAGAGGATCTTGAGCTGTTTTTGATGGAGAAATCTCAGTCACTTGGTCTTTCTTAGACGTCCACACCACCTTTGGAGTCTTGGACGTGACCTTCAAAACTTTAGAAGCTTTTGGAGCTTCAGAAGATTTGATGACTGAACCTTCGGAAGATTCTGCAAACACTGCAGCAGACTTCAGTGCTTTGGAAGAACTCCTTTCTTCGAGACCAAATATTCTTCCGAAGAGAATTTTCCACTTCCCTTCTTGTTAGATTTGGAACTTTCGAAGGAACTGGTTTTCCTTCCGAAGCTTGGATCTTCTTAGAACTCTTTGAAGCCTTTGTTTTGGCCGTATGGACAGTACCTTTAGGATTGAAGGGACAATCCTTTGCAATGTGAGTGGTGCTGTCACACATAACACAATTCATTTTCTTCTTCACAGAGCTTGTCTGAGAGTAAGACTGTCTTTGGTCACTTCCCTTCTCCACCCATCTTTGCAGATGCTGAGACATTCCTCTTGGGCTGAGAACTATGCTTGGAGTTTGATGGACCAGGTTGTGCAGCAGTGGTACACAGCAGATCAGTCTTCTTCTTGCTGTTGCGATGAGTTGAGCAAGAACCAGAACTCTTGCAGAGTTTTTGTTGATGTCTTCAGTCCCTACCACTTTAAACCCGCGGAATAAAAACTTGTTTCTGCTTAGATTCAAAAGTAGCCTTGATCTCTTGAGCCTTCCTTCCTTTCTTTTGCTCTTTCTGATCAAGTTCTTTCGCATGGACTTGGTCATAACAGTCTTCACTTTCTCCTCAGAAGGATAGTGGCCCTTCTTGGAATCCTCCTCTTCACCTTTGTAGATGGATTCTTCACTATCTCTTCTTCATCCCCTCACTCATAGGATCTATGAGAGGAAGCTCATCTTCATAAGTTCCACACCTAGGAGATCTTACTGACAAGATTGTGTATAGAGGAGCTATCTCATTGGATCCCAGTCCCTGTCTATTTTGATAGCACACTTTGTTGTGCAGGGATGAGGATATCATGTTCTTGAAGGTCTCTTCTTCAAGAACACTCTTTTCTGCCCTGGCTTTGCTGATCACAAGCTCAGCCTGGCACTCAGTTAACTTGGTTATGAGATCTTTAATTTGAGTCCTAAAATCTGTGTGTTCATGTTTTAGAACTGAAATGTTTTCTCTAAGTCCTTTATTTTCAGCTTATAATCATTTTCAGACTTTCTAAAATCAGATTTTAAAATGTTTAAGGACTCAATCATATCTCAGTTCCAAGTTATAGGACCTGTACCTGTTAACTTTACAATGCACTCAGGAGTACGAGAGATATTCCAATACCTTGGCTTCATCATGATCTGCCACCAGTGCTTGTTTGGAAAGGCATCTTCAACCTGAAAGCTCCAGTCAAAGCATCCTTCTTCAACAGCAACAGTAGTTGCTGCTTTGACTTCTTATTATGGAGAGCTTTGTCAGTGTAGTTTGGTTTGGATTGTGTTTGGCCACCATTTGTTCTAGGTGCCTTACACTCTCTGGCAAAATGGCCCATCATGTAAAAATTGTAACACTTGACTTTGCCTTTGTCCAGTCCAAACTTTCCACTGGTTGCATTGCTTGGAAACTTCCTTCCAGTCCTCTTGTAGAACTTCTTGGCTCTGTGAGTGAGAAGAGCCATCTGCTGGACTATTTCCATGTATTCCAGATCATCTGGATGGATACAGTCCAGGTCTTCAGAGTGAAAAAAGAGTTGCCACAGCTTTCATCAGAAGACACAAAAGCTTGAGAAGAGCTTCTCTTGGAATGGGCTTCCTTGAGTGTAGTTCTCCTTTGGTGTCTCTGGGAAGGTGATGAAAGGACCCTTGGGTGAGTTGTCAGGGTAGCATAAGAGATGATGTTTGGGTTCTATGCTATCCCTTTCAACACATGTAGGGTTGAACCCATTGATTGTTGGAGTTTCCAGATGAACCTGCATGTTCATCTCCATCTGGTAGCCACTGAGAATCCCATATAACTCTGTCAGAGTAAGAGTTTTGAGATTTTTAGTTCTCTTGATCACCACATAGTAGTGTGTCCACTGCCTAGGAAGTGAGGACATGAACTTCCTTACAATGTCTCTGTTTTCAAGAGAAACTCCTCCATCCACTAGGGTATCCACAATCTCAACATACCTGAAGTACTACTGAGTCATGGTTTCACCTGTTTTGAAGATGAAATTTTCAAACTGCTGCTTCAGGAGATCTTTCTTGTTCTCCTTGGCTTCAGAAGAACCCTAATACATCAGTTTCAGTGCATCCCACAATGCTTGGCTGTTTTGCACTTCTTGAACCTCTGTACACAGAGTTTGGAAGGGCAGTTTGAAGTGCTGTCATGGCTTTTCTGTCTATCTCTACTCTCTTCCTATCTTCATCAGAGTAGTTAGCCACATCTTTGGGGATCATGCCAGCACCAGTAGCAGAAGGTGTGCTGGGTATGAAAGGTCCATTCTCAATAGACTCACACATTCTTGAATCAAGAGACCTGATGAAACCTTCCATTCTTAAACACCATGTGTCAAACTCATCAAGAGTGATCAGTGGGGACTTGTTCATGGTTCCAGTTCCATATCAGTTTTGAAAATGGCTGCCTTGGAAAGTTTAGTATTTGTGTGTGTGAGGGATCTAAAGATGGTGAGATCTTATATCAAGAGCCTAGAAGCTCTGATACCAAATGCAGGATCGTTGAAGGGTGAAGAGCTACACACACACAACACAAAGATGAGATAAACTAAACTTAGATCAAATAGTAAACTGGATTAACCAAGTGGTGACACTAAGAACACAAGTAATATATGAGACAAAACACAAAGAACACAAGTGTTTGGTTGTCAAGAATGCAGTATATTGCCTTCTCTATGTTCTATACAAGTGTTACAAAAGCATATTCGAAAGATACAAGAACATGAGATACTTATACAACATCCTACATCCGGCTGTACTTTGAAAGCCAACTGGATACAATTGACTAGACACACAAAAATCAAGTAGAGTCAAAAGGCAGATTGCCTTTTGACTAGTGACTATGACATGCCATAGGTCACATCCTTATCTATTACAAAAAGGATAAAGTCATAAAGTAGAAAGTTACAGACTCAAGACCTCAATGTACAGTTACCAAAAGCATGGACCTTTTCACCAAACCATGTTAGTTGGTGACTTGCAGAGTTGCAGCGGAAAGGTGTCCAGCTTTATGGAACAGTACATTAGATAAAGCATGTTACTAAAAGTCTTCGGAAGAAATCTGTCTTCATGAACTTGATGCTTCGGAAGACTTTGTCTCTGAGGCTTCGGAAGAATTCATCTTTGGCTTCGGAAGATGTTGGTCTTGGCTTCGGAAGATTTCACACTTAGAGTATTTCTGTTGCACATGTGAAACTTCTGAAGCATTCCACTTCAATGCACTTGTGCAGCATGCAGGAAAGACTAAAGATGTTTAGGTTGCATTAGCCTCTTCATTAATCTCTACACCGCTTTATGCATGATAGTGGGGTATAGCACATGGCATTGGTCCGAAATGTAAAGAAGTTAATTATGAATGTACGTAAGGTACAGAAAAAAAAGATAACGAATGATAATGATGGTGAACGCTGATGAATGAACGAAAGTGAATGAATGATGATAAAAGATAATAATGTTATTATCTATGTGTACCTATGATGCATGATCACTTATGAAAGTAAAGAAAAAAAGGTTTTAAACAAAAGTAAAGTATATTTTATTTTAAAACTAGAACTCACTCAGCAACGCTAACTTTTATGTGTTCCAGTGGCAGGTAATTGGTTACTGAGGATGGCACGGGCGGCTACTTGGCTTATTTTGGATGGCATCCATTTTGTATAATGATAATGTTTTTGTGATGTAATACAACAAGTTAATAATGGTAAATGAAAATTATATGTTTTGATGTGCAATGATCGACCAGCTGTGAGCGTCCCGAGAATGGGGCCTTACAAGTTGGTATTAGAGCCATAGTCTAAGTGAACGGGTTAAAATTTTCAAATGAAACCTAAGCATAGAAAGAAAATGAGACAAAGGGAAGGGATGCCAGCCCAAGTAGTTGCGTGCCATTAGGTATTTTATTTAATGTTAACCGGCTTTATGTGCGCCTGTTATTTGATCTCTGTGCCTTTAGTAGATTTAGATACTGATGAAGTTAGGATAGGAAAGTCTTAGGGTACTAAGAGTTAAGTAAGTGGCTAATCACAACTGGCCATTTCAAGTAGGGACTTACTATACTTGACATAAACCAAGTGATTACCTTGAATGACCGTGTTAGTGTTTGAACCTTATAGCATGTTAGAGGATGGCCGGTGGAAGATCGTCAATGGCATCTAGAGGTGGAGGTCGTGGTGGACGTGGAGCTAGACCACGGGTCACAAGAGGAAGGCCTCGAGCTGAAGAGGTGGCTTATGAAGAGCCCGAGACCCCTCATACAGAGGTAGTGATAAGAGTGCTAATTTGCAGGCCTCTGTGAAGGAGGCTGTGGTGGAGGAGGTCACTAGGTCATGCAGACAATCTTACCGTCTATGGTGACGGAAGTGATCAAGGCGGTAAGAGAAGGCGAAAGGAAGGAGAGGAACAGGTCCTTGGGAGAGAGCAGCGGAGACTGAGACGGTGGTCTTAACTAAAAAGGAGGAAGAAGAAGAGCCTGTGCTGGAGGCATGTAAGGCCCCGTTCCCGGGCACCTCACAGTTGGTCAACCACAGCAGTTAAAAACACTATACTTTATAATTATACAAACTTAAGCAGCGGAAATGATTTATCAAAAACCATTCATTTCATTTAAAACACTGTTGTTAGGCAATACATCATCATTTACTGTTTACAAAAGAATTGTTTTAATGCATTACAAAACAACATCAACATAGAATACGAATGGATGTCAGTCTTCGCAAGCCGAGTAGCTTCACCCTCGTGCCACCCTCAGCAATAATTACCTGCTAACTGAAAATGTATAAAAGTCAGTGTTTCTGAGTGAGTTTTAGTTTTAAAGTAATAAAATACTTTCTATATGTTGTATATGAAGATACTCTTTTCTGTAAAATACAACTCTGTACTGTATGATGCGAGCACGCATTAACTATATGAACAATTACTGTTCGTTCTCTTTACTGTATGCCTTGTCTGTTCTGTAAACTTTTATCTTTATGTTTCACTTTCTGTATGGACTAGTGAGCAATACCCCAACTGTATTCGCGATGGAAAAACGGGTGATGGGCCATCTATATCCCTCGAAAGGGTCAACTATATCCCTCGAAAGGGTCAACTATATCCCTCGAAAGGGTCAACTGTATCCCTCGAAAGGGTTAACTATATCCCTCGAAAGGGTTCTATGTACTATGTACAAGGCCAACCCAATCACCCAGAGCACGCTACAAAGGTCCTGCCAATCTCAATTGATTGACCTTGTGTGCATAATAGGGTAGCTAACCCGCAGCACAGTTGAGCTAACGATAACATGGTCGTGTACCTCCTGTAAGCTTGAAAGACTTGTTAACATTTATATTAATGTTCCTCTTCTTTTCTTTATTGCTCTTTCACTTTATTATTACGATATACATCATGTTACGATAATAACATACCACGTAAAGTCACATACTATAAGTAATAATAATAATAGCAATAACAATAATAAGGAACAACCATAAGTAATCATATCATGCATGAAACATCATCATTATAAGCCCTTAGTCAACCTTGGTCAAAACCCTAAAGCACAGACTCCTAGAAAATTCTATAAAATTTTCTAAGTGCTTAGGCGCATTGTAACTATTTGGGTGCATGAGCCCTGTTTGGGCGTTTCATAACTATGTAGGCGCATCAGCCAACACTTATCATTTATCACTTTAGGCGCATGAACTATTCAAGCGCATGGTCACTATTTGTGCATATGAACAGTTAGACGCATGGATAATTCGGACGCATGGACACTTAGGCGCATGAGCCACTTGGGCGCATGGGCACTATTAGGGCGCATGGCCCTACACTTAGTCGTCCGGCTAACATTTCTAGGTGCATGGACCATGTTCAAGCGCATGGTCTATACTTAAAACATTTCTAAGGTAATCATAGGCGCATAGACTACTGTTTAGGCGCATGGATTACACTTAAATCTTTCTAAGGCATTTTCAGGCGCATGAGCCTTATCTAGGCGCATGGACCTTCTGTTCAACATGTTTCCAGTATGTTTTCAAACCCAATCATCGAACCCATCTGTTCAAAGCTTAATGTGGCTATTCTAAACATGAACAACCTATGAGCATTCAAGAATCGACATCCAATCATGCACATTACATACGGGTAAACATACAAAAGCTTTGAAAATCGTTTAAATACATTTTCAGCCCCAAAGATAGTTTAAAACAAGTAAAACCGGGGTCTAGAACTCACTTGATGCAACTTGGGTGTTTCTTCCTTTTTAACCCGCTTGCAATGATTTCAAACACCTAAAAACAACACCACACACACGCACCCGAGCACATACACAACACATAAGCACATAAACACATAACCGGGATAAAAACCCGTCATAAACACATAAAAACCACGAATTCTTACATTGAATTCGTTCACTTCTTCTTCAAAACCCGAAGTTTTGCTTTTCTTCCTTTGTCTCTCTCTCTAAAACCAAAATTAGTCGTGATGTGAAGAGAGGGTGGGCGGCCATGCCCATCTTTACACTAACTTTTGAAAGTTTTGTCCTTTTGGACACTTTTGGTCCTTCCACTTGGACTTTATTGCTTTTCTTTCATTTATTCTTCATATCTTGTCTTTTAAAAATAACCGGGTGTTACAAATCCACCCCCCTTATATAGGTTTCGTCCCCAAAACCTATTATTCCTCAAACAAACAAGGATAATGCTGCCTCATCTCCTCCTCAGTTTCCCACATAGATTCGGATCCCTTCCTATGCTTCCACTGTACACGCACAAGAGGAACCACTTTATTTCGCAGCCTCTTTTCTTTACAATCAATGATTGCCACTGGTTGCTCCACATAATTGAGCCTTTCATCTACTTCAATGTCCTCCAATGGAACAATCATGTCTTCATCAGCTAAGCACTTTCTCAAATGAGATACATGGAATGTCGGGTGAATTCCACTTAACGCATCTAGCAACTCCAATCTATAGGCCACCTCCCCTACTCGAGCAATGATTCGGAAAGGTCCTATGTATCTCGGGCTTAGCTTGCCTCATTTTCTGAATTGGATGATACCCTTCCAAGGTGAGACCTTCAACATAACCCGGTCACCCACCTGGAACTCAATCGGTCTACGTCGCCTATCAGTATACGACTTCTGCCTATCTTTAGCTGCCTTCATGAAGGCTTTAATCTTCTCAAGCTTCTCTATCGTAGCCTCAATGACCTCGATGCCTCCCAATTCTTTCTGCCCAATGTCTCCCCAACATACAGGCGTCCTACATCTTCTACCATATAGCATCTCATATGGTGGCATACCAATGCTGGCATGATAGCTATTGTTGTACGAGAATTCAACTAACGGTAAGTGATCATCCCAACTTCCCCCAAAATCAATCACACATGCCCGAAGCATGTCTTCCAATGTCTGAATGGTCCTTTCCGACTGACCATCAGTTTGGGGATGATAAGTCGTGCTAATATGTAACCTCGTCCCCATGGCATCATGGAATTTCTTCCAGAATGTAGAGGTAAACCGGGTGTCACGATCAAACACAATAGACACCAGCACACCATGATGAGTTACAATCTCCTTGATGAACAGGTCAGCCAACCTCTCCGATGAATATGTCTCACGGATCGGTAGGAAGTGAGCACTCTTCGTCAGACGGTCAACTATCACCCATATGGCATCGTACCCTCGGAGTATGTGGCAACTTCATTATGAAATCCATGGTGATGTGCTCCCACTTCCATTCCGGTATATCCAAAGGTTGGATCTTTCCATACGGCTTCTGATGTTCCGGCTTCACTTGCAAACAAGTAAGGCACTTACTCACATACTCCACCACGTCACGCTTCATACCCGGCCACCAATAATCTTTTTTCATGTCTTGATACATCTTCATGGCACCAGGATGAATGGAGTATCGAGTCTTGTGAGCTTCATCTAGAATCCTCACACGTAGATCCCTGAAACGAGGAATCCACACCCGTCCAAATCAAGTTTTAACACCAAGTGTGTTTTCACCCAATTCCCCAACTAGACCTCTTATTCTTTCAGATTTTAGGTGATCGTCTTTTAATGCCTCATCTTGAAACTCCTTAACTTGCTTCATTACATCAGAGGTCATGATCAGTTGATATGCTTTCACCCAAATCAGCCCGGGCCTCTCCTTTCGGCTAAGAGCATCAACCACCTTGTTGGCTTTGCCCGGATGATAGTGGATCTCATAATCATAATCTTTTATGAGCTCCAACCATCTTCTCTGCCTCATGTTCAGATCTTTTTGCTTGAAGAAGTAATTCAAGCTCTTGTGGTCAGTGAAAATGGTGCACTTCGTCTCGTACAGATAGTGCCTCCAAATCTTTAGTGCAAAGACCACGGCTGCTAGCTCCAAGTCATGAGTAGGGTAGTTGACCTCATGAACTTTCATCTGTCGGGATGCATAGGCTATAACCTTCCCTCTATGGATTAATACACACCCCAACCCCGAGTAAGAAGCATCTGAATATACCACCAAATCCTCGCTTCCTTCGGGTAATGACAAGACAGGAACTTGAGTCAACCTCACCTTTAACTCCTCGAACGCCTGTTCCTGAGTTTGACCCCATATAAAATTTACATCATTTCGGGTCAACTTGGTCAATGGAGAAGCGATCTTGGAAAAGTCCTAAATGAACCTTCGATAATACCCCGCCAACCCCAAGAAACTATGAATTTTGGATGGCATCCTTGGAGACTTCCATTGCATCACAGCCTCCACCTTAGCAGGGTCTACCATAATCCCCTCGGGATTTATCACGTGACCTAAGAATTGAACTTCGCGTAACCAGAATGCGCACTTGGAGAATTTGGCGTACAACTTCTCCCTTCTTAAGGTCTCTAACACCTCCCGAATATGATCAACATGCTCATCTTCGCTCTTCTAATAAATCAGGATATCATCAATAAACACAATCACTGATTCATCTAACATTGGCCGACACACTCGATTCATCAAATCCATAAAAGCTGCTGGCGCATTGGTCAGACCAAATGACATAACAAGGAATTCTTAGTGACCGTAGCGCGTGCGAAAAGCTGTCTAAGGGATATCCGGCTCCTTCACCTTCAACTGATGGTAACCAGATCAAAGATCTATCCTTGAAAACCAACTGGCTCCTTGGAGCTAATCAAACAGATCATCTATTTTTGGTAGGGGGTATCGGTTCTTCACCGTCAACTTGTTCAGCTCTTGGTAGTCAATGCACATCCTTATACTACCGTCTTTCTTCTTCACAAATAGGACCGGAGCACCCAAGGAAAGATACTCGGTCTAATGAACCCCTTATCGAGCAACTCTTACAACTGCTCCATTAGTTCTTTCATTTCTGTGGGAGCTAACCGATACGGTGCTTTGGCAATGGGTTGAGCACCGGGTATCAAATCAATTTGGAACTCAATCTCGCGATACGGTGGCAAGCCGGGTAAATCTTCTGGAAACACATCCGGAAAGTCACACAAAACTGGTACATCAGATAGTTGTGGTGTTGGCGCGTCTACATCCTTTACGTAGGCCAAGTAGGCATTACATCCACACCTCATGCACTTTCCCGCCACCGCCATCGAAATCACCTTCGGGATCGTGTGACGCGATCACCATAAACCATCACCTTATTCCCGTCCAGCGTTGTCAATCGGATCATCTTCTTGCGACACACGATGTTTTCTTCATAGGTTGCTAACCATTCCATCCCTAGTACTACATCAAATCCACCTAGGGGGTATCACGTGTAACCTAGGAGCAAACCTATGACCTTCTAGTTCTATGGCACAGTCCTCTATCACATCAGTAATTCTAGTGGACTTACCAGTAGCAGTTTCTACATCGAATGGTGCACTGACCTTTCTACTAATAACAGGCAACTTAGCACAGAAAGTAGTAGAAATAAAACACCTACTTGCACCAGAATCAAACAATACAGAGGCACAAGTTTGGTTTACTAGAAACATACCTGACACAACATCAGGATCAGCTCTGGCTTCCTCCCGAGTCATAGTGTAAGCTCTAGCACTTGCCCTCTACCCTCCTTCCTCTGGCTTCTTCTTCTCTACCCTAGAGCTCTCCGCCCTGGCTTCTTATAGTCTCTAGCAATGTGGCCAGGCTGGCCACACCTGAAGCATACATTCATTCCATCCTGCACTCACCAGTATGATCCCTTCCACATTTGCCACACTTCTTCAACCCTACACCAGATGTGACCATACGTCGGTCACCCACCTTTGCCACCTTATTGTTTGGAGTGGCTCTACCACGTCCAAACCGTTTCCCATTCCAGTTTCGGCTACCACCATCCTTCTTATTCACCTCAGCCACCACCACCTCACGCTCATCATAAATCTGCCAACCAAGTCAACACCAACCTAAAAGTGCTCGGCCGGGCGACGATCATATGCTTACGAATATCCGTCGGTAGCCCCTGGATGTATCTTTTAATCTTTCATGATAGTGGTGTCACTTGATCGGGCACCAGCCGCGCCATTTCATTAAATTTGGTGGTGTACTGCTGATGTGTCATCATTCCCGCCTCCAGCTACAGGGAGTCTCTTTCTACCTTGTCTATCTCTCTGTGAGGACAGAATTCCTCAATCACTAAATTCTATAGTTCAGGTCATCTCATCCTCCCAATGGCCCTGCTACCCTCGGCTTGGACAATGTTGTCCCACAAACACAAAGCCGGGTCCACAAAAGAGTGGGTAGCGAATTTCACCTTATGATCTTCACAACATTCACTGATATCGAGGACAGCCTCCATTTCCCTCACCCACCAGTGAGCAGCTGTAGCTGTGCCGTTTCCGTCGAAAGTAGGGGGCTTGCATCTCATAAACGCCCCATAGTTACAGCTTCGGATCGCCTCCGGCGCAGGCTCCTCTTCTTCCTCCTCCTCATCATCAGCGCGAACCATTTTTGGCTCTAGTTGTTCTCGTCCTCCCAAGGACCTGTTCCTCTCCTTTCTTTACCCATCCTTTATAGCCTTGATCACTTCGATCACCACAGACGGTAGAATAGTCTGCATGACTTGGTGAACCTCTTCCACCACAGCCTCCTTTACTGAGGCTTTCAGATTGGCGCTCTCGTTGGCTCCCTCCGGATGAGGGGTCTCTGGTTCTTCATGAACCACTTTCTCGACTATGGGTCTCCCTCTCTTGGGTCGCGGAGCAGCACCGTGACCTCCACCACGAGAGACTTTTGAAGATCTACCGCCAGCCATCCTAAAAACACACACTATAAGATTCAAACACTAATGCTGTCATTCAAGGTAACACTCAGTTTATGTCAAGTATAGTAAGTCCCTAATTACAATGACCAGTTGTGATTAGCCACTTATTTTACTCTTCATACCCCAAGCATCTCCTATCCTAACTTAATCAGTATCTAAATCTACTAAGAGCACATTTAATCAAATAGCATGCGCATATAATACCGGTTAACATTAGGAAAAGACATACCTGATGGCACGTAGCTACTCGGGCTGACATCCCTCCATTTGTCCCATTTTCAGTTTAAGTTTAGGTTTTAAAAAATTTATTTAACCCAATTCTCTTAAACTTTGGCTCTGATACCAACTTGTAAGGCCCCGTTCCCGGGCACCTCACAGTTGGTCAACCACAGCAGTTAAAAACACTATACTTTATAATTATACAAACTTAAGCAGCGGAAATTATTTATCAAAAACCATTCATTTCATTTAAAACACTGTTGTTAGGCTATACATCATCATTTACTATTTACAAAAGAATTTTTTAATGCATTACAAAACAACAGTAACATAGAATACGAATGGATGTCAGTCTTCCCCTGCCGAGTAGCTTCACCTTCGTGCCACCCTCACCAATAATTACCTTCCAACTGAAAATGTATAAAAGTCAGCGTTCCTGTGTGAGTTTTAGTTTTAAAGTAATAAAATACTTCTATATGTTGTATATGAAAATTCTCTTTTCTGTAAAATAGAACTCTGTAGTGTATATGCGAGCACGCATTAACTATATGAACAATTACTGTTCGTTCTCTTTACTGTATGCCTTGTCTATTCAGTAAACTTTTATCGTTATGTTTCACTTTCTGTATGGACTAGTGAGCAATACCCCAACTGTATTCGCGATGGAAAAACGGGTGATGGGCCATCTATATCCCTCGAAAGGGTAAACTGTATCCCTCGAAAGGGTCAACTATATCCCTCGAAAGGGCAACTGTATCCCTCGAAAGGGTTAACTATATCCCATGAAAGGGTTCTGTGTACTATGTACAAGGCCAACCCAATCACCCAGGACATGCTACAAAGGTCCTGCTAATCTCAATTGATTGACCCTGTGTGCATAATAGGGTAGCTAACCCGCAACACAGTTGAGCTAACGACAACATGGTCGTGTACCTCCTGTAAGCTTGCAAGACTTGTTAACATTTTCATTAATGTTCCTCTTCTTTTCTTTATTGCTCTTTCACTTTATTATTACGATATACTTTACGTTACGATAATAACATACCACGTAAAGTCACATACTATAAGTAATAATAATAATAATAATAGCAATAACAATAATAAGGAACAATCATAAGTAATCATATCATGCATGAAACATCATCATTAATAAGCCCTCAGTCGACTTTGGTCAAAACCCTAAAGCACAGACTCCTAGAAAATTCTGTAAAAATTTCTAAGTGCTTAGGCGCATTGTAACTATTTGGGCGCATGAGCCCTGTTTGGGCGTTTCATAACTATGTAGGTGCATCAGCCAACACTTATCATTTATCACTTCAGGTGCATGAACTATTCAAGCGCATGGGCACTATTTGTGCGTATGAACACTTAGACGCATGGATAATTCGGACATATGGACACTTAGGTGCATGAGCCACTTGGGTGCATGGGCACAATTGGGGCGCATGGTCCTACACTTAGTCGTCCCGCTAACATTTCTAGGCGCATGGACCATTGTTCAGGTGCATGGGCTATACTTAAAACATTTATAAGGTAATATTAGGCGCATGGGCTACTGTTTAGGCGCATGGATTACACTTAAATCTTTCTAAGGCAATTTCAGGCGCATGAGCCTTATCTAGGCGCATGGACCTTCTGTTCAACATGTTTCCAGTACATTTTCAAACCCAATCATCGAACCATCTGTTCAAAGCTTAATGTGGCTATTCTAAACATGAACAACCTATGAGCATTCAAGAATCAACATCCAATCATGCACATTACATACGGGTAAACATACAAAAGCTTTGAAAGTCATTTAAATACATTTTTAGCCCCAAAGATAGTTTAAAACAAGTAAAACCGGAGTCTAGAACTCACTTGAAACTTGGGTGTTTCTTCCTTTCTAACCCGCTTGCAATGAGTTCAAACACCTAAAAACAACACCACACACACGCACCCGAGCACATACACAAAACATAAGCACATAAACACATAACCGGGATAAAAACCCGTCATAAACACATAAAAACCACAAATTCTTACCTTGAATTCGTTCACTTCTTCTTCAAAACCTGAAGTTCTGCTCTTCTTCCCTTCTCTCTCTCTGTAAAACCGAAAGTATTGGTGATGTGAAGTGAGGGTGAGCGGCCATGCCCACCTTTACACCAACTTTTGAAAGTTTTGTCCTTTTGTACACTTTTGGTCCTTCCACTTGGACTTTATTGCTTTTCTTTCATGTATTCTTCATATCTTGTCTTTTAAAAATAACCGGGTGTTACAAGGCAACACTAGGCTGTAACTATGGGGCATTTCAGTGATGCAAGCCCCCAACTTTTGATGGAAACGGCATCGTTGCTGCTGCTCACCGGTGGGTGAAGGAGATGGAAGCTGTTCTAGATATTAGTGAGTGTCGTGAAGGTCGGAAGGTGAAGTTTGCCACTCACTCATTTGTTGACTCGGCCTAATGTGGTGAGAAAATATAGTCTAGGCCAAGGGTAGTAGGGTGATTAGCATGATGAGGTGGAGTGAGCTAAAGAAGTTGGTGATTGAGAAGTTCTGTCCTTACCGAGAGTTAGACAAGGTTGAGAGAGAGTTCTGCAGCTGGAGGTGGGAACCATGACACATTAGCAATACACCACCAAATTCAATGAGATGGCATGACTGGTGTTGGATCAGGTGACGCCTCTATCATGAATAATTAAGAGATACATCCAATGGTTTTCGGCAGATATCCGTAGGGACATGATTGTTGCTCGGCCAAGCACGTTCTGGTCGGTGGTGATTTGGCGGGAAGACTGTATGAGGAATGGAATGTGGTGGCTGAGGTGAGCAAGAAAGGTGGTGGTGACCGGAACTAGAATGGAAAGAGGTTTGGACGGGGTGGTACCCCGGAAAACAACAAAGGTGCACGGGTGGATAACCAACATATGGTCACATCCAGTTCGGGCTTGAGGAAGTGTGGCAAATGTGGAAGGGAGCATACCGGAGAATGTAGTTGGGGATCGAATGTATGCTTCAAGTGTGGAAGGACGGGGCATATAGCCAAGGATTGTCATGTGGTCAGATGTTTTAACTGTGGTGGAGAGGGCTACATGAGTCAGGAATACAAGAGGCCGAGGACTGAGAGTTCTGGGGAAGGAAAGAAGACCGGGACCGAGGGGCAGAGGGCGAGCACTAGGGCATTCACAATGACTCAGGAGGAGGCCAGGACGGACCCCGATGTTGTGTCAGGTACATTTCTAGTAAACCAAATTCTTGCTTCTGTGTTATTTCATTCTAGTGCTAGTAAGAGTTTTATTTCTGCTGTTTTTTATGCTAAATTGCCTATTAGTAGTAGGAGTATAGATGAGCCCTTTGATGTAGAAACCGCCATAGATATGTCTACCAGGATTTTTGATCTGATAGAAGGTTGTGATATAGAGCTAGAAGGTCATAAGTTCCCTGCTAGACTGTTTGTGATGATCTTAGGCGGTTTCGATGTAGTCCTAGGGATGGATTGGTTGGCAGACTACAAAGCGAACATTTTGTGTCATAAGAAGATAATCCAATTGGTAGTGCCTCAAGGGAGTTCGGTGACGGTTTATGGTGATTGAGTCACTACGATCCCGAAGTGATATCGATGGCAGTGGCGGGAAAGTGCATGAGACGTGGATATAGTGCCTATTTGACCTATGTAAAGGATGTTGCAGGACCGTTGAAGGGTATGCACTTAGAACACAGTAACACAAATAGGAGAGTTGCTAAGAACACTTAACAGATCAAATAGGGTACTGGATAACCTTTGAGTAAAGATGCTAAGAACACAAGTAAGTAAGAGACAGAACAAGATAACAAAAACACACAAGTAATTGGTTTTCAAGAATGTTGTATATTGCTTCTCAAGTTCTATTACAAGTGTTACAAAAGCATATCAAAAAGTTACAAGTACTTGAGATACATATACTACATCCTACAACCGACCATACTTTGAGGCCAGCTGGATACAATTGACTAGACAAACTACAAAATCAAATGTAGAGTCAAAAGGCAGATTGCCTTTTGACTAGTGACTATGACATGCCATAGCTCACATCCTAATATATTACAAAAAGGATAAAGTACATAAAGTAGAAAGTTACAGACTCAAGACCTCAATGTACAGCTACCAAAAGCGTGGACCTTTCACCAACTTATGTAAAGTTGGTGTCTCATTAGAGTTGCAGCGTAAAGGGGTCCAGCTTCATGAAAAAGGTACATCAGATAAAGCATGTGTTCTAAAAGTCTTTGGAAGAAACCTATCTTCTAGTTTTAGCTTCGGAAGACTTTGTCTTTGAGGCTTCGGAAAACTTCATCTTTGGCTTCAAAAGATATTGGTCTTGGCTTCGGAAGATTTCACACTTAGATTATTTTTTGTTGCTGGTGTGAAACTTATGAAGCATTCTACTTAAGTACACTTGTGCATGCATGCAGGAGAGACTTTTGGTGTTTGGGTTGCATGAGCCTTAACCTTACAAACTCCCCCTAGGCTGATGCTACCAAAACGCTTTGAAGACTTTAGATATTTATAGTCCTCATCATGATGATAACCATCCCTTTCTTCATGAGACGATCAGGATCACTCAGACTCTCAAAGTGTCTTCTCATGTCAAAGAGATCATGCAGAGGCAGATTGAACATGTTTTTCCATGTGTAGACATTCTCAATACCTTGATCTCTGATGACATGCCATATTTCTGGATTTGTAGTGTATGTCAAGGACAAGATGGGTCTTCCTGATGCTAGAGGATCTATTTGAATGGGAGATGATGGAGCATCCTCTAGTTGCACATCCTCAGGATGTTCTGACTCATCCTGAGGTTTGGAGAAGGATGCTTCTTTCTTCTTCTTCTTTGGCTTTGATCTTGAAGCCATCCTTTTTCTCATTTTTGATCCTTTTAACTGAGAAGACTGGCCTACAGCAATTTATTGATCTTCTTTGTCTTTCTCAGTTGGGTCTTCCTCCCTCTAGGTTCATAAGGAGAGGGAGTTTGACCCTACTGTGGATCAGAAGATGAAGCTTGCTGAGTCTCAGCAGGAGGTTCAGGTTGTGTTGTCTCAGGTTGTTCAACTTTCACCTCCACTTCAGGCGGAGCTTGACTTGGAGGGGAGTGGAAGTCCATTAGCTCTCCACTCTTGATCTTCTGCTTAATTACCCTGATATGCTCATCCATAGTGGAGAGAGACATAGGGCCAAGTCTCCTTCTGGAGAATCCATATAGCTTCAAAAAGCTCATCATCCTCTACCTATCAGCAGACTTCTTCATACTTTTCTGGATGATGGCTCTTGACTTTGTAGCCTCTTCCCTTAGCTTCCTTTTGGTAATCTTTCTTTCTTTGAATATCTCAAGTTCAAGTTGTTTGAGGTACTTAAACTCAATGTAGTCATAGGGTAAGGGAAGAAGTGCAACAGCCTGATAGAGACCTACGGCACTCAGGTAGTTGATCACTTTGATCATATCCTTTTCATTGTCTACCTGAGGTTCTTGTGTTACCACATCCTCTTGTACAAGACATTCTTGACATGGGGAGAGAGTAGGCACATGCTTGTACAACCTTTTCTTTATTCTTTGATTTGAAGAAGTACCTTTGCATCGTCTACCTCCTTTCTCTCCTTTGACAATTCCATGTCAGCCAGTTCATTTAGTTCATCTAAGGGAAGAGAGATGATATTATCAATGTCATAGTTCCTGCTCTGCAACTAGTTGATCCTGACTGCCCTTAACTCATCATCCTGAGTGTTTGGCCTAGGGGCAGCCCTGATAGCAGCTTCCATGAGTCTTGTAGACCTAGTAGAGGAACCTTCTCCCCTCAGCTTCCTTTTCCTCTCTCTCCTCCTCCTTAATCTCCTCAAAAGTAATTTTTCTTTTCCCTTTGTCACTCACAGACCTTTGTGACTCAGGGAGGAGAGAGCTTTGGCCTTCATTGCTTGGTGTAGCTTCCAAGCTCTAGCCAGAAAGAGGTTGAGATGCTAAGTATGCACAATTGCAAGTGAGGATGGTGAGTCCTCAATGTCCATACTCCCTGAAGAACTCCCGGGTTCTGTAACTATAATGAGTTTCTCCCCCTCTTTGGTAACATCACCCTCTTGCATGGGTGAGCTAGGAGTTAGGTCAATCACACTCACGAGTTCTTGTGTTTCTAGCTGAGCTCTTCTTAAAGGTCTCCCAGCTAGTTGTTCCCTGTGATAAGATATCTCAAGTTGCTGATCATTGACCTTGTTTTGCAAGGTAGTCACCTGAGATTCAAGGTGACTGACCTTGGAGACTAAATAGGTGCATTTTGTGACAATTTTTGCACCTTTAGCCTCAGATTCCCCTCATCATCAAAAGAATCATTGGGGGATGAGATGATTAGACTAAAGTCCTCTCTCTCACCACCAGCTTTAGGTTTTTGGCTGTTGGATTTCCTCTGCTCACTGGAAGTGTCAGATGAGGTGTCAATGGGTTGAGTTGTCGTGGTTGTGGTCTTATAATGTAATCACTTACAGAAGTGAGCACATCTTCCATATGGATATCCTAAACAGGTTCAGAAGTATCCATGTCAATGATGGGTGATTGACGTGGGCTAGACATAGGAGACTCAGGAGCACTCATCTCTCTTTGGGAAGTGGAAAAGAAGAGAGAGTCATGGTACTCATTGAAACCTAAGTCTTCATTAGTATAGAAGTCAAAGTTAGGAATAGGTTGGTTTAAATCTAAAGGGTGGGGATGGTAGCTGTCCCCTGAAGGTTATTCGCTTGAGTGTTGAGACTCAAAGTGAAGGCATAAGGAAGTTAGGCTTGTGAGCTCATCAGGCTGAGCATGAGGAACCTCAACATTGATCTTTGAAATAATAGGAGTGGTTTGCTCCTCAGGGGAAGTGGGAGCTCTAGTATCCACTTCATCCTGTATAGGTGAGTATATAGGAGCCTGCACAGACTGAATAGTTTGAGCAGGGGTTCGTTGGGTTTTCTTTGGTAGGTGAGGGTGATTTGTGGCTATTTTGGTGGTTGAGATATAGAAGGTGTGGGTTCAACACTAGCTGGTGCTGCTAGGTTGTCACCTTGAGCAATGAGCTCTAACATTTTTTGGACAAGGGCTGTTTCTTCCCCTGAGAAGTCAACAATTGGCTTCCTCAAGATTTTAAAGATGTTGGGCTTCATCTATCCCAGTTTAAGAATATTACATGTTCCCATTAACTGTGAGCCCAGTTCACAGTTAAAAATGTATTGAACATATCTAGGGAATATATAGTATTCTAAGGAGTCCAAGTTTGCAAGTAAATTAGTATAAATAAATTGAGAATACATGAACTTGACCCCTTGAACCATCCTATGCACTATAAAAGAGAGATCCTCAAGAATCTGGTCCCACCCTCCATGCTTGTTAGACAAGCCATGGACAACCACTGAAGTAGGTATTTCTACTTGGATGAGACCTTTCCTTTCCTGAAAGTATTTACAAAGAAATCTCCCTCATAGCCTATCTGCTCAAAGGAGTAGTTAACAGCTTCTTTCAGGAAGAACACCTCACCTTCTTCATCATCTAGCTAAAGATGATTGTTTATGATGGCCGGAGTGATGAAGATTATTCTCCCCTGCACTGTGGTGGACAGTGCCTTCTCCCCATCCATAATGACCTCTTGGCAGGTCTTCCAAAATTCAAGCAGATGATCCTTATACAGAGTACGATCAATGGTAAGGGAGGTGAAATAGTTAGATAAAGCCAAGAAACAGCAAACCTCTGAGAAATGTGGATCTTTCTTAGAGTTTAACAGAGCAACTTGGTGATGTTGCCTGTGTAACTGCATGGAGAAATCAGGATCAATTCTACGGTTAAAGTTGGCCATTGTGAGAAAGCTTAAAGATGAAGGAAGTATGAACGAAGGCATTTTAGAGAGAAATTTAGGAATTTAGGCCTGGAGGAAAGATGAAGATGATAGAAAGAGAGGGAACCGTTGGGTTTATGTGTGAAAAGGATTTCAGACAAAGTTAATGAAAGAGGATAAACTTTGAAATCCAGATGTCGGTCCCACCTCTGAAAAAGTAGTTTACTTTTTGCTCAAAAAATTGTTTTCTTGGAAGTCAAAAAGCTACCAAAGGTAAATTGTCTTCAGAAGTTTTAATGAAAAAGCTTCCGAAGCCAAAATGACTTCCAAAGAATTTCCTAAGGGTTTTGAAAAATTTGCTTCGAAAGAAAAATTAGAACTTGAAAGTTTTGTTCAAAAGCACAAAGCTTCTGAGAGTTGATTTGCTTCGGAAGAAAACTTTCCTTGAAAACATATAAGTGCCAAAGTCAGGTTTTAAGCTTCGAAAGATATTTCAGAAATTTCTTCCGAAGGAAAACCACTTAGGCAGTTATTTGTTTTAAAGGCATGAGTTTCTTCCAAAGGTAAAAGTATATCTTCCGAAGGATCAAAATTTTTTAAAATTCTAAGGAAAGTCTTCAAAAAGTTTTTATCCAGGGAAAACAAGAGCTTATGAAGGTGATAAACTAGACAACTTAGGACACACATATTTTAAGAAATAATATGAATTAGTTTTAAGAAAAACTTACTCAAAGTTAATCATCCCAATAGCTGATATAAGATATTTCTGTTCATCAAAGGCTTTTGTATACAATTAGCATATTGTTCATTTGTCTTAACTTTGACTAGTTTAATTAATCCATTTTCAAAGTTATCTCTAATTAAATGATACCTGATATTGATGTGTTTTGTCCTTGAGTGTTGCACAGGATTCTCTATGATAGAGATAGCACTGTTGTTGTCTATGTAAATGGGAGTCTCCTTGAAATTTAATCCATAGTCAAGCATCTAATTCTGAATCCATAGCACTTGAGCATAGCAGCTTGCAGCAACAATATATTCAGCTTCAACCGTTGATGCAGAGACACAAGATTGTTTCTTGCATTTCCATGAGACAACCCTTCCACCAAGATACTGACATCCCCCAGATGTAGACTTTGCAGTCATGTTGCAACCACCATAATCGCTATTTGTATAAGCATACAAATTAAAGTCAAAATTCTTAGGATACCAACAACCAAGTGTTGAGGCACCTTTAAGGTATCTTAGAATCCTCTTGACAGTGATGAGGTGAGACATCTTGGGGTTGGCTTGATATCTTGCACAAATACATGTGGCAAACATAATATCAGGCCTGCTTGCTATAAGATACATAAGAGACCCAATCATAGCCCTGTAAAGGTGTTCATCCACACACTCCCCCTCAAGATTAGGTCCAAGGCAGTGGTTTCTTGCTATAGGTGTCTTAGCAATCTTACAATCATTCATGTTAAATCTGTTGAGTATGTCTTGAACATACTTTGACTGACTAATGAAGATGCCATTTTCAACATGCTTCACTTGAATTCCCAGAAAGAAATCGAGTTCCCTTATGACACTCATTTCAAATTTGTCCTTCATCAGCTTCTCAAGTGTTTGCAGAGCTTTGGATTAGTTGAACCAAAGATGATGTCACTATATACACTTGAACTAGCATTAAGTCATTTCCTTGTCCTTAATGAAGAGAGTTCCATCTATAGTACCCTTTCTGTATCCATGCTTGCAGAGATACTGAGATAGAGTCTCATACCATTTCCTTTGTGCTTGATGCAGCCCATAAAGAGCTTTGTCAAGCTTGCAAACATAATCAGGGTGATCAGGATCTACAAAACCAGATGGTTGTTTCATATACATCTCTTCATCAATCACCCCATATAGATAAGCACATTTGACATCAAGTTGATAGACCTTGAAGTTCTTGGATGTAGAAAATGCCAAGAATATTCTAGCAGCTTCCAGTCTTGCTACAGGAGCAAAGACATCAGTGTAGTCCCTTCCTTCTTCTGTGTGTACCCTTGAACAACTAGTCTAGCTTTGTTTTTTATGACAATGCCTCTATCATCTTTCTTGTTCCTAAACACCCATTTGGTTCCTATAGTAGTCTTCCACAAGGGAAGAGGACAAAGTTTCCAAACTTTCTGCCTTTTGAATTGAAGCAGCTCCTCTTGCATAGCTTCAACCTAACTTCCATCCTTTAGAGCCTCATCAATTTTCTTTGGCTCTATCTGGGACAAGAAACAAGAGTGAAGACAAACATTTGCTTCATGGTTTTGTCATTTTGTTCTTACCCCTGTGTCAACATCTCTAATGATGTTTGTGGTGGGGTGAGACTTCTGGATCCTTAGTTGAGGGATCATAAAAAGTTGCTAAGAGAGATCTAAATTAGATTAATTTAGATATGGCATTGATGCTTCTCACACCACATCAGCACACTTATCAAGAGAAACTTGATCAATGAGTGTGTGACATCATTGATGTTTTCATCTATGGAGTGGTTATCCGCATCAAGAAATTCTTGATCACTATCACCACCTCCATTGTCTTCTGTATTTGAAGCTTCTTTATCTTGTTGTAGAGCCTCTGAACTGGAATTTGAAGGCATCTCAGAAGTAGTTACAACTGGACTTGAAGATGTGTAGCATGAAGGTCTTCTTAGCTCAAATCTTGGATTAGGATCACCTGGTGATAAGATATATGTAGATCCTAAAACATTCTCACAAGATTTGTTAAAACGGTTGGTAACTAAATCAAGATCAAATAGGCAATCAAGACCAGAACCAGCCATATAAGGTGTGTGTTTATTGAAAGTCACATTGGCTGACTCCTTAACAATTCTAGTTTTGAGATTGTATACTCTATAAGCCTTGGCTTGAGAAGGGTACCCAATGAAGTGTCCATCATCTAATTTCTCAGCAAATTTGGCAGTTTGATCTTTGGTATTCAAGATGGTGCGAGGACATCCAAATGACCTGAGAAAATCAATGAAAGGTTTCCTCTTGTGCCAAAGTTTATAATGAGTCTTGCCATGAGTCTTAACCACTAAAACTCTATTCTGCACATAGCAGGCAGTGTTGACTGCCTCTACCGAGATGGTGATGGGCAGCTTAGAGTCCGACATCATGGTTCCTGCACCTTCAATCAGTGTTGTGTTTCTCCTCTCAGTAACACCATTTTGCTGCGGAGTTCTGGGAGCACTGTATTGTCTTGTAATACCCTTTTCATCACAAATGCATCAAGGATTTGTTCTTGAATTCAGTTCCTTGATCACATCTTATGGTTTTGACCTTATGATCACATTGATTCTTAATCTTTAAGAAGAAATTCTTCAGAATCTCAGGGGTCTCATCCTTAGTTTTAAGGAAGAAGACCCAAGTGAATCTTGTAAAGTCATCTGTGATCACCAAACAATAAGAGGTCCTTCCTAGACTTATTACACTGGTGGGGCCAAGAGATCCATATGTAACAAGTGTAGGGGTATAGTGATGGAGTTTATTTCCTTGGGCTTATGAGATACCTTATGTTGCTTCCCTTTAGGCATGCAACACAATGATCATCACTGGTAAAATTTTCTTTAGCATTCCAGTTACCAAATCATTTTTAATCAGTTTATTCATGTTCTTAAAGTTTACATGACATATTCTTTCATGCCATAGGAAAGACTCATCACTATTAGCTTTAGATAGAAAGCATGAGACTTCTCCAGAGGGAGATGTCTCTTGCAAATCCAACTTGTACATGTTCCCTTTCTTGGGGGCTCTAAGCAAGATATGCTAATAAGGAATGACCACCCCGGGCTTGAGAACAATGCACTCATGCTTAGTGAAGATCATGTTATGACTTTGATCACAAAATTAGGATACACTCATAAGATTGTACCAAAGATCTTTAACAAAGTTTACCTTCTCAATGCTGAGCTTACTATTTGTGACTTTGCCCCTTCTAAAAATGTAACCACCTTCATCTCCTCCAAATGCAACTGGCCCTCCATCAATTCTTTCAAAGTTCTGGAGTAGTGGCCTATTGCTTGTCATGTGCCTAGAACAGCCACTGTCAATGATCCAGACATTCTTGTTTGTCTTGAGTTGTCCCTACATTTGGAAACCCAAGCCTTATTGGTCTTGGGCTCATCAAAAGAAATAGAAGGTAATGTAAAAGTAATAGATCCTATAGTTGTGCTTTGAGGATCTTGTGTTGTTGTTGATGGAGAACTTTCAGTCACTTGGTCTTTCTTTGACTTCCACACCACCTTTGGAAGTTTGGACTTGACCTTCAACACTTCGAAAGCTTTTGAGACATCGGAAGTTTTGATGAATGGACCTTCGGAAGATTTTGCAAACACTATAACAGACTTCAGTGCTTCGGAAGAATTCCTTTCTTCCGAGACCAAATTTTCTTCCGAAGGAAATTTTCCACTTGCCTTCTTTTTCATTTTGGAGCTTTCGAAGGAAACAAATTTTCCTTCCAAAGCTTAAATCTTCTTGGAGCTCTTGGAAGTCTCTTTCTTGGTCATGTGAAGAGTACCTCTTGGATTGTATGGACAATCCTTAGCAAGATGAGAAGTACTTTCACACATTCCATCTTTTTCTTCCTAAGAGCCTTCTTCTGAGAACAAGGCTGACTTTGGTCACATCCATTCTCCACCTTCATCTTTGCAGATGCTAAGACTGTCCTTTTGGGCTGAGAAATGTTCTTGGAGTTGGATGTTCCAGGCTGTGTAGCAGTGGTACACAACAGATCAGCATTCTTCTTGGTGCTGAGATGATTTGAACATGAACCAGAACTCTTTGTAGAGGAGTTTAGGTTCATGTTTTTCAGTCTTAACCACTTCAAATCCTATAGAGATAAAAACTTGTTTCTGCTTAGAGTCAAAAGTGTCCTTGATCTCTTGAGCCTTCTAGCTTTTCTCTTGCTCTTTCTGATCAAGTTCTTCCTCATAGACTTGGTCATAGTCTTCGTGCTCTCTTTAGAAGAATAGTGACCCTTCTTAGAATCCTCCTCTTCACTCTTCTTAGAGGAATTCTTCACTATCACTTCTTCATCCTCTTCACTCAGGGGGTCTATGAGAGCAAGCACATCTTCACAAGTTCCACACCTAGGTGATCTTATAGACAAGATTGTATGTGGAGGAGCTATCTCACTAGATCCCAGTCCCTGCAAATTTTCATAACACACCTTGGCATGCAGGGATGAAGATATCATGTTCTTGAAGGTCTTTTCTTTAAGAACACATTTTTTTGCCCTGGCTTTGCTGATCACAAGCTTAGCCTGGCATTCAGTCAACTTAGTTATGAGATCCTTTATCTGAGTCCTATAGTTGGTGTGCTCATGTTTTAGAACTGAAATGGTTTTCTCTAAGTCTTCTATCTTAGTTTATAGTCATTTTCAGCCTTACTTAAATAACGTTTTAAGATGTTTAAGGACTCAAGATCAGATCTCATTTCTAAGTTGTAGGACTTGTATCTGTTGACTTTAGCAATACATTCAGGAGTACAGAGATGTTCCAATACCTTGGCTTCATCATGATTAGCCATCAGTACTTGGTTTGGAGATGCATCTCCACCTGGAAGCTCCAGTCAAAGCCTCCTTCTTCAACAGCAACTACAGCTTGCGGCTTTGGCTTCTCATTCTAGGTGGCTTTGTCAGTGTAGTTTGGTCTAGATTGTGCTTGGCCACCATTTGTTATTGGTGCCTTGCACTTCCTGGCAAAGTGGCCATCAAGTTACATTTTTAATACTTGACTTTGCTTTTTTTTCCAGTCCAAACTTTCCACTGGCTGCATTGCTGGGAAACTTCCTTTCAGTCCGCTTATATAACTTTTTGGTTCTATGAGTGAGAAGAGCCATCTGCTGGACTATCTCCATATACTCCAGATCATCTAGATGGATACAGTCTAGGTCTTCAAGCGTGAAGAGAAAGTTGCCACAACTTTCATCAGAAGACACAAAGGCTTGAGAAGAACTTGTCTCTTGGAATGAGCTTCCTTGACTATAATTCTCCCTTGGTGTCTCAGGGAAGGTGAAGAAAGGGCCCTTTAGTGAGTTGTCAGGGTATCATATGAGATGATTTTGGGGTTCTATGCTATCTCTTTCAACCACATGAAGGGCTGAACCCATTTGATTGCTAGAGTTGCTAGATGAACCTTACATGTTCATCTCTATCTGGTATCCATTGAGAATCCCATACAACTCTATCAAGGTGAGCGTCTTTAGGTTCTCAGTTCTCTTGATAACCACATAGTAGTGTGTCTATTTCCTAGGAAGAGAGGACATGAACTTCCTTGCAATATCTCTATTTTCAAGAGCTACTCCACCATCCACTAGGGTATCCATAATCTTAACATACCTGAAGTATTGTTGAGTCATGGTTTCACCTGTTTTAAAGGTGAAATTTTCAAACTGCTGCTTTAGGAGATCCTTCTTGTACTCCTTTGCTTCAGAGGAACCCTCATACATCAGTTTCAATGCATCCCACAGCTGTTTAGTTGTTTTGCATTCTTGAAACCTCTGTATACAGAGTTTGGAAGAGTAGTTTGAAGGGTTGTCATGGCCTTTTGATCAATCTCTACTCTCTTTCTATCTTTATCTGAGTAGTTAGCCACAGCCTTGGGGATCATACCACCTTCAGTTGTAGAAGAGTTGCTTGGTATGTAAGGTCAATTTTCAACAGACTCCCAAATTCTTGAGTTTAGAGACTTGATAAAGCCTTCCATTCTTTGGCACCAAGTGTCAAAGTAATCAAGAGTGATCAATGGGGACTTTGTCATGGTTCTAGTTTTCATATCAGATTTGGAAATAGCTGCCATTTGATATGTTAAGTATTTTGTGTCTGTGAGGGATCTTAAGATGGTGAGATCTTATATCAAGAGCCTGAATGCTCTGATACCATCTGTAGGACTGTTGAAGGGTATGCACTTACAACACAACAACACGAAGAGGAGAGTTGCCAAGAACACTTAACAGATCAAATAGGGAACTAGATAACCTTTGAGTAAAGATGCTAAGAACACAAGTAATCTCAGTTGATGTGAATCAATAAGGACCGAATATAGTGATTGAGTCAAAGATTGAGAGGCGGAATCAGACAATTAATGAACATTAAATACACATGATACTCATAAATATGTTTGTATATATTGAATACTTTGATTGATTGATTACAAGAACATTCAATGCAAACAGAACATTCTAGGAACTAAGAATCAAATCAAATTACAAACAAAAGTTGCCCCATGTATGAGGTATACTATTCTATTTATAGGCAGACACGTTGCCATTACAAAAGACTAAACTACCCTTACTAAGCTAGTCTAAGTCTTCATCAGCATTGCTGTTGATCATCCGCATTGACAAATGCGGATGAGTTGACTTCATCAGCATTTCTTCAACCGCATTAAAGTTTGGTCATCCGCATTGGTAAATGCAGATGAACAAAACACTTGTCCGCATTTCTTTGGTAATCCGCATTGGTCAATGCGGATGAACAAATGTATATCCGCATTTATTAACAATGTTGCCAAACTACAATGGAGTCCTTTTCTTTTTCCTTATCTCCTTCTTTTTGTTGATTCTGTCATAAGCCAACTTCAGAAGTTTGATGCATTTGAGGAAGAAGTACATGTCAGTTTCCCCAAGTCTGTTTCTTATTTCTCTAAAGTGCCTTGTATAGATGTAGTGGATATATGATTCATCTAGCAATCTTACCTCATATCCACTAAACAATCTAATTTCAGATCCCTCTTTTCCTCCCCATTTTCTTTCAATCACTAATTCATAAATTTTTTCATCATAACACATTGGATATAGGCAGTGAGGAATGTGTACCAGCAATGCTTTTTCTTTTTAGTGATTCTGTGGGTTTGACTTTAAGTTCAGAAAGATCATCTTTCTGCTGATTTCTTTTCCTTCTTGTCAAGAGGGTTTACAAAAGATCTGTCTTTTCTCATGCAAATGGTTTTCAGTGAATGAAGTTGTTGGTTTTTTTGAACATTCTCAAAATATCTTCAAACTCATAACCTCTGAACATAGCTGTATGATTAATCAATTCCAATTGAGCTAGTTCTTTTAAGTCATGGATCTCCAGGGCACTTACTAGGGCTGAGTATTCAGTGAAAAATTGAACAAGCCCTGAGATCCTTTTCACCATAAACATGTTCCATGAACTATCATACTTCTAGGCGATTATTTTCTGATTAACTTGCCTTTTAGAGTGGAGACACCTCTTATTAGCTCTGATGTGGTTAACCCTTCTTTTAAGTAACTTGAGATGGTTCAGCAAACCATTCAGGGTATTTATGCAGAATAGGTGCCAGATAGTCTTGATC
Organism: Flaveria trinervia; assembly: GCA_025506515.1. Classification (NCBI taxonomy): domain Eukaryota; kingdom Viridiplantae; phylum Streptophyta; class Magnoliopsida; order Asterales; family Asteraceae; genus Flaveria; species Flaveria trinervia. The sequence goes on from CM046456.1 coordinate 51,242,124, forward strand.
TTTTTGAGTGAGTTGCATGTCTTGAGCAGATACTCTTATTCTGGGCTCTTGACTGACAATCTCCTCCTCCATCTTTTTCATTATTTCCTTCTTCTCATTGATTACTCTAAGTATAGTAGCCCTGAGAGAGTTTGTTCATATTAGCAAGTTTTCTCCTTGTAAATCCTTGGGAAGACAAATATTCTTTCATCTCCTTATCAGACTTGCTATATGGATCATGAAGGGTAGTCTGTGAAGTTTCAGCAGGTTTGGATTTCAGGACAGACTTTGTCTTTGAAGGTTTGGGGGACACGGATTTCTCATACTCTGCTTCAACCATAGGGTCAAGCAGCTTGTTTACTTTTTCTTCTTCTGCTATCATACCCTCATAAGTTAGCTTGAATACCTCATCAGGATCATAGCCGTGGTCAATAAGACATAAAGCTTTTGACATCAAATCATCAGTTTTGGCTTTCTTAATCATATCATGCACATTTGATTTTTCTTTGACAGGGCTATCTTTGACAATTTGATCCTCATGAGTATATTCTTCTTCAATTTCTCCCTCTTCCAGATCAATATAATCAGTCATTGCTTTCAGTTGAGCTTTAGCCTTTTCATGCTCTTCAAGAAATTCAGCAATGGCTGCAAGACTGCGGGGATCATCCTTTTTAGTCTTTTTGATTGGTTCTTCTTCCACAATAGGTCTTTTACCCTTAGCTTTTTCAGCAAGATACTTTCTTTTTCAGGTGTAGGTTTGAATTGGAGTAGAAGAAGAGGTTTCTGGAATTCTAGTTTCATCAGGCACTCTTTCAGCCTCTTTGATTGTTTCATCCTTTTCATTTATTATTCTTTGATCCTCACAGATTTTTCTGATTAATTCTTTCTGATCATGAGACAGTGATACAGCAGGTACAATTTGTAAACTCAATTCCTTCTCTAACGGGACAGGATATTGAGGAATTTCAACTATAGTCTCAGATGAGCTTGTTTGATCATTTATGAAGTCCCAGATTTTGTCATCAATAATAAAGTCTTCTGATGAAAACATGTCAAGTGCCTTGATCATGTCATTGAATTCAGCCTCTTTTTTAGTACTGGGAGCTTCTGCTTCACCTGAGAAAATCACTAACTCCATGTTGGATCCTTCTTGTCTGGATGCCATGTTTTCTTCTTCTTGATCAGCAGTACAAGTTTGCTCATTCACTCTCTCAGACTCTCTCCTTAGTTCAAGGATTAATTCAAGTTCAGCTATTCTTTGAATGAGAGCTTTATTCTGAGAATGTAGATTGCTGATTGTTTCATTCTGCTCCTCTATAATTTCTTCTTGTTCAGCCATGGCTACAGTCTGGATGGTTAAGGTGTCAACATGACCACTTATTTCATCCTGGACAGTTGAAGAGCAGCCTTTAAATTCTCAATCTCACCATCCTTCTTCTTCTTTTCAGTCTCATACTTTTCTTTTAAGGCTTTCAATTCTGCATCTTTTCATCTAACTCCATCAATGTGTCTTGAATTATGCTAGCTCTTCTGTTGAGTATTTTCTCCAGTTCTTCAATTCTTTTCAACAGTTGAGAAATCATCTCATCTTTTTCATCAGGTTTTAAGACATTTGATTCAGTACAGCTTTCTGAAGGAGTAGCTTCAGAAGTTGTTTTTCTTTTCTGATGATGATCCTCCTCATCTGAAGATGATTTGGATTTTCTTGAAAAACCAGTGGAGTCATCAAGGTTTACAGGTTCTGTGTTTGGTGGTGATGATTGAATGGGAGATGTATGAGGTGGTTGAATTGAAGATAACAAAGGTGAGGTGATTGGTTCAGATATATGTACTGGTGATTTGAGTGGAGATTGGTGAGGTGTTTGTAGTGGTGATTGGGGTGGTATATTTTGAGGTGAAGGCTGAGGTATAGGTTGTGGTGATGGAGGTGGTAATTGTGTAGGAGTATGATGTAGTGATGGTTGAGGTGAGTGTTGTGGAGATGGTTGAGGTGAGTGTTGTGGAGATGGTTAAGCAACAGGCTGTTCTAGTTCAATCTGTTGAATCATCCAAGGAAGAAGTGGTGAATGAGCTCCACTGTAGAAGTTCCTAGGATCCCTTTTCTTTATGTACTTGTATGATTTTGCATCATAGTGGGGAATATCAAGTACTGGTCCCTGAATGACCACATTTGGGAATGCTTCATTGATTAGGCATTGGAGGAATCTTGGGTACATCAGAAATTTATATCTCCTTCCTTCTTGGACATTGGATGTCATGCCATTGAAGACATAGGCAGACATGTTGAAGGTTGGTTGGTGCAGAGAGCACATATTGCTGATGATGTTATGATGGGAATATCATTCCATCCTGTTTTCCTTTTGGACAAACAGTGCTGATACAAATGAATCAGAAATCTCCATTGTAAATCTACCAAACCCTTGACTATCTGTTTAGCTTCAAATCACCTTCATAACCAATTTCTGCAAAGAAAGAGGTTATGGTATCTTCTTCAAGTTCCAATGGTGCTTGAGCATCATCACCAAACCTCAAGCATCTTCTAACACTTTTTCTCAGTAACAATCAGTGTATGCTCACTGTCAATTCTCCCCGTCAGTGATCTTATTTCATCATCCTCACAACTTTAGCTGACTCCCAAAAGTTTCTGATGCAGCTTTCAAATATGGTGGGTCTTACTGTCATGGCATAAGCTACCCTTGTAGTAGAAATGAATCTGATCATGTCTCTCAATTCTTCTGCTTCTGGTACATCAGGGTTCAAAAACAACTGACATTATGGAGCTTGCTCCATGAGAGATTTGCCATTATAATCTGCATTCAAGACATATGCATTAGAATCACTTTATTAATTAAACCATGTTCATCACATTTGACTTCATAGGTCAAAATTAAAATCATATAAAACAGTACACTGATTTTGACCTATTCGAATTTTATGATTCATGATTATGTTGTTTTGTTACTTGTAAATATGAGCACAACATTACTTAATCTTTAACATAGGTTAATCAGATTCATAGTTTTTGATTTCATAATTGTTCTGATTTTAGTCTCAACAGTTCAAAAGTGCACTTTAGCATTGAATACATGTTTGAAGCTTGAAGATACACTTAAGAATGAGTCGAAATCCTTCCATGTTAATGAAATTTTTTCTGATTTAGTGTGAACATTCCTTAACCTAGGTCACTAACATCATCGTACAAATGAATGTTCGACATTTATGATTATTCACCTTTTCTCAAATCCTTTTGGTTAAGAATCAATGCCCACGGTTTTGTTGAATCGATTGGGAACTAGGTTTAAAAGGTGAAGATGATGATGAACAGTATTTGGTGGCGCTCGTCTCACTATGAAGTCGCTCAAATTTGAAAAGTATTAAATGACTCTGTTGGTTTTCTTTAAATAGTCAGATAATAGAATTCACAAATTTTTTACAAGTTTTGATTTCAAATGCGGTCACTACTGTAGCAAATGCGGAAGTGTAAATGTTGATAATTTTAGACATCCCCATTTGTGTACTGTAGCAAATGCGGTTAGAAAACATTTTTGACCGACTGTTCGCATTCATCTTTCATCCGCATTTGTACACTGTAGCAAATGCGGTAGAACAAAACTTGATGAAAGCATTCGCATTTGTGTACTGTAGCAAATGCGAAACTTTGAAAGTAATCAGCATTTGTACACTGTAGCAAATGCGGAAGTGAAACACTTGTATTTGTACATCCGCATTTGTACACTGTATCAAATGCGGAAGAGTTAAACAAATGCGGGAGAGTAAACCTTATCCGCATTAACAAATGCGGCTGAACACTTAGTAAAATTTTCATCCGCATTAACAAATGCGGTAGAATACTTTAGTTCCGCATAGGTTTAAACACTTCAAATTTTCTGAATTCTTGATGCACACCAATGCGGTAGAGTAAAATCATTGTCCGCATTAGGTTTAACTTTGAAATAAGTTGTTACTTGCATTGGTTATGTGTCTGGGTTACCTTCACCCTCATTAACCAATGCACTTACCTGCATTAACTTTTGAGATTAATCAAAATTTAATGAATCTTGATTTTGATGAACTTGTATGAAGATATGGCTTATAAGTATGTCTTGTGACATGGTTGACTGTTGAAGTTGTCAATCTTGCTGGATGGATTGACTTGTATATTAGGAGTGATACAAGTTCCCATTGTTTGAATGATCTTGGGCTTGAGGGGTTTCCAAGAATCTGCATCTGCATAAGCTGAGATACTATGGTATAACTTCTGCATTGACACAAACATTTTTCTCTTTGTTTGATTTTAGGAAAGTAATTTAAGAAATTGTAAATATTATATACTTGATCAAAAACTTTGAAGTACTCCCCCTAAATTTTTGATCCATTTGTGGATGAAAACTTTAAGTATTAAAAAGCTTTTTGAATGTACTTATAATTGATGAAGAGAAGTATATCTTTTTGTTGGGATCATATCAGTCTTGCATTACACAAGTGCATATTTGTGATAAGATTGACATGTTTATGACATTATTGATTGAAGGTATGATTGTCCTCTTAAACTCATACCGGGTTGATATTTTGATGCTAGTGACATTTATCATGTTTAGATTGATTTAGATATTCAATATGTACCTCACACACCATGCATGGAATGATCAACCATCCTTATGAATTGTATGGTAGAACTTTTCACAACTTACAGGACCAGGTTACTTAAGTTATGAGATCTTATTTTCACTGATCCACCTTGGGATTCTTTTACTTTGATCCTTATCATGATGATCCACATTGGGATTCTTTTCACTTCACTTTGGAAGGTGATCCATAAACGGATTCTTTTGTTCATTCCTTTGGAATGAATTACTTATGTTGATTCATCCAATTTGGATGTGTTCCTCATTGGGAATCTTTTGGATCATTACATCTGCACTTTATGCATGATTCATCAGGTCTTTGCTTAGCAAAACAGAGATGAATCTGATGTTGGTGAAAGAGATTCAATAAAGTATCATTCCCCGGTGTGTGTTTGTTACTACACTTACATTCACTTGAATAAATTGATACATACCAATACTCTGTGATGAGTGTTTCACCATTGAATATATTTTTAGTTTATCACTACATGTATCTTCTCTTCCAAGTTGAGCCTACCTACATATCAGGTAAGTCATGACAGTCTTTCAAATTGGAAATAAAGCACAGTGAATGATATATGACTGTAATTATATCATTCCCATCTTTTCTTCATCAAAAATTTTTCTTTTTGGGATTTTTTTTTGAATAATTTTACATTGTTTAGATGTTTTGATGGATTTTATTCAAGGTTAATCATACCAATTGATTGAACTAAGAATTCGAATCTACTCAATTCAAATGCCTTAGTAAACAAATCAGCCAATTGATTTTCAGTGGTACTTGAATCAATTTGATTAAACCCTTTTCAGCACAGTCTCTCAAAAAGTGATATCTAATTTCAATATGTTTCATTTTTGAGTGCTGAACTGGATTATTTGTAATAAAGACAGCTGCAGTATTGTCAATATAAATTGGGGTATGCAAGAAGTTATAACCATAATCAAGCATCTGGTTTTGAATCCAGAGTACTTGAGAGCAACAAGCAGATGCTGCGATATACTCAGCTTCTGCTGTTGACACAGATACATTTGTTTGCTCTTGCATTGCCATGAGACCAATTTGGGACCAAGAAATGACAACCGCCAGACGTGGATTTTCTGTTGAAGTTGCATCCTCCGTAGTCACTGTCAGTGTAGGAATAGAGATTGAAGTCTCCTTCCTTTGGATACCATAATCCAAGAGCTGGTTTGCCCTTCAGATATCTGAATATTCGTTTGACAGCATTGACATGTGATTCCTTAGGATCAGCTTGATATCTGGCACACACACAAACTCCAAACATAATGTCGGGTCTACTAGCTGTAAGATACATGAGTGAGCCTATCATGGATCGATAGAGGGTCTGATCTACTGATTTTCCATTTGGATAGGACCTATCTTCACTTTAGGATCTACAGAAGTTCTGATAGACTGACAATCAGCAAGGTGGAATTTCTTCAGCATTGTTTCTACGTATTTTGATTGATTGATAAAAATTCCATCTGCTGTTTGTAGAACTTGCACCCCTAAAAAGAAAGTGAGTTCTCCCATAGCACTCATCTGAAATTATGAATGCATGAGATCTTCAAATTCTTTACCGAGTTGCCTGTTTGTAGAGCCAAATATTACGCCGTCCACATATATCTGTACTAGCAACATGTCTTTTCCTTTTCTCTTTCTGAAGAGAGTCTGATCAATTCTACCTCTTTCATATCCATTGTTAAGTAGAAATGATGATAGAGTCTCGTACCACTTCCTGGGAGCTTATGAAGACCATACAGAGCTTTGTCAAGCTTGTAAACTCTGTGAGGAAAATCAGGATCTTCAAATCCAGGTGGTTGACTCACATAGACCTCTTCAGTAATCTTTCCATACAGAAATGCATATTTCACATCCATTTGGTAAACAGTAAACTTCATGGATGCAGAATATGCTAGAAAGATTCTAATGGCTTCTAGCCGAGCTACAGGGGCAAATACTTCATCATAATCTATTCCTTCTTCTTGAGTGTAACCCTGAGCTACCAATCTTGCTTTATTTCTAATGACGATTCCCCTGTCATCAGTTTTATTTCTGTATAGCCATCTGGTACCAATAGGATATTGTCCTTCAGGAAGATCTACCAGTTGCCATATTCTTGTTTCTTGAATTGTAGCAACTCTTCCTGCATTGCTTCAATCCAGCTGTTGTCTTGAAGTGCCTCTTTGATGTTTTTGGGTACTGTTTGACAAAGAAAGCATGAGAACAAACAGATGTTTGTAGTGCTTGACTTGCTTCTTGTCACTCTTTCATGAAGATCACCAATAATGGTTTCAACTGGATGATTCTTGTGTATTCTGGTGGGTGGAATTGAGTCACCAGTAATTGTTACATCAAGATTGGAGACATTCAGTTCATTATGGTCAGAGGCATCATCACTTTGAACTGTTGGAGAATTATGAAGGTTGTCAGACCCTGTCTCGGTGTCTGCTTCAGCATTAGCAGCACTTTCATTGTATCTATCATTTGATCTTCTTTCCACTTCAGCTGAAGGCAACGCTTGTTTTTCATTTCTAATTGCTATAGATTGATCTTCTGAATTAGATGGTAACAAGCTGGGTCCTCCTGCATTTGAAATGATTTGATTTGTGGTTGATTGTCTGATGGGGTCAGCTTGCAGAGATACATCTTCATTTGGTTCTTCAGTGTGAGTAGGAGGAATTAATGGAAGTCAATTCTCCTTTCTATGCTTGAAGATGAACTAGCTGAAAGTAGGTTACCTGCATCAGACAAATAAAATTGATCAAAAGATTTTGTAAAAGAGTCAATATCAAATAACCAATCGGCCATTTGTAGATTTGGGAAATGAATGTCCTTAAATTGAACATTAGTTGATTCATCAACAATGTTTAATCGAGGATTAAACACTCTGTAAGCCTTTGACACAGAAGAATAACCTACAAAGAATCCTTCATCAGACTTAGCTGAAAATTTTCCCAAATGGTCACGGGTATTTAATATTGAGACTGGACTACCAAATGACTTAAGAAATCCAATAAATGGTTTTCTTTGAACAGCAGTTCATATGGAGTCATTTTTCTTTCTTTGACAATCATAGTTCGATTTTGTACAAAGCATGATGTGTTAACTGCCTCTGCCCAAAAGGTTATTGGCACTTTAGCATCAGCTAGCATAGTTCTTGCTGCTTCAATTAGTGTTCTATTTCTCCTTTCAGCTATCCCATTTTGTTGAGGAGTTCTAGCCGCATTAAATTGATGAGCTATGCCTTTAATTGTGCAAAATGAGCTCATGTCTTCATTTTTAAATTTTGTCCCATTATCACTTCTTATGCTTTTGACCTTATAGTCAAGTTGGTTCTCAATTTTAGTGATAAACTCTTTGATTGTTGAGGATGCTTCATTTTTATGAAGTAGGAAGAAAACCCATGTGAATCGTGAAAAGTCATCAATGATAACCAAACAATACTGTTTCTTTCCCATACTCATGGCATGTGTTGGGCCAAAGAGATCCATATGAAGTAGTTTCAATGGAGTATTGTTTGAGTTCACAAGTTTTAGTTTATGTGAAGATTTATGTTGTTTTCCTTTGAGGCATGCTGAACAGTGATCAATAAAATGAAATTCTTTTTTAGTCAATCCAATGACATGGTTTCCTTTTACTAATCTGTTCATGTTTTTGAAATTTGTGTGCCCCAAACGTCGGTGCCAAAGCTGTGATTCATCAAATGATGCTTTTGACAAGAGACATGTTTCTTCTGTTAGTGCAGTAGAATTAAGGTTTAAGACATAAGTATTATTCTTTCTCGGAGTCTTTAATACAACCCATTCTTCAGGGATATGAAATCCTGACTTTAGAATATAACAGTGGATGTCGGTAAAGTGAGTCGAATATCTCTTGTCTCAGATCTGAGACACGCTTAGAAAATTGAAATTGAGCTGTTCACAATAATTCACTTTATCAAAGCTGAGCATCCCGTTTGTCACAGATCCTTCTCCTGTAATCCTACCACCTTGTGAATCTCCTCCAAATGCCACAGATGTTCCTTTAGTTTGCTTGAAATCATGAAGGAGGGAACGATCTCCAGTCATGTGTCGGGAGCATCCACTGTCCACATACCATAGGCTATTAGACCTATATGGATGACCCTGCAAGCACAAAAAGAACTAGTTAGAATATGGAACCCAAGCCACCACGGTCTTGGGTATCCCATTTCTATGCATAATGGTGACCTCTTGAAGTTTTCCTCTAATCTGTGACCTAATTAGAGGTGGTCTTTGAGATTTTCTGTGAGAATATGAATGAGCTATTTCATCACCATCATTTGAAAAATCAGAACAATTATGAAATCGTTTTTTATATTTGTTTCTTTGATTTTTACCTGAGTCTTTCATATTTTCATCCTTTGTTGGTTATACGTCCTTGATTTGTTATTATAAATGTGACTCTTAACAGTTGATTTGTCAGATGATGTTGGTGAGATAGGCTTGTTTTGAAGAATTCTCACTCTCAATTGCTTGTAATAACAGTCATTTGTATTGTGATTGTTTAAGTCACAGACTGAACAATATTTATTGAAATAACATGTTTTTGTTGAATGATTGTTCATGTCACAGATGGAGCAATATTGATTGAAAAAGCACTCCTCTGTTTTGTGGTAAACATATCACATATGTCACAATACATATGCTTGTTAATTTTCTCAGATTTTACTGGTCTTGACTCAGTTGATTTTCCTTTTTCAACTTAGTATCATTCTTTTTGCTGGAAGAAGAATCAAATTCAGCCTTTTGTGCAGTTTGCTTTACTGCACTGAATTTGATTGTCTTTTGAGGTTGTTTTCGTTTCCTCATCCTTTTCTGTAGCTCTTTCTCAAACTGTTCAACATGATTTATTATTGCATATGTCAAATCCTACTCCATTTCTTGATTTTGATGTTTGAGGATCAGGTTGACTGTGTGATTTTGAACTCATAGATTTTTTTGTTATTTCCTTTTAATGAACCTTCATCTGATATGCTTGAATTTTGATGAGTATTGATCTCATTATCAGAACTGCTTTCAGCAGAGGGTTTAATCTTTTGCACAAACTTCTTTTTCCCATTAGCTATAGCAGGTATGAATTTTATGAATGGACAATAGCTTTAAATGGGCTGACTGGTTTGACAACACTTACTGTCTTGTCTGAACACTCTTTATTTTTATTGGGTGACCTAACTTGATTTTATCCTCACTAGTTTCAATGTAAACACTTGGTTCATTTTGAGGATTTGTGATTTGTTTTACTATAGTGTGGTTTTAATAGTGTTAGGTTCAGTTTGATTTTTGAGTATGACAGATTCAGGCATGACAGTATAGTTGTCATTGTATGGTGGAGGACATGAATTATACCCAATCCCTGACATGTCCTTTGGATCCTTTTGAGAATCCAGCATCTCTTGCAGCTTTACTGAAGATTGTTGAAAATTTTCAAGTTTCATTTCAGTAAAGGCTTGGTCAGCTTTAGATTGAGCTAATTTTTCAGATAATAGCTCATTCTCAGCTGCAAGAGAATACTTCTCACCATGAAGTTTTTCTATGTCAGAGATGAGAGATTTAATTTTAATTTCAAAACTTTTTATTTCTCTCTTCATCATCTCTGACTTTACTTTCTCCTCTTTTATTTTCTCAGCCAATTTGTGGTTATGCTCTCTATAACCTTGAAGTTCATTTATGCACTTATCAGAACAAAGATTGGATTTTACCTCAGATGCATGGGGGATGGTCCATCATTAATGTGTGCCATCAGTGCATGGTTCTGGAATTGTGGCTTGACCTCCTCAGCATACATGCTCCAGTCACACACTCCGTCTTGTCTGATCACAAGTGCATTTGCTGAAGGTTGGTTGCTCCCAAAAGCTTGATTGGCCAGTTGAGGTTGAGCTTGAGAAGATTGTTGTTGTTGATGATGATATGTTGCTGATGATTGAGGGAGGGAATGCTTGAAGACGGTTGATATGATGACTGACTCTGAGAATGTCGTGGAGTATTGTTGTTTCTTCTTGGAGCATTACATTCTCTAGAGAAGTGCCCGGCCATTCCACAATTGAAGCATTTGACTTTGGATTTGTCGTATCCGAGCTTAGTATTTTCATTCAGGCTGAGTTTTTTGCCTTTCCTGAAAAACTTTTTAGCTCTCATGGCAATCATAGCCATTTGCCATTGTAAATCCATCTCTTCTACATCATCTGGATCCATTTCCTCCAGATCTTCTTGGATTAGATGTGCAGAAGTCAGTCTTCCTCCCAAATACGCCTCAAAACTTGCTACAAAGGCATTATATGTAGCCTTCTGTTCTTCTGTTTTTTGATCATCAGTAGGGTTGGTAGAGACAGAAGAGAATCCTATTGATTGATTGGTTGATGTTGATGCTGATGCTGATGGTCTGTTAATTGAGTATGCTACAAAGAATCCAGTGGTTTTGTGTTGATCTCCAGATGACAGAAAGTCATCCTCTTTAGTGATGAAGGCATTCTCAACAGAATGAGTTTCAGATGGAAACTTATAAGCTTCAACAACTTTTGGTCCTCCAAGATTCCTGCTTCTTTCATCAAGTTCCAGTGCTTCAATTTTTGCAATCATTATGTCAAGAGTGGTACTCTCCAAATCAAGAGTATTTTTCAGCATTGTTACGTTTTGTTTCCAATGCTCTGGAAGACTATGTAACATTTTCTTGTTGAGGTCTTTTGATTTGTAAGTCACTCCCATTATCTCCAAATCATTTACTAACTGCACGAATCTGTGCAATTGTTTAGAAATTGATTCCCCTTTGAAATGATGGAAGGTTTCATACTGATTTATCAGTTTGTCTCGGATGATTTCAGCAACCTCACTACTTCCTTCACACATAATTTGCAAAGCATCCCAAACTGCTTTTGCAGTTCCATACTTCTCCAGCCTTTTAAGCACATCCATCTTAAGTGCTTGAGTGAGGATGGAATATGCTTTAAGGTCAATCTTGATCTTCTTATAATCGTCATCATCTAGAGTAAGATCTTCAATGGGAATCCTGGTTGTTCTGTAGAGAGCTGCCTGAGCAGCTGACAGTGTTATTGGGATGTGGGGACCTTTATATATCGAAATCCAGTAGTCAGGATCTACACCTGTAATATAATTCATAAATCTTATATACCATTGTTTGAACTCAGATTTATGTTTCAGCATTGGTGGTTTTGGGGTATGCCCAAGTTCTGAATAACTGTGAGAATCCATTTTATCAGTTGATTTTTAGTATGGATTAGTGAGTTTTTAAGTCTATTCAGTGGGTTTAGTTCAAATAATCATTAAAAACATCTAGTAGATTCAGATCTGATGACTATGATGTCTGTAATCAGGAGTGTCTTTGTATTGTTGTAGGTTGTCGGACTTGTAGTCTGTAAGATGTTCTGCGTTTGACTGATTGGTTGAATGAGGGGCTGTTGATGAGTATTCGGTGTATAAACTGATTAGAGATGTATAAATATTCTGTTCAGCTACTCAATCACCAGATCTATCGGGTTCAGACCAGATCTGTGCAGATCTGAGTAAGAACTGAGAGCCGTGGCTCTGATACCAATTGACTGGATAAGATTTGAGAAAGATAATCTCAGTTGATGTGAATCAATAAGGACCGAATATAGTGATTGAGTCAAAGATTGAGAGGCGGAATCAGACAATCAATGAACATTGAATACACATGATACTCATAAATATGTTTGTATATATTGAATACTTTGATTGATTGATTACAAGAACATTCAATGCAAACAGAACATTCTAGGAACTAAGAATCAAATCAAATTACAGACAAAAGTTGCCCCATGTATGAGGTATACTATTCTATTTATAGGCAGACACGTTGCCATTACAAAAGACTAAACTACCCTTACTAAAGCTAGTCTAAGTCTTCATCAGCATTGGCTGTTGATCATCCGCATTGACAAATGCGGATGAGTTGACTTCATCAGCATTTCTTCAGCTGCATTGAAGTTTGGTCATCCGCATTGGTAAATGCGGATGAACAAAACACTTGTCCATATTTCTTTGGTAATCCGCATTGGTCAATGCGGATGAACAAATGTATATCCGCATTTATTAACTTGTCATCCGCATTGACAAATGTGGATGACCAACACTTGTATTTTTCTTCTTATTCAGCAGATACTTGTCTTGATCCGCATTTGTTCTTGGACATGAGGGATTCCAGCAGAGCAACCATCCACCACTTGAATTGGCATGTATGATCCTTTCAGGGTCCAACACCACCTTCAGTTCTAGAAGAGTTGCTTGGTATGTAAGGTCAATTTTCAACAGACTCCCAAATTCTTGAGTTTAGAGACTTGATAAAGCCTTCCATTCTTTGGCACCAAGTGTCAAAGTCATCAAGAGTGATCAGTGGGAACTTTGTCATGGTTCTAGTTTTCATATCAGATTTGGAAATAGCTGCCATTTGATATGTTAAGTATTTTGTGTCTGTGAGGGATCTTAAGATGGTGAGATCTTATATCAAGAGCCTGAATGCTCTGATACCATCTGTAGGACCGTTGAAGGGTATGCACTTACAACACAACAACACGAAGAGGAGAGCTGCCAAGAACACTTAACAGATCAAATAGGGAACTAGATAACCTTTGAGTAAAGATGCTAAGAACACAAGTAAGAGACAGATAAGATAGCAAAAACACATAAGTAATTGGTTTTCAAGAATGCTATATATTACTTCTAAAGTTCTATTACAAGTGTTACAAAATCATATCAAAAAGTTACATGTACTTGAGGTACATATACTACATCCTACAGCCAGCCATAGTTTGAAGGCCAGCTGGATACGATTGACTAGACAAACTACAAAATCAAATGTAGAGTTGAAAGGGAGATTGCCTTTTGACTAGTGACTATGACATGCCATAGCTCACATCCTCATATATTACAAAAAGAATAAAGTACATAAAGTAGAAAGTTACAGACTCAAGACCTTAGTGTACGGTTACCAAAAGCATGGACTTTCACCAACTTATGTAAAGTTGGTGTCTCATCAGAGTTGTAATGGAAAGGGTACAACTTTATGATAAAAGGTACATCAGATAAAGCATGTGTTCTAAAAGTCTTCGAAAGAAATCTGTCTTCTAGTGTTGGCTTCGGAAGACTTTGTCTTTGAAGCTTCGAAAGACTTCATCTTTGGCTTCAGAATATATTGGTCTTGGCTTCGGAAGATTTCACACTTAGATTGTTTTCTGTTGCTGGTGTGAAACTTCTAAAGCATTCTACTTCAGTACACTTGTGCATGCATGGAGGAGAGACTTTGGGTGTTTGGGTTGCATCAGCCTTATATTAAACCTTATAGATGTGGATACGCCAACACCACAACTGTCTAATGAACCGGTTGTGTGTGATTTTCCGGATGTGTTTCTAGAAGATTTACCTAGTGTGCCACCAGACCTCAAGATCGAGTTCCAGACTGACTTGATACCAAGTGCCCAACCTGTTGCAAAGGCACCATATCGATTGGCTCCAATCGAGTTGAAGGACTGATGGAGCAACTGCAGGAATTGCTTGATAAGGGGTTCATTACACCAAGTATCTCTCCTTGGGGTGCTCCGGTCTTGTTCGTGAAGAAAAAGGACAGTAGTATGAGGATGTGTATTGACTACCGTGAGCTGAATAAGTTGACGTGGAAGAATCGGTACCCATTACCGAGAATTGATGATCTGTTTGATTAGCTCCAAGGTGCCAGTTGGTTCTCGAGGATAGATCTTCGACCTGGCTACCATTAGCTGAAGGTGAAGGAAAAAGATATTCCTATAACGCCTTTTCACATGCGTTATGGACACTATGAATTTCTCGTTATGTCTTTTGGTTTAACCAATGTGCCAGCTTCTTTTATGGACCTGATGAACCGAGTGTGTTGGCCGATGTTGGATAAATCAGTGATTGTATTTATTGATAATATCCTGATTTATTTGAAGAGCGAGGAGGAACATGTCGGTCATATTCGAGAGGTGTTAGAGACGTTGAGAAAGAATAAGTTGTATGCTAAATTATCCAAGTGTGTGTTCTGGTTACGCGAAGTTCAGTTTTTGGGTCATGTGGTGAATCCCGAGGGGATTATGGTAGACCCGACAAAGGTGGAGGCAGTGATGCAATGGAAGTCTCCAAAGACGCCATCTGAGATCTGTAGTTTCTTGGGTTTGGCTGGATATTAAAAAAGATTCATTCAAGACTTCTGCAAGATAGCTTCTCCATTGACTAAGTTGACCTGTAAAGATGTGAAGTTTATATGGGGTCAAGAGCAAGAGAAGGCTTTTGAGGAGCTAAAGGCAAGGTTGACTCAAGCTCTAGTTTTATTGTTACCCAAAGGAAGCAAGGACTTTGTGGTTTATTCAGATGCTTCTTACTTGGGGTCGGGATGCGTGTTAATGTAACGAGAAAAGGTTATAGCATATGCATCCCGACAGTTAAAAGTTCATGAGGAAACTACCCTACTCATGACTTGGAGTTAGCAGTTGTGGTCTTTACACTAAATATTTGTAGGAACTACCTATACGGGACGAAGTGCACCACCTTCACGGACCACAAGAGCTTGAAGTACTTCTTCAAGCAGAAAGATCTAAACATGAGGAAAAGGATATGGTTGGAGCTCATAAAGGATTATGATTGCGAGATCTATTACCATCTGGGCAAGGCCAATGTGGTGGCAGATGCCCTCAACCGAAAAGAGAGACCTGAGCCAATTCGGATGAAAGCTTATAAGTTGATTATGACCTCTGACGTGATGACGCAGGTCAAGGAGTTTCAAGATGAGGTGTTGAAAGAAGATTGCCTTAACTATGAAAGGATGAGAGGTCTAGTCGCGGAGTTAGGTGAAAACACACATGGTGCTAGAACCCGATTCGGACAGATGTGGATTCCTCTCTATGGGGATCTACATGGGAAGATCATGGACGAACCTCATAAGACTCGATACTCCATTCATCCCGATGCTACAAAGATGTATCAAGATATGAAGAAGGATTATTGGTGGTAGGGTATGAAGCGTGATGTAGCGAAGTATGTGAGTAAGTGCCTTACTTGCTTACAAGTGAAGGCCGAGCATCAGAAGCCATGCGGTAAAATCCAACCATTGGATATACCGTAATGGAAGTGGGAGCATACACCATGCACTTTATTATGAAATTACCGCGCACCATGAGAGGGTCTGATGCTATAGGGTGATAGTTGATCGATTGATGAAGAGTGCTCACTTCCTACCGATCCCTGAGACATATTCATCTGAGAGGTTGGCGGATTTATTCATTAAGGAGATTGTAACTCGTCATGGTGTGTCGGTGTCTATTGTGTCTGATCATGACACCTTGTTTACATCCAAATTTTGGAAGAAATTCCATAATGTGATGGGATAAGGTTACATATTAGCACGGTTTATCATCCTCAGACAGATGGTCAATCGGAAAGGATGATTCAAACGTTAGAAAATATACTTCAGCCATGCGTCATTGACTTTGTAGGAACATGGGATAACTACTTATCGTTAGCTGAGTTCTTGTACAATAATAGTTATCATGACAGCATTGGTATGCCTCCTTATGAGATGTTATACGGTAGGAGATGTAGAACACCCGCTTTTTGGGGTGATATTGGTTAGAAGGAGTTGAGGAGTATTGAGGTGATTAAGGCTAAGACTTAGAAGCTTGAAAAGATTAAAGCCTTTATGAAGGCAGCTAAAGATAAGCAGAAGTCGTATGCCGACAAGAGTCAAACACCGATTGAGTTCCAGTTGGGTGATAGATTTATGTTGAAAGTCTCACCTTGGAAAGGTATCATTAGGTTCAGGAATCGGCATAAGTTGATCCTAAGATACATAGGGCCTTCCGGAATCATTGTTCGAGTAGGAGAGGTGGCCTATAGGTTGGAACTAATCGATGAGTTAAGTGGAATTCACCCTACGTTCCATGTATCTCATTAGAAGAAGTGTTTAGCTGATGAGGACATGGTTGTACCACTGGAAGATATCGAAGTTGATGAACGACTCAATTATGTGGAGCAGCTAGTGGCAATCATCGATCGCAAGGAGAAAAGGTTAAGGAATAAAGTGGTTCCCCTTGTGCGTGTACATTGGAAGCACAGGAAGGGATCTAAGTCTACGTGGGAGACTAAAGAAAAGATGAGGTAGCTCTTCCAACATCTATTTGAGGAATAATAGGTTTCGGGGACGAAACCTATATAAGGGGGTGGACTTGGAACACCCGGGTATTTTTAAAGACGAGAAAAAAAGTATAAAAGTATATAAAAGAAGGAAACACAAGTTAACCCAAGTAGAGGGCTAAATGTGTTAAAAAGGACAAAAGTATAAAAAGTTGGTATAAAAGTGGGCATGGCCGCCCACACTCTCTGCATTTGATCTTTTCAACTGGATTTAGAGAGAGAAAGTGAAGAAGCTCTCGGTTTTTAAAGAAGAAGAAGAAGGAAACTGGATTCAAGGTAAGAATTCTTGGTTTTTGAATGTTCTTGGCCAGCCTATGTCTCGGTTATATGCTTATATGTGTTTGTGTGTGTTCAAGTGTGTATTTTTGGTGGGATTTAGGCGGTGGAAATCAAATTGCATTCGGGTTTGCGGAAGTTCATCCGAAAGTTGCATAAGGTGAGTTCTAAAACCCTTTTTTTACAGGTTTTACATGATTTTAGGGCTGGAAATGCATATGCATATGTTTTTGTATACATGGGTATTATACTTGTATGTTTATGTGTGTATGAATGCGGGTGGGTTATGATTTTTGGGTGTTCTTGATGTTATGATGATGTTTTGTTCTTGTTATGATGCTTAGAATGTTAGAACTAATATTAAATTATGTTGGAATTGAAGTCAGGTGTGAATTCTGATGAATTATGGCAAGTTAGTTAGATATGCGCCTGAATAGTGACTCATGCGCCCAACTGTCCAGACGCCTAAGTGTTTTTCCCCATACACCCAAAACCCATGCGCCTCAATAGCGGCCATACACCTAGGACAGGCTGAATTTGGCTATATGCCCCCAAACGCCTAGATTGCCCATGCGCCAAGGCACTTATGCGCCTGCATAGTGCCCATGCGCCTAGAACCTTGCTAGAATGATTAAGTGTTGGGTCATGCACCCAAATAGTGCCCATGAGCCTAGAATCTCTCCATGCACCTAGTGTTCCCTATGCGTCCAGAGGCCCATATGCCTACATAGTGCCCATGCGCCTAAGACATATAATTATTTTCTGAATTTCGGGGAAAATTTAAAGTGTAGGCTTTGGCTTGGGATGTTCTCGGGGTTAATGTAAGATGTATTTATGATGATGGGTGATGTATGTTATGTCTTGTATGATGATGTGATGTGTATGGTATGGTTATGATTATGTTATGTTCCTTGTTATGTATGTTTATTTTTCATGGCTTTGTGTGGTATGGTTATGAATGTAAATGGCAAAGTATTAGGTAAGTAAAGTGGAATATAATGAAAACAAGAACGTAATGAATGAAAGAATACATGTATTAATGAAAGGAAAGTAAAGAAAGTCTTGCAAGCCTTGTATGGAGGTTCACACCCAATGAAGGGTGTCAGCTCAACGGTGTGTGGGTTAGCTACCCTAGAAGGATGCACACTAGGTTTTAATCATTGTGATTGGCCATATGTATGGGACCCTTGTCGCTTACCCTGGTACTATATTCAGGCCATGGGGCACAATGTATGGGGTCTATTTATAGACCTCAGCCAGTACCCGCTTTATCTATGATGGTGGGGTATAGCACATAGCATTGGTTCGGAATGTAAAGAAGTTAATGATGAATGTACGTAAGGTATAGAAAGGAAGATAACGAATGATAATGATAGTGAATGATGATGAATGAATGAAAGTGAACGAATGATGATGAAAGATATAATGCTATTATCTATGTGTACGTATGATGCATGATCAATTGTGAAAGTAAAGAATGAAAGGTTTGTAACAAAACTAAAGTATATTTTAGTTTAAAACTAGAACTCACTCAGCAACGCTGACTTTTATGTGTTTCTAGTTGGCAGGTAATTGGTTGCTGAGGATGGCACGAGAGGCTACTTGGCTTATTTTGGATAACATCCATTTTGTAGAATGATAATGTTTTTGTGATGTAATACAACGTGTTATATTTTGTAATCTATCAACGATGTATTATTTTGCAAAACCAATTATAATGATATGAAATGGTTTCAATTTATTCCGCTGTAATGTTTCAATAATGGTAAGCGAAAATTATATGTTTTGATGTGCAATGATCGACCAGGTGTGAGCATCCCGAGAACAGGGCCTTACAGAAAACAAATTAGAATTACTAAATGTCCGAGAAGACCTAATTAATCCTTGTTGTCCATTATTAAATGTCCAACAAGTACTTATCTTAATGACATCATTGTTTGATTATTATTCCTAGCGATAATTTTCTTCCTTAAGTTTCCCAATCCCGTTTTATTTACGTTTCAAGTCCTTATCGCATTGATATTGTTATTCTTATTCCATATTGTACTTATTTAAGTCCAATTTAATGATTGATTAGCCTTGGTTTTCTTATCATTAAACATATTAAAATCCATTATTGTACACATCTCGTAACTCGCTTAAATTATTTAGTCATAAGTTGTAAGGACCCGTTCCCGGGTAACCTCACAGTTGATTAATCATAGGATAAAATCAATTTATAAGCAAAACATTGTAGCAGAATTAAATAAACATTCATTTAAAACATGTAGGTCATATTGGAATCATACATTTGTGTTCCAAATAGAATAAGAACATTATACTTTTCAATTAAATAAAATAATTTCACAAACATGGATGTCATTCATCGCACGCTAAGTAGCTTCCATCTTTGTGTCATCCCCTGCATCATCCTTCACCTGCAAATTATTATACATAAAAGTTAGCTTTTCTGAATGAGTTTTAGTTTTAAGTAATTAATATAAGAAGTATAAACTTTATCCTTCTTATAATGACCATGCCTACATCATAATAGATAACATTTCTTGCATCTTAATAAGCATGTTTATTATCTTTCATTCTTTCATTAACTATCACTTCATCATAATAAACAAGATTGCACACAGCAAGCCCCCTATTGATCAACGACGAATGTTGATCCCTGTCGGTACACATAAACACGGTAGCTAACCCTCGATAGTTGATCCACACTACAAGGCATATAGCTTGCTCATGAATACGGATCTATCATAATACATCAAACCCACATAAATGAAATTCATCATAGTGCTTGCAAGACTTTTCATCATTAAACGGCCTAGGTAACATTCATTAAGTTCCACTTTACATTAATATTATCTTCCACTTTGATATACAACAATTTACTTATTAAGTACATAACATACCAAGTACAATTCACCATAAAAACATATTCGACCCTCTGTAGGAAACCTAGGGTTTAGGGGCAGCAGTCCCTGACAGCAGGGTTTTAGGGGCAACAGTCCTTATTGGAGTCCAAGGGGTAGCACCCCTCGCTGGGGTTGGGTTGCCATGTGAGCGTGAAGAAAATTCATTTTGAAGCATTTATAAGCTTAATTTGTTATAGAAACTTCTATCTTACTGTTAAAACCTCTTGAGATCTTTGTCATTAAAAACATATATTAGTATGCACAACATCACCAAAACATAGAAAAATCATGGTAATAAGGGGATCTAGAACTTACTTGGTCAGAGTGAGTAGTTTGCAGTGTAAGCTTTTTAAGCTAGGATCATGGTACATGGCCCGCATATAAGTTAACACCCAAATGGATTATTTTCTACCTAGTTTCAGTAGTAGTTTCACACGTAGTTTCGCTGCTAGTTTCTGTTGAAGCTGTACAAGATAGTCTATCTTATCAACACAATCAAAGTCAATAAAGTCAACATCATGATCAAAGTCTATAGGAAAGTCAATCCCGACACGTTCGAGACGAAGAACCAAAACAAGACATTGAAGATTAAGATGACTAAGAGTTTATTATAATATATATTATGTCAACAAAATATATTTAAATATGTTTTAGTCATTTTTATGTTTATATATAATTTTCATTAATTAATTTAAGTGTAGGAGGTTAAGTACAATTAGTGAATATTAGTCTAAACTATAAATAGGTTAATTGTAATTAGATTTAGATAATGATTGTATGACCAATAGATTAGGAGATTACTTGTAAACATATTTTGCATTCTAATTATAAATCAAAAGGGTTTTATGATGTTCATCATTGTTTGATCCATAATTCTTCAATTATCTGATTCAAATGTAATTATTCTAGGTTAACAATTAGTATCAGAGTCATTTTAGATCAAATACATTAAAGATTTGAAGAATTTGTTGTTGGATTTTTGAAGATTTATGAAGATTTTTAAAGAGAGAAAATGAGATTCTAGAGAGAAAAAATAAATCTAAATTCAAATTTCTTCAAATTCAACATCAATAACATCAGATCTATCATTATCTATAACATATATTGAATCTACATCATCTTTTATACAAGAAAAATCAAAAAATTCTTCAGATCTGAAATTTTCTCTCACACACACTAGTGTTGTGTTCTTGGTGTTCTTGGAGCTTCAACATCTTCATCCAGCGAATTTAGCACCATTCTGAATGAAAGTTCAAAGTTTCTGGTGAAATTACAGCTTCATCCAGTGAAACTCCGGCGAAACTGCAAAATCCGTGAAAACTGTCATATTCCAGCGAAACTCTGATGAAAACCGAATTTCTAATAAATTATTATATTGAAGCTGCGAAATTATAAAATCAATCTGCGAAATTACCAAAACATTCTGCGAAACTATTTTTTTGCTAAATTATTAAAAAAATAACCAAGATAACCATAACCTCTTCATAACATCTACCCTAACTAGGATCTTTGCATACAACAGCACAAGGAGCAAATGCATATTGAACACCACTAGCCCTTGTTTCCAGAGCAGTTGCATCACCTATCCTCTCCACCAGATCTGGATCTCTGGTAGCACCAAGGCTAACATTATGAAGAAAAACAGTAGTACCGAAAACAAGCTGCGAAATTAATTCCACCTTCCAAAACCCATCAACGACCCACAGGCCTTCCTCCGTCTCTCCGAGCACTTCCTCCGTCTCTCCGAGCACTTCCTCCGTCTTCGCCATCTCCACGACTGCCGGATCTACGCCCATCAAATCGACCCCAATTTTCCTGGCGTCTCCCACATCCTCATCGTTGTCGACGTCTTACTACAAACGCTTTCTAAAACGTGTTGTATTCTTGATGGAAGTAGGTCACGACACATGGAAGTTGTTGTATGCTCGAGTTCATAGATTTCAAAAGTGCAGCAACAGGATTGTATCTTTCATCGCAAGTAATCACTTCAAACGGAAGTAGGAGGTCACTGCACGACCCGCCAGAGACTCACCGGAAAGGCGGCTGTTCGATGAAATAGTGTGCCTCGCCGGAACCCTAACTGTTTAGTGTGTTTTAGTTGGTGTTGGTATTATGTGTATTAGGGTTTGAAATTGTTTAGTGTGTTTTAGTTAGTGTTGGGGTGGATCTTTCAAAAAAATTGGGCCACCAATTGTATGAGTTTTAACAGTTGGGCTGGATTTTAAAATTTTTTTGTGTGGACTAACAATTTGGATTATAAGGAAGAAAAGTGTTGTGTGGGCTTATTAAAAATTTTTTTTAAAAAAGGATGGGCCTCAAGTTGATCTTAATTGCTAAGATTGTATAGAGTAACTCTTTTAAAAAAAATATATTTCTCCCACCAGAGAATAATTTTAAAATTTTTGAGAAAATTATTTTTGAGGCGTTTAATTATTCAAAATTTTTAATAAAATGTTATCTTCAGAAGACTTTAAATTAAATAATATCACAATAACACAAAGCCGATTTGACTATTTTGTAGGTATAAAGAAAGAAAAATTGTCAGATTTAATTGATTGATTTTTACAGGTGGGAAATAATCTAAAGAATCATGTTCCTAATCTTAGTAACCATAAACAAATTCAAAAGCTTCTTGATTCTCTTCCGTCTGAATGAAATCATCAAGTTAAAATGATATGCAAGAAAGAGGTTATGTCGACACAAAACTTATAGATATGATTAACAGGCTAAAATCTCTAGAGCTGGATATCAAAAGAAAGGAATTTCAGCAAGTTGTATTCCTACATCAAACCAACATGCTTAATACTGATCTTATCTCCTCTATAACAATCATACTTGACTACAAAACAGAGATGATTGAAAAGTTAAAATTATTGAGAACTGATTCGTATTTAAATTTTGAATTCAGAGAAATTGTTGAAGAGAAATGTGATGCTTTGCGAGTTGACAATGACAGTAAACCGGAGTCTATGAGAACCGATGATAATAAAGCTGGAAAAGCAGATAAAAGAAAGAACAAATTTGAGGCTGATGAGATGCTAAAGGTCAATAAGAGGACCAACAAAGAATGACAAGGGTTTGCAACTATGAAAAAAGCTTAGCTACAAAAAGAACTATCATGGGTCTTCCTTATAAGACTGTTCAGGATATGTGTTCTTCTTCTTGCAAAATCCAGTTATTTGGGATTTATAAGGCAAACAAATTGTTATTGGAAAATGATAAAAAATTAAAAATAATCAATTAGGAATTAATGAAGAATGAAATTGCTTTTTCAAGGAACTTAATGAAGCATTGGCTGAAAACAAATTTTAAGAAGAACCATTTTGGAGCATAACATTGAAATAATATTTTGAGAGAAAGAGTTGTTTTAGCTCAATTTGAAATGACATAGCTTCAAACAAAGCTTGATAAATGGACCCATTCACACATGAAATGGATGAGCTTATTGCTAAACAACAAGGGGCGTGGGTAAAACATGGGATTGGATATAAATCTGATAGTGAAACTGTATTAATTCAGTTCCACCCTCTTTTACTTTATGTTATTCACCAATCCCCAAACCTCATCCTAAAAATGATTTGTTTGAACAACCTACTAATAGTCTGCATGCAGGTTTGAGCGGTGTCAATCTTAATGACGTGCAAGCTATTATGATTCTACAACTGGTATAGGATACAATAAACCGAATGCGGATAGTCAAGCTAATGATTTTTTAGTTTGGTTGTTTGAAAATCTATATCTATTATTTCTTCTAACTTCTTTGATAAGTTTAAAGAGGCTGAAATTCCTACTTTTGAGCCTGTCAGGATTGTGAAAAAAGAGATAAACCAAGAATTACCTAATCATCAAGTTCTAACAATAACAACACATCCTAATCTTATCAATCAAGATCCATTTGAAGCAGATCTATGTATATGAGACTAGACAAGCTCAGATGATGAATCAAACACAGAGAACAATGTCAGTTCCTCTAAGATAATGATATCACCTGAAATTTCAAGTCTCAAAAGTTCCCAAAAGCTTATTCAAGATCAATACGGGTCTCTTCTCCAACTGCACAAACAAACCACTCAATCAGTGAAGATCTTATTCCCTGTTCAGCACAGGAAACTTTAGAACAAGCAAGAATCTGCTACAAGCTCAAAGCAATCCTCATTCCCACCTACACAACACGGGAATACAAAGAACCAAAAGCCTTTCAAGGCTTGTTTTGAGTGTGGAAAAGATAGTCATGTGGTAAACAAGTGCCCTCAAAGACTTTCTTCAAATGGTAACGGCAAAACGAATTGCTTCTCTGGATCACAGTCTACAAGGGATGTTCTAGTTGGAAAGGAAACACTGGTTGCTTCTATGGATCAAGAGGTAAAAATCACACCTCTTTGAATGGTTGGATGAAAAACCCTCTATCCAAACATTTTCATGTGAAGCCAGTTTCACATGATTCGAAGATGAAAATGACCAAAGGTTCAAAACCAAATTATTTTCCTTTCGATCTTAAACAGAAATTGATTTCCAAATTTAATTCATAAAAATCTAAATAATTGAACCGACATAAATTTGGCAAATTAAAAAGAAGGATACAACAATCCTCGTTTGTTTAACTAATTGTTAATAAGTGCAGGAACAATTCAGGAGGACTGTTAGTAATCTGGTTTACTGATAGACATTGTTCCTAATTCAAATTTGAGGCGGAACAAACAGGTTAAGGTCATGGTATTTTATCCACAATCTGTACTTTTATCTACACAATCACAGTTTTGACTTCACAATTACTGCATATTTCTTGATAATTCATTTCTTATTTAATATTTATGTAGTTTGGGAGACCTTCTTTGGTAAATTTTTATTTTTGTATAGTTTTATATAGAAAAATTAATTAATTAAACATTAATAAAAAATAGATTTGCAAAAATAAAAATTTAGGGGAAGAGTATTATAGTACTATAAAATTTAAATAAAAAAATTGAAAAAGAGAACTGGGAACTTGATTCAAGATGATTGAGAAATGATTGTATATCATCTTGAAATGCTTGTTTTTGCATGACTTACATTTATCAAATGTGAAATGATAGTAACTGATGTTGTTATTTGATTCACATCTTATTTTTAATTGCAAATAAAAGAAAAACAGACAGTATTTTTATGATATGCTCGGTAGACTCAGACTGAAGAATAAAGTAGACAACAACATAATGATTTAAATTAATATATATGCTTAAGGATGTCTGGTTTTACGCAATCATTTTGACCTGCATGAAAACTGAGTCCTGACAAAAAATGGATTGAGAATTGATCTTTCACCCACCATGATACAAATTATATAAGCCATATATGTGATCCATGTTTGGTGTATTTATGTGTCTTGTGTTTATGCTAATCTCCTCTACTATACGGAAGTACCGATCTGGAGTGATGATCTCCTTTGTTGTAAAATAGTACTGTCCTGGAGCACTCATCGGCACACGATTAAATTGTCATCTCCTTTGTTATACGTGAGTATAGACCTGGAGCTCTCACAATTTTGGTCTAAGTAGTGTAATATCATCTAAATGATGAATTCATCAGAGAATGCAATATTATGTTGATAATCACTTGCACACTAATGCACAAACCTTGCTCTCTAGAGATCATAACAAAATTCAAAAAATCCTGAGGTTGGGTGAGGGTTTTCACCAAATGATTGTGGGGTCCTAGCATTCTAAAATATTTAATTGAACCTTAACGAATCATTTGTTACTTGTTGAAAAAGATAGGGCATGAGTTTAAATGGATAATCATATCAACAATCGTTATTGACCTGTTTGAGAATTTAAAAATCATTCAAAGACCGTGTTAAATTCAGTTATGAGTGTGATCTCATTACTTGTCGATGATTAAATTCATCTTTGTGCTAAAAGTATATCTTAAATATGTGATCTCATCATCGATTTAGTTCTTGGTAATTAAAAAAGTGCTATAATAAATGTATGCAATAAAATTTAAAAAATATAAAAAAATTCATTTCAAAATTCTTTTAGGTTTTCCATATTATGCTGTTACAATTTTATCATTTTTCATGCATTTCATAGTAATTGCGCACAAACAAACACCGGTTTGCTAGTTTTTCACACAATAGATAAACACGGGTTTATTTTGTTAAAATGAAATGATCTAATTAGACATGTCAAGATTGTGTTTGTGAATGTGTTTCAGATTTTTATGGTAAGTGATGACCGATCATCAGTTGAGCAATGTACCTCATAAGAGAACCTATTCTTCAAGTTTGCAAAAGATACCGAGCAAGGAATTCTCTTTCTACATCTTCTTAAGCACTCAAGATTAGAGATTTAGGAAAGTTGTTCTGATATCTTCACAAAGAATGCATTCGAAAAGGGGGAGCATATAAATAAGGGGAGCTTATGAGTTGAATAATCTTTCTCATCAGATTCAAAAAGCTTCAAATTAAAGATCTTTCTATGGTTGACTCCTTGGTGCTGATTTTGTTTGAAGACATTGATAATGATAGACTAAGGGGGGAGTATTGTTGGAGATATACAAGATAGTCTATCACACATTCAAAGTCAACAAAAGTCAATGTGAAAGTCAAACCCGACACGTTCGAGACAAAGAACTGAGACGAGACGTTGAAGATTTAGGTGACTAGGAGTTTTATTGTAATAAATATATTTTGTGTCAACAAAATATATATAATATGTTTTAGTCATGTTTTTTATATGTAATTTCCATTAATTAGCCTAAGTCTAGGAGGTTAAGTGCAATTAGTGATTATTAGTCTAGACTACAAATAGGTTAATTGTAATTAGGTTTATATAATGGTTGTATGACCAATAGATTAGGGGATTACTTGTAAATATATTTTGCAATCTAATTGTAGATCAAAGGGGTTATATGGTGTTCATCATTATTTGATCCATAATTCTTCAATTATTTGATTCAAGTGTAATTATTATGGGCTAACAGTTTCGCATGGGAATTCCGTTGCTAGTTTCTGTAACACCCAGATATATATATAATAGGCATGAAAGAAAGAATAAAGTGAAGAAAAAGGAAGAAACACAATAAAACCCAAGTAGAGGGGTTAAAAATGTCAAAAGGACAAAAGTTTCAAAAGTTGGTGTAAAAGGTGGGCATGGCCGCCCATGTTGTCTACACACACACTTTATTTTGATATTTCTAGAGAGAGAAAGAGCAGAGCTCGGGTTTGAAGAAGAACAAAAAGGAAAATGAATTCAAGGTAAGAATTCTTGGTTTTTTGATGTTCTTGACCGGCTTATGCCTCGGTATGTGCTTGTGCGTGTTTATGTGTTCGGGTGTGTGTGTTTTGGTGAGTTTCTAGGTGTTGAACTCATAGCAAACAGGTTTTGAAGGAAGTCAAACACAAAGGTTGCTAAGGTTAGTTCTAGAATCCCCTTTTTACTTGTTTTAACTAATTATGGGGCTGGAAATGCATGTTTAAACATTTTTATACAATGTGGGTGTATACCCGTATGTTATATGTGTGTGAATGCGGATGGGTTTCATTTTGGGTGTTATATGTTGTTATGATGACGTTATGCTCATGTTTTGTTGCTTAGAATGTAATATATGAGCCTAGAACATATTAGATTAAAGTTTGGGATTGAATTGGAATGATTATAGTGTAGGTGATTGCCCATGCGCCTAAATAGTGGCCCATGCGCCCAATGGTTAGTAACTGCCTAAGTGTCCCCATGCGCTCAAAGTTCATGCGCCCAAATAGTATCCATGCGCCTAGAAGAATTTGACTAAGTGTCCAGACGCCCAAAAAGCCCATGCGCCTAGGCACTCATGTGCTTGCATAGTGCCCATGCGCCTAAAATGTTGTTCAAGATGACTAAGTGGTGGCCATGTGCCCGTATAGTGCCCATGCGCCTGAAAGTTTCCCATACGCCTAAGTGCACCCTATGCGCCTGAAAGGTCATGCGCCTGCATAGTGCCCATGCGTCTATGCCTTAGAAAATATTCTAAAATTTTTGGGGAAATTAAATGTGAAATGTAGGCTTTGACTTGGGATGTTCTTGGGGGTGAAGAAAGATGAATTTTGATGATGGATGAGGTATGTTATGGCATGTATGATGATTGTTATATCATGTATGATGGTGCCTTGTATGGTGATGTTTCGAATGTTTATGTTTATGTTCCTTATTATGTATGTTTATTTTCCATGACTTTACATTGAATGTTTATGAATGAAATGCAAGTATTATGTAATGTAAAGTGGAAGATAATGAATAGAGGAACGTCATGAAAGAGTCCATGCATTAATGAATGAATGAAAGTAAGAAAGTCTTGCAAGCAATGTATGGATGTTCATACCTAATGAAGGGTGTTAACTCAACTGTGTGCGGGTTACCTACTCCGAAAGGATGGACACTGGGGTCTAATCTTTGTGATTGACCATACGTATGGGATCCTTTCCAGTTTCCCTAGGTACTGGAGTTAGCTTCGTGCATAATGTTCGAGGTCTATGATTGACCTCAGGCCTAGTAACTAGCTTCGTGCATAATGTTCGGGGTATAGCATATGGCATTGGTCCGGAATGAAAGGGAAACGATAGTGATGAGTGTACTTGACCTAGGTACTGGAGTCAGCTTCGTGCATAATGTTCGAGGTCTATGAAAGACCTCAGGCCTAGTAACCAGCTTCGTGCATAATGTTCCGTGTACTGTACATGTCATTGGAAGTTAAAGAGTGTACGCAAGCTAAGGAAGATTATGAATGAAAGTGAATGATAACGATGACGTACGACAATGAATGAAAGAAAGTTAATGAATGAATGATGATGGAAGATAATAATATATTATCTATGTGTATGTATGATGAATGATCACGTATCGAAGTGAAGAACGGTTTTAAATGAAAGTAAATTATATTTTATTTTAAAAAAGAACTCACTCAGCAACGCTGACTTTTATGTGTTTCCAGTTGGCAGGTAAATATTGCTGAGAATGGCACGAGGTGGCTACTTGGCTTGTTTTGGATGGCATCCATTTTATGTTGCAATAATGTTTTTTCATTCAAATGAATGTTGTAATTATTTGCAAAAACGTTTATTTACAAAAGAAATTATTTACATGAAATGAAATGGTTGTTTATAATGATTCCGCTGCAAGTTTTAGTAAGTTAATGTAAATCATATGTTTTATGTGTGATGATAGACCAGCTATGAGCGTCCTAGGAACGGGGCATTACAAGTTGGCATCTGAGCCAAAGTTTAAGTTAAATTGGTAAATTTTCAAAAGAAACCTAAACTTAAAGTAAAAATGGGACAAAAGGGGAGGGATGCCAGCCCGAGTAGCTACATGCCATTAGGTATGTTCTTAATGATTAACGGTATTATGTGCGGATGTTATGTGATTTGTGTGCCCTTAGTAGATTTAGATGCTAATGTAGTCAGGATAGAAAATTCTTGGGGCATGAAGAGTAAAGTAAGTGGCTAATCACAACTGACCACTGTAATTAGGGACTTAGTATACTTGACATAAACTGAGCTATTTCCTTGAATGATCGTGTTAGTGTTTGAATCTTATAGTGTGTTTAGAGGATGGACGGTGGTAGATCGTCAAAGGCTTCACGTGGTGGAGGTCGTGGAGAAGGTGGTGCTAGACCACGGACAATAAGAGGAAGACCTCGAGCTGAAGAGGTGGTTCATGAAGAACCCGAGACCCTTCATCCAAAGTTGGGGATGAGAAGGCTAACCTGAGAGCCTTAGTAAAGGAGGTTGTTATGGAGGAGGTGCACAAGGTCATGTAGACGATGTTACCATCTGCGGTGACTGAAGTGATCAAGGTTGTGAGGGAAGGAGAAGGAAGGAAAGGAGTAGGCCTACGGGTGAAGGGGGACAACTCAAGACTAAGACGGTTGTCTCTTTTGATGAAAAGGGAATTTCAAAGGTGCAAGCTCCCAACCTTCAATGGTAATAGCACTACTTCTGCTGCTCACCGGTGGGTGAGAGAGATGGAAGCTGTTCTCTGTTAGGATCAGTGATCTATGTTTGATTGATTAGAGAGTATAGCAGCGGAATTCTAACAATGAATTAGCCGATTCACAAGAACGAAACGATATTCAATGAAGAACACAGACGGTTATAGAGAGAGAATTCTGCAAATATATTTCATTCAATATTCGCTTTCGTGGTAACGAAATGTCACACTTACAATTAGGTCGACACCTCTTATATAAGAGATGTGACGTCTGCTGATGTCACTTGATAGTGACATCTAACAGAATTATTTCAACTGAAACACAACTACTGAAGATGTCAAAACAGCTGACATCTCCTTACAAAAATGCTAAGTGTTATCAGTTGTTATAACTACTGAAAAACATAAAACTACTGAAACTACAACGACTGAAGAACAAGCTCTTCAATCGTTTTACAAAACTACTGAAAGTAAAAACATAAAACTACTGATATCACAACTACTGAAGAAGTACTCTTCAGCAGTTGTGACAAACTACTGAAACTTCAGTACTTGATCTTCAGACTTGAACTTCAGACGTTTCATCAGCTGATGACTTCAGTAGATATCATCAGCTGATGTCTTCAGTCTTTGTCTTCAGACTTTGTACACCGGTTGTTGATCTTCAGCACTTGTAAACTCTTCAGCTGTTGTACTTCAGTACTTTGGTCTTCAGCTTCAGCACTTTTGTTCTTCAGCTGTTCAGCTTCAGCACTTGTGTTCTTCAGCTGTTGAACTTCAGCATTTTAGTTCTTCAGCTGTTAAAGTCTTCAGCACTTGATCTTCAGCTGTTGGAGTTTTCAGCACTTGTCGAACTGCTGATGAAGCCTTCAGCAGTTGTTGTGATATCATGTGGGACTTAGAGGTTTTCTGATCTTGGCTCATTGGTTCTTTT
Organism: Flaveria trinervia; assembly: GCA_025506515.1. Classification (NCBI taxonomy): domain Eukaryota; kingdom Viridiplantae; phylum Streptophyta; class Magnoliopsida; order Asterales; family Asteraceae; genus Flaveria; species Flaveria trinervia. Next base: position 51,272,980 of record CM046456.1, read on the forward strand.
GGTCCAACAAACTCCCCCTGAACCAATGCAGCCAAAACCTCTAATTATTTATTTTCCCACTTATTGTTGGCAAAAGGTTGGTCTTTTTCCTCTTGATCAGTAGAGAAGATGACCCATATAAGCTCCGACCTGGGAAGAAATCTCAGATATTTGTTTGGCAAGATATGAATGGGAACTCTGTTTGGGGAACTGGACACAGAGTTGTTATCCCATTCATGAGATCTACTTCCCGTGTATAAGCCTGTAGGATTCTCTGGTGTATGCCTGAGAAACATGATTTGTTCTTCCATGGTCAGGTTCTCGGCTTCACCATCAAACAATCCTTCTCGCCCATACAGCTCTGAGATGTACTTGGCCTGTTTACCATTTTTGAGCTCAACTGTTGTAATCTGTCTGTATGCAAACTCATCAGGATGAGTTCTTCAAGTAACAGACTGAGCTCATTTTGTTTGAATTCTCAAGCCTCTTGTAGACTAACCCCTTTTAATAATTCTGTTCTCTAGCATCTTCTGGGGTGGTGTTTAGTCTCATAGGCCTTCTTGAAGTCTTTGACAATCTCCCAGGGTGATACTACAAGGGCCACTGTGATCTCTTCATCTACGATCCTCTTGACTTGACCCTTGTATCTCGAAGGAATGTCTTTCTTTACAATCCTGTGAGCCACCCTAGGATCAGGCCATACTCTCACCCTTTCCTTCTGATATTGAATGTGTTGGCGAGAGTGTACAACCTCAGAGCTTCTTTCTTCATACTAATAATTGATGATGAAGCAGCATAAGTTTTGTCAATGCTTTTCAGCATTTCATCATCATGAAGCTTTTGCTGCTCTCTCTTCAATCTTTACTCTCACAGCATCCATCTGTGAGGTGGGAATGATGGGCATAGGTTTGGCTTTCGCCAATGTTAGAACTGCAGATAGAGGCAGCCTATCTTCTTCCACATCATCCTCTTCTTCTTCTAGCCTAACACCCTTCTCTTCTTCTTCTTAGGTGCATCATCGGCTGTTGGTTTAGATGGTAAGGGAGTTGGTTTTGTGGGTTGAGGAAGTTTGGATTTGGGCTTTGAGATTGGTTTGGAGATTTGAGGGGTAGGTTGTTTTGAGTGGGTGGAAGGGAAGGTTGTTCAAGCATTTTAGTTGTGAGTTTGGCCTTTGTAAGTCTTGCCATTTCAAACCTTTTTCCAGCCCCAGCCTCATCAAGGGCTTCAATGATAATCCCCTTATGGAATTGCTCAGACAGACAGATTCTGGTGGCTATAGCCAGAATACTGTCTCTGGTCCATGCACGAATCTCCATCAAAGATCTTCCTAAGTATTTGGAAATGAAACGGATCATGATCTCCAATCTCTCCTTTCCAGTACATCATACCAGCCCATCGGGTTTGAATCTCCTCCACTTCCAACTTCCTGATCTCACTATCTAATGTGGCTGTATCAAAACCTGCTTGAAGAGTTGCTCAATGATTTTATCCATGGATCGGCTGTGTGTGTCATCTGCATCTTTTACCAGCTCTTCCAAGGATTTTTCTTCAGCAGTAGGTTGATCACCAGCACTTTCTTTCTTTGTAGGTGATAGTTGTTGTTGCTTTTCTTTTTCCAACTCTTGGGCTTCTCTTTTGCCTTCTCATCCTCAGTTCTTTTCCTTCTTTTCTTTCACTGCAGTACTCTCCCCCTTTTTGGATGCATTGGAGATAGGGGTTTGTACGTCAGAAAGTTCTTGAGCACAACATTATCAATCATGGTTGTAGAGTTGAGGAAATCCTCTCATCAATGGCTTTAGTAACAATTTCATGATATGGGAGTGATGAGAGGTATGATTGTTGGAATACAGCAACCATCTGCTCTGGGGGGTTTGTCCCGAGAGATAGTGCCAAAAGCAGAAGCTGGAGGCTCATTGGAGTGAGAGGGTAAAGTGTTTGGGGAACCTTCAACTGAAGGTGCCATCTGTGGGTTGGTGGAGGCAGATGGTCTTTGGTCCTTAGAGTTTTGGCAAGCAGCTCTTTGAGTCTGCTCACTCCTCTTCCAGGATGTGTTTGGGGTGATTACATCGTAAAAGAAGCCAGGTCATCATCAGTAGATACTGAATCACCTGACCTCCTGATAGGATCAGGATGAACATGCACTGAGTGTAGCTCAGTTGTAGCATGTGCCCCTTTGTCTTGGTACTGGGGACTTCCTGCCTCAGGACTATGTCCTTCATCAGCAGTTGCCTCTGGTAAGGTCTTAGTAATGGTACCAACTACAACCTGATCATATGCTGACGCAGGAGAAGTGGCAGCCTCACCAGAAGTTCCAATCTCCATGCTACACTAGGAGAAGGAATATTGTAACCCCTATGCTGTGGGTTCTCAGCTGCACTTTGGTCCTCCCCCTCAATGGTAGAGGTGTTCCCAGTAGTATTGGTATCTGGGGAGGGGGTGAGGAGTGCAATTGAGTCAGCACTTGTGCAACAAGCAATGTAGGACTTTGGGGGCGGTTGCATGGGGTGATGGGGTAGAAGTAGTGTGCACCTGGGGAGGAAGGTGCTCTTCAATGGCAATCTCCTCAAGTGAGGAAGATCCCAGATGTGTGGGTACCCCTTGTGTGGTTGCTGCAGGCTCCTGTTGAGAGGAATCCTGAGCGGCTATGGCTGGAAGAGTCTTATATCCACTAGGGGGTTATAACCAGTGGATATAGCCTGCGTTTGTGTTGCAGGGGCATCCTCAAGGGACTCATTTCCTGAGTAGCCTTTTTGGGTTTCTTTTTAGTGGGTTTGGTGGGGACTTTGGATTTGGAGGTGGTGGCTGTGGGGGTTCCAGCTGCGTGGTTTGCGCAGCTTGGCAGCCAGTTTGAGTGAGTGGTCAGAGTTGTGCCGGGAGTATACTTCAGGCAAAACAGCCATAGCAGGGACTCCCAGGCCAACAAGTCCCTCAGCTTGAAGCTGGTTTGTAATTATGGCCATTATGAACCGCGGATATAATATCCAACGGTTAGCAGTTTGTTTTTGAGCCATATCCTTGAGCTCTGAAAATATTATTTCTGAAAAATTAAAGGCTGTTGCTCAAGAATGGAATACATTACCTGCTGCCACTTTGTAGACATTTGATCCCAAGACGAAGTCTTAGGAGCCAAACAGACATTTACCATGTGAAAGATTAGACGTTCAGCGTCATGGAAATGTTTCTTCAGTATTGGTGGAGGCACTAAGGTTCCCTGATATCCATGGTGGGCAAAGGATAAATCAGTTGTGCCCTTTGGATATCCAGCAGGAGAAGTGGCATCATCAGGTGTAGAGTTTGACGAAGTATATCGGGAGTGATGACCACTTCGTGGTTGTTGACGACCGACCGGAGAGACGCTGTGTTGTTCTCCCTAGTGGTGAGGGTGACGTTCATCCAAAACTGGTAAGGGATTCGGCATGAAGGATGGATTGAGAAGAAAGCCGTTTTGTAGGGTGACTGGACCATAAGATCAATAGCATTATCGAACTTAGCCCAGAATGGCGATTTGGTGAGGTAAGCTACACAGTTGTGTCGCGGTTTGAGTTGCATGGACGCCATTTAGGAGAGAGAAGTTTGGAGAGATGAACGTTAGGTTTGAAGAAGATGAAGCTCTGAAGGATTAGGTCAGGGATATTTATAGGGTACGGGTTAGAAAACGACTGAAGGATTGGTGTTAGTCATCAGTAGTTTTAAACGACTGTTGACATGGTATTACCCTTTCAGACGTTGAAACAGCTGAAGTCGTGGTTTTAGGCATCAGTAGTTAGAAAACTACTGAAAGCCATGGTTTTGACTTCAGATGATGAAACAACTGAGGACTTGGTGTTTGTCATCAGTAGTTGTGAAAATACTGAAGACAGTGGTTTTGTCATCAGTTGTTGTAAACAGCTGAAGACTTGGTATTAGTCATCAGTAGTTATAAAACTACTGAAGACATGGTTTTGCTTCAGTTGTTTAGAATGAAACAGCAGTTGTAGAAACAACTGAAGAGAAAGTTCTCTTCAGTAGTTTTCGTCAATTCATAGCCTTTCAGCTGTTTCATACTGTCCTCAACACTTACTCATCAGACTTTGCATCTGCTTTTCAGGTGTTTCATAGGACGTCAGTACTTATCTGTTTGTACTGATTTCAGTAGTTGTAACTACATCAGTAGTTGTAACTACATCAGTAGTTTGGAACAGATAAAGTACTTCAGTACTTGTGAGGCATTTAGCCGTCAGTAGTTATAAAAACTACTGAAGGTGAAAGGACTCATCAGTACTTATATGTGACATGGGTACAATGATCACCAGTAATTATTACTGAAATCATCAGTAGTTGTCACTTATTCTAGCTGCAGCATACCAAGCCTTAACACAAGGTTTTGGAAAGTAGAACTATCCAAAGGCTTAGTAAAATATCTGCAAGCTCATCAGCACTAGGCACAAACTTAGGATCAATCAGACCTTTTCAAAACAATCCCGAATAAAGTGATGTCTGATCTCTATATGTTTGGTCCTAGAGTGCTGGACTGGATTTTTGACAATACACAGAGCTGAAGCACTATCCATTAATAATGGAGTCTTAGTCTCTGTAATGCCATAATCCAGAAGTTGGTTCTGAAGCCAGAGTACCTGAGAAGTACAACTTGCAGCAGCAATGTACTCGGCCTCAGCAGTTGATGTAGCAAACAGTGTTTGTTTTACTCTGCCAAGAAATCAAACAGTTGCCTAGGAATTGACAACCACCAGAAGTTGACTTTCTAGTTAACTTGCACCCTGCATAGTCACTATCTGAAAAAGCAACTAATTTGCAAGAGTGTCCAGTGGAATACCATAAACCCAGAGATTGTGTACCTTGCAAATATCTAAAGATTCTCTTGACTGCAATCAAATGAGACTCTTTAGGAGCAGCCTGAAATCTAGCACAAAACATGTAGCAAACATAATATCTGGTCTAGAAGCTGTTAAATACATCAAGGACCCAATCATACATCTGTAAAGTGTTTCATCAACAGCTTTACCTTTCTGATCAGCATCCAGTTGTGTGGTGTTGCACATGGGAGTAGAACAGGGCTTACAGTTTTGTAAATAAAACTTATTCAAAAGATCTTTTGTATATTTTGACTGATGAATAAAGGTTCCATCAGCCTTTGTTTAATTTGCAAGCCTAGAAAGAACTGTAATTCTCCCATTGCACTCATTTCAAACTCTTTTTCATTAATGTTGTAAAATCATCACACAACTGGGGATCAGAGGATGCAAAAATGATATCATCAACATAAATCTGAACAAGTAGCTTATGCTGATCCACCTTCTTAATAAACAAAGTTTTATCAATGGAGCCTCTGGTGAAATTATTCTTAAGAAGAAAAGTAGAAAGTGTCTCATACCAGGCTCTAGGAGCTTGTTTCAACCCATAAAGAGCCTTATCAAGTTTATACACCCATTCAGGATGTTTATTATCCTCAAAACCTGGTGGTTGACACACATAAACTTCTTCCTTTATTTTACCATATAAAAATGCACTTTTGACATCCATTTGAAAAACTTTAAGATTGTGGAATGCAGCATAGGCTAAAAACAATCTGATTGCCTCTAGTCTGGCTACAGGGGCAAAGGTTTCATCATAGTCAATACCTTCTTCTGTGAAAACCCCTGTACAACCAGTCTAGCCTTGTCTTAACAATAAGCCCATTTTCATCAGTTTTATTCCTAAACACCCATTTAGTGCCTATTGCACACTTACCTGGGGGAAGAGGAACCAGTTCCCACACTTGCTGTTTCTTGAACTGAAGTAGCTCAAGCTGCATAGCTTCAAACCATCCATTGTCTCTCAAAGCAACATGGTAGTTCTTTGGCTCTAGCTGACTGATGAAGAGAGCATAGAAGCAGAAGTTAGACAATTGACTTCTTGTTGAAACACCAGCATTGATATCACCAATAATCTGAGACATGGGGTGATTCTTCAGTTCTTGATAAACAATGAGATCTGTGCAAGTGTTTGTAGAACCTTCAGCAGCAGCAGATGTTGATGCAGACTCTTGAAACAAGAATTAGATGGTAACTCAAAAGATGTAGAGGAAACAGAGATCTCATCAGCATTTGTTGTGGATGGAACTGCTGAAGCTACAGGAACATCAAATTTAGCAGACACAGGCAGTTGGTCACTAAACTTGAATAGGTGAGTATGATATTATCATCATCATCATCAATACCACCAGGTGGAAGACATGCTGCAGAAGATGATTATCCACAGGATCTGCAACAGCTGGAGGTTGATAAGGAACATATTGCAGTATGTCCAAATCAAACAACTCCACAGGGTTTTGTGGAATCTTGTCCAAAGGAGATCATTAAACTTCACATGCAAAGTCTCTTCAACTATCTTTGTTCTGCAGTTGAAGACTCTGTATGCCTTGCAAGTAGATGAATAACCAACAAAATACCCTGCATCCACCTTAGGATCAAATTTATGGAGTTGATCCTTTGTGTTGAGAATAAAACAGGGACACCAAATGCTTTGAAAAATGAAATTAGAGGAGCCAAGTGATGGAGAACTTTATGGAGTCTTCATCAACCTCTGATTACTAAGACTCTATTCTGCACATAGCAAGCTGTGTTAACAGCTTCAGCCCAAAAGGTCAGTGGCAAACCAGAGTCAGCCAGCATGGACCTTGCAGCTTCAATTAGGGTCTGTTCTTTCTCTCCACTACTCCATTTTGTTCTGGAGTCCTTGGGATGCTAAACTGCCTTTTGATCCCTTTGAAAGATAGAAGTCATCAAGTGTATGGTTTTTGAATCAGTTCCATTGTCACTTCTAATACACTTGACTGGAAGGGAATACTGCTTCTCAATATACACAACAAAAGTGAATAATCTTCTGAGCAACCTCATCCTTTGAATGTAGAAAGAAAGTCCATACAAATCTGGAGTAATCATCCACAATTACCAGACAGTATTTCTCTTTGCCATGCTCATTACTCTCACAGGACCAAATAGATCCATATGCAGTAATTGCAAGCAGGCAGTGGACTTAGGCTCTTCAATAGGAGGGAATGAGACTTTGTGTTGTTTTCCTTTTAAACAAGCAGTGCAGGTTTCATCACAGTGGAACTCCTTTATTGGTAAGCCTCTGACTAAACTATTGTGGATAAGCTGATTCATGTTTTGAAATTAACATGACCCAGCCTTCTGTGCCACAGTTTAGATTCTTGAGAAGAGGCTTTGGAAAATAGGCAAGGATTGCCTCTGAGATCTATTTTCTTGGAAAGATCTAAGGCATCCACTCCTTTATCAATCAAATGCAGAACTTTGGATGACAGAATCCTACAGTTCTGACTGGTGAAAAGAGCAACATGGCCTTTATCACACATTTGACTGACACTCAAGAGATTGTACTTGAGATTTTCCACATGATTAACATCATCAAACTTGATTTCTCCATTGGAGACAAAGCCATTTCCAATGATGTAACCCCTAGCATCATTGCCAAAAGAAACAAAGCCCTTCTTTCCTTGAGAGTAGTCATGAAGAAGAGAACTGTTCCCAGTCATGTGCATAGATCCCCCACTGTCTACATACCAGATGCTACTTTGGCATGTTGGAGAACCCTGCAATAATAAACAATCAGTTAGTTTTGGAGACCCAAACCTTTGGTTTTGGGCCTGGTCTCATCAACAGATGGTAAACTAACAGGTTTATTAGAAACAACAGCCTGAGAGGAAGAAGATGGTGAAGAAGAGGAATCCTTTGGCTTGGACCTCCTTTTCTGTGGTTTCAACATAGGAGCATCTAATTGGTTAACTCTTCCCAATAGATGTTGAACCATCATAACAGCTGTGTCTGATTTTGTGATAAAGCTTTCAGCTCATCAGACACATTGCCAGTGGAGTTTGATAAGTTCTATGTTGCACCTTCTTCTTCTGAGCACTCAGCTGTCACCTGTTTAACCCCTTCTTTTTGGATTTCTTTGAGGACTTAAGGGTTACAGGATTTGATGTTGCTGATACAAATGTGGTCTCAAACTCAGTTTTCATTTTACCATTTTCTCTTTAATTTCTTCTTTATGTTTGAGTTTGGAACCTCTTTTGTACCAGCAATCATCTGTAAGATGATTGAACAAACCACATACTTCACATGGTTTCTTCTTCATCTTAGGTTGATCATCAACTAAAGAGGGTGAAGCAACTGAAGACTTGCTCTTCAGTGCTTTGGAAGCATTGTTTGCTTTCTGGACTACTCTTTAGTAGTCTTCAAACTTTTCTACTGACAGTTTTCTTCTTTTCAGTACTGGCAGTAGTTGGAGTTTGAACTTCAGGTGTTAAATCCTGCTCTCTAGTCCTTTCAGGACTTTCAGAATTAACTCCTGAGTTGATCAACTCATTGATCATGTGAGTGTCAGCAGTGGAACCATCAACATCAGCTGATAGGTTCTGAGAGGGCTTGATGCTGACTTCTACTTCTGATTGTGCTGTATCAGAAAGTAGATCACATGATGAGATGGATTGGTTATTACTCTCACCATCAGATTCTACCTCTGCTCTGGGAGTAAAATCTGTAGGTGGAGCAGTGTGATTGTAACCAATGCCAAACTTCACATTGGAAGCAGATGCTTACTAAGAAGCATTTCAAAACCTTTGCATGATTGTACCCATCTATCACACTCTACCTGGGTAACTGCAAGGGTTTCTTTGAGATCTTTATACTTCTCTAGAAGTATCTCTTCCCTAGCCTTATCATCAGTTTTGGCATTTAGTTTGTAAATCTCATCATTTTTATCATTAAGCACAGACTCAAATTCAGCTTTGCTTTTGGAAATTATTTGTTCTAGCTCAATGTTCTTGTTGATTAAAGCTACATTTGCTTCTCTAATAGATGCAAATGCTGCTATGCATGTTTCAGAACATAATTTGGCTTTTGCTCAGAGGATACCTGTGATACCTTTGGTGTAGAGGCATTAGTGGATGAAGTATCAGCAGAATCCAAAGCCATAAGAGCTAGATTTCCAAAAGGACTTTCACCACCATGTTGACCAGCACCTGAGAACAGTTGTTCATGACCAGACAAGTCATCTGGTAAACTGCTCCAGTCAACAACTCCTGGGGTGAAGAAGCTGTGTGTTGAGGTTGAGTTGTTGATGAGATTGGGAAGGTTGTGGTTCAGGCAATGCTTGTGGTTGTTGTGCAATTGGAGCTTGAACAGGATTGGTTGAGGCATATAATAGCAGGGATAAGGATATGACATTTGACCCTGGGGAACAAAGTATGCAGGAGATCTAGGATGTGAATGATGACCAGAAACAGCAGGATGTTGCCCTCTGTTTTGTGGACTAGTACTAGGAAAAGTCACAAAGGGTGCAGAAGAGTTAGATCCAGTTGATCTACACTCTCTTGCAAAGTGTCCAGCCTTTGGCATTTGTGACCCAACTTACTCTTGTCAAAACCAACTTTGGTTTTGCCAGAGTCCAGGAAATTTCCTGCCAGTTCTCTTATAGAACTTCTGAGATTGATATTAATCAATGCCATTTGGCTCAGAATATCCATCTCTTCTAGATCATCATCAGCTATTCCTTTCAGATCATCCATAATGAAGCATAAATTGTCACTATTACTGCCAGAATGACTCTCAATACCAACAAATGCATGATCAGAACTATTTGAAGAGATCAATATGCTCATCATAATTGCTTTCAGATGCAGCATATTCTGACTCATGACCAACCAAGGCAGTATTCCCTGGTACAAAGTCATCAGTGAGCTTTCCTGATGAGGACAGTTTCCTCTTCTGCTCTATCTCTCTTTCAAATGTAAGCAGTTTCCATGAAGTTGGGTGAGAGATAGGCTATCCAGATTTGCACTGGAGCGTAGGACAATAGTGTATGTGTCCCATCTCTCAGGCAGTGATCTGAGGAAACTGTTGTCATCTGGCTATGGTGTATTCCTGTTTCACCATTTTCAGCTCAGAGATCAAGCAGGAAAAACGCTCAAACTGTTGAGTCAGTGTCTCACCCTTTCTATGAGAGAATGTCTCATATTGGTGGGCAAGGATTTCTCTGTTTGTTGCTAAGACCCATCTGTGCCACCGAATTGTTCCTTCAGGGCATTCCAGAGATCATGAGCAGTTTCATGATGCATAAGCCCTGAATAGATTTCATTAGGCAGTGCCATGGCCAGAATTCCATGGGCTTTAGCATCAATCTCAATAGTTCCGATCTTCATCAGAGTATTGTTCCTTCTTCTTCGGAACATTTGATTGGTTCCGGATTGTTCACATAGGCTTATGTGGTCCATGTACCACAGATGTCCAACAACCTGAACTGTTAACAGACAGGTGATGAAGCATTCTTCGTTGCCATATGTTATACTCGGTCCTAACCAGCATCGGAGGCTTGGTTGAGGAACGGTATTGTGAGGATCATTAGAAGGAGTAGTCATCTCAGATTCAATCAAATTAGATTAAGCTAAAACAGATTTAGAACAAAACACAACAACCATTGAACCAAAAGAGATCTCAAAAAAAATGAACGAAAGCGACAGAAATTCAATAATCTATAACCAGTTCTTGCGAATATGCTAATTCAATCAAACATAGATATCAATTAGCAGTTTCAATGATCAATTGTTAGATCGATCAATGATTAACCTGCTCTGATACCACTTGTTAGGATCAGTGATCTATGTTGATTGATTAGAGAGTATAGCAGCGGAATTCTAACAATGATTAGCCGATTCACAAGAACGAAACGATATTCAATGAAGAACAAGACGGTTATAGAGAGAGATTCTGCAAATATATTTCATTCAATATTCGCTTTCGTGGTAACGAATGTCACACTTACAATTAGGTCGACACTCTTATATAAGAGATGTGACGTCTGCTGATGTCACTTGATAGTGACATCTAACAGAATTTATTTCAACTGAAAACACAACTACTGAAGATGTCAAAACAGCTGACATCTCCTTACAAAAATGCTAAGTGTTATCAGTTGTTATAACTACTGAAAAACATAAAACTACTGAAACTACAACGACTGAAGAACAAGCTCTTCAATCGTTTACAAAACTACTGAAAGTAAAAACATAAAACTACTGATGTCAAACTACTGAAGAAGTACTCTTCAGCTGTTGTGACAAACTACTGAAACTTCAGTACTTGATCTTCAGACTTGAACTTCAGACGTTTCATCAGCTGAGACTTCTAGATATCATCAGCTGATGTCTTCAGTCTTGTCTTCAGACTTTGTACACGGTTGTGATCTTCAGCACTTGTAAACTCTTCAGCTGTTGTACTTCAGTACTTTGGTCTTCAGCTTCAGCACTTTTGTTCTTCAGCTGTTCAGCTTCAGCACTTGTGTTCTTCAGCTGTTGAACTTCAGCACTTTAGTGTCTTTAGCTGTTGAAGTCTTCAGCACTTGATCTTCAGCTGTTGGAGTTTCAGCACTTGTCGAACTGCTGATGAACCTTCAGCAGTTGTTGTGATATCATGTGGGACTAGCGGTTTTCTGATCTTGGCTCATTGGTTCTTTGGTCCAACATTCTCAACATTCAGCGAGTGCCGAGAAGATCAGAAAGTGAAGTTTGCCACCCACTCATTCGTGGACTCGAGTTGTGTTGGTGGGACACTATTGTCCAGGACGAGGGTAGTAGTTCGATAGAAGGATGAGGTTGGAACGAGTTGAAGAAGGGGTAATGAGGAGTTTTGTCCTCCTAGGGAAATTGACAGATGGAAAGGAAGTTCCTGCAGCTAGAGGCGGGAACTATGAACCACCAACCAGTACACCACCAAATTCAACGAGTGGCTTAAGGCTGGTGCCTGATCAAGTGGCGCTCTGTCACGAAAAGATCAAGAGATACACCCAAAGGTGTGTCGGCGGATATCCATAGGCACATGATCGTCCCCTGGTCGAGCACACAGGTCGGCGGTTGACCTGGCAGGAAGATCGTATGACTAGCGGAGTGTGGTGGTGGCTGAAGTCAGCAAGAAAGGTGGTGGTGACCGGAATTGGAACGGGAAGCAATTTGGATGTGGCGGGACTGCTCTAAGCAACAAAGGTGGGTGGGTGGATGACCGATGTGTGGTCACATTTGGTGCGGGGTTAAAGAGGTGTGGCAAGTGTGGAAGGGGGCATACTAGAGAGTTTAGGTGGGGACTAAACATGTGCTTCAAGTGTGGGAAGCCAGGCCACATAGCGAGAGAGTGCAAGGTGGCGAGGTGTTTTAAATGTGGCAGGGAGGGCCACATGGGCAGAGATTGTAAAAAGCCAAGGGTTGAAAGTTTTAGGGCAACGAAGAAGGCTGGAGGTTAAGGGAAAAGGACGGACCCTGATGTTGTGTCAGGTACGTTTCTAGTAAACAAAACTCTAGCTTCTATGTTAGTTGATTCTAGTGCTAGTAAAAGTTTCATTTCTGCTGCTTTCTGTGCTAAATTGCCTGTTAGTAGTAGGAGTATAGATAAGCCCTTCGATGTAGAAACTGCCATAGGTAAGTCTACCAAGATTTCTAAGATGATAGAAGGATGCAACATAGAACTAGAAGGTCATAAGTTTCTTGTTAAACCATTCGTGATGATCTTAGGCGGTTTTGATGTAGTCCTAGGAATGGATTGGTTGCGGACTACAAGGCGAACATTGTGTGTTGCAAGAAGATGATTCGGTTGACAGCGCCTGACAGGAGTTCTGAGACGGTTTACGGTGATCGGATCACTATGATTCCAAAAGTGATTACGATGGTTGTGGCGGGAAAGTGCATGAGGCGTGGATGTAGTGCCTACTTGGCCTATGTGAAGGATGTGGATATGCCAACACTACAACTGTTTGATGTACCAATTATGTGTGACTTTCTGGACATGTTCCCCAAAGATATACCAGGTGTGCCACCGGACTGCGAGATCGAGTTCTAGATTGATTTGATACAGGGTGCCCAACCTGTTGCTAAGGCACCGTATCAGTTGGCCTCGACCGAGATGAAGGAATTGATGGAGCAACTGTAGGAGTTCCTTGATAAGAGGTTCATTAGACCGAGTATCTCTCCTTGGGGTGCACCAGTCTTATTCGTAAAGAAGAAAGACGGTAATATGAGGATGTGTATAAACTACTGCGAGCTAAATAAGTGACGGTGAAGAATCGGTACCCCTAATCGAGAATTGATGATCTGTTTGATCAGCTCCTGGGTGTTAGTTGGTCTCAAGGATAGACCTTTGATCTGATTACCATTAGTTAAAGGTGAAGGAGGAAGATATTCCTAAAAAAGCTTTTTGTATGCGTTATGGACACCACGAGTTCCTCGTTTTGTCTTTTGGTTTAACCAACGCGCCAACTGCTTTTATGTACTTGATGAATCGAGTGTGTCGGCCGATGTTGCATAAATCAGTGATTGTGTTTATTGATGATATCCTAATTTATTCGATGAGGGAGGATGAGCATGCTGGTCACATCTGGGAAGTGTTAGAGATATTGAGAAAGGAGAAGTTGTATGCTAAGTTCTTCAAATGCGTGTTCTGGTTGCACGAGGTTTAGTTTTTGGATCATGTAGTGAATCCCGAGGGGATTATGGTGGACCCGATGAAGGTGGAAGCGGTGATGCAATGGAAGTCGCCAAAGACGCCATCCAGATTCGTAGTTTCTTGGGTTTGGCCGGCTATTATAGGAGTTTTATTCAAGACTTCTCTAAGATAGCTTCTGTAAGACCCCGTTCCCGGACGCTTACAGCTGGCTAATCATCGCATATAAACATATAATTACATTAACTTAAATAAAACGTTGCAGCAGAAATATTAAAAACAACATTTTCATTTCATTATAAATGCTTTTGCAGATTAATACAACATTCGTTACAAAACATCGTTTGTTTGCATATATGCAAAAACATTAAACAAAAGAATGCCATCCAAAAAGAGCCAAGTAGCCACCCCGTACCATCCTCAGCAAGCTTACCTACCAACTAGAAACACATAAAAATCAGCGTTGCTGAGTGAGTTCTAGTTTTATAAAATTTATACTACCTTTCATTCATTAAAACAATTCTTTATTATCGCACATGATCACACATCATACGTACGTCAAGGTAATAATTATTATCTTCATCATCGTTCGTTCGTACATATCGCACGTTTCGCAATTTTCGTACTTCTCGCACTTTTCGTACATTTATTATCTTTCACTTCTATCTAGGTCATGTCATGTACTTAAACCCCTCTAAAGCACAAGCAATTCCTCTAGGGTTAAGCGACAAGGACGCCATAATGCATGTATGGAGTGGTCACTAGGACAGACTCCCCCTGTGTGTGTGAACTCTTATGGGTTCGCCAAGATCGCACGTTGTATAACAGACAGTATTAGGAAATCACATGTATTGGAGCAGTCACCAAGACTGAACTCTTACTGTGTGTATGAACCCTTATGAGATAGCCAAAATCGCACGCTGTAGACGCACACAGTTGAGCTAACAACTCTTAATGAGTTGTGAACCTCCTTTCATTTGCTTGCAAGGTTTTTCAGTCGTTCATTCATTATGTTCCACTTTCAATATCTTAAATCTTTCACTTTGTTAAGATAATACTTTACGTTCGTCATAATAATCGCACCACGTAAAGTCACATCATCATACGTAATATGGAACATAATAAACATATCATAGATAAGCATAACATCATCACGCATCATCATACATAACATATACCATCATACCTCATCATAAACATCATGCATCATAAACATCATGCATCATACATTCAAATACATATACATATGCACCACAAGCATAAGTCATCATAAAACATAACTCATCCACCGCGGGACAGCTGGCGTTCGGGGGTAGCAGTCCCTGACAGCGAGGTCCTAAAGGCAGCAGCCCCTAATGGGTCCAAGGGGCAACGCCCCTGGCTGGGGTCGCGCTGCCCGGTCAGCGTGAAAACAATTTATTTTAACACTTTTATATAGCAAATTTTATTATAGAAAAATTTATCTTCCTCTTAAGACCTCTTAAAATCTTGGTATTTTAAAGTGTATATTTAGTATGCATTTCCTGCTCCAAACTAGTTCAAAACCTTTAAATAAGGGATCTAGAACTCACCGGGACTCGATGAGAAGCTTCTCAATCAAGCTTTTAAAGAAAGAGTTGCACTACACAGCCTGCAGATAAGTTAACCCTCAAAAGAGTTAATTTCTGCCTAATTCGCTGCTAATTTTGCTGTCAGATCAGTAGTTTCGCTGTGAGTTTTGCCAACAGTTTTGCTGGCAACTTCGTTGGCAGTTTCGCTGGCATCTTCGCTGCCAGTTTTGCCTAACTTTTGTTGGATAACCATCTCTATGAATCTACCTGCAAAACTGTAGTTTCGTAGGAAGACCCATAGTTTCGCTCGACGAATACACAATTTCGCTGGATGAACATCCAGTTTCGCAGAAGGGGCTGAAAATTACGAACCAACCCATTTTTTACCCACAACTTCAATCTTTTACATCCAAACCTTGGTTTATCACCCAATAAGCTATATCTAAGCTTCTTACATGTTTTCTTACACAAAAAGGTGAGTTTTGGGCGAATCTATGTCACTTTCAAAAACCCAAGCCCTAGAATTCGAGTTTACATCAAAATGAAAGATTAAATGATGTTTCTTACCTGGATTCTTGGTGCTTTCTTGTTGTTTGGATGTCCACGAACACCGATCTTCAATCCCGTGATCAACCGAGCCTTGAATCTTCAATTTTCTCTACTTTTTCGCTCTACACTCTCTCTCTAGAATTTGGGTGTTGAATTGCAAATGAGAGCTGCTCAAGCTGATACGTTTATATATATCGGGCATTCTCAGGACCTTTAACTCGCCAAACACGTATCCCGTGAGGTCTACTCAATCCATACTCCATTACCCGCGTATATTCTTTAAATAATCCCCACTAAGCCTATTATTATTAATTGGCTTGTTTTGACTTTATTTGGGGCGTTACAGCTCTCCACTAACTAAATTGGCTCGTAAGGATATGAAGTTTGTGTGGGGTCAAGATCAAGAGAAGGCATTTTAGGAGTTAAAGGCAAGGTTGACTCAAGATCCTATCTTGTCGTTACCCGATGGAAGCGAAGATTTGGTGGTTTATTAAGATTCTTCTTACTCGGGGTTGGGATGTGTCTTGATGGAGCGAGGAATAGCCTACGCATCTCGACAGTTGAAAGTTCATGAGGTTAATTATCCTACTCACGACTTGGAGCTAGCAGTTGTGGTCTTTGCATTAAAGATTTGGAGGCACTACCTATATGGGACAAAGTGCACCATATTCACTGACCACAAGAGATGAAGTACTTCTTTTAGCAGAAAGACTTGAACATGACGCAGAGGAGATGGTTTGAGCTCATAAATGATTATGATTATGAGACCCATTACCATCCGAGCAAGGCCAATATGGGGGCAGATGCCCGTAGTCGAAAGGAGAAACCCGAGTTGATTCGGGTGAAAGCCTATCAGTTGAGTATGACCTTTGATGTGATGATGCAGGTAATGGAGTTTCAAGATGAGGCATTGAGAGAAGATCGTCTTAATTCTGAGGGAACGAGAGGTCTGGTCGCGGTGTTGGGTGAAAACACACTTGGTGTTAGAACCTGATTCGGACGGATGTGGATTCCTCGTTTTGGGGATCTAGGTGTGAAGATCATGGATAAAGCTCATAAGACTCGATACTCTATTCATCCTGGTGCTACAAAGATGTATCAAGATATGAAGAAAGATTATTGGTGGTCGGGTATGAAACGTGATGTAGTGAAGTATGTGAGTAAGTGTCTTACTTTTTTACAAGTTAAGGCCGAGCATTAGAAGCCGTACAGAATGATCCAACTGTGTACATACCCGAGTGGAAGTGGGAGCATATTACCATGGACTTTATTACGAAGCTACCGCATACGCGCGAGGGTATGATGCCATATGGGTGATAGTTGATCGTTTGACGAAGAGTGCTCACTTCCTACTGATCCGCGAGACATATTCATCCGAGAGGTTGGCGGATTTTTTCATCAAGGAGATTGTAACTCGTCATGGTGTGCCGGTGTCCATTGTGTCCGATTGTGACACCTAAGTTTTGGAAGAAATTCCATGATGCGTTGGGACGAGGTTACATATTAGCACGGCTTATCATCCTCAGACAGATGGTCAGTCGGAAAAAATGATAGACGCTAGAAGATATGCTTCGGGCATGCGTCATTGACTTTGGAGGAAGTTGGGATGACCACTTACCATTAGCTGAGTTCTCATATAACAATAGTTATCATGTTAGTATTGGTAAGCCCCTTATGAGATGCTATAAGGTAGGAGTGTAGAACACCCGTTTGTTGGGGTGATATTGGTCACAAGGATTTGGGGAGTATTAAGGTGATTGAGGCTATGACTGAGAAGCTCGAAAATATCAATGCCTTCATGAAGGCGTCTAAGGATAGGCAGAATTCGTATGCCGATAAGAGGCGAAGTCTGATTGAGTTCCACATGGGTGATAGATTTATGTTGAAAGTATCACCTTGGAAGGGTAACATTCAATTTAGAAAGCTGGGCAAGTTGAGCCCAAGGTACATAGGGCCTTTTTAATTCATTGCTCAAGTAGGAGAGGTGGCCTATAGATTGGTGTTACCAGATGAGTTAATTGGAACTCACCCAACATTCCTTGTATCTCATTTGAGAAAGTGTTTGGCAGACGAGGATACGGTTGTACCACTGGAATATACCAAGATAAATGAATGGCTCAATTATATGGAGCAACTAGTGGCGATCATTGATCGTAAGGAGAAAATATTAAGGAATAAGGTGGTTCCTCTTGTGCGTGTACAGTGGAAGCACAGGAAGGGATCTGAGTCGACGTGGGAAACTGAAGAAGAGATGAGGCATCATTACCTTATCTATTTGAGGAATAACAGGTTTCAGGGACGAAACCTATATAAAGGGGTGGACTTGTAACACCCGGATATTTGTAATAGGCATGAAAGAAATAATAAAGTGAAGAAAAAGGAAGAAACACAATAAAACCTAAGTAGTGGTGTTAAAAGTGTCAAAAAGGACAAAAGTTTCAAAAGTTGGTGTAAAAGGTAGGCATGGCCGCCCATGTTTCCTACACACAAACTTCATTCGGATATTTCTAGAGAGAGAAAGAGCAGATCTCGGGTTTGAAGAAGAACAAAAAGGAAAACGAATTCAAGGTAATAATTCTTGGTTTTATTGATGTTCTGATCGGCCTATGCCTTGGTATGTGCTTATGTGTATTAATGTGTTCGGGTGTGTGTCTTTTGGTGGTTTCTAGGTGTTGAACGCGTAACAAATGGTTTTGAAGGAAGTCATACCCAAAGGTTTCTAAGGTGAATTCTAGACCCACTTTTCACTTCTTTTAACTAATTTTGGGGCTAGAAATGCATGTTTAAAATTTTTTATAAAATGTGGGTATATACCCGTATGTTATATGTGTGTGAATGCGGATGGGTTTGATTTTGGGTGTTATATGTTGTTATGATGATGTTATGCTCGTGTTTTGTTGCTTAGAATTTAAGATATGAGCGTAGAACATATTTGATTGAAGTTTGGACTGATTGGAATGATTATAGTGTAGGCTGGCTACCTATGCGCCTAAATAGTGGCCCATACACCCAACGGTTAGTAACTGCCTAAGTGTCCCCATGCAACCAAAGTCCATGCGCCCAAATAGTATTCATGCGCCTAGAAATATGCTGAATTTGACTGAGCGTCTAGACACGAGAATGCCCATGCCTAGGCACTCATGCGCCTTCATAATACCCATGCACCTAGAATGTTGCCCAAAATGACTAAGTGTTGGCCATGCACCCATATAGTGCCCATGCGCCTGAAAGTTTCCCATACGCCTAAGTGCTCCCCATGCGCCTGAAAGGTCATGCGCATGCATATTGCCCATGCACCTATGCCTTAGAAAATATTCTGAAAATTTTGGGGAAAATGTGAAATGTAGGCTTTGACTTGGGATGTTCCTGGGGGTGAAGTAAGTTGACTTTTGATGATGGATGAGGTATGTTATTGCATCTATGATGATTGTTATGTCATGTATGATGGTTCCTTGTATGGTGATGTTTTGAATGTTTATGTTTATGTTCCTTATTATGTATGTTAATTTTCCATGACTTTACATTGAATGTTTATGAATGAAATGGAAGTATTATATAATGTAAAGTCGAAGATATGAAAGAGTGTATGCATTAATGAATGAATGAAAGTATGAAATTCTTGCAAGAAATGTATGGAGGTTCACACCCAATGAAGGTATTGACTCAACTGTGTGTGGGTTAGCTACCCCGGAAGGACGCACACTGGGTTCTAATCTTTGTGAATGACCATATGTATGGGATCCTTGATGCTTGCCCTAGGTATTGGAGTCAGCTTCGTGCATAATGTTCGAGGTCTATGATAGACCTCAGGCCCAGTAACCAGCTTGCAAGACCGGTGAAGGGTGGTCACTTACAACACAACAACACAAAAAGGAGATTAACTTGACTAATCAAACAGTAAGACTGGATAACCACAAGAGATGATACTGAGAACACAAGTAAATAAGAGACAGAACAAGATAGCAAGACACATAAGGAAATGGTTTTCAAGATTGCAGTATATTGCCTTCTCAAGTTCTATTACAAGTGTTACAAAGCATAAAGGAAAGTTACAAGTACTTGAGATACATATACCACATCATACAGCCAGCCATACTTTGAAGGCTAGTTGGATACAAATGACTAGACACAAAACAAATCAATTGTAGAGTCAAAAGGCACATTGCCTTTCGAATTGTGATTATGACATGCCATAGCTCATATCATAATCAATTAGAAAAAGGATAAAGTACATGAAGTAGAAAGTTTACAGACTCAAGACGTCAATGTACAGTTACTAAAAGCATGGACCTTTTCACCAACTCATGTAAGTGGTGACTTTATAGAGTTGCAACGGAAAAAGGGTCCAGCTTTATGTAAAGTACATCAGATAAAGCATGTGTACTAAAAGTCCCCGAAAAAAGTATGTCTTCAAGTGTTGGCTTTGGAAGACTTTGTCTTTGAAGCTTCAGAAGACTTCATCTTTGGCTTCGTAAGATATTGGTCTTGGCTTCAGAAGATTTCACACTTTGAATATTTTCATTGCTTATGTGAAACTTCCGAAGCATTCTTCTTCAGTACTCATGTGCATGCATGCAGGAGACCTTTAGTGTTCTTCTTCCCTTAGCTTCTTTTTAGTGGCATTTTGTTCTTTGAATATCCCAAGTTCAAGTTGTTTTAGATACTCAAACTCAATATAGTCATAGGATAAGGGAAGAAGTGCATCTGCCTGATAGTGGCCTATGGCACTCAGGTAGTTGGTCATTTGATCCTGTCTTCTTCTCTGTCTACCTGAGGTTCTTGTTGAACCACATCCTCATATGCAGGACTTTCTAAACACTAGGCACATGCTTATATAACCTTTTCTTTCTTCTTTCTTCTTTCATTTGTACTGGTAGCTCAGCATCTTCTGCCTCTTTCTTCCCTTTTGACCTTTCCATTTCAACCAGTTCATTCAATTCCTCTAAGGGGAGAGAAATGACATTGTCAATGTCATAGTTCCTGGTCTGCAAGTAATTAATCATGACTGTCCTCAACTCATCATCCTGAGTGTTTGGTATGGGGACAGTCCGGATGGTAGTTTCCATGAGTCTTGCAGACCCAGATAGGGAACTATCTCCCCTTAGCTTCCTTTTCCTCTCTCTCTCCTCCTCCTCCTCAATCTCCTCAGATGTCATCTTTATTTTCCCTTTCTCACTCACAGACCTTTGTGACTTAGGGTGGAGAGAGCTTTGGCCTTCATTGCTTGGTGTAGCTTCCAAGCTCTGGCTAGAGAGAGGTTGAGAAGCACCTTTACCAGCAGGTGTCTCAAAAAGGGTATGAATCTCTACAGTAGTTGATGATGATAAGACAGGGCTCTCAGGTTCTGCCACTGGGCCTTCAGTTAAGGTTTCCCTTATGAACCTAATCTTAGGGTCTGCCTCAACATCCAGCTGACTGATGACATTGCCTGATTTCTTTAGTCTCCTTCTGAAGATGAACTCTGCAGTGATCCTATCTTGGATTCTTTGAGCCAGCCTGTCAGCTTGTCTTGATTGGGTTTGATTGACAAGTGGCATGTGGGCTAGATCCAGACCTTCATAGACGTTCAAGGTCTGAAAATTAATGACCTCTTGTTGTCCTTGAACTCTAAGAATGATGAGGGCTCTTCTGTTGCTGTCATACCTCCACCCAATGACGTGATTTAAAGCTGGTGGAGATGACATAGTCTTTGGTATTCCTTCCTCAAACAGACTCTGTATGTAGGAGTCTATAGATTCCATATCAATGTCAACTTGAGGAGTTGCTGAGTGTGCATGATTGCAAGTGAGGATGGTGAGTCCTCAAAGTCCACACTCTCTAAAGAACTCCCAGGTTCTATGACTGTAATGACTTTCTCCCCCTTTTTGGTAGTATCACCCCCTTCCATAGGTGACCTAGGAGTTAGGTCAATCACATCAATAGGTTCTTGTGTTCCTGGTTGAGCTCCTCTTAAATGTCTCCCAACTAGATTTTCCTTAAGATAAGAAATCTCAAGTTACCGATCATTGACCCTATTTTCAAGGTACTCACTTGAGATTCAAGATGACTAACCTTGGAGACTAAATAGGTGCATGTTTTGGATAGTTTTTGCACCTTTAGTTTTAAATTCCCCTTATCTTCATCAGAAGAATCATTGGGGGATGAGATGATTGGAGTAGAGTCCTCTCTCTCACCACCAGCTTCAAGTTCTTGGCTGCTGGATTTCCTCTGCTCACTAACAGCCTCAGATGAAGTGTTAGTAGGCTGAGTTGTCATGGTTGAGGTCTTAATGACAGAATCACTTGCAAAAGTGAGAGCCTCTTCCATATGGTCATCCTAAACAGGTTCAGAATTGTCCACCTTAGTAGTGGGTGACTGATGTGGGCTAGATGTAGAAGACTCAGGAGCACTCATCTCTTTTTGAGTAGGGGAAAAGAAGAGAGACTCATGGTACTCAATGAAACCTAAATCTTCATCAGTATAGAAGTCAAGGTTGGGGATTGGTTGGTTTAAGTCCAATGGCTGGGGATGGTAACTATCCCCTGAAGGTTGATCACTTGAGTGTTGAGACTTAGAGTGTTGGCTTAAGGAATTTGGGCTTATGAGCTCATCAGACTGAGCATGAGGAACCTCAGCACTGATCATTGAAGTAATGGGAGTGGTCTACTCCTCAGGAGAAGTGGGAGCTCCAGTGTCCACTTCTTCTTGTGTGGGTGAGTATATAGGGGTCTGCACAGACTGGGTAGTCTGAGTAGGGGTTCGTTGGTGTTTTCTTTGGTAGGTGAGGGTACTTTGTGGCTATTGAGGTGGTTGGGATGTAGAAGGTGTAGGTTCAATAGTAGCTGGTGCTGCTAGGTTGTCACCCTAAGCAATGAGCTCTAACATTTTTGGGACAATGGTTGTTTCTACCCCAGAGAAGCTAACAGTGGGCTTTCTCAGTATTTTAAAGATGTCGGGCTTCATCTATCCCAATTTAAGAGTATTACATGTTCCCTTTAACTTTGAGCCCAGTTCACAGTTAAGAATGTATTGAACATATCTAGGAAACATATAGTACTCTAAGGAGTTCAAGTTTACAAGCAGATTTGTATAAACAAACTGAGTGTACCTAAACTTGACTCCTTGAACCATCCCATGAACAATGAAGGAGAGATCTTTAGAAATTTGGTCCCATCCACCATGCTTGTTTGATAAGCTGTGGATGACCACATGGAGCAGGAAATCCCATTGGGATGAGACCTTCCCTTTCCTGAAGGTCTTGACATAGAATTCTCCCTCATAGCCCATCTACGCAAAGATATAGTTAACAGCTTCTTTAGGAAAGAACACCTCACCTTCTTCATCACCCAGCTGAAGATGCATGTTGGTGATGGCCGGAGTGATGAAGACTGCTCTCCTCGGCACTGTGGTAGACAGTGCCTTCTCCCCATCCATGACGACCTCTTGGCAGGTCTTCCAAAATTCTAGTAGTTGATCCTCATAAAGAGTAGGATCAATGGTTAGGGAGGTGAAGTAGTTGGATAGAGTTAAGAATCAGCAAACCTCTGAGAAATAAGGATTTTTCTCAAAGTGTAACAGAGCAACTTGGTTGTGTTGCCTGTGTAACTGCATGGAGAAGTTTGGATCATTTTTGTGGTTAAGGTTGGCCATTTTAAGGAAGCTTAATGATGAAGAAAGATGAAAGAAAGTAATTTCAGAGAGAAATTTGGGGTTTTAGGTCTGGAGGAAAGAAGGAGATGATAGAAAGAGGGGGAAACCATTTGGTTTATATGTGGAAAAAGATTTCAGATAAAGTTTAATGAAATAGGATAAACTTTGAAATCTGGATCTCGGTCCCATCTTTGAAAAACAAGTTTGCTTTTGCTTAAAAAGTAGTTTTCTTGGAAGTCAAAAAGCTTCCGAAGGTAAATTATCCTCGGAAGTTTTTAATGAAAAAGCTTCCGAAGCTAAAATGACTTCGGAAGATTTTCCTAAGAGTTGTGAAAAATCTGCTTCGGAAGAAAAAACTAAAACTTGAATGCTTTGTTCAAAGGAACAGAGCTTTTGAGAGTTAATTTTGCATCGGAAGAAAATAGTCCTTGAAAACACATAAGTGTCTGACAAGTATCAAGCTTCAGAAGATATTTCAGAAATTTCTTCTGAAGGTAAATTTTTTAGACAGTTATTTGTTTTGAAGGCATAATTTTCTTCCAAAGATAAAAGCATATATTTCGAAGAATCAAAATTTTCAAAAATCTAAGAAAAGTCTTTAAAAGATTTTCATCCAAAGAAAACAAGAGCTTATGAAAGTAATGAACTAGACAACTTAGGACACATAGATTTTATGAAATAATAAGAATTAGTTTTAAGAAAGACCTATTCAAAGTTTATCATCCCAAGAGCTGATATAAGATATTTAAATCTCTGTACATCAAAAGCTTTTGTAAACAGATCAGCATATTGTTCATTTGTGTGAACTTTGACTAGTTTAATTAAACCCTTTTCAAAATTATCTCTAATTAAATGATACTTGATGTTGATATGTTTGGTCCTTGAGTGTTCCATAGAATTTTCTGTGATAGAGATAGCATTGTTGTTGTCTATGTGAATGGGAATCTCCTTGAAGTTTAATCCATAGTCAAGCATCTGATTTTGAATCCAAAGCACTTGAGCACAGCAGCTTGCAGCAACAATGTATTCAGCTTCAGCAGTTGTGCAGAGACACATGATTGTTTCTTGCATTGCCATGAGACAACCCTTCCACCAAGAAACTCACATCCCCCAGATGTAGACTATGCAGTCATGTTGCAACCACCATAATCACTATCTGTATAAGCATATAGATTGAAGTCAGAATTCTTAGGATACCAAAGACCATGTTTTGAAGCACCTTTGAGGTATCTTAGAATCCTCTTGACAGTGATAAGGTGAGACATCTTAGGGTTGGCTTAATATCTTGCACAAATACATGTAGCGAACATGATATCAGGCTTGATAGATGTAAGATACATAAGATACCCAATCATAGCCCTGTATAAGTGTTCATCTACACACTCCCCCTCAAGATCAGGTCCAAGGGAGTGGTTTCTAGTTATGGGTGTCTTAGCAATTTTACAGTCAGTCATGTTGAACCTTTTGAGTATGTCTTGAACATACTTTGACTAACTAATGAAGATGCCATCTTCAACTTGCTTCACTTGAATTCCCAGAAAGAAATTGAGTTCCACCATGGCACTCATTTCAAATCTATCCTTCATCAGCTTCTCAAAGTCTTTACAGAACTTTAGATTAGTTGATCCAAAGATGACATCATCCACATACACTTGAACTTGTTGGGTTTTGTAACATGTAAATCAAAGCTAGTTTAACCATTTAAACTATAAAAACACAACGGATATAAGGTTTAAACATGTTGTTAACAATCTAAAAAATGAACCATTTTAAACCATAAACAAAACCCAAGAACAAGGATCATATATATATATGTGAAATAGAATGCTACCAAAACCAAAATAACAACCATAGGGTGTTGATGGATACAAATTTTCAAGCACAAGATGTTGTAGATGGATGTTGGATCAAGAAGAAGGCTAATGCAACCAAAACTAGATCACTTAAGTTATTTTGATGCTGCATGCAAAGGCTTCCGAAGCTTTTCATGGAACTACCGAAGGTTGTAGAGTTCTTCCGAAGACAAAGGAAAAGTCCAACTTCTGAAGACAGAACTCTACTTCCGAAGAAAAATGCATACTTCCGAAGTTCAAGACTTAGAAGAATAAAGTAAAGACCACTTCCGAAGTATGATGAAGAAGTCTCCAAGTCTTGGAAGAAGCAGCCTCTTCTGAAGTATAAAGTGGCTTCGGAAGTACTTACTCTTCCGAAGCCATTTAACCTTCGGAAGACACTGCTATAACCAGTGGACACAAGTATGGTCTCTGACACTCCACTGTAGACTTCTGATACAGCATGGCCTCTTCCTAAAGAACATGTTGTTGACCATACTTTATTCCACTGTTTACCTTTTCATGATAGTACAGTTGCCATCTTTAGTTGGTGACAAAAGGTAAGTCAGGGACATGTCCTGACTACCAAATCTCAGATAAGACTTTATCCGAGATACCTTAACTATAGTCTTGTAGTATAGGCTTTAGCTAAAGGACCCCAGCTGGTATCAAAGTATATCCGGCTGTAGATAGTATTATATATAGGTTCTCCTTGTAACTCATAAAACACACAATCTGCTTGTAAGAGTCTTTGTATCTTGAGTTGAGAATCAATATATAAAAGTATCTTGAAAATTATCTTTCTGTGTTCTTAATTACTTTTCATATTGTGATCAAATCTTATTGATTCTTACCCGAGTGTGACTCTAGGTGAGTTTCAGAGAAAACATTTGTGTTTAAGTGACAAACACCAATCCTGCAATTGGTATCAGAGCATCTCATGCTCTTGATTGCGTGATCTAACCATCCAAATCAACCTATTTTCACTCCTCCCTACCACCCACTCACTCTAATGGCCCTCAACAAATCTGAAGTAGAAATGGGGACGATGACCAAAGCACCAATCATCACCCCTGAAAACTTCAGGTCTTGGAGTAGAAGAATGGAAGGCTTCATTAGATACCAAGACATCAAAATATGGTACTCGATTGTCAATGGACTGTACAAGCCAAAGGTGGCTTCACCTGGTGGAAACGGTGCCATGATAGAAAAGGCTGTCGAGGACTATTCTGATGAAGACAGAAAGAAGATGGACATCGATAGCAATGCTATGACTATTCTCATGGCTGCAATACCGAACTCTATTATGGTGGGGTTCGAGCATTGCAAGACTGCCAAAGAATTGTTTGATGCACTTGCTCAGATGTATTCTTGCTCCAACGACTCAAAGAAGGCCTCACTGAAGCAGCAGTTCGAGAACTTCACTCATATTGCTGGAGAGACCCTCAGCAGCAGTACTTCAGGTACATGGATCTTATCTCTTCCCTTCAGTCTGTAAAGATCACTCCTGAACTTAGAGATCTCACTAGAAAGTTCATGAGTGCTCTTCCAAATGAGTGGACATTCTACTATGTCTCTATCAAGAGAACAGAAAACTTGAACACTCTTTCCATGACTGAGCTCTATGGAATCCTTGATGGATACCAACTAGAGATGGAGAGTAAGAAGGGCCACCAAACAAGCAGATCTATGAGTCTT
This sequence comes from Flaveria trinervia, assembly GCA_025506515.1. Lineage (NCBI taxonomy): Eukaryota > Viridiplantae > Streptophyta > Magnoliopsida > Asterales > Asteraceae > Flaveria > Flaveria trinervia. Next base: position 51,299,698 of record CM046456.1, read on the forward strand.
CCTGCTAGCAACGCTTTAATGGTTGCTCAAGGCTCATTTACCCCTCAACCTCAGCACTTCCTGACTTATCAGCAGCCATCCTGCTCACATGGTCCCTACATCACTTATCCTAAGACTCCAAGGTCTCAACAGGCTCAAACACAATTCCTTCCAGGAAAGTTATGCCTTTGTCTCAGGAGAGGACACTCAGAGATTTTCAATACTGCTTTGATGATCTTGAGTGCTTCAGCTCAGATGACGTAGAGTACGTGGACATTGTCCAGCAAATGGCTCTTCTAACTTATAGAGCAAAGAAGTTCTTTAAGAGAACTGGAAGGCACTTCCCTCAGAACCCAACTACCAGCAAGTTCGGGTTTGACAAGACCAGGGCAAAGTGTTACACTATAACCAACTGGGTCATTTTGCAAGTGAATGCAAGGCTCCCAAGACCAATCCGGGAACCCCACAGGCCTCCACACATCCCTCAACCTCAAAGCCCACTGAGAATCAACTGAGACGGCCGCAATGGCTCAAGAGTTTGACTGGAGCTTCATGGTACAGGATGTGACTCCTGCTCAAGCTCTCATGGCTGATCAGATGATGCCCAGGTATATGAACATCTCTGCACTCCAGCCTATAAGCTAAAGTTAAACTCTATCAGGATTATAATATGGAAATCAGATCTGACATTGAGTCTTTAAATATTCTAAAATCTGATTTAAAAGAGCTGAATCTGACTATCAAAAGAAAATTGATGAGTTGGAGAAAACTATATCTCTTTTGAAACATGAACACACCAATTACAAGACTCAAATCAAGGATCTGATATCCAATTGTCTGAGGCTCAAACCCAGCTTGTCACTGCTGAGGCTCAGGCCAGGAAGCATGCTATCTCTTGCAAAACTTCCAAGCTATTCTTGCATCATCCTCCCATTCCAAACTCTGTTATCGGAACAAAGAAGGTTGGGAACCAATGAAATTGCTCCACCACATTCCTATGAGTCTATCAGACACCTAGATGTGGTACTGAAGAGCAAGAGGTTCCAACTGCTGACCCTTTCTTTCCAGAGTTAAAGGATGAGGCACCAATAGTAGCCACCACAGGGAAGGAACAGGTAGATAAACCTATCGCCTCCTGTGATGATAAAATCCTAACCACCAAAGCCAAAAGAAGTAGAGCTAAAGCTGTTAGGAGAACTGCTAAGAAAGTGGTTGAATCCAAACTGAAAATTGACCCCAAACATAAGGGTGTCTTTGTTTCAGCTGGTTTCCAAGTGTTGGCACTTTTGATTCAGGAAAGGAATGTAATACCAGCATTCCTGTCCTACTAAAGGATCAGAAGTTAAAGGGAAAAGTTGCTGACGAAGAAAAGAAAACAAGAAACAGCAACCTCACTTCCCCAAAAGACTAACATTGCATGCATCACGTGTGGCCTGCAAAATCATATGGCAAAAGATTGTTACTACAATCCTGCAAGCACACATTATGCAAATAATGTTAGGAAAGAAGGAGTCAGGGAAGGTTTCACATTTGGACCCTTCCATACAGTTCAAGAGTTGAAGAAGGGAAAGCTAGTTTCCAAAGCCAAGTTGCTTTCGGAAGAAACTCCTTCTTTCGAAGGGAAAATGGCTTCGGAAGCAAAAGCTACTAAGGTTCGGAAGAGCAAGAAAGCTCCCTTGAAACCATCCTAAAAGAAGACTACTTCGGAAGAAAAGGTGGTGAGGACTTCTTCCAAAAAGAAAGAAGCTTCGGAAGAAGACCATGCTGCAAAAGCTTCAACAAGCTCATCCTCCAAGATCAGCCAAAGGGTGGATTGGAAGATCAAGGAAGATGCTACAGCCCAAACCTCTTCCTCAAAGACCTCTGTTGAACCCCCATGCATATCATTTGGTTCACTCATGTCTTTATCTTTGGAAGAACCCAAGACCAATAAAGCTTGGGTTTCCAAACAAACTGAATTCTCATCTTATGTGTAGGAATCCATTTGACAAGAACAACAATGTATGGATTGTAGATGGTGGATGCTCCAGGCACATGACAGGGACAGACATCTCCTTCAACAATTTCAAACATTATGATGGAGGTCCTGTCCAGTTTGGAGGTGAGGCCGGAGGATATATTTCTGGCAGAGGAGTATATCCAACGGTATGTTAACCGCTGACAAAGTTAACTTTGTCAAACAGCTTGAACACAATCTGTTAAGTGTTTCTCAATTCTATGATCAAAAGCACCAAATGCTTTTCACAGAACATGAGTGAATTATCCTCAAACCAGGGATGACAATTCCTCCAGAATTGGTGCTTCTTAGATCTCCCAGGAAAGGGGATATGTACAAGCTTGATATGAACAATGCTACCCCAATAGGTGAAGTATCATGCTTTCTTTCCAAAGCTGATAGTGATGAGTCAACACTGTGGCATAAACGTATGTGTCATGTAAATTTTAAGACAATGAATAAACTGGCTAAAAATAACTTGGTACATGGTTTGCCTAAAAAGGAGTTTTTCTGCAAAGACAACTGTGTTGCATGCTTGAAAGGGAAACAACACAGGACATCTCATAAATCCAAATGTGCTAACTCTATCACTACTCCATTACATTTATTGCACAGGGATCTTTTTGGTCCCACAAGTATAATGAGCATTGGAAGGAAATCATATTGCCTTGTGATAGTTGATGATTTACAAGATTCACATGGGTATTCTTTTTAAGAACTAAAGATGAAACTGCTAAACATTAAAATCTTTTATTCTTAAAATAGAAAATCAAATTGATCACAAAGTTAAAATAATTAGATGTGATCAAGGGACTGAGTTTAAGAACTTTGTTCTTGACTCATTCTGTAACTCAAAGGGATTGCCAGACAATATAGTGCTCCAGAACTCCTCAACAAAACGGTGTTGCTGAGAGAAGGAATAGTACACTTATTGAGGCTGCTCGAACTATGTTAGCTGATTCAAAGCTACCTCTAACATTCTGGGCAGAGGCAGTCAACACTGCATGCTATGTGCAAAATAGAGTTCTTGTAGTTAAGCCCCATGGAAAAACCCCTTATGAGCTATGGAACAAGAGGCCACCGTTCATTGGCTTTCTAAGGTCTTTTGGCAGCAGGTGTACCATACTTAACACAAAGGACAATTTAGCAAAATTTGCTGAAAAGTCGGATGCTGCTATCTTTGTTGGATACTCTTCTAGTTCCAAAGTTACAGAGTATACAACATTAAGAATCAACAATTTGAGGAGTCATCCAATATAGTTGTTAATGAGCACACTCCTTGTGTTAGGGGAATGGCCTGATCACATCTTTGATTTAGAATTGTTTCCAAACTATTCAAAACCTCTTGTGAGAATGTTTCAATTGGAATAGGTGCTCAAACTGATGCTGATGCTGCTGCTATGAACAACTGTTTGAGCTTCCCAGGCCTAGACCAAATTCTCCAAGTGCTGCAATACATCAAGCTTCCACTATTCACAGATCCGACAGTTTAACTATATCAAGGAATAGTGAAGCTTCAACAAGTGAGTCCCTACTGAGCCTCAAAGCTCATCAGGTGATCCACCATACCACCAGGCAGAAGGAGGTAGTATTTTGAAGGAACAGGCAACTGTCAATACTACCTCACAGCCAACTATCGATGATGTTTCTTATTCATTCAATCAGTCCTCATTGAATGACTTTGAAACAACAGCTGGACAGAGTGTTCTAGTTCCTGAGTAGAATATGTCCAACCTGGATCTATCTCTACAACTGGAAGTGATTCCTCATCTTAGGATTCATAACACTCATCCAACTAAGACATCATAGCGAATGTCTCTGAGGGTGTGAGAACAAGAGGACAGACTCATCAAGGGAATGTCTGCTTGTACTCATGCTTTCTATCTCAGATGGAACCCAAGAAGGTAGAAGATGCCTTAAAAGATAAGCTGGATTGAATCAATGCAAGAGGAGCTGCTTCAATTCAACAGACAGAAGGTATGGAACCTATGTCCACTACCATCTGGTCAAGTACCCATAGGCACCAATGGGTTTTCCAAAACAAGAGAGATGATAGAGGCTTGATCATCAAGAATAAGGCAAGACTTGTGGTCAAGGATACACTCAAGAGGAAGGAATCGATTATACTGATGTCTTCGCACCAGTTGCAAGACTTGAGGCAGTTAGGATCTTCCTTGCTTATGCTGCATCCAAGGACTTCATAGTATACCAACTTGACGTCAAGTGTAGTTTTCTATACGGGGATATAGACAGGGAAGTGTACGTATACCAACCTCCAGGATTTGAAGATCCACAGCACCCCAACTATGTGTGCAAATTGGATAAAGCTCTATATGGCTGCACCAAGCACCTAGGCTGTGGTATGAGACTCTGTCTTAGTTTCTTCTGAAGAATGGCTATACTAGAGGTACCATTGACAGACTCTCTTCATTAGAAAGTCTGGAAAGGACATTTTGCTTGTACAAGTCTATGTCGATGACATCATATTTGGTTCCTCAAATGACCAAATGTGCAAAGACTTTGAGAGCATTATGAAGAAAAAGTTTGAGATGAGCTCCATGGGAAAAATGGACTTTTTCCTTGGAATTCAGGTAAAGCAACTGAAGAAAGGGTTCTTCATTAATCAATCTAAATATGTCTCTAACATCTTAGAAAGATTTGAGATGAAGGATTGCAAGCCTATCAAGACACCCATACCCAAAAACCATAATCTTTGTCCTGACCTTGAGGGGGAGGATACTGATCAATATCAGTATAGGGAAATTATTGGTTCTCTGATGTATCGTACAACAAGTAGACCTGATATAATGTTTGCTACTTGCATTTGTGCAAGATATCAAGCTGCTCCTAAGGTGTCTCACCTAGCTGCTGTTAAGAGAATCCTCAGATACCTCAAAGAAGCACCTAAACTAGGTCTCTGGTATCCCAAAAACAAGGATTTCAATCTTTATGGATACTCTGACAGTGACTACGGTGGCTGCAATATTGACAAGAAATCAACATCGGGAGGTTGTCAATTTCTTGGTGGAAGGATCATCTCATGGCAATGCAAGAAACAATCCCGTGTCTCTACATCAACTGCTGAAGCTGAATACATTGTTGCTGCTAGCTGCTGTGCTCAACTGCTATGGATTCAAAATCAGATGTTAGACTATAGATTCAACTTTATGGGCACTCATATCCATATTGATAACAACAGTGCTATCTCCATTACTGAAAATCCGGTGAAGCACTCCAAGACTAAGCACATTGACATCAGGTATCATTTCATCAGAGACATTCATGAGAAAAATCGAATCAGGTTAATCGAAGTTGATTCAAATGAACAATATGTTGATCTATTTACCAAAGCTTTTGATGAACAAAGGTTTAAGTATCTCATAACAGCTAGTGGGATGATAAACATTGATTAATCTGATCTCTTTTGAAAACCTTTTAATATGTAAGTCTTGTGTCAATACAATTTAAGCCCTGTCACAAAGAATTCTCTTTGAAAATTTCTAAGTGTAAATTCCTTCCGAAGAGAAATTAACCTTCGGAAGAAATTATTATATCTTTCGAAGCATAATTTCTCAAAGGATAACTTTCTTCTCGGAGAATTTTTGTCTCGGAAGAATTTTTGTCTCGGAAGAAGCTATTGATTGCATATCAGATCTACTTCCGAAACTTACAAATTCTCTATTCGGAAGCAACTCTAACCTTCGGAAGCATATATTGGCTTCGGAAGGAAGAATTGCCTTCGGAAGACAAGTTACCTTCGTAAATGTTTTACACTCGGAAGAGAGATCTCACTGTGTAACGTAAATTTCTTGGGCCCCACACTATAAAAAGCAAAGATTTTGTTAATGATGTCGGATTATTTAACTGATTTTTAACCTTACCGCCGCTGTCATTTCATCCACTAAACCATCACATCACCTTATCCTAACCCCCATTACTGCCTCTCCACAATCTTTTAAATAATCTCGACTATTCACTTTCACTCTCTTACTTGCAAACTTTACAGCCCTAGAAATTTCTTCTACTCATCTTTACCCAGCTCAAATCATTCCCATTCACCTTTCCAAATGGCCTTCAACCCTCAGCATAACCAGGTTGCACTTCTTGATTCATCAAGAGATGATGACTTCTCAGATATCATCTCCTTCCTAACCCAATCTTCATACTACACCGCTCTGCTGTTAACCCCACAATTTACTCAAACCATATGTCTGAATTTTGGGCAAATGGTTAGATTGAAACCCTAAACGGGTTCGTGTCATTCGATCGAGCATCTGTGGCCAGGAGTTGGTCATTTCTGAACAGCTCATCAGGGAGCATTTATAGCTTCATGATGAGGGCGCTCCAACGGAATTCCCCAAAGTAGACTTGGACCATTCTTATCTCCAAATGGGATATGGAGGAGACGTTAGTAGGTCAACTGTCAACAAATTTAACTTCTCATACAAATGGAAGTTCCTGCTACACGTGGTCCTTCACTGCTTGTCGAATACATCCGGAGGATGGGATCAAATCCCATTTGAACTTGGGTGCCTTGTTCATGGGTTGGTAAAATGCCTCTGCTTCAACTATTCAAGATTTGTGCTAACTAACCTCATGGGAAATCTTCAAAAGGACACATTTTTTTCTAATACAATTTTTTTCTAACTATTGCATACAATGGGGAAATCTTGTGCATCTTCTTTTACAAAGTCATATCCTAATACAATTTTTTTCTAATAAAAGAAATGCACCTAATCTATTTATTACATAACCAAATGAATAAATAAATACAACTCAAAATACAGACACAAAAGTTACAACCCTTACAAGAATCAAAACCAACATGACAAAACACAATCAACCAAATCCAAAAAACATAAGGTCAAGGCCATGTTATGGACCAAAATATGAAACATATTCAACATCCAACAACAACAATGAACCTCTTTTAATAACCTTAAAGTTCTGGCCAACATGAACCAAAACTTTAGGGTTCTGTCCAAAAAACAATCAACCATTTGATCTTGATCTTTCAACGTTTATACTAAAGCATGTAAGATTAAACCTTGAAACATAAAGGATTCATACATCCACAACAAAACAGCCCCTATGGGTTGAAAAAGTCCATGAAAACTAACTTTTCAAGAACTTTTGAAGCACATATTCAACATATCCGGCTCTAGATGCCATTGTTGGGTTTTGTAACATGTAAATCAAAGCTAGTTTAACCATTTAAACTATAAAAACACAGCGGATATAAGATTTAAACATGTTTTTAACAATTTGAAAAATGAACCAATTTAAACCATAAACAAAACCCAAGAACAAGGATCATATATATGTGAAATAGAATGCTATCAAAACCAAAATAACAACCATAAGGTCTTCATGGATACAACCTTTCAAGCACAAGATGTTGTAGATGGATGAGATGAAGATGATGATGTTCTTGAATGTATAGCCTCCAAAAGAGAAGACCTCAAGCTTGTATGCTCTTCCAAACACCAAGCTTGTTAGGGTGCAACACCAAAGAACCCTCTTCCTTTGCTCCTCCAAAATCCGAAACTTTCCAGCCCCTTTTTGCCTTGAATCCGAATTTCAGCCTTGTTTAGAGAGGGTTTTTGCTTGTGTGTGTGAGAGAGAGTGTGAGAGATGATTGAAGAGTGCAAGTGTAGTAAAAGTCTTGTAGTATCCAAGACTAAAAGACCCCTCATGAGGCACATGGGGCGGCCGAAAATTAGGATTCAAAATGGGTTCCCCCCATTTTGTAATTTTTATAAAAATTACACTCTTCAAAACCATTAGTTTATAAAATTAACCCTATTTTAATTTTATAACATTAACACACTTTTAGTTGTTATTATTTAACCAACTTAAATAATGAAACAAATAAATTTCTCATGAACAAATTATCCATATAATGTTGTTCTATTACAAAAGCAACATTTTAGAAAACCCATTTTCTAAATTGGTGTCAATATTTATTTGTATGATCTCATCAACAAATAAACATATATTGGTGTTTGTTTAGCTTGTTATTGGATATGACCCGACTTGGATCATAACGTACTAACCACATCAATCTTGTATGTGTCTTGGGCATACAAGATCCAACAGAACTAGCATTATGTCATTTCCATGTCCTTTGATGAAGAGAGTTCCATCTATAGTACCCCTCCTGTATCCATGTTTGCAAAGATACTGAGATAGAGTCTCATACCACTTCCTGGGTGCCTGATGCAGCCTATAAAGAGCTTTGTCAAGCTTGCATACATAATCAGGATGATCAGGATCTACAAAACCAGGTGGTTTTTTTTACATATGCATCTTCATCAATCACTACATAAAGAAAAGCACACTTGATATCAAGTTGATAAACCTTGAAGTTCTTCGATGCAACAAATGCCTATAATATCCTAACAGCTTCCAATCTTGCTACAGGAGCAAAGACATCAGTGAAGTCAATCCGTTCTTCTTGTGTGTATCCTTGAACAACTAGTCTGGCTTTATTCTTCATGATAATTCCTCTATCATCCTTCTTGTTCCTAAACACCCATTTGGTTCCAATAGTAGTCTTCCATTGAGGAAGAAGACAAAGGTTCCAAATTTTCTTTCTTTTGAATTGAAGCAACTCCTGTTGCATAGCTTCAACCCAACTTCCATCCTTTAGAGCCTCATTAATTTTCTTTAGCTCTATCTGGGATAAGAAACAAGAGTGAAGACAAACATTTGCTTCCTCCTGATTTGCCATCAGTGCTTGGTTTGGAGAAGCATCTTCCACCTGAAAGCTCCAGTCAAAGCCTCCTTCTTCAACAGCAACTGCAGCTTGCTGCTTTGGCTTCTCATTCTGGGTAGCCTTGTCAGTGTAGTTTGGTCTGGATTGTGTTTGGCCACCATTAGTTCTTGGTTCCTTACACTCCCACCTGAATGTTACACTTGACTTTGCTTTTATCCAGTCCAAACTTTCCAGTAGTTGCATTGCTAGGGAACTTCCTTCCAGTCCACTTGTAGAACTTCTTGGCTCTATGAGTGAGAAGAACCATTTGCTGGACTATTTCCATGTACTCCAGATCATCTGGATGGATACAATCTAGGTCTTCAAGGGTGAAAAGAGAGATGCCACAACTTTTATTAGAAGACACAAAGGCTTGAGAAGAACTTGTCTCTTGGCATGGGCTTCCTTGAGTGTAGTTCTCTCTTGGTGTGCCAAGGAAGGTGATGAAAGGACCCTTTTGTGAGTTGTCAGGGTAGCAGAAGAGATGATGTTGTGGTTCTATGCTATCCCTTTCAACCATATGAAGGGCAAAACCCATTTCATTATTGGAGTTTCCAGATGAACCTTGCATGTTCATCTCCATCTAGTAGCCACTGAGAATCCCATATAACTCTATCAGAGTGAATGTTTTTAGATTTTCAATTCTTTTGATAACCACACAATAGTGTGTCAATTGCCTAGGAAGTGAGGACATAAACTTCCTTACAATGTCTATGTTTTCAAGAGCAACTCCTTCATCCACTAGGGTATCCATAATCTTAACATACCTGAAATATTATTGAGTCATGGTCTCACCTGCTTTAAAGGTGAAATTTTCAAACTGTTGCTTCAAGAGATCTTTCTTGTTCTCCTTTGCTTCAGAGGAACCCTCATACATTAGTTTCAATGTATCCCACAGCTACTTAGCTGTTTTGCATTTCTTGAAATCTCTGTACACAGAGTTTGGAAAAGCAGTCTGAAGGGTTGTCATGGCTTTCTGATCTAATCCTACTCTCTTTCTATCTTCATCTGAGTCGTTAGCCACAGCCTTAGAGATCATACCACCACCAGTAGCAGAAGGGATGCTTGGTATGTAAGGTCCATTTTCAACAGACTCCCACATTCTTGAGTCTAGTGACCTGATGAACCTTCCATTTTTTGGCACCAGGTGTCAAAGTCATCAAGAGTGATTAGTGGGGACTTGTTCATGGTTCCAGTTTCCATATCAGTTTTATAAATGGCTTCCATTTGAAAAGTAAATTATTTGTGTGTGTGAGGGATTTAAAGATGGTGAAATCTTATATCAAGAGCCTCGAAGCTCTGATACCAAATGCAGGACCGATGAAGGGTGCTCACTTATAACACAACAACACAAATATGAGATTAACTTGACTAATCAAATAGTGAGACTGGATTAACCACAAGAGATGATACTAAGAACACAAGTAAATAAGAGACAGAACAATATAGCAAGACACGAAGGAAATGGTTTTCAAGATTTTAGTATATTGCCTTAACAAGTTCTATTACAAGTGTTACAAAGAATAAAGGAAAGTTACAAGTACTTGAGATACATATACCATATCCTACAGCAAGCCATACTTTAAAGGTCAGCCGGATACAATTGACTAGACACAATACAAAATCAATTGTAGAGTCAAAAGGCAGATTGTTAAATATTCCTTATTAAAGCCTATTGTTATTAAATGGCTTGATTTGGCTTTTCAAGTTGTTACATAAATATAAAAGTTCAAGTGTTATTAAAATAATTTAGTATGTAGAGTTATTCATGCAACAATCTTGTTTAGGTTGCTTAGAGATCGAAACAATAACAAAATCTCACATATGGTTTTGTTGAAAGATAAGACCTTAAATAATGATCCATAAAAAAACATCTCAAATCGATGACGTATGAGTGAGATATGAACTCACGAACACAAACCAACAATCTACCCTAATTTCCAAATTTGACCTTTAGTTTTGTTTGTTAAATTTAGAGAACCAAACAATGTGGGATTAACACGAGACCACTGAGGTTAGTTAAAGGACTCTTTAAAATTATTTTTAAACATATTTTTTTACTCGTTGGATTGTAATGACCAAGTTATGACCTATACAAAATGAATAAGATTTTTGATAGCAAGCTGTTTAAAATCTAATTCTTGTCATTTCCATCCAAAACCACAATTTTTTACCAATTATTGACCCGAGGCCTAAAACAAATAATTTTTATACTCTATTTCACTTATTAATATATTTAGATCATCAGTTGTCATTAATTTAGTGGCACCTGTCATTTTCTAATTACCACGATCACTATTTTATCATACATGCCTCCATTTAATACTATTTACTTAAATGCTTTAGTTCTTGAATCTCTTGAAACCCTAGATGAGCCAAACGCACATCAAGGTGTAAACTTTATTGAAATTAAATCATTGAAATCAAATTGAATAGGTTTTCTCAAACACACTAATATTTAACATTGTTTATATACAATAGGGTTCATACAAACTATTGCATACATCCCTGAAGTGTTTTTTAGGTTAAATAGATGTGAAATGACTTTTTTTATCCCTAATAAAATGAAAATAAAAGTTATAGGGAATCAATTTCAAAAAAATATTTAGTTATATATTAAGAATATATACACACATTATCTACACCATTGTCTTCGTCAACATTCATCAACACAACATCATCCACATCATGAACGGAACATCATCTGAATCAACCACCTTCAATTTCCCTAGCAATCACCTGCAACCAACCACTATCTCCCGCAACCACTATCTTCGATTGATTATTTCCCAGGCACCAGTGGTTGTGTACTTGTGTTGGAGGTTGTCGCCGACGATTGTCGTGGAGGTTGTCACTGACGGTGTATTGTAGTGATAGACAATAATGTATGACAGGGACGAAGCTTAATAGGGGTCGGGGGGCCGCCGCCCCCTCTATTTTTTCATCCGTAGTGTTAAATTTTAGTCCGATACGTAAATTTTTTGGTTTGGTAGTGTAAATGTTTATATAAATATCAAGTTCGCCCCCCGTAAAAAAATAATTTTGCCCCCGCCCCCTATAAAACTGGTTAAGCTCCGCCACTGATGTATGAGATCTGTAATAGAAGGAAAACATAAGGAATTAGAGGGTGGTTAGGGCTTCAATAAAGTGGGTGGCAGATGGTGGTATTGGTGGGTTGCGATGGTGCTTGTTTGATTCAGATCTACACAACCGTCGGTGCTGCCGGCGGTGGAAGTCGATGCCAAAGGGAAGCTGCGACAAAGAGTCCTATGGGTTTATGATGCAACCCAACTTGAAGCCTAGACCTATGCTAATGTTCAGTTAGTTGTAAATGGGCCTTAGGCTAGCTGTGTGCAAGAGAGTAAGCTACCAAGAAGGTTGATAAACTAAGTCAGCTTGGATCCAATCTCTTTGAGTCAGCCACATTATATGTTCCACACAAGATTCCATATTTGTTGGAGCTGTATAAAATAGTCTATATTATCAACATAGCCAAAGTCAATAAAAGTCAACTTCTCAGTCAAAGTCAACAAAAGTCAAATGTCGAGCATAAGATGAAGAACCGAGTGAAGATATTGAAGATATATTTTGTTTTGAACCTTTATTATAATAAATATATTTTGTGTGTAGAAAATATAGTGTACTTTATTTGAGTTATGTTTTGGTCTAGTTATATAGTCTAGGGGGTTATGTGTAAATAGGAAAAGTTAGACTAGACTATAAATAACCTAATTGTAATTAAGTTTGGGTTAATGGTTGAATGACCAATTGATCGGGGTTTCCACTTCGTAAAAATCTTATGCAATCAAGTTAGATCAAATTGGGGTTTTGATTGTGTTCATCATTGTTTGATCTATTATATTCATATATTTGATTTAAGTTTGTTTTCTGAGTTAACAATTTAGTATCAAAACCATATTAGATCAAATTCATTGAAGATTTGAAGAATTATTGAAGATGTTCATCAATGTTTAGAGAGAGAAAGTAGGTTTCTAGAGAGAGAAAATAGATCCGAATTTCAAATTTCATCACAAACACAATCAATTCATCACATTTGAATCACATACAACAGATATTGGATCTACATCATCTTTTATACAAGTAAAATCAAAGAAAATCTTCAGATCTAAAATTTTCTCTCACACACACTAGTGTGTGTTCTTGGTGTTCTTAGAGCTTAAACATCTTCATCCAGCGAAACTAGCATCATTCTGAATGAAAGTTCAAAGTTTCCGGAAAAATTACAGATTCGCCCGACGAAACTCCGGCGAAACTACAAATTCCAACGAAACTGTCAAATTCCGGCGAAACTGTCGAATTTCGGCAAAATCCAATTTCCTGTGAAATTAAAGAAAAATCAGCGCAATTTAAAAAATTTATATTCAAGCCACGAAATTATAAAAACAAGCTACGAAATTATAAAAACAAGCTGCGAAATTATAAAACCATTCTGCGTAATTATCATCACTACCATCAACAACAAACCCTAGACCGCCGGAACCCTAGCCGCCATATAAACACCATATCCCACTCTAGTAGCTAAAACAGGAATATTCTCGACTTGATCATCAGACGATTTCTAAACTGCCCTTTTAGTGAACATACCAACGCTACATTCCATCGCAACCTTAGCCAAAACAGATCATCAGCAAGCAAATGCTCCTTAAACCCTCCAAACTGCATCAACCTCCGCATAAACAAAAACATTTTAGCCCTAATCGCCGCCTCTAAGTCTGTTGAAATGTCTTCCACCATCTGGCCCACCTCCGCCAGCACCATCAACGCCTCCTCCCAGTTCCCATCACCACCGCCGCCTCAATCATCACCGCAACGGATCTCATATCTCCATTGCCCACCGTCCCACGGCTGCGGTCAGACACTTTTGAAGTTCATCACCATAGCTCATCTCCTTCTGCACTGCCTTAACTGCACCTCTACTTGTCACCGGAGATTCACTGGTCACAGGCAGTCGGAGAATGGAATAGAGAAAGATTGAGGTGGCAAACTCTTCTTTCCTTTCTCTTTCTATGATTTCTTATGTGTGTATGTTGAGTTTTTTTGTTAGAGTTAGGTTTTGTGTTAGTGTTTTGGTTTGGTTAAGGTTTGTGTTTGGTAGTGGGCTTTTTCTTACTTGTTATTGGTTTTGTATGGTTAAGTGGTGGGCTTTTTTTTACTTGTTATTGGTTTTGTATGGTTAAGTGGTGGGCTTTTTTTTACTTGTTATTGGTTTTGTATGGGTTAACATTAATTAGGCTGTATTTTTCAAGCTTTGTATGGGCTAACAATTTAGTGGGCTAGTTACAAGATTTAAAAGTAAAATTAGGCTAACAATTGTGACTAGTTACAAGATTCACAAAAAATGATACTGGGCTAACAATTAGTTTTACTTTTCTGGGTCATTAAAAAAACAAGCTGACCTGGCAGCTTGACCATAGTTGCTAAGATTACATAGATTGACATTTAAAATGTATTTCTCCGAGGGGAGAATTAGTTTACAATTTTTAGGAAAAATACTTTTGGAGCGTTTAATTGTTCAACATTTTTAATAAGTTGTCAACTTCAGAAGACTATAAGTTAGATAATCTCATAACGGCATAAAGCCGATATGACTCTTTTGCAGCAATAAGGGAGAGAAATTGTCAGATTTGATTGAACTATTCTTAAAGGTGGCAAATAATCTAAAGAAGCATGTTCTAGACCTTAGTAATCATGAACAAATTCAAAAGCTACTTGATTCTCTTCCATCTGAGTGGAATCGTCAAGTTAAACTACTAAAGTAAGAAAGAGGTTATGTTGACACCAAACTCATGGAAATGATCAACAGGCTAAGATCTCTCGAGCTGGATATCAAAAGAAAGGAATTTCAGCAAGCTATGTTCCCACATCAAACCAACACGCTTAATATTGATCTTGTTTCTTCTGTAACAAGCATACTTGATTACAAAGCTGAGCTAATTGAAAAGATGAAATTATTGAAAATTGATTTGGATTCAAATGATAAAATCAAAGACAATTTTGTAGCTTTAAGAGTTGATAATGTTTTTGAGAACCCATGATGATAAGGCTGGAAAAGCTGATAAAAGAAAGAAAGAATCTGAGGCTGACGAGATGCTAAAGGTTACAGAAGAGGAACAACAAAGAATCACAAGAGTTTGCAACTATGAAAAGAGCTTAGTTGTAGAAAGAATTATCTTGGGTCTTCCTTATGAAATAGTTTAGGATATGTGTTCTTCTTCTTGCAAAATCCAGTTATTTAGTACTTATAAGGCAAACTGATTGTTATTGGAAAATGAAAAAGAATTAAAAATAATTAATCACGAGTTAAATAAAAATGAAATTGCTTTTTCAAAGAAACTTAACGAAGCATTGACTGAAAATGATATTTTAAGAAGAATTATTTTGGAGCGTAACGTTGAAATTAATATTCTAAGAGAAATGGATGTTTTAGCTCAATTTGAAACGACACAGCTTCAAACAAAGCTTGATAAATGAAAAAAGGATGAGCTTATTGCTAAACAACAAGGGGCACAAGTAACACATGGGATTGGATATCATTCAGATGGTGAAATTGTATTTAATTCAATTCCACCTCCATCTATATTATTTTATTATCTAATTCACAAACTTCATCCAACAAATGATTTAATTAAAAAGAATATTAACAGTGTGCACGTAGGCTTAGATGGAGTGAATCTTAAAAAGGTGCGAGATGATTTTGATTTTACAATTGGTATGGGACACAATAAACCGAATGCTGAAAGTCTAGAGAATGATTGTTCACTTCTGGTTGTTTATAATTCTGTATCTACTATTTCTTCTAACTTCTTTGATACGTTTAAAGCAGGTGAAATTCCTACCTTTGAACCTGTCAGGACTGTGAAAGAAGAAATAAATCGAGAATCACCTAATCATCAAGCTTCACCAATAACAACATTTCATATTTCTGTCAATCAAGATCCTTTGGAAGAAGATCTGTGTATCGAGACTGGTCAAGCTTAGATGATGAATCAAACACAGAGGACCGTGTTGGTTCCTCAAAGATCCAAATATCATCTGAAATTGTCAAGTCTTAAAAGTTTTCAAAAGCTGAATCAAGACCAATACGGATCTCTTCTCCAACCGCACAAAAAGATAGTTATCCATACAAACTCAACAATCAAAAACCAGACTAGTGAAGATCTCATCCATTGTTTAGCACAACAACATCCTAAAGCAACAAGAGTCTACAACAACCTCAAAGAAATCTCTAACTATGAATGCTTCAACAGACCAGTTAATCATCAAAAGCCTTTCAAGGCTTGTTTTGAGTGTGGAAAAGAAGGTCATGTGGTAAACAAGTGTCCTCAAAGACTTGCTTCGAATGGTAAAGGCAGGTTACTTATACCGGTGAAAAAAGAACTCCTAGGAATACAATGGTTGGGGTTCCTCTTTTCATAATAATCTATTTATGAGTGCAGGAACAATTCAGGAGGCCTGTTGGTAATCCAGTTCACTGACAAAGATTGTTTTTACTTCAACGTCGAGGCGGAACAAACATCTTAAGGTCATGGTATTTTATCCATAATCTATTTTTATCTACACAATCACAGTTCTTAATTCACAGTCACTGCATATTTCTTGATAATTCATTCCTTATCTTCATATCAGTGTGGTTTGGATGACTGAGAAATGATTGTATATCATGTTGAGATGCTTGTTCTTGCATGACTTGTGTTTTAAAATGAGAAATGATAGTAATTGATGCTGTTATTTGATTCACATCTTAATTTTCAATTGCAAATATAAGAAAAAAAAGCAAATTCTTTATTATCAGTCTGAAGAACAAAGTAGATAGTAACATAATGATTTAAATTAAGCTTAAGGATGTCTGGATATATGCAATTATTTTGGCCTGCACGAAAACTGAGTCCCGACAATAATTGTATTGAGAATTGATCTTTCACCCATCCTGATACAATTAATATAAGCTATATCTTTGAGCCATGTTTGGTGTATTTATGTGTCTTGTTTTTGTGCTAATCTCCTCTGCTATATGGAAGTACTGACGTGGAGTGATGATCTCCTTTGCTGTACGATAGTACTAACCTGGAGCTCTCATCGACACACAATTAATTGGTCATCTCCTTTTTTATACATGAGTATAGACCTGGAGCTCTCACCATTTTGGTCTAAGTTGTATCAAATGATCTAACGATGAATTCATCATAGAATGCATTATTCTGTTGATAATCACTTGCACACTAATACACAAGCCTTGCTCTATAAAAAAACAAAATTCAAGAAATCCTGAGGTTGGATGAAGGTGTTTGCCAAATGATTGTGGGGTCCTAGCATTATAAAGTATTTAATCGAACCTTATAGAATCATTTGTTGCTTGTTGAAAAAGATAGGGCATGGGTTTTAATGGACAAACATATCCTCAATCATTAATAATCTGTTTGAGAATTTCAAAATCTTTCAAAGATTGTGATTAGATTCAATTATGAGTGTGATCTCATTGCTTGTCGATGTTTAAATTCATCTTTGTGCTAAGGTATATCTTGAGGATGTGATCTCATGATCGTTTCAGTTCTCGGTAATTAAAAAATTTATATGCAAATAAAATAAATAAATAAATATATATATATAATAAATTTTGATTTCAAAATTCTTTTCGGTCTTCCATATTATGTTGTTACAATTTTATCATTTTTCATGCATTTCGCAAATTTTGCGCACAAACGAACACGGGTTCGCTTGTTTTCACACACAGATAAGCGCGGTTTATTTTGTAAAACTGAAATGATCTAATTAGAAATGTGGAGATTGTGTTTCAGATTTTTTGCTATAAGTGATGGTCGATCATCAGTTGAGTAGTGTACCTAATAAGAGAATATGTACCTTAATTTTGTAGAAGATACCGAGCTAGGAATCCTCGTCCTACATCTTCA
This sequence comes from Flaveria trinervia, assembly GCA_025506515.1. Taxonomy (NCBI): domain Eukaryota; kingdom Viridiplantae; phylum Streptophyta; class Magnoliopsida; order Asterales; family Asteraceae; genus Flaveria; species Flaveria trinervia. The sequence continues at coordinate 51,317,360 of CM046456.1, forward strand.
GAAGCACTCAAGATTAGAGAATTAGGAAAACTATTCATGTTTTGATCAAACTATGCATACATCAAGGGGGAAGATATAAATAGGGGGAGCTTATGAGATGAATAATCTTTCTCATCAGATTCAGAAAACTTCAATTTGAAGATCTTTCTATGGTTGACTTCTCGGTGTTGATTTCGTATGAAGACGTTGATAATGATAGACTAAGGGGGAGTATTGTTGGAGCTGTACAAGATAGTATATATTATCAACATAGTGAAAGTTAACAAAAGTCAACATCTTAGTCAAAGTCAACAAAAGTCAAATGTCGAGTTTGAGACGAAGAACCGAGTGAAGATCTTAAAGACATATTGTGTTTTGAGCCTTTATTGTAATAAATATATTTTGTGTGAACAAAATATATTTTACTTTGTTTGAGTCGTGTTTTAGTCTAGTTATAGTCTACGGAGTTATGTGTAAATAGGGAAAGTTAGACTAGACTATAAATAGCCTAATTGTAATTAGGTTTAGGTTAATGGTTGAATGACCAATTGATTGGGTTTTCCGCTTTGTAAAAATCCTATGCAATCAAGTTAGATCAAATTGGGGTTTTGATTGTATTCGTCATTGTTTGATCAGTTATCTTCATACTATTTGATTCAAGTGTGTTCTTTGGGTTAACAATGTTTCATGACAAAAAATTGCTCCAGAATAAAAAGTACCGACCCTTTCTAATCAACTAAACCAACTAATGGTAGCCACCAACGCAACATCCACACAACAGGCTAACCAATTGGCATACCTCATCACAATAACCCAAAACCTTAATACCAAAATTGACCAACTGTCTGACAACATCACCTTAGATTCATCCACATCATTTGGTTCCAAAAGTCTACCTAGCCATTAAACTCCAACCCATGCCAACCACCACCCAAACAACCTTCGATCACCAAAGATTACTCTCCTATTATTTGATGGTTCCAATGCCCTTGATTGGATCTTCCAAGAAATTTACTACTTCTCTTACTATCAAATCTCGGATGTACAAAGTTTATCTCATGCGGTGTTTTATTTCATTGGTGATGTACTTTCATTAGCCAACAATAAATTACTTGGCACTTTGACCACATTCAAACATGAATTGGAACATCGGTTTGGGCCATCCATAAAAGAGAATCATGAAGAAACCCTTTTTAAACTTCAACAAACATCGATGGTGTTTGCGTATCAAACGGAGTTTGAACGCGTGAGCAATCATGTTGTTGGATTTCCGCAACAAGCTCTACGTGATTGTTTCATCTTAGGACTACGCCCCGATATCCAAAGGGAAATTGCCATCCTTAAGCCCAGTACCCTACACCAAGCCTATGCTCTTTCTAGACTTACGGAGGAAAATTTTCAACAAAACCCAAAACCCAAATCAACAAACACTTACAAGCCCAACTGGTCTACCTGAACAACCCAACCACCCATATTTTCCCTACCTACTTCAACCCCACCAACCACTAACCCTCCTTCATCTTCTCCATTACTACCCATCCCAATCATAACCCCATAAAATCTGCCATTTACCAAGCTTTTTGCTAAAGCTTACAATAACATCGCAAAGACAGATTGTTCTTCAAATGCCCTGAAAATTATGTCCTTGGCCATAAATGTTCTCCACCACATGTTTTCTTATTGTCGATAATCATGATAGTGAAGACATTCTAGCTAATCAGCCCGATACACTAACCAAGACCCTCCATAACCCACACTTTTTATCATTCTCCTAAGCTTCCTTCTTTGGTCTATATACACACAAACCCTTCACGTAACTGGCCATATCGAAGGGAGACCGGTCATTATTCTCGTCGATAATGGGAGTACTCACAACATCATCCAACCACATGTTACTACAGGTTTCAAGCTACCCACCTAACCCACTTCTTTGTTTTCGGTAATGGTCGGTTTATTTCTTGTAAAGATTATTGTCCTAATGTCAAACTCCAATTTTAAAAAGCTAGCTTCTAAATTCCCTTCTTTGTTCTTCCCGTGGAAGGGGCAAATGTGATTTTGGGTGTTGCATGGCTTGGCACATTGGGTCGCCTAACATCAGACTTTTCCATTCTGGAACTATTCTTTTCCAAATATGGTCAATTATGCACACTTGAGGGCGAACCACTAGGTACACTTGTTACACCTAGTTCACTTTCCACTCTCTTGAAACATGATTCTATATCCTTTCTGCATAACATGCTATTCAATAGTCCTTCCCAACATCAAACTATGGACCGACCTTCAATATCCCATACAGATCCACAAATCACCAAATTGTTATGTGAATTCAAATGTTTGTTTGAACCACCTAAAGGCCTCCTCCCAACTGCCCTTATGTTCACCATATTCCCCTTATTCTAAGCATACCACCGGCCAATGTAAAACCTTATAGGTGCCCATAGTTTTAGAAATAAGTTTCAAGAGGGTGTGATTAGATCGAATCACAGCCCATTTTCCTCCTCGGTTCTTCTAGTCAAGAAGAAAGAGGGAACATGGAGATTTTATGTGGACTACCACGCACTCAAAACCATCACGGTTAACGATCGATTTCCAATTCCAACCATCAACGAGCTCATGGATGAATTACATGGTGTGACAATCTTTTCCAAGATTTATATGTGCTTGGGTTTCCATCAAATTTGGGTGGTAGAGAAAGACATCCACAAAACTGCATTCCGCACTACTGACGACCACTATGAGCTTTTGGTAATGTGGTTTGGCCTCACCAATGCACCATCCACCTTCCAATCTGCCATGAGTGACTTGTTCAAGTCAGTTCTTCATCATTTTTTTCTTGTATTTTTTATGACATCTGATTTATAGTGAAAGCCAAGAGTAACATTACTCTCATTTGAAGTACGTCTTTGACACCTTATTGCACAACAACTTCCATGCAAAACCATCAAGGTGTGTGTTTGTAATACAAGAAGTTTCATTCCAAGGTCGCATATTTCATTCAACGATGTCGCGTTGGAACCCAACAAGATTGATTCAATTCAACGGTGCCATAACCAATTTTTTTTACCAAACTTCGGGCTTTCTTAGGCCTTACCAAGTACTATTGTTGTTTTTCTACTCAACATACCAAAACCGTATCCTCTCTTAGTAACATCCTCAAACATACGACTTTTTCTTGAAATTCTAAGGCACAACAATCTTTTGTTCATATCAAGAATCATATGGAAAAGTTGAAAACCTTAGCCCTTCCAGACTTCACAAAGCTGTTTGAGGTCACAACTGATGCATCAGGCGTCCCCATTGGTGTGGTATTGTCATAAAACAATCGCCCTATCTCTATTTTTAGCAAGAAACTATGCTCGACCATGCAGGCTTAGTTGATGTATACCAAGGAGTTATATGCGATTACTGGAGCAGTAAAAAATGGCGTCAATACATGTTTGTTAGAAGATTTCATATATACATCAATCACCATAGCCTTTAGGTTATCTCAAACAATTTAAACCCCAGAGAAACAAAAATAGGTACCAAATTGCTAGGCTATGATTTCGAGTTGTTGTATAAAACAGGACGAGAAAACTTGGTGGTCGATGCCCTTAGTTGAGTTGATATTCCCACTATGTTTTCTTTCTATCATCCCATGGCCTCATGGTTAAATGAAATCAGGCATTATTTTGTTACTTTAGAAAATAGGCAGCAACTTGTTCTACAGATTACAAGGGATCCATCGACTTTTCCACATCATAGGTTTCAGGATGGTTTGGTGTATGTGCATGGAAAGGTTCTTGTCCCACCAATTAACACCTTACAAAGCACTATATTGGCAAAATTCTATTTTTCCTATCTAGGACAATATGGTATATTGAATAATTTTAATTCAAAGATACAGAAGGTTCATGGCTTTTAATAGCCAAATACAACATATGGAAAAACATAAATTAAGGATCTAAACATGGTATACAATAATTGAATATTGACTAAAGAATATTACTAAGATTAAAATGAATTCAAAATTTAAACGGTGGATCAATTGTTTGAATGATTTGTAATACGCCCCCGCAAGATGGAGGATTTTTCGGACACTCCAATCTTGGAACGTAGACGAAGGAAGGTGAGACGACTTAGCGGTTTGGTGAGAGCATCTGCAAGCTGGTCTGTGGAGTTGATATGAAGAACCTAAAGGGATCCATTTGTAACCTTTTCCCTCACAAAATGATACTCCAAGGCAACATGTTTCATACGTGAGTGATAAACGGGATTTGCACACAAGTAAGTTGCACCTGTATTGTCACAGTAAAGTGTTGAATGTTTGGTTATGTTGGTACCAAGTTCTCTAAGAAGATTTTGAACCCAGAGACTTCAGCAGCAGCATTAGCAAGCGCTTTATACTCGGCCTCAGTTGAGGAACGTGAAATAGTCTTTTGCTTTGTAGAACGCCAAGAGATAATGTTGCTGCCAAGGTATAGCAGGTATGCCGTAGTAGACCGCCCGGATGTAGAGACTCCTCCCCAATCGGAGTTAGAAAATGCCTTAAGATCAAGGCCAGTGTTTTTTGTAGGAAAAGACCATGGTGAATGGAACCTTTTAAATATCGAAGTAATCTTTTCAAAGCTTGTCAATGTGTTTGAGAGGGGGAGTGCATAAATTGGGATAATTTGTTGGAGCATATATAGTCATATATAGTGTGCCCGTCGCTTGTCGAATAGTCTAGGCTTAATGTTATACACCTGATATGTTGTAAACACATGAAACTGGGTCATTCGCAGGAGCATATGCTAATGAGACTCAGTCGTACGACTGAGCCATGCTAATGGACCAGCCGTGCGACTGAGAGATGCGATTAGGACATTCGTAAGACTGAACCATAAGTATGGTCCAGTTGTACGATTGAACCATACGCATGGTCCAATCGCACGAATGGGCCCAGTCACATTTAATATGGGCCGAGGCCTATATATACCAGTTTCAATGTGTAGAGAGATTAAGGATTGAGAGGAAGTCTGCCCGGAGCCTAGGGCTGCCGGATGAGAGGGGAGATCATGCTCGATCTTCCCCTTGCCAAGAGTCTTGATTCTTATGTTGTAACGAGCTTGTAATCGTTAGGTTTTTATCAATGAAACCAATATTTGATAGTTCGTGTTATGGATTTGACTTTTGGTTTTGGTTGTTCATCCTTCCGTAAAGAACATGCTCAGATGTTTATCGATCCAATCAACTTCACAATTGGTATCAGAGCCGGTTACTGCTGGAATGATCTAATAATCATTCTAGCAACCCGAGCTCTTGATTTCTGGATCGAATTTTAGATCTTGACGTTAAACCCACTTCGTGTTCTTCGTGTTTTGCTCAGATCTTGTTACGTGTGTTGCTTCTATGTTGAAATCGAATTCGAAACCACGTTCCTATCACCCTTTCGAATCTGATGATGTCTACTTTGTTTCGGTTCATGTTGAATTCGTCAGATTAGGGTTTTGGGCAGCCCTGGCAGCTGCAGATCTGAAAATCTGCGTGCAGACCCGTTCATGTGACTGGGCCATGTGAATGGACCATTCGTACGACTGGACCATGCGAATGAGCCATTCGTACGACTGGACCAGTCGTATGTTCAGTCGTGCGACTGGACTAGTCGTATGTTCAATCACACAAATGAGCCATCCGCATTGACTCATCCGCATTTGTTCCAGACCAAAAAAAAAAGAGTCTAGAACAGCTTCTTTCACAGATTTGAAGATGAGCAAAGCATATTCACCCAGAGGTTGTTTGTCAAATAAGTTCGATGTGTACCCCATTATTCCTTGGATTTCTAGAATAGGTGAATGTAATTGGAACACGAAAGAGAGAAGAGAAGATGTCAGCAGTTGGTGCTGATTTTGTGGGGTAGTCAAGAGCATCTGACTACTTATGGGCCAATCAAGTTATATTTATCCGCACAGAAAGGATTCTGCTTCTTAGGGGGAATCCTTGTATATAGAAAGTGAAGGCGCAATCAGAAAGTGATGATGTGAATCGGTTTTCGATGATGAATCTTCGTACATGCTGATTTGGTTGATATTGTTAGCTGTGGAATGGAACGTTCAACCTTTTGCCCAATTCACCGTGTGAAGACGCAAGGCGATCAAAATGTCTATATATTGGGATATGCTGAATGTGAGGGGGAATTTCTGCAGGTGGTGATTTTAATCAGGATAGCCTGTGTGAAGATTGAAGCAATGGAAAACTGTTCGTATCATTATCTGGAAAAATCAGTCATTTGGGGAATCTTGCTGCTATGATAGTGTTCTACAAAGTAAACGAAATCTATTGTGCCTAAATCATTTTCAGGGATATGGTAGTAACCTGACGGATCATCAACATTGGCTAATATGGTTTCGTTTGATTCTATTGGCAACCAGAGCAAAGATTGACTGAAGATTGTAAGAGGTGTTATCTACTATTCGCAAGCAACGTACAAGGGGTAATTTGTTGGAGCATATATAGTCATATATAGCGTGTCCGTCGCTTGTCGAATAGTCTAGGCTTAATGTTATACACCTGATATGTTGTAACCACATGAAACTGGGTCATTCGCAGGAGCATATGCGAATGAGACTCAGTCGTACGACTGAGCCATGCTAATGGACCAGCCGTGCGACTGAGAGATGTGATTGGGACATTCGTAAGACTGAACCATAAGTATGGTCCAGTCGTACGATTGAACCATACGCATGGTCCAATCGCACGAATGGGCCCAGTCACATCTAATATGGGCCGAGGCCTATATATACCAGTTTCAATGTGTAGAGAGATTAAGGATTGAGAGGAAGTCTGCCCGGAGCCTAGGGCTGCCGGATGAGAGGGGAGATCATGCTCGATCTTCCCCTTGCCAAGAGTCTTGATTCTTATGTTGTAACGAGCTTGTAATCGTGGTTTTTATCAATGAAACCAATATTTGATAGTTCGTGTTATTGATTTGACTTTTGGTTTTGGTTGTTCATCCTTCCGTCAAGAACATGCTCGGATGTTTATCGATCCAACCGACTTCACAGTTAACAGCAAATGAAATGTCCAGTCTAGTAAAGGAAAGATATTGGAGAGATCCCACAAGTTTTCGGTAAGGCATCGAATCGACCGAGGGAGTGCTATCATCCGGTTGGAGAACAACTGATGTGTTGAGGGGTGTAGCAATTTCTTTTGCACCATCCATATGGAATTGTAGAAGAAGATCTTGAATATGACGGTGTTGAGACAAAAAAAGACCCGAGGTGGTGGGAATAACCTCAATTCCTAGAAAGTGATGGAGAGGACCAAGGTCCTTTAGAGAGAATCTTTTAGCAAGAGTTTGGACAAAATGAGTTAGGAAAAAGGAGTCATTACCTGTGAGAACAATATTATCAACATAAACCATGAAAAAGCAAGTGACAGCTTTGTGATTATAGATAAAAAGAGACGCATCAGCAAGTGATTTGGTGAAACCAAAGTTAAGGAGAAATGTAGTAAGTTCAATGTACCATGCTCTAGGAGCTTGCTTGAGACCATAGAGGGACTTTTTGAGCCTAGATACGTGAGTTGGGTATTGTGGATGAGTGTAACCCAGGGGTTAGGTCATGAAAACCTCTTCATGTAACGTGCCTTGTAGAAAGGCATTATTGATATCAAGTTGACGAAGGGGCCAATTGTTGGAAAGTGCTATGGATAGAATTATGTGAATGGTCACCGGTTTAGTGACGGGACTAAAGGTGTCAAAATAGTCTTTGCCATGTTGTTGGAGAAAACCTTTGGCTACTAATCGAGCTTTGTACTTGTCAACTGAGCCATCTGGGTTACGTTTGATGCGAAAGACCCATTTGCAACCAATTGGTTGATGAGTAGAGCACGAAACAAGATCCCAAGTGCAATTTTGGAGCAAAGCATTAAACTCACAATCCATCACTTAGCGCCATTGTGGGTCTTTAATAGCTTGAGTATGTGTGGTTAACTCCAAGGTTATGGGAATAAGGTGAAGAGTAATGGAGTTGATAAATTGGGAGCTGAAGTATTTGGAATTTTGTTTGCGGTTTCGAGGTGGCAAAGGAATAGAAGTGTGAGGGAGGGCTGTAGGTGAGTGGGAAGTGGGTGATGAAGATGAGGGGGGTGTGGATGAGGAGGTGGAAGGAGATGTAGGGTTGGGTGATGAGGTCGAGGAGGGTGTGGATGAGATGTATGGTGAAAGGGAGGTGGTTGAAAAGGTATTAGGTGTAGTTGAGGAGCTGTCAGGTGAAGATGGGGGAATAAAAGTAGGGAAGAATGGTGTAGTGGTATTGGATGGGGGCATAGATGGATAAATAAGAGATGGTGTAGACAAATCAAGGTCAACAGAGGAGTGCACAGGTGAGGTTGTTGGTTGAGGCAAGGTAAAGAACATAATGACACTAGGAAGTTGGGTGGTGGATGAAGAAGGGTTTTTGGAAGGGAAGTGATGGGGAATGAACTCAACATGTCGAGAATGATTATGACGTTAGGTCTTAGAGTCATAACATTTGTAAGCCGACTTTGAGTTTGAGTAACCAACAAAAATGCATGGTGAGGACCTTGGTTGGAGTTTGGACGTGGTATAAGGGCGTAGCCATGGATAACACAAACACCCAAAAGGTTGAAGCTTGGAGTATTTTGGAGGTTGATGGAATAAACGTTGGAAAGGGCTTAAGTTGTAAAGAATGGGAGTTGGTAGGCGGTTGATTAAGTAGACGGCAGTCTGAAAAGCATGGGACCAAAAGGTTAAAGGAAGGCCGGCATAGTGTAAGAGAGCAAGCCCTGTTTCAATGATGTGTCGATGACGGCGTTCGGCTATACCATTTTGTTCTGGTGTGTGAGGAGGGGTGGTGTAGTGAGAGATGCCATGAGTTTTAAGAAATGGGATTAGACCTTGGTACTCGCCACCATTATCAGTGAAGATTGAGACAAGTGGAGTGTTAAAGAATTTTTCAACCAAAGCTTTAAATTGGGGAAATAATTAAGCAACATTAGACTTCCGTTGCATTGGGTATAGCCAAATATACTTCGAGTAGTAATCAACAAAGATAACATAATATGAAAAGTTATCAATCGAAGTTTGAACCGGTCCCCATACATCAGAGTAGACAAGTTGTAGTGGTTTATTAGCACTAAAGGAATTTTGGCCAAATGGTAATTTATGACGTTTATTAATAGAACAAGACTCACAATGATCATGAAAACTTGACATATTTTTAGAATGAAAACCTAAACATTTGATAATAGACCTTAAAACTTTAAGAGACGGGTGGCCAAATTTGTGATGCCAATCAAGAAAGGATAATGTGGTGGTGGAGTTGACTTGGAGCTTACTTTGTAGATGGGATTCTAATGTGGCATGATAAACATCATCAGTGTTCTCCCCCGCATGAGACGCACTCCCGTTCGAAGATCCTTAACAAAAAAAAGAAGGAAAAAATTCAACAAAAACATGGTTAGTGCGACATAATTTTGCAACCGAGATAAGGTTTCGTTGTAAACGTGGCACACATAAAACATTTGGCAAATATAAAGTTTTGGAACTAGTTGCAATATGTTTTTGACCGATATGAGAAATGTGAAGACTCTTACCATCACCAAGTACAAGCTCGTCTGGCTCACCATACTCGGAGAGATTGTGAAGGTTTGCACGATTAGAGGTAACATGGTTTGATGCTCCACTGTCGAATAACCAAGGTGCAGCGGGGTTGGTAGGAGCTGTAGTGGTAACATTGGCCACTGGTGTAGGCGAGTGTGCAGCCATAGTATTGATGTTGTTATCTTTTCAAAACTTGGCTAACTTTCTGCAATTTTGTGTGTTATGCCCCGGAATACTGTAGAATTGACAAAAGCAAGCAATACGATTTGAACGATTGCCATTAGATTGTTGTAAGTTCCATGTAGTACGGTTAGGACGTTGTTGATTGGTGGATGTGAAGCGGCCCGATCGAGGGCTATTAGCGAAATCATTGCTGGATCATAAGGATTGTCGATAAGTTTGCCCTTGCCGGTTGGTATAATTCACTGTAGCAACGCCTGATGTAGCAATAGGAGTAGCCTCCTTGAGGGACCTTTCAAAATCAAGAAGCTTGTCAAATAATTCTAGAAAAGATATTGAAGTTTCACGAACCTTTAGTGCAGCGGCAGTGGTCTTATATTCATCAGCAAGTTGAGAAATAATATGAACCAGGAGATCCTCTTCAGCAACCGACTTTGAGCGAGGGTAAGATCATCGGCAATAGCTCTCATGTCATGTAAGAAATCCGTAATAGAACGATTACCTTTCGGATTTTGGACAAGTCTGGATTTGAGAGATATTATACGTGACCGGGAGACGCTTGCATAGCTCGCATCGAGTCGTTCTCAGGCTTCTCGAGCTGTATTTGCAGAGGAAACAATCGCTTGAAGGGCATCAGAACAACTCCCTAGTAATGCACTGATAAGAATTTGGTCTTGCCTGAACCAAAGAAGGTATTCTAGATTAGGTGTGGTTGTTGCGTCTTTGTGTCGGAGGTTGCAGAGAGCTGTCGAGGTAGCCAAACAAATCTAGTCCAATTAGGGTCGACTGGACCTGTTTTCTCCATACGGGAAAGTTGGTATCGATAAGTTTTATGGGAAAGTGGGTGGCAGCAGTAAGTTGAATGACTGTGGTAATGTTTGCCATGGGAGAAGATAAATAAAGAAAAAAGGTGAATAAAGGAAGAAGCAGGATCAAGACTCGTTTGAGAAGATGGGCTCTGATACCATAAGCACAATATGGTATATTGAATAATTGTAATTCAAAGATACAGAAGGTTCATGGCTTTTAATAGCCAAATACAACATATGAAAAACGTAAATTAAAGATCTAAACATGGTATACAATAATTGAATATTGACTAAAGAATATTACTAAAATTAAAATGAATTCAAATTTTAATCGGTGGATCAATTGTTTGAATGATCCGTAATATGATGGTACTGCGAATAGGTGTTGGTGCCTATGTTAAGAAGTGTGAAGTTTTTCAAGCTATCAAGCCACCTAATCACAAACCTTATGATTTTCTCTAACCACTTCCCACACGTGAAGACCCATGGCTTGATAATTCTATGGATTTTGTCACAAATCTACCACCTTCATGAGGTAAAACGGTAATAAGGGTAGTAGTTGATCATCTTTCCAAGTTTGCAAATTTTATATCGTTACTCACTCATTACACGGCAGCCATTTTAGCGACCATCTTTCTCCATGAAATTTAACGTTTACATGGTCTTCCTGGAACCATAGTTTTTGACTGTGACAAAATTTTCATTAGCCAATTTTTGAAATAACTATTCAAGCAAATGATCACTTTATTGCTACATCTGAATGCTTACCACCCATAAACAGATGGTCAAATAGAGGTCGTCAATAGATACTTGGAATCTTATCTTCAGGCGTATGTTTTTTATGAACTAGCGAAGTGGTAAATGTATTTATACATGGTCGTGTTCTCTTATAGTACTAGCTGTCACTCCTCAATCAAAATGATGCCTTTTAAATGATGTATGATCGGGTTGCAACTTCCATACACAATGACCTTTCTGGTAACAGTAATAATGCTTCAGTTGATTCTACATTGTTGGCATATCAATAACTATGACAACGACTTAAGCAATCATTGGAACAGTCCAAGGAGCGAATGATAAAACAAGCAAATAAGAAACGATTTGATAAGGAGCTTCAAGTGGGGAATTCGTTTATCTTCATATTCAGGACTATCGCTAAAATCCGGTAGCTGAAAGGAAGAATCATAAGCTGTCATGAAGATTTTTTGGGCCTTACAAAATCGTTGAACGAGTTGGAAAGGTGGCATACACGTTGGAACTTCCCATGGGATCCAAAATCCATCCAGCCTTTCATGTTTCCTTGTTAAAAATGTCATGGTGCTGCGAATTTAACTAGTGGAGATCTCACTAAGTTCACTTAGTCGGACTAGCTCGATTACTTATCGGAATCCATTCTTGATTCAAGAATTAACGAAGCGAGTGAGGAAGAAGTATTGGTTAAGTGGGAAAATCTTCCTATCGAAGAAGAGGGAATACTTCCACTCCGGCAACAATTCCCTTGTTTTACTAACATTGAGGACAATGTTGATTCTTAGGAAGGGGTATTGTTGCAGCCCAACTCGAAGCCCAGACCTCTGCTGATGTTCGGTCCATTGCAAATGTGCCTCAGGTCAAGCCCACGCGAGAGAGTAAGCTACCAATAAGGTTGATAGACTAAGTCAGCTTGGATCCGATCTTTTTAAGTAAGCTACGTTGCATGTTCCACACATGATTCCATGATTCCATGTTGCATGACAATTTCTCCATTATTCCATATATGTTAGTTTATTTGTTACCTGCATTTTTTCATTTTTTTAATGTATTTAGTCTTTGTCGTTGGAAATAAATTAAACAGATCAGAAAATTTGCTGCAAAGCTTGTCTATACTTTCTTCCTCATATTCTTGGAGTCTCACCCGCTCTAAGGGTGCATCAGTTTAGGATAGTGGTGGTGATGAAAGAGGTTGTACAGGTGGTAGTTTTGGTGCTGGCGATGGTTTGGTGGGCGGTGGTGATGGTGATTTATGGTGGAGAAGATGAGGGTGATAGTTGATGGCTGGAAAACCGGTAGGCGAAGGTGATGGTGTTCTATAATGAGGTTGTGTGTGTGTGTGTATATACGGTGGTAGCTGACGGTGGTCACGGATGGTCATGCTCATGGTTGGGCGATTGGCAGGTGGTGATGGTGGTTGGTCGATGGTAATGGCGATGGAATAGTGGTGTTATGAACAATAATAATAATAATATATCAATGGTAAAATGATCATTTTTTAAAATTCAACAACAAAAACTAACAACCATTCATTATAGGTACCAATTATGTTACATTTTAGCAAACAGTTGGGACCAATGATATAATTTTTTAAACTTAGGATTAATACTGTAATATGGACATACGGTCCAGACTAGTTGTGTAATTAACTCTAAATTAAAATGAAATGAGATTGTCCTTACTTAACCTCAAAAACTAACAAGAGATAACATCAAAGACCGATCTTGCAACAAGGTACCAAAACTTTTGACCACGTTTGCAATTTAAAAAACCCGGAGACCAAAGATGCAATCCTAGCGAACCCCGGACTAAGTTTGCAATTTTCTCTCTCTTTAACAATCTGAGCGCCAAATCTGCGAAAACATTCCGTTGAGAACTTAAGATGCTGAATTGACTGACCTCAGTGACTCCACCTTCTCTCACACTCCCAAATTCATACATTCTCCGCCATGAGAACTCGCTTTCTCACCGACTTTTCGAATTCCTCTGCCACATCTCATACCATAGATTTCCTCCGATTTCCCCCTCCGGTATTCTCCTCATCCGATCTCTTCAACTTTGATCACCTCTCGGTCTTCGATCAACTCGATTCCATTAAATACTCTCCTGAAATCGAGAGGTTTCGCGTGACTGAATCTCTCAGTAAGTTCTTGTCCGACGTTCTTCCTCAAGCTATCAGCTCCGAGATCGATCAGCAAATTGAGAGGGAAGGAGTATCAGAGGTAATGAACAATTTGATTCTGATGATTTTGATTTGCGTCTATTAGTACGTGAAATAGTCAGTGAAACATGCGTGGTTTTGATTGAAAATGTTTTTTGAATTGTGTAATCCACTAACGCTGAATGTTGACGTTAAATTAGTTGTTACAACGATCGTTTGCTATGATATCTGGTCTAATTGCGTCGAGAGTTCTGAATTCAGTTATTACGAAGGTGATTTGCTATGGATTCTCGTACACCGCAATAGGATTCAGAATTCTAAATTTTGATCCACTAGTGCAACATAATTAGTCTCATATTCAGAAGTTTTAAGACAATTTTGGAATAGGAAAATTGAATAGAAATATCAACTTATTTTGTGATACGACCTGGAGCATAGATTCTGTAATCTGCAGTCGTAATTCAACACATTATTATTTAAAGCCTGGATTCATTTTCAACCATTGAAAAAGTTATGCTTCATTGTGCTTGAGTTCTATAAATTTTTTCAAAATGCCTCCATTGCTGTTCTAGTGTAAATATCTAGATATGTTTAATGTGACGGGAAGGACAAGGATAATTAGCAACATATGTGCTAGAAAGATGGAGAATCTAGATTCGACTATAGCTTTGATAGATTCCTCAACTCATCATCCATTTCAATTCATGGTATATGCTCATGCAGGAGAAAATCAAAGAAGATGGTACTACTGACATCAGTTTTACACTGGTTAAATTCGAAACTCCAGAGCTTTGTAAATCCTTGGTAACCCACTTTTCACTAATCACAATTAATTTTATGCCAACTACTTATTGGGTAGAATTAGTCATGTACATGTAGCGATACATCTTACTATCAGCTTTTGTCTGTCACCTGCAGGAAGATTCTCGCTTTTTGCATGAAGAGAAGATACAAATTTTCTTTGAACTTGCAGACACAGAATTTCCAACTGTATGAAGTTCACTTAAACTTTTTTTTATCTGCTTTTGGTGTTATAACGAGTCCATAAAATCGCTGTTTGATTCAGTTTCTGCACAGTTAATTATTAATATTCTGTTGCAAAATTAGATGCCCATTGAACTTCAGTCGTCATCACAAGTGAAGTGTTAATTTTCTTGTGCTGAAACTTAAAGCTACTTCCGTTCTGAAAATGTTTTGCAGGATCTGCTGGATTTTTCACTTGAGCTGCAGCAACATGTGGACATTCATAAATCAATTTGCTATGTAGAAGATATACGTCTAGAAATCCAGGAAGAGCATAATTCTGATTTATTGAAGGATGGCAGTTTGGTTAAGGGCCAACATCTTCTGTTCTTAGATCATTTCCTCTTTTGGAAGTGGATGAGATTAGTCTGGGAACTAACGCCTATATATTTGAGAACAAGCATACGAGATTTGAAAACATTAAATTCCAACAATGGAAGCATACAGATGAACTGACATGTGATTCGAAGGAGCTTTTGCGGTCCGTGGATTGTGACATATGGGAAAATCTTTTAAACCACTCTTCTCTCAAATGTCATAAGTTTGACGTACCACATGTGAATATTTCTCCAGAGTACATAATAAATGCCATAGAACACCAATTAACCCCACTTGCACTTGAGCAACTCCAATTCTTTGACATGAACACCTCACATTTTCCTCAAATGTTCTTTGACACTGAAATTATAAGTGAAGTAGAACATTTAGAACAGATGTTTGGCGACACAACCGTAAGCACTTTCAGTGATTTAGTTGTCACACATGAACTTGTTCTGACAGACAACTCTTTTAAATCACTGCCTGTTCCTATTATTTCTGATCGTGAGAGGATACTATCTGTACGAACGATTGTTGAGGCTATATTTGTAAAACTGAAGCTGCAGCCTTCCTCTACTTCAGATGACATATACTTGGACTGGCATTTACTAGAAAAAGATATTTGCAGTCATAGTAAACAAACGTCCTTGAATCTGTTTAAGGATATAGATACTTACTGTAATAATGCAGACCTCAAATCATGTGATGGTGTAAAGCTGGTTTTGGAGTTTGTTTTATCTGATGCATGCTCAACTCAGCAAGACACAAAAGAAAACACTGAGGTACTGCACATAGAAATGTATGGAAATTTGATGGAACATGTGTGTAATGATGCAATTGATTCAAGTGAAATATGCAAGAAGACGGCAAGTAGAGAATCTTTAGTTGGAACTAAGGTTAACAAGGCTCATGAGCTTGCTGAATCTATGTCACGGTTCGATGATCTTGACTTTTTCTTAAACCCTTTAGAGGCTACTCATGTGAAAAGGCAAAAATCTATACTTAAAATGGATTGTGCCCTTTCAGTGGGTTCAGCAAACAATCCATTTGAGATGCATGATACCAGCAGAAAACAGCAGCACGGCTTGGAGAATGAGATTCAATCAGTTAAGGCTTTTCTTTTCATTAAGGTTGATTTTTTATTTGTTATAGCATCCTTTGCTATATTAAACAATAGGTGAAAGTCTTAAAATTACTTTCAAATGGATTTAAGCCATGTTTAGTGTCCATATAGATGATTATTAATCTTCCTTATTTGAATGTATACCTTTAATTTGGTTAGAGAGGAGATATTCATACTTCTTCAATACCAAATGTCAGCAGCAAGAACTTAAAAGAACCATTACATTCTACACATGTTGGGAGAAAGAATACCATGAAATCTTTGGAAGCAACATACGAAGCACCACAACTGCCCTTAGCTATGGAGTCAAAGGTCAACACAAACACACCCTCTTTACCTGATGTCATTATAATTGTGAATACTCAAAATTGTGAAACAGAAATGATAATTTCTAGAAGAAGCACATATCAAAAAATTATTGCGATGGAAAAAGAAGGTGTACAAGTTGTTGAGAGGGATCTAAATCTGCCAGTTGACATTATAATTAGTGCTGCAGTTTGTTTAGTGTTGTATGACACCAAGAACATTAGAAATAAGACAAATTCTTCAGATGCTGCTTCTTCATTACCTTCATGTATCGAAAATATTGCAGCAAATGTTTTAACATCACTTAGTTTTGCTCTCAGTAGCTGTATTATGGTAAGCTTCATTCTATGTTTAAATGTGTATTATGTTATTATTTAACCATCTGTTTTTGTAATCTCTTTTTTCATTTCTGTAGATATTTGAAGGAGAAATAGGATTCCTTAGTTGCATAATGGAATTATCAGATGAACTATATGCTGCAGCAGCAAGCTTAGGAATTGACTTGCAGCTTTTTTATTCATATTCATGTGAGACAACTGATGAGATAATATTGGACTGCATCACACATGCTGCAAAGAAAACAAGAGACCTATATCCTAAGATGCCTGAATCAGAATCCCTAGCTGAATCATTTCTATCCAAATTTACTTCACTTAATCCACTTTCAGCTCATGCAGTGTTAAATTCAGTTGGAACACTCATAGAGTTTTTTGAAATGTCTCACCAGCAAAGAGTTTGTGCTCTGCAAAAGTATCTTGTACCTCATGGAAGCATCACACTATTCAGTGCTTTGTGCAGATACGGAGAGAGAGAAGATTCTAGGTCAGGAATGACAGATTGCTGTTCTTCAGTATCTTCTGGTCATGACTCTGGCTATTGTTGTCCTAAGATTGACACTGAGCCAAAGAAAAGAAAGTACATCATGAGTCCGGAGACAAAAGACATATCTCTTGATTATTCGTTTCAATTTGAGAAAAATAACGATGTCCTGTGGGATCCTCCAAAATCTGTTAATAGACACAAGTTTTGCGATTTGGAAACTGGAGAGCTATCTGATGGTATGGAAAAATCTAATGTTGAGATATACTTTGGTAAGGATAAAAAACCTGATGCCCATATGATGCTGAATCATCCTAGTTTGACAGAGGCATCATTTGGTCAAAGCAAGAAAGAGTATATGCCCATTACGGACAAGTTAGGGAACCACATTAAAAAAGGGGAACTTATTGACATTGATGATGATGCTATAGCAGGTGGGGGCTTTTCTTTTCTGCACCCAGAAAAACTATCATCTGAGTGGTTCAGTCTTCCGCGTTTTTCAACAGCTGCTGAGATTAACTCAGATTTAGATTCATGTTTTCCTACCAAAGATAATGGAGAAACCTCAAGTGAAGGATTTATACAGTATTCACAAGCAGGTTTAATGACTGATAACACACCTTTCAGAGAAAAGGATCCATGTTATGGTAGGACACCACTATCAAAAGCCATACTATCTGATCAACTACAGAGAGGCTCCCCTTGGACGATAGATTTTCTCAACAGAATTAAGGAAAAGAGCAGGATGCGTCAGCAATCTCTGCCAAACATATCATCTGCCCCTAGCTTTGGCTCCTCAGGAAATTCATCAAAGTTTAGGAAGAGAAAAAGCCCATCCATACTCGACTTCTACAGGTACACGGGTAGCAGTACAGTGAAAAGTATGGAACACACAGGGCCAAAAGGTTCTATACAACTACCAAATTCATCAAAATCTGTAAAGACAGCACCTTCCTCATCACAAACATGGACTCCAACTGACAAGAGGGCAAAAAGGGTTTGTAATCTGACGTGTTATTTGCAGTTGCTGGGAGAGGCAGGTTGGGTAATGGTTGAAAATTCGGTTGATCTTAAATACTTTTTGTGCAATATTATTTTTTTAATGATCAAGTATGTACTATTATTCCATAGCAATCTACTTTTTGATAAATTTAGTGGGGTTGTTTTGAAAATATACCTTGGATGGCTTTAGCTGCTTTCTTTTAAGCTAATCATTTAATTTTACATGTCTAATCGGTTAAAGATGAAAAATAACTCAAATTAACTATTTATAAGTAAATGAGTTGAAATTATGACCTCTACTTTTAATGTATAATGTTTGGGGGTAGGTTTCTGTCTGTGTGTCTGTTTGAATACCTAACTTTGAATTATTTTATTTTGAGACAGAAGCTAACTTTTGCCACCAACGGAAGCAAGGGCCAAAGCAAGTTGATCTGGAGTGATGAGGCTCATCAAACTCTGAATGGAAGATTGTAATGCTACATAACTGAGAATGGAAGACAGGTAAACCTGCTTTGATACTGGTTACCATCTGAATATGTTGATTATATTTACAAGTTTTCAGCTGTATGATGTCAAGAGGTAGTCTTGGGAGCTCACTAGTTTTCTACTTGGTAATAAATAGAAATATGGGTATATATAATCTGTTCCATGAGATGACATGTTTGAACAGATTAATTTGAAAATGGCATGTGCTTATTTTTAGGATATATGGTTTATAATTAATTTGGTCATCTCTACTCAAGCACCACCTTTGTATGGCTAATTTTAATTATAATGAAAAAGAACACATGCACCACAACACATGCACTTCATTTTTGGTAATTTTGGGATTTTTTAGTAAGTGCTTGGGTCCTGTTGGGTTAAATATTATTTAGAAAGTGTCCAAATTGATGAATCTTAAATTAAGAAATAAAACCAGACGGGATAGAGACGGGTAGCCATTTAAGAAGAGAGACGGTCATACCAGCATAAGAAAAAAGCTTGCCATGCTAAACCACTTCAAATTTGTGTTTCACTGGAATTTATAATTGTTCTGGAATTGAAATGGGCATTCCAAACAATATATGATTCGGGTTTCTTGGTAGACGATCGTAGTTTAGTACGGATACCATTATATAAACAAACTGTGAGTTGGGTTTTCTGGGTTTCAAAAAAGTTTGATTCCTTCCTCACTTTATTAGTAGATTTTCATCTTCCCAAGTTCTTGATCGTGATCTGAACAACTGTTTTTTTGGGAGTTCCATGATTCAAGTTAGTTTAATTTCATTTTATGTTTTGGAGGATAATTGCAAAGTGTCAAATTTGAGTTTTATCATGTGCTTTGATTCCCTTTTAGTTTTTATGGATTTGCATTCTCATGGTGGATAATTGTAATTGTATTAGAATTTTAACATATTATGTTTCAATTTCGTTATCGTTTTGCTTGATTAAGTTACTGTGTGCAAACTGCGTACCGGCCTTGATGAATTGCTACAGTTGTTTGCATATTTGGAATTTGGAAAGCAAATACATGTCTTATACTTGGATGTGGGTTTAATCAGTACATAATGAAAGCATCATTGATATATATATAAGTTGGATGTGGGTCTCCAAGTAATAGGATCGTTAGAAACACTTATTATGGGTTATGGACGGAGGAGAAATATTAGCCCCACGTGATGAATCAGGTCTAGCTAGCGGCGGAACCAGAATTTTTTTTATGGGGTCACTATTTTTGGTGATTTGATTTATAGTAAAATAACATATAAAATTTTGGGTTGTCGGTTCGACTTGAAACACTATTTCTTCAACATAATATTTTTAGAGTAAATTACAATTTATGTGATTTATTAATGCACGAATTACATTGTATGTCATTTAGTTTTAATAGTTACATCAAATTTCTTTTTTTAAATATATTTGCTTACCTATTGTTTTTTACATTAACTTTAATTTTGATATACAATTAATTCAGTTAAGTATCTTTCACATGAGATGCATTTTTATTAAACAAATGAATAAATAATAATAAATTTATATGAAAAATACAATTAAAAGACACCAAACTGTTGGATAAGTCGGTGAACCAACATTCTTTTTACGCTCAACACCATTAAATCCAACATTCCCCTGTTTTTGATACTCCAATACTAGTCTTTTTCACTATCACCTACAACATCTTACACAACATTAAAGTCCTTTGAATTCAAATAAAAAACAACGCTATGATTCAAATCCTTAATTCACTTTTTGTAATTCGTTGCTCTTTGAATTTTCAGCTTATGTCGTTGTGCGATTAACGAGCAAGTCACAGTTCGTTTTTGGTTTTTATTTTACTGGATAAATATAACCTAATCACCTGCTAGTAAGTAAAGGGCGGAACTTTGCATTATCATCCAAACATCTTTGTCACTTTATAGTATTGTGCTCTTGTGTGACAACCCTAGACTAAGAAATTTCATACACTAAGTCCATTCAAATATTTTGAGCCACACCTAGGTTAATATATATATTTTTATATATACATGAACGTATGCATGCTTTCATTTTGTTTACATAAGTATATTATTCACTTATATTTATACATGTATACGTATGCATGGTTGCATGCATGTATAATTTACGTGTGCATGTATTCAAAAGTATAATTCTTTGATATAAAACCATATATTATCAAGATACATCAACCAAACAACATCAAACAAACCAAAACACAACCCAACCAAACACCATAAACACAAGTTAACACCAAGAGAACTTGACATCAAAACAAATCTAAACCAATTCCTTACACCTAAACCTTAAACCAAAATACTATTTAAGATTAAGAACCGGTCACCGATTACACAAACTAAACTATTAAATAATCTTGTAATGATTGTGTGGTGACTCACACATCTCTTCATTCGACACCTAGCCATAAGACACACTCACCATGCTAAAACTTTGCCACCTTTCTAGCCTAGAACTCTAGTGCAATGATGGAGATCTCTCCATTTAATCCAGCCGAGACCTCCATCGGATTTTGCATGAGCCAACAAACATTCTACAACCTCTCAAACACCACCATCGAACACCACAACCTCATCCATACTTCTCACCTCCCATCACCTTCATCCGGACACCTTGTAATCGCACCACTCTTGAACACCACCACCGCAAACTACTCCCTCAATCCTCTCGGTCACCACCTCTCCAATCGAATACCATCATCCCCACTCTCGGACATCATCATAGCAACCGCATATTATCACCATTTCCTACACACCTCTCGGTTACAAAGCAGCAACATCCAAGCCTTGTGAAAGCACCATCTCTCGAAAGATTATCAAGAACGCCAAAACCAGACAGATTCATAGACCATCCTCACCATCTTTCATTACTCTCTTCTGTCACAAATCAAGGTTTTAAGCTCTATAACTCTATTTTATTAAGGTTACAAAAGTAAAACATGTGTTAAATGAACACATGTGATTGATCCTTTTGGTTAAAACATTCAAGATTTTTATAAAAACATATAAAAATCAAACTTATTTTGCAGACAATAAGAAAGATTTAAAGAATCTGAAATAAGTAAAACAAACCTTAAAAATCAAATTTATAACAAGAAATTATCAACAAAAGGATTAGAAATATAGTTATAGTTTGTTAAATTCGGTTCTGCATATTAACAACTATGATTGTGGGAACAAACATTGATGGTATGTTGAGAATATTGGGAAATATAATTCTGTAAATTTTGGTGTTATTCTCATAAGTAAATTAATTTATATAAATTATTTAAGTATTTAAAAGGAAAAATTATATCGGAAGAACCGACCCTAGTAAATGTATGGAAAAATTATATATCGATCATTAAAAATCATAGAATCCACTGGAAAAATCTCGTGACCTAACTCAAAGTATTATCTGAAATATGAATTTTTACATGTTCTGCAGTAGAAAAATCAAAATAAATACTTAAATAGCATAATAAAATCTGAGAAAATCATGAATAAATTGATAAATCCAAACCTGCAGAATGTATAAATTTAATAATTTTTGGAGCTATATAGTTATTTTTGTGAAGGATTAGGGATTATTATAAAAATTACAGAAACTAATCTGTTATGTGTTAGACTTTGATAAATTTATAAGAAGTTCTAATTCCTATAATTAACCTTCTTTAAAATTTTGGGAATTTATGGACTACAGAAACTATTTTTGGCAATTTATGATGAATTTATAACAATTATAGAAAATAATCTGTAAATTTCTTGGAAACAAGAAATTAATGTGATATTCCAGATTAATAAACCTATTTGTTATAAAAATTTCAAAATTTATTAAGGTACTGAAAATTTTGAAGAAAATAGTTATGTTTTTCTAAACTATAAAATTCTTTTGTTTATAGGTTACCATTTGGAGTAAAGGTGAGTTTCATGACCCATTTTGTTTTTATTAAGTTTTGGGGAAAAAGCATACTAATTATGAATTGATGCATTATTACTGAAATTTATGTTACAACCATTAGTTCGGATGTGGAACCGTTAGATAACATTGGTAGCGCTACTTAGGAGATATCTCCTGCATTAACAGAATGAGTGTTATAATGCTATGTTATCTGATTTATGAGAATGTGATATGACAGATATGAATGATCTGATTGCTATGTAAGGTTTGGTTGTATATATATAATGCATCAATATTATCTGTTTAATAAACCTGTGAAGCTCACCAACTTTGTGTTGACTATTTTTGGTATGCTTTTTCAGGAATTCATCATGACTAACAACCTAACGTTCTCCTTTGATGTTTTTAATGGCTGGGGTGAAGTTGTAGGAAAAGTTTGTGTGAACCTAACTGTGAACCTGTATGACTTCAGTGTGTCGGTGGATGCTCACTTCCATCGTCTCTGAAGATGTAGCTGTTAAAACTTTATGATGTAATAGGATTATGTAATTTCAAATTTTGACTATCATGATTTTATGTAATCCTAACCTTAATATTATGTTATGAAATATGTATGATTATGTGTTGTCTGTTAATTAGTATTTGACAATGAGTTCTGAACAATCAAGTCACTCCCTAAGTATTTCACGCTTCCGCCAGGATGTGACAGGTTGGTATCAGAGCCATTGGTTATAGAGAATTAGGTACCATAAAATACCTAGACTATAACCATAAGCTCATATCTGTATAAATATGTGTTTATATGATTTTGCGTGTTATGATTCCATGTATATTTAAGCATGTTCCATGCAGAAAATTATAATATGTATAGAAATAGGTAACTAACTTGTGGGTTCAAACCATAAAAGGATTTGTTTTGCAGCCATGAGTACCAATAACAAATTTTGTGATACTGACTCATCCGAATACTTGGATTATAATGATCACAAAGGACTTACGCCTGAACCTAAACCTCAGCAAATTCTAGAAACTCTTCCAACCAAAGAAGAAGATAATCCTGAACCTAAATTTTATGTCCGTCGTGCACCTGTAATGGTAGGAGGATATACCATTAAAACTCCTAGGAAAAGGGTACGACCCGGAAACAAACCTAAAACCAAGCAATATGAAGGCAAGGAGATACAAGAAACTAACTCCCTCAGGAACGAAGGAAGTAAAGCTAAGAGACAAAGGGTGGATGAAGATCAAAACACAGTCACTCAACCAACCCTTAAACAGCTCAAGAAAATTCAACAAGAAATCAAGAATATTCAGAAAGATGTTAAGGAACTGAAAGCACCCAAGGAAACATCTTCTCAAGGATATGGAAATGGGTGCAGGAAATTAGAAGCTAACTTTTAATGTGAAATCTTTAAATAAGAACCTAAATGAAAAATATCTTTTGTGTTTGAGCTATTACTTGCTTATGTGTTAATTAGAATATTGTTAAGAATCTAAAATTCTTCTTAGTATTTACTATAATTAATTATAGAAAAGCATGCCGCCAAGAAAGGACACACAACCTGTAAGAAGAACGGCGCGAGTAGGACGACCTAGAACCAGACTTGGGGAAGAAACCCCTATAAACCCAAACACCAATGAAGATGAAAGGATCACGCGGATAGTAGCACAGCAATTAGAGGCTGCCATACCCACACTAGTAACTCAGCTTCAACAAAACCTAAATCTCGGAACAACAACACCAGGTAATGAGATACCCATGGATAATACCATGAGGGAACAACCAGAAGAGGAAGCTATAATAGGAAGAGGATGTTCCTACAAAGCTTTTATGTCCTGTAGACCTCGAGAATTTGATGGTAAAGGCGGAGCAGTACAGGCTTTACGCTGGTTAGATGAAATGGAGTCAACTTTGGAAATCAGCAAATGTGCCAATAACAACAGAACCTTGTTTGCTTTACACTCACTAAAAGGAGAAGCACAATCCTGGTGGAAGTTGGAAATGACCATCAAAGGTAGGCACGTTATGAATAAATTAAGTTGGGAAGAATTCAGGAATTTGATTATAGAGAAATACTGCCCTTATAATGAAATAGAAAAGTTAGAAACTGAGTTTCTAGCTTTAGAATGAAAGGTGCAGCATATCGGGAATATACTGACAGGTATAATGAACTCTCGAGGTTAGTACCACACCTAGTGACCCCAGAATCAAAAAGAATAGGAAGATATATTTGGGGACTAGTGCCACAAATAAGGGGATTAGTAAAATCAGCTAGGCCAAAACTTTTCAAGATACTGTAAGTTTATCAGGAAGTTTGACAGATGAGATGATAAGAAATGGATCATTAAATAACCCCAGATCCGGAGAAAAGAGAAAGTGGAATAATGATAACACAAGAGAAAGATTTAGGGGAACCCCTCAGAAACGAATAATTAGACAGCCCCCTCGGAATTACTTAGGAATGACACGGGAAAAGAAACCCCAGACAGAAAACCAGCCATGGTGCAGCACTTGCCAAAGATACCATCAAGGCAATTGTGCGATGGTAATCTGTTACAACTGCAAGAAAAAGGGGCATATATCCCGAGACTGCAAAAACCCTGCAAATCCAAAACCAGTCTGCTATCAATGTGGGAATGAAAATCATCGCCGAAACGAGTGTCCACAGCTGAAAGGAAAAACACCGGCTAATCAGAACAACCCTCGGGGAAGAGCGTTCATAATGCAGGCAGAAGAAGCGCAACATGAACCAGAAGTTGTCACGGGTACGTTCCCTGTAAACGATCAGTATGCTACTGTGTTATTTGATACTGGAGCAACCCTAGTTTTGTTTCAAATACATTTAGGCAACTACTTAACTTGACCACAGAAAAATTAGATCAAAAATATATGATAGAATTAGCGGATGGTAAGGTAATCGAAGCTTATGAAATCATTCCTAATTGCATAATGAATCTAGATGAAAACTATTTCAACATAGATTTGATTCCTATTGATTTAGGAGGATTTGACATTGTCGTAGGAATGGATTGGTTAAGTAAAAATCAAGCTGAAATAATATGTGGTAAGAAAATGATCAAAATTCCTTTGATTAAAGAGAATAGAATATTGTGTATATATGGTGAAAAACCTAGAGGTACCATAAAGATAATTTCTTGCAAGAATGTACAAAAATGTCTAAGGAATAAATGTTTGGCTTATCTGACTCACATTGTTGATACTAAGATGGACAAAGCAAACCTGAAAGACGTTTCAGTTGTCAATGAATATTCAGATGTATTCCCTGATGAATTACCTGGATTACCACCCCCACGTCAAGTGGAATTCAAAATATTGATGCCAGGAACAACCCCTATTGCTAAGACACCCTACCGTTTAGCACCTACTGAAATGAAGGAACTAATGAGCCAACTTCAGGAACTTTTGGATAAAGGATTTATACGACCTAGTGTGTCACCCTGGGGAGCACCAGTTTTATTTGTCAAGAAAAAGGATGGAACATTTAGAATGTGCATAGACTATAGGGAACTCAATAAAGTGACTATAAAGAATAGGTATCCCTTACCTAGAATAGACGACCTATTCGATCAACTACAAGGATCTAGTTACTTTTCAAAAATAGACTTGAGATCAGGATATCATCAGCTAAGAATACAAGATGAAGATATACCTAAGACGGCATTCAGAACAAGGTATGGACATTATGAATTTCTGGTAATGCCATTTGGATTGACCAATGCTCCCGCCATATTTATGGATCTGATGAATAGAATATGTAAACCTTATTTAGATAAGTTTGTCATAGTCTTTATAGATGACATTTTAATCTATTCTAAGGATAAGAAGGATCATGAGCAACACCTAAGATTGACCTTGGAGTTGTTAAGAAAGAAAAACTATACGCAAAATTCTCAAAATGTGAATTTTGGAAAAGAGAAGTGCAATTCCTTGGACACATAGTCAATCAAGAAGGAATACAGGTAGATCCAGCAAAAATAGAAGCTGTTAAGAATTGGGAGGATCCCAAGACACCAACAGAAGTATGCCAATTTCTAGGATTAGCAGGATATTACAGAAGATTCATAGAAAATTTCTCAAGGATAGCTCAACCCTTGACTGAACTGACTCAAAAAGACAAGCCATATGTCTGGGGAGAAAACCAAAAGAATGCATTTGAACTTTTGAAAAGTAAGTTATGTAGTGCACCTATCTTGTCATTACCAGAAGGACTGACGATTTTGTAGTATATTGTGATGCGTCTCGTCAAGGATTTGGATGTGTATTAATGCAACGAAGTAGAGTCATTGCATATGCCTCTAGACAACTTAGGGGAAGTGAGAAAAACTACACTACTCATGATTTAGAATTAGGAGCAGTAATCTTTGCACTTAAGATTTGGAGGCATTATCTATATGGGACAAAATGTACAATATACACGGATCACAAAAGTTTACAGCATATATTGAGCAGAAAATGCTGAATATGAGACAAAGAAGATGGATAGAATTACTAAGCGATTATGAGTGTGAAATCAAATATCATCCCGGTAAGGCAAATGTAGTTGCAGATGCTTTAAGTAGAAAAGATAGGGCTAAACCATTACGAGTACGAGCCATGAGAATGGAACTACAATCAGATCTACTAAGACAAATATGGGAAGCTCAACAGAAAAGTAAGATAGAAATAAAAGGACAAGAAAAGGATTTACAGGCAGATACACATGGAATGCTAAAATTTAAAAAAAGGATCTGGATACCTAATGATGCCATACTTAGAAAGGTTATATTGGAAGAAGCACATAAGTCAAAATACTCAGTACATCCAGGAAATAACAAAATGTATAAAGATTTGAAAAATCATTACCGGTGGCCTGGCATGAAGAGATCAGTTGGAGAGTTTGTAAAAAAATGCAATACGTGTTCAAGAATCAAAGCAGAACATCAAAAGCCTTCAGGATATCTACAACAACCTGAAATTCCAGAATGGAAATGGGATCAAATTACTATGGACTTTGTAACTAAGTTACCAAGGACTTCAAGTGGCTACGACACAATCTGGGTTATAGTAGATAGGTTAACCAAATCAGCACACTTTCTGCCAATTAGAGAAGATTACAAAATAGAAAAAATAGCAAGAATCTACATACGAGAAATCGTATCCAGACATCGAATACCAATCTCCATTATATCTGATAGAGACAGTAGATTCATATCAAGGTTTTGGCAAACCCTACAAAAAGCTCTAGGAACCCAAATAAATCTTAGCACGACCTTCCACCCACAAACAGATGGACAAAGTGAAAGGACAATACAAACACTAGAAGATATGTTACGTGCTTGTGCATTAGACTTTGGTGGCAGCTGGGATGTACATCTACCTTTGATAGAATTTTCTTATAATAATAACTATCATTCCAGCATTAAAACAGCCCCATTCGAAGCCTTGTATGGAAGAAAATGCAGATCGCCCTTATGTTGGAATGAAGTAGGAGATAGGCAACTTATAGGTCCTGATTTAATTCAAGAAACATCCGACAAGATCAAAGAAATCAAGAATAGATTAAGACAGCACGAGATCGGCAGAAAAGTTACGCTGATAAAAGAAGAAGGCCATTAGAATTTTGAATTGGAGACAAAGTCTATCTAAAAATATCACCCACCAAAGGAATCTTTCGATTTGAAAAGAGAAATAAGTTAAACCCAAGATATGTTGGACCGTTTGAAGTTATTGACAAAATTGGTCCTGTTGCGTATAAGCTAGATTTACCCCAAGAATTAAGTGAAGTACACAACACATTCCATGTGTCCAATCTGAAGAAATGTTTAACAGATGAAACATTAAAAGTCCCAGTTCGAGAAATAAAGATAGATAAGAAGCTTCATTTTACAGAAGAACCAATAGCCATAGTAGGTAAAGAAGTTAAAAAGCTAAGAAGGAGCAGAATCCCCATAGTGAAAGTTAAGTGGAACGCTAGGAGAGGACCAGAGTATACGTGGGAAAGAGAAGATGAAATCAAAAGAAGATACCCCCATCTATTTTAAGTCAATGGTCAGATAAGTTCATTACTATTCAAATAAATTTCGGGACGAAATTATTTTTACGGGGGGAGAGTGTGACAACCCTAGACTAAGAAATTTCATACACTAAGTCCATTCAAATATTTTGAGCCACACCTAGGTTAATATATATATTTTTATATATACATGAACGTATGCATGCTTTCATTTTGTTTACATAAGTATATTATTCACTTATATTTATACATGTATACGTATGCATGGTTGCATGCATGTATAATTTACGTGTGCATGTATTCAAAAGTATAATTCTTTGATATAAAACCATATATGATCAAGATACATCAACCAAACAACATCAAACAAACCAACACAACCCAACCAAACACCATAAACACAAGTTAACACCAAGAGAACTTGACATCAAAACAAATCTAAACCAATTCCTTACACCTAAACCTTAAACCAAAATACTATTTAAGATTAAGAACCGGTCACCGATTACACAAACTAAACTATTAAATAATCTTGTAATGATTGTGTGGTGACTCACACATCTCTTCATTCGACACCTAGCCATAAGACACACTCACCATGCTAAAACTTTGCCACCTTTCTAGCCTAGAACTCTAGTGCAATGATGGAGATCTCTCCATTTAATCCAGCCGAGACCTCCATCGGATTTTGCATGAGCCAACAAACATTCTAAAACCTCTCAAACACCACCATCGAACACCACAACCTCATCCATACTTCTCACCTCCCATCACCTTCATCCGGACACCTTGTAATCGCACCACTCTTGAACACCACCACCGCAAACTACTCCCTCAATCCTCTCGGTCACCACCTCTCCAATCGAATACCATCATCCCCACTCTCGGACATCATCATAGCAACCGCATATTATCACCATTTCCTACACACCTCTCGGTTACAAAGCAGCAACATCCAAGCCTTGTGAAAGCACCATCTCTCGAAAGACTATCAAGAACGCCAAAACCAGACAGATTCATAGACCATCCTCACTATCTTTCATTACTCTCTTCTGTCACAAATCAAGGTTTTAAGCTCTAGAACTCTATTTTATTAAGGTTACAAAAGTAAAACATGTGTTAAATGAACACATGTGATTGATCCTTTTGGTTAAAACATTCAAGATTTTTATAAAAACATATAAAAATCAAACTTATTTTGCAGACAATAAGAAAGATTTAAAGAATCTGAAATAAGTAAAACAAACCTTAAAAATCAAATTTATAACAAGAAATTATCAACAAAAGGATTAGAAATATAGTTATAGTTTGTTAAATTCGGTTCTGCATATTAACACTATGATTGTGGGAACAAACATTGATGGTATGTTGAGAATATTGGGAAATATAATTCTGTAAATTTTGGTGTTATTCCCATAAGTAAATTAATTTATATAAATTATTTAAGTATTTAAAAGGAAAAATTATATCGGAAGAACCGACCCTAGTAAATGTATGGAAAAATATATATCGATCATTAAAAATCATAGAATCCACTGGAAAAATCTCGTGACCTAACTCAAAGTATTATCTGAAATATGAATTTTACATGTTCTGCAGTAGAAAAATCAAAATAAATACTTAAATAGC
The DNA here is from genome assembly GCA_025506515.1 of Flaveria trinervia. NCBI lineage: Eukaryota > Viridiplantae > Streptophyta > Magnoliopsida > Asterales > Asteraceae > Flaveria > Flaveria trinervia. The sequence goes on from CM046456.1 coordinate 51,347,427, forward strand.
ATAATAAAATCTGAGAAAATCATGAATAAATTGATAAATCCAAACCTGCAGAATGTATAAATTTAATAATTTTTGGAGCTATATAGTTATTTTTGTGAAGGATTAGGGTTTATTATTAAAATTACAGAAACTAATCTGTTATGTGTTAGACTTTGATAAATTTATAAGAAGTTCTAATTCCTATAATTAACCTTCTGTAAAATTTTGGGAATTTATGGACTACAGAAACTATTTTTGGCAATTTATGATGAATTTATAACAATTATAGAAAATAATCTGTAAATTTCTTGGAAACAAGAAATTAATGTGATATTCCAGATTATAAACCTATTTGTTATAAAAATTTCAAAATTTATTAAGGTACTGAAAATTTTGAAGAAAATAGTTATGTTTTTCTAAACTATAAAATTCTTTTGTTTATAGGTTACCATTTGGAGTAAAGGTGAGTTTCATGGCCCATTTTGTTTTTATTAAGTTTTGGGGAAAAAGCATACTAATTTATGAATTGATGCATTATTACTGAAATTTATGTTACAACCATTAGTTCGGATGTGGAACCGTTAGATAACATTGGTAGCGCTACTTAGGAGATATCTCCTGCATTAACAGAATGAGTGTTATAATGCTATGTTATCTGATTTATGAGAATGTGATATGACAGATATGAATGATCTGATTGCTATGTAAGGTTTGGTTGTATATATATAATGCATCAATATTATCTGTTTAATAAACCTGTGAAACTCACCAACTTTGTGTTGACTATTTTTGGTATGCTTTTTCAGGAATTCATCATGACTAACAACTAACGTTCTCCTTTGATGTTTTTAATGGCTGGGGTGAAGTTGTAGGAAAAGTTTGTGTGAACCTAACTGTGAACCTGTATGACTTCAGTGTGTCGGTGGATGCTCACTTCCATCGTCTCTGAAGATGTAGCTGTTAAAACTTTATGATGTAATAGGATTATGTAATTTCAAATTTTGACTATCATGATTTTATATAATCCTAACCTTAATATTATGTTATGAAATATGTATGATTATGTGTTGTCTGTTAATTAGTATTTGACAATGAGTTCTAAACAATCAAGTCACTCTCTAAGTATTTCACGCTTCCGCCGGGATGTGACATCTTGTGAGCTTCAAATTACAGAATATAATTTTCATAGGTTTCATTACTCAACAGTCAACACTTGACATCAATACTTTATAAGAGGTGATTTATAAATTCTTGGTAAAACTTAACTACTACTAGGTGTTCTACAAAAGTTCTAAAACATAGAAGTTTTGACTTCCCATGAAACAACGTTTTTTTTTACGTTTTCTTAAATGTAAACTTACCTACTTGCTCATTGTTATCATTGGATGTTTAACTACCTCAAATGATCAAGACCACCTCGATTAAAAAAATGGTGAGGTTTGGCTTTTAAAGCCATGAATTCAACTCTTATATATAACTTATCTTTAACAACTTTAGCTTAAATGTAAATGAATCAAGTAATACTTTTATTTAAAGATTTCATAGCATAATCTAATGAACTAGGGCTTGGTAAATGGTAGTTGGAGATGATGGCAGTTATCTGCCGGAGTACTCGTCTCTGGTCGTCGGAGATGATGGCGGCAGTGGTGCGGTGCAATGGTTGAAGAGAGGGGAGGCGGCTGTTTGAATGATCGGTGCGGCTGTTTGAATGATCGGTGCGACTGTTTGAATGATCGGTGCAGCAATGTATATAAAAGTAAGGGTAAGAATGTAATTCTATATTAAAAGGCGATGAGAAAAAAACAGGTTTCAAGGGTCGAACCCCTGACCTGTTCGTTGGTTTCACACAAGTTTAACCAGTAAACCAAGTATAGATCTTAGTTATTTGGTGAAATTGAATATACTAATGGGTTCACCTGATGAAAAACTATGGGTTCACTAAAAATTTTAGGATTATACAATACACTAACCGTTCAAAAATCAATGGGTCACTTGACCCCGTAGGGCTGGGTGTAGTTCCGCCCCTGGATGTGGCTTACTTTTTATAAAAAACCAATAATCTTTCCCTTACTTAATGAAATTTAAATCTTGTATCCACTTCAAAATCAGCATTCAACGCAACAACAGTCCAAAAGAACATTCCCGCTTGACTTTCTTGCAAACTGAAACTGTTTTTCCAACTCTCTTTTTCTTGAGTGCTATAGAAAATGTCGGAGGAGGTTTTGTAACTTAATATTTTTTGAAAACTTGAAGACATCAAATAATCAGGTTTAGTATGTTGCTCAACTGATAATCAACAATTATTTGTAACAGATATTTGTGCACAATCACAAACAACAATCTCCTAATTTCTTGTTTGATTATTTCAATGGTACAAACAAACCCGTATTTATTTATTAATGTATGCATTGTCATTTTAATGCACTTGTGAAAATATTATATATATTAATTTGTTAGGGAAAATTTCAAAACAAAATATGAAACAAAACAAAGACATCAATTTTTTTGGTATTTCATAGTGACAATTAATAGACTCCTATAATAACAAAACACTTTAACAACTATGATTTTCACAATTAATCTTTTGGTGAAAAGATTCGACATCTCCAAGATACTCTCTATGTATATATGTATATATGTGTAGTTCTTTTAACAAGGATCTCATTACAAAATGATACGAACAACAAACCAAAAATTAAATATGTTTATTCTAGAAGAGGAAAAACAAGAAATATGTAGTAGTTAGGAGGGGTAGAGTGTTATTAGCAATAGAGAATATATGGAGAGGGGGGAATGCATCTGTGTGTGTGAATTGGTATGTCCTTTTTGGCTCTTGCATGATGCAATGAGAGAGGGTGTGTATCCCTGAGTTGTTATGTCCTTTTTGGCTCTTGCATGATGCAATGAGAGAGAGTGTGTATCCCTGGTAATCAGTAGATTCATTTTGTTATTATCATTAAATTGTAATATAATCTTGTTTCTATTTGATTATTCCATTGTTTTTCTGAATGCCAAGTTGACTGAATGATGCATGGATTTGATCTCATAGCCAAGTTGACTGAATGCCAGACTGAGCTTGTGATCAGCAAAACCAGGGCAGAAAAATATGTTCTTGAAGAAGAGACCTTCAAGAACATGATAACCTCATCCTTCCATACAAAAGTTTGTTATCAAAATAAGCAGGGACTGGGATCTTGTGAGATAGCTCCTCCACAGACAATCTTGTCTGTATAAGACCTCCTAGGTGTGGTACTTGTGAAGATGAGCTTCCCCTTATAGACCCCTTGACTAACGAGGATGAATAGGAGATGGTGAAGAATAGCTCTGAGAAGAGTGAAGAAGAGCATTCTAAGAAGGGTCACCATCCCTCTGAGGAGAGTAAAACTATTAGGATGAGCAAGTACAAGAGAAAGAACTTGATCAGAAAGAGCAAGAGAAAGGAAAAGAAGGCTCAAGAGATCAAGGTCACCTTCAACTCTACACAGAAACAAGTCTTTATTTCTCCAGGATTTGAAGGGGTTAAAGTTGAGGACACAAACTTGAACTCCAACAACAAGAGTTCTAGTTCATGTCCAAATCATTCCATCATCAAGAAGAAGGCTGATAAGTTGTGTACCACTGCTGTACAACATGAACCATCAAGCTCCAAAAGTAGTTCTAACCCTACAAGAATTGCCACATCATCTGAGAAGATGAAGATGGAGATGGAAATTAATCAAGTTTAGCTTTGTTCATAAAAGAAGACTCCTAGAAGGAAGAAAATAGACTGTGTTATGTGTGGGAGTACCTCTCACCGTGTTATGGATTGTGTTTACAGTCCAAAGAGTACTTTCCACATCACAAAGAAAGAAACTTCTAAGAGTTTGGAGAAGAAGAAGCAAGCTTCAGAAGAAATATTTTTCCTTCGGAAGCTCCAAAATGAAAAAGAAGGCAAGTGGAAACTTGCCTTCGGAAAAAACTTTGGTCTCGGAAGGAAGGAATACTTTCGAAGTACTGAAGCTTGCTGTAGTGAAAGCAAGATCTTCTGAAGGCCCAGTCATCAAAACTTCCAAAGTCAATAAAACTTCCGAAGTATAAAGGTCAAGTCTAAGCTTCCAAAGGTGGTGTGGAAGTCAAGAAAGACCAAGTGGCTGAGAGTTCTTCATGAACTTCAACAAATGATCATTCTAGCACGACTGTAGGATCAATTACTGTTGCATTGTCTTCAACTTCTTTTGATGAGCCCAAGACCAATGAGGCTTGGGTTTCTAAATGTAACTAATCATTTTCTTTATGCAAGAACAAGTCAAGACAAACAAGAATGTTTGGATCATTGATAATGGCTATTCTAGGCACATGACATGCAATAGGTCTCTACTCCAAAATTTTGAAAGAATTGATGGAGGGCCAGTTGCTTTTGGAGGAAATGAAGGTGGTTACATTTCTGGAAGGGGCAATGTCATAAATGGTAAGCTCGGCATTGAAAAGGTAAACTTTGTCAAGGAGCTTGGATACAATCTTTTGAGTGTATCTCAATTTGGTGATCAGAGTCATAACATGCTCTTTACTGAGCATGAGTGTGTTGTTCTCAAGCCCGGGGTGGTCATTCCTCATGAGCACATTCTGCTCATAGCCCCAGGAGAGGGAACATGTACAAGATGGATTTACAAGAAACATCTTTCTCAGGAGAAGTTTTATGTTTTCAGTCTAAAGTAAATAGTGATGAGTCTTTTCTCTGGCATAAAAGAATGTGCCATGTAAAGTTTAAGAACATGAATAAGCTTATTAAAAATGATTTGGTAACTGGAATGCCAAAGAAAGAGTTTACAAGTGATGATCATTGTGTGGCATGCCTAAAAGGAAAACACACAAGGTATCTCACAAGCCAAAGGAAAGAAACTCCATCACTACTCCCCTACACTTGTTACATATGGATCTCTTTGGCCCCACCAGTGTAATCAGTCTAGGAAGGACCACTTATTGTTTAGTGATCACAGATGACTTTACAAGATTCACTTGGGTCTTCTTCCTTAGAACTAAGGATGAGACTCCTAAGATTTTGAAGAATTTCATCTTAAAGTGTAAAAATCAATGTGATCACAAGGTCAAGACCATAAGATGTGATCAAGGAACTAAATTCAAGAACCAAATTCTTGATACATTTTGTGATGAAAAGGGTATTACAAGACAATATAGTGCTCCCAGGACTCCTCAGCAAAATGGTGTTGCGAAGAGGAGAAACATGACACTTATTGAAGCTGCAAGAACTATGTTGTCTGACTCTAAACTGCCCATCACCTTCCGGGCAGAGGTAGTCAACACTGCATGCTATGTGTAAAATAAAGTTTTAGTGGTTAAGACTTATGGTAAGACTTCGTATGAACTTTGGCACAAGAGGAAACCTTTCATTGGTTTTCTTAGGTCATTTGTATGTCCTTGCACCATCTTGAATGCCAAAGATCAAATTGCCAAGTTTGCTGAGAAATCAGATGATGGACACTTTATTGGATACTCTTTTCAAGCTAAAGTTTATAGAGTATACAATCTCAGAACTAGAATAATTGAGGAGTTAGCCAATGTGACTTTCAATGAGCACACTCCCAGTGTAAATACTGATTTAGTTACCAACTGTTTTAACAAACCTTGTGAGCATGTTTCCGGATCTACAGATATATTACCTACAGGTGATCCTGATCCAAGATTTGAGCTAAGAATACCTTCAACCTACATATCTTCAGCTCCAATGCTAACCAATCCTACAAATGAAGCTTCTACTATCATATTAATGACAAATCCAATTGATACTTCTGGGGTGCCTTCAAATTCCAGCTTAGAGACACACAACTTAGAAGAAGGAGCATAAAATGTTGTAGAGCATGGTGGTGGTGACAGTGATCAAGAATTTCTTGATGCTAATAATCACTCCATTGATGACAACATCAATGATGTCATACACTCATTGGATCAAGTTAATATTGATTAGTGGCTGATGTGGAGGGTGAATCCTCATTGCCAGATCTGAATTTCTCTAATTTAGATTTGTCTAAGCAACTTGCTATGATCCCTCAACTAAGGATCTACAAGTCTCGCCCTTCCACAAACATCATTGGAGATGTTGGGTAAGAATAAGAGGACAAATCCATGATGCAAATGTTTGTCTTCACTCTTGTTTCTTGTCTCAGATAGAGCCAAAGAAAATTAATAAGACTATAAAGGATGGAAGTTGGGTTGAGGCTATACAAGAGGAGCTGCTTCAATTCAAAAGGCAAAAGGTTTGGAACCTATGTCCTCATCCTCAAGGGAAGACTACTATAGGGACCAAATGGGTGTTTAGGAATAAGAAGGATGATAGAGGACTTGTCATCAAGAACAAAGCTAGACTAGTTGTTTAAGGGTACACACAAGAAGAAGGAGTTGATTACACTGATGTCTTTGCTCCTGTAGCAAGACTGGAAGCTGTTTGGCATTTGCTGCATCCAAGAACTTCAAGGTCTATCAACTTGATGTCAAGTGTGCTTTTCTTTATAGGGTGATTGATGAAGAGGTGTATGGCAGACAACCACCTGGGTTTGCAGATCTGGATCATCCTGATTATGCCTGCAGGCTTAATAAGACTCTTTATAGGCTGCACCAAGCACCAAGAAAGTGGTATGAGACTCTATCTCAGTATCTCTATAAGTATTGTTGGATCAAAAGAACCAATGAGCCGGATCAAAAAAACCTTTAAGTCCCACAGACGTCACAACAACTACTGAAGACAAAGTCTGAAAACACAAGTGCTGAAGACAAAGTCTGAAGACAAGTGCTGAAGACACAGTCTGAACACAAGTGCTGAAGACACAGTCTGAACACAAGTGCTGAAGACAAAGTCTGAAGACACAAGTGCTGAAGACAAAGTCTGAAGACACAAGTGCTGAAGACAGTCTGAAGACACAAGTGCTGAAGACAAAGTCTGAAAACACAAGTGCTGAAGACAAAGTCTGAAGACAAGTGCTGAAGACACAGTCTGAACACAAGTGCTGAAGACACAGTTTGAACACAAGTGCTGAAGACAAAGTCTGAAGACAAGTACTGAAGACAGTCTGAAGACAAGTGCTGAAGACAAGTACTGAAGACCAAGTATCAGACGTTGTCACAACAGCTGAAGAGGTCTTCTTCAGTAGTTGTGACGGTTTTCTTTCAGTAGTTTTATATTTTCCCTTTTCAGTAGTTTTGTAATCAGTAGTTTAGTTTCAGTAGTTTAGCATAAGTAGTTTTATATTTCGTGCTTAGCACTCTCTGATATGTTCTCAGTAGTTGTGAACATTTCAGTAGTTTGTTAAGTGTTAGTTATTTTGTAATAAATCTGCCAGATGTCACTATCCTGTGATATCAGCAGTGATTGCACTCTATATAAGGAGTGTCAACCTAATTGTAATCGTGAATGATTGAGCAGAAACATTTGATATAATTGAAACATTCCTTTTCACAGAATATATTCTCTCGTTACAACCGTATTTGTTCTTAATGCATACGAATATCAAATTCTTGCTATAATTTGTCTAATTCTTGATCTTCTTCCGCTACGTTACACTCTAATCCATCAAACTTGAGATCACTGATCCTGTCAAATGGTATCAGAGCAGGTTAATCATTGATCGATCTAATAATTGATCATTGAAACTGCTATCCAAGATCCAAGTTTGATTGAATTAGCATTTTTGCAAGAAACGGTTATAGAGATTGAATTTTCTGTGTTTTTGGCCATTCATCCTGAGATTTCTTCTTGGTTTTCATTGAGTCTGTTGTGGTCTGTGTAAAATCTTTTAAAAGCTTGAATTAAATTATATTTGGACCTAAAATGACTACTCCTTCCAATGATCCTCACAATACTGGTTCCTCAACCAAGCCTCCAATGCTGGTTAGGAGTGAGTATAACATATGGCAACGACGAATGCTCCATCACTTGTCTGTTAACAGCTCAGGTTGTTGGACATCAGTGGTACATGGTCCACACAAGCCTATGGTGAATAACCCGGAAACCAATCAAATGGTTCCGAAGAGGAGGGAGCAATACTCAGATGAGGATAAGAAATTGTTTGAGATTGATGCAAAAGCCCATGGAATTCTGGCCATGGCACTGCCCAATGAAATCTATTCTGGGCTAATGCATTATGAAACTGCCCATGACCTCTGGAATGCCTTGAAAGAACAATTTGGAGGAACATATGAGGTCTTGGCAAATAATAGAGAAATCCTTGCCCAACAATATGAGACATTCTCTCATAGGAAGGGTGAGACACTGACTCAACAGTTTGAGCGGTTCTCTTGTTTGATCTCTGAATTAAAAATGGTCAAACATGAGTACACCAATAGCCAGATGAATAACAGATTTCTCAGATCACTTCCTGAGAGATGGGACACATATACTATTGTCCTACGCTCCAGTGCAAATTTGGACAAACTATCTCTCACCCAACTCCATGGGAAATTGCTCACATTTGAGAGAGAGATAGAACAGAAACGAAAACTGTCATCATCTGGAAAGCTCACTGATGACTTTGTACCAGGAAACACTGCCTTGGTAAGTCATGAGTCAGAGTATGCAGGATCAGAATACCACTATGATGAGCATATTGATTTCACCTCAAACAATTCTAATCATGCCTTTGTGAGTGTTGATTGTCATTCTGGTAATAATAGTGACAATCTATGCTTTATCATGGATGATTTGAAGGGCATTGTTGATGATGATTTAGAAGAGATGGATATTTTGAGCCAAATGGCCTTGATCAATATCAGATCTCAGGAATTCTACAAGAGAACTGGCAGGAAATTTCCTGGACTCTTTGACAAAACCAAAGTCGGTTTTGACAAGAGCAAGTTGAAGTGTCACAAATGCCACAGGCTTGGACACTTTGCAAGAGAGTGTAGATCAACTGGATCTAACACCTCTGCACCCTTTTTGACTTTTCCAAATAACAATTCACAATCCAAAGGGCAACATTCTGCTGGTTCTAGTCATTCATCACACCCTCAATCTCCTGCATATTTTGTTCCTTAGGGTCAAATGCCATATCCTTATCCCCGCTATTATATGCCACAGTCAAATCAAGTTCAAGCTTTTATAGTACCACAGCCTCATGCACTACCAGAACCTCAACCATCTCCATCTCAATCACAACCTCATCACAGCTTCTTCACACCTGGAGTCGTTGACTGGAGTAGCTTACCTGATAACTTGTCTGGTCATACTGAGCAATACTATGCTGGTGCTAGTCAACATGGTGGTGAACACCCTTTTGGAAATCTTGCTCTCATGGCCCTGGAGTCTACTGAGGGTTCCTGCTCAAATGCATCATCTTCACAGGTAACTCAGGTATCTTCAGAGGCTAAAGCCAATTATGTTCTGAATCATGCATATCTGCCTTTGTCTCTATTAGAGAGGCAAATGTAGCATTAATAAATAAAAAACTTGAGTTTGAGAAAACCATTTCCAAAAGAAAAGCTGAGTATGAGTCTGCTCTTAACAGTAAAAGTGATGAGATTTATAAGCTTAAATGCCAATTAAATGATGAAAAGGCCAAGCTAGAGGTTATTCTGGAAGACCACAGGAGTCTCAAAGAAAAACTTGCAGTGACCCAAGTTGAGTGTGACCGCTAGGTCTCATCATGCAAGGGATTTGAAATGCTTCTTAGCAAGCAAACTGCTTCAAATGTGAAGTTGGTATTGGTTACAACCATACTGCTCCACCAACAGACTTTACTACTAACTCCATAGTTAAGTCTGAAAGTGAAAGCAATCTCCAAACCACATTATCGTGTGAATCATTCTCCAATGATAATCTAAGATCAGAGAATGAAACCAGTGTTAAGATCTCAGCAAATAAATTGACTGATGGTCTAACTACTGAGACTCATATGAAGCTGAGTACTTCAGATGTTGTTCCTCAATGTACCCCAAGTACTGAAAGAGACCCAACATCTGAAAAGCATTTCAAATCAGTTGAAATACAAGGACTAACAACTGCTGAGGAATCCATCAAACGGTCTATTACGACGGATGGAAAACAGTTGAATTACCAGTCTTCAGCTGTTACAAATCCTTTAGTACCTAGTACTGATAGGAGGAAAGTACTGAAGATCACACCTTCAGTAGTTTCCACTTCAGCAGTAGAGATGTCCAAGATGAAGAATAAACCATGTGAAATTTGTGGTAAATTCAATCATCTATCTGATGAATGTTGGTACAAAAAGGGTTTAAAACTCCAAAAGGATGAGCTCATTAAACTAGAAATAAATAAAATGAAAACTGAGTTTGAGACCAAGTTTGTACCACAATCATCTCAACCTGATAAACCCAAAGCCTTACCCAAATCCACTAAGAAGGATGCGGTTTATCAGAAGACAACTGATATTGTTCCTCATGATAAACATAAGACTAATTCTGTGAAATCTAAGAAGGAGGAAATGGTGGGTCACAGGAACTCATCAAAAACAAGCTCTGGAGTGTCAAATGAACTGAAAGCTCGAGCTTCAAATCAGACACAGCTTGTTATGATGGTTCAGCATCTGTTGGGGAGAGTTAACCAACTTGAAGCCTCTGTGATCAAACCACTGAAAAGGAATTCCAGGTCCAAATCTATTTTAGCACCATCTCCATCTTCATCAGCTGTTAATCATGAGAAACCAGCTATGGTTAAATCTGTTGATAAAGTCAGTCCCAAAACCAAAAAGATTTGGGTCTCCAAAGCTAACTAGTTTCTTATGATTTTGCAGGGTTCTTCAGCATGCCAAAGAAGCATCTGGTATGTGGACAGTGGAGGATCCATGCACATGACTGGGAGCAGCTCTCTTCTTCATGATTACTCTCAAGGAAAGAAGGGATTTGTCTTATTTGGAAATGATGCTAAAGGTTACATCATTGGAAAGGGATTTGTTTCTAATGGAGATATTAGATTTGATGATGTCAACCATGTGGAGAATCTCAAATACAATCTGTTGAGTGTCAGTCAGATGTGTGACAAAGGACATGTTGCTCTTTTCACAAGCCAGAACTGTAGGATTCTGTCTTCCAAGGTTCTGAGCCTGATTGACAAAGTACTGGATGATAATACTCTCCTGAAGGCCAACAGGATAGGAAGAGTATATGCCTTGGATTTGTCAAAGAAAATTGAGTTAAAAGGCCATCCATGCTTGTTCTCCAAGGCCTCTCTCCAAGAATCCAAACTGTGGCATAGAAGGCTGGGTCATGTTAATCTCAAAAACATGAATCAGCTGATCCACAAGAGTTTAGTGAGAGGTCTTCCAATAAAGGAGTTCATTTGTGATGAAATCTGCACTGCATGCTTAAAAGGGAAACAACATAAAGTTTCATTCCCACCCATAGAAGAATCCAAGTCTAATGCCTGCTTACAACTACTGCACATGGATCTTTTTGGTCCTGTGAAGGTAATGAGTATGGCAAAGAAGAAATACTGTCTGGTAATTGTGGATGATTACTCTAGATATGTATGGACTTTCTTCTTGCATTCAAAGGATAAGGATGCTCAGTCCATTATGAACTTTGTGTTACACGTTGAGAAGCAGTATTCCCTACCAGTTAAGTGTGTGAGGAGTGACAATGGTACTGAATTAGAAACCACACTCTTGATGAGTTTTACTTGTCAAAGGGAATCAAGAGGCAGTATAGCATCCCAAGGACTCCAGAGCAAAATGGAGTAGTGGAGAGAAAGAACAGGACCCTCATTGAAGCTGCAAGGTCCATGTTGGCTGATTCTGGTCTGCCACTGACCTTTTGGGCTGAAGCTGTCAATACAGCCTGCTATGTACAGAATAGAGCCTTAGTAAATCAGAGGTTGATGAAAACTCCTTATGAAGTTTTACATCATTTAGCCCCTTTGATTTCATTCTTTAGAGCATTTGGGTGTCCCTGTTACATTCTCAACACAAAGGATCAACTCCAAAAGTTTGATTCTAAGGTGGATGCAGGGTATTTTGTTGGGTATTCATCCACTTGCAAGGCTTACAGAGTATTCAACTGTCGGACAAAGATAGTTGAAGAAACCTTGCATGTGAAGTTCAATGAATCCCCTAAGGATACAATTCCACAAGACCCTGTGGAGTTGTTTGATCTGGACATTCTGCAATATGTTCCTTATCAACCGCCTGCTGTTGCAGATCATATGAATCCATCATCTTCTGTAGCTAGTCATCCATCTGGTGTTACTGATGATGATGATGATATTAGTAATCACCTTTTCAAGTTTCAACTGCCTGATTCAGCTAGACCTGATGTTCCTGTAGCTCCAGTAGCACAATCCACAACAAATGCTGATGAGATTTCTACAACTTCAACTTCCTTTGAATTACCATCTACTGATTGGTTTCAAGGAAATGCTTCACCATCACCATCTGTTGCTGCTGAGCCTGCTACAAACACTTGCACAGATCTTATTGTGTACCAAGATCTGAAGAATCACCCTATGTCTCAAATCATTGGTGATATCAATGCTGGCGTGTCAACAAGAAGTCAATTGTCAATTTCTTCTTCTATGCTCTCTTCATTAGTCAGCAAGAGCCAAAGAACTATCACATTGCTTTAAGGGACAATGGATGGGTTGAAGCCATGCAGCTTGAGCTTCTTCAGTTCAAGAAACATCAAGTGTGGGAACTGGTTCCTCTACCTCCAGGTAAGTGTGCAATAGGCACTAAATGGGTGTTTAGGAACAAAACTGATGAAAATGGGCTTATTGTTAAGAACAAGGCCAGACTGGTTGTACAGGGGTTTTCACAAGAGGAAGGTATTGATTATAATGAAACCTTTGCCCCTGTAGCTAGACTGGAAGCAATTCGATTGTTTTTAGCTTATGCCGCTTATCACAACCTTAAAGTTTTTCAAATGGATGTCAAAAGTGCATTTTTGTATGGGAAAATTAAAGAAGAGGTTTATGTATGTCAACCACTAGGTTTTGAGGACAATAAACATCCTAATTGGGTGTATAAGCTTGATAAGGCTCTCTATGGGTTGAAACAAGCTACTAGAGCCTGGTATGAACATTATCAACTTTCTTCTGGAAAATAATTTCACTAGAGGCTCCATAGATAAGACTTTATTCATTAAGAAAGCTGGGCAGCATAATCTACTTGTTCAAATTTATGTAGATGATATTATTTTTGCATCCTCTGATCCATAGTTGTGTGATGCCTTTACAAAGTTGATGCAACAGAAGTTTGAAATGAGTGCCATGGGAGAATTACAGTTCTTTCTGGGTTTGCAAATCAAACAAAAGGCTGATGGAATTTTCATTCATCAGTCCAAATACACAAAAGATCTTTTGGAAAAGTTTGATTTACAAAACTGTAAGCCCTGTTCTACTCCCATGTGCAACACCACACAACTGGATACAGATCAGAAAGGTAAAGTGGTTGATGAAACACTTTACAGATGTATGATTGGGTCCTTAATGTACTTAACAGCCTCTAGACCAGATATTGTTTGCTACATGTGTTGTGCTAGATTTCAGGCTGCACCTAAGGAGTCTCATTTGATTGCAGTCAAGAGGATCTTTAGATATCTGCAAGGAACTCCATCTCTAGGTTTATGGTATTCTACTAGACATTCTGGTAAATTAGTTGCTTTTTCTGACAGTGACTATGCAGGGTGCTAGTTGACAAGAAAGTCCACTTCTGGAGGATGCCAATTCTTAGGCAACTGCTTGATTTGTTGGCAGAGTAAAAGCAGACCTCAGTTGCTACATCAACTGCTGAAGCAAGTACATTGCTGCTGCAAGCTGTACATCTCAGGTACTCTGGCTTCAAAACCAATTATTGGATTATGGCATAACAGAGACTAAGACCCCATTGTTAATGGACAGCTCTTCAGCTCTTTGTATTGTCAAGAATCCTGTCCAGCACTCTAGGACTAAACATATTGAAATCAGACACCATTTTATTAGAGATTGTTTTGAAAAGGTCTGATTGATCCAAAATTTGTTCCTAGTGCTGATGAGCTTGTAGACATTTTCACTAAGCCCTTGGATAGCACAACTTTCCAAAACCTAGTGCTAAGGCTTGGTATGCTGCAGCTAGAATAAGTGACAACTACTGATGATCTCAGCTCACAAGTACTGATGATCATTAGTTTATTATTGTCATATATAAGTACTGAAGTTATCCTCCCTTCAGAAGTTTTTAAAACTACTGGAGCTTAAGTAACTTCTCAGTACTCAAGTACTTTATTTGTTAAAACAGCTGATGTAGTTACAACAGCTGATGTAGTCACAACAGCTGATGTAGTTACAACAGCTGATGTAGTCACAACAGCTGATGTAGCTACAACTACTGATGTCAGAAATGCAGATAAGTACTGATGACCAATGAAACGTCTGAAACTCAGATCTAAGTCTGATGAGTAAGTGTGGAGGTCAGACTGAAACAACTGAAAAGCTATGAATTGACGAAAATAGCTGATGAGAAATTTCTCTTTAGTCGTTTATACAACTACTGTTTCATTAAAACAACTGAAGCCAAAACTATGTCTTCAGTAGTTTACAACTACTAAAGACTAACACCAAGACTTCCGCTGTTTCAACGTCTGATGGTCAAAACCAAGTCTTCAGTTGTTTTATAACAACTGATGGCAACACCACCATTGTCAGTCGTTTTAAACCTCTGAAGGTTAATACCACGTCATCAGTAGTTTCAAACAGCTGATGACCACACCAAAACCTTTAGTAGTTTTCTTTCAGCCTTTTCCTATCCCAACCCTATAAATACCTGTCTTCTTCTCAAACGTTCCATTAGCCGTTCTTCTGACCTTCATACTTTCAAAAATGGCAACCATGAGTCTAAAACCCAGACATAATTGCGTCGCCTACCTTACGAAATCGGCCTTCTGGACAAAGTTTGATCATGCCATAGACCTAATGGCTGATTCTCAGTATAGTACTGCTCTTCTCTTAAACCCGACCATCTACCCAGAGTCACTAAGTTAGTTTTGGTCCAATGCCTACGTTCACACTGATGTGCCTTCCGGCCAAATTTCTGTTCGGTCATTGGTCAACCAAAAACAAGTAGAGGTTAAACCTGATAGCATTCATCGAGTGCTAAATTTACAAGATGCTACTGCTGTGACTGAGTACCCGAAGGGCACAACTGATATATCCTTCATCAAAAATGGGTACGACGGAAATCTTCGAGCTGCTACCATACTGAAGAAGAACTTCCCGATGATGCTGAAAGACTGATATTTCATATGGTGAATGTTTGCTTAGCCTCGAATACATCCTCATGGGATCAAATGTCTTCCCGGTGGCAACATGTATTATATTCAATTCTAGAACACCAACCTTTAAATTTTTCACAAATTGTGTTTCTAGAAATCAAAGATCTGGCACAGAAACCTGTGGGAAACAGATGGCTATTATATCCCAGGTTTCTGATGGCCATAATTTTAAATGAATTACAAACTGATGGCCCTGTTGGCCTTGGAGTCCCTGCACCAGCTGTTCTAGCTGAGGTATACTCCAGGCATAACTTCGACCAATCTCTCAAAGAAGCTGCCCGTTTGCTCAAACCCAAGCAAAGGTAACCCACAGCTTCAACTGCCAGATCCAAAGTCCCCACCAAGCCAAAATCCAAACCCAAACAAGCTAATCAGGGAGATGAGTCCCTGATGATGCTCCTGTACCACCCAAACAGGATAAACCTACTGGTTCAAACCCTCAGTAGTGTTAAAGACTCAACCAGCAACAGCCGCACAGGTATCCTCTCAAAAGGATCCTGTTGCAACCACTTCAGGGGAAACCACATTACTAAGACCTCTCTCACTGAGGAGGTTATCATTGAAGAGCATCCCTCTCCCCGGATGCAATCAGCTTCTATCCCCTCTCCACATGCAAATGCCCCTCAAAGCCAACCATTATCATTGCCAATATGCTGACTCAGCTGCATGCCTCTCCTCCTCCCCTACAACCACCAACAAAGGGGAGAACAACAGCAATTGAGGAAGAGGATACACATGCTTCTGACAAACCACAACACCGGGGTTAAATGTTCTATCTCTTGGTGTGGATATGGAGATCAGAACATCTGGTGAGGCTGCTACCTCTTCTGAATCAGCATATGATCAGACTGAGGTTGGTAACATAACTAAGACCTCACCATAGGCAACAGCTGATGAAGGACAAAGTCCTGAGGCTGGAAGTCCCCAGTTCCAAGACAAAGGGGCACATGCTACATCTGGTCTACACCCAGTGCATGTACATCCTGCTACAAGCAGGAGGTCAGGTGATTCAGCATCTGCTGATGATGACCTGGGCTTCTTTTATGATGTTCTTGCCCAGAACATAATCCTAGAGGAGGAATTCAGTAGGCTGCAAAAACTACTTGACCAACTCTCTCAGGGAGAAAGACCATCTGCCACCACATCAACCCAACAGATGGCACCTTCCTCTGAAGGTCACTTAAACACACAGCCACTCAAAGAATCTCAGCCACCTGCCTCTGTTTCTGGCACCATTACTCAGGACCAAAACCCCCCTGAGCAAATGGATGCTATCCCTCAAAATCCTTATCTCTCATCACACCGCAGATAACTGAACTTGTCATTAAAACTGTTGATGAGAGACTTTCTTCTGTCTTACAACCTATAGTGGAGGATGTACTGAGCCAAAAACTTTCTGCTGCTCAAACCCTTAAAACCAATGCACCCAAAAAGGGGGAGAGTACAACAGTGAAAGAAAAGAAAAGAAAAAACTGAGGATGAGAAGGCACAAGAGAAAACCAAGGAGTTGGAGAAGGAAAAGGAACAACAACTTATCATTTACAAAAGAAAGAAAAATGCTGGTGATCAAAAGAATGCTGAAGAAAAATCCTTGGAGGAGCTGATAAAAGATGCAGATGAAGCACACTGCCGATCCATGGACAAAATCATTGAGCAACTCTTCAAGAAAGACTTTGATACAGCCAAACTAGACAGTGAGATCAGGAGGTTGGAAGTAAATGAAATCCAAAACAGATGGGCTGGGTACAGTGTGCTGGAGAAAGAGAGATTGGAGATCATGATTCGATTCATAGCCAAATATTTAGGAAGATCACTGATGGAGATTCGTTCATGGACCAGAGACAGCATTCTGGCTATAGCTACCAGAATCTGTTTGTCTGAGCAATTTCATAAGGGGATAATTATTGAAGCACTTGATGAGGCTGGAGCTGGGAAAAGGCTTGAAATGGCAAAACTCACAAAAGCCAAACTTACAACCAAAATGCTTGAACAACCTTCCCAATCACCCACTCAAAAACAGCCTACCCCTCAAATCTCCAAACCAATCTCAAAACTCAAATCCAAACATCCTCAACCCTTAAAACCATTCCTTTACCACAAAAACCAACCCAACCATCATCCAGTGATGCACCTAGAAGGAGGAGAAGGGTGCTGAGGATAGAAGAAGATGAAGAAGAAGATGATGAAGATGATAGTCTGCCACTCTATGTTCTGTTCTAAGGGTACCAGAACCCAGGAGTCAACTCATGATCACACCTGACTCACAAAGGGAAATGGTTAGAGTCAAAATAGAAGATGAAGAACAGCAGAAGCAGCACGATGAGCAACTACTGAAGATGGTTGACAAGGAATTTCCCCAGTCATCATCTATACAAGCCATGAAAGGGCATGCTCAGAGGCTGTACACTCTCAGACACACATTTCAGTATCAAAAAGAGAGAGTGAGAGTATGGCCAGACCCCAAGGTGAGCTCTAGAATACACAAAAGATCCATTCCACATAGATACATGGCCAGATTAGAAAAACAATAGACTCTACAATCATGTTGGCCATTGTAGTCTCACCTTGGGAAATACTCGATGAATTCAAGAAGGCTCATCAATCAAAAATGATCCCTCAAGCCTTACTGGAAAACAAGATGATCAAAAAAGGGTTATTATATAAGAAGCTTGAAGACATTAAGAAGAATGAGCTCCAGTTACTCCTTGAGGGCACCCATCCTGATGAACTTGTCTATAGGGAGATAACTACTGTGGAGTTGAAGAATGGCAGGACTGTAAAGTACCTATATGAGTACTATGGTCTAGAGTTCTTCTTCGAAGGAGGAGTAGAAGAACTCACCAAGGAGGAACAGGTTGTTCTCCTTGAGGCCTATGTTTGTGAGTCTTACAGACTCGTAAATGAGAAGTAGGTTTCATGGTTGGGATCACAACTCTATGTCCAGATTCCTTTAAGTCCCACAGACGTCACAACAACTGCTGAAGACAAAGTCTGAAAACACAAGTGCTGAAGACAAAGTCTGAAGACAAGTGCTGAAGACACAGTCTGAACACAAGTGCTGAAGACACAGTCTGAACACAAGTGCTGAAGACAAAGTCTGAAGACACAAGTGCTGAAGACAAAGTCTGAAGACACAAGTGCTGAAGACAGTCTGAAGACACAGTGCTGAAGACAAAGTCTGAAAATACAAGTGCTGAAGACAAAGTCTGAAGACAAGTGCTGAAGACACAGTCTGAACACAAGTGCTGAAGACACAGTCTGAACACAAGTGCTGAAGACAAAGTCTGAAGACAAGTACTGAAGACAGTCTGAAGACAAGTGCTGAAGACAAGTACTGAAGACCAAGTATCAGACGTTGTCATAACAGCTGAAGAGGTCTTCTTCAGTAGTTATGATGATTTTCTTTTAGTAGTTTTATATTTTCCCTTTTCAGTAGTTTTGTAATCAGTAGTTTAGCATAAGTAGCTTTATATTTCGTGCTTAGCACTCTCTGATATGTTTTCAGTAGTTGTGAACATTTCAGTAGTTTGTTAAGTGTTAGTTATTTTTGTAATAAATCTGCCAGATGTCACTATCCCGTGATATCAGCAGTGATTGCACTCTATATAAGGAGTGTCAACCTAATTGTAATCGTGAATGATTGAGCAGAAACATTTGATATAATTGAAACATTCCTTTTCACAGAAATATATTCTCTCGTTACAACCGTATTTGTTCTTAATGCATACGAATATCAAATTCTTGCTATAATTGTCTAATTCTTGATCTTATTCCGCTGCGTTACACTCTAATCCATCAAACTTGAGATCACTGATCCTGTCAAGTATGGATATAGAAGGGGTACTATAGATGGAACTCTCTTCACAAAGAACAAGGAAATGACTTGATGCTAGTTCAAGTATATGTAGATGACATCATCTTTGGTTCAACTAATCCAAAGCTCTATAAAGACTTTGAGAAGCTGATGAAGGATGGATTTGAAATGAGTGCCATAGGGGAACTCAATTTCTTTCTGGAAATTCAAGTGAAGCAAGTTGAAGATGGCATCTTCATAAGTCAGTCAAAGTATGTTCAGGACATACTTAAGAGGTTCAACATGACTGATTGCAAGGTTGCTAAGACCCCCATAGCAAGAAATCACTCCCTTGGGCCTGACCTTGAGGGGAATGTGTGGATAAAATCTCTACATGGTTATGATTGGGTCTCTTATGTACCTTTCAGCTAGCATGCCTAATATAATGTTTGCCACATGTGTGTGTTGAAGATATCAAGCCAACCCCAAGATGTCACACTTTATCACTGTCGAAAGAATTTTAAGATATCTCAAAGGTTCCTAAGCACTTGGCCTTTGGCATCCAAATAATTTTGAATTTAATCTGTATGTATATACAGATAGTGATTATGCTGGATGCAATATGACTGCAAAGTCTACATCAGGGGGGATGTTAGTTTCTTGGTGGAAGGGTTGTCTCATGGGCAATGCAAGAAACAATTTTGTGTCTGCATTAACTTCTAAAGCTGAATACATTACTATTGCAAGCTACTATGCTCAAGTGCTTCTGATTCAAAATCAAATGCTGGACTATGAATTCAACTTCAAAGAGACTCCTATCCACATAGGCAATAATAGTGGTATCTCAATCACATAGAATCCTATGCAACACTCAACAATAGTGGCAAATGGCAATGATTTCCATGAGAGCCAAGAAATTCTTCAGAAAAAGAAGAAAGCTGAGCCTGAATGAGAACAAAAAACTTGGATATGACAAATCCAAGGTGAAATGCTTCAACTGTGGCATGACTGGCCATTTCTCGAGAGAGTGAAATGCCCCCAAAAGAAACAACTATCAAAGGAACTCTCCAGGCCAATCATCATCACAGCCCAACTCAAGCTATCACTCCAACAATCAACAACAGCAGTATCTTCATTCTCATCATCAACAAACATACCGGAATCAACCACAGCTGACAAATCAAGCTCATGCAAGCAGTCAGCCTTCTGCCAGTGCCCTTGTGATTAAACAAGATGGGGTATGTGACTGGAGTGTGTGTGCTGAGGAAGTCAAGCCTCAATTCCAAAACCATGCTTTTGTGGCTCACATCAACGATGGACCATCTTCAATGCCTACTGAGGTAAAAACTAACCTTTGTAGTGAAAAATGCATAAATGAATTACAAGAGTATAGGGAACACAACCATAAACTGACAGATAAAATCAAAGAAGAAAAAGTGAAGTCAGAAATGATGAAGAGAGAACTAAAAATTTTTGAAATCAAAATCAAATCTCTCATTTCTGACATAGAAAAACTGCATGGTGAGAAATACACTCTTGCAGCTGAAAATGAGCTACTTACTGAAAAGTTAGCTCAAGATAAAGCTCAACCATCTATGACTGAATTGAAACTTGAAAAGTTTCAAATGTCTTCAGTCAAGCTGCAAGAGATGCTGGATTCCCAAAAGGATCCAAAGGACATGTCAGGGATTGGGTATATTTCATGTCCTCCACCATACAATGACAATTACACTGTCATGCCTAACTCTGTCTCACTCTCTGAATCAATTAAACGTAAAACTATGGAACCTAAATCAGTAGTGAAACAAGTGACAAATCCTCAAAACAAATCTGATGTTTATTTTGAAACCAGTGAGGATAAAATCAAGTTAGGTCACTCAATCAAAACCAAAGAGTGTTCAGACAAGACAGTGAGTGTCATGACACCATCAAGCCCTGTAAATGCAATTGTACCTTTTATAAAATTCATACTATCTGTTTTACAAGGCAAAAAGAAATATGTCAAGGCAGTGAAACCCACTACTGAGAGTAGTTCTGATAATGAGATTATATCTCCACAAAATTCAAGCAAATCAGAAAAGGTTTCACTGAAAAAGAAACAAACTGTAAAACTGAGTTCAAGACATAAAACATCATCATACCTCAGTCATCAACGTTAAGGCAGGGAGTTGGGTTTGATATCTGTAACAAGGAACATGTTGACCAGTTTGAGAAACAAGTAAGAAACAGGCTGAAGAAACAGAAACAACCCAGACAATTGAACAAAAGTAGTGTTGTGAAGCAAACTACTAAAAGGGCTGATTCTGATTCATCGCCTAAAGAAAAGAAAGTGACTCATCAAAAGAAAATATCAGTTGAGTCACACAAGGAAAAATCTGATTCAAGAAACAAACAATGTATTATGATATTCATGACATGTTCAATCACAAGACAGATTAAAAAGCTTCTTCAATCAATATTGTTCTATCTGTGATATGAATAATCACTCCACCAAAATTTCTATTTCAACAAGTATTGTTCAATCTGTGACATGAACAATCATAATACATTTGATTGTTACTTTAATCAGAAGGGGTTGAGAATTCCCCAACACAAGCCCATCTCAAAAACATCTACTGTGATGCACTCTGTCAGACCTCATCTTCATAATACTCAATCTAGGACACCTAGATCAACAAATGACAGAAATAATTTGAAGGATTAAGGAAGGGTCAAAGAAATCATCTCACAATGAAACACAAACTTGACCTCCTAAGCAAAAACCAACTTTTGATAATGAAACTCGAGCTAAATTTATACAAAGAAATAGAGACCAACGATTTCATTATTCATCTGAATCCTTAGTAGATGTTTATGAGATGACTCGACCAATTCATCATCAAAAATCTCCCAGAACACCTCCATCCAAATCACAATTTAGAGGGAAATACCAGGAGGTGACTATCATGAATAGGAATGGGAAACCCAATACCATCATGGCTTGGGTTCCTTATTCTAATTAATTCATTTTGCTTGTAGGTTCATCCACACAGGTCTAATAGCCTATGGTACGTAGACAGTGGATGCTCCCGACACATGACTGGAGATCGTTCCCTCCTTCACGATTTCAAGTACATACAAGGAACTACTGTGGCATTCGGTGGAGATTCAGAAGGTGGTAGAATTACAGGAGAAGGATCTGTGACAAACGGGATGCTGAGCTTTGACAGAGTAAATTACTGTGAACAACTGAATTTCAATCTGCTAAGCGTGTCTCAGATCTGCGACAAAAAATATTCCACTCACTTTACAGACACTCAATGCTACATTTTGAAACCTGGATTTCAGAACCCTGATGAATGGGTTGTCTTAAAGACTCCGAGGAAGAATAATACATATGTCTTAAACCTGTGTTCTACATCACCTAAAGAAGAAACATGTCTTTTTTCTAAAACATCATTTGATGAGTCACAGCTCTGGCATAGACATTTGGGGCACACTAACTTTAAAACTATGAACAAGTTAGTCAAAGGAAATCATATCATTGGTCTTCCTAAAAAAGAATTCAATTTTATTGATCAATGTTCAGCGTGCCTCAAAGGAAAACAACACAAACCGTCTCACAAAACCAAGCTGGTGAACACTAACAATACTCCATTGAAGTTACTTACATGGATCTATTTGGACCAACTCATGTAATGAGTATGGGAAAGAAACAGTATTGTTTAGTGATCATTGATGACTTTTCTCGATTCACATGGGTGTTTTTCCTACTTCATAAAAACAAAGCATCCCAAATCATTCAAGAATTATCACTAAAATTGAAAATCAACTTGATCTTAAGGTCAAAATAATAAGAAGTGATAATGGTACAGAGTTCAAAAATGAAAATATGAGTTCCTTTTGTGTAACCAAAGGCATTGCTCATCAATTCAGTGCAGCTAGAACTCCTCAACTAAATGGGGTAGCTGAAAGGCGAAATAGAACACTGATTGAAGCAGCAAGAATGATGCTAAACTACCAATCACCTTCTGGGCAGAAGCAGTTAACACATCATGCTTTGTGCAAAATCGAACTCTGATTATTAAAGAAAGTAACATGACACCTTATGAACTGATCTTTTGTAGGAAACCATTTATTGGATTCCTCAAATCATTTGGTTGTCCAGTCTTAATATTAAACACCCGTGATCATTTGTGAAAATTTTCATCCAATTCTGATGAAGGATTCTTTGTAGGTTATTCTTCTGTCTCAAAGGCTTATAGAGTGTTCAATCCTAGACTGAACATTATTGATGAATCTACAAATGTTCAATTCAAAGAACATTCATTTCCCAAATCTACAAATGGTCTGGACGGGCTGTTTGATATTGACACATTTACAAATTCGTTTGACCAATTTCACTTGTCTGATGCAGGAAATATACATTCAGGTGATACTTCATTAACTGTAGAAAGAAGAGATAATTATCCATTGATTCCACCTACATCTGATGAACATATGAATGAAGATGTTCCTCTTCAAGCTGATCCCATCAGACAACTGTCACAAAACCTTAGTGTTTCTTTTGAAAAAGGTTCCAGCCTGGTACCATCTCACTCAGATGACTTGTCAAATAGATCAGAAATCAAAAACAGGCTTCTCATCTAGTAGAAACACAAGGTACATCAAATGATGCAAGCAATCTCAGTGTTGCTGAAGATGTAGCAGTTACTGAAACAGAAGTTGACAATCTTCATAATTCAACAACAATACAAGATGAATGTGCCTCTGACCATAATGAACTGAATGTCTCCAATCTTGATGTAACTATTGCTGGTGACACCATTCCAACCACAAGAATACAGAAGAATCATCCAGTTGAAACCATTATTGCTGATCTTAATGAGAGGGTGACAAGAAGCAAGTCCAGTATTGCAAACATCTGTTTGTTCACATGCTTTCTATGTCAAACAGTACCTAAAAACATCAAAGAGGCACTTCAAGACAATAGTTGGATTGAAGCAATGCAGGAAGAATTGCTCCAATTCAAGAAGGAAGAAGTATGGCAGCTGGTAGATCTTCACGAAGGACAATACCCTATCGGTACTAGATGGCTGTACAGAAACGAGACTGATGATAGAGGGATCGTCATCAGAAATAAAGCAAGACTAGTGGCACATGGATACACTCAGGAAGAAGGAATCGACTACGACGAAGTGTTTGCTCCTGTTGCCAGACTAGAAGTAATCAGAATCTTTCTTGCATATTCTACGTCCATGAAATTTACTGTTTATCAAATGGATGTAAAGTGTGCCTTCCTGTATGGAATGAATGCTGAAGAAGTCTATGTGAGTCAACCACCTGGCTTTGAAGATCCAGATTTCCCTCACAGGATTTACAAGCTTGACAAAGCTATGTATGGTCTTCATCAAGCACCAAGAAAGTGGTATGAGACTGTATCATCCTTTCTTCTTGAACATGGGTATGAAAGAGGAAAGATTGATCAGACTGTGTTCAGAAGAATAAGAGGAAAAGACATGCTGTTAGTCCAGATCTACGTGGATGACAATATATTTGGCTCGACAAACAAGCAATTCTACAAAGAATTTGAAGACCTTATGCATTCAAAGTTCCAAATGAGTGCTATGGGGGAACTCACCTTCTTTCTAGGGGTGCAAGTCCAACAAAAAACAGATGGAATCTTCATCAACCAATCAAAATATGTAGAAACCATGTTGAAGAAATTTCACTTTGATGATTGTCAGTCTATCAAAACTCCTGTGGATACTAAAGTGAAGATTGGACCTGACCCTGAAGGCAAATCAGTGGATCAGACTAACTATCAATCAATGATAGGTTCACTTATATATCTAATAGCCAGTAGGCCTGACATTATGTTTGGTGTTTGTGTGTGTGCTAGATATCAAGCTGATCCAAAAGAATCACATGTGAACGCAGTCAAGAGGATATTCAGATATCTAAGGGCAAGCCAGCTCTTGGATTGTGGTATCCAAAGGAAGGAGAATTTAATCTCTATGCCTATATAGACAATGATTATGGAGGATGCAACTTCAACAGAAAATCCACTTCTGGAGGTTGTCAATTTCTTGGTCCCAGAGTAGTATCCTAGCAATGCAAGAAGCAGACAAATGTGTCTGTGTCCACAACAAAAGCTGAGTATATTGCTACATCAGCATGTTGCTCTCAAGTTCTCTAGATTCAAAACCAGATGCTTGATTATGGTTTTAACTTCTTGCACACACCAATTTCTATTGACAACACAACTGCTATCTTTATAACTAATAATCTAGTTCAGCACTCAAAAACAAAACATATAGAGATTAGATATCATTTTTTGAGAGACTATGCTGAAAAGGGTTTAATCAAATTGATTCAAGTACCAACTGAAAATCAATTAGCTGATTTGTTTACCAAGGCATTTGAACCTGGTAGGTTTGAATTTCTGGTTCAGTCAATTGGCATGATTAACCTTGAGTAAAAACTATGAAAAACATCAAAAACAATTTAAAACATCAGAAAAACCACAAAAATAAATCAAGTTTGATGAAGAAAAGATTCTATGGGAAATGATATAATTACAGTCGTTATATCATTCACTGTGCTTAATTTCAAAATGTAAAAGACTGAAATGACTTACCAGATATGTTGGTAGGTTCAACTTGGAAGAAAAGATACATGCAGTGATGAATTAAAGACATATTCAATTATGAAACACTCATCACAAAGTACAGGTATGTATTGGCTTATCTGAATGCATGTGTGTGTAATAGCCTAAACACACCAGGTAATGATACTTTATGAATCTCTTTCACCACATCATGTTTCATCTTTGTTTTGTTGAGCAAAGACCTGATGAAACTTGCAGATAATGCAGATGTCATGATAGATTCCCAATATGGAACACATCCAAAATTGGATGAATCAACAAAGTAATACATTCCAAGTGAATGAACAAAAGAATCCTATCATGGATCGTCTTCCAAAGTGAAGTGAAAAGAATCCCAATGTGGATCAACATGAAGAAGGATCAAATTAAAAGAATCCCAATGAGGATCAGTGAAAATAAGATTTCATGACTTAAGTAACGTGTTAAGAAAAGTTGTGAAAAAGTTCTACCATGTATTGTATAAGGAGGGTTGATCATTTCATGCTTATGTGTGTGAGGTACACATGAATAATAAATCAACCAAAACATGATAAAAGTCATTTGCATCAACATATCAACCAGGTATGGGTTTAAGAGGACAAACATACCTTCAATATTCAAGTTCATAATCATGTCCATTTAATCATAAAGGATGCACAAGTGTAATGTAAGACTGATATGATCCCAACAAAGAGATTTTTCTTTTCATTATTAATATTAATCAAAATAATATTCAAAAAGTTTTAAATCTTTAAAGTTTCTCCCCAAATGTGAACATAAACTTTAGGGGGAGTAATTTAAATTTTTTGAGTAAGTCCAAATTTTTGTTTATTAACTTAACTTTGAAAAACAAAACAAAAAGAATTTTAGTTGGTGTTGTTGCAATAAGTCATACCATTATATCTCAGCTTATGCAGATTCTTAGAAGCATGATAAGTCCAAGATCTATCAAAATTAGGAAACTTGTATAATTGTGACATACAAGTCAATCCAAGCAAGAATTGACAACTTCAACAGCCAACTTCATAAGAAAAATCAATCAAGGACACCTCTTCATAAGATGAATAATCAATTCAATCGCATTAACTTTTGATTAAGTTCAAAAGCTAATGCAGGTAAGTGCATTAGTTAATGCGGGTGAAGGTAACCCATGCATGTAACTAATGCGGGTAACAATATTTATTTTCAAGTGCAACTAATGCGGATAATTATTTTACTCTACCGCATTAGTGTGCGAAGTAAATATGGAATTTACTCTACCGTATTTGCTACAGTTAACAAATGCGGATGAACAGGTCTATCACATTTGCTACAGTGCAATGTTGACCGTGTTGTCAACCGCATTTGATATAGTTGCACAAATGCTGATTGACTTTGTTCTATCGCATTTGCTACTGTGTACAAATACGGATAGGATAAAACAAGTAACCCTACTGCATTTTCTACAGTGAATGATGAAGAACACAATCACAAGGTATTCTTCCGCATTTACTACAACACAAATGCGGACAACCAAAGGTTTCAAGTTTAGCTTCCGCATTTGCAACAGTAGACAAATGCAGAAAGAATAAAAATAAGAAACAAAACTTCCGCGTTTGCAACAGTAGTGAAATGCGGACAGTCAGTCAAAAGTTTGTCCTCCACATCTGCTACAGTTAACAAATGCGGATGACCAAAAGTAGTCAAATGCGGCTGTCAATGTCAAAAGTTTGTCTTCCGCATTTGCTATGTCAACAAATACGGCTGACCAAAAGTCAAACAAATTAACCTTCAACATTTGCTATAGTGTTGACTGTATCTGTTTTTAAACTTGTAAAATTTTTCAAAATGTATTATTTGACTATTTAAAGGAATTCAAACGGGTCATTTAATACTTTTCAAATTTGAGAGACTTTATAATGAGACGAGTGCAAACATACAGTACACCATCTTCAATCATCATCATCATAAAAAACAATCAAAGATTTTCGTGTGAATCTACTCAATCGACTTTTGATATCGATTCTGAAACAACATTCGGATCATAAATAAGGTGAAATTTTCATAAGAAGTTTAATCAAAACCTAAGTTTCAGAATGGTAAACCTAAATCAGTCAAGAACCAAATGATAAGGAAGAACACAAAAACATGTTTCGTTGATGTAACATAATACACATTTTCGACTTCAATGAGCATGAAAACCAACATAAATTCTTGTCATCATGAAAATCTTGATATTCATGTTTGTTGTAAGAAACAAGCATGTTGAAATTACATATTTGAAACAAATCAATAAAACAATACCTCTATAATAGTTCAAATATTGAAACTGTAATTGTTAAATGACAAATTCACTATTTGCCATTATAGCAATTCAACATAAATAACAAGCAGTCTTCATTGTTAATTTAAAGTCAAAACTGATAACTAACACACATGTCTCTTGTGCAGATTACATGGCAAATCTTACATGGAGCAAGCTCCATAACGTCAGCGGTTATATAAACCCTGATGTGCCTGAAGCCAAAGGACTTAGGGATATGATAAGATTCTTATCTACCACAAGGGTAGCATATGCCATGACTGTGAGACCAACAATCTATGAGAATCCCATCAAGTCCTTCTGGGAATCAGCTGAGGTAGTTAAAGAGGATGGTGTGAGAACACTAACTGGGAGAATCAACAATAAGCTCACTCTAAGGATCACAGAAGAGTCTGTTAAAAAATGTCTACAATTTGGTGATAATGCTAATAATCCTCTTGAATTAGATGATGAAGAAATAACCACATTTTTCACTAAAATTGGTTATGAAAGGAGTTATGAAGCAAAACAGATAGTCAAAGGATTAGTGGATCTGCCTTGGAGGTTCCTAATTCATATGTTCCAACACTGTCTGTCCAAAAGAAAAACAGGATGGAATGACATTCCAGTACTCACATCTTCTGCAATATGTGCTCTCTGCACCAACAGACCATTTAATATGTCTGCATATGTGTTCAATGGCCTAATATCTAACATTCAAGAAGGATTAAGATACAAGTTTCTGATGTATTCTAGATTCATTCAATGTCTAATCAATGAATCATTTCATGACATTGTTAATGAAGGACCTGTGCTTAACATCCCTCACTATGATGGAAGATCCTATAAGTACATCAAGAAGAAGGACCCAAGGAACTTTTATAGTGGTGCCCACTCACCCCTTCTTCCTTAGATGATTCAACAATTAAATCAAGCTGGTCAAGCTCAACCATCACCACAACCAAGAGCTCAACCTTCACCACAACCATCTCCACAAACATTACCACAACCTTCACCATAACCATCTCCACAAACATTACCACAAACATCACCACAACCTTCACCACAATCATCACCACAACCATCACCACAACCATCACCACAACCACAACAACAACAATCACCTCAACAACACCACAAACAACACCTCAACCAACACCACAAACAACCCCTCAACCTACACCTATATCACATCATCATCAATCTCCAATATCACCTCATCATCAATCTCCAATATCACCACCACATCAATCACCTATGTGTCCTTACAACCTTTACCATCATCCCATGATCACCCTGCTAAAATAGAAGGATCAACAAGTGCATCTAAATCATCCAAATCATCTTCTGATAAGGAGGATCATCATGATCAAATCCCTGCTATGAAAGCACCTTCTGAGGCTGCTCCTTCAGAGAGCTATGCTGAATCTAACATCAACAGGCCTGATGAAAAGGATGAACTAATTTTTGAGCTTTTACTTAAAGTGGAAAGGATGGAAAGAACCTTAAACAGGAGAGCTAGAATCATCAATGACATAATTTTAGAACTGGATGAGAAAGAAAGTGAATTGAAAGAACTAAAAGAGAAATATGCAGCTGAATGAAAAGAAAAAGAAAAGGAGATGGAGTACCTAAAAGCTGTGCTAAACCATTCTAAAGATGAAATCAGTGGTCATGTGGACACTCTTGCTATTGAAATTATAGCAATGGAGGAACAAGAAAACATCATTGAGGAACAAGCAGAAATCATTTCTAGTCTTGAAAAAGAGCTTCAAGGTCAAAACAGAAGAATCTCTGGACTAGAACTGATAATTGAAAGTCAAAGAAGTAAATGATAAATGAGAAGAAAGAAAACTTAAAGCAGTTAAAAGAAGAGGTGCTTAACAAGAAGCCAAGAGCAAGAGTGTCTTGAAAAGAAAAATGGTAGCTGGTACACATTCCTCAATTCCAATTTCAAATGTGTTTTATGATGAGAAGACATATGAGTTAGTGATTGAGAGGAAATAGGGAGGAAAAGAGGGTGTTGAGATCAGATTATTCAGTGGTTATGAAGTGAGATTACTGGATCAATCATACATTCAATACATCTATACAAGACACTTCAAAGAGATATCAAACAAACTAGGTGAAGAAGATCTACATTTCTTTCTAAAGTGTATCAAACTACAAAAGATGGCCTATGATCAGATCAGTGCAAAAAGAGAGAAAAGAAAGAAGAAGAAGACACCTCTCCAATTGGGCAACATTGTCAAGCTTGAAGTTGATGTAGATGGTTCCTTATTGACTCATAGAGACGGACTTTCAATAGTTTCTCTTTGGGAACCTATTCTTTGAAGAAGCTACCACTTGAAGCAA
Source organism: Flaveria trinervia (assembly GCA_025506515.1). Lineage (NCBI taxonomy): Eukaryota > Viridiplantae > Streptophyta > Magnoliopsida > Asterales > Asteraceae > Flaveria > Flaveria trinervia. The sequence goes on from CM046456.1 coordinate 51,377,706, forward strand.
TTCATGATATGAGCAGAATGAAGATTCATGTACTGAGCAAGGATTAAATTGTCAGAGGCTCAAGATTTTGTCAACATGATCAAAGCAATTCTAGATCCAAGACAAGTTGCACCATTTGTATCATCAAAAGACCCAGCTGAATCATCACAACATCAATCACCTCCCCAACATTAAGGAAAACTAGGCTGTATAATCCTTAGGGGGAGTATTGTTGCACCCTGAAAGGATCATACATGCCAACTCAATGGGTGAATTGATGATTGCTCAGCTGGAATCCCACAAGTCCAAGAAGAAATGCGGATGAAAATCTGCTAAGGAAAAGACAGTGTTATCTTCCGCATTAGTTAATGCAGAAGACATAACTTTGATGCGGACAAGTGTAGTACTCTTTCGCATTGACTAATGCGGAAGACATAATACTAATGCTAAAGAAAAAGTTACTCTTCCGCATTGACTAATGTGGAATAACAAAAGAATATGTGGACACGACTTTGCTCATCCGCATTGACAAATGCGGATGACCGACCAAATACGCATAAGTATTTTTTCATCCGCATTAACCAATGCGGATTACCAACATACTAATGCGGATGATCAAGTGAAGAAATGCTAATCAAGATTATCATATCCGCCTTTGTCAATGCGGATGAACAAGCAAAGATGCGGATCAAGACTTAGACTAGTTTCTGATGTAATAGGTCAGGGGTAGTTTAGTCATTTTGTAAAAAGCATCTTGTCTACCTATAAATAGAATAGATACCTTGTATATGAGATGACGGCTGATAGATAGAGAATTTTTTGTTGTAATTATTCTTTGTAATTTATCAACTTTCATATATCAATACAAACAACAGTTATGAGTATCTTTCTTGCTTTGAATGTTATTTGATTGTTTGTCTCCATCACTCAATCATTGACTTGATTATCATATTCGATTCACAGTAAGAATATCACTCTTACTTAACACCAGTCACAGGGTTCTCCTGTAGGTTTGGGATTCCTTAGGCAAAGTTCTGATAAGAAGATTAATGACGATTCCACTTCTGATGCTCTAACACCAATATCAGTTGCTTCTTCAACTTTCTTCAACAAATTCAAAATCAGGTAACATTCCTTCATTTGTTCCTGTCAGGTTTGTCAAAGAAGGAACAATTGTTGAATCATCAGGCAATAAGAATCCTATAAGTGAAGCCGACACAATAGGAGATGTCAATCAAGATCCGTTGGAGAAAGATCTGTCTATACGAGACTGGACAAGCTCAGATGATGAATCAATCATAGAGGTGCGTGTTGGTTCCTCACAGATGAAGATGTCTCCTAACATTGTTAAGTCACAACAGCTTCCAAAAGTTGAATCAAGACCAATATGGATCTCTTCTCTAGTTGCAAAGCATCCTAGTCAATCAGTGAAGATCTCATTCACTGATCAGCACGGGAAACTTCAAAACAAGCAAGAATCTGCTACAAGCTCCAAGCAATCCTCATCACCACTTGCACAACATGAGACTACAAAGAATCAAAAGCCATTCAAGGCTTGTTTTGAGTGTGGAAAGAAGGTCATGTGGTAAAGAAATGTCCTCAAAGGCTTGTTACGGATGGTAAAGGAAAAATGAATTGCTTCTCCAGCTGTAAGTCTACAAAGAATGTTCCAGATGGTAAAGGCAACATGGGTTGTTTCTCTGGATCAAGAGGTAAAAAGCACAAATCTTTGAATGGTTGGATGAAAAACCCTCCATCCAAACCTTTTCATGTGAAGCTGGTTTCACATGATTCAAAGATGAAAATGACCAAAGGTTTAAAACCAAATTTTTTTCCTTTTGCTCTTAAACAGAAAATGATTTCCAAATATAATTCTATCAAATCCAAATTAATTAAACCGAATCAAATTGGAAAACTAAAAAGAAGGATACAGATATCCCGATTGTTTAAACGGTTGTGTGCAAAATCAGGTTTCTTATATCGATGAAAATGGAACTTCCAGGACTACGATGGCCTGGGTTCCCCTTTCAAACTAATCTGTTTATGAGTGCAGGAACAACTCAGGAAGACTGTTAGTAATCTGGTTTACTGATAGAGATTATTCCTAATTCAATTTGAGGCAGAACAAACAAGTTAAGGTCATGGTATTTTTATCCACAATCTGGATTTATATCTACACAATCACAGTTCTCACTTCACAATCACTGCATATTTCTTGAGCATTCATTTCTTATCTTCATATCAGTGTAGTTTGGAAGACCTTCTTTGAAAATTTTTTATTTTTGTATAGTATTTATAAAAAAATAAAAAAATAAAAAAAATTAATTAAAAAAATAAAAAGAATAAAAAAATAAAAAAATAAGTTTGCAAAAATAAAAATTTAGGGAGAGAGTATAAGTAAAAAAATGAACAAAGAACTGCGAACTTGATTCGAGATGATTGCGAAATGATTGTATATCTCTTGAAATGCTTGTTTTTTGCATGTCTTGCGTTTTTAAAATAAGAAATGATAGTAACTGTAGTTGTTATCTAATTCATATATTATATTTAAGTGCAAATAATAAAAAAACAAACAGATTCTTTAATGATATGTTTGATAGACTCAGCTTGACAAATAAAGTAAGTAGGAGCATCATGATTTAAATTAAAGTATTGCTTAAGGACGTCTGGATTTACGCAATCATTTTGGCCTGCACAAAAACTAAGTCCTGAAAAAATCAGATTGAGAATTGATCTTTCACACAACATGATAAAAATCATATAAGCCATATCCTTGAGTCATGTTTGGTGTATTTATATGTCTTGTGCTTGTGCTTATCTCCTCTGCTGTACGGTAGTACTGACCTGGGGTGATAATCTCCTCTGCTGTACGGTAGTACTGACCTGGAGCACTTATTTGCACATGATTAAATGGTCATCTCCTTTGTTATACGTAAGTATAGACCTGGGGCTCTCACCATTTTGGTCTAAGTAGTGACAAATCATCTAAACGATGAATTCATCATAGAATGAAACGTTCTGTTGATAATCACTTGCACACTAATACACAAGCCTTACTCTATAAAGATCGTAATAAAATTCAAGAAATCCTGAGGTTGGGTGAGGGTTTTTGCCAAATGATTGTGCGGCCCTAACATTCTAAAGCATCTAATCGAACCTTAACAAATCATATGCTGTTTGTTAAAAAAGATAAGGCATGGGTTTAAGTGGACAAACATATCAACAATCGTTGATCTGTTTAAGAATTTCAAAATTCATTCAAAGACTGTGATTAGATTCAGTTATTAGTATGATCTCATTACTTTTCGATGTTTAAATTCATCTTTGTGCTAAAGTATATCTTGAGGATATGATCTCATGATCGATTCAGTTCTCGTTTTTAAAACAAAAAAAATTGATATATAAATTTAAAAAAAAATAAATTATAATAAATTTTCATTTCAAATTTTTTTAGGTCTTCCATATTATGCTGTTACAATTTTATCATTTTTCATGTATTTCACCGAAAATGCGCACAAACGAACACGGGTTCGCTTGTTTTTCACACACAGATAAACACGAGTTTATTTTGTTAAAATGAGATGATCTAATTAGAAATGTCGAGATTGTGTTTGAGAATGTGTTTCAGATTTTTGCTTTAAGTGATGGCCGATCATCAGTTGAGTAGTGTACCTGATCAGAGAACTTGTTCCTCAAGTTTGTAGAAGATACCGAGCTAGGAATCCTCCTCCTACATCTTCTAAAGCACTCAATATTAGAGATTTGGGAAAGAGCATATAAATAGGGGGAGCTTATGAGATGAATAATTTTTCTCATTAGATTCAGAAAGTTTCAATTTGAATATCTTTCTCCTGTTGACTTCTCGGTGCTGATTTCGTTTGAAGACATTGATAATGATAGACTAAGGGGGAGTATTGTTGGACATGTACAAGATAGTCTATATATCAATACAGTCAAATTCAACAAAAGTCAACGTCACGGTAAAACTCAACAAAAGTCTAACCCAACACGTTCGAGATGAAGATCCGAGACGAGACATTGAAGATTTAAATGACTAGGAGTTTAATGTAATAAATATATTTTGGAGGAACAAAATATATTTTATCTTGTTTTTAGTCATTTTGATGCTTAACATGTAATTTCGTATTAATTAGCCTAAGTCTAGGGGGTTAAGTGCAATTAGTGAATATTAGTCTAGACTATAAATAGGTTAATTATCATTAGTGTTGGGATGGTTGAATGACCATTGGATTGAGGGATTACTTGTATACACATTATTTGCAATCTTATTAAAGATCGAAGGAGTTTTGATTGTGATTATCATATTCTGATCTATAATCTTCATGATTTGATTCAAGTTTGTTCATCCTGGATTTACAGATTCCTAGATATGTTTAATACATTCTCAAATGTAAACTAGGCTCACAGTTGAGGAAACAGATAATATTCTTAAATTGGGACAGATGAAGCCCGATATCTTTAAAATCTTGAAGAAGCCAACTGTAGGCTTCTTAGAGGTAGAAACAACCCTTGTCCTCAAAATGTTAGAGCTCATTGCTCAAGGTGACAATCTAGCAACACAAGCTATGTTAAACCCACACCTTCTACCTCTCAACCACCAAAAAGACCTCAAATCACCCACACCTACAAAAGAAAATCCAAACGAATCCCTGCTCAAGCTATTGAGTCTGTGCGGGCCTCTATACACTCACCCATACAGGAGGAAGTGGATACCAGAGTTCCCATTTCTCTTGAGGAGCAAACCACTCCCATCTCTTCAAGGATCAGTGCTGAGGTTCCTCATGCTCAACCTGATGAGATGACAAGTCCAATTGCCTCAAGTCTTCAGTCTGAGTCTTAACACTCAGGTGAACAACCTTCATGGGATAGTTACCATCCCTAGCCTTTAGACTACAACCACCCAATTCCCAACCTTGAGTTCTATACTGATGAAGACTTAGGTTTCAATGAGTACCTTGAGTCTCTCTACTCCTCCCCTACTCAAAGAAAGATGAGTTCTTTTGTGTCACTTATGTCTAGCCAACATCAGTCACCTATTCCTAAGGTGGATCCTTCTGAACCTGTTTAGGAAATCCATATGGAAGAGGCTCTCACTTCAGCAAGTGATTACATCATCCAGACCTCAACCATGACGACTTAGCCCATTGACACTTCAACTGAAGTTGTCCATAAGCAGAGGAAAACCAATAGCCAAGAACTCCATGCTGGTGGTAAGAGAGAAGACTTTGGTCCAATTCTCTCACCCCCCATGATTCTTTCGATGAAGATGAGGGGAATCTAAGGCTAAAGGTGCAAAAATTGTCAAAAACATGCACCTGCCTAGTCTCCAAGGTTAGTCATCTTGAATCTCAGGTGACTACCCTTCATAACAGGGTCAATGATCAGCAACTTGAGATATCTTATCTTATGGAAAAACTAGCTGGGAGACCTTTAAGAAAAGCTCAACCAGGAACACAAGAACCTGTGAATATGATTGATCTAACCTCTATCTCACCTATGCAAGTGGGTGATGCTACCAAAAAGGAGGATAAAGTAATCACAAACACAGAACCTGGGAGTTCTTCACAGAGCATGGACAATGAGGACTCACCAATTTCACCTACAAGTGTCCATACTCAGTAACTTCCTCATGTTCACATTGATATGGACTCTATAGACTCTTTCATTTAGTCTTTTTGAGGAAGGTATACCAAGGGCAGTTTAATCTCTACCTCAAGGAACTTCCAATTACATCATAGGGTGGATGTATGATGCAAACAGAAGAGACCTTGTCAACATGCCAATTGTCAATCCAAGCCAATCTAGACAGGCTGATAGGCTGACACAAAGGATTCAGGATAGAATTACTAAGAGTTCAGTCTAAGAAGGAGACAAAGACAATTAGGTAATACTATTGGTCAACTGGATGTTAAGGCGGACCCTAAGATTAGCTTTGAAGGGGAAACCTTGACTGAAGGCCTAGTGGTAGAGCCTAAGAGCCCTTTCACACCTATAACTACTTTATTAATTCATTCGCTTAGTGAAACACCTGCTGGTGAAGGTGTATCACAACCTCTTTCTAGCCAGAGTGTAGAGATTAATGAAGAGGCTTATGCAACCTAAACATCTTAAGTCTTTCCTGCATGCTGCATAAGTGCATTAAAGAAGAAGCTTAAGAAGTTTCACACATGAAACAGAAAAATACTCTAAGTGTAAAATATTCCGAAGCCCATTCCAAGAGACAAGCTCTTCTCAAGCTTTAGTGTCTTCTGATGAAAGCTGTGGCAACTCTCTTTTCACTCTTGAAGACCTGGACTATATCCATCCAGATGATCTGGAATATATGGAAATAGTCTAGCAGATAGCTCTTCTCACTCACAGAGCTAAGAAGTTCTACAAGAGGACTGGAAGAAAGTTTCCAAGCAATGCAACCAATGGAAAGTTTGGACTGGACAAATTCAAAGTCAAGTGTTACAACTATAACTTGATGGGCCACTTTGCCAGAGAGTGTAAGGCACCTAGAACAAATGGTGGCCAAACACAATCCAGACCAAACTACACTGACAAAGCTCTCCATAATGAGAAGTCAAAGAAGCAAGCTGCTGTTGCTGTTGAAGAAGGAGGATTTGACTGGAGCTTTCAGGTGAAAGATGCTTCTCCAAACCAAGCACTAATGGCTGATCATGATGATGCCAAGGTTTTAGAACATCTCTGTACTCTTGAATGCATTGCTAAAGTTAACAGGTATAGTTCCTATAACTTTGAACTGAGATCTGACCTTGAGTCATTAAACATTTTAAAATCAAATTTAAGTCTGAAAATGATTATAAGTTGAAAATAGAGGACTTAGAGAAAACCATTTCAGTTCTAAAACACGAACACACAAATTTTAGGACTCAGATCAAAGATCTCATAACCAAGTTAACTGAGTGCCAGGCCGAGCTTGTGATCAGCAAAGCCAGGGCATAAAAGAGTCTTCTTGAAGAAGAGACATTGAAGAACATGATATCCTCATCCATGCACAACAAAGTGTGCTATCAAAACAGGCAGGGACTAGGATCCAATGAGATAGCTCCTCCACACACAATTTTGTCAGTAAGATCTCCTAGGTGTGGAACTTGTGAAGATGAGCTTCCTCTCATAGATCCCATGAGTGAAGAGGATGAAGAAGAGATAGTGAAGAATCCCTCTGAAAAGAGTGAAGAGGAGGATTCCAAGAAGGGCCACTATCCTTCTGAGGAGAAAGTGAAGATTGCGATGACCAAGTCCATAAGAAAGAACTTGATCAGAAAGAGCAAAAGAAAGGCAAGGAAGGGTCAAGAGATCAAGACTACTTTTGACTCTAAGCAGAAAAAAGTTTTTATCTCTGCAGGGTTTAAAGTGGTAGGGACTGAAGACATCAACCAAAACTCTTCTGCTAAGAGTTCTGGTTCTTGTTCAACTCATCTCAGCAGCAAGAAGAAGACTGATCTGCTGTGTACCACTACTACACAGCCTGGACCATCAAACTCCAAGCACAGTCCTCAGCCTAAGAGGACTGTCTCAGCATCTGCAAAGACGAAGGTGGAGAAGGGATGTGACCAAAGACAGTCCTATTCCAAAGAAAAGGCTCTTGTGAAGAAGAAGATGAATTGTGTCATATGTGAAAGTACCACTCACATCGCTAAGGATTGTCCCTTCAATCCTAAAGGTACTATCCATATGACCAAAACAAAGACTTCAAAGAGTTTGAAGAAGATTCAAGCTTCAGAAGGAAAACCTGTTTCCTTCGGAAGCTCAAAATCTAAGAAGAAGGCAAGTGGAAAATTACCTTCAGAAGAGAAGTTGGTCTCGGAAGAAAGGAGTTCTTCTGAAGCATTGAAGTCTGCTGCAGTGTTTGTAGAATCTTCCTAAGGATCAATCATCAAAACTTCCAAAGTCCCAAAAGCTTCCAAAGTTTTGAAGGTCAAGTCCAAGACTCCAAAGGTGGTGTGGATGTCTAAGAAAGACCAAGTGACTGAGATTTCTCCATCAACAAAAGCTCAAGATCCTCTTAGTACAATCATAGGATCTATTACTGTTGAATTACCATATGCAAATGAGCCCAAGACAAGCAAGGCTTGGGTTTCCAAATGTAACTAATCATTCTCTTTGTCCAGGGACAGCTGAAGACTGACAGAAATGTCTGGATCATAGACAATGGCTGTTCCAGGCACATGACATGCATAGGTCACTACTCCAGAACTTTGAAAGGATTGATGGAGGACCGGTTGCTTTTGGAGGAGATAAAGGTGGCTACATTTCTAGAAGGGGCAAGGTCACAAATGGTAAGCTCGGCATAGAAAAGGTAAACTTTGTTACAGAGCTAGGATACAATCTTTTGAGTGTATGTCAATTTTGTGATCAGACTCATAACATGCTCTTTATTGAGCATGAGTGCATTGTTCTTAAGTCTGGTGTGGTCATTCCTAATGAGCATATCCTTCTAAGAGCCCCCAGGAAAGGAAACATGTACAAGATGGATTTGCAAGAAACCTCTCCCTCTGGAGAAGTTTCATGCTTTTTGTCTAAAGCCAATAGTGATGAATCTTTCCTATGGCATAAAAGAATGTGCCATGTAAACTTTAAGAACATGAATAAATTAATTAAGCATGATTTGGTAACTGGAATGCCAAAGAAAGAGTTTACAAGTGATGACCACTGTGTTGCATGCCTGAAAGGGAAACAACATAAGGTATCTCACAAGCCTAAGGAAAAGAACTCCATCACTACACCCCTACACTTGTTACATATGGATCTCTTTGGCCCCACCAGTGTAATGAGTTTAGGAAGGACCTTATACTGTCTAGTGATCACAGATGACTTTACAAGATTCACTAGGGTTTTCTTCCTTAGAACTAAGGATGAGACTCCTGAGATTCTGAAGAATTTCATCTTAAAGACTGAGAATTAGTCTGATCACAAGGTCAAGATCATAAGATGTGATCAAGGAACTAAATTTAAGAACCAAATTCTTGATACATTTTGTGATGAAAAGGCATTACAAGACAATTCAGTGCTCCCAAGACTCCTCAGCAAAATGGTGTTGCTGAGAGGAGAAACAGGACACTAATTGAAGCTACAAGAACCATGTTGTCTAACTCTAAACTTCCCATCACCTTCTGGGTAGAGGCAGTCAACACTGCCTGCTATGTGCAGAACAGAGTTTTAGTAGTTAAGACTCATGGCAAGACTCCTTATGAACTCTGGCACAAGAGGAAACCTTTCCTTCGTTTTCTCAGGTCATTTGGATGTCCTTGCACCATCTTGAATACCAAAGATCAAATTGCCAAGTTTGCTGAGAAATTAGATGATGGACACTTTATTGGATACTCTTCCCAAGCTAAGGCTTATAGAGTGTACAATCTCAGAACTAGAATTGTTGAGGAGTCAGTCAATGTGACTTTCAATGAACACACACCTTGTGTTGCTGGTTCTGGTCCGGATTAGTTGTTTGGTTACCAACTGTTTTAACAAATCTTGTGAGAATGTTTCAGGATCTGTAGCAAATTTAAATACAGATGTTCCTGATCCAAGATTTGAGCTTATAGGAAGATCCTCAAATCATATATCTTCAGCTCCAGTGGGAACCACTTCTGCAAATGAGGTTTCTGTCCGTACAACAATGACAAACTCAGCTGATACATCTGGTATGCCTTCAAATTCCAGCTTAGAGGCTCTACAACCGGATAAGAACACCTTAACTGTGGAAGATAACAATGGTGGTGGTGACAGTGACCAAAAATTTCTTGATGCCACTAACCACACCATAATGAGAACATCAATGATGTCACACACTGCTTGGATCAAGTTTCACTTGAAAAGTGTGCTGATGTGGTGGGAGAAACATCCATGCCAGATCTAAATTTCTCTAATTTAGATCTTTCTCAACAACTTGCTATGATCCCTCAGCTTAGGATCCACAAGTCTCACCCTACCATAAACATCATTAGAGATGTTGTCTCAGGGGTAAAGACAAGAGGACAAACCCATGAAGCACATGTTTGTCTTCACTCTTGTTTTCTATCCCAGATAGAGCCAAAGAAAGTTGATGAAGCTCTAAAGGATGGAAGTTGGGTTGAAGCTATGCAACAAGAGCTGCTTCAATTCAAAAGGCAGAAAGTTTGGAACTTTGTCCTCTTCCTTTTGGGAAGACTAAAATCAGAACCAAATGGGTGTTTAGGAACAAGAAAGATGATAGAGGCATCATCATCAAGAACGAAGCTAGACTGGTTGTTCAAGGATACACAGAAGAATAAGGGATTGACTACACTGATGTCTTTGCTCTAGTGGCAAGATTAGAAGTTGTTAGGATATTCATGGCATTTGTTGCATCCAAGAACTTCAAGGTCTTTCAACTTGATGTGAAGTGTGCCTTTTTGTATGGAGTGATAGATGAAGAGGTTTATGTCAAACAGCCACCTGGTTTTTTAGATCCTGATCATCCTGATTATGTCTGCAAACTTGACAAAGCTCTCTATGGGCTGCATCAGGCACCCAGGAAATGGTACGAGACACTATCTGAGTATCTTTGTAAACATGGATATAGGAGAGGTACTATAGATGGAACCCTCTTCATCAAAGAACAAGGAAAAGACATATTGCTAGTTCAAGTATATGTGGATGACATCATCTTTGGTTCAACTAATCCAAAGCTTTGTAAAGACTTTAAGAAGCTGATGAAAGACAGATTTGAAATGAGTGCCATGGGGGAACTCAATTTCATTCTGGGAATTCAAGTCTAATCCAAAGCTCTGCAAAATCTTTGAGAAGCTGATGAAAGACAGATTTGAAATGAGTGCCATGGGGGAACTCAATTTCTTTCTAGGAATTCAAGTGAAGCAAGTTGAAGATGGCATCTTCATAAGTCAATCAAGTTATGTTAAGGACATACTCAAGAGGTTCAATATGACTGACTGTAAGATTGCTAAGACACCCATAGCCAGAAACCACTCTCTTGGTCCTGATCTTGAGGGGGAGTGTGTAGATGAGCACTTATATAGGGCTATGATTGGGTCTTTTATGTATCTTACTGCTAGCAGGCCTGATATCATGTTTGCTACATGTATTTGTGCAAGATATCAAGCCAAACCTAAGATGTCTCACCTTATCACTGTCAAGAGGATTCTAAGATACCTCAAAGGTGCATCAACACTTGGACTGTGGTATCCTAAGAATTCTGACTTCAATCTGTATGCCTATACAGATAATGATTATGGTGGTTGCAACATGACTGCAAAGTCTACATTTGGGAGATGTCAATTTCTTGGTGGAAGGGTTGTCTCATGGCAATGCAAGAAACAATCCTGTGTCTCTGCATCAACTACTGAAGCTGAATACATTGCTACTGCAAGCTGCTGTGCTCAAGTACTTTGGATTCAAAATCAGATGCTGGACTATGGGTTAAACTTCAAGGAAACTCCTAATCACATAGACTACAATAGTGCTATCTCAATCACAGAGAACCCTATGCAGCACTCAAGGACAAAGCACATCAATATCAGGTATCATTTAATAAGAGATAACTATGAAAAGGGATTAATTAAACTAGTCAAAGTTCATACAGATGAACAATATGCTGATCTGTTTACAAAGGCCTTTGGTGAACAGAGATTTAAATATCTAATATCAGCTATTGGAATGATAAAACTTTGAGTAAGCTTTCTTAAAACTAATTCTTATTATTTCTTTAAAATTATATGTGTCCTAAGTTGTCTAGTTCATCACTTTCATAAGCTCATGTTTTGTTTGGATGAAAATTTCTTTTTGAAGACTTTCCTTAGACTTTTGAAAATTTCTGATACTTCGGAAGTTATGCTTTTAACTTCGGAAATATGCTTTTAACTTCAGAAGTAAATCATGTCTTCCAAATAAATAACTGTCTAAGAAATTTACCTTCGGAAGTGTTTTCAAATTATCTTCCGAAGCTTAAATACTTGTCTCAGACACTTACTTATTTTCAAGGACCATTTACTTCCGAAGCAAAATTAACTCTCGAAAGCTTTGTTGGTTTATATACAAAGCATTCAAGTTTTAACTTCTCTTCCGAAGCAAAATTCTCAAATCTCTCAGAAAATTCTTCCGAAGTCATTTTAGCTTCAGAAGCTTTTTAATTAAAACTTCCGAAGATAATTAACCTTCGGAAGCTTTTAGACTTCCAAGAAAACTACTTTTTGAGCAAAAGTAAACTACTTTTTCAGAGGTGGGACCGACATCCGGATTTCAAAGTTTATCCTCTTTCATTAAACTTTATCTGAAATCCTTCTCACATATAAACCCATGGTTTCCCCCTCTTTCTATCATCTGTTCTTCCTCCAAACCTAAAACCCCAAATTTCTCTCTGAAATTTCTTTCTTTCTTCTTTCTTCGTCCTTAAGCTACTTCAAATGGCCAACCTTGCTTATAGAAATGATCCCAACTTTACCATGCAGCTACACAGACAACACAATCAGTTGCTCTGTTAAGCTCTGAGAAAGATCCTCATTTCTCAGAGGTTTTCCGTTCCCTAACTATGTCAAACTACTTAACCTCCCTAACCATTGATCCTCCACTTTATGAGGATCAATTGCTGGAATTTTGGAAGACCTGCTAAGAGGTCATTATGGATGGGGAGAAGGCACTGTCTGCCATAGTGCAGGGAAGAACAATCTTCATCACTCCAGCCATCATCAACAGACATCTTCAGCTGGATGATGAAGAAGGTGAGGTGTTTTCCCCAAAGGAAGCTGTCAATCATTCCTTTGAGCAGATGGGATATGAGGGAGATTTCTCTATAAAGACCTTTAGGAAAGAGAAGGTCTCATCCCAGTGGAGATTTCTGCTCCATGTGGTCATCCACAGCTTATCAAACAAGCATGGTGGATGGGACCAGATTCCTAAGGATCTTTCTTTCATAATCCATGAAATGGTTCAGGGGGTCAAATTCAGGTATTCTCAGTTTGTTTATACAAATTTACTTGCTAATTTAGACTCCTTAGAGTATTACATGTTTCCTAGATATGTCCAGTACATTCTTAACTGTGAACTGGGCTCACAGTAGAGGGAAACAGGTAACATTCTGAAATTGGGACAGATGAAGCCCACATCTTTAAAATACTAAGAAAGCCCACTGTTGGATTCTCTGGGGTAGAACAGACCTAGTCCTAAAAATGTTAGAGCTCATTGTTCAAGGTGACAACCTAGCAGCACAAGTAGTGTTGAACCCACACCTGCTTTTTCCCAACCACTCTCACAGCCTCAAATCACCATCACTTACCAAAGAAAATCAAAACGAACCCCTGCTCAGGCTATTCACTCTGTGAAGGCCCCCATATACTCACCCATACAGGAAGAAGTAGACACTGGAGCTCCTACTTCTCCTGAGGAGCAGACCACTCCCATCTCTTCAAGAATCAGTGTTGAGGTTCCTCATGCTCAGCCTGATGAGCTCATTAGCCCTACTGCCTTAAGCCATCACTCTGAGTCTCAACACTCAAGTCATCAACCTTCAGGGGACAGTTATCATCCCCAGCCTATAGATCTCAACCAACCAATTCCCAACCTTGACTTCTATACTGATTAAGATATAGGTTTCAGTGAGTATAATGAATCTCTCTTCTTTCCACCTACTCAAAGAGATATGAGTACTCCTGAGTCTCCTACATCTATCCCACATCAGTCACCTACAACTGAGGTGGACACTCCTGAACCTGTTCAGGATGTCCATATGGAAGAGGCTCTCACTTCTGAAAGTGATTACATCATTAAGACCTCAACCATGGCCACTCAGCCTACTGACATCTCAACTGAGATTGCCAGTGAGCAGAGGAAAACCACAAGCCAAGAACCTCAAGCTGGTGGTGAGAGAGAGGACTCTGGTCCAATCATCTCATCCCCTAATGAATCTTTTGATGAAGATGAGGGGAATCTGAGACTACTGGTGCAAAAATTGTCTAAAACATGCACTTACCTAGTCTCAAAGGTCAGTCACCTTGAATCTCAGGTGACTACCCTACACAACAGGATCAGTGATCAGCAACTTGAGATTTCATATCTTAAGGAAAAACTAGCTGGGAGACCCTTAAGGAGAGCTCAACCAGGAACACAAGAACATGTGGATGTGATTGACCTATCTTCCAGCTCACCTATGCAAGTGGGTGATGCTACCAAAAAGGGGGAGAAAGTCATTACAGCGACAGAACCTGGGAGTTCTTCAAAGAGAATGGACATTGAGGACTCACCATCCTTACTTGCAACTGTGCATTCTCAGCAACCTCCTCTAGTTCACATTGATGTGGACTACACAAACTCCTTCATACAAAGTCTGTTTGAGGATGGGATACCAAGGGCTATGTCACCTTCACCATTTTCCAATCACATCATTAGGTGGAGGTATGACAACAACAGGAAGGCCCTAATCATTATAAGAGTTCAAGGACAGCAAGAAGTCTTCAATTTTCAGACCTTGGACTATTATGAAGGTCTGGATCTAGTCAATATGCCACTTGTTAACCCAAGCCAATCAAGACAAGCTGACAGACTGGCTAAAAGAATCCAAGACAGGATCACTGCAGAGTTCAGCTTAAGAAGGAGACTTAGGCAATCAGGCAATGTCATCGGTCAACTGGATCTTGAGGCAGACCCTAAGATTAGCTTCATAGGGGAAACCTTGACTAAAGGCCTAGTGACAGAACCTGAGAGCTCTGGCTCATCATCTCCAACTACTGCAAAGATCCATATTCCTTATGAGACACCTGCTAGTAAAGGTGCTTCTCAACCTCTCTCTGGCCTGAGCTCAGATGCTGCAACAAGCAATGATCTGGAAAGGTCAAGAGAGAAGAAGGAGGTAGAAGATGCAGAACTCCTAGTACAAGTCAAGAAGAGAGAAGAAGAAAAGACTGTACAAAGGTATGCCTACGCTCTCCCCAGTTCAAGAAAGTCCTGAACAAGAGGATGTGGTTCAACAAGAACCTCAGGTAGATAAAGAAGAAGACAGAATCAAGATGATTAACTACCTGAGTGCTACAGGCTTCTATCAGGCAGATGCACTCCTTCCCTTGCCTTATGACTATATTAAGTTTGAGTACTTAAAACAACTTGAGCTTGAGCTAGTCAAGGAAAGAAAGACAACAAAGAAGAAGCTAAGGGAAGAAGCTACAAAATCAAGAGCCATCATCCAAAAGAGCATGAAGAAGTCTGCTGATAGGTAGAGGATGATGAGCCTTATTGAAGCTGTATGGATTTTCCGGAAGGAGACTTGGACCCATGTCTCTATCCACTATGGATGAGCATATCAGGGTAATCAAGCAGAAGATTAAGAGTGGAGAGCTCACTGACTTACACTCCACTCCAACTCAGACTCCACCTAAAGTGGAGGTTAAGGTTGAACAACCAGAGACAACACAACCCAGACCTTCTGCTAATGCTTAGCAAGCTTCATCTTCTAATCCACAGCAGGGTCAACCTCCCTCTCAATCTGAACCTGAGAGAGAGGAAGTCCCAACTGAGAAAGACAATGAAGATCAATCTGGTGCTGCAGGCCTGTCTTCTCAGTTAAAATTTGGAAGAGAAAGAAGAGGATGGCTTCTAGACCAAAGCCTAAGAAGAAAAAGAAGCCTGCATCCCCTTCTAAACCTCATGATGAATCAAAACAGCCTGAGGATGTGCAGCCAGAGGAAGCTTCACCAACTCCAATTCAAATAGCTCCTCTAGAAATAAGAAGACCCATCTTGTCTTGGACATACACCACAAATCCAGAAAGATGGCATGTTATTAGAGATCAAGGCATTAAAGACATTTATACATGGCAAGATATGTTTCAGTTGCCTTTGCATGACCTCTTTGACATGAGAAGACACTTTGATAGCCTGAAGGATCCTGATCATCTTATGAAGAAAGGAATGGTGATCATCCTAATGAGGACTGTTAATATCTGAAGTTTTCAAACTGTTTTGGTAGCATCAGCCTAGGGGGAGTTTGTAGAGATTAATGAAGAGGCTGATGCAACCTAAACATCTTAAGTCTTTCCTGCATTCTGCACAAGTGCATTAAAGAAGAAGCTTAGGAAGTTTCACACATGAAACAGAAAAATACTTTAAGTGTGAAATCTTCCAAAGCCAAGACCAATATCTTCCGAAGCCAAACAAGAAGTCTTCCGAAGCCTCAGAGACAAAGTCTTCCGAAGCTTCAAGTTCATGAAGACAGATTTCTTCTGAAGACTTTTAGTAACATGCTTTATCTGATGTACTGTTCCATAAAGCTGGACACCTTTCCGCTGCACCTCTGCAAGTCACCAACTTACATGAGTTGGTGAAAAGGTCATTGCTTTTGGTAACTGTACATTGAGGTCTTGAGTCTGTAACTTTCTACTTTATGTACTTTATCCTTTTTGTAATAGATAAGGATGTGAGCTATGGCATGTCATAGTCACAAGTCAAAAGGCAATCTGCCTTTTGACTCTACAATTGATTTTGTTTGTGTCTTGTCAATTGTATCCAGCTGGCTTTCAAAGTATAGCCAACTGTAGGATGTAGTATAAGTATCTCATGTTCTTGTATCTTTCGAATATGCTTTGTAACACTTGTAATAGAACATAGAGAAGGCAATATACTGCATTCTTGAAAACCATACACTTGTGTTCTTTGTGTTCTGTCTCTTGCATTACTTGTGTTCTTAGTATCTCAACACTTGGTTAATCCAGTTTACTGTTTGATTAAAGTTTAGTTAATCTCCTCTTTGTGTTGTTGTGTTGTAACTAACCCTTCACGATCCTGCACAGAGCTTGGAGGCTACACCAAGCAATAAAGGCCAAAGCTCTCTGTACCTTGAGTCACAAAGGTCTGTGAGTGATAAAGGGAAATGGAAAAGGACTCTTGAGGAGATTGAGGAGGAGGAGAGAGAGAGGAAGAGGAAGTTAAGGGAAGAAAGTTCCTCTAGGTCTGCAGGATTCATGGAAGCTAAAATCAGGGCTGCCCTCAGACAAAACACTCAAGTTGATGAGTAAAGGGCAGTCAGGATTACTTACCTACAAGCCAAGAACTATGACACTAATGAGATTATATCTCTCCCCTTAGAGGAACTTAATGAACTGCCTGACATGGAATTGTCAAGAGAGAGGAAGGAAGTAGAGGATGCAAGGACACTTCCCACATCAAAGAGGAGAAGAGACAAAAGAGATTGTACAAGCATGTTCCCATTCTCTCCCCAGTTCAAGTAATTCCTGCACAAAAGGTTATGGCTCCACAAGAACCTCAGGTAGACAAAGAAACAAAAAGACAAAACACGATCAACTACCTGAGTGCCATAGGTCTGTACCAGGCATTTGCACTTCTTCCCTTATCCTTTGAGTACATAGAGTTTGAGTATCTCAAACAGCTTGAGCTTGAAGTACTTCAATATAAAAAGCAACAAAAGAAAGATAAGAGAAGGTGTTGCAAGGTCAAGAGCCATGATCTAGAAGAGCATGAAGAAGTCTGTTGACAAACAAAGGATGATGAGCTTCTTGAAGCTGTATGGATTCTCTGTAAGGAGACTTGGCACTATGTCTCTATCTACTATGGATGAGCACATTAGGGTGATCAAGTAGAAGATCAAAACAGGAGAACTTGTTGACTTACACTCACTACCAAGTTAGGTCCCTCAAGAAGCGGAGGTTAAGGTTGAATCTTTTGAGACAACACAACCTGGACCTCCTGCTAAGCCTCAACAAGCTTTATCTTTTGATCCACAGCCAGGTGAAACTCCCTCTCCTTCTGAACCTGTGAGGGAGAAACACCCAACTGAGTAAGACAAGACCAATCAACAAGGTGCTACAGACCAATCTTCTCAGTTAACGTCATCAAATATGAGGAAAAGGATAGATTCTAGACCAAAGTCAATGAAGAAAAAGTCTAAACCATCCACTTCCATACCTCAGGGAGAGTCAGAACAACCTGAGGAAGTGCATGAAGAGGCAACCCTATCAACTCCAATTCAAGTGACTCCTCTTGCTTCTGATAGACCCATCTTAGCCTGGACCTTCACAACTAATCCAAAAAAATGGCATGTGATTAGAGATCAAGGTGGTGAGAATGTCTACACATGGTAAGACTTATTCAATCTACCTTTGCATGATCTCTTTGAGATGAGAAGATACTACGAAAGTCTAAGTGATCCTGACCATGTAATGAAGAAGGGCCTGGTCATCATCATGATGAGGATTGTCAACTGATGAGGATCTTTAAATGTTTTGTAAGGATTCCAACAAGTCTAATGCAGCCAAAACATTCAAAACATCCAAAGTGTCTCTGCATGCACGTACCAAAGCACTGAAGTAGAAATTCTTCGAAAGTTTACATCTTGCACTAGAAATATTATAAGTGTAAAATCTTCTGAAGCCAAGACCAACGTCTTCCAAAGTCAAAAGTGAAGTGTTCTGAAGCTTCAAGACAAATTCTTCCAAAGCCAAGAGTAAAGACAGATTTCTTCCAAAGACTTTTATGTACATGCTTTTATCTGATGTACTTTATTATATAGCTGGACTACCTTTCCGCTGCAACTCTATTTTACTTTCCAACTTTCACTAGTTGGTGAAAAGGTCCATGGTTTTGGTAACTATATATTGAGGTCTTCAGTCTGAGCTTTCTATTTTTTGTACTTTTATCCTTTTTGAAATACATTAGGATATGAGCTATGGCATGTCATAGTCACAAGTCAAAAGACAATCTGTCTTTTTACTCGACATTTGATTTTCTTGTTTAGTATTATGTATCTAGCTGGCATTCAAAGAATAGCCGACTGTAGGATGTAGCATATGTATCTCAAGTATGTGTAACTTTCCATTATGCTTTTGTAACACTTTGTAATAGAACTTGAGAAACAATATATAGCTATCTTGAAACCAAATGCTTGTGTTGTTTGCTATCTTGTTTTATCTATCATTTACTTGTGTTCTTAGCATCTTTTATTCTAGTTAACAAGTTCTCTATTTGATCTGTTAAGTGTTCTAAAAACTCTCCTGAATTGTGTTGTGTTGTAAAGTGCATCACCCCTTCTAATGATCCTGCACCTGGGAAGCACCCTAAAATCTACCAACATCTGTCAGCAAGACTTGGAAGAACTTCATCCAGATGTTGTAGAGGAGATGGATCTACAATGGGAAATGGCAATGATTGCTTATAGAGCCAAACAGTACCTAAGAAGAGATAAAAATTTGGCTACAACAAGTAAAACATCAAAGATTGGTGTTGATAAGTCAAAGGTAAGATGTTTCAAATGAAATCTGTATGGACATTTTGTCTAGAGAATGTAATCAACAATGAAATCCTGACTTGAGACAATATAAGCAACATCAGTCTCATTAACATCAATCTCATCAACCATTAACATCTCAAAGATCTTTCAAACAACCACATCTAACCAACTAATCCCCACCAGCCACAAATGCATCAGCAGAACCTAGTAATTCCAATGAATCTGGGGTGATCATACCACAAGATGGAACTTGTGACCGGAGCATGTATAAGAAGGAAGTATTGAAAGAGAATCAAGCTTTATAGGCTCTCATGGAGACAAATTTCCACCCATGGTTAGAGAGGAACAATCATGGATAGCTGACAACAGTTGGTATGTTGACAGTGGTTGTTCCAGGCATATGACAGGAAAGTGTTCTCTTCTCCAAGACTTCAAGCATAGAAATGCCTCATATGTGGCATTTGGTGGGGATAAGAAGGGAGGTAAAATAATTGGAAGGAATGGTAACTAATGGTGTACTCAAATTTGAGAAAGCAAATTATTATAAAAATTTGTAGTATAATATATTGAGTGTGTCTCAAATTTGTGATCAAAATTATACCATATTGTTTGATAACACTATTTTTTACATTCTTAAGCTATGTTTTTTAGTTCCAGAGGAACATATCCTTCTTAAAGCATCAAGGAAAGAAACACATGTTTTGGATATGTACAATACTGCACTCACAAGACATGAAACATGCCTACTATCTAAGTCATCAGAAGATGAATCTTAATTGTGACATAGAAGGCTTGTTAATTCTAACATGAAGAACATGAACAAATTTGTGAAAAGTGACTTAGTCATTGGATTGCGAAAGAAAGAGTTTTATTGTTCAAACAATTGTCCTTCATGTTATAAAGGAAAACAACATAGAGTTCACATAAATCCAAAATTATCAATACAAACATTACACCACTCAAATTGCTTCGCATGGATTTGTTTGGTCCAACCAATTCATTGGTAAAAGGCAATATTGTTTAGTGGTAGTGGATGATTTCACTAGATTCATGTGGGTCTTTTTCTTAAAACAAAAGAGTGAAACATCAGAAACATTAATGGAATTTATCATTAAGATTGAGAATCAACTTGATTTAAAAGTTAAAGTATTCAGGTCTGATAATGAGACTGAATTTGTTAATACTGACATAGATTATTTTTGCAGGAATAAAGGCATTGCAAGGCAATTCAGTGCACCAAGAACTACACAACAGAATGGAGTTGCTGAAAGAAGAATCATAACTCTTATTGAAGCAGCCAGAACAATGCTAGCTGATTCACAATTGCCAATGGCCTTTTAGGCTGAAGAAGTGAACACAACATGCAATGTTCAAAATAGGACATTAATTGTCAAAGAACATAATAAAACACCTTATGAGTTTTTATTTAAAAGAAAACCTTACATAGGATATCTTAGAGATTTTGGGTGTCATGTATCTGTTTTAAACACAAAAGAACAATTGGGAAAATTTTTAGAAAAATCCTATGATGGTTTCTTTGTTAGATATTCTTCAACAAATAAATCATATAGGATTTACACTCCACAACATAACATTGTGGAAGAAACTCCTGATGTGTCATTTGATGAATCCTTATTTCATAAATATGTAAAAGGATCATCATGGTTGTTTGATATACATGCACGAGCAGACTCATTTAATTCTGGTTATTTGAATAATGCAGGATCTGATGATACATGTTATCCATTTGTTCCTCCAAATATGAATGAAGTGATTGTCTATTGATCCTCCAAGAATACAACATCAAGTATCGTGGAACAAGGAACAATCAATAATAACAATGATGTTGCACAAGTACAGCAAAATGGATCTACATCCTCAGCATCCTCAGATGAGCATCCTACATCCGGAGATATGAATAATGCCTCAGCAGCTGTTCCATCCTCTCAAGCAGATACTCCACACATTAGAGATGATCCACCGCATTCCAAAGAGTTGATGTTGGGAAGTCAACATATACCATTCGTAGATGTTCCTGTAACTCCTAAAGAAGCACAAAATACTTCTAAATTCATTAACTTGGTTGGATCCATTTGCATCAATGGATATGACTAACTTGGAATCATCTATTCTAGTTGAATCTACTCCAACAACAAGAATTCATAAGACTCATCCTATAAACAACATTTTTTGGTGATCTTAATGAAAGAACCACAAGAAGCCAAACGGGAGCTACAAACATATGTCTTGTTTTGTTTCACAAGTGGTTCCTCCAAACATCATAATTGCACTAAAAGATAATAGCTAGATTGAAGCTATGGAAGCAGAGCTTCAACAATTCGGAAAGCAGAAAGTCTGGAATCTAGTTGATTTACTTGAAGGTCAACATCCAACTAAAACAAGATGGCTCTTTAAAAATAAACTAGATGACAAAGGTATAATTGTGAGAAACAAAGCAAGGCTGATTGCACAAGGTTACACTCAAGAAGAAATGATAGACTATGATGAAGTTTTTGCACCACTAGCAAGAATTGAAGCCATAAGAGAATTCCTAGACTATGCATCATATAAGAAGTTCTCTGTCTATCAAATGGATGTATTTTGTGTTTTCTTATATGGGAAAATTGATGAAGAAGTCTATGTAGCTCAACCTCCTAGTTTTGAAGATCCTAATTACCCTCATAGGGTGTACAAGCTTGACAAAGCTTTGTATGGACTTCATCAAGCACCAAGAAAGTGGTATGAAATATTATTTCTTTCTTGCTCAAACATAACTATAAAAGAGGAACTATTGATCAGACTCTCTTTCTCAAACAAGAACATCACGATCTCTTAATTGTCCAAATATATGTTGATGGCATTATAGTTGGATCAACAAACAAGAGACAGTGTGTAAGCTTTGAAGATTTGATGAAATCTGAGTTTCAGACGAGTTCAATGGGAGAATTAACCTTCTTTATTGGTCTACAAGTTTATGAGAAAACAAATGGCATCTTCATCAATCAAGAGAAGTATATTCATCAAATATTGAAGAAGTATAATCTTTCTGATGCATCTTCATGCAAAACACCTGCTTTAACAGTTGACAAGATTGTACCAGATCCTATAGGAAAATCTGTTAATCAAAGATTATATAGATCCATGATAGGATCTCTTATGTATTTAATTGCCAGCAGACTTGACATAATGTTTGTGGTGTGTCTTTGTGCTAGTTACTAATCAGATCCAAAAGAGTCTCATCTAAATGCTGTTAAGAGGATTTTCAGATATCTGAAAGGGAAACCTGCCCTTGGACTTTGGTATCGAAAGGATGGTGACTTTACTTTTTACTCATATTCAGATAGTGACTTTGGAGGATGCAACAACAACAGAAAATTCACAACTGGTGGATGTCAATTTTTAGGACCAAAACTTGTGTCATGGCAGTGCAAAAAGCAAACAAATGTATTTGTATCCACAACTGAGGCTGAGTACATAGCTTCTTCAATTGGTTGCTCTCAAGTCCTTTGGTTGCAAAACCAATTGCCAGATTATGGTTACAATTTACTTGAAACTCCAATTCATATTTGTAACATCTCGTAATTTTTGTTAACTACAAGTTAACTTCGTTTATTCTTATAAGGGGTCATTATTGTCAATTATAAAAATCATGGGTTATCGATGCTTATCTTCTTGTCATTAATCTTTGATACATACAAGTTAATAATCAAGCTATTAAATTTATAATAATAATAATACTAACAAAAATAGTAATAATGATAATTATAATAACATTGTTATTAGGGACCGTGCACGGGACGATGTACTAACTGATTACGTGTATACCGAACCAAATAGTGCGGAATCCTCTTTGATTGGGATCCAATGAATGAGAATGCATGTAGAAACAATTATGTATTGAATCTAACGTTAAGAATTGATTAGGAATCGATCTACTACGATCTATGAACTTGGAGTATGATCTTAGAGGTCTCTGGACGGCTAGGGTACATCTGGAGTCGAAGTGTGTATTCTCCTTATGTTTTTCCACGAATTAGGTGGTATTTATAGGTTAGGGTTACTCATTCATGCGACTGAAGCATTTGCATGGTTCATTCATTCGATTGAGCCATGCGGTTGATCCATTCGCACGACTGAGTGTTCAGTCGTTCGACTGAGTTAGTCGCATGAAGTTGTTCAGGCGTATGGACTATTAGGTGCATGGACACTCAGTCGCATGGCCATTCGGACGCATGACCACTGTTGGGGCGCATGGTCTAGTCAGACGCATGAGAATTTCACTTAACCAAGTTTGAATGTATTCATTATTATAACATTATGCATATCAATTGAAACAATCACAAAACTAGATAATCTAGTCAATATACGTTACACAACTCATTAATAAAATATTAAACACTATAAATCACAACCAAACATTCTCATTTCATTAAATACCCAAGCATTACATAAGCATAAGACATTCAAGACATATTACATTAAGATCCGAATCTAGGTACATATGTATCAACAAAGTGTACAGGATGATGTACAAACTGATTAACGTGTATACCGAACCAAATAGTGCGGAATCCTATTTGATTGGCGATCCAATCAGTGAGAACACACGTAGAAACAATTATGTATTGAATCTAACGTTAAGAATGGATTAGGAATCGATTTATTGTGATCTATGAACTTGGAGTATGATCTTAGAGGTCTCTGGATGGCCAGGGTACGTCTGGAGTCGAAGTGTGTATTCTCCTTATGTTTTTCCATGAATTAGGTGGTATT
Organism: Flaveria trinervia; assembly: GCA_025506515.1. Lineage (NCBI taxonomy): Eukaryota > Viridiplantae > Streptophyta > Magnoliopsida > Asterales > Asteraceae > Flaveria > Flaveria trinervia. Next base: position 51,401,685 of record CM046456.1, read on the forward strand.
TATAGGTTAGGGTTACTCATTCGTGTGACTGAACCAATTCATTCGTGTGATTGAGCCATGCAGTTGATCCATTCGCACGACTGAGTGTTCAGTTGTGCGACTGAGTTAGTCGCATGAAGTTGTTCAGGCGTATGGACTATTTAGGCGCATGGACACTCTGTCGCATGCCCATTCGAACGCATGACCACTGTTGGGGTGCATGGGCTAGTCGGACGCATGAGAACTTCACTTAACCATGTTTGAATGTATTCATTATTATAACATTATTCATATCAATTCAAACAAACACAAACCTATATAATCTAGTCAATATGCGTTACATAACTCATTAATGAAATGTTAAACATTATAAATCACAACCAAACATTCTCATTTCATTAGGTACCCAAGCATTACGTAAGCGTAAGACATTCAAGACATATTACATTAAGATCCTAATCTAGGTACATATGTATCAACAAACTTCCCCTTGGATCTAGATCTATCTATTGTCTTACCTTCTTCATAACCTCCTCGTATTTCTTGTACTTCTCCTCTCTTGTGACTCCTGCATGTATTTCAAATGCAAAGTAGAGTCGTATCCCATTTTGGAATTGGAGGGCTTGTACAATATCCTGTGTGTCATTGAACAGTGGCCACTTGTATATAGTGTAGACGTCGTCAGCTGAGAAGTTGGTAAGCCACATCGGCTCGAATACCCTGATAGTATTCATTTTGCCCTCTTTGTTCAGAACTATGATAGCTTTCCCTATTCTCCAATCATAGTACCACCATTTGAAGTGAGGAGTGAAGTCTTGTGGCATCTCCCATAGAGGGATCTTTGACATATTTTGTGGAGGACTCCACTTCAGCACTATCTTTGGCTTTCCAGTTATTGGATCAACTTTAGAACGTCTGATACACCTCGTAGGTTGTTGAGATTCGAAGTTGACCCACCTGGTGTGGTACTCTTTCTTCAAGGCAGCCTAAAACTAGCATGACATCTTTCTCGGGTCAGCGTATAGCAACTTCAGTTTAGCCAGCTGGTTGAGCTCAAAGCCAGGTAGAGACTTTAGATCATGCGGGAATCTAAAGTACTCAATACTTTTCCCTCTCTTCATCGCGCATACATTAAGATCATCAAAATGGGCCCACATAATAATCTTTCCTGACACCTTTTGATGTTTCTTCACATTGTAGAGCTTGGTGTCGACATTCTGTTTAGGAGCAACGCGTTGGGCTCGGATCTCCTCAAAACAAACAGCCCATTCAGCCTTTCTAATATCAACATCAGTGTTTGAGGCTTGTGCTTGTTCTTCAACCTTCTCGGACTCTTTCTCCGTCTTATCTAATATCTCAAATGTATCACCGACCAAGGAGTCACCCAAATTAGGGACTACATTTCCCTCTTTGTCAGCGTACTCGGGATAGTGCTCTGCAGTGACGTCCTCGATCTCTATCTCATCAATGTCGTTCAACTTGTCATCACTGGTTTCTACAAAAGTTGGAGCATCCTTGACAATCTCACCGAGATTGAGCTTGAACATTTCTACAATTTGCTCGTCAGTGAGATTGTGAATGATCTCTCCTTCTTCAGGAGTGTACATCATCGATCTCCTAACTATACCTTGTAGATCAAGAATCATCGTGAGCTGAGGTTTGATCTGTTGGAGAGGAGCAACATCATGTTCATCCCTTTGAATGTTTGGATTTGCTTGATTTATACATGTAACACAACAATCATTAGTTAATAATCAAGACATAAATACCACAATTAAATATAAACATTCATTACAATAGTGAGATACAAGATTCGAATACATATGATTTAAATAAAGTAAATAACTAAATATTACTCTTATCCTGTATCCTCTGCTCTTCTGCTACCAGGGTGGATGTGGAGGCACCCTAATCTTGAGTCCTTTTGGTCCTCCGTTCGCTTGCAGATGTGGCACCCGCAGCAGAACAATCGTCTTCATCATCATCAACATCTGCATCAGTATCACCCTCGTGATCATCACCATCATCATCATCATCATCATCATCATCACTCTCATCATCATCATCATCATCATCATCTTCGTCTCCTTCTACGATCTTCAAGGGCTCTTCTTTGGATCCTTTGAGCTTTAGCAAGATAGTCTTGTTTGCAGCATCTAGCTCCTCAATCTTCTTGGCATGTTGCTCCTGGAGCTGAGAAATCTACTGAGATTGTGCAGCAGTAAGATCTACTAACTGATGAATCTGTGCAGTTTTCTCATCATCAGCCGCTAACATACGCATCACCATATGGTTCAGCGCTGACAGCTGTTCCTCTACCCCAAAAGGAGGTAAAGGTGATCCAGATGTATATGGAGAGGAGGATGATGGTGTAGCTAGATGGCTAGTAGTGGTGGTGGTGGTAATGGTGAAGATTAGGGGTAATATAGATGAAGGTGGTGGTGGTGTGGTGTGGTAGATATGGTGGTAGATGGTGTGGTAGTTGTAGTGGTTGGTGGAGTGGTGGTAGTGGACGGAGTAGTGGTGGTAGGTGGAGTGTTGGTAGTGGTGGTGGTTATGAAAGTCGGTCTTCTCTTCTTCTTCTTCAAGCCATGGGGCTGAGCCATCCTTTACTTCCTCGATCCCTTCAAGGTGGATGCTCCCCCTGGAACACGGTTTGGCTGATCGGGAGCAAAGGTAGGAACCGTGTCAGTCTCTCCCGATCTACCAAGGCAATCACCAACCACCCAGAGCCCTCGCTCTGTGGCAACGACCTTGCTGCAAACAGTCTGAGTAAGGGGCTCCTCATCTGTATCCTCCTCCTCATCAGGTTGGAAATCCTGATGGAATCCAACATCCTCAGTATCTCTGTGGGTGGGTGCCGGAGGTGCGATATCAGCTGTGGGGGCGCTTGGTTAAGTGGGCCCAACATCTCCACTAGCACCGCTGTCATCGTCATCTGAGTCATCATCTGGGAGCTCAATCTGCTCAGTATCTGAGTCATTGTCATCGTGGCGCCGCTTTCTTCATGACGTCGCCACATAGTCTTCATGGGCCAGATGCCCAAACAGTCGCCCCATAGGGTGTTTTACCTGCTTCCCCCGGTAAACTTTCATCCGACCCAAGGTGGTATCATCCATCACCTCGAGTGCTACCGCATCCTCCTTCTCCTTTGGCAACGAAGGGAGCTTTTGGTCTATGATCATCTGTATGAATCGAGGGTACATACAAAAGCCCGCCTTGCCCTTTCCCTCTATGTTCTCCACCAGGTAGGTGAAGATCATCCTAGAGAAGCCGAATGGGTGGTTTAGCACCAACGCTGCATAAGCGTTCTGAATCTGATATAAGAGCTCATCGAACCCTCCCTTCCAAGATTCTATGCACTTCAGCAGCACATGAGCGAGGTACTTGAACTGGGGGCACAGGTTGCTTTTGTTGAGCACCCTTGCGTTGATATCCCCAGAGTACTTAGCTCGCATAAAACATCCTCGAACAGTAAAAGGGTGTAATCGGGTGGGACAATCAACATCATCCCCAAACTCGAGAACTGTCCGAAGATCATCCTTAGTGATCTCAATAGCCTCTCCAAATATTGAGCTCCTGATGTGATGGCGCTCTGAGGATATGTCCACCACAATGCTTTCCCAGAAAGCCTGTTGGACTGAGCGATAGGGAGTGCAAGGAGTCGAGATGGCACGGAAGATCCTCGATCTCCGTAGAAATGTGATAATGCTCGAGAAGTCAGCTGCGTTCCTGGATGTCAGATCCAGATGAGCACAGATGTTGTGCTTGGTGCTCATAGTCCAACGACTAGCCATCTGTTACACAATGAGTATAAACGTTAGTGTCAGTCAATAAGTAATGAACTTAATCATTTGAACATGAAATTCTCTGTTATGTCATGCGAATGACAATGTGCGACTGAGATCTTGTCGTGCGAATAACCTCATACGTATGCTATCTCATGCGGTTACTCTAGTCGTGCGACTGAACTTACACACATGGTTTAGCTGTGCGAATTGGCCATTCGCCCCTTTCAGTCGTGCGACTGAAGTTCATCAGATTGTCCATTTGCATGACAGACTAACTGTTCAATTCAAAATCAAATTTTGAGCAATATTTAATATTAGACATCATGGTTAGTCTCATTTGAATTGCAATTCACTGACAAAACACATTATAACATTTAATTGCACAATGGACTTAGTTTTATTAGTTTATTTGTCAATGTAAGTCACAGTTTCTTTTAGGGTTCATATCAATCGATTTTAGGCTTAAATCGATGGATATTTTCATGGATTGCACCGCATTATACCTGTATAGTCAATAGAAATCGTCAGTACACAACAAACAATAGTCTTGAAGGCGCAAATGAAAATTTGGCAGAGTAATGGTATGTTCGTGCAATGTATGGGCGATTTGGGAGTGATGACCAACTGGGATCAACTCACCCTCTATTTATATTAGGGTTTAATTTCAGTCGTGCGACTGAGCCCAGTTGCATAGTTGATTCATGCGACTGAAGATCAGTCATGCGACTAGCACAGTCGGTCACCTTTAGTCGTGCGACTGGAAGTCAGTCGTGCGACTGGGTCATTCGGTCACCTTAATCTATGCGGTTAGCACATTTTAGTCATCCTAATGGTCCAATCGCACATATGTCCCATACGTGTGGGTTAATCGTGCGATTGGGCACATTCGTATCCTCTAATCGTACGACTGGTCCATGCTCATGGTCCAGTTGTGTGAATGAATCATACTTATGGTTTTTGACTTAATGACCATTTTACCTTTTACACCCTTTTAAACTGTTGATTTAACATTATGAACCTTTGATCATCTCAGACATGATCATTTTAATTTGAAAAACTTTTGACCACCTTAGACGTGGTCCTTTTAAAATACGTTGTCACCTCAAACGTGACCCATTTTTATTTGAAAGCACGTGTGGTCACCTCAGACGTGACCGTTTAGATGATAAGGTTCCCTATCAACTTCCATGACATAGTCCGATATTAAACAAACTGAAACTGACAAACTTTATACAGAAATGAAGGAAATAACACTGAAACTTAAAACTAAGACATGTTTTTGTGTTTTTGTGAGGGTTAAATCCTAAGATGTAAATATAAGAAATTATTTTTCTGAAAAGCCAGCTTCAATTCATTTAAACCATACATGGACCAATTCAATTTGGAATCATACAGGATATTCAAATCATTCGGGACAAGTTATCTAAAACCATTGATGCTCTATTCTTGTTTTTTCATCTAGAGACATTTAGAAAATTTAGCAAATCATACTAGTACTATTAGGTCCCCACACTGATTTGAACTTTCAAGAACTGTAGCCACAATGATTGTCAGTATACTTGTCCTCTTAAATCCATACACAGACTTTCAACACAGATTGGTGATGGTTTAAGGTTTGTTTATTTCAACAAGCATTTGTGGATCACACACTTATATGGTAATCAACATTCCTCAGGAGATTTTGAGTGGTCTCAGGGTAGTATTCAAGAAGAAAGTATTCTTAGAACTTTCAAAGAGAAGTCAAGCCTTAGGTCAGTGCCACCGCACAGCAGAGAGGCGGCAAACAACAATGAATTCTAGAATATATAGGTTATGCTTATCCTCAGGTCAGTGCCATCGCACAACAGAGAGGCACATAACCTATCTTCTTGTTTGAGCAATTTCATTCTTTTTGCACAGATCTCACCAACAACATAGGTTATCAGTTTGACTGTATTTGCATTTTTTATGTGCTCTTGCTCATGCGTTGGTCTTACGCACACATTTGTGGTGTTTATTTTGCTCGTCACCCCTTATTGGAATCTTGTTGATTGTGTTAGCCAGAGATAAGGTGTTACCCACAACTAGTCAAACATTTTTGTATAATCTTGAGATCACCAAAAAGGTCTAGTCATCTATTGTGTTGAATCTACCGACATATCATCTGTGGTCTAGCAACCTCTAGGTTTACTTTCTTTTTGTTACCTTGGTAGTAGCTAGTTTATCTATTATATTTCCTTTTATTTTGCTCAGACTACACAGACTTATACTTGAGTTTTACATTTTTTTCAATTAAAAATTTTAAAGTCCCAAATGGTTTGCTCCTGTGTACTATCATATTCCAAAGATTGAATCGGTATCACACATACGATCTTAGTTTTTATCAGCTACCTCTCCTTCTCCCTCATTTTTTTATACAGTCTAAACTTATTCTCCCCCTAAAATTTTAAAACCGTAATGGGTTAGCATTTTAGGATTTTAATAGGCAAAGAAATAAGACCAATTTTAATTAATTACTACTTAAGATTAAAAATAAAATAAAAAATTTGAAAAAATAAAAGAAAATTTACACGACACATCGGACTACACATGGTCATCTTCAGGAATGACCTCACTTTTAATTTTAACGCCGTTGACCTCTAACAGATATAGAAAACGTGTGGGTGTACCCTTCAGATAACGAAAAATCCTTTTGACCCCAATAAGATGGATCACCTTAGGCTTTGCCTGAGATCGTGAACATAAACATGTAGCATACATGATATCAGGTCATGTGGCAGTGAGATACATGAGAGATCCAATCATCCCTTGGTACATAGTGGCATCTTCCAGATCACCATTCTCGTCGGGTGGTACATCATGGTTTGTAGCAAGTGGAGTTCCAGCTGTAGAAGCATTCTCCATGTCAAACCGACTGAGAATATCACCTACATACTTGCTCTGATGTAGGAAAATCCCATTTGGTGTCTGATCCACCTGTAATCCGAGAAAGAACTTCATCTCTCCCATTGCACTCATCTCAAACTCCGCCTTCATTACTGCTTCAAACTCTTTACATAATTCTTCATTCTTGGAACCGAAGATTATGTCATCAACATAGATTTGTACCAGCAGTAAATCTCCATCTTTTTCCTTGATAAACAATGTACAGTCAATGACTCCCCTGCGAAAACCGTGTTTCACAAGATGAGTTGAGAGTTTCTCATACCAGGCCCGCGGAGCATGATGAAGCCCGTATAGAGCCTTGTCGAGTTTGTACACTCTATCTCGATGATATGGATCCTCAAATCCCTCGGGTTGACTGACATACACTGTCTCTTAGATCTCACCATGAAGGAACGCACTCTTCACATCTAGTTGATAAACTTTAATCTTCATATACGATGCATAGGCAAGGAAGATACGGATTGCTTCCATTCTTGCCACGGGTGCAAACACTTCATTGTAGTCAATACCTTCAACTTGTCGAAATCTTTGAACAACAAGCCGAGCCTTGTTTCTGATAATCACTCCTTGATCATCTTTCTTGCATTTGAAGACCCATTTGGTGCCAATGACCTTAGCACCTTTAGGTCTATCCACTAGAGTCCATACACCAAACTTCTTGAACTGAAGAAGTTCTTCTTGCATGGCACTCACCCATGCTTCATTGTTCAGGCCTTCACTAACATACTATGGCTCAAACTAAGACACAAAGCAACGATACGCATTTTGTGAAGGTATCCCTTTTCCATCACAGAGGCATAATCAGCTGAGTACAACTGATTTCTGGTCTGAACTCCTGATCTCACTTCACCTATGACATTATCCAAGGATGATAGACCTTTAGACGTGAGCTGGGAGTTATTGGAACAACCACCTCAGAATCAAGATTGTGAACATTTGGTTCTGGATCTGAGACAATAGGAGTCTGAGGTTTAGAAGGCTTAGAAGCATCACTATCAGATGCTTGTGGACTTGTGCTAGTCGGAACCTATTCATCCTCGTTGTTCTAATCATTTTCCACTTTCTCTTCATCAGAGGAAGAGTCACTGAGATCAAGTGCTCCCCCTAAGTTGGTAGATGATTGACTTTGTGCACCGGATGGTGTTGAGTCTTGAGACGGTGTGTTCAAGTCATCGTACATCATCTTGTTAGCTAACTCGTCTTCGGATGTGGAAAGAGGTATGTTGAAGGACTTGAAGAATCCATTGAGTTGTTGTAAACTCTCTTGTTTGGTATGTTGTATCCTAGAAAAATCCCTTCATCAACCTTCTCACCGAATTTTCCCTCTTGAGTCTTCTTCAGAAGGGTGCACGGAGCGCCAAACGGCTCGAGATACTCTAAGTTAGGTTTACGTCATTGTAGTAACTCATAGCACATTTTTCCATGGCGTTTAACTACCAGAACTCGATTGAGCATATAACATGCATTTGCAACTGCCTCATTCCAGAATTGAATATGCAGTTTCGAGTCTGCTAGTATAGTCCATGCGGTCTCTATCAAGCTGCGATTCTTCCATTTAGCAACACCGTTCATCTGAGGAGTGTAGGCAGAGGTAAATTGATGCATAATTCCCTTTAACTTGTAGTAGACCTCCATCCACTGATTCTTGAACTCGGTTCCGTTGTCTGAGCGCACTTGTCGTACTTTCAAATTGTATAGGCATTCCAGTGTAGTTACTACTTCCTTGAAGGATTCAAATGTTTCTGATTTGGACTTCAGAAACATTACCGAAGAGAATCTTGAGTAGTCATCCGTAACTACGTAGTAGTACAAGTCGCTTGTGATGCTTCTTGTACTGACTGGACCAAACATATCCATCTGAAGAAGATCAAGAGGTAGTTCTCTGGATTGAACTTTCTTTTTGTTATGAGACTTGTTTGTCTGTTTGCCCTTCTTACACGCAACACAGAAATCCGGGAGTTGGAAGTTTTTGACGTTCACTCCCCTCACTAGATCCTTCTGGATCAAGTGATTCATCTTCCTCGGATTTGTGTCCCATTCTCCTATGCCAGGAGATGGAATCTTTTTCAGTAGCTTTGGACAAAAGGCATTGAACTTAACGATCCATTGTGAAGGCCTTTGAAAGATCCAAGACATAAAGATCATTATATCTTGAAGCTGACATTAGGACTTGGTCCTCTGGGATCACGTAGTCCTTCTTCAGAACGTAGCACTTCTTGTTGTCGAAGACTACTTTGAACCCTTTATCACATATTTGAGAAACAGAAAGTAAGTTATTTTGTAATTGTTGGATATAGTTTACCTTGTCAAACTTAACTTTTTGATTTCCCACTTCCCCTTGGGCTATTATATACCCACCTTTGTTTCCATCAAATGAAAGATGCCCTCCTATGATTTGTCTGACGTTTAATAAGAGAGCTCTATTCCCCGTCATGTGCCTGGATGCTTCGCTATCTACAATCCACGTGTTAGTCTCAGCACTATAGCGAACACCCTGCACATTCAATGAAAACATTAGTTCAAGTTAGGAACCCAAGCCTTCACTGGCTTGGGTTTCCCTGAGGCATCACACAACATAAACTCAACCCATTGACCATTTGAGATTGAGGGAAGCTCAGATGTCTGTTTGTTCTCATTTTCAGACGCTGAGGCAGATTTTTCTTTCCATAGGCCAGCTTTTTGTAAGGCCGGTTTGTGATAAACAGACGACTGGCTGATGGGTTGAACTTTGGATTCACTATCCTTTTTAGGAGGCATCACTGAGTTCCTCTTAAAAGATCTAGTTTTAGATGCAGTAAGTTCAACTGTCCTCCTTGGTGTCTGATAATAAGGACAATTAGATGCAATGTGACCGTACTCTCCACAATTGTAGCAAGATCTACTTTCAACTTTACGGTTTATTTGTTTTTGTGGAGATGTAGGTGTCACACGGATGACCTTATTTTGTTTAGATTGAGACACTTATTTGTTAGATGTATAGTCGGTTATACAAACTTAATTGCTTTACCTGGTTTTACATCTTTTATTTCTTGTTTACCTGGACTTTGACATGATACTCGTGATTGATTAGGTTTAATAGTCTTTTTGGGCTCTGATTTGACTTTGTTTGAACCTGACTTTCAATTGACCTTTTCAAACTCTTTTTCCTTGTTAACACAAGTCATCTTTCCTTTTGCCTTAGAAGTGGACTCCTTTTGTTTAGTGCTAGATTCAATTGATTTACTTGTGGAATCTGGGTCACTAACAAGAGGAGTGGTTACCACATGATCCTTGATGGGGTTGTTATTAATTGGTTTACTTTTGGTGTTCATCAAGGTCTTAGGTGGTGGCGGAACCACTTTGTATCCCAATCCCTCCCCGTTGTTTCTTTCTTTCACTAAGTGTTGGACAATATGAGATGAGCTTGTCCAACTGTGCAGTTTTTGTTTTAAAGAGTTGACTTCTACTTTTAAAACTGCTTTCTGCTTCTTAGTGTCTTCTAGGGAGTTAAGATAGTACCTAATGTCATTATCTTGATTAAAGGCAACTACTTTTGTTTCCCTAAGCTATTTGTTCAAAAGGTCTATCTTTTCCTTATAACTGTGCTCATTTTGTTTTAAAAGTCTATTAGCTTCAGTGCACAGTTCCAAATCCTTTACTAGGCTATCATTATGATCTAATACCTAGCAAATTTTAAATATATGCTTTCTCTAAATTTATTACAGTCAAAACAAACATGATTATTAAACAACTAGTCAGTAGTACTTACCTGAGATGTTGAAGAGGAATCAACCATGTGTGCAGAAGCTGTTGTCTCTGGTTCTGGTGATTCTGACATTCATGTAGATTTTTCTTCTTCAGGCAGGTTGTTGGACCAAAAGAACCATGAGCCAAGATCAGAAAACCTCTAAGTCCCACATGATATCACAACAACTACTGAAGGCTTCATCAGCAGTTCGACAAGTGCTGAAGACTTCCACAGCAGAAGATCAAGTACTGAAGACTTTAACAGCTAAAGACTAAAGTGCTGAAGCTCAACAGCTGAAGAACACAAGTGCTGAAGCTGAAGACCAAAGTACTGAAGGTCAACAGCTGAAGAACACAAGTGTTGAAGCTGAAGACCAAAGTACTAAAGGTCAACAGCTGAAGAATACAAGTGCTGAAGCTGAAGACCAAAGTACTGAAGTTCAACAGCTAAAGAGTCCACAAGTGCTGAAGATCAACAACTGATGTACAAAGTCTGAAGACAAAGACTGAAGACATCAGCTGATGACATCTACTGAAGTCATCAGCTGATGAAAGGTCTGAAGTTACAAGTCTGAAGACCAAGTGCTGAAGTTTCAGTAGTTTGACAACAGCTGAAGAGTACTTCTTCAGTAGTTGTGTTTATCAGTAGTTTTATGTTTTTACTTTCAGTAGTTTTGTAAAACGACTGAAGAGCTAGTTCTTCAGTCATTGTAGTTTCAGTAGTTTCTTATCAGTATTTGTAATAAGTAAACACTTAGCTTCTTGTAAGAAGATGTCAGCTGCTTGACATCTTCAGTAGTTTTAGTGTTTCAGTAGTTTGTTAAATAACGGTTAGATGTCACTATCATGTGACATCAGCCTACGTCATCTTTCCTTATATAAGGAAGAATGACCTAAATTGTAATTTTGCGAAAGCCATGCCAAAGCGTGTGATTGAATGAAATATTCCTTTTGCAGAAACTTTCTCTCCCTATAACTAATTCTGTTCATTGCTATATCTTTGGTATTCTTGCTCGAATTGTGCTAGTTGGTATTCTATTCCGTTGCTGAAATCATTCGAATCGATCAAAATAGATGCTGAGATCCTATCAAATGGTATCAGAGCTGGTTAATCATTGATCGATCTAACAATTGATCATTGAAACTGCTCATTTGCTCTAAGTTTGATCGAACTAGCAAATTCGCACGAATCTATTATAGAGATTGAAGTTCTGTCGCTTTTGGCTATTTTAATTGAAGTTCTTAGTGGTTTTGAGCTAAATTTGTTTTTCTTATCTTGAATTTGTCTGAATTTTCGAAAATGACTACACCTTCTAATGATCCACACAATAATGGTTCCTCAAGCAAGCCTCCGATGCTGGTTAGGAATGAGTATAACATTGGGCAACGAAGAATGCTCCATCACCTGTCTGTCAATAGTTCAGGTTGTTGGACATCCGTGGTACATGGACCACATAAGCCAATGGTGAATCATTCGGAAACAAATCAGTTGATTCCAAAGAAGAAGGAATAATACTCTGATGAGGACAAGAAGTTGTTTGAGATTGATGCTAAAGCCCATGGAATTCTGGCCATGGCACTACCTAATGAAATCTATTCCGGGCTTATGCATCATGAAACTGCTCATGACCTTTGGAGTACACTGAAAGAACAATTTGGTGGCACTGATGAGGTCTTAGCAAACAACAAGGAAATCCTCGCCCAACAGTATGAGACTTTTGCTCATAGAAAGGGTGAGACTCTGACTCAGCAGTTTGAGCGGTTTTCATGTTTAATCTCTGAGTTGAAAATGGTTAAACATGAATATACCAAAAGCCAAATGAACCACAGATTCCTCAGATCACTGCCTGAGAGATGGGACACATATACAATTGTCCTACGCTCCAGTGCAAATCTGGATAGTCTATCTCTCACCCAACTTCATGGGAAACTGCTTACATTCGAAAGAGAGATAGAGCAAAAAAGGAAACTGGCTTCATCTGGTAAGCTCACTGAAGACTTTGTACCAGGCAACACTGCCTTGGTTGGTCATGAGTCGAATATGCTTCATCTGAATGCCAGTATGATGAGCATATTGATTTCTCTTCAAACACTTCTGATTCTGCATTTGTGAGTGTTAATAGTCAGTTTAATGGGTGTAATAATGACAATCTATGCTTCATCATGGATGCTTTCAAGGGGATTGCTGATGATGACTTAGAAGAGATGGATATTTTGAGCCAAATGGCCTTGATAAATATCAGATCTCAGAAGTTCTACAAAAGAACTGGAAGAAAGTTCCCAGGACTCTCTGGCAAAACCAAATGGTTTTGACAAGAGTAAGTTGAGGTGTCACAAATGCCACAGGCTTGGACACTTTGCTAGAGAATGTAGATCATCTGGATCTAATTCTTTTGCACCCTTTGTGACTTTCCCTGGCAATAGTCAACAACATAGAGGGCAACATCCTGTCAATTCTAGTCATCATTCTCAACCACAATCTCCTGCATATTTTGTTCCTCAGGGTCCAATGCCATATCCTTACCCTTGTTATTACATGCCACAAACCAGTCAGGTTCAAGCACCCATTGATCAACAACCACATGCTCTTCCTGAGCCTCAACCATCTCAATCTCATCAACCTCCTCAACCTCAACAACACAGCTTCTTCACCCCTAGAGTTGTTGACTGGAGCAGTTTACCAGATGACATGTCTGGTCATGAACAACTGTTCACAGTGCTGGTCACATGGTGGTGACAGTCCGTTTGGGAATCTGGCACTTATGGCTCTGGAGTTTGCAGATGGATCATCCTCAAATGCCTCTTCATCACAGGTATCACAGGTATCCTCTGAGGCTAAGGCCAAATTATGTTCTGAAACATGCATAGCAGCATTTGCCTCTATTAGAGAAGCAAATGTAGCTTTAATTAATAAGAACATAGAGCTAGAAAAGATCATTCCCAAAAGAAAAGCTGAGTTTGAGTCTATGCTTAAAGAGAAAAATGATGAGATTTATAAACTTAAATGCCAATCACTGATGATAAGGCTAGGGAAGAGGTACTTTTAGAAAAGTACAAAGACCTCAAAGAAACCCTTGCAGTCACCCAAGTAGAGTGTGATCGATGGGTACAATCATGCAAGGTTTTGAAATGCTTCTTAGTAAGCAATCAGCTTCCAATGTGAAGTTTGGCATTGGTTATAATCACACTGCTCCTCCTACAGATTTTGCTTTAAGAGCAGAAGTGAAATCTGATGGAGAAAGCAATAACCAATCCACCTCATCATGTGATCACTTTCTGATAGAGCACCATCAGAAGTTGAAGTTAGTATTATTCCCTCGTTGAACCTATCAGCTGATCTTGATGGTTCAAATACCTGAAGTTATTTCTGGAAGTCCTGAAAGGACTGGAGAGCAAGATTTAACACCTGAAGTTCAAACTCCAACTACTGTCAGCACTGAAGAGAAGAAAACTATCAGTAGAAAGGGTTTGAAGATTACTAAAGAGGAAGTCAAGAAAGCAAATAGTGCTTCCAAAGTGCTGAAGAACAAGTCTTCAGTAGTTTCATCTCTTTAGTTGATGATCAACATAAGATGAAGAAGAAACCATGTGAAATATGTGGTTTGTTCAATCATCTTACAGATGATTGTTGGTACAAAAGAGGATCCAAACTCAAACATAAAGAGGAAATTAAAGAGAAAATGGTTAAAATGAAAACTGAGTTTGAAGCCACATTTGTACCAGCATCATCAAATCCTGTAACCCTTAAGTCCAAAAAGAAATCCAAAAAGGAAGGGATTAAACAGGTAACAGCTGAGATTGCTCAAAAAAGAAGAAGGTGAAACATAGGAACTTATCAAACTCTAATGCCAATGTGTCTGGAGAGCTGAAAGCTTTATCACAAAATCAGACACAGGTGGTTATGATGGTTCAACATCTATTGGGAAGAGTTAACCAATTAGATGTTCCTATGTTGAAACCACAGAAAAGGAGGTCCAAGCCAAAAGATTCCTTTTCTTCACCAGTTTCTTCCTCTCAGGCTGTTGTTTCCAACAACATGTTAGTTTACCATCTGTGATGAGAATAGGCCTAAGACCAAAAAGTTTGGGCCTCAAAATCTAACTAATTTGTTGTATTGTGCAGGGTTCTTCAACATACCTCAGAGGCATCTGGTATGTAGACAGTGGAGGATCCATACATATGACAGGAAATAGATCACTTCTTAATGACTACTCTCAAGGAAGGAAGGGTTTGTGTCATTTGGCAATGATGCAAAGGGTACATCATTGGCAAAGGCTTTGTTTCCAATGGGGAAATAAAGTTTGATGATGTTAACCATGTGGAAAATCTCAAGTACAACCTCTTGAGTGTCAGTCAAATGTGTGACAAAGGCCATGTTGCTCTTTTCACCAGTCAGAACTGTCGGATTCTGTCATCCAAAGTTCTAAGTTTGATTGATAAGGGTTGGATGAATACACTCTCCTGAAGGCCAACAGGACAGGAAGAGTGTATGCCTTAGATCTTTCCAAGAAAATAGATCTGAAAGGCTATCCTTGCCTATTTTCCAAGGCTTCCCCTCAAGAATCTACTCTATGGCATAGAAGCTGGGTCATGTTAATCTAAAAAACATAAATCAGCTGATGAACCATGGTTTAGTAAGGGGACTGCCTATGAAGGAGTTCAAATGTGAAGATAACTGCACTGCTTGTTTAAAAGGAAAACAACACAAAGCTTCATTTCCCTCCATTGAAGAACCTAAGTCCACTGCCTGCTTACAGCTTCTTCACATGGATCTCTTTGGTCCTGTGAGAGTGATGAGTATGGCTAAGAAGAAATACTGTCTGGTAATTGTGGATGATTACTCCAGATTTGTATGGACTTTCTTCTTGCATTCAAAGGATGAGGTAGCTCAGAAGATTATCAACTTTGTGTTGTATGTTGAGAAGCAGTATTCCCTCTCAGTCAAGTGTATTAGAAGTGATAATGGAACAGAATTCAGAAACAATACACTTGATGAGTTCTACCTCTCAAAGGGAATCAAGAGGCAGTTTAGCATTCCAAGAACTCCTGAACAAAATGGAGTAGTGGAGAGAAAGAACAAGACCCCTATTGAAGCTGCAAGGTCCATGTTGGCTGATTCTGGACTTCCAATGACTTTTTGGGCTGAAGCTGTCAATACAGCTTGCTATGTACAGAATAGAGTTCTAGTAAATCAGAGGTTGATGAAGACTCCATATGAAGTTCTTCATCATTTGGCCCCTCTAATTTCATTCTTCAGAGCCTTTGGGTGTCCTTGTTTCATTCTCACACACGGGATCAACTCCAAAATTTTGATCCTAAGGTGGATGCAGGGTACTTTGTTGGTTATTCATCAACTTGCAAAGCATACAGAGTCTTCAACTGTAGAACAAAGATGGTTGAAGAGACTCTACATGTTAAGTTTAATGAATCTCCAAAGGACAAGATTCCACAAAGCCCTGTGGAGCTATTTGATTTGGACATACTGCAATATGTTCCTTATCAAACTCCTGCTGTTGCTCCTGTCAACAGTTCACCACCTGGTGGTACTGCTGGTGCTGCTGATGATGATGATTGCAGTACTCACCTCTTTAGGTTTAGTGACCAACTGCCTGTGTCCTCTAAACCTGATGCTCCTGTAGCTTCAGTAGCTTCATCCACAACAAGTGCTGATGAGATTTCTGCATCTTCAACTTCATTTGAGTTGCCACCATCTACAGGTTTCAAGTGTCTACATCAACATCTATTACTGCTGAAGGTTCTACAAACACTTGCACTGATCTCATTGTTTATCAAGAGCTGAAGAATCACCCAATGTCTCAAATCATTGGTGATATCAATGCTGGAGTCTCAACCAGAAGTCAACTGTCCAATTTCTGCTTCTATGCTCTTTCATCAGTCAGCTAGAGCCAAAGAATTATCATGTTGCACTTAGAGACAATGGCTGGGTTGAAGCAATGCAGCTTGAGCTTCGTCAGTTCAAAAAGCAGCAAGTGTGGAGCTGTTCTCTTCCCCCAGGTAAGTGTGCAATAGGCACTAAATGGGTGTTTAGGAATAAAACAGATGAAAATGGGCTTATTGTTAAGAACAAGGCCAGATTGGTGTTCAGGGGTTTGCACAAGAAGAAGGTATTGATTATGATGAAACCTTTGCCCCTGTAGCCAGACTGGAGGCAATTAGATTGTTCTTAGCCTATGCTACACTCCACAATCATAAAGTTTTTCAAATGGATGTTAAAAGTGCATTTTTATATGGTAAAATAAAAGAAGAAGTTTATGTGTGTCAACCACCAGGTTTTGAGGATAATAAACACCCAGAATGGGTATACAAGCTTGATAAGGCTCTTTATGGGTTGAAACAAGCTCCTAGAGCCTGGTATGAGAAATATCTAACTTTCTTCTGCAAAATAATTTCACTAGAGGCGCCATAGATAAAACCTTATTTATTAAGAAGGTGGATCAGCATAAGCTACTTGTTCAAATTATGTTGATGATATTATATTTGCATCCTCTGATCCCCAGTTGTGTGATGATTTTACAAAATTAATGCAAAGGAAGTTTGAAATGAGTGCAATGGGAGAATTACAGTTCTTTCTAGGCTTGCAAATCAAACAAAAAGCTGATGGAATTTTCATTCATCAGTCTAAATATACAAAAGATCTTTTAAATAAGTTTGATTTACAAAACTGTAAGCCCTGTTCTACTCCCATGTGCAACACCACACAATTGGATATTGATCAGAAAGGTAAAGCTGTTGATGAAACGCTTTACAGATGTATGATTGGGTCCTTGATGTATTTAACAGCTTCTACACCAGATATTATGTTTGCTACATGTGTTTGTGCTAGATTTCAGGCTGCACCTAAAGAGTCTCATCTGATTGCAGTCAAGAGGATCTTTAGATATTTGCAAGGTACACAATCTCTAGGTTTATGGTATTCCATTGGGCACTCTTGCAAATTAGTTGCTTTCTCTGATAGTGACTATGCAGGGTGTAAGTTAACCAGGAAATCAACTTCTGGTGGATGTCAATTCCTAGGCACCTGTATGATTTCTTGGCAGAGTAAGAAACAAACATCTGTTGCTACATCCACTGCTGAAGCCGAGTACATTGCTGCTGCAAGTTGTACATCCCAAGTACTCTGGCTTCAGAATCAACTTTTGGATTATGGCATTACAGAGACTAAGACTCCGTTATTAATGGATAGTGCTTCAGCTCTTTGCATTGTCAAAAATCCAGTCCAGCACTCTAGGACCAAACATATAGAAATTAGACATCATTTTATAAGAGATTGTTTTGAAAAGGGTCTAATTAATCCTATGTTTGTGCCTAGTGCTGATGAGCTTGCAGACATTTTTACTAAGCCTTTGGATAGTTCAACTTTCCACAACCTGGTGTTAAGGCTTGGTATGCTGCAGCTAGAATAAGTGACAACTACTGATGATCTCGTAATAAGTACTGATGATCATTGGTAACCATGTCACATATAAGTACTGATGAGTTCTTTTACCCTCAGTAGTTTTTATAACTACTGAAGGCTAAATGCCTCACAAGTACTGAAGTACTTTATCTGTTCTAAATACTGATGTAGTTACAACTACTGATGTAGTTACAACTACTGAAATCAGTAAAAACAAATAAGTACTGACGTCCTATGAAACACCTGAAAAGCAGATGAAAATTCTGATAAGTGTTGAGGACAGTATGAAACAGCTGAAAAGCTAAGAATTGATGAAAACAACTGATGAGTAATTTCTCTTCAGTTGTTTCTACAACTGCTGTTTCTAACAACTAAAGCAAGACCACAGTCTTCAGTAGTTTCACAACTACTGATAACTAATACCAAGTCTTCAGTTGTTTACAACAACTGATGGCAAAACCACTGTCTTCAGTAGTTTCACAACTACTGATGACAAACACCAAGTCCTCAGTTGTTACATCATATGAAGTCAAAACCACGACCTTTAGTAGTTTCATAAATACTGATGGTTAACACCAAGACTTCAGCTGTTTCAACGTCTGATGGTCAAAACCAAGTCTTCAGTTGTTTTATAACACCTGATGACAACACCACCACTGTCAGTCGTTTTAAACCTCTGAAGGTAATACCACGTCATCAGTAGTTTCAAACAGCTGATGACCACACCAAAACCTTCAGTAGTTTTCTTTTAGCGTTTTCCTATCCCAACCCTATAAATACCTGTCTTCTTCTCAAACGTTCCATTAGCCCTTCTTCTGACCTTCATACTCTCAAAAATGGCAACCATGAGTCTAAAACCCACACATAATTGCGTCGCCTACCTCACGAAATCGGCCTTCTAGACAAAGTTTGATCACGCCATAGACCTAATGGCTAATTCTCAGTATAGTACTGCTCTGCTCTTAAACTCGACCATCTACCCAGAGTCACTAAGTCAGTTTTGGTCCAATGCCTAGGTTCACACTGATGTGCCTTCGGCCAAATTCTGTTCGGTCATTGGTCAACCAAAAACAAGTAGAGGTTACACCTGATAGCATTTGTCGAGTGCTAAATTTACAAGATGCTACTACTGTGACTGAGTACCCAAGGGCACAACTGATATGTCCTTCATCAACAATGGGTATGACGGAAATCTTCGAGCTGTTACCATACTGAAGAAGAACTTCCCTGATGCTGAAAGACTGATATTTCATATGGTGAATGTTTGCTTAGCCTCGAAGACATCCTCATGGGATCAAATGTCTTCCCGGTGGCAACAGGTCAATTCTAGAACACCAACCTTTAAATTTTTCACAAATTGTGTTTCTAGAAATCAAAGATCTGGCACAGAAACCTGTGGGAAACAGATGGCTATTATATCCCAGGTTTCTGATGGCCATAAGTTTAAATGAATTACAAACTGATGGCCTTCTTGGCCTTGGAGTCCCTGCACCAGCTGTTCTAGCTGAGGTATACTCCAGGCATAACTCCGACCAATCTCTCAAAGAAGCTACGTTTGCTCAAACCCAAGCAAAGGGAACCCACAGCTTCAACTGCCAGATCCAAAGTCCCCACTAAGCCAAAATCCAAACCCAAACAAGCTAATCAGGGAGATGAGTCCCCTGATGATGCTCCTATACCACCCAAACAGGATAAACCTACTGGTTCAAACCCTCCAGTAGTGTTAAAGACTCAACCAGCAACAGCCGCACAGGTATCCTCTCAAAAGGATCCTGTTGCAACCACTTCAGGGGCAACCACATTACTAAGACCTCTCTCACTTGAGGAGGTTATCATTGAAGAGCATCCCTCCCCGGATGCAATCAGCTTCTATCCCCTCTCCCCATGAAATGCCCCCTAAAGTCCAACCATTATAATTGCTAATGTGCTGACTCAGTTGCATGCCTTTCCTCCTCCCCTACAACCACCAACAAAGGGGAGAACAACAACAATTGAGGAAGAGGATACACATGCTTCTAACAACCACAAACCGGGGTTTAAATGTTCTATCTCCTGGTGTGGATATGGAGATCAGAACATCTGGTGAGGCTGCCACCTCTTCTGAATCAGCATATGATCAGACTGAGGTTGGTAACATAACTAAGACCTCACCAGAGGCAACAGCTGATGAAGGACAAAGTCCTGAGGCTGAAGTCCCCAGTTCCAAGACAAAGGGGCACATGCTACATCTGGTCTACACCCAGTGCATGTACATCCTGCTACAAGCAGGAGGTCAGGTGATTCAGCATCTGCTGATGATGACCTGGGCTTCTTTTATGATGTTCTTGCCCAGAACATAATCCTAGAGGAGAAGTCAGTAGGCTGCAAAAACTACTTGACCAACTCTCTCAGGGAGAAAGACCATCTGCCACCACATCAACCCAACAGATGGCACCTTCCTTTGAAGGTCACTTAAACACAACCACTCAAAGAATCTCAGCCACCTGCCTCTGTTTCTGGCACCATTTCTCAGGACCAAAACCCCCCTGAGCAAATGGATGCTATCCCTCAAAATCCCCTATCTCTCATCACACCGCAGATAACTGAACTTGTCATTAATACTGTTGATGAGAGACTTTCTTCTGTCTTACAACCTATGGTGGAGGATGTACTGAGCCAAAAGCTTTCTGCTGATCAAACCCTTAAAACCAATGCACCCAAAAAGGGGAGATTCCAGCAGTGAAAGCTAAAAGAAAGAGGATGGAGAAGGAGAAAGAGAAAGAGAAGAAAAAGAAGTGGAAATAGAGAAGGACTGTGTGTATGAGACCGAGAAAGAGAAGTAGAATGAGAATGAGAAGGGAGCTGAAAGGAGAAAGTACATGAAAGTCAAAAGGACTTTCATGTCACATATAAGAAAAAGAAAAGTGCTGAAAAAGAGAAAAACTTGAATGAAATGGTTAAAGAGGCTGATGCTGAACAACAGATCAATGACAATATCATTGATCAGCTGTTTAGGCAAGGTTTCAATACTGAAAAGCTGGACTCTGAAATAAGAAGATTAGAGATCGAAGAGATTCAACAAAAATGGGCCAGCTACAGCACAATGGATAGAGAAAGACTTGAGATCATGATCAGATTTATCAGCAAATACCTTGGGAGATCATTGATCGAAATAAAATCATGGACCAGGGACAGCATCTTGGCCATAACCTCCAAGATCTGTTCGTCTAAGGCATATACTAGGGATTAGTAATAGAAGCTTTGAATGAAGCAGGAGCAGGGAGCAGGACTGAGCTAGCCAAACACTCAAAAGCCACACTCACCTCCAAAATGCTAACTCAGCCTGTCAACATTCCCTCTCCAAAACAACCACAACCACAAACCACAAAACCAACTCTCTTACCCTCAAAACCAACAGCCGATGATGCACCTAAGCACAAGAAGAGAAAGGTGTTGAGGCGAAGAAGAAGAAGAAGAAGATGATGATGAAGACAGGCTGCCGATCTCAGCTGTTCTGCAGTTGCCTAAGGCCAAAGATCTCTCTCTTGCAATAACTCCTGAGCAACAAAGAGATGCAATCAAAGTGAAATTGGAAGAAGAAGAACAACACAGATTGCACGATGAAGAGTTATTAAGGAGAGTAGATAAAGCATATGCAGCCACTCCTCCATATAATATGAAAAAACAAGCTCAGAGGATTTATACTCTTAGACATACTTTTCAGTATGTGAAAGAAAGAGTAAGAATTGGCCTGATCCCAGGGTGGCTCATAGAATACAAAAGAAAAATATCCCTCAGAGATACAATGGGCAAGGGAAAAAGATTGTAGATGAAGTGATCTCCTTAGCCCTTGTAGTCTCACCCTGGGAAATCCTGGAAGATTTCAAAAAGGCCTACACCTCAAACATGCCCCCACAAAAGATGCTGGAGAACAGAATGATCAAAAAGGGGCTGGTGTATAAGAGGCTGAATGAGATCAGAAAGGATGAGTTACCACTGCTGTTAGAAAGTCATCATCCTGATGAATTTGCTTACAGACAGATTACAACAGTGGTACTCAAAAATGGAAAACAGGTCAAATTCCTGTCTGAGTACTATGGGCCAGAAGGATTCTTCGATGGTGAGGCAGAGGAGCTCACCATGGAGGAACAAATTGTATTTTTGGAGGCCTACACCAGGGAATCCTACAAGCTCATAGTTGGGAAGTGAGTCTCATGGATGGGGGAACAGCTCAGTGTCCAATTCCCCAATACAGAGCTCCCATCCATACATTGCCAACCAAATCATCAAAGAATCATTCCAGGCCGGTGCTTATATGGGTCATCTTCTCAACTGATCAAGAAGGAAAAAGACCAACCATTCTGCCAAAAATAAGTGGGAAAATAATCAATTAGAGGTTTTGCTGCATTGGTTCAGGGGGAGTTTGTTGGACCAAAAGAACCAATGAGCCAAGATCAGAAAACCTCTAAGTCCCACATGATATCACAACAACTGCTGAAGGCTTCATCAGCAGTTCGACAAGTGCTGAAGACTTAACAGCTGAAGATCAAGTACTGAAGACTTCAACAGCTGAAGACTAAAGTGCTGAAGCTCAACAGCTGAGAACACAAGTGCTGAAGCTGAAGACCAAAGTACTGAAGTCAACAGCTGAAGAACACAAGTGCTGAAGCTGAAGACCAAAGTACTGAAGGTCAACAGCTGAAGATACAAGTGCTGAAGCTGAAGACCAAAGTACTGAAGTTCAACAGTTGAAGAGTCCACAAGTGCTGAAGATCAACAAGATGTACAAAGTCTGAAGACAAAGACTGAAGACATCAGCTGATAACATCTACTGAAGTCATCAGCTGATGAAACGTTCGAAGTTCAAGTCTGAAGACCAAGTGCTGAAGTTTCAGTAGTTTGTCACAACAGCTGAAGAGTACTTCTTCAGTAGTTGTGTTTATCAGTAGTTTTATGTTTTTACTTTCAGTAGTTTTGTAAAATGACTAAAGAGCTAGTTCTTCAGTCGTTGTAGTTTCAGTAGTTTCTTATCAGTAGTTTTGTAATAAGTAAACACTTTGCTTCTTGTAAGAAGATGTCAGCTGCTTGACATCTTCAGTAGTTTTAGTGTTTCAGTAGTTTGTTAAATAACGGTTAGATGTCACTATCAAGTGACATCAGCCTACATCATCTTTCCTTATATAAGGAAGAATGACCTAAATTGTAATTTTGCGAAAGCCTGCCAAAGCGTGTGATTGAATGAAATATTCCTTTGCAGAAACTTTCTCTCTCTATAACTAATTCTGTTCATTGCTATAATCTTTGGTATTCTGCTCGAATTGTGCTAGTGGTACTCTATTCCGCTGCTGAAATCATTCGAATCGATTAAACTAGATGCTGAGATCCTATCACAGGTGGTTGACCATAGGTGCAGTGTCTTCAGAATTGGACATCGCGTGCTCTACTGCTATGTCTCCCTCACTGGCGGAATGACGACACTAGCTATGTTGGACTCTCCTGGTGAGACGAACCGAAAACTCCAATCCTGTCCTTCATCATCATTAGCAGTCAAGGCTTTAGGGTCCTTGCTTGATGAAGTAGAACTACTAGATGTGGCTTTGTCCTGACGATTAAAGGACAAGAACGGATTGCCATTACCAGTCTTCTTTGGCTTCACACACTCCCGTTTGAAGTGCCCCTTCTCACCACTGTTGAAACAGGTTACCTTTGACTTGTCGAAGCCAAGGTTGTGTCCTTGGTTGCAACCAAGTTCTGTCCGGTCTTCTTGACAAACGTTTTTGCTCGTCAGACAGCACTTGCCAAGGCCCACATTATATCCATCCGTTTCAACTCCATCTCATCCACCTGTTCATAGTCCTCATCTGCTAGGTCGCAATTTCCTATCTTTCTAGCAATTAGTCCATCATAGGAGTGGACTACAATAGCTAAGAGGTCCATGTGTTCCTTGGCCACCTCAACAGTCACATGACCGAAGTTATGGGTCTTCAATTTTGCTGCATTGGCTTCAGGTACAATATATTGGGTACTAGACGACCCTAATGTTTCGGGCCCTGAAGTAGATGCTTGTGCTGGACTTGCTGACCTTGAGACAAAGGCAGTCTGCAGTGGTGCTCGAGATGTCTTGGCTTGAGGAGTCATATTGTAAAGCGCCGGATTCTGATCATAGTTGGCCTTTTGGCTCTATACTTCATCCTAAGCTCCTGCACTCTTAAGTTCAGAATGAAGTCATTTATATCTAACTTCAAGAGCATCCCATTCTGTCTGAGATTTGAAACAAAAGAAGCCTCTCTGGTAATCCATCTGCAAAGTTGGATACCTTATCCTCCATTGATATAGTTACTCCATGAGTGTGCATCTCACTCATCATGTGGTAGAATCTGTCGATCATGGCGTACAGGCCTTCGTTCCCATTGAAGAGAAGTTGTCAAACTCCTTCTTCAAAGCTTGGCCTTAATGCCTTGAGTGAGGCATTTCCATCATAGCTCTTCTCCAAAGCCTATAATTTCTTTGCTTGAGTATACTCCGAGTACTGAGGAAGATATCCTTCAGAATAGATGGTAAGCAAAGCATAGACTTTCTTCTCAGCCTTGTGTTTCACCTTTTATGCATCAGACATGCCACTTAACGTAAGTTTGACACCGTCAGCTCCTACTAGCATACTGTATCCCGACTCTATAGCCTCCCACATATTTGTATATACTCCATTTAAGTAGATTTCGAAACATTGTTTCCATTGTGGGTAGTCGTCTAACGTGATAAGCTTCAGGGGTTTATTATGAATTCCCACTTGTTCTCCAATAGCAGTAGATTCTGAATATGAGTGCCTCTACTAGCTGTGTATGCTGAAAACTGGTCCTCCATTTCACTTAACTTTATTGTTAAACAAACTGTTATGTGTGCGAATGAAGTATGCGATTGGGCTTATTCGGGCGATTGAACTAGGCGAGTGGTTCAATCGTGCAACTGAACTAATCTGGATGAGTCAGTCGGCCGAATGAACTAATGCGGTTGAACAGTTCGAATAGGGTTCTCAGTCGTACAAATGAGTGTACGAATGAGTCCAATCGTGCGTTTGGGGAATGCGAATGAACTTAGTCGTGCAATTGAGCCAATCGTGCGAATAAACCTGCTGAAGTTTGAAAATTCGTAGGTTAAACGTCTTTTGGCCGCAAAAACTCGAATATTCACAAACCCTAATTGCCGTATGGCGGAAAAACTAAAATTTATGGTCAGGAGACGTCTAAGACACCGTTTGACACAAAAAGTTTGTATTTTTAGTGAAAAAACACAATTTCTATATCAAAAACGATTGAATCAACACGTACTCAAGAGCCAAGGCTCTGATACCACTTGTTAGGGACCGTATACAGGACGATGTACTAACTGATTAACGTGTATACCGAACCAAATAGTGCGGAATCCTATTAGATTGGCGATCCAATCAGTGAGAACGCATGTAGAAACAATTATGTATTGAATCTAACATTAGAATCGATTAGGAATCAATCTACTGCGATCTATGAACTTGGAGTGTGATCTTAGAGGTCTCTAGATGGCTAGGATACATCTGGAGTCGAAGTGTGTATTCTCCTTATGTTTTCCATGAATTAGGTGGTATTTATAGGTTAGGGTTACTCATTCGTGCGACTGAACCATTTGCATGGTTAATTCGTGCGATTGAGCTATGCGGTTGATCCATTTGCACGGCTGAGTGTTCAGTGGTGCGACTGAGTTAGTCACATGAAGTTGATCAGGCGTATGGACTATTTAGGCGCATGGACACTCAGTCGCATGGCCATTCGGATGCATGACCACTATTGGGGCGCATGGTCCAGTCGGACACATGAGAACTTCACTTAACCAAGTTTGAATGTATTTATTATTATAACATTATGCATATCAATTCAAATAATCACAATTCTATATAATCTAGTAAATATACGTTACACAACTCATTAATGAAATATTAAACATTATAAATCACAACCAAACCATCTCATTTCATTAAGTACCCAAGCATTACATAAGTGTAAGACACTCAAGATATATTACATTAAGATCCGAATCTAGGTACATATGTATCAACAATTGTTACAAATAATAATAATTTCTAAAAAATTATTAAAGTTGCAAAAGCTCTAAACTTAAATTACTTACGTTAAGGGGACTTGTTTGTTATTTTATAAACTTTAAAAAAAGTTTTAAGCATTAAATAACACAAATCGAACTACAGGGACCATTTCTGTAAAATTATAAAACCCAAACCCCCTTCCCCCTCTAAACTTGTTTTTCCGGCCAAGATTCCGGCAAAAACTCCGGCCAAGTCTGGTGGTCCTAAAAACCCACCAAAACCCTTCGAAAACAACCCCAAACCATTCTAAACCCTTTCGTGTACATGATTCAAACTTGATTACCCACTTAAATGGTGTTAAAACGCCGGTTACAATCCTCAAACGATCGTATAACCAATACCTTTAAGTCCATAGCCATTCGAGCATTAAATCTCTACTAATAAACCAATTAAACGAACTTACACAATCATCTAACTATTCCTAATCAAACACTGCTTCCAATTACACCTGAAACCCACATAAACACCCTGTTTGATTCCATCTTCATCGCAACCTATAGCTGAGTTGTTCACCACCCATCTGACATATTGACCTTGAATTGATAATGGGTTTCAAGTTTAACTCATCAAACGGAGCTACCCACAAGTTTAATTTGACTACCATTGAGGTTTGCTCATCCATTGGATATCTACGGCCGCGACTTGTTCTTCGGTTGTCCCTAGCATGGTTTCAAATCGAATCGGGTAATGAATACTTCTACTTGCTCGTTTAAACATGGGGAACAAAAGCCCCATGATTACAGGCTCTTACATTAACGAATTAAGGTTCAATTTTGGGGATTGTGGAATTAGGTTTCATAAGGAATTGGGGTTATCTTCTGTTTATGTTTTTAACATTTTAAAAACCAAATAAACCACGGCTGAGAGCCTTGGTTCACTGTTAGGTCTTGTTCCCACATCCATGAGGTCCCGGGTTCGAACCCGGGCACCCTCATGTAATTTTTAAGCCTTTTTGGCCTTAAATTAATTATGAAAAATTTATAATAGTTGCAAAAATGACTTTTATAAACCTCAAATATTTTTAAAAGTCATCTAAAAATTTCTTATAATTTATTATTCTAAATCATTTTAAAATTTTATTATACAATTTTTGTTACAAATGTTATAATTATATATAATAATAAAAAATAGAATTTATATAATACTATAAGTTAAATAAATCTATATTAGACCTTATGTTATTTTTTTCAACTAGGGATTTCTCATGATGATAATAGAATTTAAATATATATTTTATGAATAAAAATCATAAGTTAATTATAAAGGATTTAGTTTCTTTCAAATAAGTTCTATAAAGTTCATAAAGTAGTATATTTTTATAAGAATTTACTAACTTTATGAAAATCCCCAAATTCTAATACCCTAGTTCACGTTAAATCATTAACCTTATTATTAACCTAAATCGTGTAATATATATATATATATATATATATATATATATATATATAATATATATATATATATATAATATATATATATAATGTATGTATATTTAGGTGCCTTGTGACGATACATCTTGGATCAACGTTTAATATCAGTCTTATTAATCTTCATTATATACTTATTTGACAAGTGAGTTTCCTTACCCCTTTTTATATTTCACAATATTTTAGGGTGAAACATGATACATATACAACATACACTTCTAAATATTTGAACTTATAAAGCACTTGCAATTCATCTTTATATTTTGTCATGGTTATTTGAGTGTTGTAAGTGATTATATGAGATACATATTTTGTTTGCAATCACTAACTATTGCTAGCCTGGCGACGTCTTATATCTTTGGGCTTGACAAGCCTATTTGGTGCTAAAACCGATGTATTGCCGGCTCCTGATGACATATTCTTGTTCATCATGGGAACCAAATACACTTAGCCAATCATATATACTTGTCATGAAGTCGAGGTTTGGTTGTAACGATATGTGTTCTATAACCTTACTAACTCATAACCTATGACATGAGTTGCTACTTGTAACCTTGTTATATTATGTATGAAAACCTTGGACACTCACAAACTTTATAGTTGACTATTTATTTTTAACATGTTTCAAGAAATGCCCAAGTTTGAAGTTATCGTATGAAGCTTGCAATAAACTAGGATTTGGACCTAGTTAAATAAATAAAACATTTATGTTATGTTTTGTTTTATTTGGAAGTATTTTATGTTTTGAGACTTATGATTGTTCTTTCTTTTGAAACTTATAATTTTAATATTTACATTTAAATATAGCATTATGTGGCTGTGAACAATCTTAACCCTCACATCTCGACGATTCCCCCGTCAAGGTTGGGGTGTGACAATATTGATAAATCAAATGCTATGTTTATCACTGCTAATTCAATTCAACATAGTAAAACAAAGCATAATAAAATCAGATACCACTTTCTGAGAGATTGCTTAGAAAAGGGTTTAATCAAGTTAGTCAACGTGGATACAACAAATCAGGTCGCTCATTTATTCACTAAAGCCTTTGATTCAGTTAGATTTAATTTTCTAATTGAGTCTTTGGGCATGATTAACTTAGATTAATCATCATCAACCAAGAAAAGCATGTGACTGTCCTTGTAAATAATAACTTATAAAAACCCAAAACATTTAGAAAAACAAAGAAAAATATAAAAAAATATTTTCTTCATTATTGTGTCTTTTGATTTAGCATGACATATGTTGGGAAATGTTAGTACATTATGCTTTTGCTTACTTCCTGAGTAATTAACTTAATTTAAATGTGATCCGAAGTACTTTGATATGTGAGTAGGTTCATCTTGAGTGAAAATTACACTAAGAGCATGCCTAACATAATGAAAAGGTGACTGTCTGTGAGAAACTCCATTTTGAGGACCAAGCAAGTAAGTCTTATCATGATGTGACCAACTCACTCACCTAAGCACACTATGTAAAACACTATATAACTTCTATCTTTGCAAATTATATTCCCTCTATTTTGTGTAAACAAAGGCTTGGGTTTATGAACACCTTGGTATACCTCTGTAACCAAATGGTGTATAGAATATAATTCTCATCATGTTTCTGTTTTGTGTAAACAAAGACCTGGGTTAAAGGCACCTTTGTTTTTTGAAAGTAAAGATCTAGTGACTTGATGATGATCATCTCTAAGCTCTCAAAAGAATCCATAGTGATCAATTGTATATTATCTAAAGAGCTTTTGCAAAAATGCATTAATAAGACATCAAATTTGTCTCAAGATAGAATTTATAAGTTAATGTATATAGTTTCAAAGTGTGAAAAGTGATGAATTGTCTTACAAACTGAGGACAAACTCCAATGTGAGTTGCATGTGGTTCCCATAACAGCTAATCACTAATAAACATTAAAACATGATAAACAACATGCCTAGTTGATACAACACTCTTGCTTGAATTTAAGTGGTAAAAAATACTTGCAATCAGGACTAGCATCATAGCACATTTCATCTAATAAATCAAACAGGAAGAAGCTTAGTGTCATGGTATGATCCCATTTTATATGCGTATACACTTGTACATAAAAATTCATTTGTTTTTGTTGAAATTCTTTTAGCTTAGTTTGTTTCATAACCTTTGGACTGTCATATGCCTTTCATGCTATTCTTCTACATAAATTTATGATGAATGCAACATCTTATAATTAATCACAAATTTAGGGGGAGTAGTTAATGCATGAAAACATCAAATCTAAATTTTGAGCATCAAAAAAGGAATTGGAGCTTGAGCACTAACTTGACTTGTGGATACATGATGATGGAATCTTTAAAAGAACAAAAAGATTCAAAGACTGATGACCTACTAACCATAAAAGACATATTGGAAGAGAGGCCTTAATCAACTATGTTTATGACCCTTACCAACCATGGGTTTCCATATGACTTGGTTTAGAGGATGAATCTGACTGAAGTGAGGGATCTACTGAAAGAATTTGAGCTTGCTAGATTCATGATCCCTAATTATGAATATGAAGCTTTCATAACATTTCAATCTGTTCAGAAAATCAAGAAAGTTTTGGGTCACTATGATACAACAAAGCTTAGCAAATACAATATGACGTCTTGGCTATAAGGTCACAACTACAAGATGCATGAGCTTAAGGGAGGAATAGTTGATGAGCTAATGAGGATGATGGAACATATAATTGCTGTTGAGCTTGACACTGGGGTGAGATTCAGAGATGAAGCTCCAAATTCTGCTGTTGTGCAACACAACAAAACCTCTGCTGAACCAATAACTATTGAAAGAAAAGATCAACACAAAGGGAAAGAAAAATTGATCAATCAACCATGAGAGGTGATCCCTCAGAAAGTATGGCCACTAGGCATAACTGTGAGAGACATCACTAATGAAAAATCTTCTTTCATCCAGTTGTTTGATCATATCACAACACCCACTACTGCTGTAGATAACAGGATTATGGCATGGAAATATGACCTATAGTGGGACTGTGCACTTATTAAAAGAGTATCTGGAGGAGTTGAATACTTCCACTTACTTGAATCAATCTTGTTATCGCCTGATGCTGACATTAAAGAGCTTCAAAGTCTGATCATCTCCAACTACCCAATAAGCCCAAGAGGAAGAGATTTCTTTGTGTTGGTTGGAAAGTTGAAAACAAAGTTCAAGGATGATGTACTCAATGAAGCAAGAAGGGAAGATGAGGAACACAAGAAAAGATACTAAAGGGAAAGAAGATCAAACTCCAACTCCTCTACACTGGTTGATAATGAATTCTTAAGGAGGGTTGGATACACTAACAGAAAAACAGCAGCCATCAAAGTCATTGAAGGAAATAAATACACTCTTCCCATAATTGAGTGAGGATATGTTAAGAAGACTAAACAACTGGTGCTGATGAGAAATGAAGTAAAGAATAAAGCTAAGAGTGTAAGGTGTTTGATCCAATTGAATTCTAAACTTTTGCATCCAAGCTACACTCCATACCTACATTATAAGTTCTTCCCAAAACTCAAATATGATCAAGCTCAGAATGACATGTGCTTGTACTTGAATATCATACAAGTAATTGATAAACTACAAGCAAAAGGATATAAAAGAAGAAGATATGTGGCTAGTTTGTTGAAAAGAGCTGATATCAAGGAAGTATCTGAACTAAAAATGTCAAAATAAGATGAGCTGGAAATAGTCATCATCTAAGTGTTATGGAAACTTTAACAACTAGAAGAAGACATTCTAGTTTGAGACACTTCATTAGATATGTAGAATGGAGATCAAGTACAAATACAATGATCAAAATGATTCAGTATCATATTTCAATAAGAAGATAGTGTCAAGAATGAAGGAGCTTTCGGTTTTGAAGAGCTAATTACAAGTGTCTAAGCCTAAGGGGGAGTATTGTTAGATCTAGTAACAATAGGTCTAGATCCTTTTATTTAGGCTTAGAACTTTAATCAAAATTTGTAATGAATATTTGTAATTCATTATTTGGATGTATGCTTTATGTAAATAGGTTAACCCATATGTGTGTTGATTTATGTGTATGATGATAGGTAAAACATTATTCTTGTCAATTTGTGAAATTGACTAAGTGTGAGAACCATATACAGATGAACAATTCTATTCTTCCGTAGATATGTTCTTTCAAAACAACCATCCGAAGATTCTCTGAGGATGAACAACCAACTCTCGAGTTCAAGTGAAGGATTCAAGTAAAGCGTTCAAGTGAAGACTCATGCGAAAGAGTAAACCTCTGCGGATGTGCAAACACCTACTGAAGACAATCCAACAACGGGGTCCAAACACTTGTATGTAAATAATACATTTGTTACAAGTCAACAAGTTATTTTCAAATCCCAAGAGATATGGTGTTTCCTTAATTAAAACAAAACTGTCTATAAATATGAGTCCAAGGTTTCACATCAAAATAGAAATAGACGGCCAACCAGACGACAAAGACAAAGCATCAACTCGATTCACACAATCAATTAAATGCAAACCCTAGCAGCCGTCATATCAATACATCACCACATCAACACATTCAAAGCAATTATTTTTTATAACATTCATTATTTATTCATCTGTAATTATTAATTAGTTTTAACAAAATACTTTTGAATCAAATCTTGTTTGTTTATTTATTGTGCTCGTATCATTGTGTTCATTATAATCAACATTTATTCTGTCTGATATTTATTTATAAAACAATTAAACAAGGTTAATGCTCATTCCGCAACCATTAACTTGATTCCATTCTAACACTGATAATTCTTGATTGCGAACCTTGAATTCACATTCTTCTTTTAAGGGTGGACAGTCCATTTCGCGAGACCGAGGGTTTGATCTCTTTCTCGTTCGGAATGGGAGGACCGCCAGAAGAAAGTCTTATGTTTCCAGTGCCAACTATTGTATGGTCCAGCTCATAATGTCTGTAGGGCAAGCTGCGTTTTTCTATTACTTGGTGATGATAAAGTCATTGATTCCAATGCTACACATTAAAGCAACCTTCTCCTCTTGAGGATTCTCCTTTATCCAACTCATCGCGAGGTACTTGTTTGGCATTATAATTTTTGGGTGTATTGGCAGAGGCTGGGGGTCGCAAAACCGTACATTTTGAAGGACGGTTACAAGGAATTCTAGTTAGTATGTTGATGGACAGTGGTGCTACCCATAACTTTATATCTAGACGTTTGGTGCTCGCTTTGGGTATTACTTTTTCCACATTTCCGAGAATCATCATTAAATTAGGGGATGGTCATTTTGTTTTTATTACCAAACATTGCCTTATCTTCGGATATACATTGGTCATTGTTCTTTGGTGCTCAATGCTTTAGTAATTGATACAAGTAACTTGGATGTGATCTTGGGAATGGAATGGATTCAATCCTTAGGGGAAGTTATACACGACTTGAATAATTTGTGGATGCAGTTTGCTTACAATGGTCAAGTGGTTCGGTTGCAAGGATTCATGATGGGTAAACCTCAGGCAACTGCATTACGTAGTGGTTGCCCATGGATGACAGACTTCTTCCTGATCGACATAAGTTCCTTTCTTCATCTTCTAATACTCCTTTTAGTTATCAGAGCAGCAACAAGTAGCCCTTCGAGTATCTTACAACAATTCATGATCATCTTTCAAGCACATGACCATGGAATTAATCTCATTTCTCAAGAACCCATCTATGTTCGACCTTGTTAATATCCCTATGTTCAGAAAATAGAGATTGAGCATCAGGTGCATGAACTCTTAGATGTGCGTATGATATGTCCTAGTAAAAGTGCCTAGTCGAGCTTGGTTATTTTGGTTAAGAAGATAGATAAATCATGGCAAATGTCCATCGATCCTCGAGCTCTGAACTTAGCAACCGTTCTAGATAAATTCCCAATCTAGTGGTTGATGAGTTACTGGATGAGTTACATGGCGCATGCTTCTTTACTAAACTCGATCTAAATTCTGGGTACAATCAAATTCGTATGCGGTAAGACAACATTGAGAAACCTGCATTTCGCACCCATGATGGTCACAATGAATATATTGTTATGCCATTCAGCTTAACGCACGCTCCAACGACCATTCAAGCTGTTGTGGATGATATTTTTCATCCATTGTTACATTGGAAGGTGGTCATCTTCTTTGATGATATATTGATTTACAGTCCAACTTGGGATATTCATTTAGAAGACTTACGGTTGGTCTTTACCATTTTGTTAGACAATCACCTACGTGCCAATCAAACAACGTCCTCTTTTGGCCAAACCTTGGTTGAGTATTTGGGCCATCTTATTGATGGCAGTGGTGTTTCGATGGATCCAAAGAAGATTGAGGCTGTTTTAGATTGGTCAGCTCTAAAAAATTTGAAGGGGATGCAGGGATTTTTAGGACTAATTGGATATTTGTAACGTCCCAAATAATGTCTAAGTGAGCCAAATAATAACAATGGGATTAGACAAAATCATTTAATGAAAATAAGATGGATATGGGTTATAGACCGAGTTAACTCTTTGGTTATGAGTTTGACGAGTTTAAGGTCCCGGGAACACCTGGTATATATAAATGGATCAGCTTGAGCAGCTCTCATTTGCAACTCAACACTCTAGTTCTAGAGAGAGAGAGTACATAGAGAAAGTAGAGAGATTGAAGATGTAAGGCTCGGTTGATCTGGGGATTAAAGGTCGGTGTTCGTGGGCATCCAAACAACAAAAAAACACCGAGAATCTAGGTAAGAAACATCATTTACTCGTTCCTTTTGAGTAAACTGTAGAGACTAATGAAGAGGCTGATGCAACTCAAACATCCAAAGTCTATCCTGCATGCTACACAAATACATTGAAGAAGAATGCTTAGAAAGTTTCACACATGCAACTGAAAAAGATTCTAAGTGTGAAATCTTCTGAAGCCAAAGATGAAGTCTTCCGAAGCCTCAGAGACAAAGTCTTCCGAAGCTTCAACTCATGAAGACAGATTTCTTCCGTAAAGCTGGACACCTTTCTGCTGCATCTCTGTAATGTCACCAACTTACATGAGTTGGTGAAAAGAGCCATGTTTTTGGTAACTGTACATTGAGGTCTTGAGTCTGTAACTTTCTACTTCATGTACTTTATCCTTTTATAATAGATAAGGTTGTGAGCTATGGCATGTCATAGTCACTAGTCAAAAGGCAATCTGCCTTTTGACTCTACAATTGATTTTGTTTGTGTCTAGTCATTGTATCCAACTAGCTTTCAAAGTATAGCCAGCTGTAGATATAGTATAAGTATCTCATGTTCTTGAATCTGAGGTCTTGAGTCTATAACTTTCTACTTCATGTACGTTATCCTTTTATAATAGATAAGGATGTGAGCTATGGCATGTCATAGTGACTAGTCAAAAGGCAATCTGCCTTTTGACTCTACAATTGATTTTGTTTGTGTCTAGTCAATTGTATCCGGCTGGCTTTCAAGTATAGCCGGCTGTAGAATGTAGTATAAGTATCTGATGTTCTTGAATCTTTTGAATATGCTTTGTAACACTTGTAATAGAACATAGAGAAAGCAATATACCGCATTCTTGAAAACCATACACTATTGTTCTATTGTTTTGTCTCTTACATTACTTGTGTTCTTAGTATTCACTTTTGGTTAATCCAGTTTATTGTTTGATTAAGTTTGGTTAATCTCCTCTTGTTGTGTTGTGTTGTAAGTGACCCCCTTCACTGGTCCTGCAATTGGTATTAGAGCTTTCTAGGCTCTTGATATAA
Source organism: Flaveria trinervia (assembly GCA_025506515.1). Taxonomy (NCBI): domain Eukaryota; kingdom Viridiplantae; phylum Streptophyta; class Magnoliopsida; order Asterales; family Asteraceae; genus Flaveria; species Flaveria trinervia. Next base: position 51,436,819 of record CM046456.1, read on the forward strand.
GATCTCACCATCTTAAGATCCCTCACATACAGAAATACTAAACTTTTCAAATGGCAGCCATTTCTAAGACTGATATGGAAACTGGAACCATGAACAAGTCCCCACTGATCACTCTTGATGAGTTTGATACCTGGTGTTTGAGAATGGAAGGTTTCATCAGGTCTCTTGATTTAAGAATATGCGAGTCTATTGAAAATGTACCTTTCATACCTAGCACCCCCTCTGGTACTGGTGCTGGTATGATCCCCAAGGATGTAGCTAACTACTCTGATGAAGATAGGAAGAGAGTAAAGATTGACAGAAAAGCCATGACAGCCCTTCAAACTGCCCTTCCAAACTCTATGTACAGAGGTTTCAAGAAGTGCAAAACAGCTAAGCAGCTGTTGGATGCACTGAAACTGATATGTGAGGGTTCCTCCGAAGCCAAGAGAACAAGAAGGATCTCCTGAAGCAGCAGTTTGAAAACTTCACCTTCAAAATAGGTGAAACCATGACTCAGCAATACTTCAGGTATGTTGTGATTGTGGATACCCTTGTGGATGTTGGAGTTTCTCTTGAGAACAAAGACATTGTAAGGAAGTTCATATCCTCACTTCCTAGGCGGTGGACACACTACTATGCGGTGATTAAGAGGACTGAAAATCTCAAAACTCTTACTCTGACAGAGTTATATGGGATCTCAGTGGCTACCAGATGGAGATGAACATGCAAGGTTCATTGGGCAACTCCAACAATCAAATGGGTTCAGCCCTCATGTGGTTGAAAGGGATAGCATAGAACCCAAACATCATCTCATATGCTATCCTGACAACTCACCAAAGGATCCTTTCATCACTTTCCCTGAGACACCAAGGGAGAACTACACTCAAGGAAGCCCGTTCCAAGAGACAAGCTCTTCTCAAGCTTTTGTGTCTTCTGATGAAAGCTGTGGCAACTCTCTTTTCACTCTTGAAGACCTGGACTGTATTAATCTAGATGATCTGGAATACATGGAAATAGTCCAGCACATGGCTCTTCTCACTCACAGAGCCAAGAAGTTCTACAAGGGGACTGGAAGGAAGTTTCCAAGCAATGCAACCAGTGGCAAGTTTGGCCTGGACAAAGGCAAAGTCAAGTGTTATAACTGTTAGTTGATGGGCCACTTTTCCAGAAAGTGTAAGGCATCTAAAACAAGTGGTGGCCAAACACAGTCCAGACCTAACTACACTGACAAAGCTCTCCAAAATGAGAAGTCAAAACAACAGGCCACTATTGTTGTTGAAGAAGGAGGCTTTGACTGGAGCTTTCAGGTGGAAATGCTTCTCTAAACCAAGCATTAATGGCAGATCATGATGAAGCCAAGGTATTGGAACATCTGTGTACTCCTGAATGTATTGCTAAAGTCAATCGATGCAGGTCCTTTAACTTGGAGATGAGATCTGATCTTGAGTCCTTAAATATTTTAAAATCTGATTTTAGAAATTCTGAAAATGATTATAAACTGAAGATAGAGGGCCTAGAGAAAACCATTTTAGTTCTAAAACATGAACACACTGATTTTAGGACTCAAATCAAAGATCTCATAACCAAGTTGACTGAGTGTGGGCTAAGCTTGTGATCGGCAAAGCCAGGGCAGAAAACAGTGTTCTTGAAGAAGAGACCTTCAAGAACATGATATCCTCATCCCTGTACAACAAGGTATGCTATCAAAATAGGCATGGACTGAGATCAAATGAGATAGCTCCTCCACACACAATCTTGTCTGTAAGACCTCCTAGGTGTGTAACTTGTGAAGATGAGCTTCCTCTTATAGATCCTATTAGTGAAGAGGATGAAGAAGAGATAGTGAATAATTCCTCTAAGAAGAGTGAAGAGGAGGATTTTAAGAAGGGCCACTATCCTTTTGAGGAGAAGAAGAACACTGTGATACTAAGTCCATGAGAAAGAACTTGATCAGAAAGAGCAAAAGAAAAGCAAGGAATGCTCAAGAGATCAAGGCTACTTTTGACTCTAAGCAGAAACAAGTGCTCATCTTTGTAGGATTTGAAGTAGTAAGGACTGAAGACATAAACCAAAACTCTTCTGCTAAGAGTTTTGGTTCTTGTTCAACTCATCTTAGTAACAAGAAGAAGACTGATCTGCTATGTACCACTGCTGCACAGCCTGGACCATCAAACTCCAAGAATAGTTCCCAACCGAAAGAACTGTCTCAACATCTACAAAGATGAAGGTGGAGAAGGGATGTGACCAAAGACAGTCTTGTTCCCAACAGAAGACTCTTGTGATGAAGAAAATAGCGTGTGTCATGTGTGAAAGTACCACTCACATTGCTAAGGATTGTCCATACAATCCTAAAGTACTATCCATATGACCAAGACAAAGACTTCAAAGAGTTCCAAGAAGATTCAAGCTTCGGAAGGAAAACCTGTTTTCTTTGGAAGCTCCAAATCTAAAAAGAAGGCAAGTGGAAAATTACCCTCAGAAGAAAAGTTAGTCTGGGAAGAAAGGAGTTCTTCCGAAGCACTAAAGTCTGCTATAGTGTCTACAGAATCTTCGAAGGTTCAGTCATCAAAACTTCCAAAGTTCGAAAAGCTTCCGAAGTTTTGAAGGTCAAGTCAAAGACTCTAAAGGTGGTGTGGAAGTCTAAGAAAGACCAAATGACTGATAGTTCTCCATCAACAACAGCTCAAGATCCTCTTAGCACAACCATAGGATCTGTTGCATTACCTTCTGTTTCTGAGCCAAAGACAAGAAGGCTTGGGTTTCCAGATGTAATTAATCATTTTCTTTGTGTAGGGATAGCTCAAGACGAACAAAAATGTTTGAATCATTAATAGTGCCTGTTCCAGGCACATGACAGGCAATAGGTCACTACTCCAGAACTTTGAAAGGATGATGGAGGACTAGTGGCATTTGGAGGAGATGAAGGTGGTTACCTTCAGGAAGGGGCATGGTCACAAATAGTAAGCTCAGTATTGAAAAGGTAACTTTTTCAAAGAGCTTGGGTACAATCTTTTGAGTGTATCCTAATTTTATGATCAGAGTCATAACATGCTCTTTACTGGGCATGAATGCATTGTTCTTAAGCCTGGTGTGGTCATTCCTCATGAGCATATCCTGCTTAGAGCCCCCAGGAAAGGGAACATGTACAAGATGGATTTGCAAGTAACATATCCCTCTGGAGAAGTTTTATGCTTTCTGTCGAAAGCCAATAGTGATGAGTCTTTCCTATGGCATAAAATAATATGCCATGTAAACTTTAATAACATGAGTAGATTAATTAAAAATGATTTGGTAACTGGAATACCAAAAAAGAGTTTACAAGTGATGACCATTGTGTTGCATGCCCGAAAGGGAAGCAACATAAGGTATCTCACAAGCCTAAGGAAAGAAACTCCATCACTACACCCCTACACTTGTTACTATGGATCTCTTTGGCCCCACCAATGTAATGAGTCTAGGAAGGACCTCTTATTGTTTAGTGATCACAGATGACTTTACAAGATTCACTTTGGTGTTCTTCCTTTGAACTAAGGATGAGACTCCTAAGATTCTGAAGAATTTCATCTTAAAGATTGAGAATTAATCTGATCACAAGGTCAAGATCATAAGATGTGATCAAGGAACTGAATTTAATCCTTGATACATTCTGTGATGAAAAAGGTATTACAAGACAATACAGTGCTCCCAGGACTCCTTAGCAAAATGGTGTTGCTGAGTGGAGAAACAGGACGCTGATTGAAGCTGCAAGAACCATGCTGTCTGACTCTAAGCTGCCTATCACCGTCTGGGCAGAGGCAGTCAACACTGGCTGCTATGTGCAGAATAGAATTTTAGTGGCCAAGACTCATGGCAAGACTCCTTATGAACTTTGGCATAAGAGGAAACCTTTCATTGGTTTTCTCAGGTCATTTGGATGTCCTTGCACCATCTTGAATACCAAAGATAAAATTGCTAAGTTTGCTGAGAAATCAGATGATGGACGTTCATTGGATACTCTTCTTAAGCTAAGGATTATAGAGTATACAATCTCAGAACCAAAATTGTTAAGGAGTCAGCCAATGTGACTTTCAATGAACACACACCCTGTGTGGTTGCGACTGGTCCTGAATGGCTATTTGATCTTGATTTAGTTACCAACGGTTTTAACAAATCTTGCGAGAATGTTTCAAGATCTACACAAAATCTAAATACAAGTGATCCTGATCCAAGATTTGAGCTGAGAAGATCTTCAAGTCACACATCTTCAGCTCCAGTTGGAACTACTTCTTCTAATGAGGTTTCTATCAGCACTACAATGACAAACTCAGCTGATACATCTGGGGTGCCTTCAAATTCCAGCTCAGAGGCTCCACAACCAGATAAGAACATTTCAATTATGGAAGACAACAATGGTGGTGGTGATAGTGATCAAGAATTTCGTGATGCTACTAACCACACCGTAGATGAGAACATCAATGATGTCACACACTGCTTGTATCAAGTTTATCTTGAAAAGTGTGCTGATGTGGTAGGAGAAACATCCATGACAGATCTAAATTTCTCTAATTTAGATCTTTCTCAGCAACTTGCTATGATCCCTCAGCTTTGGATCCACAATTCTCATCCCACCACAAACATCATTGGAGATGTTGTCACAGGGGTAAGAACAAGAGGACAAACCCATGAAGCAAATGTTTGTCTTCACTCTTATTTCCTATCCCAGATAGAGCCAAAGAAATTGATGAGGCTCTAAAGGATGGAAGTTGGGTTGAGGCTATGCAACAAGAGCTACTTTAATTCAAAAGGCAGAAAGTTTGGAACCTTTGTTCTCTGCCTTATGGGAAGACTACCATTGGAACCAAATGGTTGTTTAGGAACAAGAAATATGAAAGAGGCATCATCATCAAGAAAAAAGCTAGACTAGTTGTTCAAGGATACACACAAGAAGAAGGGATTGACTACACTAATGTATTTGCTCTAGTAGCAAGATTAGAAGCTGTTAGGATATTCCTGGCATTTGCCGCATCTAAGAACTTCAAGGTCTTTCAGCTTGATGTGAAGTGTGCCTTTCTATATGGAATGATTGATGAAGAGGTATATGTCAAACAACCACCTAGTTTTGTAGATCCTGATCATCCTGATTATGTCTACAAGCTTGACAAAGCTCTTTATGGGCTGTATCAGGCACCCAGGAAGTGGTATGAGACACTGTCTGAGTATCTTTGTAAACATGGATACAGGAGAGGTACTATAGATGCAACTCTCTTCATCAAAGGATAGGGAAATGACATTCTACTAGTTCAAGTGTATGTGGATGAAATCATCATTGGTTCAACTAATCCAAAGCTCTGCAAAGACTTTGAGAAGCTGATGAAAGACATATTTGAAATGAGTGCATGGGGGAACTCAATTTATTTCTGGGAATTCAAGTGAAGCAATTTGAAGATGGCATCTTCATAAGTTAGTCAAAATATGTTCAAGACATACTCAAGAGATTTAACATGACTGATTGTAAGATTGTTAAGACACTCATAGCTAGAAACCACTCCCTTGGACCTGACCTTGAGGGGGAGTGTGTAGATGAACACTTATACATGGCTATGATTGGGTCTCTTATGTATCTTACTGCTACCAGGCCTGATATTATGTTTGCTACATGTATTTGTGCAAGATATCAAGCCAACCCTAAGATGTCTCACCTTATCACTATCAAGAGGATTCTTAGATACCTCAAAGGTGCCTCAACACTGGTCTATGGTACCCAAAGAATCTTGACTTCAATCTATATGCTTATAGATAGTGATTATGGTGGTTGAAACATGACTACAAAGTCTACATCTGGGGGATGTCAGTTCCTTAGTGGAAGGGTTGTCTCATGGCAATGCAAGAAACAATCCCGTGTCTCTACATCAACTGCTAAAGCTGAATACATTGTTGCTGCAAGCTGCTGTGCTCAAGTGCTTTGGATTCAAATTCAGATGCTGGACTATGGGTTCAACTTCAAGGAGACTTCCATTCACATAGACAACAATAGTGCTATCTCAATCATAGAGAATCCTGTGCAGCACTCAAGGACCAAACACATCAATATCAGGTATCATTTAATAAGAGATAACCATGAAAATGGATTAATTAAACTAGTCAAAGTTCACACAGATGAATAATATGTTGATCTGTTTACAAGGCTTTTGATGAATAGACATTTAAAAATCTAATATCAGCTATTGGGATGACAAACTTTGAGTGGGCTTTTCTTAAAACTATTTCTTATATTTCATAAAATATGTGTGTTCTAAGTTGTCTAGTTCATCACCTTCATAAGCTCATGTTTTCTTTGGATAAGCTATCTTTTGAAGACTTTCCTTAGATTTTTGACAAATTTTGATCCTTTGGAAGTTATGCTTTTAACTTTGGAAGCAACTCATGCCTTCAAAACAAATAATTGTCTAAGAAATTTACCTTCAGAAGAGGTTGTTAATCTATCTTCCGAAGCTAAATACTTGTCTCAGACACTTATTTATTTTCAAGGACTATTTACTTCCAAAGCAAAATTAACTCTTGAAAGCTTTGTGTTTTATATACAAAGCAATCAAGTTTTAATTTCGCTTCCGAAGCAAAATTTTCAAAACTCTCAGAAAATTCTTCCGAAGTCTTTTTAGCTTCGGAAGCTTTTAATTAAACCTCTTAGATAATTAACCTTCGGAAGCTTTTTGATTTCCAAGAAAACTACTTTTTGAGCAAGAGTAAACTACTTTTCAGAGGTGGGACCGACATCCAGATTTCAAAGTTTATCCTACTTTTTCAAACATTCCTCCCAAAGGAAGCTGTTAATCATTCCTTTAAGCAGATGGGATATGAGAGAGATTTCTTTGTAAAGACCTTTAGGAAAGGGAAGGTCTCATCCCAGTGGAGATTCCTCCTCCATGTGGTCATTCACAGCTTATCAAACAAGCATGGTGGATGGGACCAGATTCCTAAGAATCTGTCCTTCATCATCCATGGAATGGTTCAAGGGGTCAAGTTCAGGTATTCTCAGTTTGTTTACACCAACTTACTTGCTAACTTAGACTCCTTAGAATATACATGTTTCCTAGATATGTCTAGTACATTCTTAACTATGAACTGGGCTCACAGTTGAGGGAAACATGTAACATTCTTAAACTGGGACTGATGAAGCCCGACATCTTTAAATACTAAGAAAGCCCACTGTTGGCTTCTCTGTGGTAGAAACAGCCCTAGTCCTGAAAATATTAGAGCTCATTGCTCAAGGTGACAACCTAGCAGGACAAGCTAGTGTTGAACCCACACCTGCTACATCCTAACCACCCACACAGCCTCAAATTACCCTCACTTACCAAAGAAAATCCAAACGAACCCCTGCTCAGACTATTCAGTCTGTGGAGGTCCCCATACACTCACCCTTACAAGTAGAAGTGGACACTGGAACTCCCACTTCTCCTGAGGAGCAGACTACTCCCATCTCTTCAAGGATCAGTGCTGAGGTTCCTCATGCTCAACCTAATGAGCTCATTAGCCTAAATGCCTTAAGCCATCACTCTGAGTCTCAACACTCAAGTGATCAACATTCAGGGAAGAGTTACCATTCCCAGCCTATAGATCTCAACCAACCAATTCCTAACCTTGATTTCTATACTGATGAAGATCTAAGTTTTAGTGAGTACCATGATTCTCTCTTCTTTTCCCCTACTCAAAGAGAGATGAGTGCTTTTGAGGCTCCTATTTCTAGCCTCCATCAGTCACCTACTAGTGAGGTGGACACTTCTGAACCTGTTCAGGATGTCCATATGGAAGACGCTCTCACTTCTGAAAGTGATTACATCATTAAGACCTCAACCATGGCAACTCAGTCTACTATCATCTCAACTAAGAATGCCAGTGAGCAGAGGAAATCTAGTAGCCAAGAACCTGAAGCTGGTGGTGAGAGAGAGGACTTTGGTCCAATCATCTCAACCCCCAATGATTCTTCTGATGAAGATGAGCGGAATCTAAGACTAAGGGTGCACAGACTGTCTAAAACATGCACTTATTTAGTCTAAAAGGTCAGTCACCTTGAATCTCAGGTGACTACCTTACACAACAGGATCAATAACAAGCAACTTAAGATTTCTTATCTTAAGGAAAAACTAGCTGGGAGACCTTAAGAAGAGCTCAACCATGAACACAGGAACCTGTGGATGTGATTGACCTATCTTCCAGCTCACCTATGCAAGTGGGTGATGCTACCGAAAAGGGGGAGAAAGTCATTACAACTATAGAACCTGGGAGTTCTTCAGAGAGAGTGGACATTAAGGACTCACCATCCTCACTCGCAAATGTGCATCCTCAGAAATTCCTCAATTTCACATTGATGTGGACTACACAGAGTCCTTCATACAGATTCTGCTTAAGGATGGGATCCCAAGGGCTATGTCATCTCACCATCTTCCAATCACATCATTAGGTGGATGTATGATAGCAACAGGAAATCCCTAATCATCATAAGATTTCAAGGGAGGCAAGAAGTCTTAAATATTCAGACTTTGAACTACTATGAAGGTATGGATCTAGTCACCATGCCACTTGTCAATCCAAGAAAATCAAGACAAGCTGATAGGCTGGCTCAAAGAATCCAAGACAGGATCACTATAGAGTTTAGCTTCAGAAGGAGACTCAGGCAATCAGGCAATGCCATCGGTTAATTGGATGTTAAGGCAGACCCTAAGATTAGTTTCATAGGGGAAACCTTGTGTTGGACCAAAAGAACCAATGAGCCAAGATCAGAAAACCTCTAAGTCCCACATGGTATCACAACAACTACTGAAAGCTTCATCAGCAGTTTGACAAGTGCTGAAGACTTCAACAGCTGAAGATCAAGTGCTGAAGACTTCAACAGCTGAAGAACTAAAATGCTGAAGTACAACAACTGAAGAACACAAGTGCTGAAGCTGAAAGACCAAAGTACTGAAGTACAACAGCTGAAGAGTTTACAAGTGCTGAAGATCAACAACTGATGTACAAAGTCTGAAGACAAAGACTGAAGACATCAGCTGATGATATCTACTGAAGTCATCAGCTGATGAAACATCTGAAGTTCAAGTCTGAAGACCAACTACTGAAGTTTCAGTAGTTTGTCACAACAGCTAAGAGTACTTCTTCAGTAGTTGTGATATCAGTAGTTTTATATTTTTAGTTTCAGTAGTTTTGTAAACCGACTGAAGAGCTTGTTCTTCAGTCGTTATAGTTTCAGTAGTTTTATGTTTTTCAGTAGTTATAACAACTGATAACACTTAGCATTTTTTGTAAGAAGATGTCAGCTGTTTTGACATCTTCAGTAGTTGTGTTTCAGTTGTAATAAATCTGTTAGATGTCACTATCAAGTGACATCAGCAGACGTCACATCTCTTATATAAGAGGTGTCGACCTAATTGTAATTGTGACATTCTGTTACCACGAAAGCGAATATTGAATGAAATATATTTGCAGATATTCTCTCTCTCTATAACCGTCTTTGTTCTTCATTGAATATCGTTTTGTTCTTGTGAATCGACTAATTCATTGTTTGAATTCCGCTGCTATACTCGTCAATCAATCAAACATAGATCATGATCTAACAATTGGTATCAGAGCATGGTTAATCATTGATCGATCTAACAATTGATCATTGAAACTGCTAATTGATTTCTGTGTTTGATTGAATTAGCGTATTTGCAAGAACTGGTTATAGATTATTGAATTTCTGTCGCTTTCGTTCATTTATTTGAGATCTTCTGGTTCAATTGGTTGTTGCGTTGTGTTCTAAATCTGTTTTAGCTTAATTGAATTTGATTGAATCTGAGATGACGACTCCTTCTAATGATCCTCACAATACCGGTTCCTCAACCAAGCCTCCGGTGCTGGTTAGGACCGAGTAAACATATGGCAACGAAGAATGCTTCATCACCTGTCTGTTAACAGTTCAGGTTGTTGGACATCTGTGGTACATGGACCACACAAGCCTATGGTGAAAAATCTGGAAACCAATCAAATGGTTCCGAAGAAGAAGGAACAACTCTGATGAAGATCGGAACTATTTGAGATTGATGCTAAAGCCCATGGAATTCTGGCCATGGCACTGCCTAATGAAATCTATTCAGGGCTTATGCATCATGAAACTGCTCATGATCTCTGGAATGCCCTGAAGAACAATTCGGTGGCACAGATGAGGTCTTAGCAAACAATAGAGAAATCGTTGCCCAACAATATGAGACATTCTCTCATAGAAAGGGTGAGACACTCACTCAACAGTTTGAGCGCTTTTCCTGCTTGATATCTGAGCTGAAAATGGTGAAACTGGAATACACCAATAGCCAGATGAACAACAGATTCCTCAGATCACTGCCTGAGAGATGGGACACATACACTATTGTTCTACGCTCCATGCAAATCTGGATGGTCTATCTCTCACCAACTTCATGGGAACTGCTTACATTTGAAAGAGAGATAGAGCAGAAGAGGAAACTGTCCTCATTAGGAAAGCTCACTGATGACTTTGTACCAGGGAATACTGCCTTGGTTGGTCATGAGTCAGAATATGCTGCATCTGAGAGCAATTATGATGAGCATATAGATTTCTCTTCAAATAGTTCTGATCATGCATTTGTTGGTATTGAGAGTCATTCTAGCAGTAATAGTGACAATTTATGCTTTATCATGGATGATCTGAAAGGAATAGTTGATGATGATCTAGAAGAGATGGATATTTTGAGCCAAATGGCACTGATTAATATCAGATCTCAGAAGTTCTATAAGAGAACTGGCAGGAAATTTCCTGGACTCTCTGGCAAAACCAAAGTTGGTTTTGACAAGAGTAAGTTGAGGTGTCACAAATGCCAAAGGCTAGGACACTTTGCAAGAGAGTGTAGATCAACTGGATCTAACTCTCTGCACCCTTTGTGACTTTTCCTAGTACTAGTCCACAAAATAGAGGGCAACATCCTGCTGGTTCTGGTCATTATTCACATCCTAGATCTCCTGCATACTTTGTTCCCCAGGGTCAAATGTCATATCCTTATCCCTGCTATTATGTGCCTCAACCAAATCCTGTTCAAGCTCCAATTGCACAACAACCACAAGCATTGCCTGAACCACAGCCTTGCCAATCTCATCAACAAACTCAACCTCAACACACAGCTTCTTCACCCCAGGAGTTGTTGACTGGAGCAGTTTACCAGATGACTTGTCTGGTCATGAACTACTGTTCTCAGGTGCTGGTCAACATGGTGGTGAAAGTCCATTTGGAAATCTAGCTCTTATGGCTTTGGATTCTGCTGATACTTCATCCTCTAATGCCTCTACACCAAAGGTATCACAGGTATCTTCTGAGGCAAAAGCCAAATTATGTTCTGACAATGCATAGCAGCATTTGCATCTATTAGAGAAGCAAATGTAGCTTTAATCAACAAGAACATTGAGCTAGAACAAATAATTTCCAAAAACAAAGCTGATTTGAGTCTGTGCTTAATGATAAAAATGATGAGATTTACAAACTAAAATGCCAAATACTGATGATAAGGCTAGGAAGAGATACTTTTAGAGAAGTATAAAGATCTCAAAGAAACTTGCAGTTACCCAGGTAGAGTGTGATAGATGGGTACAATCATGCAAAGGTTTTGAAATGCTTCTTAGTAAGCAATCTGCTTCCAATGTGAAGTTTGGCATTGGTTACAATCACACTGCTCCACCTACAAATTTTACTCCAAGAGCAGAGGTAGAATCTGATGGTGAGAGTAATAACCAATCCATCTCATCATGTGATCTACTTTCTGATACAGCACATCAGAAGTAGAAGTCAGCATCAAGCCCTCTCTGAACCTATCAGCTGATGTTGATGGTTCAAATGCTGACACTCACATGATCAATGAGTTGATCAACTCAGGAGTTAATTCTGAAAGTCCTGAAAGGACTAGAGAGCAGGATTTAACATCTGAAGTTCAAACTCCAACTGCTGTCAGTACTGAAAAGAAGAAAACTATCAGTAGAAAGAGTTTTAAGGCTACTAAAGAGGAAGTCAAGAAAGCAAACAATGCTTCCAAAGCATTGAAGAGCAAGTCTCTAGTTGCTTCACACCCTCTCTAGTTGATGATCAACCTAAGATGAAGAAGAAACCATGTGAAGTATGTGGTTTGTTCAATCATCTTACAGATGATTGTTGGTACAAAAGAGGTTCCAAACTCAAACAAAAAGAAGAAATTAAGAGAAAATGGTAAAAATAAAAATGAGTTTGAGACCACATTTGTATCAGCAACATCAATCCTGTAACCCTTAAGTCCTCAAAGAAATCCAAAAAGGAAGGGGTTAAACAGGTGACAGCTGAGAGTGCTCAGAAGAAGAAGGTGCAACATAGGAACTTATCAAACTCCACTAGCAATGTGTCTGATGAGCTAAAAGCTTTATCACAAATCAGACACACTGGTTATGATGGTTCAACATCTGTTGGGTAGAGTTAACCAACTAGATGCTCCTATGTTGAAACCACAGAAAAGGAGATCCAAGCCAAAGGATTCTTCTTCTTCACCATCTTCTTCCTCTCAAGCTGTTGTTTCTAATAAACCTGTTAGTTTACCATCTATTGATGAGACCAGGCCAAAACCAAAAAAGGTTTGGGTCTCTAAAACTAACTGATTGTTTATTGCAGGGTTCTCCAACATGCCAAAGTAGCATCTGGTATGTAGACAGTGGGGGATCTATGCACATGACTGGGAACAGTTCTCTTCTTCATGACTACTCTCAAGGAAAGAAGGGATTGTTTCTTTTGGCAATGATGCTAGGGGTTACATCATTGGTAATGGCTTTGTCTCCAATGGAGAAATCAAATTTGATGATGTTAATCATGTGGAAAATCTCAAGTACAATCTCTTGAGTGTCAGTCAAATGTGTGATAAAGGCCATGTTGCTCTTTTCACCAGTCAGAACTGTAGGATTCTGTCATCCAAAGTTTTGCATTTGATTGACAAGGTGTTGGATGATCACACTCTCCTGAGAGCCAACAGGACAGGAAGAGTGTATCCTTAGATCTTTCCAAGAAAATAGATCTCAAAGGCAATCCTTGCCTATTTTCCAAAGCCTCTTCTCAAGAATCTAAACTGTGGCACAGAAGGCTGGGTCATGTTAATTTCAAAAACATGAATCAGCTTATCCACAATAGTTTAGTCAGAGGCTTACCAATAAAGGAGTTCCACTGTGATGAAACCTGCACTGCTTGTTTAAAAGAAAACCACAAAGTCTCATTCCCTCCTATGAAGAGCCTAAGTCCACTGCCTGCTTGCAATTACTGCATATGGATCTATTTGGTCATGTGAGAGTGATGAGCATGGGAAAGAAGAAATACTGTCTGGTAATTGTGGATGATTACTCCAGATTTGTATGGACTTTCTTTCTACATTCAAAGGATGAGCTTGCTCAGAAGGTTATTAACTTTGTGTTTTATATGAGAAGCAGTATTCCCTTCCAGTCAAGTGTATCAGGAGTGATAATGGAACTGAATTCAGGAATCATACACTTGATGACTTCTATCTCTCAAAGGGAATCAAAAGGCAGTTTAGCATCCTAAGGACTCCAGAACAAAATGGAGTAGTGGAGAGAAAGAACAGACCCTGATTGAAGCTGCAAGGTCCATGCTGGCTGACTCTGGTTTGCCACTGACCTTTTGGGCTGAAGCTGTCAACACAGCTTGCTATGTGCAAAATAGAGTTTTAGTAAATCAGAGGTTGATGAAGACTCCATATGAAGTTCTTCATCATTTGGCTCCTCTAATTTCATTTTTCAAAGCATTTGGGTGTCCCTGTTTTATTCTCAACACAAAGGATCAACTCCATAAATTTGATCCTAAGGTGGATGCTGGGTATTTTGTTGGATATTCATCTACTTGCAAGGCATACAGAGTCTTCAACTGCAGAACAAGATAGTTGAAGAGACTTTGCATGTGAATTTAATGAATCTCCTTTGGACAAGATTCCACAAAACCCTGTGGAGTTGTTTGATTGGACATCTGCAATATGTTCCTTATCAACCTCCAGCTGTTGCAGATCCTGTGGCTCAATCATCTTCTGCAGCATGTCTTCCACCTGTGGTATTGATGATGATGATGATAATATCAATACTCACATATTCAAGTTTAGTTACCAACTGTCTGTGTCTGCTACACTTGATGTTCCTGTAGCTTCAGCAGTCCCATCCACAACAAATGCGGATGAGATCTCTGTTTCCTCTACATCTTTTGAGTTACCATCAAATTCTTGTTTCAAGAGTCTACATCAACATCTGCTGCTGCTGAAGGTTCTACAAACACTTGCACAATCTCATGTGTTTATCAAGAACTGAAGAATCACCCCATGTCTCAGATTATTGGTGATATCAATGCTGGTGTTTCAACCAGAAGTCAATTGTCTAATTCTGCTTCTATGCTCTCTTCATCAGTCAGCTAGAGCCAAAGAACTATCATGTTGCTTTGAGAGACAATGGATGGGTTGAAGCTATGCAGCTTGAGCTACTTCAGTTCAAGAAACAGCAAGTGTGGGAACTTGTTCCTCTTCCCCCAGGTAAGTGTGCAATAGGCACTAAATGGGTGTTTAGGAATAAAACTGATGAAAATGGCTTATTGTTAAGAACAAGCTAGACTGGTTGTACAGGGGTTTTCACAAAGAAAAGGTATTGACTATGATGAAACCTTTGCCCCTGTAGCCAGACTAGAGGCAATCAGATTGTTCTTAGCCTATGCTGCATTCCATAATCTTAAAGTTTTCCAAATGGATGTCAAAAGTGCATTTTTATATGGTAAAATAAAGAAGAAGTTTATGTGTGTCAACCACCAGGCTTTGAGGATAATAAACATCCTGAATGGGTGTACAAACTTGATAAGGCTCTTTATGGGTTGAAACAAGCTTCTAGAGCCTGGTATGAGACACTCTCTACTTTTCTTCTTAAGAATAATTTCACTAGAGGCTCCATTGATAAAACTTGTTTATTAAAAAGGTGGATCAGCATAAGCTACTTGTTCAGATTTATGTTGATGATATTATTTTTGCATCCTCTGATCTCCAGTTGTGTGATGATTTTACAACATTAATGAAAAGAGGTTTGAAATGAGTGCAATGGAGAATTACAGTTCTTTCTAGCTTGCAAATCAAACAAAAGGCTGATGGAACCTTATTCATCAGTCAAAATATACAAAAGATCTTTTGAATAAGTTTGATTTACAAAACTGTAAGCCCTGTTCTACTCCCATGTGCAACCACCACAACTGGATGCTGATCAGAAGGTAAAGCTGTTGATGAAACGCTTTACAGATGTATGATTGGTCCTTGATGTATCTAACAGCTTCTAGACCAGATATTATGTTTGCTACATGTGTTTGTGCTAGATTTCAGCTGCTCCTAAAGAGTCTCATTTGATTGCAGTCAAGAGAATCTTTAGATATTTGCAAGGTACACAATCTCTGGGTTTATGGTATTCCACTGGATACTTGCAAATTAGTTGCTTTTTCAGACAGTGACTATGCAGGGTGCAAGTTAACTAGAAAGTCAACTTCTGGTGGTTGTCAATTCCTAGGCAACTGTTTGATTTCTTGGCAGAGTAAGAAACAAACATATGTTGCTACATCAACTGCTGAGGCCGAGTACATTGCTGCTGCAAGTTGTACTTCTCAGGTACTCTGGCTTCAGAACCAACTTCTGGATTATGGCATTACAGAGACTAAGACTCCATTGTTAATGGATAGTGCTTCAGCTCTGTGTATTGTCAAAATCCAGTCCAGCACTCTAGGACCAAACATATAGAGATCAGACATCATTTTATTTGGGATTGCTTTGAAAAAGGTCTGATTGATCCTAAATTTGTGCCTAGTGCTGATGAGCTTGCAAATATTTTTACTAAGCGTTTGGATAGTTCTACTTTCCAAAACCTTGTGTTAAGGCTTGGTATGCTGCAGCTAGAATAAGTGACAACTACTGATGATTTCAGTAGTAATACTAGTGATTATTGGTACCCATGTCACACATAAGTACTGATGAGTCCTTTCCCCTTCAGTAGTTTTTATAACTACTGACGACTAAATGCCTCACAAGTACTAAAGTCCATTATCTGTTCCAAACTATTGATGTAGTTACAACTACTGATGTAGTTACAACTACTGATGTAGTTACAACTACTGAAATCAGTATAAACCGATAAGTACTGATGTCCTATGAAACACCTGAAAATCAGATGCAAAGTCTGATGAGTAAGTGTTGAGGACAGCATGAAACAACTGAAAGGCTATGAATTGACGAAAACTACTAAAGAGAACTTTCTCTTCAGTTGTTTCAACAACTGCTGTTTCATTCTAAACAACTGAAGCAAAACCATGTCTTCAGCAGTTTTATAACTACTGATGACTAATACCAAGTCTTCGGTTGTTTACAACAACTGATGACAAAACCATTGTCTTCAGTAGTTTCACAACTACTGATGACAAACACCAAGTCCTCAGTTGTTTCATCATCTGAAGTCAAAACCACGGTCTTCAGTAGTTTTCTAACTCCTGATGCCTAACACCACGACTTCAGCTGTTTCAACGTCTGAAAGGGTAATACCATGTCAACAGTCGTTTAAAACTACTGATGACTAACACCAATCCTTTAGTCATTTTCTAACCCGTACCCTATAAATATCCCTGACCTAATCCTTCAAAGCTTCATCTTCTTCAAACCTAACGTTCCTCTCCAAAACTTCTCTCTTCACAATGGCGTCCATGCAAATTAAACCGCGACACAACTGTGTAGCCTACCTTACTAAATCGCCTGTCTGGGCTAAGTTCGATACTGCTATCGATCTTATGGTTCAGTCACAATACCAAACGGATTTCTCTTCTCATCCCATACTACATGCCGAATCCCTCCAACAGTTTTGGATGAACGTCACCATTACCACTGGGGAGAACAACACACATCTCTCCAGTCGGTCGTCAACAACAAAGAAATGGTCATCACTCCCGCAATAATCCGCCAAATTCTACATCTGGATGATGCCATTTCTCCTGCTGGATATCCCAAGGGCACTACTGATCTATCCTTTCCCCAACATGGATATCACGGCAATCTTAGTGCCTCCACTATCATGAAGAAACACTTCCATGACGCTGAATGCCTAATTTTTCACATGGTGAATGTATGTTTGGCTCCTAAGACTTCGTCTTGGGATCAAATGTCGACAAAGTGGCAGCAGGTAATGTATTCTATTCTTGAGCAACAGCCGTTAAATTTTTCAGAAATAATATTTTCGGAGCTCAAGGATATGGCTCAAAAACTAACTGCTAACCGTTGGATATATATCCCGGTTCAAAATGGCCATCATTACAAACCAGCTTCACGCTGAGGGACTTGTTGGCCTGGGAGTCCCTGCTACGGCTGTTATGCCAGAAGTTACTCCCGGCACAACTCTGACCATACACTCAAATTGGCTGCCAAGCTGCGCAAACCCACGCAGCTGGAACCCACAGCCACCACCTCCAAATCAAAAGTCCCCACCAAACCCACCAAAAAGAAACCCAAAACGGCTACTCAGGGAATTGAACCCCTGAGGATGCCCCTGCAACACAAACGCAGGAGATATCCACTGGTCAAAACCCCTAGTGGATATAAGGACTCTTCCAGCCATAGCCGCTCAGGATTCCTCTCAACAGGAGCCTGCAGCAACCACACAAGGGGTACCCACACATCTGGGATCTTCCTCACTTGAGGGGATTGCCATTGAAGAGCACCTCCCTCCCCAGGTGCACACTGCTTCTATCCCTTCATCCCATGCAACCCCCTCACAGCCCAAATTTAGTATTCCACAGTGCTGACTCAATTGCACTCCTCACCCCCTCCCCAGATACCACTTACTACTGGGAACACCTCTACCATTGAGGGGGAGGAACACAGTGCAATTGAGAACCCACAGCACAGGGGTTACCACTTCTATCTCTTGGTGTAGATAGGGAGATTAGAATATCTAGTGAGGCCGCCACCTCTTCTGAATCAGCACATGATCAGAATGAGGCTGGTAACATTGCTAAGACCTCACTAGAGGCACAGCTGATGATGGACATAGTCCTGAGGCTGGAAGTCCCCAGTACCAAGAAAAAGGGGCACATGCTACAACTGGTCTACACCCAGTGCATGTACATCCTGCTCCAAGCAGGAGGTCAGGTGATTCAGCTTTGGCTGATGATGACCTGGGCTTTTTCTACGATGTTCTTGCCCAGAAAACAATCCTTGAGGAGGAAGTCAGTAGGCTGCAAAACCTACTTGACCAACTCTCACAAGGAGAAAGACCATCTGCCTCCCCCAACCCACAGATGGCACCTTCAGTTGAGGTTCCCCAAACACTGAGCCACTCCAAACTCAGCCACTGCCTTGCTTCTGGCACTATTTCTCAGGAATAGAACCCTCCTGAGCAAATAGTTGCTGTCCTTCAAAATTCCCTCCCTCTCATCACACCCATAATCACTGACATTGTGACTAAAGCCATTGATGAGAGGCTTTCCTCAACTTTACAACCTTGATTGATGCTGCTGTGCAAAAGACACTTTCTGCGGTACAAACCCTACCTCCAATGCATCCAAAAAGGGGGAGAGTACTGCAGTGAAAGAAAAGAAGAGGAAAAGAACAGAGGAAGAGAAGGCCCAAGAGCAAGCCCAAGAGGTGGAAAAAGAAAAGCAACAACTGATCACTTTAAACGAAAGAAAAGTGCTGATGATCAACCTACTGCTGAAGAAAAATCCTTGGAAGAGCTGGTAAAAGACGCTGATGATACACACAGCCGATCCATGGATAAAATCATTGAGCAACTCTTCAGGCAAGGTTTTGATATAGCCACATTGGATAGTGAAATCAGGAGGTTGGAAGTGTAAGAGATTCAAACCCGATGGGCTGGGTATGATGCACTTGAAAAGGAGAGATTGGAGATCATGATCCATTTTATTGCAAATACTTAGGAAGATCTTTGATGGAGATTCGCGCGTGGACCAGAGACAGTATTCTGGCTATAGCCACCAGAATCTGTTTGTCTGAGCAATTCCACAAGGGGATTATCATTGAAGCCCTTGATGAGGCTGGGGCTGGTAAAGGTTTGAAATGGCAAAACTTACAAAGGCTAAACTCACAACAAAGATGCTGGAACAACCTTCCCTTCCACCCACTCAAACACAGCCTACCCCTCAAATCTCCAAACCAATCTCAAAGCCCAAATCCAAAAACCACAATCACAACCCACAAACCAACTCCCTCCCATCTAAACCAAAGCCGATGGTGCACCTAAGAAGAAGAAGAGAAGAGTGCTGAGGCTAGAAGAAGAAGAAGAAGAGGATGATGTGGAAGAAGATAGGATGCCTCTGTCTGCAGTCCTAACACTAGCGAAAGCCAAACCTATGCCCATCACTCCCACCTCACAGATGGATGTTGTGAGAGTAAAAATTGAAGAAGAGGAGCAGCAAAAGCTTCATGATGATGAAATGCTGAAAAGCATTGACAAAAACTATGCTGCCTCTCATCAAATTAGCACGAAGAAAGAAGCTCTGAGATTGTACACTCTCGCCAACACATTTCAATATCTGAAAGAAAGGGTGAGAGTATGGCCTGATCCAAGGGTGGCTCACAGGATTGTAAAGAAAGACATTCCTTCGAGATACAAGGGTCAAGTCAGAGGATCGTAGATGAAGAGATCACTGTGGCCCTTGTAGTATCACCCTGGGAGATTGTCGAAGATTTCAAGAAGGCCTACGAGACTAAACAACCACCCCAGAAAATGCTAGAGAACGAATTATCAAAAAAAGGGGTTAGTCTACAAGAGGCTTGAGAACTTCAAACAGAATGAGCTAAGTCTGCTACTCGAAGGGAATCATCCTGATCAGTTTGCATATAGACAAATTACAACTGTTGAGTCAAGAACGGATTATTTGATGGTGAAGCCGAGAACCTGACCATGGAAGAAGAATCATGTTTCTCAGAGCCTACACCAGAGAATCCTACAGGCTCATACACGGGAAGTAGATCTCATGAATGGGATAACAACTCTGTGTCCAGTTCCCCAAAACAGAGTTCCCATTCATATCTTGCCAAACAAATATCAGAGACTTCTTCCCAGGCCGGAGCATATATGGGTCATCTTCTCTACTGATCAAGAAGGAAAAGACCAACCTTTTGCCAACAATAAGTGGGATAATAAGTAAATTAGAGGTTTTGGCTGCATTGGTTCAGGGGGAGTTTGTTGGACCAAAGAACCAATGAGCCAAGATCAGAAAACCACTAAGTCCCACATGGTATCACAACAACTGCTGAAAGCTTCATCAGCAGTTTGACAAGTGCTGAAGACTTCAACAGCTGAAGATCAGGTGCTGAAGACTTCAACAGTGAAGAACTAAAGTGCTGAAGTACAACAGTTGAAGAACACAAGTGCTGAAGCTGAAAGACCAAAGTACTGAAGTACAACAGCTGAAGAGTTTACAAGTGCTGAAGATCAACAACTGATGTACAAAGTCTGAAGACAAAGACTGAAGACATCAGCTGATGATATCTACTGAAGTCATCAGCTGATGAAACATCTGAAGTTCAAGTCTGAAGACCAACTACTGAAGTTTCAGTAGTTTGTCACAACAGCTAAAGAGTACTTCTTCAGTAGTTGTGATATCAGTAGTTTTATATTTTTATTTCAGTAGTTTTGTAAACCGACTGAAGAGCTTGTTCTTCAGTCGTTATAGTTTCAGTAGTTTTATGTTTTTCAGTAGTTATAACAACTGATAACACTTAGCATTTTTTGTAAGAAGATGTCAGCTGTTTTGACATCTTCAGTAGTTGTGTTTCAGTTGTAATAAATCTGTTAGATGTCATTATCAAGTGACATCAGCAGACTCACATCTCTTATATAAGAGGTGTCGACCTAATTGTAATTGTGACATTCTGTTACCACGAAAGCGAATATTGAATGAAATATATTTGCAGATTCTCTCTCTCTATAACCGTCTTTGTTCTTCATTGAATATCGTTGTTCTTCTGAATCGACTATTTCATTGTTTGAATTCCGCTCCTATACTCGTCAATCAATCAAACATAGATCACTGATCCTAACACCTTGACTAAAGGCCCAGTGGCAGAACCTAAGAGCCCTGTCTCATCATCACCAACTGTTGTAGAGATTCACACTCTTTTGAGACACCTACTGGTGAAGGTGCTTCTCAACCTTTCTCTGGCCAGAGCTCAGAAGCTGCATCAAGCAATGAAGGCCAAAGTTCTCTCCACCCTGAGTCATAAAGGTCTAGAGTGACAAACGGAAAAGAAAGATGACATTAGAGGAGATTAAGGAGGAGAAAAAGAGAGGAAAAGGAGGTTGAGGGGACAAGTTCCTCTTTTGAGTCTGTAAGACTCATGGAGTCTGCTATCAAGGCTGTCCCCAGACCTGATACTCAGAATGATGAGTTAAGGGTAGTTAAGATAAACTATCTGCAGACAAGGAACTATGACATACACAATGTCATCTCTCTCCCATTAGAAAAGCTAAATGAACTGGTTGACCTGGAAAGGTCAATGGAGAAGAAGGAGGCAAAGATGTAGAGCTTCTTGTACAAATCAAAAAGAGAAAGGAAAGAAAAGATTGTACAAACATGTACCTACCCTCTCCCCAGTTCAAGAAAGTCTTGCACAAGAGGATGTGGTTCTATAAGAACCTCAACTAGATAAAGAAGAAGATAGAATCAGGATGATCTACTACTTGAGTGCCACAGGCCTCGATCAAGCAGAAGCACTTCTTACCTTGTCAGAAAGACAACCAAAAATAAGCTGAGGAAGAAGCTACAAAGCCAAGAGCCATCATCCACCAAAGCATGAAGAAATCTACTGATAGGCAAAGGATGATAAGCTTCTTGAAGTTGTATGGATTCTCCGTAAGGAGACTTGGCCCCATGTCTCTATCCACTATGGATGAGCATATTAGGGTAATCAAGTAGAAGATAAAAAGTTGAGAGCTTATTGATTTACACTCCCCTCCAAGTCAAGCCCCACCTGAAGTGGAGGTTAAGGTTGAACAACCAGAGACAACACAACCTGGACCTCCAGCTGAACTCAGCAAGCTTCATCTTCGATCCACAGCAGGGTCAACCTCCTCTCCTTCTAAGCCTGAGAGAGAGGAAGTCCCAACTGAGAAAGACAATGAAGATCAATCTCGTACTGTAGGCTAGTCTTCTCAGTTAAAACCTATAAAGAGAATGAAGAGGATGGATTATAAACCAAAGCCAAAGAAGCAGATGAGTGCACCCTCTTCTAAACCCCAGGATGAGTTAGAATATCCTGAGGATGTGCAGCCAGAGGATGCTCTATCAACTCCAATTTCAGTAGCTCCTCTAGCATCAGGAAGACCCATCTTGTCCTGGACATACACCACCAATCCAGAAAGATGGCATGTCATTAGAGAACAAGGCGCTGAAGACATCTACACTTGGCAAGATATGTTTTAGTTGCCACTGCATGATCTCTTTGATATGAGAAGATATTTTGACAGTTGGAAGAATCCTAATCATCTCATAAAGAAAGGGTTGGGTATCATTCTAATGAGAACTATTGATATCTGAAGTCTACTAAGTGCTTTGGTAGCATCAGGCTAGGGGGAGTTTGTAGAGATTAATGAAGAGCCTAATGCAACTCAAACATCCAAAGTCTATCCTGCATGTTGCACAAGTGCATTGAAGAAGAATGCTTAGGAAGTTTCACACATGCAATTGAAAAAGATTCTAAGTGTGAAATCTTCCGAAGCCAAGACCAATATCTTCTGAAGCCAAAGATGAAGTCCTCTGAAGCCTCAGAGACAAAGTCTTCCGAAGCTTTAACTCATGAAGACAGATTTCTTCCAAAGACTTTTGACACATGATTTATCTGATGTACTTTTCCATAAAGCTGAACACCTTTCCGCTGCATCGCTGTAATGTCACCAACTTACATGAGTTGGTGAAAAGGTCCATGCTTTTAGTAACTGTACATTGAGGTCTTGAGTTTGTAACTTTCTACTTCATGTACTTTATCCTTTTATAATAGATAAGGATGTGAGCTATGGCATGTCATAGTCACTAGTCAAAAGCAATCTGCCTTTTGACTGTAGAATTGATTTTGTTTGTGTCTAGTCAATTGTATTCAACTGGCTTTCAAAGTATAGCTGGCTGTAGAATGTAGTATAAGTATCTCATCTCCTTGAATCTTTCCAATATGCTTTGTAACACTTGTAATAGAACATAGAGAAAGCAAATACTACATTCTTGAAAACCATACACTATTGTTCTATTGTTCTGTCTCTTACATTACTTGTGTTCTTAGTCTCTCACTTGTGCTTAATCAAGTTTACTGTTTGATTAAGTTTGGTTAATCTCCTCTTTGTTATGTTGTGTTTTATGTAACCCCCTTCACCGGTCCTGCATAAACCCGAATTGTAGGGCTTGGGATTTTTGAAAGTGGCAAAGATTCGCCCAAAACTCACGTTTTTGTGTAAGAAAACATGTAAGAAGCGTAGCTATAGCTTATTGGGTGATAAACCCGGGTTTTGGATGTAAAAGATTGAAGTTTTGTGTCAAAATTGGGTTGGTTCAAAATTTTCAGCCCGTTCTACGAAATTCGGGTTTGTCGAGCAAAACTATGGGTCTTCGTGCGAAACTATAGTTTCGCAGGTAGTTTCGCAGACATGGTTTTCCAATGAAAGTTAGGTGAAACTGGCAGCAAAATTGGTAGTGAAGATGCCAGCACTGTTAGCAAAACTGTCAGCGAAACTGGCAGCGAAACTGGCAGCGAAACTGGCAGTGAAACTGGCAGCGAAACTGGCAGCGAAACTTGCAGCGAAACTGGCAGCGAAACTGGCAGCGAAACTGGCAGCGAAACTGGCAGCGAAACTGGCAGCGAAACAGGCAGTGAAACTAGAAGCGAAACTGCTGATCATGCAGCGAAATTAGGCAGAAATTAACTCCTTTGAGTCTTAACTTATCTACAGGCTGTGTAGTATAACCCTTGCCTTGAAAGCTTGATCGAGGAGCTACTCACTGAGTCTAGGTGAGTTCTAGATCCCCTATTTTAAAGGTTTTAAACTAGTTTGGGGCTGGAAATGCATACGAAATATACGATTTTAATGAGTAAGATTTTAAGAGGTTTTAACGGGACGATTGATTTTTCTATAAGGAAATGTGCTATATAAAAGTGTTAAAATAAATTTTTTTCACGCTGACCTAGCAGCGCGACCCGAGCCAGGGGTGTTGCCCCTTGGACTCCACTAGGGGCTCCTGCCCCAAGGACCTCACTGTCAGGGGCTATCGCCCCCAAACCCCCGTTGTCCCGCGGAGGTTCAGCTATATTTTATCATGACGTATGCTTGTGGTGCATATGTTTATGTATGTGAAAGTTTGATGCATGATGTTTATGATGATGTATGATTGATACTATGTATGTTGATGCTGAGGTATGTTGATTATGTATGTTATGTATGATATGTTTTCTTATGTTCCTTACTACATATTATGATATGACCTAACGTGGTGTGATTATGGTAATGAACATAAAGTATTATCTCAGCGAAGTGAAAGATTTAAGATAATGAAAGTGAAACATAATGAATGAACGAATTAAAAGCCTTGCAAGCAAATGAAAGGAGGATCACAACTCATTGAGATTTGTTAGCTCAACTGTGTGTCTACAACGTGTGATTTTGGCTAATTCATAAGGGTTCATACACACAGTAAGAGTTCAATCTTGGTGGCTGCTCCAATACGTGAGATTTCCTAATTATTGTGTGTTATACAGCGTGTGATTTTGGCTAACCCATAAGAGTTCACACACACGGGGGAGTTAGTCCTAGTGACTACTCCATACGTGCGATATGCGGTCCTTGTTGCTTAACCTAGATGAAATGCTTGGTGCTCTAGAGGGGGGTTAAGCACATAACATGACCTAGATAGAAGTGAAAGATAATAAATGTACGAAAAGTTCGATAAGTATGAAAAGTGCGAAACGTGCGGAATGTACGTAACGAACGATGATGAAGATAATAACTATTACCTTGATGTACATACGATGTGTGATCATGTGCATATAGTAATGAAAATGTTTTAACGAATGGAAGGTAATATAATGTTTTTATAAAACTACAACTCACTCAGCAACACTAACTTTTTATGCATTTTCCAGTTAGCAGGTGAGCATTGTTGAGGATGGCGCGAGGCAGTTACTTGGCCTTTTTGGATGACATCTATTTGATAGAAATATGATGTTTTTGTGATGTAATGCAAATGATAATATTTTGTAGTAGTTAACTACATTGTATTGTTTTGCAAAAGCAGTCATTAATATATGAAATGGATTTTTATGTATTCCGCTACAATATTTTAGCAAATCTAAATGTATATTTTATGTTTTATGTGCAATGATTTACGAGCTGTAAGCATCCCGGGATCGGGGCCTTACACTATTATCAGAAATTTGTCAAAAATTATGGAACTATTACACGACCATTGACGGATTTGACCAAAACATGTGCATTTACATGGAATATGGCTACTCAGCTAGACTTTGATCAACTCAAACAAGCTTTAGTCACCGCTCCCGTTTTAAGTCTTCTTGATTTCACATGTTCATTTAGTGTGGAGTGTGATGCTTTGGGATGCGGCAATGGCGCTATTTTGTTACTGAACAACAAACCGGCTGCTTATTTTAGCAAGGCTTTATGTGACTGTAATTGACCAAATCTGCTTATGAATGTAAGATGATGGCCCTGGTGTTGGCTTGAACATTGGTGCACTTATCTTATGAGAAATACTTTCCCGATTTACACAGGACAAAAGAGCCTAAAGTACTTGCTACGACAACAGGTGTCTTCTCCGGATCAGCAAAATTGGGTAGTAAATTTGTTGGGTTACGACTTCTATATTCAATACAAACCTAGTCGAGAAAACCGGGTTTCGGATTCATTATCTCGACGCGTTAATTCAGGTGAATTGAACCAAGCGGTTTCCTCTCCTATTGGGCTTTAAGGGTCACAACTTATCGAAGAGGTGAAGCAAGATCAAGCAATTCAACAACTTCTTAACAAGCTTTTAACAACTCCTTCCAACTACCCGGGGTACTCGGTTAACAAGGGGTTTTATACTTTCATAATCAGTTAGTCACCTCAAAATATTTTAAATTATTCCCGCATTGCTCTATGAGTTTCACACCACAACAAAAGCAGGTCATTCGGGTTTCTATGGCATGTATCGTCGTATGGCAGCTAATCTGTTCTAGTCGGGTATTGCATCAAAGGTTAAAATTTTCGGAGTGTGATATTTGTCAGAAATGTAAAGCGAGTTCAGTTTGTCCGGGTGGGTTACTACAAACATTAGCTATTCCTCAGGCCATTTGCGAACATTTGACAAAGGATTTCATCATCATATTACCATCGTCAAAGGGTTACACCATCGTATTGGTTATGGTAGATCGATTATACAAATATGCATACTTCATTTTATTGAAACATCCTTTCACAGCTAAAATGGTAGTGAAAGCATATATCAAGGAGGTTGTTCACCATCATGGGGTACCTAAATCTATAGTCAGTGATCGTGATCCTTTGATTTTGAGCACTTTTTCGCAAGGAATTTTCAGATCAATGGGTACTAAACTTCACCTAAGTTCAACTTATCACCTGGAATCGGATGGTCAATCCAAAGTCGTTAACTGTTGTTTGGAATCCTGCCTATGTTGCTTCGCCATTTATTAGCCTAAAACATGGACTCTATGGATTCCTTGGGCGGAATTTTTGTACAATTCAACCTTTCACATTTCTACTGGCATAATGTTGTTTGAAACAATTGACGTTTGCAAACCTCATTTGGTCTTTCATTTTGTGCCGGGAGAAATTTAAGTCGCATTAGTTTTGCGGGAGCGACAACATCGAGATGAGGACTTACGACAATTGAAGTTGCATCTATCACAGCCAAGAGTGTAAAGAAGACACAACCTAACAAAAAGAGGCGTGAAGTTCAATTTTTTTGTGGGGGATTGGGTATATGTTAAATTGAAACCGTATAGACAACTCTCTTTGGTCAAACAAATTCATCAAAAAATGGCGACGAAATTCTTTAGGCCCTTTCAGATTATGGCTAAAATCGGATCAGTGACATAAAAATTACTATTACCACCTTCATCCAAGATTCATCTGGTCTTGCACATATCATTATTAAACAAGGTAGAGGAACTTTTACGAATTCGGTGTTACCTCCGGAGCTAGAAATCGGAGACATTAAGGCACTCAAACCTATGGCTATATTGGCTAAACGTTTGTGGGTAGAGACCTAGATGCAGGAGAGCAATGGCTAATTCAGTAGCATGGTCAATCAACAGGGGAAGCAACATGGGAGGATGAATCAGGGATCACCGGTCAATTTCCTCATGCAAGTCTTGGGGACAAGACTTATTTGGAAGGGGGAAACAATGATATGAATAACAAACCAGAAATTAATTATGTCTATTCTAGAAGGAGAAAAACATGAAATATGTAGTAATTAGGAGGGGTAGAGATTTATTAGTAAGGGAGAATATATGGAGAGGGGGGAATGTGTTTGGTGTGTGTGAGTTATTATGTCCTTTTTGGCTCTTTCATGATGCAATGAGAGAGGGTATGTATCCCTTGTAATCGGTGGATTCATTTGGTTGTCATCATCAATTCTTCAATACAATCTTGTTTCTGTTTGATTATTCCATTGTCTCTCTCTATTTTTTTTATTTCACCCTCTTGATTTCATTCCCTATCACAAAACCATATTAATACCAACAATACAATAACGAAGATAAATAATTATGAATTGTAAATGCTCAAACTTTTGGTGATACATGAAAAAAACAACATAATGTCCATGAAATGATAAACAATGAAGAACTAACACAATAGTAACTTCAAAGTGCACTTGTATTAACTTAGAATATGTTGTTACAAAAAAAGGGTCATGTATACCAATGAAAACGGTAACAACATTCTTATATATACTGAATACTATTAGTAATTTAAAAGTTTCAACCTCAATCAAAACATGTTTTGATCAAAAGTAAGCTTTTGTTAGACATTATGCTTTCAATTTGTTACGCCCGGTCATTTTAAAGACAACAAAGAAAGAATAAAGTGAGAAAAAGAAGGAAAATAAATAAAACCCAAGTCTAGGGCTTAAAAGTGACAAAATTGACAAAATCTTTGAAAAGTTGGTGAATAAAAGTGATGGCCGCCCACTCTTGCACATCACCTTTCTGCTTACAGATTCTAGAGAGAGAAAGTGTAGAGTTTTCGGGTTTTGAAGAAGAACAAGAAGAAAGATTCAAATTCAAGGTAAGAATTCAAGGTAAGAATTCATGGTTTTATGGTGTTCTTACTAGCCTTGCCTCGGGTGTATGCTTATGTGTGTTTGTATGTTCGGTTGTGTGTAATTTTAGTGGATTTCTAGGTCGTTGAACTCAATTGCAAACTAGTTTGGAAGAAGCCATACTCAAGAGCTGCAAAGGTGAGCTCTAGAACTCCTCTTTTACTAGCTTTTAACTAATTTTGGGGTTGGAAATGCATGAATGTATGTTTTCATAAAACCGGGTTTTATACCGTATGATTACTATGTGTATGTTGCTATTATGATGTGATGTTGGGCTATGTTCATGCTTGATGATCTTATGGTTGTGTTTCTATGGCTTAGAAGGTAAGATTTAAGCTTAGAACATAATAGATGGTGTTTGCAAACTAAAATCTGATGTTTAGGGCTCAGATGTCTAAGTTTTCGAATCTGCCCAAGTGTTCAAAAGAAATGCGGATGAACAGTTAATGTGGATGAGCATTGTTCACTAAGTAAGTCAATGCAGATGACTACTGCAGAAATGTGGATTAATAGTTAATGCAGATGAGCATTGTTCACTAAGTAAGTCAATGTGGATGAGTATTGGGGGAAATGTGGATGAACAGTTAATGTGGATAAGCATTAACCACAAAGTAAAAGAAATACAGACAAGTACTAAGGAAATACGGATGAGCATTGACTAAGTATGGGAAATGCGGATGAGCATTGACTAAGTATGTGAAATGCAGATGAACATTGACTAAGTATGGGAAATGCGGATGAGTAAAAGTCAATGCGGATGAACAAATGCGGATAAGTAAAGTCAATGCAGATGAGCTAAAACAAATGTGGATGAACACTTAGATTATTTTCTGACTCTTTGGGAGAAAAATGTGAAATTTAGGCTTTGACTTAGGAGGTTCCCGGGGGCTATGTAAGTTGACTTTTTGAGGTCATAGATGATGTGATGGGCATAATGTGATGGGAAATGCGGATGAGTAACAGTCAATGCGGATGAACAAATGCGGATAAGTAAAGTCAATGCCGATGAGCTAAAACAAATGTGGATGAACACTTAGATTATTTTCTGACTCTTTAGGAGAAAAATGTGAAATTTAGGCTTTGACTTAGGAGGTTCCCGGGGGCTATGTAAGTTGACTTTTTGAGGTCATAGATGATGTGATGGGCATAATGTTATGATGTAAGTTTGATGATTTGGCATGATGTGTATGATGTTATGATTGATGGTATGTATGATGAATGATTGATGCTTATGCATGATGGTATGTATGTTGTATGTTATGTATGTATGATGCCCTGTATGATGATGTTGATTGTGTATGTTGATTTTCCTTTCATTGTATGTTTATTTTCCCATGGCTTTACGTTGAATATTAATGAAAGAAATGAAAGTATTATGTAATGTCAAGTAATATATCTTCTTTTAAAAGGGGAACATGGTGAAAGAATGCATGCATTAATGAACGAAGGAAAGTAATGTAACTCTTGCAAGCCTTGTATGTGGGAACAGGCCCAATGAAGGGTGTTAGTCCAATGGTGTGTGGGTTAGCTACCCTAGAAGGATACACATCGGGGTCTTTCTTTGTGATTGACCATTTGTATAGAACCTTTGTCGCTTATGCTAGATACTGTGGCTAGGCTGCTGTGCACCATGACGGGAGGTCTATGATAGACCTCAGTCCAGTATCCGCTTTATGCATGACGGTGGGTATAGCACATGACAATGGTACGTCTGAATTTACCCTTAGGTACTTGTGGCCAAGCTGTTGTGCGCCATGGCGGGGGGTCTATGATAGGCCCCGACCCAGTAACCGCTTTATCAATGACGGTGGTGTAAGATTCATGGCTTTTGATGGAATGAGAAGAAGTAATGATGAACGTATGAATGAAAGTAATAAAGGTGAATGGTAATGACGTATGATGAATGAAAGAAAGCATAAACGAATGATGAAGATAATAATGATATTATCTATGTGTATGTATGATGTGTGTTCACATGCAGAGGTAAAGAATATTTTTAACGAAAGTAAAGTATGTTTTATTATAAAACTGGAACTCATTCAGCAACACTGACTTTTTATGAATTTTCCAGTTGGCAGGTGAGCATTGCCGAGGATGGCGCGGGGCAGCTACTTTGCATTTTGGATGGCATCTTTTATTTACTGTTTTTGCATTGTAATGCGAATGAATGATGTTTTGAAATGAACGATTATATTAACTTGCAAAAGCATTTATAATTAAGTGAAAAGTTATTTTAATGTTCCGCTGCGATGTTTTATAAAAGTTAAATGTAAATATATATTTTATGTGCGATGATTGGCCATCTGTAAATGTCCCAGGAATGGGGCCTTTCAAGTTGGTATCAGAGCCAAAGTTTAAGTGAAATGGGTAAATTTTCAAAATAAACCTAAACTTAAACTTAAAATGGGACGGAAAGGGAAGGGATGCCAGTCCAAGTAACTGCGTGCCATGAGTTATTTTCTTAATGATAACCAGTATTATGTGCGCATGTGATATGGTTATGTGTTGCTGGTAGATTGAGGTATTGATATAGTCAGGATAGGTAATGCTCGGGGTATGAAGAGTAAAGTAAGTGGCTAATCACAACTTCCCACTATACTTAGTGAATTACTAGTCTTGACATAAATTGAGTTGTTCCCTTGAATGATCGTGTTGGTGTTTGAATCTTTCAATGTGTGTGTTAGAGGATGGCTGGTGGTATATCATCTAAAGCTTCACGTGGTGGAGGTCGTGGTGCTGAACCACAGGTTACGAGAGAAAGGACTAGAGCCAAAAAGGTGGTTCATGAAGAACCCGAGACCCCTCATCCAGAGGGCGGTGATGAGAGTGCCAATATAAGAGCCTCAGTAAAAAAGGTTGTTGTGGAAGAAGTTCATCAGGTCAGGCAGACAATCTTACCATTTATGGTGACCAAAGTTATCAAGGCTATGAGGGAAGGAGAAAGGAAGGAAAGAAGTAGACATATGGGCGAAAGAAGACAGCTTGAGACCGAGACGGTTCTGTCTGATTACGAAGAAGAAGAGGAAGAAGAAGAGCCTGCGCTGGAGATGGCATGAGGCTACAACTACGGGGCGTTTCAACAATGCAAGCCCCCTACTTTTGATGGTAACGGCACTGCTGCTGCTGCTCACAGGTGGGTGAGAGAAATGGAAGTTGTTTTGAACATCAGCGAGTCCCGAGAGGATCAGAAAGTGAAGTTTGTTGCCCACTCTTTTGTGGACTTAGCTTTATGCTAGTGGGATAATATTGTCCAAGATGAGGTTAGTCGGGCTATTGGGAGGAGGAGATGGTCTGAGCTGAAGAAGTTGGTGATTGAGGAGCTTTGTCCTCATAGGGAGATAGATAAGGTTGAGAGGGAGTTCCTACAGTTGGAGGCAGGGACGATGACACATCAGCTGGACACCACTAAGTTTCACGAGATGGCATGGCTAGTGCCTGGTTAGGTGACGCCTCTTTTGTGAAATATCAAGAGATACATTTCGGGCTTGCAAATGGATATTCGCACGCACATGATCGCCGCCTGGTAGAGCACGTTTAGGTCGACGATTGATCTGCCAGGGAGGTTGTATGATGAAAGAACCATGGTGGTGCCTGAAGGTAGCAAGAAAGGTGGTAGTGATCGGAATTGGAATGGAAAAAGGTTTGGTCAGGGTGGTGCCCCTACGAGTAACAAGAAGGCATAGGTGGATGACCGCCGTGTGGTCAAATCTAGTGCGGGGTCGAAGAAGTGTGGTAGATATGGAAAGAAGCATATCGGAAAATGTAGGCTAGGATCGAACTTATGCTTCAAATGTGGGAAGATGGGGCATATAGCAAAGGACTGTCGTACGGTTCGTTGTTTCAACTGTGGCACAGAGGGCCACATGAGTAGAGACTATAAGAAGCTGAGGACTGAGGGTTCTGGGGTGAAGAAGACTGGAGGTGAAGGACCGAGGTCGAGCCCCAGAGCATTTATGATGACGCAGGAGGAGGCTAGGACGGACCCTGATGTCATGTCAGGTAAGTTTCTAGTAAACCAAACTTTAGCCTCTATGTTATTCAATTCTGGTGCTAGTAAAAGTTTCATTCCTGCTGCTTTCTGTGCTAAATTGCCTGTTAGTAGCAAGAATATAATGCACCCTTTGATGTAGAAACTACCATAGGTAAGTCTACTAGGATTTCTGAGGTGATAGAAGGATGTGATGTGGAATTAGAAGGTCATAAGTTTCCGGTTAGACCATTCGTGATGACCTTAGGTGATTTCGATGTGGTTGTTGGAATGGAATGGCTAGCGGACTACGAGGCGAACATTGTGTGTCACAAGATGATGATTCGTTTGACAGCGCCTGACGGGAGTTTGGTGATGGTTTACGGTGATCGAGTCACTACGATTCCGAAAGTGATTTCGATGGCGGTGGCGGGAAAGTGTATGAGGTGTGGATGTAGTGCCTACTTGGATTATGTGAAATATGTGGAAACACCAACACCACAGCTGTCAGATATATCGGTTGTGTGTGACTTTCTAGACGTGTTCCCAGAAGACTTACCTGGAGTGCCACCTGACCGAGAGATCGAGTTTTACATTGATTTGATACCGGGTGCCTAACCTATTGCTAAGGCACCGTATCGGTTGGCTCCTACTCAGATGAAAGAAGTGATAGACCAATTGCAAGAGCTACTTGATAAGGGGTTTATTAGACCAAGTATCTCTCCTTTGGGGTGCTCCGGTCCTGTTTGTGAAGAAGAAAGATGGTAGCATGATGATGTGTATTGACTACCGTGAGCTAAATAAGTTGACGATAAAGAACCGATACCCGTTACCAAGAATTGATGATTTGTTTGATTAGCTTCAAGGTGCCAGTTGGTTCTCAAGAATAGATCTTCGATCAGGCTACCATCAGCTAAAGGTGAAGAAGCAAGACATTCCTAAAACAGCTTTTCGCACGTGTTATGGTCGCTACAAGTTCCTCGTTATGTCATTTGGTTTGACCAACATGCTAGCTGCTTTTATGGACTTGATGAATCGAGTGTGTCGGCCGATGTTGGATAAATTAATGATCGTGTTTATCGATGATATCTTGATTTATTCAAAGAGCGAGAATGAACATGCTGGTCATATTCGTGAGGTGTTAGAGACATTGAGAAGGGAGAAGTTGTGTGCTAAATTCTCCAACTGCACATTCTGGTTGTGCGAGGTTCAGTTCTTGGGTCACGTGGTGAATCCCGAGAGGATTATGGTGGATTTGGCAAAGATGGAGGCGGTGATGCTATGGAAGTCTCCAATGACGCCATCCGAGATTCATAGCTTCTTGGGTTTGGCGGGCAATTACAAAAGATTCATTCAAGACTTCTCTAAGATCGCTTCTCCACTGACCAAGTTGACCTGGAAAGATGTAAAGTTCGTATGGGGTCAAGCTTAAGAGAAGGTATTTGAGGATTTAAAGGCGAGGTTGACTCAAGCTCCTATTTTGTCATTACCCGATGGAAGTGAAGATATAGTGGTTTATTCTGATGCTTTGTACTCGGGGTTGGGGTGTGTGTTAATGCAGAGGGGAAAAATTATAGCCTATACATCCTGACAGTTAAAGATTCATGAGATTAATTAGCCTACTCATGATTTGGAGCTAGCAGTTGTTGTCTTCGTGTTAAAAACTTGGAGGCACTACCTATATGGTACAAAGTGCACCATATTCACCGACCACAAGAGCTTGAAGTACTTCTTTGAGTAGAAGGACCTGAACATGAGGTAAAGGAGATGGTTGGAGCTCATAAAAGACTACGATTGCGAGATCCACTACCATCCGGGCAAAGCCATGTGGTGTCGGATGCCCTTAGCCGGAAAGAGAGACCGAACTGATTCGGGTGAAAGCTTATCAGTTGATCATGACCTTGGATGTGATGAAGCAAGTCAAAGAGTTACAAGATGAGAGGCATAAAAGAAGATCATCTTAACTCTGAAAGAATGAGAGGTCTGGCTGTGGAATTGGGTGAAAACACACTTGGTATTAGAACTAGATTTGGACGAATATGGATTCCTTGTTTTGGGGATCTATGCGTGAAGATCATGGATGAAGCTCACAAGACTCGATACTCTATTCATCCGGTGCTACAAAGATGTACCAAGACATGATGAAAGAATATTGGTGGTTGGGTATGAAGTGTGATGTGGTGGGGTATGTGAGTAAATGCCTTACTTGTGTACAAGTAAAAGCCGTATGGGAAGATCCAACCTTTGGATATAGCAGAGTGGAAGTGGGAGCACATCACCATGGACTTTATTATGAAGCTACCGCGTACCACGCGAGGGTATGATGCCATATGGGTGATAGTTGAATGTGTGATGAAGAGTTCTCACTTCCTACCAATTCGCGAGACGTATTCATCTGAGAGGTTGGGGGATCTTTTCATCAAAGAGATCATAACTCGTCATGGTGTGCCGGTGTCTATTGTGTCTGATCGTGACACCCGGTTTACATCAAAATTTTGGAAGAAATTCAACGATGCTATGGGGACGAGGTTACATATTAGCACAGGCTTATCATCCTCGAACTGGTGGTCAGTCAGAATGGACAATTCAAATGTGGAAGACATGCTCCGGGCATGCGTCAATTATTTTGAAGGAGTTGGGATGTTCACTTACGTTAGTGAGTCTCATATAAGAACAGCTATCATGCCAGAATTGGTATGCCCCCTTATGAGGTGCTATACAGTAGGGATGCAGGACACCCGTCTGTTGGGGTGATATTGGTCAGAAAGAGTTAGGAAGCGTCAAGGTGATCGAGGCTATGACTGAGAAGCTTGAAAAGATCAAGACCTGTTAGGACCTGGTATTTGACCAAAATACCTAGAGATAAACGTGTAAACCAGACCAAATAGTGCGGAATCCTATTTGATTGGCGATCCAATCAGTGAGAACACACGAAGAATCAATCAAGAATTGAAACTAACGTTAGAAATCGATTGGGAATCGATCTAATGTGTTCTATGAACTTGGAGAACGAATTGGGAGGTTTCTGGACGGCTAGGGTACGTCTGGAATCGTAATTGATCGAGAGTCCTCGTTTTTCACGAATTGAGTTGTATTTATAGGTTGGTTTATTCAATCGTGCGACTGAACCATTAGTATGGTTCAGTCTTGCGATTGAACATGCGGTTGATCATTGTACTACGACTGAGTGTTCAGTCGTGCGACTGAGCCAATCTTATGTTACAATCGTACGACTGATCCAGTCTCCTGGTTCAGTCATGCGACTGAGTCAATCATGTGAAGTTATTCATGCGTATGGTTCATTCGCATGAGCCATTCGCATGAGAACTTCATTATGTTAAGTTTGAATGTATTAATTAATAAAACTTATGTGTAATCATTCAAGCAATCACTAACCTAATTAACCAATTCAATGTCGACTCATTAATGAAACATTAAACATTATAACTAACAAACAATCAATATCATTTCATTAATCATACCAAACAAGATCTATTACATCACATATCATGATCTAGGGACATACATGTATCAACAAACTCCCCCTTGGACCTAGATCTCTCTAATGTCTTGTTTTCTTCATTACCTCCTCATATTTCTTGTACTTGTCCTCTTTTGTGACTCCCGCGTGAATATCAAACCGAAGCAAAGTCTTATGACATTTTGGAACTGGAGGGCCTGTACAATATCTTGCGTATCATAGAACAGTGGCCACTTGTAAAGTGTATAGACATCATTTTCCGACAAGTTGGTAAGCCACATCGGGTCGAATACTCTGATTGTATCCATTTGGCCCTCTTTATTTAGAACTATGACCGCTTTGCTGTTCTCCAATCGTAGTACCACCACTTAAAGTGTGGTGTGAAATCCTTTGTCATTTCCCGGAGTGGGATTCTTGACATTGTGCGCGGAGGATTCCACTTCAACACTATCTTCGGTTTTCCAGTAATGGCATCCATCTCAGACCTTCTAATATACCTTGTAGGTGTTGAGGTCTGAAGTTAATCCACCTGGTGTGGTACTCTTTCTTTAGGGCAGCCTCAAACCAGCCTGACATCTTTCTCGGTCAGCATACAACAGCTTCAGTTTGGCTAGCTGGTTGAGCTCAAAACCTGGTAGAGTCTTTAGATCATGTGGAAATCTAAAGTACTCTATGCCCTTCTCCCTCTTAACGGCATAACGTTAAGATCATCAAAATATGCCCATGCTATAATCCTGCCTGACACCTTCTTAAGATGTTTCTTGACTCTGTAGATCTTGGTGTAGGCATCCTTCTTCGGTGCAGCACGTGGGCTCTAACTTCTTTAAAACATGCAGCCCATTCAGCCTTACGGATATCAACATCATCCTTTGAGGCTTGGGCCATTCCCTCTGTCTTCTCTGACTCTTGCTCCATTTTGTCTAACACCTCAAATGTATCACCGACAAGGGATTCACCCAGATTGGGAACCACATTGCCCTCATTGTCAGCATACTGAGGATAGTGCTCTGCAGTGACATCTTCTATCTCTATTTCATCAACGTCATTTAGCTCGTCATCACAGGTAGAATTACATGTCGGAGCATCTTTCACTATTTCATCAGGATTGAGCTTGAAAATTTCTGCCAGTTGCTCGTTTGATAGATCGTGAATTATTTCCCTTCTTCAGGGGTATAACTCACTGACCTTCTGCAATCCCTTGCAGATCAAGAACCATTGTGAGTTGAGACTTGACCTGCTGAAGGGGAGCAATATCAAACTCATCTCTTTTGTAATTTGGATCTGTTTGATTTACACATTTCACACTCAAATCATTAGTAATTTATCAAACGAGATGCATTAACTTAATATAAACATTTAATACATGGTTATTCAATACAGAATACAAAAGAAAATAAATACATAAACATCTACTATTTACTTTTATCCTGAATACTCAGCTCATCACATGGAGGTGCAGAAGCAGAAGCTTGCAGATCTTGTCTGTTCTTTGATCTTTTCTCTTGCCCTGGAGCTGAGACAGATTCAGCTGCTTCTCCTCCGTCAGTGTCATCATCTTCGTGCCATTCTTTAGTTTTCTCTTGTCATCACTCTCATCATCATCATCATCATTTCTGTCCCCATCCCTTATCTTTAATGGCTCCTCCTTCGATCCTTTCAGCTTTAGCAAAATGGTCTTTTTAGCCTTTTCCAACTCCTCTATTTTCTTCCCTGAGGTGACGCTTTGAGCTTGGAGAAGGGCTATCTCGTTGCTCTGGGCAGTCATCTGTCGGGCCTGCCTTTCTATCACTTGAGCCTGCTCTGCAATTTGGTGAGTTTGTGCAGCAGTCAGGTCAGTAAGCTGGCGGATTTGGGAGGCCTTTTCCTCATCGGCAGCCAGCAAACGCATTACCATTCTGTTTAGTGCCGACAACTGTTCTTCTACCGCAACTGTAGGTAGAGGTGATCTGTAAGTGAATGAGGGATAGGCTGAGGGCTCGGTTTGGTGGCTAGTGGTGGTGGTGGTGGCTGTGGTGAATATCGGGTCAGGTCGGGATGATAGTGGTGGTGAGTGAGGGGTGAATGATGTAGTGGTGGCTGGGATCTGTATTGTGGTGGTCGGTCTGGTGGTGTCTGTGGTTGCTGTGGGGGCTGTGGTGCTATGTGGTGGATGGTGTGTCTGAAGAGGTGGTAGTGGTGGTGTGGTGGTGTGTAGTGGCTGAGGTAGTAGTGATGAAGGTCAAACGACGCTTCTTCTTTGGTTTCTGCCCATGGGGTTGAGCCATCCGTTTTCTCCTCGTTCCCTTCGAGGTGGATGCTCCCCCTCCTACCCTGCCGATTGACCCTGGAGCATAGGTCGGGTCGGTCTCTGTCTCTCCAGAGTCTCTTGGGTGCTCACCAACCACCCGAAGCCCATGTACTGTGGGAACCACTTTTCTTCCCACAGTCCTGGTGAGGGGCTCCTCATCAGACTCTTCTTCTTCTACTTCTGTCTCAAGGACAAAATCATGATGAAACCCAGCTGATTCGGTAACTTCTGCAGCGGGGCGGATGCTGGAGGCACGACATCAGACGTAGTGCCTCTCTGTGGAACAGGCATATTGTCTCCGGCAACCCCACTATCATCATCATCTGAATCATCAGTGGGTAGGACAATTGGCTCCACGTCGGAGTCACTATCCTCGTGACGCCATTGGCGTCTCCCTGGTGCCACATAACTTTCATCTGCTAAATGGCCAATCAGCCTCTTTGCCTGGGGCTTCACTTGCTTGCCCGGTACACCACCATCCTACCCAAAGTAGTGTCATCCATAAGTTCCAAAGTCACTGCATCGTGACTTTCCTTGGGGAGCAGAGGCAGCTTCTCATTGAATATCATCTGAAGAAACCTTGGATACATACAAAAACCTTCTTTCCCTTTTGCTTCAATGTTCTCTACCAAATAAGCAAAGATCATATTCGAGAAGCTGAAAGGGTGGTTCAGCACCAGAGCCACGAAGGCATTTTGTATCTGATCTGATAGGTCATCGAAACCACCCCTTCTCGAAGCAATGCACTTAAGAATCACATGTGCCAGATATTTGTATTGGGCACAGGTTGCTCTTATTTAGCACCCCGAGTTAATGTCCCCCGCATACTTGATTCGGAGGAAACACCCTCTCACTGTCAAAGGATGTAACTTAGTGGGGTGAGTGGAGTCATCCCCAAACTCAAGGATTCTCTGGATGTCAGTAGCGGTAATGTCGATAGCTTGACCCATAATGGTGCTTCGGATGCTGTATGGCTCACGAGAGCGATCCACTGAGGCATTCTCCCAGAATGCCTGGTGTAGTGATTTGTAAGGCGTGCACGTGTAGATATAGCCTTATGTATCCGTGAGCGTTTGAGGAAGGCTATAATCTCGGAGAACTTGGCCCCGTTTCGAGTTGTGTGGTCCAAATGGGCACATATGTTGTGGTTGGATTAAGAGACCATCTGTCAGCCATTTTTCCTGAAACACAAAACACATGATCATTAGTACATAATACATCAGAATTCAGTTCTAAGTGTAGTGTTTCACTTCCATTCTGATTCATTCATGCGAATGAATCATGCGACTGGAGTCATTCGGTTGTTCTTAAGTACGACTGAGTTCATTCGGTTGAATGAGACATGCGATTGAGTTCAATCTGCCGACTGAGTCTTCGATTGGTTCAGTCGGCCGACTGAACTCATCGGGTGGTTCATTCGGCCGAATGACCCAATCGCAAGGTTCAATCGTGCGATTGGAGTTCATTCGAACGACCAGTCGCTTGCCCCACTGTTCGATCGCCTATGGGTCGAATCTTGACCAATTTAAGTCATTTAACAGTGTTTAATGGTCCATTAGACTCGCCTACTTGTCACTAATAACCTATTAACTTAATTTTAACATTTTGCTTAGTTTACGGAGGTGATTAGGTCATTTCACAGTTCGGTTCTTGATTCAATCGAGTGTCTCTTATGTAGGTTCTTTAATCTTCTGATTTTGGTAAGATTCAAGAGTAATGTACCTGTAAATCGTCACTCGAATGTAAGAAACTCACAGCAATGTAAATCAGGATCTGTAGCAATTTTGGCAGAGTAACGGGAAGAATGCGATTTGGGTGCGATTTTGGTATGATGAGGAACATGCGATCGACTGAGGCCCTTAAATACTGAACCTAAGTTCAATCGGCCGACTGGCCTCATTCGCTCAGTTCATTCGGGCGACTGAGTCTCAGTCGTACGATTGGCCTAGTCAATCGCATTCAGTCGGCCGACTGAGTCTCAGTCGGTCGACTTCCTCATTCGGTCTCTTCATTCGCATCTTCAGTTGACCGACTGAGCCTCAGTCGGTCGACTGCTTCATTCTCCCCCTTCTATTCGCTCGAATGGATCATTCTTATGTCCATTTGGCCGATTGGGAGCCATTCGCAAGGTTGGTCCATAACCATGATCCAATCGTGCGAATGGGTCATACTTAGTGAGTTTACGGTCATTTTGAACATTTTACTTTTAAGACCCTTTTAACTTTTGACAATAACATTATAATCTCTTAACCAATTCAGTCACCTCAGACGTGACTCTCTTAAAACACGTTGTCACCTCTGACGTTACTCTTTAAACTTTGAAAAACATGTGGCCATCTCACATGACCCTTTTAGGTGAGTTAATTCCATTCTGATTTTCCTGATGTAGTCCGACAGACACACACACTAAAAGATTAAACTAGAAACTTAAACTAAATACACACATAAAATTTGTTTTTGGACTTTTTGAGAGATAAAACCCTAAGATGAAATCTACGGGATTTGGTTCCGGAATCGAAAGCTTCAACTTAGATTGACCACACCTGGACCAATTCAATTTTGGAATCATACAGGAACATCAAATCATTGGGACTTGTTATCAATCTTTCGATGCTCAATTCTTGGTGTTCATCCAGAGTCATCAGCAGCTTTAGGGAATCATACTGGAACTCTTAAATTACCACATTGATTTGAACTTTCAAGAATTGCAGCCACAATGATTGTCAATATGTTTGTCCACTTAAATCCATACACAGACTCTTGACTCAAACCGGTGATTGTTTTTGGTTTATTTAATTCAACGAACATTTGTGGATCCCACACTTATATGGTAATCAATATCCCACAGGAGCTTTCATAGAGAAACCAGTCCTCAGGTCAGTGCCATCGCACAGCAAAGAGGTGGCAAACAACAATGAATTCTAGAATATCTAGGTTATGCTTATCCTCAGGTCAGTGCCATCGCACAGCAGAGAGGCACACAACCTATCTCCTTGTTAGAGCAGCTTTTATTTTGCACCAAATGCACCAACAACATAGGTCATTAGCTTGATAGCATTTTTCTTTCATTTTTTTCGTGCTTGCTCTATTTATGGTCATCCGCACACATTTGTGGCGTTTACATGCTCATTACCCCTTATTGGAATATTATTGATTGTGTTACAGTTGATAAGATGGAAGCCCATCAGTTGAACACTTAGTTTGATCTTGAGATCACCAGTCCGGTCTAATCATCTATTGTGTTGAATCTACCGACATATCAATTGTGGTCTAGCAACCTCTAGGTCTACTCTCATTGTGTTACCTTAGGAGTTACCAGTTTTTCTATCATCTTCCCTTTTATATTGCTTAGACTACACAGACTTATACTTTGAATTTTTTTCATCTTTTCTAAATTAGGATTTTAAAGTCCCTCTTGACTTGTTCCTGTGTACTTTCATATTCAAAGGGTTTGAATCGGTATCACAGATACAATCTACCTTGTATCAGCTTTCCACTCCTTCTCCTCTCGGTTTCCCCCTTTTTTTTATGTTGCTTGCTGACTTATTCTCCCCCTAAAATACTAAAATCAAACCGGTTTAATTATTTTAGGATTTAATAATAAACAGCAGAATAACATGAGTTTAATTTAAAACGGACTAAAATTAACAAATAAAATAAAATAAAAAAAGAAAAATTAACTAAACTACATCGGACTACACATGATCATCATCAGAAATAACATCACTTCTCTTTTTAACGCTGTTGACCTCTAGCAGATATTGAAAACGTGGTTTATCAAAGGATTTAGTATAGAGGTCAGCGCGTTGAAAATCAGTATTAATTTTTACCACATCAATTAAGTTCTTTTCGAAACAATATAGTATGAAGTGATATTTAATACCGATATGTTTGGTCTTAGGATGTTGGACCGGATTTTTAGTTACTGCAATTGCAGCAGAGTTATCTACAAAAATAGGAGTAGAATGGAACGTTAAACCGTAATCCCGCATTTGCTGTTGAATCCAGATGATTTGTGAACAGCAACTTGCAGCAGCAACATATTCGGCTTCACAGGTTGACAATGCAACCGATGTCTGCTTATTACACTGCCAGGTAATTAATCTTCTCCCAAAGAATTGACACCCTGCTGATGTAGACTTGTAGTTCATCTTGCAGCCTCCGTAGTCCGAGTCGCTATACGCCGTGAGCTCAAAATCATCATCATGAGGATACCACAACCCAAGTGTGGGTGTACCCTTTAGATAGCGAAAATCCTTTTGACCCCGATCAGATGATTGACCTTAGGTTTAGCCTGATATCTAGAACATAAACATGTCGCATACATGATATCAGGTCTAGAGGCAGTGAGATACATGAGGGATCCAATCATTCCTCGGTACATCGTGGCATCCACAAGATCTCCATTTTCATCAGGTGCAATGTCGTGATTCGTAGCCAGTGGAGTATCGGCAGCAGATGCATTCTCCATGTCAAAGCGATTTAGAATGTCTCTTACGTACTTGGTCTGATGTAGAAAGATCCCATTTGGTGTTTGATCCACCTGTAGCCCGAAAAGAACTTCATCTCCGCCATAGCACTCATCTCAAACTCTTTCTGCATAACTGCTTGAAATTCTTTGCATAAATCTTCATTCTTTGAACCAAAAATTATGTCATCAACGTAGATTTGTACGAGCAGTAGGTCGCCATCTTTTTCTTTAATGAACAACGTGCAGTCAATGACTCCCCTGCAAAAGCCGTGTTTCACAAGATGAGTCGAGAGTTTCTCATACCAAGCTCTTGGAGCTTGATGAAGCCCGTATAAAGCCTTGTCGAGCTTGTAGACTCTATCCCGATGATAAGGATCTTCAAATCCCTCGGGTTGATTGACATACTATTTCTCTAATTTCCCCATGAAGAAATGCACTCTTCACATCTAATTGATAGACTTTAATCTTCATGTACGATGCATAGGCAAGGAAGATACGAATGGCTTCCATCCTTGCCACGGGTGCAAACACCTCATTGTAATCAATTCCCTCGACTTGGCGAAATCCCTGAACACCAGTCGAGCCTTGTTCCTGATAATGACCCCTTGGTCATCTTTCTTGCATTTTAAAACCCATTTGGTGCCAATGACCTTAGCACATTTAGGTCTATCCACCAGAGACCATACACCTAACTTCTTGAACTGAAGAAGTTCTTCTTGCATTGCACTCACCCATGCCTCATCATTTAGTGCTTCACTGACATATTTTGGCTCAACCTGTGAGACAAAACACCGATAGGCACCATCATGAATATATCTCTTTTCCATAACAGAGGCATAATCAGCTGAGTACAGTTGATTTCGGGTTTGTACTCCTGATCGGACATCCCCAATGACATTGTCTAAGGGATGATAAACGTTTAGACATGATCCTGGAGTAGTAGGAACAGCTACTTCAAAGCCAAGATGATGAACATTTGGTTCTTCATCTGAGGTAGTTGGAGTTTGAGGCTCTGACGTCGAAGGTGCACCACTGGTAGATGCTTGTGGACTTTCAGGAACTGGAACCTGTTCCTCCTGACTGTTCTGGTTAGCTTCTTCAGCTTCATTTTCAGAGGAGGTGTCACTGTCATCGATTACTCCCCTGAATGAGTAGATGATTCTCCCTGTGAGCTAGATGTTGGTGGATTCAAGCTATCATACATCATTCGTGTAGCTAATTCGTTATCCGAGGGAGAGAGAGGAATGTTGAATGACTTGAAGAATCCATCATAGTCAAAGAAGTAGGCGGGTCCTTTGCCAGTAGGTGGTGTGGTGAATCGTTGAACATCAACATTACACCAAACTTCTACTAGACCTGTTGAGTTATTGTAAACTCGCTTGTTAGGTATGTTGTATCCTAGAAAGATGCCTTCGTCTGCCTTCTCGCTGAATTTACCTTCTTGTGTCTTCTTCAGAAGTGTGCACGACACCCCAAATGGTTCGAGATACTCCAAGTTCGGTTTGCGTCTTTGTAGTAGCTCGTAACATGTTTTTCCGTGACGCTTGACTATTAGGACTCGATTCAGTGTATAACATGCATTTGCCACTGCCTCATTCCAGAATTGGATAGGAAGTTTCGAGTCTGCCAGCATAGTCAGTGCTGTCTCTATCAAGCTCCTGTTCTTTCTCTCAGCAACGCCATTCATCTGAGGTGTTTAAGCAGAAGTGAATTGTTGCACAATCTCCTTTTCCTTGCAGTATTCCTCCATCCAATGGTTCTTGAATTCCGTTCCGTTGTCTAAGCGTACTTGTCTAACTTTCAGCTTGTAGAGAGATTCCAGTGTGGTTACTAACTCCTTGAATGATTCAAATGTTTCTGATTTGGATTTCAGAAACATTACCCAAGTGAACCTTGAGTAGTCATCGGTGACCAAAAAACAGTACAAGTCGTCTGCAATGCTCTTTGTACTGACTGGACCGAACAGATCCATGTGTAGAAGTTCAAGAGGAAGTTCTATTGAATTAACTTTCTTTTCCTTATGAGACTTCTTTTTCTGTTTACCTTTCTTGCAAGCTATACAGAAATCAGGAAGCTGAAAGTTCTTGACATTTACACCTCTCACCAGATCCTTCTGAATCAGGTGATTCATCTTCCTTTGACTGATGTGTCCTATTCTCCTATGCCAGGAGATGGAGTCTTTTTCAGTAGCTTTGGATAGAAAACACTGAACCTGTTCAACGAG
Source organism: Flaveria trinervia (assembly GCA_025506515.1). Taxonomy (NCBI): domain Eukaryota; kingdom Viridiplantae; phylum Streptophyta; class Magnoliopsida; order Asterales; family Asteraceae; genus Flaveria; species Flaveria trinervia. Next base: position 51,481,612 of record CM046456.1, read on the forward strand.
GCATTCCCATCATACCTCTTTTCTAGCTCATCCCATTGTTTCTTGGACTGCTTATTCTCTGAGTACTGGTGGAATATATCTTTAGGGATAGACTGTGTAATCAATGCATAGACCCTCTTCTCTGCATTATATTTGACTTTCTGTGCGTCTGTCATCCCTCCTAAGGTTAACTTTACTCCATCGGCTCCCACCGGTGTACTATATCCAATCTCGATGGCCTCCCATAGATTCGGATCCACTCCATTGAGGTAGATCTCAAAACGTTGTTTCCAGTGGGGAAACTCATCTAACGTTAAAAGCTTTGGTGGTTTATTATGATTACCCACCTCACTCTCAAGTAACAGCAGGTTCTGGATCCTAGAGTCCTTCCCAGCAGTAAAGGCTGACTTTTGATCTTCCATTGTAAATAACTTTGAGTCTAATAAGCAATTTTCACTCGGCCGATTGAAAGGTGCGAATGGACTAGGCGTGCGTATGAACACTCAGTCGTGCGTATGAACTCTACGACTGGTTCAATCGTGCGGCTGAACTAAGTGATTAGCTCAGTCGTGCGAATGAATCTGATGCGTATGAACCGTGCGACCGAACGATTCAATCATACGAATGGAGATACGACTATGTCCAATCGTGCGACTGAGCAATGCGAATGACTCCAGTCGTGCGAATGGCTCACTCGTACGACTGAAGCTGCTGTTATGCGAAAATTTCTAGGTTAAACGTGTTTTAGCCGTAAAAATTCGAACTTTCGCAAGGTTGAATTGCCTAAGTCCGTAGAAACCAAACTTTGATGAGCAGGGAACATCCAAGATCACTTTTGACACAAAAGATTGCGTTTCTAGTGCAAAAACACAAACTTTTTATCAATCTTGATTGAATCACACTTAATCAAGAGCCAATGCTCTGATACCACTTGTTAGGACCTGGTATTAGACCGAAATACCTAGAGATTAACGTGTAAACCAGACCAAATAGTGTGGAATCCTATTTGATTGGCGATCCAATCAGTGAGAACACACGAAGAATCAATCAAGAATTGAAACTAACGTTAGAAATCGATTGGGAATCGATCTAATGTGTTCTATGAACTTGGAGAACGAATTGGGAGGTTTCTGGATCGCTAGGGTACGTCTGGAATCGTAATTGATCGAGAGTCCTTGTTTTTCACGAATTGAGTTGTATTTATAGGTTGGTTTTATTCAATCGTGCGACTGAACCATTAGTATGGTTCAGTCGTGCGATTGAACCATGCGGTTGATTCATTCGTACGACTGAGTGTTCAGTCGTGCGACTGAGCCAATCTTATGTTTCAATCGTACGACTGATCCAGTCTCCTGGTTCAGTCGTGCGACTGAGTCAATCGTGTGAAGTTATTCATGCGTATGGTTCATTCGCATGAGCCATTCGCATGAGAACTTCATTATGTTAAGTTTGAATGTATTAATTAATAAACATTATGTGTAATCATTCAAGCAATCACTAACCTAATTAATCAATTCAATGTCGACTCATTAATGAAACATTAAACATTATAACTAACAAACAATCAATATCATTTCATTAATCATACCAAACAAGATCTATTACATCACATATCATGATCTAGGGACATACATGTATCAACAAGACCTTCATGAAGGCAGCCAAAGATAGACAGAAGTCGTATGCTGATAAGCGACGTAGACTGATTGAGTTCTAGGTGGGTGACAGGGTTATGTTGAAAGTCTCACCTTGGAAGGGTATCATTCGATTCAGAAAGTGGGGAAAGTTGAGCCTGAGATACATAGGGCCTTTCCGAATCATTGCTAGAGTAGGAGAAGTGGCCTATAGACTGGAGTTACCAGATGAGTTAAGTGGAATTCACCCGACATTCCATGTATCTCATATGAGGAAATGTTTAGCAAACGAGGATCTGGTTGTACCACTGGAGGATATTGAGGTACATGAACGGCTCAATTATATGGAACTACTAGTGGCAATCATTGATCTAAAAGAGAAGAGGCTGAGGAATATAGTGGTACCTGTTGTGCGTGTACAGTGGAAGCACAGGAAGGGATCCAAGTCTACGTGGGGGACTGAAGAAGAGATGAGACAACATTACCCATGATTGTTTGAGGAATAACAGGTTTCGGGGACGAAACCTATATAAGGGCGGTAGACTTTTAACGCCCAGTTATTTTAAAGACAAGAAAGAAAGAATAAAGTGAAGAAAAAGAAGGAAAAGAAATAAAACCCAAGTCTAGGGGTTAAAAGTGACAAAAAGGAAAAAAATCCTTGAAAAGTTGGTGAATAAGGGTGATGGCTGCCCACTCTTGCACATCACCTTTCTGCTTACGGATTCTACAGAGAGAAAGTGCAGAGTTTTTGGGTTTTGAAGAAGAACAAGAAGAAAGTTTCGAATTCAAGGTAAGAATTCATGGTTTTATGGTGTTCTTAACTAGCCTTACCTCGGGTGTATGCTTATGTGTATTTGTATGTTTAGTTGTGTGTGATTTTAGTGGGTTTCTAGGTGGGTGAACTCAATTGCAAACAAGTTTGGAAGAAGCCATACTCAAGAGCTGTAAAGGTGAGCTCTAGAACTCCTCTTTTACTGGTTTTTAACTGATTTTGGGGCTGGAAATGTATGAATGTATGTTTTTATAAACTGGGTTTATACCCGTATGATTTACTATGTGTATGTTGCTACTATGATGTGATGTTGGGCTATGTTCATGCTTGATGATGTTATGGTTGTGTTTCTAAGGCTTAGAAGGTAAGATTTAAGCTTAGAACATAATAGATAGTATTTTGAAACTGAAATATGATGTTTAGGGCTCATATGTCTAAGTTTCGGAATCTGCCCAAGTGTTCAAAAGAAATACGGATGAACAGTTAATGCAGATGAGCATTGTTCACTTAGTAAGTCAATGCAGAAGTACTGGAGAAATGCGGATGAACAGTTGTTGGACCAAAAGAAACAAGGAGCCGGATCACAACCACTACTGAAGACCACAACAACTGAAGACAACAGCTGATTACAAGTCTGAAGACAAGTGCTGAAGAAAAAGTCTGAAGACAAGTGCTGAAGACAAAGTCTGAAGACAAGTGTTGAAGACAAAGTCTGAAGACAAGTGCTGTAGACAAAGTCTGAAGACAAGTGCTGAAGACAAAGTCTGAAGACAAGTGCTGAAGACAATGTCTGATCTGAGACAAGTGCTGAAGACAAAGTCTGAAGACAAGTGCTGAAGACAAAGTCTGAAGACAAGTGCTGAAGACAAAGTCTGAAGACACAAGTACTGAAGACAAAGTCTGAAGACAGAAGTGCTAAAGACAAAGTCTGAAGACACAAGTGCTGAAGACCAAAGTATCAAACGTTGTCACAACAGCAGCTGAAGAGGTCTTCTTCAGTAGTTGTGACGGTTTACCTTTCAGTAGTTTTATGTTTTATGTTCAGTAGTTTGACACAACAGCTGAAGAATACTCTTCAGTTGTTGTGCTCATCAGTAGTTTTATGTTTTTCAGTAGTTTTGTAAAACGACTGAAGAGCTTGTTCTTCAGTCGTTGTAGTTTCAGTAGTTTCTTATCAGTAGTTTTATATTTTGTACTTAACACTCTGATATGTTCTCAGTAGTTGTGAACATTTCAGTAGTTTGTTAAGAGTTAGTTATTTTTGTACTAGATCTGCTAGTTGTCACTTTCCCGTGATAATAGCAGCGATTGCACTCTATATAAGGAGTGTCAACCTATTGTAATATGTAGAATGATTTGATCAGAATTTTCGATATCATAGAAACATTCCTTGTTACAGAAATACATTCTCTCGTTATAACCGTATTGTTCTTAATGTATACGAGTATCAAATTCTTGCTACAATTTGTCTAAGTCTTGTTCTTATTCCGATGCGTTACGCTCTATTACATCAAACTTGTGATCACTGATCTTGACAAATGGTATCAGAGCAGGTTAATCATTGATCGATCTAATAATTGATCACTGAAACTGCTATTCAAGATCCAAGTTTGATTGAATTAGCATTTTTTTGCAAGAAACGGTTATAGAGATTGAATTTTCTGTGTTTCTGGTCATTCATCCTGAGATTTTCTCTTGGTTTTAATTGAGTCTGTTGTGGTCTATGTAAAAACATTTAAAAGCTTTAATTAAATTTTATTTGGACTGAAAATGACTACTCCTTCCAATGATCCTCACAATACTGGTTCCTCAACCAAGCCTCCAATGCTGGTTAGGAATGAGTATAACATATGGCAACGACGAATGCTCATCACCTGTCTGTTAACAGCACAGGTTGTTGGACATCAGTGGTACATGGTCCACACAACAGCTATGGTGAATAACCCGGAAACCAATCAAATGGTTCCAAAGAGGAGGGAGCAATACTCAGATGAGGATAAGAAATTGTTTGAGATTGATGCAAAAGCCCATGGAATTCTAGCCATGGCACTGCCCAATGAAATCTATTCTGGGTTAATGCATCATGAAACTGCCCATGACCTCTGGAATGCCTTGAAAGAACAATTTGGAGGAACAGATGAGGTCTTGGCAAATAATAGAGAAATCCTTGCCCAACAATATGAGACATTCTCTCATAGAAAGGGTGAGACACTGACTCAACAGTTTGAGCGGTTCTCTTGTTTGATCTCTGAATTAAAAATGGTCAAACATGAGTACACCAATATCCAGATGAATAACAGATTTCTCAGATCACTGCCTGAGAGATGGGACACATATACTATTGTCCTACGCTCCAGTGCAAATTTGGACAAACTATCTCTCACCCAACTCCATGGGAAATTGCTCACATTTGAGAGAGAGATAGAATAGAAACGAAAACTATCTTCATCTGGAAAGCTCACTAAAGACTTTGTACCAGGCAACACTGCCTGGTTGGTCATGAGTCAGAATATGCTTCATCTGAATGCCAATATGATGAGCATATTGATTTCTCCTCAAACACTTCTGATTCTGCGTTTGTGAGTGTTGATAGTCAGTTTACTGGGTGTAATAATGACAATCTATGCTTCATCATGGATGATCTCAAGGGGATTGCTGATGATGACTTAGAAGAGATGGATATTTTGAGCCAAATGGCCTTGATAAATATCAGATCTCAGAAGTTCTACAAAAGAACTGGAAGAAAGTTCCCAGGACTCTCTGGCAAAACCAAAGTTGGTTTTGACAAGAGTAAGTTGAAGTGTCACAAATGCCACAGGCTTGGACACTTTGCTAGAGAATGCAGATCATCTGGATCTAATTCCTCTGCACCTTTTGTGACTTTCCCTGGAAATAGTCAACAACACAGAGGGCAACATCCTGTCAATTCTAGTCATCATTCTCAACCACAATCTCCTGTATACTTTGTTCCTCAGGGTCAAATGCCATATCCTTACCCTTGTTATTACATGCCACAGTCAAATCAAGTTCAAGTACCTATAGTACCACAACCTCATGCACTACCAGAACCTCAACCATCTCAATCTCATCAACCTCCTCAACCTCAACAACACAGCTTCTTCACCCCTGGAGTTGTTGACTGGAGCAGTTTACCGGATGACATGTCTGGTCATGAACACTGTTCAAGGTGCTGGTCAACATGGTGGTGACAGTCCTTTTGGGAATCTGGCTCTCATGGCCCTAGAGTCTACTGAGGTTTCCTGCTCAAATGCATCATCTTCACAGGCAACTCAGGTATCTTCAGAGGCTAAAGCCAAGTTATGTTCTGAATCATGCATTCCTGCCTTTGTCTCCATTAGAGAGGCAAATGTAACTTTAATAAATCAAAAACTTGAGTTTGAGAAAACCATTTCCAAAAGAAAAGCTGAGTTTGAGTCTGCTCTTAATAGTAAAAATGATGAGATTTATAAGCTTAAATGCCAATTAAATGATGAAAAGGCTAAGCTAGAGGTTATTCTGGAAGACCAGAGAAGTCTCAAAGAAACCCTTGCTGTCACCCAGGTAGAGTGTGATCGATGGGTACAATCATGCAAAGGTTTTGAAATGCTTCTTAGTAAGCAATCTGCTTCCTATGTGAAGTTTGGTAATGGTTATAATCACACTGCTCCTCCTACAAATTTTGCTTCAAGAGCATAAGTGAAATCTGATGGAGAAAGCAATAACTAATCCACCTCATCATGTGATTAACTTTTTGATAGAGCATCATCAAAAGTTGAAGTCAGCACTAAGCCCTCTCAGAACCCATCAGCTTATGTTGATGGTTCCACTGCTGACACTCACATAATCAAAGAGATGATCAACTCAGGAGCTATTTCTGGAAGTCCTGAAAGGACTGGAGAGCAAGATTTAACACCTGAAGTTCAAACTCTAACTACTGTCAGCACTGAAGAGAAGAAAACTATCAGTAGAAAGAGTTTGAAGACTACTAAAGAGGAAGTCAAGAAAGCAAATAATGCTTCCAAAGTACTGAAGAGCAAGTCTTCAGTAGTTTCATTCTCTTTAGTTGATGATCATCATAAGATGAAGAAGAAACCATGTGAAGTGTGTGGTTTGTTCAATCATCTTACAGATGATTGTTGGTACAAAAGGGGATCCAAACTCAAACATAAAGAGGAAAGTAAAGAGAAAATGGTTAAAATGAAAACTGAGTTTGAAGCCATATTTGTACCAGCAACATCAAATCCTGTAACCTTAAGTCCAAAAGAAATCCAAAAAGGAAGAGGTTAAACAGGTAATAGCTGAGATTGCTCAAAAGAAGAAGGTGCAACATAGGAACTTATCAAACTCCAATGCGAATGTGTCTGAAAAGCTGAAAGCCTTATCACAAAATCAGACACAGCTGGTTATGATGGTTCAACATCTATTGGGAAGAGTTAACCAATTAGATGTTCCTATGTTGAAACCACAGAAAAGGAGGTCCAAGCCAAAGATTCTTTTCTTCACCAGTTTCTTCCTCTCAGGCTGTTGTTTCCAACAAACATGTTAGTTTACCATCTGTTGATGAGAACAGGCCCAAGACCAAAAAGGTTTGGGTCTCAAAATCTAACTAATTGTTGTATTTTGCAAGGTTCTTCAACATACCTCAGAGGCATCTGGTATGTAGACAGTGGAAGATCCATGCATATGACAGGAAACAGATCACTTCTTAATGACTACTCTCAAGGAATGAAGGGGTTTGTGTCATTTGGCAATGATGCAAAGGGTTACATCATCGGCAAAGGCTTTGTTTCCAATGGGGAAATAAAGTTTGATGATGTTAACCATGTGGAAAATCTCAAGTACAACCTCTTGAGTGTCAGTCAAATGTGTGACAAAGGCCATGTTGCTCTTTTCACCAGTCAGAACTGTCGGATTCTGTCATCCAAAGTTCTCAGTTTGATTGATAAGGTGTTGGATGAACATACTCTCCTAAAGGCCAACAGGACAGGAAGAGTGTATGCCTTAGATCTTTCCAAGAAAATAGATCTCAAATGTCATCCTTGCCTATTTTCCAAGGCTTCCCCTCAGAATCTATTCTATGGCATAGAAGGCTGGGTCATGTTAATCTCAAAACATAAATCAGCTGATAAACCATGGTTTAGTAAGGGGACTATAAGAAGGAGTTTAAGTGTGAAGAAAACTGCACTGCTTGTTTAAAAGGAAAACAGCACAAAGCTTCATTTCCCTCCATAGAAGAACCTAAGTCCACTGCCTGCTTACAGCTTCTTCACATGGATCTCTTTGGTCCTGTGAGAGTGATGAGTATGACTAAGAAGAAATACTGTCTGGATGTAATTGTTGATTACTCCAGATTTGTATGGACTTTCTTCTTGCATTCAAAGGATGAGGCTGCGCAGTCCATTATGAACTTTGTGTTACACGTTGAGAAGCAGTATTCCCTACCAGTTAAGTGTGTGAGGAGTGACAATGGTACTGAATTCAGAAACCACACACTTGAAGAGTTTTACTTATCAAAGGGAATCAAGAGGCAGTATAGCATCCCAAGAACTCCTGAGCAAAATGGAGTAGTGGAGAGAAAGAACAGGACCCTTATTGAAGCTGCAAGGTCCATGTTGGCTGATTCTGGACTGCCAATGACTTTTTGGGCTGAAGCTGTCAATACAGCTTGCTATGTACAGAATAGAGTTCTAGTAAATCAGGGTTGATGAAGACTCCATATGAAGTTCTTCATCATTTGGCCCCTCTAATTTCATTCTTCAGAGCATTTGGGTGTCCTTGTTTCATTCTCAACACACGGGATCAACTCCAAAAATTTGATCCTAAGGTGGATGCAGGGTACTTTGTTGGTTATTCATCAACTTGCAAAGCATACAGAGTCTTCAACTGTAGAAACAAGATAGGTTGAAGAGACTCTACATGTTAAGTTTAATGAATCTCCAAAGGACAAGATTCCACAAAGCCCTGTGGAGATATTTGATTTGGACATACTGCAATATGTTCCTTATCAAACTCCTGCTGTTGCTCCTGTCAACAGTTCACCACCTGGTGGTTCTGTTGGTGATGATGATGATGATAGCAGTACTCACCTCTTCAGTTTAGTGATCAACTGCCTGATTCAGCTAGACCTGATGGTCCTGTAGCTCCAGTAGCACCATCCACAACAAATGTGATGAGATTTCTTCAAATTCAACTTCCTTTGAATTACCATCCACTGATTGCTTTCAAGGAAATGATTCACCATCACCATCTGTTGCTGCTAAGCCTGCTACAAACACTTGCACAGATCTCATTGTGTATCAAGATCTGAAGAATCACCTATGTCTCAAATCATTGGTGATATACTGCTGGCGTATCAACAAGAAGTCAATTGTCAAATTTCTGCTTCTATGCTCTCTTCATCAGTCAGCAAGAGCCAAAGAATTATCACATTGCTTTAAAGGACAATGGATGGGTTGATGCCATGCAGCTTGAGCTTCTTCAGTTCAAGAAACAGCAAGTGTGGGAACTGGTTCCTCTACCTCCAGGTAAGTGTGCAATAGGCACTAAATGGTGTTTAGGAACAAAACTGATGAAAATGGGCTTATTGTTAAGACAAGGCCAGACTGGTTGTTCAGGGTTTGCACAAGAAGAAGGTATTGATTATGATGAAACCTTTGCCCCTGTAGCCAGACTGGAAGCAATTCGATTGTTTTTAGCTTATGCTGCTTATCAAAACCTTAAAGTTTTTCAAATGGATGTCAAAAGTGAATTTTTGTATGGGAATATCAAGAAGAGGTTTATGTATGTCAACCACCAGGCTTTGAGGACAATAAACATCCTAATTGGGTGTATAAGCTTGATAAGGCTCTTTATGGGTTGAAACAAGCTCCTAGAGCCTGGTATGAGACATTATCAAACTTTCTTCTGGATAATAATTTCACTAGAGGCTCCATAGATAAGACTTTATTCATTAAGAAAGCTGGGCAGCATAATCTACTTGTTCAAATTTATGTAGATGATATTATTTTTGCATCCTCTGATCCACAGTTGTGTGATGCCTTTACAAAGTTGATGCAACAGAAGTTTGAAATGAGTGCCATGGGAGAATTACAGTTCTTTCTGGGGTTTGCAAATCAAACAAAAGGCTGATGGAATTTTCATTCATCAGTCCAAATACACAAAAGATCTTTTGGAAAAGTTTGATTTACAAAATGTAAGCCCTGTTCTACCCCCATGTGCAGCACCACACAACTGGATACAAATCAGAAAGGTAAAGTGGTTGAAAACACTTTACAGATGTATGATTGGGTCCTTGATGTATTTAACAGCCTCTAGACCAGATATTATGTTTGCTACATGTGTTTGTGCTAGATTTCAGGCTGCACCTAAGGAGTCTCATTTGATTGCAGTCAAGAGGATCTTTAGATATCTGCAAGGCACTCCATCTCTAGTTTATGGTATTCTACTAGACATTCTGGTAAATTAGTTGCTTTTTCTGACAGTGACTATGCAGGGTGTAAGTTGACCAGGAAATCAACTTCTAATGGATGTCAATTCCTAGGCAACTGCTTGATTTCTTGGCAGAGCAAGAAACAGACCTCAGTTGCTACATCAACTGTGAAGCAGAGTACATTGCACTGCAAGCTGTACATCTCAGGTACTCTGGCTTCAAAACCAACTATTGGATTATGGCATAACAGAGACTAAGACCCCATTGTTAATGGACAGCTCTTCAGCTCTTTGTATTGTCAAGAATCCTGTCGAGCACTCTAGGACTAACATTTGAAATCAGACACCATTTTATTAGAGATTGTTTTGAAAAAGGTCTTATTGATCCAAATTTGTTCCTAGTGCTGATGAGCTTGCAGACATTTTACTAAGCCTTTGGATAGTTCAACTTTCCACAACTTGGTGTTAAGGCTTGGTACTGCAGCTAGAATAAGTGACAACTACTGATGATCTCAGCTCACAAGTACTGATGATCATTAGTTATTATTGTCACATATAAGTACTGATGAGTTGTTTTTTTCCCTCAGTAGTTTTTATAACTACTGAAGGCTACATACCTCACCAGTACTGAAGTACTTTATCTGTTAAAACAGCTGATGTAGTTACAACAGCTGATGTAGTCACAACAGCTGTGTAGCCACAACTACTGATGTCAGAAATGCAGATAAGTACTGATGTCCTATGAAACACCTGAAAAGCAGATGAAAAGTCTGATGAGTAAGTGTTGAGGACAGTGTGAAACAGCTGAAAAGCTATGAATTGACGAAAACAGCTGATGAGTAATTACTCTTCAGTTGTTTCTACAACTGCTGTTTCATTAAAACAACTGAAGCCAAAACTATGTCTTCAGTAGTTTACAACTACTGAAGACTAACACCAAGTCTTCAGCTGTTTACAACAACTGCTGGTAAACCAACTGTCTTCAATAGTTTCACAACTACTGATGACTAATACCAAGTCTTCAGTTGTTTCATCACCTGAAGTGAAAACTGTCTTCAGTAGTTTTATAACTACTGATGACTAAATCAGAGACTTCAGCTGTTTCAACGTCTGACGGTTAAAACCACGTCTTCAGTTGTTTTATAAAAACTGCTGATCACACCAATACGGTCAGCTTTTCAAACCTCTGAAAGTTAATACCACGTCATCAGTAGTTTCAACAACTGATGACCCACACCAAAACCTTCAGTCGTTTTCTAACCCGACCCTTTAAATACCTTATCCCACCTTCAGAGTTTTTATCTTCTCTTCTCAAACCTAACATTCAAAAAAAAACTCTGTAACTTCTCTTCATCAATGGCGACCATGCAACTAAAACCTCGACACAACTGTGTCGCTCATCTCACAAAATCGCCATACTGGACCAAGTTTCACAACGCCATTGATTTAATGGTTCAGTCACCCTACAAAACGGCTTTTCTGGTAAATCCCACCATATATGCCAAATCCCTTAACCACTTCTGGACAAACGTCACTCTGGTCTCTGAGGAGAATGACACAGAGTCTCTTCAATCGTTGTCCATGGCCAAAAAGTGGTCATCACTCCAGACACTCTTCGCCAAACCCTTAATCTGGATGATGCCACTTTCCCAACTGGTTATCCAAAGGGCACAACAGATCAATCATTTGCCCACCATGGATACCAGGGTAACCTGAGTGCATCTACCATACTGAAGAAACATTTCCCGGATACCGAACGTCTTATCTTTCATATGGTAAATGTATGCCTTGCCTCAAAGACTTCATCATGGGATCAAATGTCCACAGGTGGCAACAGGTAGTGTACTCCATCCTTGAGCAACAACCTTTAAATTTTTCTGAAATAGTACTTTTTGAGCTCAAGGATATGGCCCAAAAACAAACTGCTAACCGTTGGATATTATATCCTCGGTTCTTAATGGCCATAATTGAAAACCAGCTTCAAGCTGACGGACTTGTTGGCCTGGGAGTCCCTGCTATGGCTGTACTGCCGGAAGTATACTCCCGGCACAACTCTGACCAATCACTGAAAATGGCTGCCAAGCTGCGAAACCCACGCTGCTGGAACCCACAGCCACCACCTCCAAATCCAAAGTCCCCACCAAACCCACTAAAAAGAAGACAAAAAAGGCTACACGGGAAATGAGTCCCCTGAGGATGCCCCTGCAACACAAACGCAGGCTATATCCACTAGTTATAACCCCCTAGTGGATACAAGGACTCACCAGCCACAGCCACTCAGGATTCCTCTCAAAAGGAGCCTGCAGCAACCACAGAAGGGGTACCCACAAATCTGGGATCTTCCTCATTTGAGGAGATTGCCATTGAAGAGCACCATTCTCCCCAGGTGCACACTGCTTTTACCCCATCTCCCATGCAACCGCCCCCCAAAGTCCACCCTTATCATTGCAAACGTGCTGACTCAGCTGCATGCCTCTCTCCTCCCCAACAACCACCAACAAAGGGGAGAACCACAGCTATTGAGGACGAGGATCACCATGCTTCTAACAACCCACAGCACCGGGGTTTACACGTTCTATCTCCTGGTGTGGATATGGAGATTAGAACATCTAGTGAGGATGCCACCTTCTCTGAATCAGCACATGATCAGAATGAACTGGTAACATAGCTAAGACCTCACTAGAGGCAACACCTGATGAAGGACATAGTCCTGAGGCTGGAAGTACCCAGTTCCAAGAAAAAGGGGCACATGCTAAACTGGTCTACACCCAGTGCATGTACATCCTGCTACAAGCAGGAGGTCAGGTGATTCAACATCTGCTGATGATGACCTGGGCTTCTTTTATGATGTTCTAGCCCAGAACACAATTCTTGAGGAAGAATCAGTAGCTACAAAGACTACTTGACCAATTCTCTCAAGAAGCAAGTCCATCTGCCACCAACATAAACCCATAGATGGCACCTTCACCTGAAGGTCTCCCACCACTCGCCACTCAAAACTCCCAAGCCACCAGCTTCGTTTCTGGCACTGCTTCTCAGGGACAGAACCCCTCTGAGCAAACAGTTGCTATCTTTCAGCAACCCTACCTCTCATCACCCCAATGATCATAGACATTGTGATCAAACCCATGGATGAGAGGTTTCCCTCATCATACAACCCCTGGTGGAGGAGATTGTGAGCACAAGGCTTTCTGCAACTCAAACCCTTGCAACCAATGCAACCAAAAAGGGGGAGAGTCAGTCAGTGAAAGCAAAGAGGAAGAGCAAACTGAAAGAAAAGGAAACTGAGAAGGAAGAGGAGTCTGTGAAGGGAACCAAAAATGATCAAGTGGGTGAAAGTCACAAAGACTTTCATGTCACATATAAGAAGAGGAAGGATGAAGGAAAAGAGAAAGAACTCCAACTCGATGAGATGATCAAAATGGCAGATGCTACACATAGTAAATCAATGGATGCCATTATTGATCAACTGTATAGACAAGGGTTCGATACTGCACAGCTTGACTCAGAGATCAGGAGACTTGAAGTTGAAGAAATTAACTCAAGATGGGCAAATTTTGATGCTTTAGAAGAGAGAGACTAGAGATCATGATCAGATTCATTGCAAAATATCTTGGGAGATCATTGATCGAGATTAATCATGGACCAGGGACAGTATCTTGGCCATAACCTTTGAGATCTGTTCGTCTGAAGCATACACTAAGGGTTTAGTAGTCGAAGCTTTGAATGAAGCAGGAGCAGGAGCAGGACTGAGCTAGCCAAACACTCAAAAGCCACACTCACCTCTAAAATGCTAACTCAGCCTGTCAACATTCCCTCTCCAAAACAACCACAACCACAACCCACAAAACCAACTCCTTACCCTCTAAACCAACAGCCGATGATGCACCAAGAAGAAGAGAGAAGGGTGTTGAGGCTAGAAGAAGAAGAAGAAGAGGATGATGGAAGAAGATAGGCTGCCTCTGTCTGCAGTCCTAACATTGCCTAAAGCCAAACCCATGCCCATCACTCCCCCTCACAGATGGAAACTGTGAGAGTAAAGATTGAAGAAGAGCAGCAGCAAAGGCTTCATGACGATAAGATGTTGAAAAGCATCGACAAAACTTATGCTGCTTCTTCATCAATAATAGTATGAAGAAAGAAGCTCTGAGGTTGTACACCCTTGCCAACACATTTCAATATCAGAAGGAAAAGGTGAGAGTATGGCCTGATCCTAGGGTGGCTCACAGGATTGTAAAGAAAGACATTCCTTCGAGATACAAGGGCCAAGTAAAAAGGATCGTAGATGAAGAGATCACAGTGGTCCTTGTAGTATCACCCTGGGAGATTGTAGAAGATTTCAAGAAGGCCTATGAGACGAAACAGCCACCCCAAAAGATGTTAGAGAACAGAATTATTAAAAAAGGGTTAGTCTACAAGAGGCTTGAGAACTTCAAACAAAATGAGCTCAGTCTGTTACTTGAAGGGACTCATCCTGATAAGTTTGCATACAGACAGATTACAACAGTTGAGCTCAAAATGGCAAACAGGCCAAGTACATCTCAGAGTTGTATGGGCGTGAAGGATTGTTTGATGGTGAAGCTGAGAACCTGACCATGGAAGAACAAATTATGTTTCTCAAAGCATACACCAGAGAATCCTACAGGCTTATACATGGGAAGTGGGTCTCATGGATGGGGGAACAGCTCAGTGTCCAATTCCCCAATACAGAGCTCCCATCCATACATTGCCAACCAAATCATCAGAGACTCATTCCAAGGCCAGTGCTTATATGGGTCATCTTCTCAACTGATCAAGAAGGAAAAAGACCAACCATTCTGCCAACAATAAGGGGACCTCAATAAAGTTAAAGGTTTTGGCTGCATTGGTTCAGGGGAGTTTGTTGGACCAAAAGAACCAATGAGCCGGATCAGAAAAACCTTTAAGTCCCACAGACGTCACAACAACTACTGAAGACCACAACAGCTGAAGACAACAGCTGAAGACAACAGCTGATTACAGAGTCTGAAGACAAGTGCTGAAGACAAAGTCTGAAGACAAGTGCTGAAGACAAGTGCTGAAGACAAAGTCTGAAGACAAGTGCTGAAGACAAAGTCTAAAGACAAGTGCTGAAGACAAAGTCTGAAGACAAGTGCTGAAGACAAAGTCTGAAGACAAGTGCTGAAGATAAAGTCTGAAGACAAGTGCTGAAGAAAAGTCTGAAGACAAGTGCTGAAGACAAAGTCTGAAGACAAGTGCTGAAGACAAAGTCTGAAGACACAAGTGCTGAAGACAAAGTCTGAAGACACAAGTGCTAAAGACAAAGTCTGAAGACACAAGTGCTGAAGACCAAAGTATCAGACATTGTCACAACAGCTGAAGAGGTCTTCTTCAGTAGTTGTGACGGTTTACCTTTCAGTAGTTTTATGTTTTATCTGTTCAGTAGTTTGACACAACAGCTGAAGAATACTTCTTCAGTTGTTGTGCTCATTAGTAGTTTTATGTTTTTCAGTAGTTTTGTAAAACGACTGAAGAGCTTGTTCTTCAGTCGTTGTAGTTTCAGTAGTTTCTTATCAGTAGTTTTATATTTTGTACTTAACACTCTGATATGTTCTCAGTAGTTGTGAACATTCAGTAGTTTGTTAAGAGTTAGTTATTTTTGTACTAGATCTGCCAGTTGTCACTTTCCCGTGATAACAACAGCGATTGCACTCTATATAAGGAGTGTAACCTATTGTAATATGTAGAATGATTTGATCAGAAATATTCGATATCATAGAAACATTCCTTGTTACAGAAATATATTCTCTCGTTATAACCGTATTTGTTCTTAATGTATACGAGTATCAAATTCTTGCTACAATTTGTCTAATTCTTGTTCTTATTCCGCTGCGTTACGCTCTATTACATCAAACTTGTGATCACTGATCCTGACAACAGTTAATGCGGATGAGAATTGTTCGCTAAGTAAGTCAATGCGGATGAGTATTCGGTTGAAATGTGGTTGAACAGTTAATGTGGATGAGCATTAACCACTAAGTAAAAGAAATGCAGGTGAGTACTGAGGAAATACAGATGAGCATTGACTAAGTATGGGTAATTGCAGGATCGTTGAAGGGTGAAGAGTTACAACACAACAACAAAAGAGGAGATAACTAACTTAGATATGAGACAGAAACTGGATCAACCAAGTGGTGACACTGAGAACACAAGTATAATATGAGACAGAACACAAAGAACACTAGTGTTTGGTTTTCAAGAATGCAGTATATTGCCTTCTCTATGTTCTATTACAAGTGTTACAAAAGCATATTCGAAAGATACAAGAACATGAGATACTTATACAACATCCTACAGCCGGCTATACTTTGAAAGCCAGCTGGATACAATTGACTAGACACACACAAAATCAATTGTAGAGTCAAAAGGCAGATTGCCTTTTGACTAGTGACTATGACATGCCATAGCTCACATCCTTATCTATTACAAAAAGGATAAAGTACATAAAATAGAAGTTACAGACTCAAGACCTCAATGTACAGTTACCAAAACCATGGACCTTTTCACCAAACCATGTTAGTTGGTGACTTGCAGAGTTGCAGCGGAAAGGTGTCCAGCTTTATGGAACAGTACATCAGATAAAGCATGTCACTAAAAGTCTTCGGAAGAAATCTGTCTTCATGAACTTGAAGCTTGGGAAGACTTTGTCTCTGAGGCTTTAGAAGACTTCATCTTTCGCTTCAGAAGATGTTGGTCTTGGCTTCAGATGATTTCACACAGAGTATTTCTGTTGCACATGTGAAACTTCCGAAGCATTCCACTTCAATGCACTTGTGCAGCATGCAAGAAAGACTAAAGATGCTTAGGTTGTATCAGCCTCTTCATTGAACTCTACAGTAATGCGGATGAGCATTGACTAAGTATGGGAAATGTGGATGAACATTGACTAAGTATGGGAAATGCAGATGAGTAAAGTCAATGCGGATGAACAAATGCGGGATGAACAAATGCGGATGAGTAAAGTCAATGCGGATGAACTAAACAAATGCAGATGAACACTTAGATTATTTTCCGACTCCTTATGGAAAAAAGGTGAAATTTAGGCTTTGACTTGGGAGGTTCCCGGGGGCTATGTAGCTTGACTTTTTGAGGTCATAGATGATGTGATGGGCATGATTTTATGATGTAAGTTTGATGCTTTGGCATGATGTGTATGATGTTGTGCATGATGGTATGTATGATGAATGATTAATGCTTATGCATGATGGTATGTATGATGTATGTTATGTATGTATGATGCCTTGTATGATGATGTTGACTGTGTATGTTGATGTTCCTTTCATTGTATGTTTATTTTCCCATGGCTTTACATTGAATGTTAATGAATGATATGAAAGTATTATGTAACGCAAAGTGGAAGATAATGAAAAGAGGAACATAAGGAAAGAATGCATGCATTAGTGAACGAAGGAAAGTAATGTAAGTCTTGCAAGCCTTGTATGTGGGAACACGCCCAATGAAGGGTGTTAGTCCAACCATGTGTGGGTTAGCTACCCCAGAAGGATGCACATTGGGGTCTTTCTTTGTGATTGACCGTTTTTATAGAACCTTTGTCGCTTACCCTAGATACTGTGGCCAGACTGCTATGCACCATGATGGGAGGTCTATGATAGACCTCAGTCCAGTATCTGCTTTATGCATGACGGTGGGTATAGCACATGATAATGGTACGCCTGAATTTACCCTTAGGTACTATGGCCAGGCTACTGTGTGCCATGACGGGGGGTCTATGATAGGCCCCGGCCCAGTACCCGCTTTATGCATGACGGTGGGGTAAGGTTCATGGCTTTTGATGGAATGAGAAGAAGTAATGATGAACGTATGAGTGAAAGTAACAAAAGTTAATGGTAATGACGTACGATGAATGAAAGAAAGCATAAACGAATGATGAAGATAATAATGATATTATCTATGTGTATGTATGATGTGTGTTCACATGCAGAAGTGAAGAACGGTTTTAACAAAAGTAAAGTATGTTTTATTATAAAACTGGAACTCACTCAGCAATGCTGACTTTTTATGCATTTTCCAGTTGGAAGGTGAGTATTGCTAAGGATGGCGCGGGGTAGCTGTTTGGCATTTTGGATGACATCTTTTGTTAAGTTTTTGCATTGTAATGCGAACGAATGATGTTTTGAAATGAACAATTGTATTAACTTGCAAAAGCATTTACAATGAAGTGAAAAGTTATTTTAATGTTCCGCTGTGATGTTTTATGAAGGTTAAATGTAAATGTATGTTTTATATGCAATGATTGGCCAGTTGTAAGTGTCCTGGGAACGGGGCCTTACACAATTGAATTAAATTGAAAGAAACTTTTGATTTCTTATAAAGAGATAAAATGTAAAATAAGTTAAAACGCAACCAAAAATAACCCGTTGCTTAATTAAAAATGAATTAGACCCCCTTAGGCTTTTGGTTGTTTTGTCTCTTTTGTTGTTGGGGAGGGCTTTACATAGATAGCGTGTTGAGTGTCACTACTCATTAGAAGGCTTTGTGTGATACCACATTGTTAAGACATTAGTGGTAGGTAGCTACCAAAAATAGTTAAGCAACAAACCAAAACTAGGTCCTACTGATACAGTCCAATTGTCGAATGAAGTCTTGTTGAAGACTTCCATCTATTCATTTTGTATGTATTAGTTGATACACTATGTTTTTCAATCAACAACTAATAAGCTATTTTTGATACAAGGAGATTAGTGTTAAAGAGTAGTGGTGCAAGCATGACCCTACAACTACTGAAGATTTGCTTTTTTAATTTCCTTGTTTGTTTAGGTACAATTCTTGAATCTTATAGTAATACATATTCGTGGTATGCAATGATATGTAGATAAATTACTATAGCTTGTCATTGATCCTAAACCTAGAATAGACGATTATGATTAGTTATAGTATTTATCTTTCTAGCATAAATACTTCATATTGGTATATTTTAGAGGTTAGTTGTTTTGCTCACTTATTCTTGGTATTACATTATTGTAACTTGAAAAAAATTTCATCCAGATTGTTTATATCAAAGTCTTGATATATGTGTTTGATCATAACATTTAATAGAGATACTGCATATTTTAATTGTAGATTACTACAGGTTCTTGTTCTTACTCTCCTAAAAATGGTATAAGAGCAATGCCTCTTGATTTATCTGAATTTCCTTTAACAAATCACTTATCAAACATGTAAGCTTTCATAATGTCAATTATAGCTATATCCGCTAAACATGATCTAGAAAATAGCACTCAAAGCAAACCTCCCATGTTTACTGTAAATGACTATGATACTTTGAAAAGTTAAGATGGAAGACTTCCTTATAAATCAAGATTTGAAACTATAGTACTCCATTCTTAATTGACAAGAAGGAGGAATGTTTACAAATGATCCTTCAAAGTATTCTGATGAGGACATGAAGAAGATGGAAGTGGATTCCAAGAAGTTCACTACTATTAGGAAGCTATAAAAAGTCTTGAATGCTAGTAATAAAGTTACTAAAAACATATAGGAGAACATGTTACACCCCCATTTGTAGCGGAAACATGAGGAGGTAACGAATAGAATCGTCATAACACATTGTTAAATTAATAGAGATACATTAAATGATGAAAAGTCAATGTGTCATGATGTCACCAGACACAAATGGAGACTTGTATCATGGTTAGTCAATTCCATGAAAAACATAGCCAAATAGTCAAAAGAAATGTAAATCCTACAACCCGGGATTAGGTGAACAAAATATGAATAATAAAGAAAAATCCAACGTAATTGTCAAAGACATCCAATAAGTTTAAATAATGCAAATCCTAGGGTTGTCGCTAAGGCAGCATCCCTAGCCATCCTCAATGTTTGTTACCTGAAAAGAAATGCTCAAAGATCAACATATTGTTGGTGAGTTCGAAGGTTTAAGTAGTAAATATAATTGATGTTGTGTAATAGTTTTGTAGGACATAGTGTAAACAATTATAAGCAAACAATATCACATGTAAACATGAGCATCACAACTAAACCTAGACATACACACAAATTTTGTTAGAACATATTCACCCTAGGGCTCGTTCCTTGCCATTGTCAGTCCTAACTAGTATATTAACAAAGAAGGGTGGGGGTTAGCCCAATAGTACTATTAATACATGTTCGTTGGTTCCACACCGGAATTAAATAGTTGTAAATAAAGAACCACACAACAACTCATGCATGTACAAGATATATACTTACAAAACAATAAACACAACAGTCCTAAAGATTAAGAAGTTCACAACATAAAAAGCATGAACATATTTTCCTCCATAATTTATAAATAATTTTAATGAAAACGGGGAAGCGAAACTCACCTCGAAATATGATGAATTAAAGTGAATAAAATATTTCAACAGATGAAAGCAAACGACGATCTAATACATATAGATAGTTATAATTAGGTCCTTAAACATGTTCGATGAGAAAGGCTATGTTTGATCGGTTTCGGTTGGTTCGGTTTTGATGCGTCACACGCACTCAAAATATAACTTATACAACCCAACACACGATATAAAGAAACTAGTGATTATAATACTACTAATATTATTAATAATGATAATAGTAATAATAATGTTATTCATAGTAATAATAAGTATAGATAACACACACATTTTAAACACACAGCTACAAACAATTACCTTATACACATGCGCACAGAAAACACATAGTAACACACACACACACATACACACACTCTCGGTTTCAACACGAACACACACCTGCCTTCACACCACTAACACACATGCGCAACACAACATACAATTTCACACGCACGTACACATACACTAAACTCCCACCACACAGACCACGCATACACTACACACACAAACTCATCGCACACATGCACATACACCATGGTTTCACGCACACGCATACAATATACACGCACACTCATCCGATGCGCACACACACACCCATTCATGGGACGCAAACACACTATACCCACACAGACACTCTTGGGTCCTCGAACCCAAACCCGAACAGACACATTACACACACACACACCATACATGCATACACGATACGCACACCAACCCTCGATCCTCAAACCCACACCCAAACACACACATTACACGCACACACCATATATACATACACATTACATACGCATAATACATATATATACACATGGTCACACGCACATCCATAATCATGGCATACTCGCACAACCAATGCGAACACATACACACAATCTATACACATGCACATTCCCGACACATATATACATACATACGTATGAATCAACACCATATTACAATCAAATACACACATGAACGGATCGAACCCGTAACCGAACGTTAACTAAAACAACCAAAATGAAATTAAACACGGTTCACCTAGATCGTTTTCCTTCTATAAACGACTAAATAATGAGTCGGCGACAACCTACGACAGCTAACTGCGGCGAAAGAGATCGATGCGGTGGTCGTGAGCAGCGGAGGGGTCTTTGGCAAGTCCACGATGAGTGGGTGGGGTCCGATTACGGTTTTTTGTGAATTTATAATATATATATATATATATATATAATATACATACATATTATATATATATACATATATATATATACATACACATTACATACGCATAATACATATATATATAATATACATACATACATACATATTATATATATATATATTATATATATATATATACACATACATACATACATACATGCATACATACATACATATATAATATACATACATATATATATATACATACATATTATATATATACATACATATATATACATACATATATATATATATATATATATATACATACATATATATATATAATATTTAAATTTACACTTAGGACTCTAGACTTTCATTTACTTATTCCCCCAAGTTTAATTAAATTATAATATCAAGCCTAGACTTTAATAATAATAATAATGGTAATAATAGTAATAGTAATAATAATAATAATAATAATAATAATAATAATAATAATAATAATAATAATAAAACGACGATAATAATAATATTAATAATAAAAACAAATTTGCTACTAATTATTGTGTAAATAATAATAATAATAATAATAATAATAATAATAATAATAATAATAATACCTATAAATAAATTAATAGCAATTAGTAAAATGATTAAATTTAATTATCTTTAATTACAATATTATAAGATTTACGTTTCCGCGCACAACGATACGATCAAGGTTCGGTTCGAAAATGATTTAATTACACAAGGATAACAAATGCATGAGGAAGTTAACGAGCACGAGTCAATTAATGGACCTAAAAGTGATAGATGACACAGTATCCCCCAGTTGAGAGAATTTCTTCCCAAAATTCAGCTGCACTTAGATCCTGAAGCTCTATCTACGAACATATGCGGATATTTAGATTTTATCCGGTCTTCCTGTTCCACATAAACTCAGCCCTCGCTTAGAGTTCCATCTCACTTTGACAATTGGAATCTTGCTACGCTTTAATTGCTTCACTTCTTGGTCCATTATTTCTATTGGTTTTTCCACAAAATGTAGCTTCTCGCCAATCTTCATTTCCTCAACTGGTACATGAAGGGACCCATGAGCTAAACAATTCATAAGGTTCGATACTTTGAATGTATCATGCACGCCACTAAGCTCTTGAGGTAACTTTAATCGATACGCTACAGGACCAATTTTTTCTGTGTTCTCGAACCGCCCCACATTCCTTGGAGCTAATTTCCCTTTCTTTCCAAACCGTACGATTCCCTTCCACGGTGAAACTTTCAACAAGACACGATCACCCATGCTAAACTCTAGAGTTTTCCGACGGTGATATGCATAACTAATAGGACGGTCTCTAGCTGCTTTAAGCCTATCCTTGGTTTGAAAGATCTTATAAGTCGTTTCCTGAATAATCTCCGGACCTGTCAATTGTCTTTCACCTACCTCCGCCGAACACACTGGAGACCTGCACTTCCTTCCATACAATGCCTCAAATAGAGCACATCCAATGCTCATATGATAACTATTGTTATAAGTGAATTCTATCAATAACAAGTGAGTATCCCAACTTCCACCAAAGTCGATCACACTTTCCCTAAGCATGTCTTCTCAAGTTTGTATCATATGCTCACTTTGACCATCTGTTTGTAAATGAGAAGCAGTACTTAAGTCCAATCGGGTGCCTATTGCTTTCTATTGAATCTACCAAAACCATGATGTAAATTTAGTATCCCGATCTTATATAATTGACACAGGCTCCCCATGCCTAGCCACGACCTCATTTACATATAACCTCACTAACGTTTCCATCTTACAACCCTTGAAAATTGGTAAGAAATGAGTAGATTTTGTAATTCGATCCACGATGATTCAAATTAAATCATGCCTACTACTCGTTCTAAATAGCTTAGTGATGAAATCCATCACTATATTTTCTGATTTACATTTGGGAATTCCGGTCATTGTAATAGTCATGATGTTTTCTCATGTTCGGCTTTGAATTTAGAACAAGTCAAGTATTTGCTTACATATGTTGCAATGTACTTCTTCATACCTATCCACCAATACAACTCTTTAAGATCTTGGTACATCTTGTCTACACCAGGATTAATTGAATATTTGGACTTGTTCGTTTTGTTCATAATTAGGGTTCAAACATCTCCCCACTTAAGTACCCATATATGGTTCAAAACGTATCTTACACCATCCACCTTATAGTTCATTTGTTCTTCCAACCCTCGAAACTCCTCACTTATGATATTCTCCTCCTTCAATGCTTCGTCTTGCACCATCAAAATTTGCGTTTTCAGATTCGATTGAATGGTTATTCCCAACGCTCGTGCATATAAGGGTTTAACACATTCCTTCCTACTTAAGGCGTCAGCCATACATTGTCAACGGCTGAGCGATCTTGGAGAAGTTTGCAGTGAACCGTCGATAGTAACTAGCCTATCCTAAGAACTGTTGTATCTTTAAAGGTGTCTTAGGAGCGTCCCACTTTTTAACCGCTTCAATCTTTCCATGATCAACATGGGTTCCCTTCTCATTAACCATGTGTCCTAAGAACTTCACCTCTTTTAAGCAATATTCACACTTTGAGAACTTGGCGTAAAGTTTATCTTGCATTAATAATTTGAATATCGTTCGTAGGTGTTGTTCATGGTCTTGCTTTGATTGAGAATAGATGAGAATTCATCTATAAATACGATTACAAACTTATCCAAATAGGGTTGCATACCCGGTTCATCAAGTCCATAAACATACTGGGGTGTTGGTCCGTCCAAACAGCATGACTAAGAATTCGTAATGTCCATATCGAGTTCTAAATATTGTCTTTGTTATATCCTCCTCATGAACCTGCAATTGATGATAGCCCGATCGAAGATCAATCTTAGAGAAATAAGAATCTCCCTGTAATTTATCAAATAGATCATCGATCCTAGAAAGTGGAAATTGATTCTTCTAGTGAACTTATTCAAATTGTGATATTCTAAGTATATTCAAAACATTCCATCCATCTTCTTGACAAACAATATCGGTGCTCCCCATGCGAGTGGTCGTATGAAACCCTTATCTAACAACTCGTGTGGCGTCTTTGTTACATGTGTCGCTCCAGGGATTAAATCTATATGGAATTCTACTTGTCAAGGAGGGGGCAAACTAGACAAATCGTTAGGGAGTACTTCCGGAAAGTTTCGCACCACTAGAATGTCTTCCAGTTTCCCTTCCCCTGGTTTCTTTTCCACTACGTGTGCTAAGAACACATAGCACTGCTTCTGTAGGTATAGTGAATCTTCATATAAGAGATAATCCTTAGATTTCTTCCCTGTCGTTCTCCTTGAATCGTGAGCACATCTCCATTAGGCATAGGGATTTGTACCACCTTCTCTAGGTAAACAATTTTGGCTCCACATTTCGATAACCAATCAATCCCCACTATTACGTCAAAGCTTCCCAATTCAAATGGTATTAAATATAAATCTATATCAAAGGAATGGTCCTCTAATGTAATCGTGCTCCCTCTAATTATCTCACTAGCTTTCACGAATTTACCATTTTCCATTTCTACCGAATAGCTAGTCTCTAAACAACTAGGGTTCAAACCAAGCAGAGATGCAAATTCAAAGGACACAAAGCTATTATCTGCACCGGTATAAAATAGTATGGATGCAAAATGATTATTGAGAAGGTACGTACCCGTAACAACATTTGGGTTTTGGCAAGCGTCATTTGCTTTAATCACAAACGCACATCCTCGGGCAGCATTCCCTTGATTCCCCTATCCATGGTTACGATCTATTGCCAACAGTTGGTTTTGATTATTCGCCTGTTGACCTGGTGCCCAATTCAATCTGGGGCACACATTCCAATAATGATCGGGGCTTCCATGCTCATAGCAAACCTTGACTTTGCCTGCTGGATTAACTATGTTTACCAATGCGACCAAGTTGGGCGCCACCCTATGGTCTTTCGCAAAATGCCCCGGGCGCCTATAGTTTACGCATGCCCAGCATGACATTTCTTGCATTTGAAGAAAATTACACCTACCACACTTAGGATGTGGCCCAACATATTCTCTCCTACCTTGGTTCAATGCTACAAAGCTTCTTGTCTACTTTGGCTTCTTATCAAACTTTCCCCTTGCTTGTCTGCTTGATTCCCTATTATCCCATCTTTTCTCACCACCCTCACCTGATACTTTAGTTCGTACCATTTCATCAATCAGGGTCCCCGCTTTCAAGATCACACTCTGAATAGTCGGGGGTTTCGCAACTATCACCGTACCACATATTTGTTGTACCAAACCCCATATGTAACACTCAATCCGATTTGATTCAGATATCACCAGCTGTGGCACCGACCTTGCTAATTTATGAAATTGGTCAGTATAAGCATCATGACCCGACCCTACCATCAATTGGTTCAAGAATTCGTGTTCTAATTTGTGCATTCTGTTCATAGGACAGGACCATCAATATGATATTATGTATTTTTGTGCAGGTAGACTTTGAAGTATACTATTATAACTCTCTCAATTGTACAATGTATCCATTTGGAAACTATCAATGAAACTTGTATGATTTTGATATATTTGCATTTTGATGATTATTTTGTTCATATAATTTATAATTGCATCATAACATCAACACATATTTATCCAATTGAACATATCAAATGGTATCAGAGCCTTTGTTTCAGTTATTTGGAGCTAAAATCGATTTTTGAGCCCTTATGAATCACTTGAATTTGTGTTTTATAGCAATTGATCAAATAATTGTTGATTTTAGTTGTGTTTCATCATTAGAAACATGAATTGAATCACAATTTCACACATTCAGATCTAAACTTTAATAGATTTGTGTGCAAAACTGTTCTTCATATTTAAACACAAATTCAAACATTCAGATTTATTGTTGTTAATTGAGAGAATTAATGAGTGAGGATTGATTATTGGTGTATAGACTACTAGATTGAAAGTTTTCAGATCAACTAATCAAGTTTTGAAGAATTTGATAAGATTAGGTTGTTATGAAGTTGATGATTTAGGCATTTGTAGTGTTAATCATTTGGGCGCATATCAACTGTTAAGGCGCATGAACATTGTTTAGGAGTTTCAGAGTTGGACGTTTTGACATTGTGTGGACGTTTTAGCACTATTTGGATGTTTTTAGAAACTAAGAATCTTAGGCGTTTGAAGACTATTTGGACGCTTTAGGTTGAAATTTTAGAAATTTGACTAAGTTTCCTGATGCTTAACCACTATTTGGGCGCTTGATTACTATTGGGACGCTTCACAACTATTTGGGCGTTACACCACTATTCAAGTGCATCTTCATTTGGGCGTTTTTAGAATTCTACTAAGGCATTCTATTCTGTGTTTCTAAGTCAAGTGGGCGTCTCACACCTTTTCAGGCGCATTATAATTTAGACTTTTGATTCAACACTTAGAAAATTTTTCAAAAAAACTAAAATCCAAAAATATTGTCATTTTTTGTTTGAATTTAAACTTTAAAAACAACAAAAAACACCTATTTTCTTAAACTCAAATCTTAAAATGGTTAATTTTGAAGATTCTAAGAACAGAGTTCCTAAGTTGAAGAACAGAGCTGACTTCAAGAACTAGTCTCTCAGACTGAACACCAATTAAACTCTATTGATATTGATCTTTGGAAATCAATAAAGAAAGTACCACATATTCCTGTTACATCTAATGGTCCTAATAGAGGGTTTGTGTATACCAAAGATTCATTAGAGCCTTATCAAGAAGATGGTTTACATAGTGATGATCTAAGAAAGTAAAGAATGATATTAAAGCCTAATCTCTTATGTGTAAAGGTTTACCTTTGAAGGTTTTAACGACGCTTGAGGGTTAACGAACTAGCTACACCATGTCAAAGCCTTAAAAATCATCTTTGAAGGGGTCTAAGAGATTCAAGATCTCAAAAGGCAAACTAAAAAGGCAACTTGATTTGTTTGAGCATATTTATAGAGAACAATAAACTAAATGTTGATACATGTATGTCCCTAGATCATGATATGTGATGTAATAGATCTTGTTTGGTATGATTAATGAAATGATATTGATAGTTTGAGTTATAATGTTAATAGTTCATTAATGAGTCGTGACTGAATTGATTGGGTTTATGATTATTTGAATGGTTGCACATTATGTTATATTAATTAAACATTCAAACTTAACTTAATGAAGTTCTCTGCGAATGGCTCATGCGCGAATGAATCATATGCATGAAGAACTTCACACGATTGACTCAGTCGCACGACTGAACCAGGAGACTGGATCAGTCGTACGATTGTAACATAAGATTGGCTCAGTCGCACGACTGGACACTCAGTCGTACGAATGAATCAACCGCATGTTCAATCGCACGACTGAACCAAACTAATGGTTCAGTCGCACGATGGATAGTGCCAACCTATAAATACAACTCAATTCGTGAAAAATAAGAAAACTTGATCAATTACGATTCCAGACGAACCCTAGCCGTCCAGAAACCTTCCAATTCGTTCTCCAAGTTCATAGAACACATTAGATCGATTCCCATCGATTTCTAACGTTAGTTTCAATCCTTGATTGATTCTTCGTGTGTTCTCACTGATTGGATCGCCAATCAAATAGGATTCCGCACTATTTGATCTGGTTTACACGTTAATCTCCAGGTATTTCGGTCAAATACCAGGTCCTAACAAGTGGTATCAGAGCCATTGGCTCTTGATTACGTGTTGATTAAATCAAGATTGCATAAAAGTTTGTGTTTTTGCACTAAAAACCCAATCTTTGGCATCAAAAGTGATCTTGGAAGTTCCCTGCTCATCGAAGTTTGGTTTCTACGGACTTAGGCGATTAGAACTTGTGAAATTTCGAATCTTTACGGCTGAAACCCGTCAAACCTAGAAATTTTCGCAAAACAGCAGCTTCAGTCGTACGAGTGACTCATTCGCACGACTGGACTCCATTCACATTGCTCATACGCACGATTGGACATAGTCGCACCCTCATTCGGCCGACTGAACCGTTCGTTCGCATAGATCATACGCACCAGATTCATTCGCACGACTGAACCAATCGCCCAGTTCAGCCGCATGATTGAACCAATCGCAGAGTTTATACGCACAATTAGCTCATTCGCATCCTTCAGTCGCATCAGTGAAATTTTGTTTGATTAGATTATAAGTTTATTAGTCATGGAAGATCAGATGTCAGCCTTTACTGCTGGGAAGGACTCAAGGATACAAACCTGCTGTTGCTTGAGAGTGAGGTGGGGAATCACAATCAACCACCAAAGCTTTTGACTTTAGATGAGTTTCCCCACTGGAAACAACGTTTTGAGATCTACCTTAATGGAGTAGATCCTAATCTGTGGGAAGCCATTGAGATTGGTTATAGTACACCGGTGGGAGCTGATGGAGTTAAGCTAACATTAAGCGGGATGACAGACGTACAGAAAGTAAAGTACAATGCAGAGAAAAGAGTTATGCATTGATCACTCAGTCTATCCCCAAAGACATATTCACCAGTATTCAGAGAACAAGCAGTCCAAGAAACTGTAGATGAGCTAGAGAAGAGATATGATGGGAATGCATCATTGAAGGCAATCGAGGCAAAGGAGTTAAAGAAGGAATTCGATAACTTTCATCAATTGGTAATGAAAGTTTAGACGAGTCATAGACATATTCTACCACTTGATGAGCGAATTGCATACACATGGAGTGGCTACTTCCATGGAAGAGAAAGTAAGCAACTTCGCAGACGGATTGCCTGATAAGTGGGCTACATTCGTGTCGAACCTGGGACAGAATGGAATACTTGTAAAGCTGGATATAAATGACTTCATTCTTAAGTTGCGAGAAGAAGCACTAAGGATGAAGTATAGAGCTCAGAAGTCTTCGTACACACAAAATCCAGCTTTATACAACGCCACGCCTCAAGCTAAGACATCTGGAGCACACTCCAGACTGCTTTTGTGTCTAGCTCGTCAGGTCCTTCACATGCTTCTCCTTCTGGATCAGACACGTCTAGGTCATCATGTACCCATTAATTGGATCAGAAGCAAGCGCTACCAAACTGAAGATCGAGAACCTCGGTAATGTGACCGTGGAAGTAGCTCGAGAGCATATGGATCTTTTAGCAGCAGTGGTTCATTCATATGATGGACTTGTTGCCGGGAAGATTGGAAACTGCCATCTGGCAGATGAGGACTACGAGCAGGTGGATGAGATGGAGCTTGAGAGAATGGATATAATGTGGGCCTTAGCAAGTGCTGTCCGGAGGGCGAAAAAGTTTGTGAAAAAGACTGGACAGAACTTGGTGCTACTAAGGATACCACCTTTGGCTTCAACAAGAGTAAAGTGACCTGCTTTAACTGTGGTGAGAAGGGGCACTTCAAAAGAGAACGTGTCAAGCCAAAGAAGACGGGGAATGGGAACCCGTTCAAATCTTTTACTCGCCAAGACAAGCAAGCCTCTAGTTCTACTTCATCAAACAAGGATCCAAAAGCCTTAACTGCTCATGATGATGAAGGACAGGATTGGAGTTTTAGGTTGTCTCACCAGGAGAATCTAACATTGCCAGTGTTGAGGATATGATGATGATTCTGCGAGTGAAGGTGATCTAGCAGTTGAGATAGCAATGTCACATAGTGAAGAAACAACTGTAGCCGAGGTCAGTTACAAACCAATTGAGGAAGTTTCCACGTCAGAGACAGAAAAGTCAGAATCACCAGAACCAGAAACATCTGATGCTGCACTGATGGCTAACTCTTCTGAACCAACTCAGGTAAGTACCACTGACCAAATTTTTAATAATCATGCTTGTTCTGATTGTGATACTTTTAGGAATAGCATAGATGAAAATTTGCTAGGTTATTAGATCATAATGATAACTTAGTAAAAGATTTACGTCTGTGCACTGAGGCTAATAGAGTACTAAAACAAAATGAGCATAGTTATAAAGAAAAAATAGACCTATTGACTAAAAAACTTAGGGAAACCGAAGTAGTGGCTTTTAACCAAGCAAATGACATTAGGTACTATCTAAACTCCCTAGAAGACACTAAGAAACAAAAGGCAGTTCTAGAAGTAGAAGTCAATTCACTAAAACAGAAACTGCATAGTTGGACTAGTTCGTCGCATATAGTCCAACACTTAGTAAAAGAAAGGAACAACGGGGAGGGACTGGGTTAAAGTGGTTCCGACCACCACCTGAGACCTTGATGAACACTAAGTCTAGACCTTTAAGTAGTAATCCCTCAAGGATCATGTAGTGACTACTCCTCTTGTAAGTGATCCAGATTCCCATGTTCATCTATGACACTGGAAACAAACAAAAGGAGACCACTTCAAAGGCAAAGGGAAAATTGCCTTGTGTTAATCTGGAAAAGAAGTTTGAAAAGTTAACTTAAAGTCAAGTTCTAACAAAGTCAAATCAGAACCAAAAAGACTTTAATGTTACTTTTTCACATGCTTCAAGTCAAAAACCTGTTAACCAAAAAATGGAACATGTTAAACAGGTTAAAATAGTAAATTTTGTTAAACCAGAGAAAACATCAAACATACTAGAGTCAAAACCTAAAGTGATTGATGTTAATAGAGTGTCACGCACCTCTCCACAAAGAAAGTTTAATCATAAAGTTGATAGCAGAGCGTGCTACAACTATGGAGAATATGGACACATTGCTTCCTACTATAATTTTTATGAGACACCTAGGAAGAAGATTGAATGTCAGGACTCAAAACCTAAGTCTTCTAAGAGGAGCTCTTTAACTCCACCTAGAAGAGCTAGTGAACCTAAAGTCCAACTTGCAAGCCAGACAACTGTTTATCATAAACAGGCATTGCACAAATCTGGCTTATGGAAAGAAAAGTCAACCTACGTGTCTGATACTGATAACAAGAAGGAACCCGAGCTACCCTCACCCTCTAATGGTCAATGGTTGGATTTTATGATGTGTGATGCCTCTGGGAAACCCAAGACAGTCAAAGCTTGGGTTCCTAACCTAAACTAATTCATTTACTTTGTATGTGCAGGGTGTTCGATACAGTGCTGAGACTAACACGTGGATTATAGACAGCGGAGCATCAAGGCACATGACAGGAAATAGAGCCATGTATCTAACGTCAAACAAATAAAAGGAGGGCATGTTCCTTTGCAGGAAACAAAGGAGGCTATATCACAGCTCAGGGAGAAGTGGGAAATCAGAAAGTTAAGTTTGATAAGGTGAACTACGTTCAACAACTTCAGAACAACTTACTTTCTGTTCCCAAATATGTGATAAAGGATTTAAAGTCATCTTCGATAAACAGAAGTGTTACGTGCTGAAGAAAGAATATATGATCCCAGAGGACCAAGTTCTGATGACTGCTTGAAGATAAAAGACCTTTATGTCTTGGATCTGTCAACAGTTGCTACAACGGATCATGAGGTTCAGTGTTTTTTTATCTAAAGCTACTGAGAAGGATTCAATCTCCTGGCATCAGAGAATGGGACACATTAGTCAAAGGAAGATGAATCATTTGATTCAGAAGGATTTAGTGAGAGGAGTAATGTCAAGAACTTCCAACTGCCTGACTTTTGTGTAGCTTGCAAGAAAGGCAAACAGACAAAGAGTCTCATAAGGAAAAGAAAGTTCATTCAATAGAACTTCCTCTTGAGCTTCTTCACATGGATCTGTTTGTCCAGTTAGTACAAGGAGCATTGCAGGCGACGTGTACTGCTTTTGTGGTCACTGATGACTACTCAAGGTTCACTTGGGTAATGTTTCTGAAATCCAAATCAGAAACTTTGGAGACATTCAAGGAATTAGTAACCACACTGGAATCCCTCTACAAGCTAAAAGTTAGACAAATACGCTCAGACAACGGGACAGAATTCAAGAATCAAGGGATGGAGGCATACTGCAAGGAAAAGGGAATTGTGCATCAATTCACTTCTGCTTACACACCTCATATGAATGGCGTTGCTGAGAGAAAGAACAGGAGTTTGATAGAGACAGCACGGACTATGCTGGCAGACTTAAACTGCCTATCCAATTCTGGAATGAGGCAGTGGCAAATGCGTGTTTAACACTGAATCGAGTCCTAATAGTCAAGCCCACGGAAAGACATGTTATGAGCTACGACAAAGACGCAAACCGAATTTGGAGTATCTTGAACCTTTTGGCGCACCGTGCACACTTCTGAAGAAGACACAAGAAGGCAAATTCAGCGAGAAGGCAGCTGAAGGAATTTTTCTAGGATACAACATACCGAACAACGAGTTTACAATAATTCAACGGTCTTGTCGAAGTGTGGTGTAATGTCGACGTTCAGAGATATACCACACCACCTACAGGTAAAGGACCTGCATACTTCTTCGATTATGATGGATTCTTCAAGTCCTTCAACATCCCTCTCCTCTCCTCGGATGATGATGTAGCTACTAGGATGATGTATGATATTCTAATACACCATCTAGCACACAGGGAGAACATCTACTCAGTCAAAGGGTAGTCGATGACAGTGACTCCTCCTCTGAAGATGAAACTGAAGCAGATGACCAGAACAGTCAGGAGGAACAGGTTCCAGTTCCTGAAAGTCCACAAGCATCCATAATGATGCACCCTCGACTTCGGAACCTCACTCCACCTTCCCCCAGATGCAGGACAAAATGTTCACAATCTTGGTTGTCGGAGGTGCTGGCCGACTACTCCAGGATCACGACTAAACTCTATCATCCCCTTGACAAATGTTTATTAGATGTCCGATCGAGTACAAAACCCAAAAATCGCTATACTCAGCTGATTACGCCTCATATCGAGAAAGGTACATCCATTATGGTGCTTTATCGATGTTTGTTTCGCAGGTTGAGCCAAATCATATTCAGTGAAGCACTAAAAAATGACGGGCGTGGGTGAGTGCCATGCAAGAAGAAGAACTTCTGCAGTTTAAGAAGTTAGGTGTATGGACTTCCCGTTGATTAACCTAAAGTGCTAAAGTCATTGGCACCAATTGTACTAAATGCAAGAAGGAGACCAGGATCATTTATCAGGAACACAAAGCTCGTTGGTGGTTCAAGGTTTTTCGCCAAGTCGAGGGAATGGTGACTTAATGAGGTGTTTGCACCCGTGGCAAGGATGGAAGCTATTCTGTTGGACCAAAAGAACCAATGAGCCAAGATCAGAAAACCTCTAAGTCCCACACGGTATCACAACAACTGCTGAAAGCCTCATCAGTAGTTTGACAAGTGCTGAAGACTTCAACAGCTGAAGATCAAGTGCTGAAGACCTTAACAGCTGAAGAACCAAAGTGCTGAAGTACAACAGCTGAAGAACACAAGTGCTGAAGCTGAAAGACCAAAGTACTGAAGTACAACAGCTGAAGAGTTCACAAGTGCTGAAGATCAACTGATGTACAAAGTCTGAAGACAAAGACTGAAGACATCAGCTGATGATATCTACTGAAGTCATCAGCTGATGAAACACCTGAAGGTCAAAGTCTGAAGATCAAGTACTGAAGCCTCAGTAGTTTGTCACAACTGCTGAAGAGTACTTCTTCAGTAGTTGTGATATCAGTAGTTTTATTTTCTATGTTTCAGTAGTTTTGTAAAACGACTGAAGAGCTTGTTCTTCAGTCGTTGTAGTTTCAGGTTTTATATTTTGTACTTAACTTGCTGATATGTTCTCAGTAGTTGTGAACATTTCAGTAGTTTGTTAAGAATTAGTTATTTCTGTATTGGATCTGCCAGTTGTCACTTTCCGTGATAACAGCAGTGACTGTTGCACTCTATATAAGAGTGACAACCTATTGTAATCATGAGTGAATGAGTAATTGAATGGAATGGTGAATTGATTCGATTAGAAATATTCTACATCTATAAACATTCCTAGAAATCAGAAATACATATTCTCTCCCTATAACCGTATGCGATCTTAATGCTTACAAATATCGATTGCTTGCTACAATTTGTCTAATTCGTGTTTGTATTCCGCTGCTTTATATTCTGATACATCAAACTTGTGATCACTGATCCTGTCAAATGGTATCAGAGCAGGTTAATCATTGATCGATCTAATAATTGATCATTGAAACTGCTATTCAAGATCCAAGTTTGATTGAATTAGCTTTTGTTTTTGCAAGAAACGGTTATAGAGATTGAATTTTCTGTATTTCTGCTCATTCATCCTGAGATCTTTTTCTTGGTTCTCATTGAGTTTGTTGTGTTTGTCTAAAACTTTTTAAAACTTGAACTAAACTGTTTTTGAACTGAAAATGACCACTCCCTCCAATGATCCTCACAATACTGGTTCCTCAACCAAGCTCCTATGCTGGTTAGGAATGAGTATAACATATGGCAAAGACGTATGCTCCATCACCTGTCTGTTAACAGCGCAGGTGTTGGACATCAGTGGTACATGGTCCACACAAGCCTATGGTGAATAACCCGGAAACCAATCAAATGTTCCGAAGAGGAGGGAGCAATACTCAGATGAGGATAAGAAGTTGCTTGAGATTGATGCAAAAGCCCATGGAATTCTGGCCATGGCTTTGCCCAATGAAATCTATTCTGGGCTAATGCATCATGAAACTGCCCATGACCTCTGGATTGCTTTGAAAGAACAATTTGGAGGAACAGATGAGGTCTTGGCAAATAATAGAGAAATTCTTGCCCAACAATAAGACATTCTCTCATAGAAGGGTGAGACACTGACTCAACAATATGAGCGTTTTCTTGTTTGATCTCTGAACTAAAAATGGTCAAACTTGAATACACCAATATTCAGATGAATAACAGATTTCTCAGATCACTGCCTGAGAGATGGGACCATATACTATTGTCCTACGCTCCAGTGCAAGTTTGGACAAACTATCTCTCACCCAACTCCATGGGAAATTGCTCACTTTTGAGAGAGAGATAGAACAGAAGAGAAAGCTGTCTTCATCTGGAAAGCTCACTGAAGACTTTATACAAGGCAACACTGCCTTGGTGGGTCATGAGTCAGAATATGCTTCATCTGAATGCCAGTATGATGAGCATATTAATTTCTCTTCGAGCACTTCTAATTCTGCATTTGTAAGTGTTGATTCAGTTCACTGGGTGTAATAATGACAATCTATGTTTCATTATGGATGATCTCAAGGGGATTGCTGATGATGACTTAGAAGAGATGGATATTTTGAGCCAAATGGCCTTGATAAATATCAGATCTCAGAAGTTCTACAAAAGAACTGGAAGAAAATTCCCAGGACTCTCTGGCAAAACCAAAGTTGGTTTTGACAAGAGCAAGTTGAGGTCACAATGCCAACGGCTTGGACACTTTGCAAGAGAGTGTAGATCAACTGGATCTAACTCTACTGCACCCTTTGTGACTTTTCCTGGCAATAGTCAACAACACAGAGGGCAACATCCTGTCACATCTAGTCATCATCCTCAACAACAATCTCCGGCATATTTTGTTCCTCAGGGTCAAATGCCATATCAGTACCCGGTTATTACATGCCACAGTCAAATCAAGTTCAAGTTCCTATGACACCACAACCTCATGCATTACCAGAACCTCAGCCTTCCCTATCTCATCAACAACCTTCATCTCAACAACACAGCTTCTTCACCCCAGGAGTGTTGACTGGAGCAGTTTACCAGATGACTTGTCTGGTCATGATCAACTGTTCTCAGGTGCTGGTCAACATGGTGGTGACAGTCCCTTTGGGAATCTAGCTCTTATGGCTTTGGAGTCTGCTGATACTTCATCTTCCAATGCCTCTACACCTCAGGTATCACAGGTATCCTCTGAGGCAAAAGCCAAATTATGTTCTGAACAATGCATAGCAGCATTTGCTTCCATTAGAGAAGCAAATGTAGCTTTAATTAATAAGAACATTGAGCTAGAACAATAATTTCCAAAAACAAAGCTGAGTTTGAGTTTGTGCTCAAAGATAAAAATGATGAGGTTTATAAACTGAATTGCAAAATAATTGATGATAAGGCTAGAGAAGATGTACTTCTAGAGAAGTACAAAGATCTCAAAGAAACCCTTGCAGTTACCCAGGTCGAGTGTGATAGATGGGTACAATCATGCAAAGGTTTTGAAATGCTTCTTAGTAAGCAATCTGCTTCAAATGTGAAGTTTGGCATTGGCTACAATCACACTGCTCCACCTACAGATTTTACCCCAAGAGCAGAGGTAGAATCTGATGGTGAGAGTGATAACCAATCCATCAAATCATGTGATCTACCTTCTGATACAGCACAATCAGAAGTAGCAGTCAGCATCAAGTCCTCCTTGAACCTATCAGCTGATGTTGATGGTCCAAATGCTGACATTCACATGATCAATAAGTTGATCAACTCAGGAGTTAATCCTGAAGGTCCTGAAAGGACTGGAGAGCAGGATTTAACACCTGAAGTTCAAACTTCAACTGCTGTCAGCACTGAAGAGAAGAAAACTGGCAGTAGAAAGAGTTTGAAGACTACTAAAGAGGATGTCAAGAAAGCAACCAATGCTTCCAAAGCATTGAAGAACAAGTCTTCTGTTGCTTCACCATCTTTAGTTGATGATCAACCTAAGATGAAGAAGAAACCATGTGAAATATGTGGTTTGTTCAATCATCTTACAGATGATTGTTGGTACAAAAGAGGTTCCAAACTCAAACAAAAAGAAGAAATTAATGAGAAAATGGTAAAAATGAAAACTGAGTTTGAGACCACATTTGTATCAGCAACATCAAATCCTGTAACCCTTAAGTCCTTAAAGCAATCCAAAAAGGAAGGAGTTAAACAGGTGACAGCTGAGGGTGCTCAAAAGAAGAAGGTGCAACATAGGACCTTATCTAACTCCACTAGCAATGTGTCTGATGAGCTGAAAGCTTTATCACAAAATCAGACACAGCTGGTGATGATGGTACAACATCTGTTGGGTAGAGTTAACCAACTAGATTCTCCTATGTTGAAACCACAGAAAAGGAGGTCTAAGCCAAAGGACTCCTCTTCTACACCATCTTCTTCTTCTCAGGCTGTTGTTACAAATAAACATGTTAGTTTACCATCTATTGATGAGACCAGGCCCAAAACCAAAAAGGTTTGGGTCTCTAAAACTAACTGATTGTTTATTATTGCAGGGTTCTTCAACATGCCAAAATAGCATCTGGTATGTAGACAGTGGGGGATCTATGCACATGACTGGGAACATCTCTCTTCTTCATGACTACTCTCAAGGAAAGAAGGGATTTGTCTCTTTTGGCAATGATGCTAGGGGTTACATCATCGGTAAGGGCTTTGTCTCCAATGGAGAAATCAAATTTGATGATGTTAATCATGTGGAAAATCTCAAGTACAACCTCTTGAGTGTCAGTCAAATGTGTGATAAAGGCCATGTTGCCCTTTTCACAAGTCAAAACTGTAGGATTCTGTCATCCAAAGTTTTGCACTTGATTGACAAGGTGTTGGATGATCACACTCTCCTGAAAGCCAACAGGACAGGAAGAGTGTATGCCTTAGATCTCTCTAAGAAGATAGATCTCAAAGGCAATCCTTGCCTATTTTCCAAAGCCTCTTTTCAAGAATCTAAACTGTGGCACAGGAGGCTTGGTCATGTTAATCTCAAAAACATGAATCAGCTTAGCCACAATAGTTTAGTCAGAGGCTTACCAATAAAGGAGTTCCACTGTGATGAAACATGCACTGCTTGTTTAAAAGGAAAACAGCACAAGGTCTCATTTCCTCCTATTGAAGTGTCCAAGTCCACTGCCTGCTTGCAATTACTGCATATGGATCTATTTGGTCCTGTGAGAGTAATGAGCATGGCAAAGAAGAATACTGTCTGGTAATTGTGGATGATTACTCCAGATTTGTATGGACTTTCTTTCTACATTCAAAGGATGAGGCTGCTCAGAAGATTATCCACTTTGTGCTGTACATTGAGAAGCAGTATTCCCTTCCAGTCAAGTGTATTAGGAGTGATAATGGAACTGAGTTCAGAAATCATACACTTGATGACTTCTATCTTCAAAGGGAATCAAAAGGCAGTTCAGCATTCCAAGGACTCCAGAACAAAATGGAGTAGTGGAGAGAAAGAACAGGACCCTCATTGAAGCTGCAAGGTCCATGCTGGCTGACTCAGGTTTGCCATTGACCTTTTGGGCCGAAGCTGTCAACACAGCTTGTTATGTGCAAAATAGAGTTTTAGTAAATCAGAGGTTGATGAAGACTCCATATGAAGTTCTCCATCATTTGGCTCCTCTGATTTCATTTTTCAAAGCATTTGGGTGTCCCTGTTTCATTCTCAACACAAAGGATCAACTCCACAAATTTGATCCTAAGGTGGATGCAGGATACTTTGTTGGTTATTCATCTACTTGCAAGGCATACAGAGTCTTCAACTGCAGAACAAAGATGGTTGAAGAAACTCTACATGTTAAGTTTAATGAATCTCCAAAGGACAAGATTCCACAAAGTCCTGTGGAGTTATTTGATTTGGACATACTGCAATATGTTCCTTATCAAACTCCTGCTGTTGCTCCTGTCAACAGTTCACCACCTGGTGGTACTACTGCTGATGATGATGATGATTGCAGTACTCACCTCTTCAGGTTTAGTGATCAGCTGCCTGACTCAACTAGACCTGATGTTCCTGTAGCGCCAGTAGCACCATCCACAACAAATGCTGATGAGATTTCTTCGAATTCAACTTCCTTTGAATTACCATCCACTGATTGGTTTCAAGGAAATGATTCACCATCACCATCTGTTGCTGCTGAACCGGCTACAAACACTTGCACAGATCTCATTGTGTATCAAGATCTGAAGAATCACCCCATGTCTCAAATCATTGGTGATATCACTGCTGGAGTATCAACAAGAAGTCAATTGTCAAATTTCTGCTTCTATGCTCTCTTCATCAGTCAGCAAGAGCCAAAGAATTATCACATTGCTTTAAAGGACAATGGATGGTTGATGCCATGCAGCTTGAGCTTCTTCAGTTCAAGAAACAGCAAGTGTGGGAACTGGTTCCTCTACCTCCAGGTAAGTGTGCAATAGGCACTAAATGGGTGTTTAGGAACAAAACTGATGAAAATGGGCTTATTGTTAAACAAGGCCAGACTGGTTGTTCAGGGGTTTGCACAAGAAGAAGGTATTGATTATGATGAAACCTTTGCCCCTGTAGCCAGACTGGAAGCAATTCGATTGTTTTTAGCTTATGCTGCTTATCAAAACCTTAAAGTCTTTCAAATGGATGTCAAAAGTGCATTTTTGTATGGAAAAGTTAAAGAAGAGGTTTATGTATGTCAACCTCCAGGCTTTGAGGACAATAAACATCCTAATTGGGTGTATAAGCTTGATAAAGCTCTTTATGGGTTAAAACAAGCTCCCAGAGCCTGGTATGAGACATTATCAAACTTTCTTCTGGAAAACAATTTCACTAGAGGCTCCATAGACAAGACTTTATTCATTAAGAAAGCTGGGCAGCATAATCTACTTGTTCAAATTTATGTAGATGATATCATTTTTGCATCCTCTGATCCAAAGTTGTGTGATGCCTTTACAAAGTTGATGCAACAGAAGTTTGAAATGAGTGCCATGGGAGAATTACAGTTCTTTCTGGGGTTGCAAATCAAACAAAAGGCTGATGGAATTTTTATTCATCAATCCAAATATACAAAAGATCTTTTGCAAAAGTTTGATTTACAAAACTGTAAGCCCTGTTCTACTCCCATGAGCAGCACCACACAACTGGACTCAGATCAGAAAGGTAAAGTGGTTGATGAAACACTTTACAGATGTATGATTGGGTCCTTGATGTATTTAACAGCTTCTAGACCAATATTATGTTTGCTACATGTGTTTGTGCTAGATTTCAGGCTGCACCTAAAGAGTCTCATCTGATTGCAGTCAAGAGGATCTTTAGATATCTGCAAGGCACTCCATCTCTAGGTTTATGGTATTCTACCGGACATTCTGGTAAATTAG
The DNA here is from genome assembly GCA_025506515.1 of Flaveria trinervia. Lineage (NCBI taxonomy): Eukaryota > Viridiplantae > Streptophyta > Magnoliopsida > Asterales > Asteraceae > Flaveria > Flaveria trinervia. Next base: position 51,521,891 of record CM046456.1, read on the forward strand.
TTGCTTTTTCTGACAGTGACTATGCAGGGTGTAAGTTGACCAGGAATCAACTTCTGGTGGATGTCAATTCCTAGCAACTGCTTGATTTCTTGGCAGAGCAAGAAACAGACCTCAGTTGCTACATCCACTGCGAAGCAGAGTACATTGCTGCTGCAAGCTGTACATCTCAGGTACTCTGGCTTCAAAACCAACTTTTGGATTATGGCATTACAGAGACTAAGACTCCATTGTTAATGGATAGTGCTTCAGCTCTTTGCATTGTCAAAAATCCAGTCCAGCACTCTAGGACCAAACATATAGAGATCAGACATCATTTTATAAGGGATTGTTTTGAAAAAGGTCTGATTGATCCTAAGTTTGTGCCTAGTGCTGATGAGCTTGCAGACATTTTTACTAAGCCTTTGGATAGTTCAACTTTCCAAAACCTGGTGTTAAGGCTTGGTATGCTGCAGCTAGAATAGGTGACAACTACTGATGATCTCAGTAATTCATACTGATGATCATGAGTACCTGTCACATATAAGTACTGATGAGCTCTTTTAACCTCAGTAGTTTTATAACTACTGAAGGCTAAATGTCTCACAAGTACTGAAGTACTTCATCTGTTCTAAACTACTGATGTAGTTACAACTACTGATGCAGTCATAACTACTGCAATCAGTAAAAACAGATAAGTACTGATGTCCTATGAAACAACTGAAATCAGCCATAAAGACTGATGAATGTGTTGAGGACAGTTTGAAACAGCTGAAAAGCTAAGAATTGACGAAAACAGCTGAAGAGAACTTTCTCTTCAGTCGTTTGTACAACTGCTGTTTCATTTTAAACAACTGAAGCAAAACCACGTCTTCAGTAGTTTTATAACTACTGATGACTAACCCAAGTCTTCAGTTGTTTACAACAGCTGATGACAAAACCACTGTCTTTGTTTCAATCATCTGAATTCCAAAAAACCACGGTCTTCAGTAGTTTTCTAACTACTGATGCCTAACACCACGACTTCAGCTGTTTCAACGTCTGAAGGATAATACCATGTCAACGGTCGTTTAAAACTACTGATGACTAACACCACATCCTTCAGTCGTTTCCTCACCCGTACCCTATAAATACCCTAACCTTAGCTCTCATTGCTTCATCTTCTTCAAACCTAACGTTCCTCTCCAAAACTTCCTTCTCCATGGCGTCTATGCAAATTAAACCGCGACACAACTGTGTTGCCTACCTCACAAAATCGCCGATCTGGACTAAGTTCGATAGCTATCGATCTTATGGTTCAGTCCCAATACAACAAGGCATTCCTTCTGAACCCCGTCTTACATGCCGAATCCTTGAACCAATTTTGGATGAATGTTACTGTTACACTGAGGAGCAACACACGATCCCTCCGGTCAGTCGTCAACAACAAAGAAGTAGTCATTACTCCTGCAACAATCCGTAAAATTCTTCAACTGAGTGATGCTACCTCTCCTGCTGGATATCCGAAGGGCACCATAGATCTATCATTTGCTCAGCATGGATATCAAGGTGATCTCAGTGCCACCACCATCATGAAAAACACTTTAATGACGCTGAGCGCCTGATTTTTCACATGGTCAATGTATGTTTGGCCCCTAAGACGTCGTCTTGGGATCAAATGTCCACCAAATGGCAGCAGGTAATGTATTCTATCCTTGAGCAACAACCACTGAACTTTTCAGAATTAATATTTTCAGAGCTCAAAGATATGGCTCAAAAACTAACTGCCAACCGTTGGATACTATATCCACGGTTCATAATGGCCATTATTATAGACCAGCTTAATGCTGAGGGACTTGTTGGCTTGGGAGTCCCTGCTACGGCTGTTCTGCCAGAAGTATACTCCCGGCACAACTCTGACCGGACACTCAAACTGGCTGCCAAGCTGCGAAAACCCACGCAGCTGGAACCCACAGCCACCACCTCCAAATCCAATGTCCCCACCAAACCCACCAAAAGAAACCCAAAATGGCTACTCAGGGAATTGAGTCCCCTGAGGATGCTCCTGCACCACAAACGCAGGATATATCCACTAGTCCAAACCCCTAGTGGATACAATGACTCTTCCAGCCACAGCCGCTCAGGCTTCCTCTCAACAGGAGCCTGCAGCAACCCAAGGGGCACCTACTTCTGGGATCTTCCTCACTTGAGGAGATTGCCATTGAAGAGCACCATCCACCCCAGGTGCACACTGCTTCTAACCCCTTACCCCAAACAACCGCCCCTCACAGCCCAACTTTAATAGTTGCACAAGTGCTGACTCAATTGCACTCCTCACCCCCTCCCCAGAACCACTTACTACTGGGAATTCCTCTACAATTGAGGGGGAGGAACACAGTGCACCTGAGAACCCACAGCACAGGGGTTTCCCAATTCTATCTCTTGGTGTAGACAAGGAGCTTAGAATATCTAGTGAGGCTGCCACCTCCTCTGACTCAGCACATGACCAGAGTGAGGCTGGTAACATTGCTAAGACCTCCCTAGAGGCAACAGCTGATGATGGACATTGTCCTGAGGCTGGAAGTCCCCAGTACCAAGCACAAGGGGCACATGCACCAACTGGTCTACACCCAGTGCATGTAAATCCTGCTCTAAGCAGGAGGTCAGGTGATTCAGTATCAACTGATGATGACCTGAGCTTCTTCTATGATGTATTGCTCAAAACACCATTCTAGAGGATGAGGTTAGCAGACTCAAAGAGCTGCTGGCCAGATGTCTCAGGATGCAAGTCCATCTGCCACCATCATACACCCCACAGATGGCACCTTCCCTTGAAGGTTTCCCACAAGACTCTTTCTGCGGTAACAACCCCTTCCTCCAATGCACCCACAAGGGGGGAGACCTTCACTGCATGAAATAAAGGAAGAGGAAAAATTCTGAAGGAAAAGAAGAGAAGCAAGTCCAAGAGGAGGAAAAAGAAAAGCAACCTCTGCTCACGTACAAGCGAAAGAGAAGTGCTGATGATCACACTGCTGAAGACAAATCCTTGGAGCTGGTCAAAGAAGCTGACACCACACACACCGCTCCATGGATAAAATAATTGAACAACTCTTCAGGCAGGGGTTTGACACAGCCACACTGGATAGTGAGATCAGAAGGTTAGAAGTACAAGAGATACAACCCGATGGGCAGGGTATGATGCTCTTGAGAAAGAGAGGTTGGAATAATGATCCGCTTTATTGCAAAATACTTGGGAAGATCATTAATGGAGATCCGCGCATGGTCCAGGGACAGCATTCTGGCTATAGCCACCAGAATCTGTCTGTCTGAGCAATTCAACAAAGGGATTATTGTGGAAGCCCTTGATGAGGCTGGGGCTGGCAAAAGGTTAGAGATGGCTAAACTCACAAAGGCGAAATTAACTACAAGGATGCTAGATCAACCTTCCCTTCCACCCACTCAAACAGATCATCCCTCAAATCTCCCAACCAACCTCTAAGCCAAAATCCAAACATCCTCTTTCTTCAAAACCAATCCCTTCACCAACCCAACCATCATCCAGTGATGTACCCCGAAGGAGGAGAAGGGTGCTGAGGATGGAAGAAGAAGAAGAAGAAGAGGATGAAGATGATAGTCTGCCACTCTCTGCTGTTCTGAAGCTACCAAAACCCCGAAGTCAATCCATGATCACACCTGACTCTCAAAGGGAAATGGTCAGAGTCAAGATAGAAAAGAAGAACAGCAGAAACAGCACGATGAGCAACTGTTGAAGATGGTTGACAAGGATTTCCTCAGTCATCATCTATTCAAGCCATGAAAGGGCATGCTCAAAGGCTGTACACTCTCAGGCACACCTTTCAGTATCAGAAGGAGAGAGTGAGAGTATGGCCAGACCCCAGGGTGAGTTCTAGAATCCATAAAAGAACTATCCCACACAGATACAACGGCCAAGTACGAAAAACAATAGAATCTACCATCATGTTGGCCGTTGTAGTCTCACCTTGGGAAATCATTGATGAATTCAAGAAAGCTCACCAAGCAAAGAAGACACCTCAAGCCTTACTAGAAAACAAGATGATTAAGAAGGGGTGTTTAATAAAAGCTTGAAGACATCCAAAAGAATGAGCTCCAGTTACTCCTTGAAGGCAACCATCCTGATGAATTTGTATATAGGGAGGTAACTACGGTGGAGCTGAAAAATGGCAGGACCATGAAGTACTTATCAGAGTACTATGGTCCAGAGTTCTTCTTCGAAGGAGGAGCAGAAGAACTCTCTCAAGAGGAACAAGTTGTTCTCCTTGAGGCCTATGTTCGTGAGTCATACAGACTCATTATGGGGAAGTAAATCTCATGAATGGGATAACAACTCTGTGTCCAGTTCCCCAAAACAGAGTTCCCATTCATACTCTGCCAAACAAATATTTGAGATTTCTTCCCAGGCCGGAGCTTACATGGGTCATCTTCTCTACTGATCAAGAAGGAAAAAGACCAACATTTTGCCATCAATAAGTGGGAGTATAAATAAGTTAGAGGTTTTGGCTGCATTGGTTCAGGGGGAGTTTGTTGGACCAAAAGAACCAATGAGCCAAGATCAGAAAACCTCTAAGTCCCACACGGTATCACAACAACTGCTGAAAGCCTCATCAGTAGTTTGACAAGTGCTGAAGACTTCAACAGCTGAAGATCAAGTGCTGAAGACCTTAACAGCTGAAGAACCAAAGTGCTGAAGTACAACAGCTGAAGAACACAAGTGCTGAAGCTGAAAGACCAAAGTACTGAAGTACAACAGCTGAAGAGTTCACAAGTGCTGAAGATCAACAACTGATGTACAAAGTCTGAAGACAAAGACTGAAGACATCAGCTGATGATATCTACTGAAGTCATCAGCTGATGAAACACCTGAAGGTCAAAGTCTGAAGATCAAGTACTGAAGCCTCAGTAGTTTGTCACAACTGCTGAAGAGTACTTCTTCAGTAGTTGTGATATCAGTAGTTTTATTTTCTATGTTTCAGTAGTTTTGTAAAACGACTGAAGAGCTTGTTCTTCAGTCGTTGTAGTTTCAGTAGTTTTATATTTTGTACTTAACTTGCTGATATGTTCTCAGTTTGTGAACATTTCAGTAGTTTGTTAAGAATTAGTTATTTCTGTATTGGATCTGCCAGTTGTCACTTTCCGTGATAACAGCAGTGACTGTTGCACTCTATATAAGGAGTGACAACCTATTGTAATCATGAGTGAAATGAGTATTGAATGGAATGGATGATTGATTCGATTAGAAATATTCTACATCTATAAACATTCCTAGAAATCAGAAATACATATTCTCTCCCTATAACCGTATGCGGTCTTAATGCTTACAAATATCGATTGCTTGCTACAATTGTCTAATTCGTGTTCGTATTCCGCTGCTTTATATTCTGATACATCAAACTTGTGATCACTGATCCTCCATATTCGTATCTTCCTTGCCTATGCTCGTACATGAAGATTAAAGTCTCCAATTAGATGTGAAGAGTGCATTCCTTCATGGGACTCAGGGAAACAGTCTAATGTAAGTCAACCCGAGGGATTTTAAGAACCCTTATCATCGGATAGATTTTTACAAGCTCGACAAAGCTTTATATGGGCTTCATCAAGCTCTCGAGCTTGGTATGAGAAACTCTCGACCTCTTGTGAAACACGGCTTTCGCATGGGGGGAGTCGCTGTACATTGTTATTAAAGAAAAGGATGGCGACCTACTGCTTGTACAGATATATGTTGATGACATAATCTTCGTGTCAAAGAACGAAGAGTTGTGCAAAGAGTTTGGTTTAATGAAGAAAGAGTTTGAGATGGTGCTATGGGGAGAAGAAGTTCTTGGTTTACAGGTGGATCAAACACCTAATGGGATCTTTCTACATCAGACCAAGTATGTAGGAGACTTCTCAGTCGCTTTGACATGGAGAATGCTTCTGCTGTTGGGACTCCACTTGCTACAAATTCATGATATAGCACCTGATGAGGATGGAGATCTTGTAGATGCCACTAGGTACCGAGGAATGATTGGATCCCTCATGTATCTACTGCCTCAACCTGATATCATTTATGCTACATGTTTATGTTCCAGATATCAGGCTAAACCTAGGTCATCATCATCTTATCGGGGTCAAAAGATTTTTCGCTATCTAAAGGGTACACCCACACTAGGGTTGTGGTATCCTCATGATGATGATTTTGAGCTCACGGCGTATAGTGACTCGGACTACGGAGGCTGCAAAATGAACTACAAGTCTACATCAGCGGGTTTGTCAATTCTCTTGGAGAAGATTAGTTACATGCAGTGTAAGAAGCAGACATCGGTTGCATTGTCAACCTGTGAAGCCGAATATATTGCTGCTGCAAGTTGCTGTTCACAAATCATTTGGATTCACAGCAAATGCGGGATTACGGTTTAAAATCTCATCTACTCCTATTTTTGTTGATAACTCTGCTGCAATTGCAGTAACTAAAATCCGGTTCAACATCCTAAGACCAAACACAATCGGTATTAAATACCACTTCATAAGAGACTGTTTTGAAAAGAACTTAATTGATGTGGTTAAAATTAATACTGATTTTCAACGTCCTGACCTCTATACTAAAGCCTTTGATAAACCCGTTTTCAATATGCTAGAGGTCAACAGCGTTAAAAAGAAAAGTGAAGTAATTCCTGATGAGAATATGTGTAGTCCAATGTAGTTTCGTTAAAGTTTATTTTTATTTTATGTTATCTGTTTTTTTTCTTTTTGTCTGTTATATTTAAACTCATGTTATTATGCTGTTTATTAAAATCCAAAAATAATTAAATCCGAATGATTTTAGTATTTTAGGGGGAGAATATGTCAGCAAGTTAACATTAAAAAAATGAGGGAGAAGGGGTAACTAGCTGAAATAAGGTTGTTGTGTCTGTGATACCGATTCAATACTTTGGAACATGATAGTACACAGGAACAAATCAAGAGGGATTAAAAACTTAAGTTTTGAAAAGATGCAAAAGTCAAAGTATAAGTCTATGTAGTCTAAGCAATATAAAAAGGGAAGATGATAGAACTGGCAACTCCTAAGGTGACACAAAGAAAGTAGACTTAGAGGCTGCTAGACCACAAATGATATGTTGGTAGATTCAACACAATAGACAATTAGACCTGATTGGTGATCTCAAGATCAAACTAAGTTGTTCAACTGACTGTGGGCTTCCATCTTATCACTGGTTAACACAATCAAATATATTCCAATAAGAGGTAATGAGCATTTAAATGCCACAAACGTGTGCGGATGACCATAATTAGAGCAAAGCAAGAAAAATGAAAGACAAATGCAATAAAGCTAATGACTATGTTGTTGGTGCATATTGTGTAAAATAAAATAAGCTGCTCTAACAAGGAGATAGGTTGTGTGCCTCTCTGCTGTGCGATGGCACTGACCTGAGGATAAGCATAACCTAGATATTCTAGAATTCATTGTTGTTTGCCGCCTCTCTACTGTGCGATGGCACTGACCTGAGGACAGGCTTCTTTGAAAGCTCTAAGAATAGTCTCTTCTTGTAATAATACCCGTAGACCGCTCAAAAACCTCTGAGGAATGTTGATTACCATATAAGTGTGGGATCCACAAATGTTAGCTGAAATAATTAAACCTAAAACCAGTCACCAGTCTGCGTCAAAAGTCTGTGTATGGATTTAAGTGGACAAACATACTGACAATCTTAGTGGCTACATTCTCAAGAGTTCAAATCAATGTGAAAATCTAAGAGTTTCAGTATGATTTCCTTAAGTTGCTAACGACTCTGGATGAACACCGAGAATTTAAGCATCAAAAGTTTTAATAACAAGTCCCAAATGATTGATGTTCCTGTATGATTCCAAAATTGAATTGGTCCAGATATGATCAATCTAAGTTGAAGCTGTCTACTCCCAAACCAAATCCCTTAGATTTCCATCTTAGGGTTTATCTCTCACAAAAAGTCCAAAAATAACTTTATTTGTGTAGTTAGTTTAAGTTTCTATGTTAATCTTTTAATTTGTGTGTCTGTCGGACTACATCAGGGAAATCAGAAGGGAATTAACTTACCTAAAAGGGTCATGTCTGAGATGGCCACATGTTTTTCAAATTTTAAAAAGTCACATCTGAAGTGACTGAATTGGTTAAGAGCTTATAATGTCTATTCAAAAGGTTAAAATGTTCAAAATGGAGAAAATCTACCAAGTGTGACCCATTCGCACGATTGGACCATGAATATGGACCAACCATGCGAATGGATCCCATTCGCACGATTGGACCATGAATATGGACCAACCATGCGAATGGATCCCATTCGCACGACTGGACATGAAATTGAGTCATTCAAACGATGGCGTTTAAGAATGATCCTTTCGACCGAATGACAGGTGTGCGAATGAGTCAGTCAACCGACTGAGACTTAGTCGGTTAATTGAGATGCGAATAAAGGAGACCGAATGAGTCAGTCGACCGACTGAGACTAGTCGACCGACTGAAAACGACCGACTGGACCAATCGCACGACTGAACCTCAGTCGCCCGAATGAACTGAGCGAATGAGGCCAGTCGGCCGATTGAAATTAGGGTCAGTATTTAAAGGGCCTCAGTCGATCGCATCTCACTCATCACTCCCAATCGCACACCAAACGCTTCTTTCCCGTTACTCTGCCAAAATTTCTAGAGATAGTTGTTCACATTGCTATTGACTGACGTCGATTGACAAGAATACAGGTACATTGCAGTTAAACCTATAGAAATCAGAAGATTTTGAGTCCAATTTGGGTTATTCGAATGAAACATTGATCGGATTGAAAAATGCCCTAATAACCTACATAAACTAAGCTAAATGTTAAAATTAAGTTTAATAGGTCATTAGTGACGAGATGGCGAGTCCAATGAACTAGATATAGAGGTTTAAAACAAAAAATTGGTGAAACTGAAAATGTGAATCGAACAGTTGGTCTTCATGCGAATGGACAGCATGATGAACTTCAGTCGCACGACTGAAGGGCTCAAACTGCCCATACGCATGGCTGAACCATGCGTATGAAGTTCAGTCGCATGACTGATGTAACCGCATGAAGGTATATGCGTAGGAGCCCAATCGCACACTCGAGATACGTATGGGGTCAATCGCACGACTGAACCCCATTCGTACCATTCAATCGTACGACTGAACCCCTTTCGCACGGTTCAATCGCACTTTTGAACTCAGTCGCACAATTTCAATCGCATGACAGAAAGATGTTCAAGCTTAATGAGTTCATGACTTTCTTAGTAAATGGTACTAATGTTTACTATCTTTGTGTAACAGATGGCGAGTAGATGGACTATGAGCACAAAGCATAATATATGTGCCCATCTGGACTTAACATCCAGAAATGCTACAGAATTCTCTGGCATTATCACGTTTCTATTGAGATCACGGATTGCGCATGCCATCTCTACCCCTTGCACCCCATATCGATCCATTCAACAAGCCTTCTGGGAAGGCTACAGTTGATAGTGATAGGCATCTGAACCTCACTGCATAAGAAGTACCATATTTGGCGAGGATATTACAGTTTCTGAGGAGGATCTAAGGATTGTACTTCAATTGGGGGATGACGGTGACTGCCCAACCCGTCTACACCCCCTCACTGTCAGAGGATGTTTTCTCAGAGCCAAATACTCTTGGGACATCAATTCAGGGGTACTCAACAAGAGTAACCTCTGTCCCTAGTTTAAATACCTTCACACGTGCTGCTCAAATGCATGGCTTCAAGAAAAGGTGGGTTTGAGAGCTGTCGGACCAAATGCAAAACGCATACGTTGCGTTGGTGCTGAACCATCCGTTCAGCTTCTCTAAGATGATCTTCACCTATCTGGGGGAGAACATCGAGGGGAAAGGAAAGGAAACCTTCTGTATGTACCCACGGTTTATGCAAATGAAATAGACCAGAAGCTTCCTTCCCTGCCAAAAGAACAGGAGGATTCGGTAGTCTGGAGGTAATGGATGACACCACCCTAGGAAGAATGAAAGTATACCGGGGAGAGCAAGTGAAGCCTCCGGTCAGGAGGTTGTTTGGTCATCTTGCCAGAGAGGACTATGTTGTGCAGAAAAGAGAAAAGTGGCGTCATGAGGACAGTGACTCTGATGTGGAACAGATAGCCCTCCCACTCATGACTCAGAAGAGGATGACAGTGGGGATGTGCTATTCCACTCAGAGGCACTGTGTCTGATTCTGTACTCCTGTGTCCATCACATCTGCAGAGTACTGAGTCACCGGGATTTCATCAAGATTTTGTTCTTAACGAGGAGGATGAGGCTGAATCGGATGAGGAGCCACTTACCCGAACTGTGGGAAGGAAAGTTTTTCCCACAGAACATGGGTTAAGGGTTGTTGGTGAACACCGAGAGGCTCGGAGATACAGAAACTGACCCAACTATGCTCCGGGTCCTCAGGCGGGATTGTAGGGGAGCTTCCTCCTCAAGGGATCAAGGAGGAAGAGAATGGCCAAACCCATGGCCAGAAAAAAGAAGAAGCGTAGGGTGACCTTTATCACCACCACATCCACCACATCTATCACAGCCCCCAACCATACCTTCCACAACATCCACCACATCCACACCACCCTCAATCCACCACATCTATCACAGCCCCCACCATACCTTCTACCACAGCACCGTTCCTCCACCACCATATCTTTACTCCTCATCACCTCCACCACTATACAGACATATCTTCACTACCGCCACCTCCACCACCACGTCACCCCAATCAATGCCCTCAGCCCATCCCTCACACACCTATAGATCTCTCTACCTCCAATCGGGGTAGAGGAATAGTTGTCGGCGTTAAACAGAATGGTATTGCGTGCTGGCGGCTGATGAGGAAAAAAACACTCAGATCCGCCAGCTTACTGACTAACTGCTGCACAATCGCATAAATTGCAGAGCAGGATCGAGTAATTGAGGAGCAGGCCCGACAGATAACTGCCCAGAGCAACAGATAGCCATCTCCAAGCTCAAAGCGTCAGCTCAGGGAAGAAAATAGAGGAATTGGAAAAGGCTAAAAAGACCATTTTGCTAAAATGAAAGGATCAAAGGAGGAACCTTAAAGATAAGGGATGGGGACAGAAATGATGATGATAATGAAGATGATGAAGACAATGATGATAATGAGAGTGAAACTGATGAAGAGAAAAAGAAATGGTGTGAAGATGAAGACACTGACGGAGGAGAAGCAGCTGAATCTGTCTCAGCTCAGGGCAAGAGAAGAGAAAAGATCAAAGAACAGACAAGATCAGTCAGCTTCTGCTTCTGCACCTTCACGTGAAGAGCCGAGTATTCAGGATAAAAGTAAATAGTAGATGTTTATGTATTTATTTACTTTTGTATTCTGTATTGAAAAAACCATGTACTAAATGTTTATATCAAGTTAATGCATTTTGTTTGATAAATTACTAATGATTTGAGTGTGAAATGTGTAAATGAAACATATCCAAAGTACAAAAGAGATGAGTTTGATATTGCTCCCCTTCAACAGGTCAAGTCTCAACACAATGATTCTTGATCTGCAAGGGATTGTCAGAAGGTCAGTGAGTTATACCCCTGAAGAAGGTGAAATAATTCATGACCTATCTAACGAGCAACTGGCAGAGATGTTCAGACTCAATCCTGATGAGATTGTCAAGGATGCTCCAACAGTTGATTCAACCAGTGACGAAGAACTAAATGACGTTGATGAGTTGAGGTTGAAGATATTATGCAGAAGAGTACCTCAGTACGCTGACAACGAGGGTAATGTGGTCCCAATCTGGGTGAGTCCTAGTCAGTGATATGTTTGAGGTACTAGACAAGATGGAGCAGGAAACAGGAAAGACCAAAGGAACAGCCCAAGCCTCAAATGATGACGTAGACATTCGAAAGGCTGAGTGGGCTGAATGTTTTAAAGAAGTTAGAGCCCAACGTGCTGCACCGAAGAGGGATGCCTACACCAAGTTCTACAGCGTCAAGAAACATCTTACGGTGTCAGGCAGGATTATAGCATGGGCATATTTTGATGATCTTAAGTTTATGCCGTTAAGAGGGAGAAGGGCATAGAGTACTTTAGATTCCACATGATCTAAAGACTCTACCAGGTTTTGAGCTCAACCAGCTGGCCAAATTGAAGCTGTTGTATGCTGACCGAGAAAGATGTCAGGCTGGTTTGAGGCTGCCCTAAAGAAAGAGTACCCACCAGGTGGATTAACTTCAGACCTCAACAACCTACAAGGTATATTAGAAGGTCTGAGATGGATGCCATTACTGGAAAACCAAAGATTGTGTTGAAGTGGAATCCTCCGCGCAATGTCAAGAATCCCACTTCGGGAAATGACAAAGGATTTCACACCACACTTTAAGTGGTGGTACTATGATTGGAGAACTGCTGAAGCTGTCATAGTTCTGAACAAAGAGGACCAAATGGATCCTATCAGGGTATTCGACCCAATGTGGCTAACCAACTTGTCTGCTAATGATGTCTATACATTATACAAGTGGCCAATGTTCTAGACATTGTACAAGCCCTCCAGTTCCAAAACGTTATACGACTTTGCTTCGCGTTTGATATTCACGCAGGAGTCACACAAGAGGACAAGTACAAGAAATATGAGGAGGTAATGAAGAAAACAAGACATTAGAGAGATCTAGGTCCAAGGGGGAGTTTGTTGATACATGTATGTCCCTAGATCATGATATGTGATGTAATAGATCTTGTTTGGTATGATTAATGAAATGATATTGATAGTTTGTTAGTTATAATGTTTAATAGTTCATTAATGAGTCGTGACTGAATTGATTGGGTTTATGATTATTTGAATGGTTGCACATTATGTTATATTAATTAAAATATTCAAACTTAACTTAATGAAGTTCTCATGCGAATGGCTCATGCGAATGAATCATACGCATGAAGAACTTCACACGATTGACTCAGTCGCACGACTGAACCAGGAGACTGGATCAGTCGTACGATTGTAACATAAGATTGGCTCAGTCGCACGACTGAACACTCAGTCGTACGAATGAATCAACCGTATGGTTCAATCGCACGACTGAACCAAACTAATGGTTCAGTCGCACGATTGGATAGTGCCAACCTATAAATACAACTCAATTCGTGAAAAATAAGAAAACTCGATCAATTACGATTCCAGACAAACCCTAGCCGTCCAGAAACCTTCCAATTCATTCTCCAAGTTCATAGAACACATTAGATCGATTCCCAATCGATTTCTAACGTTAGTTTCAATCCTTGATTGATTCTTCGTGTGTTCTCACTGATTGGATCGCCAATCAAATAGGATTCCGCACTATTTGATATGGTTTACACGTTAATCTCCAGGTATTTCGGTCAAATACCAGGTCCTAACACTAAATGATGAACATATATGTGCAACTTACTATTAAAATGTCAACTGTAGGCAATAAGAATAATCTTAAAGACCTAAATGATAGACTTCTAAATGCTCTTCCATCTTCATTGAAACAAACAGTGACACTGTTAAAGCATACTGAAAAGTTTCCCATGGATCTTGATTTACTAATCGTAAAGTCGGTGGAAATTGATGAGAGCTAAAGGAACAATAACAGAGTTGCATCCACTTCTTAATACAAGTATGTTACTTCTCCTGCAAATACTATAAAGAATTCATTTCTAGAAAAGGATGAAAGTATTCTAGAAGATTGGGGTGACTTGTTTACGGGAGCAGGATTTTTCCGAAGTGCACCTGTCTACTCAACTCAACACAGTCTCCTCCTAACCTTAAATGCCTAAAACTCAAACTAAGACCCCATCTTCAAACTCTATTAAACCTACCAAAGATAAAGATGTTATAAACATCCTTTTACAGGATGAAAAGTCCAAATTTTCCTTTACAGCCTTTATGCCAAGTTTTCAGGAATACCAAGGTAGCCATTTAACACAAGTTGATTTGTTGGATATGTACAAGATAGTCTATATTATCAACATAGTTAAAGTTAACAAAGGTTAACGTATCAGTCAAAGTCAACAGACTAGTCAAACGACAAGTTCAAGATGAATAATCGAGTGAAGATACTGAAGATATATTGTGTTTTGAGACTATATTGTAATAAATATATTTTATGTGAACAAAATATATTTTACTTTGTTTTATTCTTGTTTAATAGTCTAGGGGTTTAAATTTTAATAGTGAAATTTAGTCTACAATATAAATAGCCTAATTGTAATTAAGATTGGTTAATGGTTGAATAACCAATCGATTGGGGGATTATTTGTAAACACTATTAATTTGCAATCACTAGAGATCAAATGGTTTTGATTGTGTTTATCTTATTTTGATAAAAAAAATCTTCATGCTATTTGATTCAAGTGTTTAACATGGGCTAACATTTGGTATCAGAGCCATATGGATCAAATTCATTGAAGATTTGAAAATTTTTGAAGGTGTTCATTAGATTTTTAAAGAGAGAAAGTGTGGGTTTAGAGAGAGAAAGTAAATCTGAATTTCAAATCTCATCACAAACATTATCAACTCATCATAACTGAATCACATACAACCTAGCTTGTTACATCAATCAAATTTACACAGACATTCACAAGAAATTGAAAATTTTAGACATTTTCTCTCACACACGCTAGTGAAACTACAAAAATTCTAGCGGAACTATCATTTTCAGCAAAAAAACTCATTACACCACCGAAGTACAAAAACACATGCAAAACATACAACACCACAAGCACTTCACCTCACATACCTGCTCCGTCGGAGCCTATGGTCATCCTCGCTAAGTCACCTCGCTGAACCTTGGATGCACCACCGTCTCCCCCATATACATCCCCAAAAATGATGATAACCTCATCTTATCAATCCCCTCATGGTGATACGACTTACATACCGATAAAGCACCGTTTGACTTATAATAATCACCAAAAACAACATCAAAAACACAATCACACACAGTATACCCATCAAAACCCTAAATATCATTGCCCAATTGAAAAAATCGTCACCCAATCTTACGAACAATAGGTATACAATTACCAAACCTACTAGAAATCCGTACATGTGATTCCGATTCCGACAACTTTTTTTCCGTTTGTGAGATTTTACCTTTCGTTAGGGCTTTGAATCCATTGATGTCTTTGAGAACGAAAACAACACTAGCTAATTGACACACGTCGGTTAGGTATAGGAACCCTAGGGTTCTTTGGTTTCATTACCATATCTTATTGTTTTGTGTGTGTGTTATGTTGAGATGTTTTGTGTGTGTTAGTGTTTTAGTTGGGTTAGGGTTTGAGATTTTTAGGGCCTTTTTCTCATTGGGTTGGTTTTCTAAAATAATTTTGGGCTAACAATTTGCTAATAATTTTGTATGGGGTTGTTAAAATTGTGGTGATAAAGGATTGGGCTTCAAGTTTTGTAGGCTTTTTGAATACTTAAAAAATAATAAATAAATAATTAAAACAAAATAATAATTCATAATAGATAATATTTTTGTTATTTGAGTGGTAGAGTGCATTTAACATTGTCTTTGAAAATGTCTTTCTTTGACGATCTCAAATCAGACAATGCCATAATGGCACAAAGTCGGTTCGACTGTTTTGCAGGCACAAAGAAAGAAAAATTGTTAGATTTGATTGATCATTTCTTAAGGGTGACAAATAATCTAAAGAAGCATGTTCTAGATCTCAGCAATCATGAACAAATTCAAAAGTTTCTTGACTCTCTTCCATCTACATGGAATCATCAAGTTAAAATCCTAAAGCAAGAAAAAGGTTATGTTGACACAAAACTTATGGATATGATCAACAATCTAAAATCTCTCGATATGGATATTAAAAGAAAAGAATTTCAGCATGTCGTGTTCCCACATCAAACCAACACGCTTAATACTGATTTTGTTTCTTCTATAACAAGATATGTGTTTTTCTTCTTACAAAATCCAATTATTTGGGATTTATAAGGCAAACAAATTGTTATCAGAAAATGAAAGAGAATTAAAATAATTATGAGAAATTAAAGAAAAATGAAATTGCTTTTTCCAGGAATCTTAATGAAGCATTGGCTAAAAATGATCTTTTAAGAAGAACAATTTTGGAGCGTAACGTTGAAATCTATATTCTAAGAGAAAGGTTTGTTTTATCTCAATTTGAAATGATACAGCTTCAAAAAAAACTTGATAAATAGACCCTTTCACACATGAAAAAGGATGAACTTATTGCTAGACAACAAGGGGCAGGGGTAAAAAGTAGGATTGGATATCATTCAGACGGTGAAATTGTATTTAATTTAGTACCACCTCCATCTATACTTTGGGGACATGATAGTCTCAATCCGTATAAAACTTCATGAAAGATATGGAAGCAATCCTTCATCTCAACTCATATGAAAGCTTTCATCCACCTAGATCCTTAATGGGATTTGTATTATGAACATAGTCCTAGTTCTTATGAAACGTTGTTCCTTCTAGCATATTAGTTATAATGCAATGATATGTATTTTATGTGTGTGTAATCTTCATGAAAGTTACATCAGTGTAGTGATACTCTATATTCTTTGTTTAGTGGGTTAATCTTAAGACTTAGCGTCTTGGCTATTTAAAAATGTTCCAACATTCATTTCATTTGGTATTTATCATGTTGAGTGTAAGTTACTTTTTCTTGTCCCCCGGTTGTGGGATTCAAATTGGATTTTCCTTGTTGATTGTGTTTGACGTAAGTTCAGTTAACAATGTGCCTTACGATGACCCTGATTGTTACATCTCTACATTTCCACTATAAGTAACAAATGCAAATATCATCGCCCTGGCATGTGCAATAAGGACATCTTAGAGCGATCTGCGGAAAAATTGCCATGCTGTGAAGAGCTGCCATGTGAACATCCTGGCCAAGTCTCCTCAACCTCAAGTAGCATAAAAAGGATGTTACGAGTATGGTTAAATCGGCCACTTCAAGAGGAATATCTAAAAATAAAAGAAAAATGAAATTGTTATCAGAAAATGAAAGAGAATTAAAAATAATTACTGAGAAATTAAAGAAAAATGAAATTGCTTTTTCCAGGAATCTTAATGAAGCATTGGCTAAAAATGATCTTTTAAGAAGAACAATTTTGGAGCGTAACGTTGAAATCAATATTCTAAGAGAAAGGGTCGTTTTAACTCAATTTGATACGACACAGCTTCAAAAAAAACTTGATAAATATACCCTTTCACACATGAAAAAGGATGAACTTATTGCTAGACAACAAGGGGCAGGGGTAAAAAGTAGGATTGGATATCATTCAGATGGTGAAATTGTATTTAATTTAGTTCCACCTCCATCTATACTTTGGGGACATGATAGTCTCAATCCGTATAAAACTTCACGAAAGATATGAAGCAATCCTTCATCTCAACTCGTATGAAAGCTTTCATCCATCTAGATCCTTAATGGGATTTGTATTATGAACATTGTCCTGGTTCTTATGAACGATGTTCGTTCTAGCATATTAGTTATAATGCAATGATATGTATTTATGTGTGCGTAATCTTCATGGAAGTTTCATCGGAGTAGTGATACCCTATGTGCATGTATTCTTTGTTTAGTGGGTTAATCTTAAGACTTAGCGTCTTGGCCGTTTAAAAATGTTCCAACATTCATTTCATTTGGTATTTATCATGTTAAGTGTAAGTTACTTTTTCTTGTCCCCCGGTGGGGGATTGAAATTGGATTTTCCTTGTTGATTGTGTTTGACGTAAGTTCAGTTAACAATATGCATTGCGATGACCCTGAATGTTACATCTCTACGTTTCCACTATAAGCAACAAATGCAAATATCACCGCCCTGGGATGTGCAATAAGGACATCTTAGAGTGATCTGCGGAAAAATTGCCATGCTGTCAAGAGCTGCCATGTGAGCATCCTGGCCAAGTCTCCTCAACCTCAAGTAGCATAGAAAGGACGTTACGAGTATGGTAAATCGGGCACTTCAAGAGAATATCTAAAAAGCTAAAGAGAAACAATTGTGGTGGTAGGGGCGGTAACAATGGGAATGTCAATGGTAATGGCAATAGCAATGGTAATGGAAATGGTGGTGTCAAGGGTAGAGCATTCGTTATTAGTTCACGTGAGGCTCGTATGATCCTTTTATCGTATCTCGTAATTTCATGTCAATGGTTGTTTCGCCTTTAACTGTTTGATTTGGGTGCTGATAGGAAATTCATTTCTCTTAACTACAGTAAGTTACTAGATATTACATCTACAGCCTTAGACTCGAATATACTGTGTAGATAGCCGTTGGTAAGATATTAGATGTTCCCATATATATACCGCGTTTGTAAAATAAGTCGGTCAAGGCATGATGTTGATATTGATCTTCTACATATTACGCTCGGTAGCATCGATGTCATCACCGGTTTGGATTAGTCAGCTAAGAACCAAGCAGAATCATTTGTCATGAGAAACTCATCCGAATACCATTGCCTGATGGAGAGATACTCATGGTGGAAGGTGATCTGAGAAAAGTGCATTTAACGCTTTTAGCCCTAGGAGTGAAACGAGCATTGAGGACAAGTGACTGGAAGACATTCCATGTAAGGCCCCATTCCCGGAAAGCATCGCAGTTGATTAATCATATCATAAAATCATTTTAAAAGCAAAACTTTGTAGCAGAATAAAATAACATTCACTTAAACCTTGTAGCTCATATTGTAACCATACATTTGTCTTTTAAATAGAATAAAAAATAGTAGTTTGTCTTACATTCCAATTGGAATATTTCATAAATAGGAATGGCGTTCGTTGCCTCCAAGTAGCTCTCACCCAGGTGCCATCCTCACTATTATGCATAAAAGTCAGCTTTGCTGAGTGAGTTCTAATTTTAGTTAATATAAGAAAATATAAACTTTATCCTTGATATAATGATCATGCATACATCAAATACATAACATTTTGCGTCTTAATAAGCATGTTCATTATCTTTCATCTTTTGTTATCTTTCACTTCATCTTAAACGAGATTGCACAAAGCAAGAGCTCTTTGTTGATCGAAAATGAATGTCAATCCCTGTCGGTACACATGAAAACAATAGCTAACCCCCGACAGTTGATCCACACTGCAAGGCACATAGCCCGCTCATGAATATAGGTCCATCATCGTACATCATACTCACAAAAGTGAAGTCTATCATAATGCTTGAAAGACTTTTCATCATCAAAAAGGTTCGGGGTAACATTCGTTAACTTCCACTTCTCACTAACATTATCTTCCACTTTAATATAAAATACTTAACTTATTAAGTACATAGCATACCTTGTACAAGTCATCATAGAACATATCTGACCCTCCATGGGATAGCAGGGGTTTGGAGGCGGCAGCCCTTGACAGTGGGGTCCTAGGGTCAGCAGCCCCTTGTGAGGTCCAAGGGGCAACGCCCAAACTCATAGTTTCGCAACTTGAACACCCAATTTCGCTGAATGCATAGATAGTTTCTCGAAACACATCAAAATTATGAACCAACCTGTTTTTAGCCCAAAATCACAACTTTTTACTTCCAAACCCTTATTTGTTCATCCATGAGGCTATATCTAAGCTTTATACATGATTTCATACGTAAATATGTGACCTTTATGCGAATCTTTGCAACTTTTCGTAACCCAAAACCTTGAATCCGAATTTGATCTATATATGGGTTTAGAGGATGATTCATACTTGGATTTCTTGCTTCTTTCTTGTGGTTTGATGGTCAATCATCCAGATCTTCAATCACTTAACCTTTGAAGATCCACATCTTGAGTTTTCTTTATTTTCTCTCTCTATTTTCTGTCTTTAGTAATTGGTGGCTAGGGTTGCAAATGAGGAAGATAATGGTTGATTATGGGCCCTTTTACTTAGGCTCTTACCCATAAGCCTAATATAGCCCATAACCCATTTCCTTCCTTTATTTTTTATTAAATATCCACTAATCAAACCCGTTAGCATTGATGACTCTTTTAACATTACCGGGCGTTACAAATCTCCCCACTTATTTATTTGTCCTCAAAACCTGTTAGTAATCAAGCAGTTGAGGATAAAATTTCCTCATCTCCTCCTCGGACTCCACGTAGATATGATCTTTTCTTGTGTCTCCACTTTACCCGTACCAGCGGAACCACTTTATTTCGTAAGTGCTTCTCTTTCCAATCAAGGATGGCATATGTTGCTCTACATAATTTAGTCTTCAAGCGCTACAACCATATCATCGTCTGCTAGGCATTTCCTGAGATGAGATACAAGGAACATAAGATGAATTCCACTCAACTCATCAGATAGTTCTAATTTTGAGGCCACTTCTCCTACCCTTGGAACAATACGTAATGGCCCTATGAACATTGGGCTCAATTTCCCCCATTTTTGAAACCTGATGATCCCTTTCCAGGGTGATAACTTGATCATAACCTTGTATTACCAACCCCGAATTCTATTAGTCTATGACTCTTATCACCGTAAGACTTTTGGCAATCCTTTGCGGCTTTCATGAATTCCTTAATCTTATTTAAGTTCTCAGTCATGACCTCAATCACTTCAAGACATCCCAATTACTTTTGCCCAATGTCACCCCAACACATGGGCATCTCACACCTCCTAACGTACAACATCTCATAAGGTGTCATACCAATGCTTGCATGGTAACTATGTTATATGAGAATTTTGCCAACGGTAAGTGCTCATCCCAATTTCCTCCAAATTCGATTATACACGCTCGTAGCATGTCTTCTAATGTCTGAATTGTTCTTTTCCGACTGAACATCTGTCTGGGGTGGTAAGCCATACTAATATGCAGTCTAGTCCCCATTGCATCATGAAACCTCTTCTAGAACTTGGACGTAAACCGCATGTCTCTATCCGATAAGATAGACACTAGCATGTCATGACGAGCCATGATTTCCTTAATAAATAGTTCTGCCCACCTCTCAGATGAAAACATGTCACGAATTAGTAGGAAATGGATGCTCTTTGTTAAATGGTTAACAATCACCCAAATCGCATCACTTCCTGTCACCATGCGAGGTAGCTTCATGATGAAGTCCATTGCGATGTTTTCCCGTTACCATTTAGGAATAACCACAAGTTGGATCTTCCCATATGGCTTTTGGTGCTCTGCCTTCACTTGCAAACAAGTCAGGAACTTGCACACGTACTTAGCCACGTCACGCTTCATTCCCGGATAACAGTAATCTTTCTTCAAATGCTAATACATTTTTGTGGCATCAGGATGAATGAAATTTCAAGTTTGGTGAGCCTCATCCCTGATCTTCCCCATTAGATCCCCATACAGAGGGATCCAAATTCGCCCAGATTAGGTTCTAACACCTAGGATGTTTTCCCCAAATTTGAAACATGTCCCTTCATCCTTTCAGAGTTGATTCTGTCACCTCTCAATGCCTCATCTTGAAACTCCCTCACTTGTTTCATACATCAGGCGTCATGATTTTCTAGTAAGCCTTCACCCAAATTGGGTCGGGACATCCCTTCTTGCTAAGGGTGTCAACACCACATTGGCTTTGCCCGAATGATAATGAATTTCGCAGTCATAATCCTTGATCAGTTCTGACCACCTCCTCCACCTCATGTTGAGTTCCTTTTGTTAGAAGAAATACTTCAAACTTTTATGATCAGTGAAGATGGTGCGCTTCACCCATACAGGTAGTGCCTCCAAATCTTCAATGCAATACCACCACCACCAACCCCAAATCATGGGTAGGATAATTGGCTGCATGGACCTTTAATTGTCTATAAGAATATGCTATCACCTTCCCTCGTTGCATCAACATGCAACCTAATCCTGCATACGAGGCATCCGAGTAGACTACTAGGTCCTTGTTCCTTTCAGGTAACGTCAAGAGATGGGCTTGAGTTAAGCTCATCTTCAGTTCTAGGAAGGCATTCTCCTTATCAGTACCCCATTCATACTTCACGTCCTTCTTGTTCAGCTTAGTCAAAGGAGAAACTATATTGGAGAAATCCTGGACAAACCTCCTATAGTAACCTGCGAGGCCTAAGAAGATGTGAATCTCGATGGCATCTTCGGAGGTTCCCATTGCATCATTTCTTCAACCTTCGTAGGGTCCACCCTGATCCCTTTAGGATTAACCAAATGACCCTGGAATTGAACTTCTTGTAGCAAAATGCACATTTAGAGAATGTAGCATATAACTTATCACTTATGAGTGTCTCCAATACTTCTCGAATATGATCGACATGTTCCTCTTCATAAGAACCATAAAAGAGTTGGCACGTTAGTTAAACCAAAGGACATGACGAGAAATTCGTAGTGTCCATAACACGTACGGACGTTGTGTTAGGAATGTCTTGTTCTTTCACCTTTAGTTGTTGGTAACCAGACTACAGGTCTATCCTAGAAAACTAGCTGGCACCCTGAAGCTACAGGTCGTCAATCCTTGGTAACGAATACCGATTCTTTACGGTTATCTTTTTTGGCTCGCGATAATTAGTGCACATCCGTATGCTACCGTCTTCCTTCTTGATGAATAAAACCGGAGCACCCCAGGAGAGATGCTCGGTCGGATGAGCCTTTATCTAATTATTCTTGCAACTGAGCCCTCAGTTCTACCATCTTTGAAAGAGCTAATTGATATGTTTCTTTGGAGACGGGCCTGTGCACCCAGTAGCAGCTCAATCTGGAATTCGATTTTGCGGTTAGGTGGCACACCAGTCAGGCCTTCAGAAAGACATCGGGAAACTCACGAACTACCGGCACGTCAGATTATTATGGCTCTAGCGCATCCACATCCTTTACATGGGCCAAGTAAAAGCGGCACCCACGTGTCATGTACTTTCTAGCTGTGATCATCGACATGACCTCCGCTACACAGCATACCTTATCCTGACGAACCATAACAGAACTACCATTGGGTGCTGTTAGACGAATATTCTTCTTACTACATACTATATTGGCTACATAGCTAGCTAACCAATCCATGCCTAACACCACATCAAAACCTCCTAGGCCATAACATGCAACCTAGCAGGGAACTTACAATCTTCTAACTCAATTAG
This sequence comes from Flaveria trinervia, assembly GCA_025506515.1. Lineage (NCBI taxonomy): Eukaryota > Viridiplantae > Streptophyta > Magnoliopsida > Asterales > Asteraceae > Flaveria > Flaveria trinervia. The sequence goes on from CM046456.1 coordinate 51,544,906, forward strand.
GAAATCCTCAACCACCAGTCACCTTAGTGGACTTACCATTGTTGTTTCTACATAAAAGGATCGTCTAACTTCCTACTCTTGTTATGAAACAATGGACAAAAGGCAGATCACACAAAACTTCTACTAGCGCTGAAATCAAAGAGCACAAAAGCATGTTCATGGTCCACTAGAAACATACGTGAAACCACTTTTGGATCTACCCCAACCTCCTCACAAGTTATGCTGAATGCCCTCTACTTTGCCTTTGAATCGTCACCCTTTCACTTATCCCTAGATTTAGTCATTCATGATCCTTCTGCTTTTCCTGTCTTACAATCCCTTCCCAAGTGTCCTATCTCCCCACACTAGTAACACTTAACTGCCTTGCAATCCTTGACATAATGGCCCTCTCCACCACATTTGAAACATTTTCTTGTCCTAACTCTACTCTCCCCTGAATGACCCCTTCCACATCTTCTACAAACACCTTCCTCACCCGTATTTCCTTGTCTCCCTGTCTAATCCTCAACTCGCATCCTCTTCTCTCTAATCCTAAAGTTGTCACCTTTGAACCCTTCCTATTTCCATTCTTGTTCCCACTTCATTTCTCCACCTTCTTCTGTACAGGTATTGGGTCTCTCATATCGTAAAATCTCGTAGCTAAATCCACCACAGGCCTAAACGTGCCCGGTCTGGCTGCAATCATGTGCGTCCTGATATCCATGGGCAAACCCTACATGTATCTCTTCATCTTCTTGGATGCAGGTGTCACCATATCTTGCATAAGTCTTGCAAGTTTGTTGAATTTGGAGGTGTACTCTTGATGAGTCATATTCTCAGCCTCCATAAACAAGAACTCTGTCTTAATCTTGTCTAACTTGCAATGGGGACAATACTCTTCCAGCACCAACTCCTTCAACTCAACCACTTCATTTGGCTACCGATCGCTTTCCCTCAGCCTAGACATTATTGTCCCACGAGCACAATGCTGAGTCAACGACTGAATGAGTGGCTAACTTCACTTTCTAAGCTTCCCAACTTACTTGATATCTGGAACGACTTCCATCTCTCTGACCCAATAGTGTGCGGTAGTGGCATTGACGCAACTATCAAAGGTCGGGGGCTTGCACCTTGAAATGCCCCATAGTTTAACCCCTTAGCACTCTCTTTCTTGAACTCCTCATCATTGTCATCATCATGAACTACCACCATAGGGTTTGATGGCTCCACTTTGGATTCCTCAGTCCTTCCGGGGGACTTTCCTGAATTCTTCTTATTTCCCTTCCCCTTCTTCTTAGTTTTCTCTCACAACCTAAATGCTTTGATCACTTTGGTAACCACTAAAGGTAAGATATTTTGAATAACACTGTATACTTCATCAACGATAGCCTCCTTCATAGTGGATTTGATGGTGGCTGATCCCCCCCCTTCAGGTGACTATGGAGGTCTGACTCCTCGTGAATAGTCTCGGGAGCCTTAGCTTTCCTTCGGGTGACACGGATCAATAGTACGCCCACCACAATGTAAGGCCCCATTCACGAGACACTTACAACCGGTAAATCATTGCGGATAAAACATATAATTCCATTAACATGATAAAAATATTGCAACAGAAACATTTAAAAACAACATTTTCATTGCATTACAAAAGCTTTTACAAAATAATACATTGTTATCAAATTCCAATATACATGTTTCATTTCAACACAAAAGCATTATAAATATGGATGCCATCCAAAAGAGCTGAGCAGCTGCCCCGTGCCATCCTTAGCAACCTTACCTGCCAACTGGAAAATGCATAAAAGTTAGCGTTGCTGAGTGAGTTCTATTTTTATAATAAAACATACTTTACTTTCATTAAAACTGTTCTTTACTTTTTCATGTGATCACACATCATACGTACACATAAATAATATCATTATTATCTTCCTTTACTATTCACCACATATTTTCTTTAACCTTTCCCTTCTTTATTACATTCTTTATCACTAATTGGATTAGTGTCATCAGTTATGCCCCAAACAAATGGGGTACTGGGCCAAAGTTCATAATTGACTTCCACACTACACATAGCCTGGCACTAGCACCGGGGTAAGGACAAAGTTCCCAACTGTATACTACACCTCCAACATTATGCATAACTAGGGTACTAGGCTAAAGATCATAAATACTTCCATATTGTACATAGCCTGACACTACCACCGAGGTGAGTAAGCACTATAAACCACTGTATGCTACACCCCAACATTATGCATAACTCGGGTACTGGGCTGAAGATCATAAATGACTTCCACACTGCACATAGCCTGGCACCAACACCGAGGTGAGTAATCACTATAAACCATGTACCACACATTTGTTCAGTCACAAAGACTGGAACCCCTACGTGTATCCTTAAGGGCAGGCTAAACCATACGCAGTTGAGCTTAGGACATTTTTGACCCGTATACCTCTGTACATATTGCTTGCAAACCTTTCTATACCATCTTCTATTAATGCATGTATTCTAACATTATGTTCCACTTTTCATTATCTTTCAGTTATATTACATAATACTTTATCATTTCTTTCACAACTATAACACGTAAAGCCATGGGAAAGATACATACATAATAGGAACGTAAACATAATCACACAAAACATCACCATACAAGGCATCATCATACAAATATAACATACATCATACATACCATCATGCATAAGCATCAATCATACATCATAAGATCATCATACATGCTCATCACATCATCTAAGACCTCAAAACTCAGCTTACATGAACCCCCGGGAACATCCCAAGTTAAACCCTAAATTTCACTTTTTCTCTAGAAAGTGAAAAACAATTCTAAGTGTTCATCCACATTTTCCTTTTGTTCATCCGCATTTGTGTTTAGTTCATCTGCATTTCCTCAGTACTCTCAGTATTTCCTTAGTACTCATCCGCACTTTTCTTACTTAGTGGTTAATGCTCATCTGTATTAACTGTTCATCCGCATTTCCCCCCAATACTCATCTGCATTAGCTTACTTAGTGATCAATGCTCATCCGCATTAACTGTTCATCCGCATTTTCCCAATACTCATCCACATTGACTTACTTAGTGAAAAATGCTCATCCGCATTTCTTTTGAACACTTGGGCAGATTTGAAAACTTAGACATTTGAGCCCTAAACATCAGATTTCAGTTTCCAAACACCATCTATTATGTTCTAAACTTGAATCTTACCTCCTAAGCCTTAGAACACAACCATAACATCATCAAGCATGAACATAGCCCAACATCACATCATAACAGCAACATACACATAGTAAATCATATGGGTACAAAACCCAGTTTTATAAAAACATACATTCATGCATTTCCAGCGCCGAAATCAGTTAGAAACAGTAAAAGTGGGGTCCTAGAACTCACTTGTGTAGCTCTTGAGTATGGCTTCTTCCAAACTCGTTTGCAATTGAATCCAACCGCCTAGAAACCCACCCAAAACACAGACCCGAACACATACATAACACACATAAGCATACAACCGAGGCAACGCAAGTTAAGAACACTTAAACACCATGAATTTCTTATCTTGAATTCGAACTTCTTCTTCTTTGTTAGAGACCGTGTACTAGACGGAGTACTAACTGATATACGTGTATACTAACTCAAATAGTGCGAAATCCTATTTTATTGGCGATCCAATCAGTGACAATGTTAACCTAATCGATATAAGAGAAAACTAAATGTTAAGAACGAATAGGAATTGATCAAGAACAATCTATGAAATTGGAATGGCTTTCTTGAATGTTCTAGACGGCTAGGGTACCAGTAGGAGTCGAATTCTTCAATGTGTTCCATTTTTCAATGAATTAAGTGGTATTTATAGGTTAGGGTTAGTCAATCATACAACTGGACCATTAGCATGGTTCAGTCGTGCAACTAAAGCATGTGACTGAGTCAATCACATGATTAAGGGTACAGTCGTGCGATTGAGTCATCTGTATGTCTCAGTCGTGCGACTGATCCGGTCTACTGATTCATCATGTGATTGGTCCATTAGCATGAAGTATTCATGCGTATGGCCATTAGCATGACCCGTTCACATGAAGACATCATACGACTAAGTTTGAATATGTTTCTCAATCATTACTTGACTAAGATCTATTCAAACAACCACAAACCTATATAGTTGGTTCAATATGTGTATAAATGATAACATTAAAAAATACACTGAAACATTAAACATTAAGATCAACAACTACATATTATGTTTCATTCAGCTCATTCGTTTCATTACATTTAGGACATGACAGAGATGTTACATTAAGATCGTAAACTAGGTAATATGGATCAAAAACTCCCCCTGGGACCTAGTTTCCTTCATTGTCTGGAAGTCGTCATTGCTCGTTAAATTTCTTTTGCCTCTCCTCGACTGTGACTCCAGCATGTATCTCGAATGCAAAGCAGAGTCTTATCATGTTCTGAAATTGGAGGGCCTATGTAATATCCTGTGGATCATAGAATAATGGCCACCTGTATAAAGTATAAACATCACTAGCTGACAAGTTGGTTAGCCACATTGGGTCAAATACCCAGATGGTCTCCATTTGGCGCTCTTTCTATAATACTATGACCGCTTCTCCTGTTCGCCAGTCATAATACCACCACTTGAAGTGGGGAGTGAAGTCCTGTGGTATTTCCCTCGTGGGGATCTTTGACATAGTATGCGGAGGACTCTACTTCAGCACCACTCTTGGTTTCCCAGTCATTGGGTCTACCTCTAACCTTCGAATGTACCTCGTAGGTTGAGGTTGAAGGCTTGAAACCCATGGTGTGTGGTATTCTTTCTTCAATGCAGCTGCAAACCAGCCTAGCATCTTCCTGGGGTCATCATACAGTAGGTTCAGACGTGCAAACTGGTTAAGCTCAAAACCAGGGAGAGTCTACAGATCATGTGGAAATCTGAAGTACTCGATTCCCTTCTCCTTTTCACAGCATATACGTAAGATCCTCAAAGTAAGCCCACGCTATAATCTTGCCAGACACCTTTAGATGCTTCTTTACTTTGTAGAGCTTGGCATAGGCATCGGCTTTGGCGTTTTGCATTGGGCACGGATCTCTGCAAAACATGCCGCCCATTACCCTTTTTGTTCTCAACATCAGCGTCAGAGGCTTGGGCTTGGCTTTCTGATTTCTCGGTCTCCCTCTCCATCGTACCTAATTTAACATGCATATCACTGTCGAGTGTATCTCCAAAATTAGAAACCACATTTCCCTCTCGATCAACATATTCCAGATTTTGCTGTGATGTGATGTCTTTAATATCTATCTCATCAAAATCGTGGAGCTCTCATCACTAGAAACATCAATGGTAGGGCATCCTTAACCAATTCATTCGGGTTTAACCGGAACATTTCTGCGAGTTGCTCATCAGTGAGGTTGTGAATAATTTCTCCGTCTTCGGGAGTATAGCTTACTGACCTCCTGACAATCCCTTGCAGATCATGTATCATTGTGAGTTGAGACTTGATCTGCTAAAGGGGAGCAACATCGTATTCATCTCGCTGATATTGTGGATCTGCTTGACTTAAAACATGTAACACATTATTCATCAGTACATAATCAAGAAGTAAACATTAAATATATACATAAACATCTATGCACATAAGTTTAACACAATATTCAATTACACATGACTTAAATTACATAAAACATCTATGCATTAATTGTCCTAAATCATGTGTTCATTTGCTATCGGGGTTGATATCGAGGCACCTGATCTGATTCCTTTTGGTCCGCCTCTCACTAGCTTCTGGGCACCCGAAGCAGATGGATCTCCTCCTTCGTCATCATCTCCTCCATCTCTGTGTCATCCTCATCCCTTCTCATCATCCTCTTCATCATCGTCATTACCATCATCATCATCTTCTCTGATCTTAGAGGCTCTTCTTTGGATCCCCTAAGCTTGAGCATGATAGATTATTAGATGGCTCCAACTCTTCAATCTTCTTTGCTAATTCGGCTTTTTGCTCTTTGAGTTGGGCGATCTCCTCTGCCTGCTGATAGATCTGCTATGATTGGGCAGCAGTTAGCTCCATCAGCTGTCGTAGCTGTGCAGTCTTCTCTATCATCGGCAGCTGACAGCTTCAGCACGATACGATTTAGTGCCGACAGCTGTCCTCTACCCCACTTGGAGGTAAAGGTGATCCAGTGGTGAATCTGATATGAGATGAGGGGTGGCTTGGTGGCTGGTGGTGGTGGAAGTGGTGTATATGGGTGGAGGTAGATGTGTGGTGGCGGTGGGTATGCTATAGTGGAGGTGGAAGTGGTGTAGATAGGTGGTGAAGTGGCTGTAGTGGTGATGGTGGGTGAAGTAGTAGTAGTGGTGGTGGGTGGAATGGTAGTAGTGGGGGTGGGTGGAATGGTGGTAGTGGTGGCTGTGGTGGTGGTAGTGATGAATATCATCCTCCTCCTCTTGACTTCATCCCATGGGGCTAAGCCATCCATTTTCTTCTCATGCCCCTTGAAGAGGATGCTCCCCCTCGGATGCTGCTAGGCTGATCAGGTGTGTAACTGGGATCTGCAGCGGTCTCCACAGACTCGCTAGGGCATCCACCAACCTCCCGAATACCTCATTCAGTGGCAACCGCCTGCTACCACTGTCCTGCGTCAGTGGATCCTCATCACTTCTCCTTTCGCAGGAGGGCAAAAATCCTAATGGAAAATGGCGGTGGTGGCATCTCCATGAGTGGGTGGTGGAGGTGTAACATGTGTAGTGGTGGCCCTAGAAGCAGCGGGGCTAGAGTCTCCACTAGCACCACTGTCATCGTCATCAGAGTCATCAGATGGAAAAGAAATTTGCTCAACATCCGAGTCACTCTCCTCGTGGCGCCACTTACGCCTTGCCGGGCCACGTAATCCGCCCGGGCCAGGTGCCCGAACAGTCTCTTCACAGGGGGTTTAACTTGCTTTCCCCTGTACACCTTCATGCGACCCAATATGGTGTTATCCATCACCTCAAGTACTACTGCGTCCTCCTTCTCCTTAGGTAGCGACGGTAGCTTCTGATCAATGATCATCTGAAAGAATCAAGGGTACATACAAAACCCCTCCTTCCCTTTCCCCTCAATGTTCTCTACCAGATAGGTGAAGATCATCCTAAAGAAGCTAAATGGGTGGTTCAGCACCAACGCTGCGTAAGCGTCTGATCTGGATTGGAAAGCTCGTCGAACCCTCCCTTCAGAGAAGCTATGCACTTGAGCAGCACAAGGGCGAGGTACTTGAACTGCGGGCACAGGTTGCTCTGTTGAGCACTCCTGCATTGATGTCCCCAGAGTACTTAGCCCTCATGAAACATCCTCGAACAGTAAGTGGGTGTAATTGGTGGACAGTCAGTGTCATCCCCAAACTCTAGAATAGTCCGGAGATCATTCTCTATGTTCTTAATAGCCTCACCGAATATCGAGCTCCTGATGCAATGGGGCTCAGAGGACCTGTCCACCACAGCGCTTTCCCAGAAAGCCTGTTGGACTGAGCGGTAAGGGGTACATGGTGTCGAGATAGCTTGGAATATCCTAGATCTCCATAGAAAGGTAATAATGCCAGAGAACTCTACAGCATTCCTTGAGGTGAGATCAAGATGAGCACAAATATTATGCTTAGTGCTCATGGGCCAACGACTCGTCATTTGTCACACAATGCAAATAAACGTTAGTGTGGGTAAATGAATGGCCATTTGAATTTCTTCACTTGAATTTTTTGGGGTCTCTCGTGCAAATGAACTGTACGACTGAGGTTTAGTCGTGCGATTGAGCTTATACGTACGACGGAGCATGTGACTGGGCTTAGTCGTAGGCTATCCCAAGAGGTTGAACTCATTCACCTGGTGCAGTCGTGCGATTGGGCCATACGCTCAGCTCAGTTGTGCGATTGAAGTTCATCCGGGTGCCCATTCGCTTGACAAACTATTGTTCCAGCCAATTCAAATTTTGAGCAAAGTTTAATGTTAGACATCGTGTTGGGCTCATTAGACTTACAAATGTCCTATATAACACCTAAGTACCTTTAATTTAACAATATATTTAGTTTAATTAGATTCTAAGACAAACTAAGTCTCGGTTCCTTTTATGGTTCAATTCAGTCGATTTAGAGCCTGAATCGAGGGACATTCGAGTGGAATTCACCGCATATTACCTGTAGAATAACTAGAAATCGTCATATGCAAAAATGGTGGTCTAGAGTGATCAATTGAAAATTTGGCAGAGTAATGGTAGAGTCGTGCGAGTTGGGGGCGATATATAGGAGTAATGAATGATTGCGACCCGACTCCACCTCTATTTTATACTAGGGTTTCCTTCACTCGTGCGACTAAGCCAGTCGCATAGTTGATTCGTGCGACTGAAGATTTGTCATGCGACTATCACAGTCGGTCACCTTCAGTCGTGCGACTAGAAGACAGTCGTGCGACTGTGTCATTTAGTCACCTTCATCCATGCGATTAGTTCAGTTTTGTGTTCCAATCGTGTGATTTTACTCATGTTTATGGTCCATCGCATGTCTGGCCCATACGTGTGGGCTAACCGTGCGATTGGGCTCATTCGTACAGGCCAATCGTATGACTGGTCCATACTCATGATTTTGACTTTATGCCCATTTGAAACGTAACCCCTTTTAACTTTTGATCTAACATTTTGACCATTAGATCATCTCAGTCATGATCATTTTACCTTTGAAAACCTTTTATCACCTCAGTCATGATACTTTTAAACCAAAAACCCATTTTGTCACCTCAGACGTGACCTATTTAACAGTTGAAAACACATTGGTTACCTCAGACGTGACCCTTTTTAGTGATTAAATCCTAGATTGAAGTCCACGACATAGTCTGACATATAACTCTAAATTGACTTAAAGTTAAAACAAGACAACAGAGCTAACATTAAAAGACAAAACTAAAATGTTTTTGTGATTTTGCGTGGGTGGAAATCCTAAGATAGAAATCTAACAGATTCATTTCTTGATCAGACAACTTCAAGTTATTTTAACCATAAGTGGAATGCTTCATTATGGAATCATACAGTAATCAACTCATTCAGGACGTGTTACCAAAATCATTTGATGCTAGATTCTTGTTTTCGTCGAGAGTCATTAGCAAATTTAGGAAATCATACTAGTACTATAAGACGCACACATTGATTTGGACTTTCAAGAATTTCATCCATGATGATGGTCAGTATACTTGTCCACTTAAATCCATACACAGACTTTTGACACAAATTGGTGATACATTTGGTTAAATTATTTCAACAAGCATTTGTGGATCCATGCATATATGGTAATCAACATTCCTTAGGAGATTTTTGAGCGGTCTACGGGTATTTTGACAAGAAGATACTATTCTTAGAGCTTTCAAAGAGAAGCCAAACCTCAGGTCAGTGCTACTGCATAGCAGATAGGCGGCAAACAACAATGAATTCTAGAATATGTGGGTTATGCTTATTGCAGGACCGTTGAAGGGGTACACTTACAACACAATACAACAAAGGGGAGATTAACCAAACTTAATCAAAAAGTAAACTAGATTAACCACAAGTGAGACACTAAGTACACAAGTAATATATGAGACAGAACAAGAGAACACAAGTGTATAGTTTTCAAGAATGCAGTATATTGCTCTCTTTATGTTCTATTAAAGTGTTACAAAGCATAATAGAAAGATACAAGAACATGAGATACATATACTACATCCTATAGCCGGCTATACTTTGAAAGCCAGCTGGATACAATTGACTAGACATAAACAAAATCAATTGTAGAGTCAAAAGGTTGATTGCCTTTTGACTAGTCACTATGACATGCCATAGCTCGCATCCTTATCTATTACAAAAAGGATAAAGTACATGGAGTAGAAAGTTACAGACTCAAGACCTCCATGTATAGTTACCAAAAGCATGGACCTTTTCACCAAATCATGTAAGTTGGTTACCTTACAGAGATGCATCGAAAGGTGTCCAGCTTTATAGAAAAGTACATTAGATAAAGCATGTGTTAAAAGTCTTCGGAAGAAATCTATCTTCATGAGTTGAAGCTTCGGAAGACTTTGTCTCGGAGGCTTCGGAAGACTTCATATTTGGCTTCGGAAGATATTGGTCTTGGATTCGGAAGATTTCACACTTCAAATAATTCTGTTGCATGCGTGAAACTTCCTAAGCATTCTTCTTCATAGCACTTGTGCAGCATGCACGATAGACATTGGATGTTTAGGTTGCATCAGCCTTTTCATTAATCTCTACAAACTCCCCCTTGGTTGATGCTACCAAAACACTTAGTAGACTTCAGATATCAATAGTCCTTATTAGGATGATCACCATTCCTTTCTTCATAAGGTGATCAGGATCCTTCAGACTGTCAAAATGTCTTCTCATATCAAAAAGATCATGCAGAGGCAATTGAAATATATCTTGCCATGTGTAAATGTCTTCAATGCCTTGATCTCTAATGACATGCCATCTTTCTGGATTTGTGGTGTATGTCCAAGACAAGATGGGTCTTCCTGATGCTAGAGGAGCTGTTTGAATTGCAGTCGATGTGGCATCCTCTGGCTGCACAACCTTAGGATGTTCTGACTCATCCTGGGGTTTTGAAGAGGGTGCAGTCTTCTTCTTCTTTGGCTTTAGTTTAGAAGCCATCCTCTTCATTCTCTTTACAGGTTTTAACTAAGAAGACTAGCCTGAAGTAGCAGATTAATCTTCATTGTCTTTCTCAGTTGGGTCTTCCTCTCTCTCTTAGTCTTAGAAAGAGAGGGAGGTTGACCCTGCTGTGTATCAGAAGATGAAGCATGTTGAGTTTCAGCAGGAGGTCAAGGTTGTGTTCTCTGGTTGTTCAACCTTAACCTCCATTCAAGTGGGGATTGACTTGGAGTGGATTGTAAGTCAATGAGCTCTCCACTTTTGATCTTCTGCTTGATCACCCTAATGTGCTCATCCATAGTTGATAGAGACATGGGGCCAAGTCTCCTTTCGGAGAATCCATATAGCTTCTAGAAGCTCATCATCCTCTACCTGTCAGCAGACTTCTTCATGCTCTTTTGGATGATGGCTCTTAATTTTGCAGCTTCTTCCCCTAGCTTTTTCATAGTTGTCTTTATGTCCTAGATTATCTCAAGTTCAAGTTGTTTTAAGTACTCAAACTCAACATAATCAAAGGACAAGGGAAGAAGTGCTTCTGCCTGATAGAGGCATGTGGCACTCAAGTAGTTGATCATCTGATCCTTTCTTCTTCTTTATCTACTTGAGGTTCTTGTTGAACCACATCCTCTTGTGCAGGACTTTCTTGAACTAGGGAGAGGGCAGGCATATCCTTGTACAGTATTTTCCTTCTTCTCTCTTCTTTGACTTGTACTAGGAGCTCTACATCTTCTATCTCCTTCTTCTCCCTTGACCTTTCCAGGTCAACCAGTTCATTCAACTCATCTAAGGGGAGACAAATGACACTGTCTATGTCATAGTTCCTTGTCTGTAGATAGTTTATCCTGACTGCGCTTAACTCATCATTCTGAGTGTCTAGTATGGGGGCAGCCCTAATAGCAGACTCCATGAGTCTTGAAAACTCAACAGAGGAACTTTCTCCCTCAGCCTCCTTTTCCTCTCTCTCTCTCCTCCTCAATCTCCTCAAATGTCATCTTTCTTTTCCCTTTGTCACTCATAGACCTTTGTGACTTAGGGTGGAGAGAGGTTTGGCCTTCATTGCTTGATGCAACTTCTGAGCTCTGGCCAAAGAGAGGTTGAGAAGCACCTTCACCAGCAGGTGTCTGAATAGGAGTATGGATCTCTGCAGTAGTTGATGATAATGAGACAGGGCTCTCAGGTTCAGCCACTGGGCCTTCAATTAACGTTTCCCTTATGAAACTAATCTTAGTGTCTGCCTTAACATCTAGTTGACCGATGGCATTGCCTGATTGCCTGAGTCTTCTTCTGAAGCTAAACTCTATAGTGATCATGTCTTGGATTCTTTGAGCCACCCTGTTAGCTTTTCTTGATTTGCTTGGATTGACAAGTGGCATGTTTACTAGATCCAGACCTTTATAGTAGTTCAAAGTCTGAAAATTTAGGATTTCTTGCTGCCCTTGAACTCTTATGATGATTAGGGCTTTCATGTTGTTGTCATACATCCACCCAATGATGTGATTGGAAAATGGTGAAGATGACATAGCCCTTGGTATCCCATCCTCAAAAAAACTCTGTATGAAGGAGTCTGTGTAGTCCACATCAATGTGAATTTGAGGGGGTTGCTGAGAATACACAATTGCAAGTGAGGATGGTGAGTCCTCAGTGTCCACTTTCTCTGAAGAACTCCCAGGTTTTACAGCTATAATGACGTTCTCCCCCTTTTTGGTAGCATCACCCACTTGCATAGGTGAGCTGGAAGATAGGTCAATCACATCCACAGGTTCTTGTATTCCTGGTTGAGCTCTTCTTAAGGGTCTCCAAGCTAGTTTTTCCATAAGATATGAAATCTCAAGTTGCTAATCATTGATCCTGTTATGTAAGGTAGTCACCTGAGATTCAAGGTGACTGACCTTTGAGACTAAATAGGTGCATGTTTTAGTCAGTTTGTGCACCTTTAGTCTTAGATTCCCCTCATCTTCATCAGAAGAACCATTGGGGGATGGGATGATTGGACCAAAGTCCTCTCTTTCACCACCAGCTTCAGGTTCTTGGCTGCTGGATTTCCTTTGCTCACTGGCAGTCTCAGTTGAGATGTCAGTGGGCTGAGTTGCCATGATTGAGGTCTTAATGATGTAATCACTTTCAGAAGTGAGAGCCTATTCTATATGGACATTCTGAACAAATTTAGAGGTGTCCATCTTAGTTGTAGGTGACTGATGTAGGATAGATATAGGAGGACTCAGGAGCATTCGTCTCTCTTTGAGTAAGGGTAAAGAAGAGAGACTCATTATACTCACTGAAACCTAGATCTTCATCAGTATAGAAATCAAGGTTGGGAATTGGTTGTTGAGATCTATAGGCTGGGGATGGTAACTGTCCCTGGAGGTTGATCACTTGAGTGTTGAGACTCAGAGTGATGGCTTAAGGCAGTTGGGCTAATGAGCTCATCTGCCTGAGCATGAGGAACCTCAGCACTGATCCTTGAATAGATGGGAGTGGTCTGCTCCTTAGGAGAAGTGGGAGCTCCATTGTCCACTTCTGCCTGTATGGGTGAGTGTTTGGGACCTCCACAGACTGAATAGTTTGAGCAGGGGTTCATTTGGATTTTCTTTGGTAAGTGAGGGTAATTTGAGGCTGTGTGGGTGGTTGGGATGTAGCAGGTGTGGGTTCAACACTAGCTTGTGCTGCTAGGTTGTCACCTTGAGCAATGAGCTCTAACATGTTTGGGACTAGGGTTGTTTCTACCCCAGAGAAGCCAATAGTGGGATTTCTTAGTATTCTAAAGATGTCGTATCTAGGAACATGTAATATTCTAAGGAGTCTAAGTTAGCAAGTAAGTTGGTGTAAACAAGCTGAGAATACCTGAACTTGACCCCTTGAACCATTCCATGGATGATGAAGGAGAGATCTTCAGGAATCTGGTCCGATCCACCATGCTTGTTTGATAAGCTATGGATGACCACATGGAGCAGGAATCTCCACTGGGATGAGACCTTCCCTTTCCTAAAGGTCTTTACAGAGAAATCTCCCTCATATCCCATCTGCTCAAAGGAATGATTAACACTTCCTTTAGGAAGAACACCTCACCTTCTTCATCATCCAGCTGAAGATGCCTATTGATGATGGCTAGAGTGATGAAGGTTGTTCTCCCATACACTGTGGCAGACAGTGCCTTCTCCCCGTCCATAATGACCTCTTGGCAGGTCTTCCAGAAATCCAGTAGTTGATCCTCATAGAGAGGAGAATCAATGGTTAGGGAGGTGAAGTAGTTGGAAAAAGCAAGAATCGACAAATCTCTTAGAAATGAGGATCTTTCTCAGATCTTAACAGAGCAACCTGATTATGTTACCTGTGTAGCTACATGGTAAAGTTGGAATCATTTCTGTGAGCGAGATTGGCCATTGTGAGGTAGCTTAAAGATGAAGAAAGAAGGAAGAATAAAATTTCAGAGAGAAATTTGGGTTTTAGGTTTGGAGGAAGAACAGATGATAGAAAGAGGGGGAACCGTTGGATTTATATGTGAGAGGGATTTCAGATAAAATTAATGAAAGAGGATAAACTTTGAAATCTGGATGTCGGTCCCACCTCTGAAAAAGTAGTTTACTTTTGCTCAAAAAGTAGTTTTCTTGGAAATCAAAAAGCTTCCGAAGGTTATTATCCACGGAAGTTTTAATTAAAAAGCTTCCGAAGCTAAAAAGACTTCGGAAGAATTTTCTAAGAGTTTCGAAAACTTTGCTTCGGAAGAGAAATTAAAACTTGATTGCTTTGTATATAAAACACAAAGCTTCCGAGAGTTAATTTTGCTTCGGAAGTAAATAGTCTTTGAAAATGAATAAGTGTCTGAGACAAGTATTTAAGCTTCGGAAGATAGATTAACATCCTCTTTCGAAGGTAAATTTCTTAGACAGTTATTTGTTTTGAAGGCATGATTTGCTTCCGAAGTTAAAAGCATAACTTTCGAAGGATCAAAATTTCTCGAAAATCTAAGGAAAGTCTTCAAAAAGATAATTTTATCCAGAGAAAACATGAGCTTATGAACGTGACAAACTAGACAACTTAGAATACACATATTTTAAAATTTAATAAGAAATAGTTTTAAGAAAATCATATTCAAAGTTTATCATCCCAATAGCTGATATTAGATATTTAAATCTCTATTCATCAAAAGCCTTTGTAAATAGATCAACATATTATTCATCTGTGTGAACTTTGACTAGTTTAATTAATCTCTTTCCATGGTTATCTCTTATTAAATGATACCTGATATTGATGTGTTTGGTCCTTGAGTGCTGCACAGGATTCTCTGTGATTGAGATAGCATTGTTGTGGTCTATGTGAATGCGAGTCTCCTTGAAGATACGTTACACATCGCTGAATCTCGTGCTTTGACTGAACTTGATGTTCTAATTTTCAGAATGAAAATTCTTTTAACAAAGGGATGATGTGACAACCCATGTTTTTTGGTTACTATCATTTTCGTAATTTATTATCTCTCCGATATTTTTCCAATAAATGTTGTTATTCAATAAAAAAAATGATAACTTTCATTATTAGTAGCAATTATGATTAGCAATTAACTTTAAATTAATTCAACCTAATTATCTCTAAAGTGTGAACTATATAAGATGGAGGGACCATAAAAATAAATTATTTCATCTACATTTAACCAACCTCCCATTCGGTTCCCTTCAAAAACACCCTAATCAGTCGACCGCAACTTTGTGCAAGCACCCTATAGCCGTGAACCACTCTTCTTGCAGCCGTGAGCCCTCATGAGTCCATCATTGATCAACCCTCTCGCACAAGGTTTCCTTAAACAGCCTTTTTGTTCCAAATACGGTTAGATTCTTCAACCGTGTATCCCTGTCGATCAATACACGCAACCGCCCGCCCTCTGTGCAATTTCCTGCGCCTGCCCATAATCCATACTGTACGATTACTTTTCGTGGATCATTCTGGCATGTAACCTTTCCGCTTCAGTTACTTGATTCTTGTCGACGAGTTCGATTGGGTTCCAATTTGTTTGTTCATGGTTTTAGTGTTTCAGTTTGGTCAACTTGTGTCTTTGGGTTGTGGGTAAATATGTATGTTATGTGTGCTCGAGTGGAGGTTCTTTGGGTGTGCAATGGGTTCCATTGGGTGTTTAGCATCGGGTTTGTATGTTTGTGGGTTAGCCGTGACTTATGTGTGGCATGTTGTGTATTGGCTTTTGTGTATGTGTTGTGTGATTTCTGCGAATGTGTGTTATGTGTGCTTTCGGCAGTGTCTACTTGTGTACAGATACATAGATATATGCAGCTCTATGCAATGTATGTACGTGGGTGTGCTCTTGCATGTGTTTTCTGTTATTTTATTGTGCCATATGTGCGTTTATATATGTTTGTCTTTTCTGGCGCATGTATGTATGTGTGTTGTCATGGTATGGGTGTTCCATGATGTATGGTATAGGTAATCTTAATGGAAATTGAATGTGTGTGTCAGTTACACGTGTGGGTGCATTAATTCATATATAGAAACATCATGTTAGTTATTTGCTATCTAACACAATTGAGTTTATGTGTTAAAATAGATGGTGTAAAAACTTTAATAAGTCTGATGCAATAAAAAACATTCAAAACATTCAAAGTCTCTTAGCATGCATGCTAAAGTACTAAACTAGAATTGCTTCGGAAGTTTTATATTTTACATGAGAAATATGTAAGTGTAAAATATTTCGAATCCAAGACCAATATATCTTCTGAAGTCAAATATGAAGTTTTTCAAAGCTTCAAAGACAAAGTCTTCCGAAGCCAGTTTATCAAAACAAATTTCTACCGAACACTTTTATGTACATGCTATCGTCTGATTTACTTTTCCATAAAGCTGAACCACATTTACATTGCAACTCTGTTTGGTTCACCAACTTTCACAAGTTGATGAAAAGGTCTATGTTTCTGAAATCTGAACATCGAAGTCATGAGTCTGAGCTTTCTACTTTTTGTACTTTATTTTTTTTATAATATATTAGGATGTGAGCTATGGCATGTCATAGTCCCAAGCCAAAAAGCAATCTGACTTTTGACTTAACATTTGATTTTGTTGTCTAGTCTTATGTATCTAGCTGGCTTTCAAGGTATGGCTGGTTGTAGGATGTAGTATATGTATGTCAAGTACTTGTAACATTCTAATTACGCTTTGTAACATTTTGTAATAAAACTTAAGAAGCAATATACAACATTCTTGAAAACCAAATACTTGTGATGTTTGCTATTTTGTTCTGTCTCTTATTTACTTGTGTTCTTAAGATCTCTTACTTTAGTTAATCCATTCCCTACTTGATGTGTTAAGTATTCTAAAAAACTATCCTCAACTATGTTGTTGTGTTGTATAAAGTGTATCACCCCATCTGTAGATGGTATATATTAAAAGAATAAACTTACAAATAAAAAATAACATATTAACCTAACTACCCCTAAATCTAAACAAGGATCAAATGTGGCTTCCACATCTAGGGTTAATCAAATGTTGTTCAAACATCCATAAAGGTAATGTGACATATGTGATATATGTAATCATACCACATCTTAGTGTTACTTTAACAAGTACTGTGACATTGGTAATATGACAAATCACTCAACTGCTAATTGTTATTTCAACAAATATTATGCGTTGTGTGATGAAAAAATCATAGTATTAAGGATCATTACTTTAGAAAGAACTCGTAAGGAATGGATATGTTAATCCAAGATTTCAAAGATATCAAAATAATGGTTTTCATGGTTTATCACAACAACCTTTCTTTGGATTTATGATTATGATGATGATTATACTATGAGAACAAAGCAATATACACATTGAAATTTCTTCCATGACTTGTGAGAATGAACAATGGAACATTTAACAAGCAATTTTTTTCTAAGAGGATTTTAGTTGATGGTTCAAAGTTTCTTGATTATGATCTTGAAAATAATTTTAATGCTTTGAGGTCAAAAGAAAGAAAGATAATCAAACAGTTGTCAAAAGAGGATTTGATAATACAAAATTTAAAAGAAACCTAACATGAACAAACTCCATTTTAAGCAATTTACCATTACGAATAAATATGGCACGCCCAAGCCCATCTCGGATTGGGTTGATAACTCAACTTAAATGCCTTTAAAATACAGGTACGCCCAAGAAGACCAATAAACATGCGGTATGTTGATAGTGGGTGTAGCCGACATATGACAGACAATCATCCCTTACTTCAAGACTTTAAGACAAAAGATGGTACGCATGAAGCTTTTGGTGGAGATGCAGGTGGAAAGATTACCAAAGACGGAATGATATCTAACAAGGTTATAAGCTTTGATAAAGTCAACTACTATTCTAAATTGAACATTAATTTTTTAAAGCGTTTCCCAAATTTGTGATACATCATATTCTTCTTTATTTGATGACTCCTATTGTTGTATTTTGTAGCCAGGTTGTAAGATTAGCAAGGAATGGGTGGTTGTTATAGTTCTTTGTGATTAAGATGTATACAAGCTAGATATGTCTTAAATTGATCCTTCAATAGAAACAACTTGCTGAATTGCTCATGCCTCAAACGATGAAATCCAACTTTTGCGTAGACATCTCCGGCATTCCAACTTCAAAAACATGAACAAACTTGCAGCAGGAAATCATGTAATAGGCATAACAACAAAGAAGTTTGCTACATCAGATCTCTATAAGCATGTTTGAAGAGGAAGCAACACAAAATGTCTTATAAGTCCAAGGTGATAAACTCAATTCCAAGCCTCTATAGATATTACACATGGATCTATTTCATCTGGTAAATATGCAAGTATTGGAAAGAAAATCTTATTGTGTAGTTATCATTGATGACTGTACAAGATTTTCTTGGGTTATTCTTTTTGCGTGCTAAATCTGAAACAACTAAATTATTAAAAGAGTTAATCTTTAAAATAGAAAATTAACTTGATCAAAATGTAAAAATCATTGAAGTGATAATGGAACAGAATTTGAGAACACTAATATTGACATGTTCTGTGCAGGAAAAGGGATCACTCATCAGTTTAGTGCTCCGAGAACTCCATAACAAAATGGATTTATAGAAAGGAAGAACAAAACTTTGACTCAGGCACCTCGTGCAATGTTAGCAGATCTTATTATTCCAATCACTTTTTGGGATGAAGCCATATTAATTGCATGTTTTATTCAGAATCGTACTCTATTGGTGAAATACAAACATAAAACTCCTTATAAGTTAATATGTTTTGCAGGAAACCAAACATAGATTTTTTAAAATCTTTTGGTTGTTCGGTTTTGATTTAAAACTCAAATAATCATCTTGAAAAATTTGTCGCAGAATCTGATGATGGATTTTTTTTGGATATTCGTCAATTTCAAAAGCATTTAGAGTTTATAACTCTAGGAAGAATGTTATCATTGAAACATTCAATGTTAAATTCTTTGAAAATTTAGTTCCATTTTGGAAATGGTCCTGCTTGGTTATTTGATTTAGATTCATTGTCAAACTCATTCAATTCTAACTTGTTTGAATCTTTTTGTGTCAACAAGAAACAAGTAGGAGATCTTGGATCCTTTAGTGATGATTCAGATTTTGATGATATGGATGATTCAAGCCAGACTATCCATTTTTCTCCTTTGTTAAGGATCGTGTAATCAATCATGATTAACAACCTAAAGAACAAAATCTTATTTCTCAAAATTTAGATGTTTCTCAACCAATTCCTAATAATGGACCATAAATTCTTAAATCTGAGTCTGGAACTTCATTTTTATCTGCAGATGTAGATGTTAACGACTAGCTTGATTATTTTATTATCTCACCGACTAAAGTTCGAAATTTCACTCCACATTCTTCAAACTTGTTGCATCAGCTCTTTGATTTGAACCAGATTAATTTTGATGTGAATGTTCAAGAAGATGAGATCCTAACATCTCGTATTCACAAGAAACATCTTGTATCACAGATTATTGGTCCTTTGAATTAGAGAACAATGAGAAGCATTCAAAAGTAAGCAAACATTTGCTTATACTCGTGTTTCCTGTCTCAACTTATTCCTAAAACCTAAATGAAGCATTATAGGACAGTAGTTGGATTGAGGCTATGCAAGAAGAGTTACTACAGTTCCGTAAACAGGAAGTGTGGAAGCTTGTGGATTTTCCTAAAGGAGAAAATGCCATTGACATAAAATGTTTATTCAGAAACAAATCAGATAATCGAGGAATTGTTGTTCGAAACAAAGAAAGGCTAGCAGCACAAGATTACACCCAAGAGGAAGGAATTGATTAGGATGAAGTTTTTGCTCCAGTTGCAAGACTTCAAACAATTTGTGTCTTTCTAGCGTATGCTTCTTATATGAAATTCAAGGTGTACCAAATGATGTCAAAGGTGCCTTTTTGTATGGATCAATCACAGATGATATGTATGTGAAGCAACTTCAAGGTTTTGAAGATGTTGAATTCCCTCATTGTGTGTACAAGCTGAGCAAAGCTTTATATGGTCTACATCAAGCTCCTAGAATCTAGTATGAGACATTATCACAACATTTGATCCAACATGGATACACAAGAGGGAAAAGTGATCCGACTTTATTCATAAAGAAGGATGCGGATGATCTTTTATGTGTTCAAGTGTATGTGGATGATATCATATTTAGTTCTACAAGTTAGAATTGAGCTTAGAATTTGAAGAGATCATGAAATCTCATTTCCAAATGAGTTCTATGGGAGAAATAAACTTTTTCCTTCGACTATAAGGGGAATAGTCTGCAGATGGCATTATTATTAGTCAAGAGAAATTTGTTGAAAAGCTCTTGAAAAAGTTCAAACTACAATATTGTCAATTGATCAGAACTTCAACTGACGTTAATACCAAGATTGAACCTGATCCGAAAGGAAAATAAATTGACCAAACTTTATACGGATCAAAGATTGGATCTTTGATGTATGTTACGACATCTAGACCTGACATAATGAATGTTGTTTATGTTTGTGCGAGGTATCAATCAAACCTGAAGGAATCTCACCTTATCGTAGTCAAACACATATTCATATATCTCAATGAAAACCGGCTCTAGGGTTATGGTATCCTTATGAAGGAAACTTGAGTTACATGGATATATTGATAGTGATTATGGGGGATGTTACCAAGATTGCAAATCTACAACAGGTGGTTGTTAGTATTTGGTGCCCAAATTAGTCTCATGGTAGTGCAAGAAACAAACAAATATCTTAGTCTTAACTGCAAAAGCGGAGTACATAGCTGCATTAACAGGATGTTCTCAAATCCTTTGGTTACAAAACCAACTGTTAGATTACGGGTTCAATTTTCTTAAAACTCTTATTTACATTGATAATACCGCTTCTATGTTTATAACAACTAATCCTGTCCAACATTCAAAAACAAAGAATATCAAATTCGATATCATTTTCTCAGAGATAACTCTAAAATCGTTTTGATCATTTTGATTCAAATATCATCTGAAAAACAATTGGCTGGCCACCTTACAAAAGACTTTTTATGAGAAAGGTTTCAGTATTTGGTTAAGTCTATTGGTCTTATTAATCATGTTGAAAACTAATTTTGACTCATCAAAATGAAAACAACCCTCCCTTCTTTTTTTAAAATCAATTTAGAAGAGAAACTATCAAAGATGACTGACTGATTATATATATTGTGTGTGTGCTAAAAGAAAAAGAAAATACAAAATTGAAAATTGAAAAATACAAAAGAAAAATATAAAATTAAAATACAAAAATATAGTTTAGTGGTTCATTTCTTATTTTAGGATTGAATCTGCCATTGCAATATGTGAGAAATGATAGTAGATCAATTTTAATCAGTTACATACTTTACTCGTTAATAAAGTTTGATGTGACCAGATATGATGTGCTGGTAAACTCATGCAATTATACTGATAAAGTAGATTCTTGTGATTCAACTAAATCATTATGCATTTATGTGTATCCATCTTAGTTCTTATGAGTGGTGTTGACTTATCTGATTGATTGTTTGTCTAGTCACAAACTCACACCTAGTAGTGATATGATAACCATGAGATCTGTTTACCACACCTGTTCACTTCTCAGTTATGAATGATCATAGACCTAAAGTGATTAGGTATCCTCTGTTGTAAATCATTACAAACCTAGATATTCTCACCTAATGCAAAAGATGCCAATGTGCACAATCCTTTCAAAGGTCCAGAATGGATACCCTATGATTCTTATTAATCATCTCTATCTATTTCTTTATGAAACGCATTCGGGGATTACCAAATGGCTCGTCCATCGTGGTATTCTCGGATATTATCAAATGCTTTACCCATTATGATTCTGTCATTGACCTAAACGTGAGACTTGGTTATACATATATCTCAGTTATTTAAGTTGAGTAAAAGTGCTTGCCTGCATACCTTAATGAGGGTCAAACTCTATAAGTCTAAGTGTGGGTTACATAATGCAGGACAGGTAGAAGGGGTGCTGTACTTTACAACACAATAACACAATTGAGGAGAGTTCCTTAAAACATTAAAAAAATCAAATAGGGAACTAGTTAACTAGAATAAAAGATGCTAAGAACACAAGTAAATGAGAGACTATACAAGATGACAAACAACACAAGTATTTTGTTTTCAAGAATGTTGTATATGCTTCTCAAGTTCTATTACAAAGTGTTACAAAGCATAATGGAAAGTTACAAGTACTTGAGATACATATACTACATCTTATAGTCGACCATAATTTAAAGGGCAGCTGGATACATAAGGCTAGACAAGAAAATCAAATGTAGAGTTAAAAGGCAGATTGCCTTTTGACTTGTGACTATGACATGCCATAGCTCACATCCTAATATATTACAGAAAGGATAAAAGTACATAAAGTAGAAAGCTCAAAATCAAGACCATAGTGTACAGTTACCAAAAGCATGGACCTTTTCACCGACTTATGAAATTTGGTGAGTCAATCCGAGTTGCAACGAAAAGGTGGTCCAACTTTATGGTAAAGTACATCAGATAATAGCATGTACAAAAAAGTCTTCAAAACAAAGCTGTCTTTACTCTTTGGCTTCAAAAGACTTTTTCTTGAACCTTTGGAAGAGTTCACTTTTGACTTCGGAAGATGTTGTTCTTGGCTTCGGAAGATTTTACACTTAGATTATTTCTACAACAAGGTGTAAAAAATGCAAAGCATTTCTACTTCAATACTTTAGTGCATGTATGCAGAAAGACTTTGGATGCTTTGAACATTTTTTACTGCATCATATTTATTGGAAACCTTACATACTCCCCCTATGTTGATGCTACCAAACATTTGAAGATCTTTATCAGTTGACAGTCCTTATAATGATGATGACTAGGCCATTCTTCATTAGATGGTCTGGATCACTTAGACATTCATAGTATCTTCTCATTTCAAAAAGATCATGTAGAGCTAGGTTGAATAAGTCTTGCCATGTGTAGACATTCTCACGACCTTGATCTCTAATCATATGCCATCTTCCTGGATTAGTTGTGAAGATCAAGGATAAGATGGGTCTCTCAGAAGCAAGAGGAGTCACTTGAATTGGAGTTGATTGGGATGCCTCTTCATGCACTTCCTCACTTACCATGGGTTATGGAGGTGGATGGTTTAGAATTCTTCTTCTTCTTTGACTTTGGTTTAGAAGCCATCCTCTTCCTCCTCTTTGATGACTTTAACTGAGAAGACTGGTCTGTAACACCTTTCTTATTAGTCTTCTCTTGCTTAGTTAGGTGTTCTATCCTTATAGGTTCAGAAAGAGAGGGAGTTTGACCCGGCTGTGGATTAGAAGATGAAGCTTGTTGAGGATCAGTAGGAGGTCCAGGTTTTGTTATCTCAAAAGGTTCAACCTTAACCTCCACTTATTGAGGGACCTGACTTGGTGGGGAGTGTAAATCAACAAGTTCTCCTCTTTTGATCTTCTGCTTAATCACCCTGATATGCTCATCCATAGTAGATAGAAATATAGGGCCAAGTCTCCTACCGGAGAATCCATACATCTTCAAGAGGCTCATCATCCTTTGTCTGTCTGCTCTTCTAGATGATGGCTCTTGACCTTACAAGAACTTCCTTCATCTTTGTTTTTGTTGCTTTTTGTTCTTTAAGTACTTCAAGCTCTAGCTGTTTGAGATAATCAAACTCTAGGTACTCAAAGGGTAAGGGAAGAAGTGCAGATCCCTGGTAGAGGCGTGTGGCACACAAGTAGATGATCATGTTTTGCCTATGTTTCTTTGTCTGCTTGAGGTTCTTGTGAAGCCATAACCTCTTGTGTAGGACTTTCTTGAACTGGGGAGAGAGTGGGAACATGCTTGTATGTTCTTTTTTGTCTCTTCTCCTCTTTGATTTGGAGAAGTGTCCTTGTATCCTCTGCTTCCTTCCTCTCTCTTGTTAATTCCATTTCAACCAGTTCATTAAAGTTTCTCTAAGGGGAGAGATTTAATCTCATAAACGTCATAGTTCTTGGTTTGCAGGTAAGTAATCCGAACTGCCCTTAACTCATCATCTTTAGTGTTTGGTTTGGGGTCAGCCCTGATTGCAGCTTCCATGAATCCTATAGATTCAGAGGAACTTTCTCCCCTTAGCTTCCTTTTCCTCTCTCTCCTCCTCCTCAATCTCCTTAGGTGTCATTTCCATTTTCCTTTATTCACTCACAGACCTTTGTGACTCAGGGTGAGAGAGCTTTGGCCTTTATTGCTTGGTGTAGCCTCTAAACTCTGGCCCTAGAGAGGTTATGACACACCTTCACCAGCAGGTGCTTCACTCAGGGAATGAGTTTCTGAAGTAGGTGTGATAGGGCTCTTAGGCTCTACCATTAGGTCTTTAGTCAAGGTTTCACTTTTAAAGCTAATCTTAGGGTCTGCCTCAACATCTAGTTGATCAATAGTATTACTTAATTGTCTTTATCTCCTTCTTAGACTAAACACTTCAATAATTTTGTCCTGAATCCTTTGTGCCAGCCTATAAAGATTGGCTCGGATTGACAAGTGGCATGTTGACAAGGTCAAGATTTTCATAGTAGTTCAAAGTCTTAAAATCTAAGACTTCATGCTGCCCTTGAACTTTTTGAAGAATAAGGCTCTTTCGTTTGCATCATACATCCACCCTATGATGTAGTTGGAAGTTTCTTAAGGTGGAGATGACACTACCCATGGTATACCTTCCTTAAAAAGACTCTGAATGAAGGAGTCTATAGAGTCCACATCAATGTGAACTTGAGGAAGTTGCTAGTATGAACAATTGCAAGTGAAGATGGTGAGTCCTCAATGTCCATGTCTTGTGAAGAACTCCTAGGTTCTGTGTTTGTGATCTCTTTCTCCCCCTTTTTTGATACCCACTTGCATAGTGAGCTAGAGGTTAGATCAATCACATTCAAAAGTTCTTGTGTTACTAGTTGAGCTTTTCTTAAAGTTCTCCCAGCTAGTTTTTCCTTAAGATAAGATATCTCAAGTTGTTAATCATTGACCCTTTTATGCAGGGTAGTCACCTGAGATTCAAGATGACTAACCTTGGAGAGTAGGTAGGTGCATGTTTTTGACAATGTTTGCACCTTTAGCCTTATATTCCCCTCATCTTCATGAGAAGAAACATGGGGGGATGATAGAACTGGACCAAAGTCTTCTCTCTCATCACCAGCATGGAGTTCTTGGCTACTGGTTTTGCTCTACTCATTGACAACTTCAGTTGAAGTGTCAACGGGCTAAGTTGCCATGGTTGAGGTCTGAATTATGTAATCAATTGCTGAAGTGAGAGTCTCTATCATATGGATTTCCTGAATAGGTTCAGAAGGATCCACCTTAGTAATATGTGATTGATGTGGGCTAGACATAGGTGACTCAGGAGCACTCATCTCTCCTTGAGTAGGGGAGGAGTAGAGAGACTCATGGTACTCACTGAAACCTAAGCCTTCATCAATATAGAAGTTAATCTTGGGAATTGGGTGGTTTAAGTCTAAAGGCTAGGGATGGTAACTGTACCTTGAAGGTTGTTCACCTAAGTGTTGAGACTTAGAGTGAAGGATTAAGGCAGTTAGGCTTATGAGCTTATCAGGTAAAGCATAAGGAACCTTAGCACTGATCCTTGAAGAGAGTGCTTTGCTTCTCAGGAGAAGTGGGAGCTCTAGTATCCACTTCCTCCTGTATGGGTGAGTGTATAGGGCCTACACAGATTCAATAGCTTGAGCAAGGGTTCGTTAGGATTTTCTTTTGTAGGTGTGGGTGATTTGATGTCTTTTTGGTATGGGTTCAACACTAGCTTATGTTGCTAGGTTTTCACCTTTAGCAATGAGCTCTACCATTTTAGGGTCAAGGACTGTTTCTACCCCTGAGAAGCCTATAGTTGGCTTCTTCAAGAATTTAAAGATGCTGGGCTTCATCTGTCCTAATTTAAGAATATTACATGTTTCCCTCAACTGTGAGCCTAGTTCACAATTGAGAATGTATTGAACATATCTAGAAAACATGTAATACTCCAAGGAGTCCAAGTTAGCTAGTAAATTGGTATAAAGAACTAAGAGTACTCGAACTTGACCAATTGAACCATTCCATGCACTGTGAAGCAAGTATTTCCACTGAAGCTGGTATTTCCACTAGGATGAGACCTTCCCTAGTGGACAAACTAAGAGTAATACTCAGGAATCTGGTCCCACCCTCCATGTTTGTTAGAAAAGCTATGGATAACCACATGTAGTAGGTATTTCCACTAGGATGAGACCTTCCCTTTCCTGAAGGTCTTTACAGAGAAATCTCCCTCATAGCCCATTTGCTCAACGGAATGATTGGTGGCCTCCTTTGGGAAAAGAACTAACCTTCTTCATAATCTAGCTGAATATGATTGTTGATGATGGCCGAAGTGATAAAGATTGTCCTCCCCTACACTATTGCACATAGTGCCTTCTCCCCATCCATTATGACCTCTTGGCAGGTCTTCCAAAATTCATGCAAGTGATCCTTAGAGAGTGTAGGATCAATGGTAAGGGACGTGAAGTAGTTTTACAAAGCCAGAAAACGGCAAACCTTTGAGAAACTATCATCTTTTTCAGAGTTCAACTGAGCAACCTGCTTGTGTTGCCTATGAAGTTGCATGGAGAAATCCAGGTTGTTTCTAAGATTTAGATAGCTTAAGGGTGAAGGAAGATGAAAAACAAAGGCGGTTTGGGAGAATTTAGCTTAGAGGAATAGTGCAAATGAAGAAGATAGTGAAAGAGGGGGAACCGTTGGGTTTATATATGAAAAGGATCTGAGACAAAGTTAATGAAAGAGGATAAGTTTGAAATCTGAAAGTCGGTCCCACCTTTGAAAAAGTAGTTTTCTTAAAAGTCATGAAATCTTCGGAATGTTATTTTGCTTAAGAAATTCTTGAAGGAAAGTTTCCAAGGCAAATTGGCATCGGAAGACATTTAGAACTCATTGTTTATTCTAAGGAGAATAAAAACTTCTAAAAGAAAATTTATTTGCGAAGAAAATTTGTTCTTATAAAACATACAAGTACTAAAGTTGATTTTATGCTTCGGAAGATATTTCGGAAATTTTTTCCGAAGGTAAAACTACTTAAGTACATATTTGTTTGCTAAGACATAAGTTTCTACCAAAGGTAATTTTAAGTCATCCAAAGGTAATTTTAAATCATCCGAAAGATAAAGAGATCAAAATTTTCAAATATCTAAGGAATGCCTTTTAAAGAGATTTTACTTCCTAAAGAGAACAAGGGTTTATGAAGGTGATAAAATATACAACTTAGGACACACATGTGTTAGAAATAATATGATTAAGTTTTAAGAAAAGCTACTCAAAGTTAATTATCCCAATAGCTGATACAAGATATTTGAATCTTTGTTCATAAATAGCTTTGGTGAACAGATTAGCATATTGATTACTTGTGTTAACTTTGACTAGTTTGAGTAATCCCTTTTCAAAGTTATCTCTAATCAAATGATACCTGGTATTGATGTGCTTTGTCCTTGAGTGTTGCATAGGATTCTCTGTGATTGAGATAGCATTATTGTTGTCTATATGGATGGGAGTCTCGTTGAAGTTGAATCCAAAGTCCATCATTTGATTTTGAATTCAAAGTGTTTGAGTATAGTAGCTTGCAGCATCAATATATTCAGCTTCAGCAGTTGATGCAGAGACACATGATTGTTTCGTGCATCGCCATTAGACAACCCTTCTGCCATGAAATTGACAACCCCTTGATGTAGACTTTGAAGTCATATAGTATCCACCATAATCACTATCTGTATAAGCACACACATTGAAGTCAAAGTTCTTTGGATACCAAAGGCCAAGTGTTAAGGCACCTTTGAGATATCTTAAAATTCTTTTGACAGTGATAAGGTGTGAGATCTTGGGGTTGGCTTGATATCTTGCACAAACACATGTGGCAAACATGATTTCAGGCCCAAGGGAGTGATTTCTTACTATGAGAGTCTTAGCAACCTTGAAATCAATCATGTTGAACCTCTTAAGTATGTCCTGAACAAACTTTTACTGACTTATGAAGATGCCATATTCAACTTGGTTCACTTGAATTCCAAGAAAGAAATTGAGTTCCCCCGTGGCACTCATTTCAAATCTATCCTTCATCAGCTTCTCATATTCTTTGCAGAGCTTTGGATTAGTTGAACCAAAGATGATGTCATTTACATATACTTGAACTAGCAACAAGTCATTTCTTTGTTCTTTGATGAAGAGAGTTCCATCTATAGTACCCCTTCAATATCCATGCT
The DNA here is from genome assembly GCA_025506515.1 of Flaveria trinervia. Classification (NCBI taxonomy): domain Eukaryota; kingdom Viridiplantae; phylum Streptophyta; class Magnoliopsida; order Asterales; family Asteraceae; genus Flaveria; species Flaveria trinervia. The sequence goes on from CM046456.1 coordinate 51,573,272, forward strand.
TGTAGTGATATTAAGATAGAGTATCATACCACTTTCTTAGTGCTTGGTGCAGCCCATAAAAAGCCTTATCAAGCCTGCAGACATAATCAGGATGATCAGGATCTGCAAACCCAGGTGGTTGTCTTAAATACACCTCTTCATTAATCACCCCATATAAAAAATCACACTTGACATCAAGTTGATAGACCTTGAAGTTCTTGGATGTAGCAAATGCCAAACAACTTCTAGTCTTGCTACAGGAGCAAAGTCATCAGTGTAGTCAACTCCTTCTTCTTGTGTGTACCCTTAAACAACTAGTCTAGCTTTGTTCTTGATGACAAGTCCTCTATCATCCTTCTTATTACTGAACACCCATTTGGTCCCTATAGTAGTCTTCGATTGAGGATGAGGACATAGGTTCCAAAGCTTTTGCCTTTTGAATTGAAGCAGCTTCTCTTACATAGCCTCAACCTAACTTCCATCCTTTAGAGCCTCATCAATTTTCTTTGCCTCTATCTGAGACAAGAAACAAGAGTGAAGACAAACATTTGCATCATGGGTTTGTCCTTTTGTTTTTACCCCTGTATCAACATCTCTAAATGATGTTTGTGGAAGGGTGAGACTTGTGGATCTTTAGCTGAGGGATCACAATAAGTTGCTTAGATAGATCAAAATTAGAGAAATTCTGATCTGCAATGAGGATTCACCCTCCACATTAGCACACTTATCAAGATTAACTTGACCCAATGAGTGTGTGACATCATTGATGTTATCATCAATGGACTGATTATCAGCATTAAGAAATTCCTGATCACCGTCACCACCACCATGCTCTCCAATATTTGATGCTCCTTATTTTGAGTTTTGTGCCTCTAAGCTAGAATTTGAAGGCACCCCAGAAGTATCAGCATGATTTGTCATTGATGTGCTGGTAGAAGCTTCATTTGTAGGATTGGTTACCACTAGAGATGAATATGTGTAGCTTGAAGGTCTTCTTAGCTCAAATCATGGATCTGGATCACTTGTAGGTAATATATCTATAGACCCTGAAACATAATCACAAGATTTGTTAAAATAGTTGGTAACTAAATCAAGATCAAGTAGCCATCCGGACTAGAACCTTTCACACCGGGACTGTGCTCATTGAAAGTCACATTCGCTAACTCCTCAACTATTCTAGTTTTGAGATTGTATACTCTATAAGCTTTAGCTTGGGAAGAGTATCCAATAAAGTGTCCATCAACTGTTTTCTCAGCAAACTTTCCAATTTGATCTTTGGTATTCAAGATGGTGCAAGGACATCCAAATAACCTGAGAAAACCAATAAAAGGTTTCCTTTTATGCCAAAGTTCATAAGGAGTCTTACCATGAGTCTTAATCAGTAAAGCTCTATTTTGCACATAGTAGGTAGTGTTGACGGCCTCTACCCAAAAGGTGATAGGATGTTTAGAGTTAGACAACGTAGTTCTTGTAGCTTTGATAAGTGTCATGTTTCTCCTCTTAGCAACACCATTTTGTGGAGGAGTCCTCAGAGCACTATATTGTCTTGTAATACCTTTTTCATCACAAAATGTATCAAGGATTTGGTTCTTGAATTTAGTTCCTTGATCACATCTTATGGTCGTGACCTTGTGATCACATTGATTCTCAATCTTTAAGATGAAATTCTTCATAATCTTAGGAGTATCATCCTTAGTTCTAAGGAGGAAGACCCAAGTGAATCTTGTAAAGTCATCTATGATCACTAAATAGTAAGAGATCCTTAACTCATTACAATGGTGGGGCCAAAGAGATCCATGTGAAGCAAGTGTAGGGGAGTAGTGATGGAGTTTCTATCCTTTGGCTTGGGAGATACCTTGTGTTGCTTCCCGCTCAGGCATGCCACACAATGATCATCACTTGTAAACTCTTTCCTTGGCATTCCAGTTACCAAATCATTCTTAATAAGTTTATTCATGTTCTTAAGTTTATATGGCATATTCTTTTATGCTAGAGGAAAGATTCATCACTATTTGCTTTAGACAAAAAACATGAAACTTCTCATCAGGGAGATGTTTCTTGTAAATCCATCTTGTACATGTACCCTCTCTTGGGAGCTCTGAACAAAATATGCTCATGAGGAATGACCACCCCAGGCTTGAGAACAATGCACTCATGCTTAGTAAAGAGCATGTTATAACTCTTATCACAAAATTGAGATACACTCAGCAGATTGTATCCATGCTTCTTGACAAAGTTTACCTTTCCAATGCTGAGCTTACCACTTTTGATCTTGCCCCTTCCAGAAATGTAACCACCTTTATTTTCTCCAAAAGCAACTGACCATCCATCAATTCTTTCAAAATTTTGGAGTAGAGACCCATTTCCTGTCATGTGTCTGGAACAACAACGACTATTAATGATCTAGACATTCTTGTTTGTCTTGAGTTCTTCGTGCACAAAGAAAATGATTAGTTACATTTGGGAACCCATGCCTGATTGGTCTTAGGCTCATCAAAAGAAGTTAAAGACAATGCAATAGTAATTGATCCTATAGTCATGCTAGAATGGTCATTTGTTGAAGTTCATTAAGAACTCTCAGCCACTTGGTCTTGCTTTGACTTCCACACCACCTTTGGAAGCTTAGACATGACCTTTAATACTTCAAAAGTTTTAATGACTTCAGAAGTTTTGACGACTAGGCCTTCGGAAGATCTTGCTTTCACTACAGCAGGCTTTAATACTTCGGTATTATTCTTTCCTTTCGAGATCAAAGTTCTTCCGAAAGAAAGTTTCCACTTGTCTTCATCTTCATTTTGGAGTTTCTGAAGGAAAAATATTTTCCATCCGAAAATTGCTTCTTCTTCGGAAGGAGATGTTTTAAAAGCCATCTCTATAGACACTTCTCGAGAGAGTGTAACCAACAATCAACTCCAGACATAAGACAAGATCAGCAACATCAATCTTATCAACCAATATCATCTCAAAGATCTTTCAGACAAACTCAACTAACTAACTTATCTCCACCATCCACAAACACATTAGCAGGGCCTAGTAATTCAAAATCAACTGGGTTGATAATCTTACAAGATGGAAATGTGACCGGATCATGTATGAGAAGGAGGTGTTAGAAGAGTATGAAGATTTAATGGCCAACATGGAGAAAAAAGTCCCACCTATGGCTAGAGAGGTAAGAGATAGATTATGTTCACCAATATGTGTTGAGGAAGTTGAAAGATATAGAGTCCATGCTTATTAACTGGCTAACAAAGTAAAAGAAACAATTATTTTAAATGAATCTCATGTAAGACAACGTAAATTATATCAAATCAAAATTACCTCTTTACAAACGGATTTAGATAAACTTGTTTATGAAAATTATAGTTTAAAAGCCCAAGTTGAGCATCTAACCACTTCATTAACAAAATCCATGGTTGATCATGCATCAACTGAAGTGAAACTTTAGAAGTTTCATCTGTTATCTTAGCAATATGAGAAAATTTTAAATTCTCATATTGAATCAAAGAACGTGTATGGTTTGGGATACAATGCTATTGCACCCCCTGTAAATGATAATTATATAAATTTACCTGAAACAATGTCAAACAGTTTGTCAAATCATTATGTGCCATGCAACAATTTTGAAACAAAATCTAATTAACTAGTAAATGAAAATGAATGTAAAGTGAGTGATACCGAGTCTTTAGAATCAGAACAGTCAAACAAAATAACTTCGAATTTGACTATGATGAATGTGATGACATGGATGATTTTGATGAACATGATGAAAAGTGTGCGGATGAATTGGATATTGGTATGATAGTCTCATTTGAACCAATCATTCCCAAAATCCTTGAAGAAACCAAACTACCTTATCCTCCTAAGCAAAGAAACATGTTGAAGACTGTCTACAAGAGAATAGCTTAAGTAAATAAAGGACTTCAAGAACTTAGCAAGCAATAAAAACCTTCAACAGAAGATGTGAAGTGCACAACCATAGAATAATTAAATATATCTTCCATGGAAAAGAGAAAGGAAGCATAATAAGTATAATTCTTTTGGAAGAAGAAAGTTTCTTCATTAGTAGCAGATTTGCGGAAAAGCAAATCTACTAAGCAACAAAACAAAGGCAGGAAAAGAAGAAGAAAGTGACTGAATCTGAAAATGAGTCAGAGGAGAGTATTGCAAATGGTGTGACATGAAAAATCATAACACTGACGATTGTTACTTTAACAGTTATTGCTCCATTTGCAATATGAATAATCACATGACTTCTAATTGTTGTTTCAAAAAACATTAGGCAATTTGTAACAAAAATAATCATTCCACTCAGGAATGTTATTTTAACAAAATAAACAAAACAAATAGCACAAAGAAGCAATAATCTAAGAAATATGAATTAAACTCTCAATCCAGTCATAATCAAGAAGAATTAAAACAAAAAAGTAGCAGCACAAACAACAGCTACCAAAAACAAAGAAGAAACCATCTGCTGTTCATAAACCTTTGAAGAAGAAAAAACCATATAAGCAACTCAAAACACCTCACAAAAAGGTGGATTTGACAGATAAGAAAGCAAATACTAATGATACATTCTTTGATCATTTTGAAAAGGGTACTCACATACCACAATCAAAATCAAAGGATGGTGAACCTTTCTACAATCTAGGTTTATCATCAAATTCGGAGCCACTAAAAACAAATAAAAGGTGAATGAAGAAGGGAATAAAAACAAGAACAAAGTTCCACAAGCTCATCTCCAACACAATCATCCTCACCACAAACAAAACATAATGAATCAATTGAGTGTAAAATTAATTCTAAAATATCAAGACTCATTCATAAGAGAGTAACAATTTTAGACACTAGTGGAAAACCCAAGATCATTAAGGCTTGGGTTCCTCATTCTAATTGACTTCTTTATGAGTGCAAGAACAAACATTGAGGGTTGACAACAAGTGGTATGTTGATAGTGGTTGTTCGAGGCATAAGATAGGAAACTATTCTCTACTCCATGATTTCAAACATAAAAATGCCTCCTATGTCGTATTTGGTGGAGATAAGAAGGGAGATAAATTTGTTGGTGAAGGAATGGTAACTAATGGTTTACTCAATTTGAGAAAGTAAATTATTTTGAAAATTTATAATATAATTTACTAAGTGTGTCTCCAAATTGTGATCAAAATTATACATCATTTTTTGGTAACACTAACTCTTACATTCTTAAGCTAGGTTTTTCAATACCAAAAGACTAGATCCTTCTAAAAGCATCAAGAAAAAGAAACACTTATGTTTTCGACAAGAACAATATTGCACTCATAAGCAATGAAACATGTCTGTTGTCTAAGTCATCAGAAGATGAATCTCAATTGTGGCATAGAAGGCTTGTTCATTTGACTATGAAGAATATAAATAAATTTGTGAAAATGAATTAGTCATTTGATTGCCAAATAAACAAATCATCGCTCTTCATGTTATAAAGGAAAACAACATAGAGTGTCACATAAATCCAAAATAATCAACACAAACTCAACACAGATCAAATTGCTTGACATGGATCTTTTTGGTCCGACCATATGATGAGCATTAGTAAAAGTAAACAATGTTTGGTGGTTGTGGATGATTTTACTAAATTCACATGGGTCTTTTTCTTAAAACTAAAGAGTGCAACATCAGAAAGATTAATGGAGTGATAATGGGTCTGAATTTGTTAATATTGTTTTAGATTCTTTTTACAGGATTAAAGACATTGCAAGGAAATTCAGTGCACCAAGAACTCCATAACAAAATGGAATGGCTGAAAGAAGAAATAGAACTCTCATTGATACAGCAAGGACAATGCTAGCTGATTCACAATTGCCAATCACTTTTTGGTTGAAGTAGTGAACACAACATGTGATGTTCAAAACATGACATTAATTGTCAAAGAACAAAACAAAACACCATATGAGCTTTTATTTAAAAGAAAACCTTACATAAGATATCTTAGAGCTTTTTGGTGTGATGTATCTGTTTTTAAACACAAAAGAATGATTGGGAAAGTTTTCTAAGAAAGCCTATGATGGTTTCTTTATTGGATATTCTTCAACATTTAAATCATATAGGGTTTACATTCTACAACAAAACATCATGGAAGAAACACCCAATATGTGTTTTGATGAATCCTTATTTCCAAAATTTGTTAAAGGATTATCTTGGTTGTTTGATGTAGATGTATTCACAGACTCATTTAACTCTGCGGATACAAGCTATCCTTTTGTTCGTCCAAACATGAATGAAGTGTCATTATCTGTTGATCCTCCAAGAGTTCAAACTCCAAGTGTTATTGACCATGGCACAACAATTCATGCAAAGAATGCAGCACAAGACCAGCCAAACACATCTACATTCTCAGATGAAAACACTACATCAGTAGTTGCTAAATCTGTATCAACGGATGAGTGTCCTATATACGGAGATATGGATGTTGCATTAGTAGATATTCCATCCACATCAGTAGATATTCCATCCACATCAGTAGATATTCCATCCACATCAGTAGATATTCCATACTCTAGAGATGGTTCATTACATTCCAATGAATTCATGTTAGCGGGTCAACAACATCATCCGTAGACATTCCTATAACTCCTGCGGAAGTTCAAAACACATCCATAGATGTTCTTACGGAAGGTGTTCATAATGGTATTGATGCACAAGCTCATGAGGAGGGATATCAGTCAGCTTTAGAGAATCAACATGTTGAAGAACTTAATTATTTCATAGATTCTCCATCTTAGATGGATCTCTCTCCATCAATGAATATGACTAACTTGGGATCTTCTATTCCAGTTGAATCTATTCCAACAACAAGAACTCATAAGACTCATACAATGGACATCATCATTGGTGGTCTTAATAAAAGAACCATAAGAAGCCAAGGGGGTGCTACAAATATTTGTCACTTCGCTTGTTTTCGTTCACAAGTGGTTCCTCCAAGTATCACAACTACTTTGAAGGATAATAGTTAGATTGAAGCTATGCAAGAAGAACTTCAACAATTCAGCAAGCAACAAGTCTAGAATCCAGTTGATCTACCTAAAGGTCAACATCCAATTGGCACAAGGTGGCTCTATAAAAATAAACTAGACGACAGAGGTATAACTATAAGAAACAAAGCAAGGCTGTTTGCACAAGGATATTCTCAAGAAGAGGGAATATATTATGATGAAGTTTTTGCATTAGTTGCAAGGATTGAATCCATAAAAGTATTCCTAGCCAATGCTTCATATAAGAAGTTTACAGTCTATCAAAAGGATTTCAAGTGTGTTTTCTTATATGAGAAAATTGATGAAGAGGTCTATGTAGCTAAATCTTCAGGCTTTGAAGATCCTAATTACCCATATAGGGTATACAAGCTTGACAAAGCCTTGTATGGTCTTCATCAAGATCCAAGAAAATGGTATCAAACATTATAATCTTTCTTACTCAATCACTGATATAAAAGGTGAACTATTGATCACACTCTCTTTCTCAAACAAGAACATCAAGACCTCTTTGTTGTCCAAATTATGTAGATGACATTATATTTGGATAAACAAACAAGAGACTGATGTAAGCTTTGAAGAGTTGATGAAATTTGAATTTCAGATAAGTTCAATGGGAAAATTAACCTTCTTACTTGGTTTACAAGTTCATCAGAAACCAGATGGCATCTTTATTAATCAAGAGAGTTATATTTATCAAATCTTGAAGAAGTATAATTTGGCTTATACATCTTCATGTAAAATACCTATTCAACAATTGACAAGATTGTAACTGATCCTAAAAGAAAATCAATTGATCAAATATTGTATAGATCAATGATAGCGTCTCTCATGTATTTAACTTCTAGCAGACCTAACATAATGTTTGTTGTGTGTGTTTGTGCTAGGTACCAATCTGACCTAAAGAGTCTAATTTGAATGGTGTTAAGAGGATCTTCAAATATCTTAAAGGGAAACCGGCCCTTGGTCTTTGGTATCCTAAAGATGGAGACTTATCTCTATACTCCTACTCAGATAGTGACTTATGAGAATGCAACAACATAAAATCCAAAACTGCTGGATGTCAAATTATTGAACCAAGACTTGTTTCATGGCAGTGCAAAAAGCAAAAAAATGTATCTGTATCCATAATTGAGGGTGGTAGATAGCTGCTTCAGCTCGTTGCTCTCAAATTCTTTCGTTGCAAAACCAATTACTTGATTATGGTTACAATTTTCTTCAAAAACCAATTCATATTGCCAATTCAGCTGCTATGTTCATCACTACTAATCTAGTGCAACATAGTAAAAGAAAACATATTGAAATCAGATACCATTTTCTTTGAGATAACTCACAAAAAGGTTTAATCAAGTTAATCAAAGTGGATACAACAAATCAACTTGGTGATTTGTTCACTAAAGCCTTTGATTTAGTTAGATTTAATTTTCTAATTGGGTTTTGGTCATGATTAACTTAGATTAATCATAAATAACAAATAAAAGCATGTGTCTGTCATTGTGTATAGTCATAAGTAAAATCCAAAAAACATCCATAAAAACATACAAAAATAAAAATATATTGTCTTTATTTATTGTATCATTTTGATTCAGTGTGACATATATATGAAATGATAGTACACTATATCTTTGCTTACTTCTTGGGTTTTTTAATTTAATTAAACTCTGATCAGATATGCTTTGATATGTAAGTAGGTTAAGCTTGAGTGGAAACTACACTAAAAGCATGCCTAACATAATGAAAAGGTCTGTCTATAGGAAACTCGATTTGGAGGATACAACAAGTAAGTCATTTCCTGATGTGATCAAATCATTCATCAAAGCACACTTGTATCAACACTTTATAATCTCTATCATTGCATACCATATTCCCTCTGTTTTGTGTAAACAAAGATCTAGGTTTATCACAACCTTGGTTTACATTTTTAACCAACAAGTGAACAGATCATGATCCTCATCATCCCCCTGTTTTGTGTAAACAAAAATATGGGTTAAAGGCACCTTTGTTTTACGAAAGTAAAGACCTAGTGACCTGATGATTATCATATCCCTTCTCTCAAAAGAATCCATTATGATCAACTGTATATTAACTTAAGAGCTTTTGCATCTATGCATTAATGATATGTAAAATACATCTCTACATAGAACTTATAACTTAAAGTACATAGTTTTTAAGTGTGAAAAAGTGATGATTTGACTCACAAAAGGAGAACAAAATCTAATATGAATTGAATGTGGAGCCCATAACTGTATATATTTAAAAAACATCAAAACATGATAACAACATGCCTAGTTGATACCATACTCTTGTTTGAATTTAAGTGGAACATCATACTTGCAATCAGGACTAGATTCAGGTCTCATTTCATCAAACAAATTAAACAGGAAGATGCTTAGTGTTATAGTATGATCCCATTATATATTTATATATGCTTGTACATAATTTTTCTCTCAGTTTTGTTTATTTTAGCTTATTTATGTTTCAATTCGTTTGGACAGTCTTATGCCTTCCATACTATTCTTCTACATAAATTTATGATAAATGCATCAACTCAACATTAATCGCAAGTTTAGGGGGAGTAGTTAATACATGATAGTTTTGAAATCTGAATTGTCAAATAAAGGAATTGAAACTTGAGCACTAACTTAGCTGTAGGATACATGAACTTTTTCAAGTTATAATTTTTCTTGTGCACCAATTGTCATGTAAACAAAGTCAATAAGGTCCAAAAGAAATAAATGATTCTACAATGTTGATAGTATCACACAAACAAATAAGTTTCAGCAGAAGCTACAATGCAAAATTAGGATTTCAGCAGAAGCTACAGTACAAAATTTGGACTTCAGCAGAGGTTACAGTGTAGTTTCTTAATTAATAGTTGCTACTGTGTGAAACTTAAACAAGAGAAATATGGCCATCCATAGAAAGTATAATACTGTTCCATAGATTAATAACCTAGGGAAAATCAAATTCGTAGATGATCTACGGAAGAACTAAAATTCACAAAAGGGTAATAAGGTAGAGGAACCCACTTCATTTAATAAATGGAATTAATAAGTTCGAGAGACTATAAATGATGTTTTTTACTTGAGCATTCATTATTCAGTTTTTAATAGGACATTTCAGACCTAGAAAAGCATTCATCAAAAAAACACATTCCCACTTTCCACAGACATTCAAAATACTGAACAATAACATCAAACAAAATCAAAAACTTGATTTAAGATCTTTGCCTTCAAGGTAAATCAGATCATCATCATCAATAATGAACATATTGATTCATTATTATCATCAAAACTCTTCAGATTCTTATGCTTGATAACATGTTTTAACCTAATCTTCTTCTTTCTTATGAACAAATGGCTAATCAAGTTGCTAGAGAGCACAACGTGTGTGATTTTCTAAATGCTGACGACCCTATATCTGAAGATATCGTGATATCATTTGATTCGTATGATGATCAAGGCTGTTATATGCCTTGACAGCGAACCCAATGATCTATCAGTCATACATTGTTGACTTCTAGAGCTCTGCTCGCTTAGAAAAAGAAGGAGAAGATGAGGTGATATATGCTATGATAAGGAATGAACATCTATGGATAGATGAACAGAGCATTAGGAGAAATCTTGAGCTGGGAGAACAAGAGGCGGGTGTAGGCCTCATTCTCGGGACCCTCACAGTTGGACAATCATCGCACAAAAAAATATAACACATACATTTAAATTTTCTAAAACATCATAGCAGAATACTTAGTAAACGATTTCATATATTAATGACCATTTTCTAAGACAATACAATTACTGTTAACCATTACATAAAATCTAATTGTTTGCATTACATCACAAAAATGACATTTAACATAAAATGAATGTCATCCCAAAACCTTGCTTAGTAGTTGTGCATGTCCCATCCTCAACAATCATCACATGCCTACTATTAAACATATGAAAGTCGGCGACGTTGAGTGAGTTCGAATGTTATAAAATGAAATACTTTTACTTTTGTTTAAAATCATCTTTTACTTTCATATTCGATCTTGCATCATATGTACAAATAGATAGCTTATTATTATCTTCTATCATTATTCATTATCTTTCGTTTAATGTACGTCATCATTATCATTTTTTTTCATTCATAGTCTTGCTTACTTATTTTGTATACATTCTTCATCTTTCTTACTTACGTTCCATACCGATGCCATGTGTCACTTGCCCTAGGTACATTCCAGACGAAGCTGGTTTTTGGGCCTGAGGTCTATCAATAGAGCTCAAACATTATGCGTGAAGCTGAGTCCAGTACCTAGGGCAAGCGATAAGGGTCCCATACATATGGTCAATCATAAAGATTAGACCCTAGTGTGCATCCTTCTGGGGTAGCTAACGCACGCATCATTGAGCTAACACCTTTCATTAAGCGTGAACCTCCTTACAATGCTTGCAAGACTTTCTTACATTCATTCTTCCATTAATACATACATTAATTCTTTCATTACGTTCCTCTTATCATTATCATGAACCTCCACTTTACGTTACATAATACTTTTCATTTATTTCATAATTATAACTCATAAGCCACGGAATAATACATTCATACATAACATTACCAAGTGCAATTCATCATAAAAACATATCCGGCTCCTTTACGAGACAGCAGGGGTTTGGGGGCAGCAGCCCCTGACAATGGGGTCCTAGGGGCACCAGCCCTTAGTGGGTCCAAGGGGCAACACCCTTGGTTGGGGCCGGGCTGCCAGGTCAGCATGAAGAAATTTTATTTTTAAACATTTATTTAGCAATTTTATTATAGAAAATTCGATCTTCCTGTTAAACTTGAAATCTTTGTCATTTAAAAACATATATTTCGTATGCATAATAGCCCTAAAACATGAAAAACTTATAAACAAGGGGATCTAGAACTCACCCGAAAGTAGTGAACAACTTCTCAATCAAGCTTCCTTACACACCTGCAGATAAGTTAACACTCGAAGGGAATAATTTCTGTCTAATTTCGCTACTAGATCAGTAGATCCGCTACCATTTTTGCTGCCAGTTTCGCTTCCAGTTTTGCTGCAACTTTCTCCTAACTTTTGTTCAAATTCTAGGTCTACGGAACTATCTGCGAAACTATAGTTTCACAGAAAGTCTTCATAGTTTTGCTGGACGAGCATGCAATTTCACAAAACGGGCTGAAATTAGGAACCAACCCATTCTTGACCAAAAACATTAACCTTTTACATCCAAATCCTTGGTTTATCATCCAAGAAGCTATATCTAAGCTATTTACATGTTTACTTAGACAAAAAAACATCAGTTTTGGATGATTTTTTGGGACTTTTAAAACCCCCAAACCCTAGAATCCGAGTTTAGTCTAAAGAAACGATTAAAAGATGTTTCTACAATGGATCCTTGGCCTTTCCTTATATTTTGTATGTCCACAAACCCGAATCTTCAATCTCTTGATCAACGTAGCCTTAGATCTTCACCTCATATCTACTTTCTGTCTCTACACTCTCTATCTAGAAGTTAGGTGTTGAGTTGCAAATGTGAGTGGCTCTAGCTTATTTGTTTATATACACTGAGCGTTCCCGGGACCTTAAACTTGTCTAACACATAGCCCATAAGGTTAACTCGGTCCATAGTCCACTTCCTTCTTATTTTTATTAAATAACACCGTCTAAGCCCATTGTTATTACTTGGTTTGTTTTGGCTTTATTCAGGGCATTACAGCGGGTCATCCTGATGTGTTCAAAAATGAATACATTGAGAATAACTTCTATTTGATTGATTATGAAGGTTATTTAAAAAAAAGTAAGAAAGGGAGACTATGCATGCCCTACCGATTTCCATGTCACACTTATCTTAAGTGCGTCTCAAACAGGGAATCCGGATCCGATAGATTTTCAAGGCACATCTCTTCTGGAATCATTGGAATCTTTAAAGGAAGAACTTACAACTACATAAAGTATATTCTATGGTGTTTGTGTGACCAAGTTATGTGACATCCGTCACCTTAAGGTCCGTCGAACGACATAATTAACCATAGAATTATTTTAGTTATTCTTCCTCTTCTTCATGAACTCCTGTTTTAAGGAATCATGTTTGTTTTATTACCCTTGTGCCTGTACTTCCTCCATGAACGTGTGCTAGCATAAAACTTTTTATAAATTTCATCGCCATTATCACCAAATATATCATTTTTAATTATATCCATTGTCATTAATAAAACCATTTTAAGCTAACAATTACCATTAAACATGCTTTTAACATTAATATCACAATCATTATAAAGTCGTATTCAACCGAAGCAAACTTGGAAAACTTGGGGGCTAAGTGCAGGGACTAAAATTGACATTTTGCAAACCTAGGATGGGTATAAAAACCCCATTCCCAGCCATTTCTTCATCCTCTCCATTTCTTTTTCACTTCTTCTTCTTCACCTATCTTCTTCATCTTAGCACCAAAAATGCCCCGTTTGGTCACGTTTTCGTCGTCTAGACTTCATATACAACCTAGTCCACTCCACCCTTGCAGGTAGACGACCTTGGTTGTCCATTTCTTGCTCGTTTTACTGCTGACCATTTCTAGGCTTTCGGGTGTTCGGGTCAACTCGAACACAAGAGGTCGTGTGGGTGCGTGTGATGACTTTCCGCGTGTGCTTCTTGTTCGTGTGTGTTTGTCGTGTGATTCTGGAAGTTCTTGATGTGTAAAACCCGTGCTTGGGGCAGCTGAAGGCTGCTCTACACTTCAGTAGTCGCAAACCTGTAGTTCAGGTGACTGGGTCTGTCATGCTATTGAGCCATGCGACTGGGTGAGTCGTGCGACTGAGTCATGCGACTGGGTCATTCAGGCGACTGAGTCATGCGACTGGGAATGTCATGCGACTGAGCCGTGCGATCGAGTGTTGTGTGCGATTGAGTCAATGCGGATGAGTGTGTGTGCGATTGAGTCAATGCGGATGAGTGTGCGTGCGATTGAGTCAATGCGGATGAGTGTGCGTGCGATTGAGTCATGCGGATGAGTGTGCGTGCGATTGAGTCAATGCGGATGAATGAATGCATGCGACTGTGCGTGTGTCGCGCGACTGAAGGCCAATCGTACGAATGAAGGTTCAGTCATACAAATGAAGCTGATTCGTATGAATGAATGTTGATTCATGCGTATGGAGGTTAAGTCGTGTGATTGGGTGTCGTGTGGTACGACTGAATGCCAGTCATACGAATGAAGGTTCAATCGTGCCAATGAAGCTAATTCGTACGATTGAAGGTTGATTCGTACGAATGGAGTGTTGAGTCGAGCGTCTGGTCCTGTTGTGTGACTGATGATGTTGGAGTGTGAATTTCCTTCCTGAACGTTTGATGATGATGAGGTAACATCAGTAAAAGTGTCATTGCTTGACCACAAAGATTAAAGTCAACGCTATCAACATGCACATTCTATTTCAATCGAAATCAAACTAACATTTTACAATTAGCGACAACCCATTTGGAACTACAAATACTTAACAATTGCTATCTTTCATAACAATGAGATCTTTATACAGATGTTATAAGCAATGACGACTACTCTTAGTACTTGGATCTACATAAGATATGATACTTGTGTCCGCTTGTGTGTGTGCTACCCACGACCGAACCGATACAACCTGAACCGACCAAACATTATTATATGCTTTATACATGTCATTAATGCTTAACATTACTGTCAATAGGTGTTTGACTGTTCATTGCATTCAACTATTGGGAATCTTGATCATACATACTTACCACTTATCATGTGTGTTTCGTGGCCCCTTTTTTATGTTTATACTACTTTACAAACCTTTACAAATATGGGGGAAAAGTATGCTCACCCACTTTTCATGCTGTACAACATACATACAATTTACATACTTGGAATCAACGTGCTACTGTTTTGTGGGTACTTATCCGATACATGCTTGGGTCTGCTTTGTGGTTCTTTCTTACAACCATTTAATTCCAGAGTGGGAACCGACAAATAGGTATTGGTAGTACTACTTGGGTTGACACCCCCACCCTCGTGTTGGTATACTAGTTAGTACCAACAGATGCCAGGAACGGGCCTTGGGTGAATATATTCCGACAAGATTCTTTGTGTACGTCGTTAGGTTTGGTTGTAAAGCTCTAGTCATGTGATTTTGCTTACTTATAACTGTATGCACAGCATTCTGCAACAACTTTATACAGCATCAATACTTATTTACTTTTAAACCTGTGAGCTCACCAACAATTTTGTCGACCATTTTGAGCATATCTTTTCAGGTGATCATGCTAGCTGGGGTTCTAGGTGTGCTGCCTTAGTGGAGACCCTAGGGTGCATTTTTGGGCTAAACTTGTCATTTTGAAAACAATTGTTGTATGTGTTTCAAACAACATTACACTTTGTAACTTGTTCCCGGGTTGTGGGAATTGCATACAATGTTATTATCTATGATTATCTTATATCATGTTTAAGCTTATGGCTATGTTGTCGTGACCTCTAACTAAACACGACACAAGTCCCCTTGTTGTCGGGTGTCGTCATGACACGCTTGTTATCATTATTATTATTGCATCTCTATCGCTTATCATGTGTTATGACGATTCCTGTCTCGTTACATCCCCGTGTTTCTGCTCTTAGCGGGGGTGTGATAGACTGGTATCAGAGCCATTGGTTATAGAGAATTAGGCAATACACTTGACCTAGACTATAACCTAGGAACCTTCATGTAGATTTGCATGCCAAGGTTCTGTGCATTTTATATCTCATACGTGTTCATCATTACTTGTTCGTTTATCTATCTGTTTCGTGATCTTTTCACCCTGTGAGGGAGCCCTTGTGCTCACTCTTTACGGATGCTTATATTGGATCTTCCGTTTCCCTCTGCGCACCGAGTTGTTTTATCAATCCGGGTATTGAACCCGAAGAGATCTTCATAGATCATGCTATTGCGTTTGACCTTAGACACTGGGATTTACCTCGAGGAGGTTATGTTTGAGACCTCGAGAGAGGAGGAAATTGGCAACCTCCGCTAGATTAAACTTGATTTTATGCATGGATATGCTATTATTATGATGGACTACTGTTTGGGCATTACTTATACATGGTGTGAGAATTACACGATTTGTATGCAATGTGTGACTACCATAAGTATGGTACTAACTTGGAAAGTTAGGCCTTAATGTGACATGGATAATGTGCCCTGCAATGGTTAAAACTTATGCGTTTACTATTCTTATGATTAGAACATGCCGCCTCGAAGAGTTACCCGCAGCAACAGTGGCAGAAGTGAACTATGTTGATGTTATTGCTTATCATGAAGATGATCTTAGTAATGAATACATTCCTGTAAGCAAAAGCTACCTAGTGGCTGAGTACAACAAATTGACAGTTAAGTCCAAGAAGAGGTTAGAAAGAATAAAGGATCTAGATAATCAGGAAGAAGGAAGAGATATTAACCAAACAAGATTCATCACTAAGAGTTTACGAGAAGATGCTCAATACAACAATAAGGTGATTAATGCATTACATCAACCGGTGAAAGAACTTAAGGAGTTATTGAAGCATGAAAAAGATGAAAATGAAAGAATGCAAGTAGAATTGTAGAAAGTCAACAACAATTGATTAATAAGTCAGAGATTCTAAAAAGAAAGGATCAAGAAATTGATCAGCACAAGATGAATATTTGTGCTCTTGAATCAAGTATTCCTTCAACAAAACAAACAAAAGAATCAGCTCTAGCTTCAAAGCCAATCAAACAATACAAGTTGAAGAACCTATTTGGTATCATTCAAAAAGAACTTATAGAAATTGAAAATTCTATAAAAAGAGCAAAGACTATGTTTCCTGAACACACTCCTTTAGTGGGTTTATCTACTGTGAAGGCTATTTCTCATGATGATAATGATAGTGAAGAAGAATGGAATGAGCTAACCAAGATTGATTCTCCAAAAGAACAAGAAAAAGAAAAAGATAACCAACTAATGACTACAAAAGACATCTTGGAAGAAAGGCCAGAATCTGCCATGTTCACGACTCTAATTAACTATGGTTTTCCATTTGACATGGTTGAAAGAATGAGTATGAATGAGATGAAGGATGTACTCAAAGATTTTGAGCATACAAGATTCATAATCCCAAACTACAATTATGAAACCTTCATAAAATTTCAATCAATTGAGAAAGCAAAGAAAGAACTGGGACTGGGACACAATAAAGCTAAGCAAATACAACATGACTTTTTGGTTACAAGGTCATAACTAAAAAATGCATGAGCTAAAAAGGACATCAGTAAGTGAGTTGAGAAGGATGACGGAGCATGTCGTGAAGGTTGAACTAGAGACTGGAGTGAGATTCAGGACTGAAGCTCCAAATCCTGCTTACAAACATCAAGAGAATTTAATGCTAAGCATGTGACTGTAGAGAGCAAACAACACCACAAAGGAAAAGAAAAGCTGATCAGAGAACCTAGGGAAGTAATTACTTGAAAAGTATGGCCACTAGGCACTACAGTGAAGGAAATTACTAAGCATAAATAAAGTTTGATTGAATTTTATGATCATCTCACAACTCTCAGTTTTGTTGAAGAAAATAGGATTATGGCCTAGAAATATGATCAAGACTAGGATTGTGCAGTACTAAAAAGAACATCTGGAAGGATTCAATAATTCCATGATGTAGCAACAATACTTGATCTTCCTAAATCTAATATCAAGGATCTACAAAGCTTAATCATCTCAAACTAGCCAATACACCCAAGAGGAATGATTTCTTTGTATCTGTGGGTAAGTTAAAAACAAAATTCAAAGATTATGTGACTAAAGAAGCAAGAAGAGATGATACTAATTATAAAAGAAAGAAGCAAGGGCAGAAAAGATCCAAATCCACCTCGTCTACATTGGTTGATGATGAATTTCTAAAGAGAATTGGATACTTTAATAGAAAACCAACAACTATAAAGAGCTTTGATGGTAATCAATATACATTTCCCACAACTAGATAGAAATCAAGCTCCTCCATCCAAGTTACACTTCTTATATTCATGACACATTTTTCTTAAAGCTGACTAATGAAAAAGCCCCAAATGATCTAAGATTATATGTACACTTAATACAAGTGATTGACAATTTACATGAAAAGCCATACAAGCGAATGAGATGTGAGCAGGCCAGCTAACTAGAGCTCAAATCAAAGAAGTATCTAAACTTAGAATCTCAACATAAGATGAACTAGAGATAGTTCACAATCAGAGTGTTGTTAAAACTCTTACTACTGAGGAAGATGTTTTGAGATTAAGTTCTGAAACATTAAAGATGATCTACAAGATGGAGATAAAGTACAAATATGATGATCAGAAAGAACCAGTCTCTTACTTCTACAACAATATGATTTCAAAGTCAAAGAGCTTTTAAGCCTGACGAGCTTATCTGAAAGTTATTGAGCCTAAGAGGGAGTATTGTTAGATCTTGGAACAATAGGTCTAGATCCTTTTGTATAGGCTTAGCACTTTTAATCAATGCTTATAATAAACTCTTGTAATTCATTATTTTAATCTATCCATTATGTATATAGGTTAACCCATAACTATGTTGATTTATATGTGATTGCATATTTAACATCATACTTGGTAAATTTCATGAAATTGACTAAGTGTAAGAAACATCTATGGATGAACATTTATGCTCTTCCATAGATAATTTTCTTACACAAAATACATCCAAGGATATGAAGAACACTGCTGTGTAGATGAATTCATCGGTCTGCCGTAAGACCAAAGATCCACGGGTGAACAACTTGCACATAAATGAAGTCTACCAAGTGAAGACTCCTACGGATGGAAAAATTACTATGGAAAGCAAAAATCCTACGGAAGCAAAGTTCCTGCTGAAGACCAACACTTGCATATACTTCATCAAGTAGTTCAAGTCAACAAGTCAAACACTGACTCTAAGAGATGTGTTGTTTCCTTAACAGAAATCTTAAGCCTATAAATACTTGTCCTAGGTCAGCACATCGACGACGGGTGAGTACCAAACATCACATCAATCAACATGGTCAAACAAACACAAAAACCCTAGTAGCTGTCACATCAATTACCCCAAAATCATCAAGACGATCATATGAAACATCATCATTAGCAATTATTATTTTATCATCTGTACTCGTGAATTTGTTTTAATGAAAAACTTTTGAATTAAATCTTGTTCATTCATTTATTGTATTGACATCAATATGTTCTTTGTTGTTAATATTGTTGGTCCATTTGATCGATTTGCAGTACAAATAAGATACGGATTCACTCAATATCAGATACAATAAGAGATAACAAAGATGAATAACAATAAGAACAATCTCAATGTCAATGCAAGACCATTGAAGGGTGTAGAGTTACAACACAACAATACAAATAGGAGATTAACTAAACTTAATCAAACAGTAAACTGGATTAACCAAGGTAAGACACTAAGAACACAAGTAATGTAAGAGACAGAACACAAAGAACACAAGTATATGGTTTTCAAGAATGCAGTATATTGCTTTCTTTATGCTCTATTACAAGTATTACAAAGCATGATTCAAAGATACAAGAACATGAGATACTTATACTACATCCTACAACTGGCTATACTTTGAAAGCCAGCTGGATACAATTGACTAGACATAAAACAAAATCAATTGTAGAGTCAAAAGGCAGATTGCCTTTTGACTAGTTACTATGGCATGCCATAGCTCACATCCTTATCTATTACAAAAAGGATAAAGTACATGAAGTAGAAAGTTATAGACTCAAGACCTCAATGTACAGTTACCAAAAGCATGGACCTTTTCACCAACTCATGTAAGTTCGTGACCTTACAGAGGTTCAACGGAAAGGTGTCCAGCTTTATGGAAAAGTACATCAGATAAAGCATGTGTTAAAAGTCTTCAGAAGAAATCTGTCTTCATGAGTTGAAGCTTTAGAAGACTTTGTCTCCGAGGCTTCGGAAGACTTCATATTTGGCTTCGGAAGATATTGGTCTTGGCTTCGGAAGATTTCACACTTAGAGTATTTTCTGTTGCATGTGTGAAACTTCTTAAGCATTCTTCTTCAATGCACTTGTGCAACATGCAGGATAGACATTGGATGTTTAGATTGCATCAGCCTCTTCATTAATCTCTACAAAGTCCCCCTAGGCTAATGCTACCAAAACACTTAGTAGACTTCAGATGTCAACAGTCCTCATTAGGATGATCACCAGTCATTTCTTCATAAGGTGATGAGGATCCTTCAGACTATCAGGTATCTTTTTATATCAAAGAGGTCATGCAGAGGCAATTGAAACATATCTTGCCATGTGTAAATGTCTTCAGTGCCTTGATCTCTAATGACATGCCATCTTTCTGGATTTGTGGTGTATGTACAAGACAAGATGGGTCTTCCTGATGCTAGATGAGCTGCTTGAATTGGAGTTGATGTAGCATCCTCTAGCTACACAACCTTAAGATGTTCTTACTCATCTTGGGGTTTAGAAGAGGGTGTAGACTTCTTCTTCTTTGGCTTTGTTTAGAAGCCATCCTCTTATTCTCTTTATAGGTTTTAACTGAGAAGACTGGCTTGCAGTACCAGATTGATCTTCATTGTCTTTCTCAGTTGGGACTTCCTCTCTTTCAGGCTCAAAAGGAGAAGGAGGATGACCCTGCTGTGGATCAGAAGATGAAGCTTGCTGAGTTTCAGTAGGAGGTCCAGGTTGTGTTGTCTCTGGTTGTTCAACCTTAACCTCCAATTCAGGTGGGGCTTGACTTGGAGTGGAGTGTAAGTCAATGAGCTCTCCACTTTTGATCTTCTGCTTGATCACCCTAATATGCTCATCCATAGTGGATAGAGACATGGGGCCAAGTCTCCTTCCGGAGAATCCATATAGCTTCAAGAAGCTTATCATCCTCTGCCTATCAGCAGACTTCTTCATGATCTTTTGGATGATAGCTCTTGATTTTGCAACTTCTTCCCTTAGCTTCATTTTAGTTTCTTTTTATCCTTGATTATCTCAAGTTCAAGCTGTTTAAGGTACTCAAACTCAACATAGTCATAGGACAAGGGAAGGAGTGCATCTGCCTGATAGAAGCCTGTGGCACTCAGGTAGTTGATCTTCTTGATCCTCTCTTCTTCTTTGTCTACCTGAGGTTCTTGTAGAACCACATCTTCTTGTGCAGGACTTTCCTGAACTGGGGAGAGGGTATGCATATCCTTGTACAGTCTTTTTCTTATTCGATCTTCTTTGACTTGTACTAGAAGCTCAGCATCTTCTTCCTCCTTCTTCTCCTTTGACCTTTCCAGATCAACCAGTTCATTCAACTCTTCTAAGGGGAGAGAGATGACATTGTCTATGTCATAGTTCCTTGTCTGAAGGTAATTTATCCTGATTGTCTTTAACTCATCATTCTGAGTATTTGGTCTGGGGGCAACCCTGATAGCAGACTCCATGAGTCTTGAACACTCAGCAGAGGAACTTCCTCCCCTCAGCCTCCTTTTCCTCTCCCTCTCCTCCTCCTCAATCTCCTCAGATGTCATTTTTCTTTTCCCTTTGTCACCCACAGACCTTTGTGACTCAGGGTGGAGAAAGCTTTGGCCTTCATTGCTTGTTGCAGCATCTAAGCTCTGGCCAGAGAGAGGTTGAGAAGCACCTTCACCAGCAGGTGTCTCAATAAGAGTGTGGATCTCTGTAGCAGTTGATGATGATGAGACAGGGATCTCAGGTTCTGCCACTGGGCCTTCTGTCAAGGTTTCCCCTATGAACTAATCGTAGGGTCTGCCTCAACATCCATTGACCGATGACATTGCCTGATTGCCTAAGTCTCCTTCTTAAGCAGAACTCTACAGTGATCCTATCTTGGATTCTTTAAGCCAGTCTATCAGCTTGTCTTGATTTGCTTGGGTTGACAAGTGGCATGTTGACTAAATCTAGACCTTCATAGTAGTTCAAAGTTGGAAAATTGAAGACGTGTTGTTGTCCTTGAACTCTTATGATAATTAGGGCTTTCCTAATGTTGTCATACCTCCACCCAATAATGTGATTGGAAGATGGTGAAGATGACATAGCCCTTAGTATCCCATCCTCAACAGACTCTATATGAAGGAGTCAGTGTAGTACACATCAATGTGAGCTTGGGGAGGTTGCTGAGAATGCACAATTGTAAGTGAGGATGGTGAGTCCTTAATGTCCACTCTCTCTGAAGAACTCCTAGGTTCTGTGACTGTAATAACTTTCTCCCCCTTTTTGGTAGCATCACCCACTTGCATAGGTGAGCTGGAAAATAGGTCAATCACATCCATAGGTTCTTGTGTTCCTAGTTGACCTTTTCTTAAGGGTCTCCCAGCTAGTTTTTCCTTAAGATATGAAATCTCAAGTTGCTGATCATTGATCTTGTTGTGTAAGGTAGTCACCTGAGATTCAAGGTGACTGACCTTTGAGACTAAGTAAGTGCATGTTTTAGTCAGTTTGTGCACCTTTAGTCTCAGATTCCCCTCATTTTCATTAGAAGACTCATCGGGGGATGAGATGATTGGACCAAGTCCTCTCTCTCACCATGAGCTTCAGGTTCTGGCTGCTGGTTTTTCTCTAATCACTGGCAATCTCAGTTGAGATTTTAGTGGGTTGAGTTGCCATGATTTAGGTCTTAATTATGTAATCACTTTCAGAAATGAGAGCCTCTTCCATATGGACATCCTGAATAGATTCAGAAGTGTCCACCTCAGTTATAGGTGACTGATGTGGGATAGATATAGGAGACTCAGGAGCATTCATCTCTCTTTGAGTAGGAGTAAAGAAGAGAGACTCATTATACTCGCTGAAACCTAGATCTTCATCAGTATAGAAGTCAAGGTGGGGAATTGATTAGTTGAGATCTATAGGCTGGGGATGGTAACTGTCCCCTGAAGGTTGATCACTTGAGTGTTGAGACTCAGAGTGATGGATTAAGGCAGTTGGGCTAATGAGCTCATCAGACTGAGCATGAGGAACCTCAGCACTGATTCTTGAAGAGATAGGAGTGGTTTGCTCCTCAGGAGATGTGGGAGCTCCAGTGTCCACTTCTTCCTGTATGGGTGAGTATATGGGGGCCTCCACAGACTAAATAGCCTGAGTAGGGGTTCGTTTGGATTTTCTTTGGTAAGTGATGGGGATTTGAGGCTGTGTGTGTGGTTGGGAGGTAGCAGGTGTGGGCTCAACACTAGCTTGTGCTACTAGGTTGTCACCTTGAGCAATGAGCTCTAACATTTTTGGGACAAGGGCTATTTCTACCCCAGAGAAGCCAACAGTGGGCTTTCTTAGTATTTTAACGATGCCAGGCTTCATCTGTCCCAATTTAAGAATGTTACCTGTTTCCCTCAACTGTAAGCACAGTTCACAGTTAAGAATGTACTGGACATATCTAGGAAACATGTAATACTCTAAGGAGTCTAAATTAGCAAGTAAATTGGTACAAACAAACTGAGAATACCTGAATTTAACCCCCTGAACCATTCCATGGATTATGAAGGAGAGATCCTCAGGAATCTGGTCCCATCCACCATGCTTGTTTGATAAGTTGTGGATGACCACATGGAGCAAGAATCTCCACTGGGATGAGACATTCCCTTTCCTAAAGGTCTTTATAGAGAAACCTCCCTCATATCCCATCTACTCAAAGGAATGATTGACAGCTTCCTTTGGGAAGAACATCTCACCTTCTTCATCATCCAGCTAAAGATGTCTATTGATGATGGCCGGAGTGATGAAGATTGTTCTCCCCTGCACTATGGCAAACTTCAGTGCTTCGGAAGAACTCCTTTCTTCAAGACCAACTTTTCTTCCAAGGGTAATTTTCCACTTCCATTATTCTTAGAATTGGAGCTTCTGAAGGAAACAAGTTTTCTTTCCAAAGCTTGAATCTTCTTAGAACCCTTTGAGGTCTTTGTACTAGTCATATGGACAATACCTTTAGGATTTTATGGACAATCCTTAGCAATGTGAGAGGTAATTTCACACATGACACACCTCATTCTCTTCTTCACAAGAGTCTTTTTCTGGGAACAAGACTGTCTTTGGTCACATCCCTTCTCCACCTTCATCTTTGCAGATGCTGAGACAATCCTTTTGGGCTGAGAACTATGCTTGGAGTTTGATGGTCCAGGTTGTGCAGTAGTGGTACACAGTAGATCAGTCTTCTTGTTGTTACTAAGATGAGTTAAACAAGAACCAGAACTCTTAGTAGAAGAGTTTTGGTTGATGTCTTTAGTCCCTACCATTTTAAACCTTGCAGAGATGAAAACTTGTTTCTGCTTAGAGTCAAAAGTAGCTTTGATCTGTTGAGCCTTCCTTGCCTTTCTTTTGCTCTTTCTGATCTAGTTTTTTTCTCATGGACTTGGTCATCACAGTCTTCTTCTTCTCCTCAGAAGGATAGTGATCCTTCTTAGAATCCTCCTTTTCACTCTTCTCAGAGGAATTATTCACTATCTCTTCTTTATCCTCTTCACTCATAGGATCTATGAGAGGAAGCTCATCTTTACAAGTTCCACACCTAGGAGATCTTATAGACAAAATTGTGTGTGGAGGAGCTATCTCATTGGATCCCAGGCCCTGCCTATTTTGATAGTACACTTTGTTGTGCAGGGATGAGGATATCATGTTCTTGAAGGTCTCTTCTTCAAGAACACTCTTTTCTGCCCTGGCTTTGCTCATCACAAGCTCAGCCTGGCACTCAGTTAACTTGGTTATGAGATCTTTGATTTGAGTCCTAAAATATGTGTGTTCATATTTTAGAACTGAAATGGTTTTCTCAAGGTCCTCTATTTTCAGTTTATAATCATTTTCAGACTTTCTAAAATCAGATTTTAAAATGTTTAAGGACTCAAGGTCAGATCTCATGTCTAGGTTATAGGACCTGTATCTATTAACTTTAGCAATGCATTCAGGAGTACAGAGATGTTCCAATACCTTAGCTTCATCATGATCTGCCATCAATGCTTCGTTAGGAGAAGCATCTTCCATCTGAAAGCTCCAGTCAAAGCCTCCTTCTTCAACCGCAACAGCAACCTGCTGCTTTGACTTCTCATTCTGGAGAGCTTTGTCAGTGTAGTTTGATCTAGACCATGTTTGGCCACCACTTGTTTTAGTTGCCTTACACTCTCTGGCAACGTGGCCCATCAAGTTACAGTTGTGTAACTAGACTTTGCCTTTGTCCAGGCCAAACTTTCCACTGGTTGCATTGCTTAGAAACTTCCTTCAGTCCTCTTGTAGAACTTCTTGGCTCTGTGAGTGAGAAGAGTCATCTACTGGACTATTTCCATGTATTCCAGATCATCTGGATGAATACAGTCCAGGTCTTTAAGAGTGAAAAGAGAGTTTCCATAGCTTTCATCAGAAGACACAAAAGCTTGAGAAGAGCTTGTCTCTTGGAATGGGCTTCCTTGAGTGTAGTTCTCTCTTGGGGTCTCTAGGAAGGTGATGAAAGGACCCTTTGGTGAGTTGTCAGGGTAGCATATGAGATGATTTTTGGGTTCTATGCTATCCCTTTCAACCACATATAGGGCTGAACCCATTTGATTGTTAGAGTTGCCAGATGAACCTTGCATGTTCATCTCCATCTGGTAGCCACTGAGAATCCCATATAAGTCTGTCAGAGTAAGAGTTTTAAGATTTTCAGTCCTCTTGATCACCACACAATAGTGTGTCCATTGCCTAGGAAGTGGGGACATGAACTTCCTTACAATGTCTCTGTTCTCAAGAGAAACTCCTCTATCCACTAGGGTATCCACAATCTCAACATACCTGAAGTACTACTGAGTCATGGTTTCACCTGTTTTGAAGGTGAAGTTTTCAAACTGCTGCTTCAGGAGATCCTTCTTGTTCTCCTTGGCTTCAGAGGAACCCTCATACATCATTTTCAGTGCATCCCACAACTGCTTGGCTGTTTTGCACTTCTTGAAACCTCTGTACACAGAGTTTGAAGGTTTGTCATGGCTTTTCTGTCAATCTCTACTCTTTTCCTATCTTCATCAGAGTAGTTGGCCACATCTTTGGGGATCATACCAGCACCAGTAGCAGAAGGGGTGCTAGGTATGAAAGGTCCATTATCAATAGACTCCCATATTCTTGAATCAAGAGACCTGATGAAACCTTCCACACTTAAACACCAGGTGTCAAACTCATCAAAAGTGATCAGTGGGGACTTGTTCATGGTTCCAGTTTCCATATCAGTCTTGGAAATGGCTACCATTTGAAAAGTTTAGTATTTGTGTGTGTGAGGGATCTTAAGATGGTGAGATCTTATATCAAGAGCCTGATATGCTGTGATACCAAATGCAGGACCGTTGAAGGGTGTAGAGTTACAACACAACAACTCAAAGAGGAGATTAACTAAACTTAATCAAACAGTAAACTAGATTAACCAAGGTAAGACACTAAGAACACAAGTAATGTAAGAGACAGAACACAAAGAACACAAGTATATGGTTTTCAAGAATGTAGTATATTGCTTTCTCTATGCTCTATTACAAGTGTTACAAAGCATCATTCAAAGATACAAGAACATGAGATACTTATACTACATCCTACAGCCGGCTATACTTTGAACGCCAGCCGGATACAATTGACAAGACACAAAACAAAATCAATTGTAGAGTCAAAAGGCAGATTGGCTTTTGACTAGTGACTATGACATGCCATAGCTCACATCCTTATCTATTACAAAAAGGATAAAGTACATGAAGTAAAAAGTTACAAACTCAAAACCTCAATGTACAGTTACAAAATCATGGACCTTTTCACCAACTCTTGTATGTTGGTGACCTTACAGAGGTGCAGTGGAAAGGTGTCCAGCTTTATGGAAAAGTACATCAGATAAAGCATGTGTTAAAAGTCTTTGGAAGAAATCTATCTTCATAAGTTGAAGCTTTGGAAGACTTTGTCTCTGAGGCTTCGGAAGACTTCATATTTGGCTTCGGAAGATATTGGTCTTGACTTCGGAAGATTTCACACTTAGAGTATTTTCTGTTGCATGTGTGAAACTTCCTAAGCATTCTTCTTCAATGCACTTGTGCCGCATGCAGGATAAACATTAGATGTTTAGGTTGCATCAGCCTCTTCATTAATCTCTACAGTCAATAACTAAGACAATAAGATCAATACCATCAATAATAACAAAGCAGATGTATATTTCAGTGAATAACTGCTTACAAAAGGCTCTTGCAACAATAAAGAACAATTTGGGTTTTTGCAAGCATGCTCAACAATGAGAAAGATCAAGTCTATATATGGCAGTCCTGTTTCGTAGACAGTTTTTCTATCAGCGAAACTATGCTATCGAAACTATAGTTTCGCCCGGCAGAAGGTGAACTAAACAGCTGACTATGAGCGAAAGTACAGTTTCGCTCATAGTTTCACTGGACTACAAAACTAAACATAATAAACAACATTCAAAAGTAAACTAACACTAAACCTATTACAAAGTAATATAAATATAATCTAATATAAAATGAGTCCAACCTATACTTGAACTTCAAATATTTACTGTGATTGATATTCAATCTTCCATCAATTGAACGAGTAATGATAATTCCACGATCATTAATTCGAACACAATGTAGCACTGATAGTTCCTGATTGCGATCATTGGATTCACAAAACTCACCTCAAAATGTGATGAATTAAAGTGAATAAAAGACTTCAACGGATGAGAGCAAATGACGATCTAATACCTACAGATAGTTTTAATTAGGACTTTAAACACGTTCAATGAGAAAAGATATGTTCATTTGGTTTCGGGTCAGTTCAGTATTGATGGACGACACACACTCAAAATATAACTTATACAACCCAACACACTATTAAAGAAAATAATGATTATCATACTACTAATATTATAAATAATGATAATAGTAAAAATAATGTTATTCATAGTAATAATAACAATAGATAACACACACATTCAACACACCTACAACCAATTACCTTATACCCACGCACACTGAAAACACATAACACATAGTAACACACACTCAGTTTCAACACAAACACACACCCACCTTCACACCACTAACACATGCACAACACAACATACAATTTCACACACACACAGACATATGCTACACTCACATCACACACACACACTACAGACACCAAAACACACTCACTACACACACACTCGTCGCACACATGCACATAAACCACGGTTTGACACAGACGCATACAATATACACGCACACTCATCATGTACACATACACACACTCATTCACGCGACACACACACAGTATACACACACTCTCGGGTCCTAGAACCCACACCCGAACACCACATTACACACACACCATACACGCATACACAATACGAACACGCACCCTCGGGTCCAAAAACCCACACCCGAACACACACATTACACACACACCACACACACACCACACACACACCACACACACACCACACACACACATACACATTACATAAGACATAATACATATATATATACACAGGCACATCCATAACAAGGCATACTCGCACAACCAAACCAAACGCATACACACAATCAATACACATGCACACTCACGACATATATATACGTACATATGAACGACACACCGTATATACACATACGAATAGACATACAAACGCAGCATTGTACATGTATACCTCGAAACATGGCACAAACACATTACAGTCGAATACACACATGAACGGATCGAACCCCGAAACCGAACGTCAATGAAAACAACCGAAATGAAATGAAACATGGTTCACGTAGATCGTTTACCTTTTAAACGACTAAACAACGAGTCGGTGGCAATCGACGCGCTAAAGCGCAATAATGTCATTTTGTTGAAAAACTCTTAACATTAATAGTTTTACTACTCTTGATGCATAAATTACGACCTTGTAATGTACATGCCCTTAAAAGCAACAAATCCCACGTATCCCTGTGTGTTGCGGGTGATTCAAAATCCAAATAACTCTAGCTCTCTAAAGAGCATATCACCTAAATTAGCAAGGGTTTTGAAATTCGAACCTCACAAAGTTTTTCCACTTTCCCACACACCTAAATCAAGAAGCAGATTTATGGTTTGGTGGTTCAAAGGTTCAAATGATTCCAGGTTTGGTTTCATTTCTTGATTCACTCGCTTAACAAATGTTTGGTATCCTTTGGTATAACCACTCATTTCCTATTCTATACCACCTATGCTGATGACTATGCCAGCAGAGCCTTACATAAACTTCGAAGATAATCACAAGGTACGTAATTCTAGATTTTAAACAATCGTTTAAAAGCAAAAATCTGTGAAATAAAACTTAAAAATAAAACTTGTTGGTCGCATAAACACCAATTGGGGATTAGGATTTCGGGCGATATTGAAAAAAGAATAGTGATGATTATATGTTAGAGTGGCATACTATTTGTTAGTCGGTATCATATAGGTGTTATCAATGTATTTTTTGTGGATTCATGTTTTAATGATTGACAAAACTAATTTGTAATCCATAAATCTTTCCCTGACATTCTAAACGGTTGGTTTGTGCAAGAATCAAAGCATCCATCTTATGTATGATCAACAACTTGATGAAATTATAATATTATGTATTATTTTATCTTGGTTGCTTCAGCCTAAGCCCCAATGAGAGTTACTCATGAATCTTGCTCAACCATACACCCTATTTATTTTTTGTTGTAAATTTAACGCACCTTATATATTTCCAGGCTTGTGATTCTCTATTGATTATTCAAAAGTTGTGACACTTTTATGAATATTTAGAAAGGAAAGTCATGGAATCAATGAAGTAGTTGGTAACTCAAAGAATAAGAAAGGGCAGATAGTGAGTTTATTAACAACGTTGATATATTTTGAGCATTAATTTTTTAGTTCAGTATAATAATATTTTGCAGAAACCATTATAGAAACAGGCTAGGCGTTCATGGCATTTAAATTTACTTTTCTATGATTGAGGTATGTCCAACTACTTATATTAAATTTACTTGTCAAAGAAGTTTCTACATCGAATGGTGCACTAACCTTTCTATTAATAACATGCAACTTAGCACAGAAAGTAGTAGAAATAAAACTCCTACTAGCACCAGAATCAAACAATATAGAGGCACAAGTTTGGTTTACCAGAAACATACTTGACACAACATCGTGATCAGCTTTGGCTTCCTCCCGGGTCATAGTGTAAGCTCTAGCACTTACCCTCTGCCCCCTTCCTCCGGCTTCTTCTTCTCTGCCCCAGAGCTCTCTGCCTTCGGCTTCTTACAGTCCCTAGCGATGTGGCCAGGCTGACCACACCTGAAGCATACGTTCTTCCCATTCTGCACTCACCAGTATGCTCCCTTCCACATTTATCACACCTCCTCAGCCCTGATCCAGATGTGACCACACGTCGATCACCCACCTTTGCCACCTTCTTGTTTGGAGCAGTTCTACCACGTCCAAACCGTTTCCCATTCCAGTTCTGACTACCACCATCCTTCTTATCCACCTCAGCCACCACCACCACGCGTTCATCATATAATCTGCCAGCCAAGTCAACTGCCGACCTGAGAGTGCTCGGCCGGGCGACAATCATATGCCTACGGATATCTGTCGGCAGCCCCTGGATGTATCGTTTAATCTTTCGTGATAATGTTGTCACTTTATCGGGCACCAACCGTGCCATTTCATTGAATTTGGTGGTGTATTGCTGGTGTGTCATCGTTCCCGCCTCCAGCTGCAGGAAGTCTCTTTCTACCTTGTCTATCTCTCTATGAGGACAGAATTCCTCGATCACTAGCTTCTTTAGTTTAGGACATCTCATTCTTCCAATGGCCCTGCTACCCTCAGCTTGGACAATGTTGTCCCACCAGCACAAGGCCGAGTCCACAAAGGAGTGGGTAGCGAATTTCACCTTTTGATCCTCACGGCACTCACTGATATCGAGGACAGCCTCCATCTCCCTTACCCACCGGTGAGCAGATGCCGTAGTGCCGTTTCCATCGAAAGTAGGGGGCTTGCATATCATAAACTCCCCATAGTTGCAGCCTCGGGTCGCCTCTGGCGCAGGCTCTTCTTCTTCATCCACATCATCGGACAGAACTATCTCAGTCTCAGGCTGTCTTCCTTTGCCCGTAGGTCCACCCCTTTCCTTTCTCTCTCCCTCTCTAACTGCCTTGATTACTTCGGTCACCACAGACGGTTGAATCGTCTGCATGACCTGGTGAACCTCTTCTGCCATAGCCTCCTTTACCGAGGACCTCAGATTGGCGCTCTCGTCGCCACCCTCCGAATGAGGGGTCTCTGGTTCTTCATGAACCACTTTCTCGGCTCTGGGTCTCCCTCTCTTGGGTCGCGGAGCAACACCGTGACCTCCACCACGAGAGGCCTTTGAAGATCTACCGCCAGCCATCCTCTATAAGCTCACTATAAGATTCAAACACTAACACGGTCATTCAAGGTAATACTCAGTTTATGTCAAGTATACTAAGTCCCTAATTACAGTGGCCAGTTGTGATTAGTCACTTACTTTACTCTTCATACCCCAAGCATCTCCTATCCTGACTTAATCAGTATCTAAATCTACTAAGAGCACGTAATCATATAGCATGCGCACATAATACCTGTTAACATTAGGAAAAGACATACCTGATGGCACGTAGCTACTCGGGCTGACATCCCTCCATTTGTCCCATTTTCAGTTTAAGTTTAGGTTTTAAAAGTTTATTTTAACCCAATTCTCTTAAACTTTGGCTCTGATACCAACTTGTAAGGCCCCGTTCCCAGGACGCTTACAGCTGATGATTCATCGCACGTAAAACATATACTTTACATTTATCCATCAAAACATTGCAACGGAAAACATAAAACAAATGGCATTTCATTTCATCCTAAAAGCTTTTGCAAAATAATGCATCGTTTTTCGGTTACAAAATTATATTGTTGTATTACATCACAAAAGCCTTAATTAAATGGATGCCATCCAAAAGAGTTGAGTAGCCTCCTCGTACCATCCTCAACAATGTTTACCTGCCAACTGAAAACGTATAAAAGTCAGCATTACTGAGTCAGTTCTAGTTTTATAATAAAACATACATAAAATCATTATTTATTTCTTTACAGAATCCATACTATACGTTCCGTTCGTTCGTGATCATACATCATACGTACATACAGATAACATCGTTATTATCTTTCATTTCGTTCGTTAACCATCATTCATTCGTTACATCTTGTGACATGTACATTACCCAGAACATTGTGCACGAAGCTGGTTACTGGGCCTGAGGTCTTTCATAGACCCCGAACATTGGGCATGAAGCTGACTCCAATACCTGAGGCAAGTACATTCACCGTTCGTCTTTTCTTTTCATTCCGGATCCGTGCCATATGCTATACCCCGAACATTGTGCACGAAGCTGGTTACTAGGCCTGATGTCTATCATAGACCCCGAACATTATGCACGAAGCTGACTCCAGTACCTGGGGCAAGCGGCAAGGATCCTATACATATGGTCAATCACAAGGATTGGACCCCAGTGTGCATCCTTCTGGGGTAGCTAACCCGCACACAGTTTAGCTAACACCCTTCATTGGGTGTGGACCTCCATACATTTGCTTGCAAGACTTTTTACGTTCATTCATTCGTCAATGCATGCATTCAGTCATCATGTTCCTCTTTCATTATCTTTCACTTTACGTTACATAATACTTTCGGTTCATTCATTAACATAACACGTAAAGCCATGGAAAGATAAACATTCATCATCATAGGAACATAACATAACATACCATTCATACATCATCACAGGGCATCATACGTACATAACATACATCATGCATAGTCATGCAGCATTATCATCATCATCCATAACATGCTCATCATACTATCTATGACCCCAAAAGTCAACTTATAGTCCCCCGGGAATTTCCCAAGTCAAAGCCTACTTTACATATTTTCCCAAAAAAATCAGAAAAATATTCTAAGTCCTAGGCGCATGGGCACTATTCGGGCGCATGGACACTATTCAGGTGCATGGAGAACACTTAGACGCATGGGCCACTTTTAGGTGCATGGGTACTGTTCAGGCGCATGGGGACTCCTGGACGTCTGAACACTTAGTAAATTCCAGCCCAATCTAGGCGCATGGATACTATTCAGACACATGAGCACTTAGGCGTATGGGCCACTTGGGCGCATGGGCACTATTGGGGCGCATGGCCCTACACTTAGTCATCCGATTAACATTTCTAGGTGCATGGGCCACTGTTTAGGCGCATGGGCTGAACTTAAAGATTTCTAAGGCAAATTTTGGGCGCATGAGCTACTGTTTAGGCGCATGACTTACACTTAATTCTTTCTAAGGCATTTTCAGATGTATGAACACTTATCTAGGCGTATGAGCATTTTGTAAAACATGTTTTTAGGATATTTTTGATCCTAATCATCAAATCCATCTGCTCTAAGCATAATCTGGCTATTCTAAACATGAATAACCTATAAACATCCAAGAACCAACATCCAACATACACAATACATACGGGTATTCACATATAAACTTTTTGAAATCATTTTAATACGTTTTCAGCCCCAAAGATAGTTAAAACATGTAAAAACCAGGATCTAGAACTCACCTGGTGCAACTTGGGTGTTCTTCCTTTTTACCCTCTTGCTATGAGTTCATTAATGTGTTGTGTAATGCATATTGACTAGATTATATAGGTTGTGATTGTTTGAATTGATATGCATAATTTTATAATAATGAATACATTCAAACTTGGTTAAGTGAAGTTCTCATGCATCTGACTGGACCATGCACCCCAACAGTGGTCATGCGTCCGAATGGGCATGCGACTGAGTGTCCATGCGCCTAAATAGTCCATACGTCTGAACAACTTCATGCGACTGACTCAGTCGCATGACTGAACACTCAGTCATGCGAATGGATCAACCGCATGGCCCAATCGCACGAATGAACCATGCTAATGGTTCAGTAGCCCGAATGAGCAACCTTAACCTATAAATACCACCTAATTCGTAGAAAAACGTAAGCAT
Organism: Flaveria trinervia; assembly: GCA_025506515.1. Classification (NCBI taxonomy): domain Eukaryota; kingdom Viridiplantae; phylum Streptophyta; class Magnoliopsida; order Asterales; family Asteraceae; genus Flaveria; species Flaveria trinervia. The sequence goes on from CM046456.1 coordinate 51,607,269, forward strand.
CATACACACTTCGACTCCAAACATACCCTAGGCGTCTAGAGACCTCTAAGATCATACTCCAAAGTTCATAGATAGCATTAGATTGATTCCTAATCAATTCTTAATGTTAGATTCAATACATAATTGTTTCTACGTGCCTTCTCACTGATTGGATCGCCAATCAAATAGGATTCCGCACTATTTGGTTTGGTATACACGTTAATCAGTTAGTAAATCATCCGGTACACGATTCCTAACAAGTGGTATCAAAGCCTTGGCTCTTGATTACGTGTTGATTCAATCGTTTTTGATACAAAAATTCTGTTTTTTTTCACTAAAAACACAATCTTTTGTGTCAAACGGAGTCTTAGACGTTTCCTGACCATAAAGTTTAGCTTTTCCGGCATACGATAATTAGGGTTTGTGGAAATTCGAGTGTTTGCAGCCAAAACACGTTTAGCCTACGAATTTTCAAACTTCAGCAGGTTCAGTCGCACGATTGGCTCAATCGCATGACTGAGTTGATTCGCATTCCCCAAACGCATGATTGGACTCATTCGTACCCTCTTTCGTACGACTGAGAACTCTATTCGGACTGTTCAACCACATTAGTTCATATGGACGACTGACTCATCCGCATTAGTTCAGTCGCACGATTGAACCAATCGCCTAGTTCAATCACCCGAATAAGCCCAATTGCATACCTTCATTCGCATACATAAACAGGTTGTTTAAGAGTAAAGTTAATTGAAATGGAGGACCAGTTTTCAGCATACATAGCAACTAGAGACACTCGTCTTCAGAACCTTCTGCTGTTGGAGAACAAATTGGGAATTCATAGTAAGCTCCCGAAGCTAATCACGTTAGATGACTACCCACAATGGAAGCAACATTTGAAAATCTATTTAAATGGAGTAGATACAAATTTGTGGGAGGTAATAGAATCGGGGTATAGCATGCCGGTTGGAGCTGACGGTGTCAAACTTACATTAAGTGGCATGTCAGATGCATAAAAGGTAAAACACAACGCTGAGAAGAAAGTCTACGCTTTGCTTACTCAGTCTATTCCGAAGGACATCTTCCATCAGTACTTAGAATATACTCAAGCAAAGAAACTATGGGATGCGTTGGAAAAGAGGTATGAAGAAAATTCCTCACTCAAGGCCATTAAGGCAAAAGCCTTGAAGGAGTTTGACAACTTCTCTTCAATGGGAAAGGAAGGCATGGACGATGTGATCGACAGATTCTACCACTTGATGAGTGAGATGCACACTCATGGAGTAACTACGTCGATGGAGGATAAGGTATCCAACTTTGCAGTTAGATTACCAGAGAAATGGGCTTCCTTTGTTTCTAATCTCAGACAGAATGGGATGCTCTCGAAGTTAGACATAAATGACTTCATTCTGAAACTAAGAGAGGAGGAGCTTAGGATGAAGTATAGAGCACAAAAGGCAAACTATGACCAGAATTCTGCGCTCTACAACATGACTCCTCTTGTCAAGACATTTGGGGCACCACTACAGACTGCATTCATCTCAAGTTCAGCAAGTCCAGCACAAGCATCTACTTCAGGGTCTAAAATGTCAGGGTCATCTGCTACCCAGTATATTATACCTGAAGCCAATGCAGCAAAGTTGAAGACCGATAACTTCGGTAACGTGACTGTTGAGGTGGCCAGAGAACACATGGACCTCCTAGATGTTGTAGTCCATTCCTGCGATGGATTAATTGCTGGAAAGATAGGAAATTTCCATCTGGCAGATGAGGATTATGAACAAGTGGATGAGATGGAGTTGGAACAAATGGATACTATTTGAGCCTTGGCAAGTGCTGTTCGATGAGCTAAGAAGTTTGTCAAAAAGACCTGACAGAACTTGGTTGCAACCACGGACATGACTTTTGGGTTCGACAAGTCAAAGGTCACCTGTTTCAACTGTGGTGAGAAAGGGAACTTCAAACGGGAGTGTGTGAAGCCAAAGAAGACTGGTAATGGCAATCCTTTCTCGTCCTTCAATCGTTAGGACAACGCCATAACTAGTACTCCAACTTCATCAAGCAAGGATCCTAAAGCCTTGACAGCTAACGATGATGAAGGACAGGACTGGAGCTTTCGGTTCGTCACACCAGGAGAGTCCAACATTGCTAGTGTGGAGGACATTGATGACGATTCCGCTAGCGAGGGAGACATAGCAGTAGAGCTCGCGATGTCAACTACTGAAGACACTGTACCTGTGGTCAACCACCTGCTTCAGCAAGAAAAATCTGCATCAACTTCAGAATCACCAGAACCATAGACAACGAATTCTACACACAGGGCTGATTCCTCTTCTACATCTTAGGTAAGTACTACTGATTGGTTGTTTAGTAATCATGCTTGTTCTGACTGTAATAAATTTATAGAAAGCATAGATTTAAAATTTGCTAGGTTATTAGATCATAATGATAGCTTAGTAAAGGATATGGAACTGTGCACAGAAGCTAATAGTGTTTTAAAACAAAATGAGCACATTTACAAGGAAAAGATAGACCTTTTGAACAAATAGCTTAGGGAAACAAAAGTAATTGCCTTTAACCAAGCTAATGACATTAGGTCCTATCTTAACTCCCTAGAGGACACTAAGAAGCAGAAAGCTGTTTCAGAAGTTGAAGTCAACTCCTTAAAACAAAAACTGCATAGTTGGACAAGCTCGTCTCATATTGTCCAACACTTAGTGAGAGAAAGAAATAACGGGGAGGGATTGGGATACAAAGTGGTTCCGCCACCACTTGAGACCTTGTTGAACACCAAAAGTAAACCAATTAATAACAACCACATCAAGGATCATGTGGTGACCACTCCTCTTGTTAGTGACCCAGATACCACAAGTAAATCAATTGCATCTGGCACTAAACAAAAGGAGTCCACTTCAAAGGCAAAAGGAAAATGCCTTGTGTTAACCTGGAAAAAGAGTTTGAAAAGGTCAAGTTAAAGTCAGGTTCAAACAAAGTCAAATCAAAACCCAAAAGGACTGTTACACCTAATCAATCACACACATCATGTCAAAGTCCAGGTAAACAAGAACTAAAAGATGTAAAACCGGGTAAACAATTAAGTTTGTAAAACCCAACCACACATCTAACAAAGAAGTGTCTCAATCTAATCAAAATAAGGTCAACCGTGTGACACTACTTCTTTACAAAAACATTTAATCCGTAAAGTTGAAAGCAGATCCTACTACAATTGTGGAGAGTACGGTCACATTGCGTCTCATTGTCCTTATTATCAGACACCGAGGAGGAAAATTGAACTTCGTTGACCTTTTAAGAGGTACTCAGTGATGCCTCCAAAAAGGGATAGTGATCCCGGAGGACCAAGTTCTAATGTCAGCTTCAAGATATAATGATCTTTATGTCCTGGATCTTTCCAAGGCCTCCATAACAGATCGTGAAGTTCAGTGCTTCTTGTCCAAAGCTACTGAAAAGGACTCCATCTCCTGGCATAGGAGAATGCCACACATCAATCCAAGGAAGATGAATCACTTGATCCAGAACGATCTACTGAGGGGAGTGAACGTCAAAAACTTCCAATTCCCGGATTTCTGTGTTGCGTGCAAGAAGGGCAAACAGACAAAGAAGTCTCATAAGGAAAAGAAATTTTATTCTATAGAACTACCTCTTGAGCTTCTTCACATGGATCTGTTTGGTCTAGTCAGTACAAGAAGCATCATAGGCGACTTGTACTACTACGCAGCTACTGATGACTACTCAAGATTCTCTTGGTAATGTTTCTGAAGTCCAAATCAAAAACATTTGAATCCTTCAAGGAATTATTAACTACAATGGAATCCCTATACAAGCTGAAAGTATGACAAGTGTGCTCAGACAACAGAACCGAGTTCAAGAATTAGTGGATGGAAGCCTACTGCAAGGAAAATGGAACTGTGCATCAATTTACCTCTGCCTACACCCCTTAGATGAATGGTGTTACTGAACAGAAAAATCGCAGCTTGATAGGACAGCACGGACTATGCTAGCAGACTCGAAACTGCCTATTCAATTCTGGAATGAGGCAGTTGCAAATGCATGTTATACGCTCAATCGAGTCCTGGTAGTTAAACGGCATGGAAAAACGTGCTATGAGTTACTGCAGCGACATAAACCTAACTTAGAGTATCTCGAGCCGTTTAGCGCTCTGTGCACCCTGCTGAAGAATACTCAGGAGGGAAAATTCAACGAGAAGGTAGATGAAGGGATCTTTCTAGGATACAACATACCGAACAAGAGAGTTTACAACTACTCAACGGGTCAAGTAGAGGTGTGGTGTATGTTTAGAGATACACCACACCACCTGCTAGAAAAGGGCCTGCTTACTTCTTTGACTATGATGGATTCTTCAAGTCCTTCAACATACCGCTCTCCACTTCCGAAGATGAGTTGGCAAACAAGATGATGTACGATGTCTTGAACACACCGTCTCAAGATTCACTACCATCCGGTTCAAAAAGTCAATCATCTACCAACTCAGGGGGAGCACTTGATGTGAGTGACTCTTCCTCTAATGAAGAAAATGTGGAAACTGGTCAGAACAACTAGGGTGCACAGGTTCCGACTACCACTAGTCCACAAGCATCTGACAGTGATGCTCCAAAACCAAATGTTCACAATCTTGATTCTGAGGTGGTCGTTCCAACAACTCTCGGCTCATGTCTAACCTTCTATCATCCCTTGGATATGTCATAGGAGATGTGAGATCTGGAGTTCAGACCAGAAATCAGTTGTACTCAGCTGATTATGCCTCTGTGATGGAGAAGGGATACCTTTATGACGGTGCCTATCGTTGCTTTGTGTCTTAGTTTGAGCCAAAGTATGTTAGTGAAGCCTTAAATGATGAGGCATGGGTGAGTGCCATGCAAGAAGAACTTCTTCAGTTCAAGAAGTTGGGTGTATGGACACTAGTGGATAGACCTAAAGGTGCTAAGGTCATTGGCACCAAATGGGTCTTGAAATGCAAGAAAGATGATCAAGGAGTGATCATCAGAAACAAGAATCGACTTGTCGTTCAGGGTTTTCGACAAGTTGAGGGTATTGACTACAATGAAGTGTTTGCACCAGTGGCAAGGATGGAAGCAATCTGCATCTTCCTTTCCTATACAACTGGTCATTAGGTTGAACACCAATCACACCATTGGGATGGTCGAATGGCTCAATCGGCCGAATGGACCATACGAATGAGCTCAATCGGCCGACTGAACCAATTTCAGGTTTAGACAACCGACTGAACTCAGTCGCCTGTTATCACCCGATAGAATCCAGTTGCATGACAGGACAAACGACTGAACATAGTCGCATGGTTCAATCGCATGAATGAACCAGGATGAATTCACCCAAGTTAATTATGAATGGCTTGTATTGTGTGATTATTTAATGTCTATGTGTCTTGTGTTGCAGATCGATGGCTGATAGATGGTCTATCAACCCCAAGAACAATATATGTGCTCAATTAGACCACACAACTCGGAATGGTGTCGAGTTTGCAGAGATCATCGCGTTTCTCAAGCGATCAAGGATCCACAAGGCCATTTCTACTCCATGCACTCCTTACAGGTCTATACAACATGCCTTCTTGGAGAATGCATCTGTTGATCGATCACGTCAGCCGTATAGCATACAGAGTTCTACTTGTGGCATGGATATAGAGATCACCGCTGCAGACATTCAGCGGGTACTTGAGTTGGGAGACGATACTGATCACCCTACCAAACTTCACCCACTGACGGTGAGGGGGTGCTTCATGAGGATAAAGTACGCTGGGGACATAAACTAAGGGGTGTTCAACAAGAGCAACCTATGTTCCCAGTATAAATACTTAGCACATGTTATCCTCAAATGCATAGCATCACGAAGGGGTGGGTTCGACGACCTATCAGACCAGATTCAAAATGCCTATGTGGCACTGGTACTGAATCACCCTTTTGGATTTTTTAGCATGATTTTCTCTTATCTGATAGAGAACTTGAAGGCAAAGGGCAAGGAGGGCTTCTGCATGTACCCTCGTTTCTTACAGATGATTTTTGATGAGAAGCTGCCCTCGCTGCCAAAGGAAAGCCACGATGTTGTGGATTTAGAGATTATGGATGATACGGCACTGGGTCGTATAAGGGTTTACTGGGGAAAGCAGGTCAAGCCCCCGGTAAAGAGACTTATAGGCCATCTGGCCAAGGTGGACTACGTGGCGCCGGGGAGGCGTAAGTGGCATCACGTAGACAGTGACTTTGATGTCGAGAAGTTACAGTTCTCTGAGGATGACTCCGACGACGACGACAACGGTGATGGTGGAGATGTAGGGCCCACTCAACCAAGGCCCCCCACTGCCGATACAACATCTCCGGCATCTACCCATGATAAAGCAGAGGCTGCAGGATTCCATCAGGACTTCATACCTAATAAGGATGAGGATACTGATGAGGAGCCTCTGACTCGAAAAGTGGGCAGCAAGGTTGTTGCCACCAAGAGAGGGCTCCGGGCCGTTGGTGAACGCCCTGGCAGATCGGGAGAGGATGACATTGATCCTTCTTATGCTCCCGATTAGCTAAGCAGCATTTTTGGGGGAGCATCCTCCTTGAAAGGATCAAGGAAGAAAAGGATGGCTCAGCCTCATGGCCTGGAGAAGAAGAAGAGAAGACTGACCTTCATAACCATCACCACTACTACCACCACTACCATCACTCCACCTACCACCACTACTACCATCACTACCACCACTCCACCTACCACCACTACTACCACCACTACCACCACTCCACCTACCATCACTACTACCACACCCACACCACCACCAACTTCATCTATATTACCCCTAATCTTCACCACTACTACTAGCCATCTAGCTGTATCATCATCCTCGTTTCCATATACATCTGGATCACCTCTACCTCCCTTTGGAGTAGAGGAACAGCTGTTAGTGCTGAACCGTATGGTGATGCGTCTGTTAGCGGCCGATGATGAGAAAATTGCACATATTCGTGAGTTATTAGATCTTACTGCTGCACAATCTCAGTAGATTTCTTAGAAGGCTCGATTGATTGATCAGCAGGCTCAGCAGGTGTCTCAGCTCCAAGAGTAACATGCCAGGAAGATTGAGGAACTGGAGGCTGCAAACAAGACTATCTTGCTAAAGCTCAAAGGATCCAAAGAAGAGCCATTGAAGATAGGAGAAGGAGATGGAGATGATGATGATGATGATGATGATGAGAGTGATGATGATGATGATGATGGTGATGATCATGAGGGTGATATGTGTAGATGTTGATGTTGATGAAGACGATTCTTCTGCTGCGGGTGCTACTTCGGCAAGCGAACGGTGGATAAAAGAACTCAAGATCAGGGTGCCTCCACATCCGCCCTGGTAGCAGAAGAGCAGAGGATACATGATAAGAGTAATATTTAGTTATTTATGTTATTGAAATCATTTGGATTTGAATCCTATATTAAACTTATGTAATGGATGTTTATTTTAAATGTTTAACAGTTCTGTTGTGATTATTTACTAACGACTGGTGTGTTACATGTTTAAATCAAGCAGATCCAAATTACCAAAGGGATGAACATGATGTTGCTCCCCTCCAACAGATCAAGACTCAGATCACGATGATTCTTGATTTGTAGGGTATAGTCAGGAGATCTATAATGTACACTCCTAAAGAAGGAGAGATCATTCATAATCTTACTGATGAGCAAATTGCGGAAATGTTCAAGCTCAATCCCGATGAGATTGTCAAGGATGCTCCAACCTTTGTAGAAACCAGTGACGACGAGCTGAACGACATTGATGAAATAGAGATAGAGGATGTCACTGCAGAGCACTATCCCGAGTTCGCTGACAAAGAGGGAAATGCGGTCCCCAATTTGGGTGACTCCCTGGTCGGTGACATATTTGAGATACCAGATAAGATGGAGCAAGAGTCCGAGAAGGTTGAAGGACATGCGCAAGCCTCAAACCCTGATGTTGATATCCGAAAGGCTGAATGGGCTGCTTGTTTTAAGGAGATCTGAGCCCAACGCACTGCTCCAAAATAGAGTATCTACACCAAGCTCTACAATGTAAAGAAACACCACAAGGTGTTAGGCAAGATCATTGCGTGGGCACATTTTGAGGATCTTATTGTATACGCAGTGAAGAGAGAGAAAGGTATTGAGTACTTTAGTTTCCCGCACGATCTAAAGTCTCTACTTGGTTTTGAGCTCAACCAGCTGGCTAAACTAAAGCTGTTATATGCTAACCCAAGAAAGATGTCAGGCTGGCTTGAGGCTGCCTTGAAGAAAGAATACCACACCAGGTGGGTCAACTTCAAACCTCAACACCTACGAGGTATATTAGGAGTTCTGAAGTTGATCCTATAACTGGAAAGCCAAAGATAGTGTTAAGGTGGAGTCCTCCACGAACAATGTCAAAGATCCCTCTACGGGAAATGCCACAGGACTTCACTCCTCACTTCACATGGTGGTACTATGATTGGAAAACACAGGAAGCTATCATAATTATGAACAAAGAGGGCAAAATGGATACTATCAGGGTATTCGACCAGATGTGGCTTACCAACTTGTCAGCTGAAAACGTTTACACTCTATACAAGTGTCCACTTTTATGTGACACACATGATATTGTACAAGCCCTCCAATTCCAAAATGTGATGCGTCTCTGCTTTGCATTTGAAATACATTGACAGGATCAGTGATCTCAAGTTTGATGGATTAGAGTGTAACGCAACGGAATAAGAAGAAGAATTAGACAATTATAGCAAGAATTTGATATTCGTATGCATTAAGAGCAAATACGGTTGTAACGAGAGAATATATTCTGTGAAAAGGAATGTTTCAATAATATAAAATGTTTCTGCTCAATCATTCACCAATTACAATTAGGTTGACACTCCTTATATAGAGTGCACTCACTATTGATATCACGGGATAGTGACATCGGGCAGATTTATTACAAAAATAACTAAAACTTAACAAACAACTGAAATGTTCACAGCTACTGAGAACATATCAGAGAGTTAAGTACAAAACATAAAACTATTGATGCTAAACTACTGAAACTAAACTACTGATTACAAAACTACTGAAAGGGAAAAATATAAAACTACTGAAAGAAAACCGTCACAACTACTGAAGAAGACCTCTTCAGCTGTTGTGACAACGTCTGATACTTGGTCTTGAGTACTTGTCTTCAGCACTTGTCTTTAGACTTTGTCTTCAGCACTTGTCTTCAGACTTTGTCTTCAGCACTTGTGTCTTCAGACTTTGTCTTCAGCACTTGTGTCTTCAGCACTTGTGTCTTCAGACTTTGTCTTCAGCACTTGTGTCTTCAGACTTTATCTTCAGCACTTGTCTTTAGACTTTGTCTTCAGCACTTGTGTCTTCAGACTTTGTCTTCAGCACTTGTGTCTTCAGACTTTGTCTTCAGCTCTTGTGTCTTCAGACTTTATCTTCAGCACTTGTCTTCAGCTGTTGTGGACTTCAGCAGTTGTTGTGACGTCTGTGGGACATAAAGGTTTTTCTGATCCGACTCATTGGTTTTTTTGGTCCAACAAACTCCCCCTGAACCAATGCAGCCAAAACCTTTAACTTTATTGAGGTCCCACTTATTGTTGGCAAAGACTTCTCTTGATTAGCTTCAGAGAATCGGATCAGCACAAGCCAAGAAGAGGTTTCTAATCATGTGTTTGGCTAAGTATGGAGGGGAACTTTGTTTTGGGGAATCTGGACATAGAGTTGTGATCCCAACCATGAAACCTACTTCCCATTTACGAGTCTGTAAGACTCACGAACATAGGCCTCAAGGAGAACAACCTGTTCCTCCTTGGAGAGTTCTTCTACTCCTCCTTCAAAGAAGAACTATGGACCATAGTACTCAGATAAGTACTCTACAGTCCTACCATTCTTCAACTCCACAGTAGTTATCTCCCTATAGACAAATTCATCAGGATGGGTGCCCTCAAGGAGTAACTCGAGTTCATTCTTCTTAATGTCTTCAAGCTTCTTATATAATAACCCCTTTTGATCATCTTGTTTTCCAGTAAGGCTTGAGGGGTCATTTTTGATTGATGAGCCTTCTTGAATTCATCGAGTATTTCCCAAGGTGAGACTACAATGGCCAACATGATTGTAGAGTCCATTGTTTTTCTAACCTGGCCATTGTATCTATGTGGAATGGATTTTTGTGTATTCTAGAGCTCACCTTGGGGTCTGGCCATACTCTCACTCTCTCTTTTTGGTACTAAAATGTGTGTCTGAGAGTGTACAGCCTCTGAGCATGCCCTTTCATGGCTTGTATAGATGATGACTGGGGAAATTCCTTGTCAACCATCTTCAGTAGTTGCTCATCGTGTTGCTTCTACTGTTCTTCATCTTCAATTTTGACTTTAACTATTTCCCTTTATGAGTCAGGTGTGATCATGAGTTGACTCCTGGGTTCTGGTACCCTTAGAACAGTAGAGAGTGGCAGACTATCATCTTCATCATCTTCTTCTTCATCTTCTTCTATCATCAGCACCCTTCTCCTCCTTCTAGGTGCATCACTGGATGATGGTTGAGTTGGTTTTTGTGGTAAAGGAATTGGTTTTGAGGGTTGAGGATGTTTGAATATGAGTTTTGAGATTGGTTTGGAGATTTGAGGGGTAGGCTGTTTTTGAGTGGGTGATTAGGAAGGTTGTTCAAGCATTTTGGTTGTAAGTTTGGCTTTTGTGAGTTTTGCCATTTCAAGCCTTTTCCCAGCTCCAGTTTCATCAAGTGCTTCAATAATTATCCCCTTATGAAATTGCTCAGACAAACAGATTCTGGTGGCTATAGCCAGAATGCTGTCTCTGGTCCATGAACGAATCTCCATCAGTGATCTTCCTGAGTATTTGGCTATGAATCGAATCATGATCTCCAATCTCTATTTCTCCAGCACACTGTACCCAGCCCATCTGTTTTGGATTTCACTTACTTCCAACCTCCTAATCTCACTGTCTAGTTTGGCTGTATCAAAGTCTTGCTTGAAGAGTTGCTCAATGATTTTGTCCATGGATCGGCTGTGTGCTGCATCTACATCTTTTATCAGCTCTTCCAAGGATTTTTCTTCAGCATTCTTTTGATCACCAGCACTTTTCTTTCTTTTGTAAGTGATCAGTTGTTGTTCCTTTTCCTTCTCCAACTCCTTGGTTTTCTCTTGTGCCTTCTCATCCTCAGTTCTTTTTCTTTTCTTTTCTTTCACTGCTGTACTCTCCCCCTTTTTGGATGCATTGGTTGCAGGGTTTGTACCGCAGAAATTTTCTTGTGCACAACATCATCAATGAGTGGTTGGAGACTTGAGGAGATCCTCTCATCAAAGGCTTTATGAACAATGTCATTGATGATGGGAGTGATGAGAGGTAAGGATTGTTGGAATGCAGCAACCATCTACTCAGGGGGGTTCTGTCCCAGAGAGATAATGCCAAAGGCAGAGGCTGGAGGCTCAATGAAGTGAGAGGGTGAAGTGTTTGGGGGACCATCGAATGAAGGTGCAATCTGTGGGTGAGTAGGGGCAGATGGACTTACATCCTAAGACTTCTTGGCAAGCAGTTCTTGTAGTCTGCTTACCTCAGCCTCCAGGATGGTATTGTGGGCTAGAACGTCATAGAAAAGCCTAGGTCATCATCAGCAGATGTTGAATCACCTGACCTCCTGCTTGTAGCAGGATGTACATGCACGGGTGTAGACCAGTTTTAGCATGTGCCCCTTTTTCTTGGAACTGGGGACTTCCAGCCTCAGGATGATGTCCTTCATCAACTGTTGCCTCTGGTGAGGTCTTAGCTATGTTACCAGCCTCAGTCTGGTCATGTGCTGATTTAGAAAAGGTGGCAGCCTCACCAGATGTTCGTATCTGCATATCCACACCAGGAGATAGAACGATTAAACCCTGGTGCTGTGGGTTGTCAGAAGCATGTTGATCCTCTTCCTCAATTGTTGTGGTTCTCCCCTTTGTTGGTGTTTGTTGGGGAGAGGAGAGGCATGCAGCTGAGTCAGCACGTTTGCAATTATAATGGTTGGACTTTGGGGGGCATTTGCATGGGGAGAGGGGATAGAAGCAGATTGCATTCGGGAGAGGAATGCTCTTCAATAAAGACCTTCTTAAGTAAGACATGTCTCAGTAGTGTGGTTGCCCCTGATAAGGTTGCATCAGGATCCTTTTGAGAGGATGTCTGTGCAGTGGTAGCTGGTAGAGTCTCTGATACTGCTGGGGGGTTTAAACCAGCAAGTATATCCTGCCTTGGTGGTGCAGGAGCATCTTCAGGGAGCTGATCTCCCCGAATAGCTATTTTGGGGCGTTTGGTTTTTGGTTTGGTGGGGACTCTGGATCTGGTGGTGGAAGCTGTGGGTTCCCTCTGATGTAGCAACTGAGGCCTGCTTCTTACTCTGCCAAGAAATCAAGCAGTTGCCTAAGAATTGGCATCCTCCAGAAGTGGACTTTCTTGTCAACTTACACCCTGCATAGTCACTGTTAGAAAAAACAACTAATTTACCAGAATGTCTAGTAGAATACCATAAACCTAGAGATGGAGTGCCTTGCAAATATCTAAAGATCCTCTTGACTGCAATCAAATGAGACTCCTTAGGTGCAGCCTGAAATCTAGCACAACACATGTAGCAAACATAATATCTGGTCTAGAAGCTGTTAAGTACATCAAGGACCCAATCATACATCTGTAAAGTGTTTCATCAACCACTTTACCTTTCTGATCTGTATCCAGTTGTGTGGTGTTGCACATGGGAGTAGAACATGGCTTACAGTTTTGTAAATCAAACTTTTCCAAAAGATCTTTTGTGTATTTGGACTGATGAATGAAAATTCCATCAACCTTTTGTTTGATTTGCAAACCCAGAAAGAACTGTAATTCTCCCATGGCACTCATTTCAAACTTCTGTTGCATCAACTTTGTAAAGGCATCACACAACTGTGGATCAGAGAATGCAAAAATAATATCATCTACATAAACTTGAACAAGTAGATTATGCTGCCCAGCTTTCTTAACGAATAAAGTCTTATCTATGGAGCCTCTAGTGAAATTATTTTCCAGAAGAAAGTTTGATAATGTCTCATACCAGGCTCTAGGAGCTTGTTTCAACCCATAGAGAGCCTTATCAAGCTTATACACCCATTTAGGATGTTTATTGTCCTCAAAACCTAGTGGTGACATACATAAACATCTTCTTAATTTTCCCATACAAAAATGCATTTTGACATCCATTTGAAAAACTTAAGGTTGTGATAAGAAGCATAAGCTAAAAACAATCGAATTGCTTCCAGTCTGGCTACAGGGGCAAAGGTTTCATTTAATCAATACCTTCCTCTTGTGAAAACCCCTGTACAACCAGTCTGGCCTTGTTCTTAACAATAAGCCCATTTTCATCAGTTTTGTTCCTAAACACCCATTTAGTACCTATTGCACACTTACCTGGAGGTAGAGGAACCAGTTCCCACACTTGCTGTTTCTTGAACTGAAGAAGCTCAAGTTGCATGGCTTCAACCCATCCATTATCCCTAAAGCAATGTGATAGTTCTTTGGCTCTTGCTAACTAATGAAGAGAGCATAGAAGCAGAAATTGACAATTGACTTCTTGTTGAACACGCCAACATTGGTATCACCAATGATTTGAGACATAGGGTGATTCTTCAGATCTTGGTACACAATACGATCTGTGCAAGTGTTTGTAGCAGGCTCAGCAGCAACAGATGGTGATGGTGAAGCATTTCCTTGAAACCAATCAGTAGATGGTAATTCAAAGGAAGTTGAAGTTGTAGAAATCTCATCAGCATTTGTTGTGGATTGTGCTACTGAAGCTACCAGAATCAGGTCTAGCTGAATGAGGCAGTTGATCACTAAACTTGAAAAGGTGATTACTGATATCATCATCATCATCAGTAACACCAGATAGATGACTAGCTACAGAAGATGTGGATTCATATGATCTGCAATAGTAGGTGGTTGATAAGGAACATATTACAGAATGTCCAGATCAAACAACTACATAGGTTTTGTGGATTGTATCCTTAGGGGATTCATTGAACTTCACATGCAAGGTTTCTTCAACTATCTTGTCTGACAGTTGAATACTCTATAAGCCTTGGAAGTGGATGAATACCCAACAAAATACCTGCACCCACCTTAGAATCAAACTTTTGGAGTTGATCCTTTGTGTTGAGAATGTAACAGGGACACCCAAATGCTCTAAAGAATGAAATCAAAGGGGCCAAATGATGAAGAACTTCATATGTAGTCTTCATCAACCTCTGATTTACTAGAACTCTATTTTGTACATAGCAAGCTGTATTGACAGCTTCAGCCCAAAAAGTCAGTGGCAGACCAAATCAGCCACATGGACCTTGCAGCTTCAATGAGGGTCCTGTTCTTCTCCCACTACTCATTTTGCTCTGGAGTCCTTGGGATGCTATATTGCCTCTTGATTCCCTTTGACAAGTAAAACTCATCAAGAGTGTGGTTTCTGAATTCAGTACCATTGTCACTCCTCACACACTTAACTGGTAGGGAATACTGCTTCTTACGTGTAACACAAAGTTCATAATAGACTGAGCAGCCTCATCCTTTGAATGCAAGAAGAAAGTCCATACATCTAGAGTAATCATCCACAATTACCAGACAGTATTTCTCTTTGCCATACTCATACCTTCACAGGACCAAAAAGATCCATGTGCAGTAGTTGTAAGCAGGCATTAGACTTGGATTCTTCTATGGGTGAGAATGAAACTTTATGTTGTTTCCTTTTTAAGCATGCAGTGCAGATTTCATCACAATTGAACTCCTTTATGGAAGACCTCTCACTAAACTCTTGTGGATCAGCTGATTCATGTTTTTGAGATTAACATGACCCAACCTTCTATGCCACAGTTTAGATTCTGGGAGAGAGGCCTTGGAGAACAAGCATGGATGGCCTTTTAACTCAATTTCTTTGACAAATCTAAGCCATATACTCTTCCTATCCTGTTGGCCTTCAGGAGAGTATTATCATCCAGTACTTTGTCAATCAGGCTCAGAACCTTGGAAGACAAAATCCTACAGTTATGGCTTGTGAAAAGGGCAACATGTCCTTTGTCACACATCTGACTGACACTCAACAGATTGTATTTGAGATTCTCCACGTGGTTGACATCATCAAATCTAATATCTCCATTAGACACAAATCCCTTTCCAATGATGTAACATTTAGCATCATTTCCAAATGAGACAAATCCCTTCTTTCCCTGAGAGTAATCATGAAGAAGAGAGCTACTCCCAGTCATGTGCATGGATCCTCCACTGTCCACATACCAGATGCTTCTTTGGCATGCTGAAGAACCCTGCACAATCATAAGAAACTAGTTAGCTTGGGAGACCCAAACCTTTTTGGTTTTGGGACTGACTTTATCAACAGATTTAACCATAGCTGGTTTCTCATGATTAACAGCTGATGAAGATGGAGATGGTGTTGAAATAGATTTGGACCTGGAATTCCTCTTCAGTGGTTTGATCACAGTGGCTTCAAGTTGGTTAACTCTCCCCAACAGATGCTGAACCATCATAACAAGCTGTGTCTGATTTGAAGCTCGAGCTTTCAGGTCATTTGACACTCCAGAGCTTGTTTTGATGAGTTCTTGTGACCCACCATTTCCTCCTTTTTAGATTTCACAGACTTAGTCTTATGTTATCATGAGGAACAATATCAGCTGTCTTCTGATAAACCGTATCCTTCTTAGTGGATTTGGGTAAGTCCTTGGGTTTATCAGGTTGAGATGATTGTGGTACAAACTTGGTCTTAAACTTAGTTTTCTTTTTATTTATTTCTAGTTTAATGAGCTCATCCCTTTGGAGCTTTAAACCCTTTTTGTACCAACATTCATCACATAGATGATTGAATTTACCACAAATTTCACATGGTTTATTCTTCATCTTGGACATCTTTACTGCTGAAGTGGAAACTACTGAAGGTGTGATCTTCAGTACTTTCCTCCTATCAGTACTAGGTACTAAAGGATTTGTAACAGCTGAAGACTGGTAATTCAACTGTTTTCCATCCGTCCTAATAGACCGTTTGATGGATTCCTCAGCAGTTGTTAGTCCTTGTATTTCAACTGATTTGAAATGCTTTTCAGATGTTGGTGGGTCTCTTTCAGTACTTGGGGTACATTGAGGAACAACATCTGAAGTACTCAGCTTCATATGAGTCTCAGTAGTTAGACCATCAGTCAATTTATTTGCTCAGATTTTACACTGGTTTCATTCTCTGATCTTAAATTATCATTGGAGAATGACTCACACGATAATGTGATTTGGAGATTGCTTTCACTTTCAGACTTAACTATGGAGTTAGGAGTAAAGTCTGTTGGTGGAGCAGTATGGTTGTAACCAATGCCAAACTTCACATTTGAAGCAGTTTGCTTGCTAAGAAGCATTTCAAATCCCTTGCATGATGACCCAGCGGTCACACTCAACTTGGGTCACTGCAAGTTTTTCTTTGAGACTCCTGTGGTCTTCCAGAATAACCTCTAGCTTGGCCTTTTCATCATTTAATTGGCATTTAAGCTTATAAATCTCATCACTTTTACTGTTAAGAGCAGACTCATACTCAGCTTTTCTTTTGAAAATGGTTTTCTCAAACTCAAGTTTTGATTTATTAATGCTACATTTGCCTCTCTAATAGAGACAAAGGCAGCTATGCATGATTCAGAACATAACTTGGCTTTAGCCTCTGAAGATACCTGAGTTACCTGTGAAGATGATGCATTTGAACAGGAACCCTCAGTAGACTCCACGGCCATAAGAGCAAGATTTCCAAAAGGTGTTCACCACCATGTTGACTAGCACCAGCATAGTATTGCTCAGTGTGACCAGACAAGTTATCAGGTAAGCTACTCCTGTCAAGAACTCCAGGTGTGAAGAAGCTGTGATGAGGTTTGATGGAGATGAAGATGGTTGAGGTTCTGGTAGTGCATGAGGTTGTGGTACTATAGGAGCTTGAACTTGATTTGACTGTGGCATATAATAGCAGGGATAAGGATATGGCATTTGACCCTGAGGAACAAAATATGCAGGAGATTAATGGTGTGTGAATGACTAAAACCAGCAGAATGTTGTCCTTTGGATTGTGAATTGTTATTTGGAAAAGTCAAAAAGGGTGCAAAGGTGTTAGATCCAGTTGATCTATACTCTCTTGCAAAGTGTCCAAGCCTGTGGCATTTGTGACACTTCAACTTGCTCTTGTCAAAACCGACTTTGGTTTTGTTAGAGAGTCCAGGAAATTTCCTGCCAGTTCTCTTGTAGAATTTCTGAGATCTGATATTGATCAAGGCCATTTGGCTCAAAATATCCATGTCTTCTAAATCATCATCAGCAATGCCCTTCAAATCATCATATATAAAGCATAGATTGTCACTATTATTACCAGAATGACAATCAACACTCACAAAGGCATGATTAGAATTGTTTGAGGTGAATCAATATGCTCATCATAATGGCATCTGATCCTGCATACTCTGACTCATGACTTACCAAGGCAGTGTTTCCTGGTACAAAATCATCGGTGAGCTCTCCAGATGATGACAGTTTTCGTTTCTGTTCTATCTCTCTCTCAAATGTGAGCAATTTCCCATGGAGTTGGGTGAGAGATAGTTTGTCCAAATTTGCACTGGAGCGTAGGACAATAGTATATGTGTCCCATCTCTCAGGGAGTGATCTGAGAAATCTGTTATTCATTTGGCTATTTGTGTACTCATGTTTGACCATTTTTATTCAGAGATCAAACAAGAGAACGCTCAAACTGTTGAGTCAGTGTCTCACCCTTCCTATGAGAGAATGTCTCATATTGTTGGGCAAGGATTTCTCTATTATTTGCCAAGACCTCATCTATTCCTCAAATTGTTCTTTCAAGGCATTCCAGAGGTCATGGGCAGTTTCATAATGCATTAGCCAGAATAGATTTCATTGGGCAGTGCCATGGCCAGAATTCCATGGGCTTTTGCATCAATCTCAAACAATTTCTTATCCTCATCTGAGTATTGCTCCCTCCTCTTTGGAACCATTTGATTGGTTTCCGGGTTATTCACCATAGGCTTGTGTGGACCATGTACCATTGATGTCCAACTACCTGAGCTGTTAACAGACAGGTGATGGAGCATTCGTCGTTGCCATATGTTATACTCACTCCTAACCAGCATTGGAGGCTTGGTTGAGGAACCAGTATTGTGAGGATCATTGGAAGGAGTAGTCATTTTAGGTCCAAATACAATTTAATTCAAGCTTTTAAACGATTTTACACAGACCACAACAGACTCAATGAAAACCAAGAATAAATCTCAGGATGAATGACCAAAAACACAGAAAATTCAATCTCTATAACCGTTTCTTGCAAAAATGCTAATTTAATCAAACTTGGATCTTGGATAGCAGTTTCAATGATCAATTATTAGATCGATCAATGATTAACCTGCTCTGATACCATTTGACAGGATCAGTGATCTCAAGTTTGATGGATTAGAGTGTAACGCAACAGAATAAGAAGAAGAATTAGACAAATTATAGCAAGAATTTGATATTCGTATGCATTAAGAACAAATACAGTTGTAACGAGAGAATATATTTCTGTGAAAAGGAATGTTTCAATAATATCAAATGTTTCTGCTCAATCATTCACCAATTACAATTAGGTTGACACTCCTTATAGAGTGCAATCACTGCTGATATCACGGGATAGTGACATCTGGCAGATTTATTACAAAAATAACTAAAACTTAACAAACTACTGAAATGTTCACAACTACTGAGAACATATCAGAGAGCTAAGTACAAAACATAAAACTACTGATGCTAAACTACTGAAACAAAACTACTGATTACAAAACTACTGAAAGGGAAAAATATAAAACTACTGAAAGAAAACCGTCATAACTACTGAAGAAGACCTCTTCAGCTGTGTGACAACGTCTGATACTTGGTCTTCAGTACTTGTCTTCAGCACTTGTCTTCAAACTTCTTCTTTAGCACTTGTCTTCAGACTTTGTCTTCAGCACTTGTGTCTTCAGACTTTGTCTTCAGCACTTGTGTCTTCAAACTTTGTCTTCAGCATTGGTGTCTTCAGACTTTGTCTTCAGCACTTGTGTCTTCAGACTTTGTCTTCAGCACTTGTCTTCATACTTGTCTTCAGCACTTGTGTCTTCAGACTTTGTCTTTAGCACTTGTGTCTTCAAACTTTGTCTTCAGCTCTTGTGTCTTCAGACTTTATCTTTAGCACTTGTCTTCAGCTGTTGTGGACTTCAGTAGTTGTTGTGACGTCTGTGGGACTTAAGGTTTTTCTGATCCGACTCATTGGTTCTTGACAGGATCAGTGATCTCAAGTTTGATGGATTAGAGTGTAACGCAGCGGAATAAGCACAAGAATTAGACAGATTATAGCAAGAATTTGATATTCATATGCATTAAGAACAAATACGGTTGTAAAGAGAGAATATATTTCTGCGAAAAGGAATGTTCCAATAATATCAAATGTTTCTGCTCAATCATTCACCGATTACAATTAGGTTGCCACTCCTTATATAGAGTGTAATCACTGCTGATATCACGGGATAGTGACATCTGGCAGATTTGTTACAAAAATAATTAAAACTTAACAAACTACTGAAATGTTCACAACTACTGAGAACATATCAGAGTGCTAAGTATAAGACATAAAACTACTCATACGAAACTACTGAAACTACAACGACTGAAGAACAAGCTCTTCAGTCGTTTTACAAAACTACTGAAAGAAAACCATCACAACTACTGAAGAAGACCTCTTCAGCTGTTGTAACAACGACTGATACTTGGTCTTCAGCACTTGTCTTCAGACTTTGTCTTCAGCACTTGTGTCTTCAGACTTTGTCTTCAGCACTTGTGTCTTCAGACTTTGTCTTCAGCACTTGTGTCTTCAGACTTTGTCTTCAGCACTTGTCTTCAGACTTTGTCTTCAGTACTTGTGTCTTCAGACTTTGTCTTCAGCACTTGTGTCTTCAGACTTTGTCTTCAGCACTTGTGTCTTCAGACTTTGTCTTCAGCTGTTGTCTTCAGACTTTGTCTTCAGCACTTGTGTCTTCAGACTTTGTCTTCAGCTGTTGTGGACTTCAGTAGTTGTTGTGACGTCTGTGGGACTTAAGGTTTTTCTGATCCGGCTCATTGGTTCTTTTGGTCCAACAAACTCCCCCTGAACCAATGCAGCCAAAACCTTAACTTTATTGAAGTCCCACTTATTGTTGGCAATAAGATTGGTCTTTTTCCTTCTTGATCAGCTAAGAAGATGACCCAATTAAGCACTGGCCTGGGAATAGATTTCTGAATTTTGGTTAGCATAGTATGGATAAGAGCCATGACTTTGGGGAACTGGACACAGGGCTGTGGTCCTATCCATGAAATCTACTTCCCATGTATAAGCTTGTAGGATTCTCTGGTGTATGATATGAGAAACATAATTTGTTCTTCCATGGTAAGATTTTTAGCTCCACCATCAAACAATCCTTCAGCCCATACAGCTCTGAAATGTACTTAGCCTGTTTGCCATTTTTGAGCTGAACTGTTGTGATCTGTCTGTATGCAAACTCATCTGGGTGAGTCGCTTCAAGTAACAGACTGAGCTCATTTTGTTTGAAGTTCTCAAGCCTCTTGTAGACTAACCCCTTTTTAATTACTCTGTTCTCTAACATCTTTTGGGGTGGCTGTTTAGTTTCATAGGCCTTCTTGAAATCTTCTACAATTTCCAGGGTGATACTACAAGGACCACTGTGATCTCTTCATCTACGATCCTTTTTACTTGGCCCTTGTATCTCGAAGGAATGTCTTTCTTCACAATTCTGTGAGCCACCCTAGGATCAGCCATATTCTCACCTTTTCCTTTTGATATTGAAATGTGTTAGCAAGGGTGTACAATCTCAGAGCTTCTTTCTTCATACTGATTATTGATGAAGAAGCAGCATAAGTTTTGTCTATGCTTTTCAGCATCTCATCATCATGAAGCTTTTGCTGCTGTTTTCTTCTATCTTTACTCTCACAGCTTCCATCTGTGAGGTGGGAGTGATGGGCATATGTTTGGCTTTAGGCAAAGTTAGGGCTGCAGAAAGAGGCAGCCTATCTTCTTTTCATCATCCTCTTCTTCTTCTTCTTCTAGCCTCAACACCCTTCTCTTCTTCTTCTTGGGTGCATCATCGGCTGTTGGTTTTGAGGGTAAAGGAGTTGGTTTAGTGGGTTGCGGTAGTGGTGATTTTGAAGTGGGAGGTTTCGCAAGTTGTTCTAACATTCTTGTAGTGAGTGAGGCTTTTGAGTGTTTTGCTAGTTCCTTTCTGTTCCCAGCACCTGCCTCATTTAGTGCTTCAATCAACAATCCTTAGTGTATGCTTCAGACGAACAGATCTTGGTGGTTATTGCCAAGATACTGTCCCTGGTCCATGACTTAATCTCGATCAATGATCTCCAAGGTACTTTGCAATGAATCTAATCATGATCTCTAGTCTTTCTCTTTCTAATGCATCATAAGTTGCCCATCTTGAGTTAATTTCTTCAACTTCAAGTCTCCTAATCTCCGAGTCAAGCTGTGGCAGTATCGAACCCTTGTCTATACAGTTGATCAATAATGGAGTCCATTGATTTACTGTGTCTAGCATCCGCCATTTTGATCATCTCATCGAGTTCGAGTTCTTTTTCTTTTCCTTTAACCTTCCTCTTCTTATATGTGACATGAAAGTCTTTGTGACTTTCACCCACTTGATCAATGTTAGCTCCCTTCACAAACTCTCTTCCTTCTCAGTCTCCTTTTCTTTCTTCCCTTCTATGCTCTTCCTCTTTGCTTTCACTGACTGACTCTCCCCCTTTTTGGTTGCATTGGTTGCAAGGGTTTGAGTAGCAGAAAGCCTTGTGCTCACAATCTCCTCCACCAGGGGTTGTATGATTGAGGGAAGCCTCTCATCCATGGTTTTGATCACAATGTCTGTGATCATTGGGGTGATGAGAGGTAGGGATTGCTGAAAGATAGCAGCTGTTTGCTCAGAGGGGTTCTGTCTCTGAGAAGCAGTGCCAGAAATAGAAGCTGGTGGCTCGGAAGTTTTGAGTGGCTGAGTGTGTGGGAGACCTTCAGGTGAAGGTGCCATCTGTGGTTTATGTTGGTGGCAGATGGACTTGTTTGTTGAGAGAATTGGTCAAGTAGTCTTTGTAGTCTACTGACTTCTTCCTCAAGAATTGTGTTCTGGGCCAGAACATCATAAAAGAAGCCCAGGTCATCATCAGCAGATGCTAAATCACCTGACCTCCTGCTTGTAGCAGGATGTACATGCACTGGGTGTAGACCAGTTTTAGCATGTGCCCCTTTTTCTTGGAACTGGAACTTCCAGCCTCAGGAGATGTCCTTCATCAGCTGTTGCCTCTGGTGAGGTCTTAGCAATGTACCAGCCTCAGTCTGATCATGTGCTATTCAGAAGAGGTGGCAGCCTCACCAGATGTTCTGGTCTCCATATCCACACCAGGAGATAGAACAGTTAACCCTCGTGCTGTGGGTTGTCAGAAGCATGTTGATCCTCTTCCTCAATTGCTGTGGTTTTCCCCATTGTTGGTGTTTGTTGGGGAGGAGGAGAGGCATGCAGCTGAGTCAGCACGTTTGCAATAATGAGAGTAGGACTTTGTGGGGCGGTTGCAGTGGGAGATGGGGTAAAAGCAGTATGCACCTGGGGAGAATGGTGCTCTTCAATGGCAATCTCCTCAAATGAGGAAGATCCCAGATTAGTGGGTACCCCTTCTTTGGTTGTTGCAGGCTCTTTTTGAGAGGAATCCTGAGCGGCTATGGCTGGTGAAGTCCTTGTATCCACTAGGGGGTTATAACCAGTGGATAGAGCCTGCGTTTGGTGCAGGGGCATCCTCAGGGGACTCATTTCCCTGAGTAGCCTTTTTTGTCTTCTTTTTAGTGGGTTTGGTGGGGACTTTGGATTGGAGGTGGTGGCTGTGGGTTCCAGCTGCGTGGGTTTGCGCAGCTTGGCAGCCATTTTTAGTGATTGGTCAGAGTTGTGCCGGGAGTATACTTCAGGCAATACAGCCGTAGCAGGGACTCCCAGGCCAACAAGTCCCTCAGCTTGAAGCTGGTTTTCAATTATGGCCATTATGAACCGAGGATATAATATCCAACGGTTAGCAAGTTGTTTTTGGGCCATATCCTTGAGCTCTAAAAATAGTATTTCAAAAAAATTTAAAGGTTGTTGCTCAAGGATGGAGTACATTACCTGTTGCCACCGTGTGGACATTTGATCCCATGATGAAGTCTTGGGGGCAAGGCAGACATTTACCAGGTGTAGATGAGACGTTCGGCATCCTGGAAATGTTTCTTCAATATGGTAGATGCACTCAGGTTACCCTGGTATCCATGCTGGGCAAATGATTGATCGATTGTGCCCTTTGGATAACCAGCTGGGAAAGTGGCATCATCCAGATTGAGGGTTTGGCGAAGAATATCTGGAGTAATGACCACTTTTTGATGGTGGACAAACGATTGAAGAGACTCTGTGTCATTCTCCTCAGAGACAAGAGTGACGTTTGTCCGGAATTGGTTAAGAGATTCGGCATATATGGTGGGATTTAACAGAAAAGCCATTTTGTAAGGTGGACCGAACCATTAAATCAATGGCGTTGTGAAACTTGGTCCAGTATGGCGATTTTGTGAGATGTGCGACACAGTTGTGTCGGGGTTTTAGTTGCATGGTCGCCATGGATGAAGAGAGGTTACAGAGTTTTTGAACGTTAGGTTTGAGAAGAGAAGAAAGTAAAAACTCTGAAGGTGGGGTAAGGTATTTAAAGGGTATGGTTAGAAAACGACTGAAGGTTTTGGTGTTAGTCATCAGTTGTTGAAACTACTGACGACGTGGTATTAACTTTCAGAGGTTTGGAATGACTGACCGTATTGGTGTGATCAGCAGTTGTTATAAAACAACTGAAGACTTGGTTTTAACCATCAAATGTTGAAACAGCTGAAGTCTCTGATTTAGTCATCAGTAGTTATAAAACTACTGAAGACAGTTTTGACTTCAGGTGGTGAAACAACTGAGGACTTGGTATTAGTCATTAGTAGTTGTGAAACTACTGAAAACTTTGGTTTTACCATCAGTTGTTGTAAACAACTGAAGACTTGGTGTTAGTCATCAGTAGTGTGAAACTACTCAAGACATGGTTTTGCTTCAGTTGTTTAGAAGGAAACAGCAGTTGGGAAACTGCTGAAGAGAAAAAAAAGGCTCATCAGTAGTTGTCATCAATTCATTGCTTTTCAGCTGTTTCAGTCTGACCTCCACACTTACTCATCATACTTAGATTTGAGTTTCAGACGTTTCATTGGTCATCAGTACTTATCTGCATTTCTGACATCAGTAGTTGTGGCTACAACAGCTGTTGTGACTACATCAGCTGTTCTAACTACATCAGCTGTTTCAACAAATAAAGTACTTGAGTACTGAGAAGTTACTTAAACTTCAGTAGTTTTAAACTTCTGAGGGGACGATAACTTCAGTACTTATATATGACAATAATAAACTAATGATCATCAGTACTTGTGAACTGAGATCATCAGTAGTTGTCACTTATTCTAGCTGCAGCATACCAAGCCTTAGGACTAGGTTTTGGAAAGTGTGCCATCCAAGGGCTTACTGAAAATGTCTGCAAGCTCATCAGCACTAGGAACAAATTTTGGATCAATCGACCTTTTTCAAAACAATCTCTAATAAAATGGTGTCTGATTTCAATATGTTTAGTCCTAGAGTGCTGGACAGGATTCTTGACAATAAAGAGCTGAAGAGTTGTCCATTAACAATGGGGTCTTAGTCTCTGTTATGCCATAATCCAATAATTGGTTTTGAAGCCAGAGTACCTGAGATGTACAGCTTGCAGCAACAATGTACTCTGCTTCAGCAGTTGATGTAGCAACTGAGGTCTGCTTCTTACTCTGCCAAGATATCAAGCAGTTGCCTAAGAATTGGCATCCTCCAGAAGTGGACTTTCTTGTCAACTTACACCCTGCATAGTCACTGTCAGAAAAAGCAACTAATTTACCAGAGTGTCTAGTAGAATACCATAAACCTAGAGATGGAGTGCCTTGCAAATATCTAAAGATCCTCTTGACTGCAATCAAATGAGCCTCCTTAGGTGCAGCCTGAAATCTAGCACAAACACTTGTAGCAAACATAATATCTGGTCTAGAAGCTGTTAAGTACATCAAGGACCCAATCATACATCTGTAAAGTGTTTCATCAACCATTTTATCTTTCTGATCTGTATCCAGTTGTGTGGTGTTGCACATGGGATTAGAATAGGGCTTACACTTTTGTAAATCAAACTTTTCAAAGATCTTTTGTGTATTTGGACTGATGAATGAAAATTCCATCAGCCTTTTGTTTGATTTGCAAACCGAAAGAACTGTAATTCTCCATGGCACTCATTTCAAACTTCTGTTGCATCAACTTTGTAAAGGCATCACACAACTGTGGATCAGAGGATGCAAAAATAATATTCTACATAAATTTGAACAAGTAGATTATGCTGCCCAGCTTTCTTAATGAATAAAGTCTTATCTATGGAGCCTCTAGTGAAATTATTTTCCAGAAGAAAGTTTGATAATGTCTCATACCAGGCTCTAGGAGCTTGTTTCAACCCATAGAGAGCCTTATCAAGCTTATACACCCAATTAGGATGTTTATTGTCCTCAAAACCTGGTGGTTGACATACATAAACCTCTTCTTAATTTTCCATACAAAAATGCACTTTTGACATCCATTGAAAAACTTTAAGGTTTTGATAAGTAGCATAAGCTAAAAACAATCGAATTGCTTCCAGTCAGGCTACAGGGGCAAAGGTTTCATTATACTCAATACCTTCCTCTTGTGAAAACCCCTGTACAATCAGTCTGGCCTTGTTCTTAACAATAAGCCCATTTCATCAGTTTTGTTCCTAAACACCCATTAGTGCCTATTGCACACTTACCTGGAGGTAGAGGAACCAGTTCCCACACTTGCTGTTTCTTGAACTGAAGAAGCTCAAGCTGCATGGCTTCAACCCATCCATTGTCCCTTAAAGCAATGTGATAGGTCTTTGGCTCTTGCTGACTAATGAAGAGAGCATAGAAGCAGAAATTAGACAATTGACTTCTTGTTGAAACGCCAGCATTGATATCACCAATGATTTGAGACATAGGGTGATTCTTCAGATCTTGGTACACAATAAGATCTGTGCAAGTGTTTGTAGCAGGCTCAGTAGCAACAGATGGTGATGGTGAAGCATTTCCTTGAAACCAATCAGTAGATGGTAATTCAAAGGAAGTTGAAGTTGTAGAAATCTCATCAGCATTTATTGTGGATTGTGCTACTGAAGCTACAGGAACATCAGGTCTAGCTGAATGAGGCAGTTGATCACTAAACTTGAAAAGGTGATTACTGATATCATTATCATCATCAGTAACACCAGATGGATGACTAGCTACAGAAGATGATGGATTCATATTATCTGCAACAGCAGGTGGTTGATAAGGAACATTTTGCAGAATGTCCGGATCAAACACTCCATTTTTGTGGAATTGTATCCTTAGGGGATTCATTGAACTTCACATGCAAGGTTTCTTCACATATCTTTGTTCGATAGTTGAATACTCTATAAGCCTTGCAAGTGGGATGAATACCCAACAAAATACCCTGCATCCACCTTAGAATCAAACTTTTGGAGTTTATCCTTTGTGTTGAGAATGTAACAGGGACACCCAAATGCTCTAAAGAATCAAATCAAAGGGGCTAAATGATGTAAAACTTCATAAGGAGTTTTCGTCAACTCTAAGTTACTAAGGCTCTATTCTGTACATAGCAGGCTGTATTGACAACTTCAGCCCAAAAGTCAGTGGCAGACCAGAATCAGCCAACATGGACCTTGCAGCTTCAATGAGGGTCCTGTTCTTTCTCTCCACTACTCCATTTTGCTCTGGAGTCCTTGGGATGCTATACTGCCTCTTGATTCCCTTTGACAAGTAAAACTCATCAAGAGTGGGGTTTCTGAATTCAGTACCATTGTCACTCCTCACACACTTAACTAGTAGGAAATACTGCTTCTCAACGTGTAACACAAAGTTCATAATGGACTGAGCAGCCTTATCCTTTGAATGCAAGAAGAAGGTCCATACATATCTAGGGTAATCATCCACAATTACCAGACAGTATTTCTTCTTTGCCATACTCATTACCTTCACAGGCCAGAAAGATCCATGTGCAGTAGTTGTAAGCAGGCATTAGACTTGGACTCTTCTATGGTTGGGAATGAAACTTTATGTTGTTTCCCTTTTAAGCATGCAGTGCAGATTTCATCATAATTGAACTCCTTTATTGGAGACCTCTCACTAAACTCTTGTGGATCAGCTGATTCATGTTTTTGAGATTAACATGACCCAGCCTTCTATGCCACAGTTTAGATTCTTGGAGAGAGGCCTTGGAGAACAAGCATGGATGGCCTCTCAACTCAATTTTCTTTGACAGATCCAAGGCATATACTCTTCCTATCCTGTTAGCCTTCAGAGAGTATTATCATCCAGTACTTTGTCAATCAGGCTCAGAACCTTGGAAGACAGAATCCTACAGTTCTGGCTTGTGAAAAGAGCAACATGTCCTTTGTCACACATCTGACTGACACTCAACAGATTGTATTTGAGATTCTCCACATGGTTGACATCATCAAATCTAATATCTCCATTAGACACAAATCCCTTTCCAATGATGTAACCTTTAGCATCATTTCCAAATGACAAATCCCTTCTTTCCTGAGAGTAATCATGAAGAAGAGAGCTGCTCCCAGTCATGTGCATGGATCCTCCACTGTCCACATACCAGATTCTTCTTTGGCATGCTGAAGAACCCTGCACAATCATAAGAAACTACTTAGCTTTGGAGACCCAAACCTTTTTGGTTTTGGGACTGACTTTATCAACAGATTTAACCATAGTTGGTTTCTCATGATTAACAGCTGATGAAGATGGAGGTGGTGCTGAAATGGATTTGGGCCTGGAATTCCTCTCAGTGGTTTGATCACAGTGGCTTCAAGTGGTTAACTCTCCCCAACAGTTGTTGAACCATCATAACAAGCTGTGTTCTGATTTGACACTCCAGAGCTTGTTTTTGATGAGTTCCTGTGACCCACCATTTCCTCCTTCTTAGATTTCACAGACTTAGTTTTATGTTTATCATGAGGAACAATATCAGCTGTCTTCTGATAAACCGTATCCTTCTTAGTGGATTTGGGTAAGGCCTTGGGTTTATCAGGTTGAGATGATTGTGGTACAAACTTGGTTTCAAACTCAGTTCCATTTTATTTATTTCTAGTTTAATGAGCTCATCCCTTGGAGCTTTAAACCCTTTTTGTACTAACATTCATCAGATAGATGATTGAATTTACCACAAATTTCACATGGTTTATTCTTCATCTTGGACATCTTTACTGCTGAAGTGGAAACTACTGAAGGTGTGATCTTCAGTACTTTCCTCCTATCATACTACTAGGTACTATAGGATTTGTAATAGCTGAAGACTGGTAATTCAACTGTTTTCCATTCGTCCTAATGACTGTTTGATGGATTCCTCAGCAGTTGTTAGTCCTTGTATTTCAACTGATTTGAAATGCCTTTCAGATGTTGGGTCTCTTTCAGTACTTGGGGTACATTGGGGAACAACATCTGAAGTACTCAGCTTCATATGAGTCTCAGTAGTTAGATCATCAGTCAATTTATTTGTTGAGATCTTAACACTGGTTTCATTCTCTGACTCACACGATAATGTGGTTTGGAGATTGCTTTCACTTTCAGACTTAACTATGGAGTTAGGAGTAAAGTCTGTTGTGGAGCAGTATGGTTGTAACCAATGCCAAACTTACATTTGAAGCAGTTTGCTTGCTAAGAAGCATTTCAAATCCCTTGCATGATGAGAGCCACGTTCACACTCAACTTGGTCACTGCAAGTTTTTCTTTGAGACTCCTGTGGTCTTCCAGAATAACCTCTAGCTTTGCCTTTTCATCATTTAATTGGCATTAAGCTTATAAATCTCATCACTTTTACTGTTAAGAGCAGACTCATACTCAGCTTTTCTTTTGAAAATGGTTTTCTCACAAGCTCAAGTTTTTGATTTATTAATGCTACATTTGCCTCTCTAATAGAGACAAAGGCAGCTATGCATGATTCAGAACATAACTTGGCTTTAGCCTCTGAAGATACCTGAGTTTCCTGTGAAGATGATGCATTTGAACAGGAACCCTCAGTAGACTCCAGGCCATGAGAGCAAGATTTCCAAAAGGGTGTTCACCACCATGTTGACTAGCACCAGCATAGATTGCTCAGTGTGACTAGACAAGTTATCAGGTAAGCTACTCCAGTCAACGACTCCAGGTGTGAAGAAGCTGTGATGAGGTTGTGATTGAGATGGAGATGGTTGAGGTTTTGGTAGAGCATGAGATTGTGGTACAATAGGAGCTTGAACTCATTTTACTGTGGCATATAATAGCAGGGATAAGGATATGGCATTTGACCCTGAGGAACAAAATATGTAGGAGATTGAGGGTGTGATGATGACTAGAACCAATAAGTGTTGCCCTTTGAATGTGAATTGTTATTTGAAAAGTCAAAAAGGGTGCAGAAGTGTTAGATCCAGTTGATCTACACTCTCTTGCAAAGTGTCCAAGCCTGTGGCATTTGTGACACTTCAACTTGCTCTTGTCAAAACCGACTTTGGTTTTGTCAGAGAGTCTAGGAAATTTCCTGCCAGTTCTCTTGTAGAATTTCTGATAGCTGATATTGATCAAGGCCATTTGGCTCAAAATATCCATCTTCTAAATCATAATCAGCAATGCCCTTCAAATCATCCATGATAAAGCATAGATTGTCACTATTATTACCAGAATGACAATCAACACTCACAAAGGCATGATTAGAATTGTTTGAGGTGAAATCAATATGCTCATCATAATGGCATTCTGATCCTGCATACTCTGACTCATGACTTACCAAGGCAGTGTTTCCTGGTACAAAATCATCGTGAGCTTTCCAGATGATGACAGTTTTCATTTCTGTTCTATCTCTCTCTCAAATGTGAGCAATTTCCCATGGAGTTGGGTGAGAGATAGTTTGTCCAAATTTGCACTGGAGCGTAGGACAATAGTATATGTGTCCCATCTCTCAGGCAGTGATCTGAGAAATCTGTTATTCATTTGGCTATATGTGTACTCATGTTTGACCATTTTTAATTCAGAGATCAAACTAGAGAATCGCTCAAACTGTTGAGTCAGTGTCTCACCCTTCCTATGAGAGAATGTCTCATATTGTTGGGCAAGGATTTCTCTATTATTTGCCAAGACCTCATCTATTCCTCCAAATTGTTCTTTCAAGGCATTCCAGAGGTCATGGGCAGTTTCATAATGCATTAGCCCAGAATAGATTTCATTGGGCAGTGCCATGGCCAGAATTCCATGGGCTTTTGCATCAATCTCAAACAATTTCTTATCCTCATCTGAGTATTGCTCCCTCCTCTTTGGAACCATTTGATTGGTTTCCGGGTTATTCACCATAGGCTTGTGTGGACCATGTGCCATTGATGTCCAACCACCTGAGCTGTTAACAGACAGGTGATGGAGCATTCGTCGTTGCCATATGTTATACTCACTCCTAACCAGCATTGGAGCTTGGTTGAGGAACCAGTATTGTGAGGATCATTGGAAGGAGTAGTCATTTTAGGTCCAAATACAATTTAATTCAAGCTTTTAAACGATTTTACACAGACCACAACAGACTCAATGAAAACCAAGAATAAATCTCAGGATGAATGACCAAAAACACAGAAAATTCAATCTCTATAATCGTTTCTTGCAAAGATGCTAATTCAATCAACTTGGACCTTGGATAGTAGTTTCAATGATCAATTATTAGATCGATCAATGATTAACCTGCTCTGATACCATTTGACAGGTTCAGTGATCTCAAGTTTGATGGATTAGAGTGTAACGCAGCGGAATAAGAACAAGAATTAGACAGATAATAGCGAGAATTTGATATTCGTATGCATTAAGAACAAATACGGTTGTAAAGAGAGAATATATTTCTGTGAAAAGGAATGTTTCAATAATATCAAATGTTTCTGCTTAATCATTCACCGATTACAATTAGGTTGACACTCCTTATATAGAGTGCAATCACTGCTGATATCACAAGATAGTGACATCTGGCAGATTTGTTACAAAAATAACTAAAACTTAACAAACGACTGAAATGTTCATAACTACTGAGAACATATCAGAGTGCTAAGTATAAGACATAAAACTACTGATACGAAACTACTCAAACTACAACGACTGAAGAACAAGCTCTTCAGTCGTTTTACAAAACTACTGAATGGAAAAACATAAAACTACTGAAAGAAAACCATCACAACTACTGAGAAGACCTCTTCAGCTATTGTGACAACGACTGATACTTGGTCTTCAGCACTTGTCTTTAGACTTTGTCTTTAGCACTTGTGTCTTCAGACTTTGTCTTCAGCACTTGTGTCTTCAGACTTTGTCTTCAGCACTTGTCTTCAGACTTTGTCTTCAGTACTTGTGTCTTCAGACTTTGTCTTCAGCACTTGTGTCTTCAGACTTTGTCTTCAGCACTTGTGTCTTCAGACTTTGTCTTCAGTTGTTGTCTTCAGACTTTGTCTTCAGCACTTGTGTCTTCAGACTTTGTCTTCAGCTGTTGTGGACTTCAACAGTTGTTGTGACATCTGTGGGACTTAAGGTTTTTCTGATCCGGCTCATTGGTTCTTTTGGTCCAACAGTTCTTTTGGTCCAACATACACGCATGAGTCACAAGAGAGGAAAAGTACAAGAAGTATGAGGAGGTTATGAAGAAGGTTAAGACGATAAATAGATCTAGGCCAAGGGGTAGTTTGTTGATACCTATGTACCAAGATTTGGATCTAAATGTATATGTCTTGAAGTCTTACACTTATGTAATGTTTGGTTACTATTGAAATGAGAATGTTTGATTATGATTTGTAATGCTTAATATTTCATCAATGTGTTTGTAACGCATATTGAATAGATGATATAGGTTTGTGATGTTTGAATTGATATGCATAATGTTATAATAATGAATACATTCAAACTTGGTTATGTGAAGTTCTCATGCGTCCGACTGGACCATGCGCCCCAACAGTGGTCATGCGTCCGAATGGCCATGCGACTGAGTGTCCATCGCCTAAATAGTCCATACGCCTGAAAAACTTCATGCCTGACTCAGTCACATGACTGAACACTCTGTCGTGCGAATGGATCAACTTCATGGCTCAATCGCATGAATGAACCATGCTAATGGTTCAGTCGCCCAAATAAGCAACCCTAACCTATAAATACCACCTAATTTGTGGAATAATGTAAGCATTATACACACTTCGACTCCAGACGTACCCTAGCCATCTAGAGACCTCTAAGATCATACCCCAAGTTCATAGATCGCATTAGATCGATTCATAATCGATTCTTAACGTAGATTCAATACATAATGTTTCTACGTGCGTTCTCACTGATTGGATCGCCAATCAAATAGGATTCCGCACTATTTGGTTCGGTATACACGTTAATCAGTTACTACATCGTGCGGTACACGATCCCTAACATGGGTCGAAGATCATAAAATGACTTCCACACCGCACATAGCCTGGCACCAACATCGAGGTGGGTAACCACTATAACCACGTACCATACCGTTGGTTAGTCATAAAGACTGGAACCCTTGCGTGTATCCTTCGTGTTAGCTAAACCACACGTAGTTGAGCTTACGACTTCATAGGGTCGTGCACCTCTGTACATATTGCTTGCAAGCCTTTCCATACACTCATTCGTTCATTAATGCATGCACACCATCATATGTTTCTCTTTTCATTATCTTCCACTTTATGTTACATAATGTTGCACCCTAAAAGGATCATACATGCCAACTCAATGGGTGAATTGATGATTGCTCAGTGGAATCCCACAAGTCCAAGAAGAAATGCGGATGAAGATCTACAAGAAAAATAACAAGTGTTATCTTCCATATTAGTAATATGGAAGACATAACTCTGATGCGGCACGTGTTTACTCTTCCGCATTGACTAATGCGAAAGACATAATACTAATGTTGAAGAACAAGTTACTCTTCCGCATTGACTAATGCGGAAGAACAGAAGAAGATGCGGACAAGACTTTGCTCATCCGCATTGACAAATGTGGATGACCAACAAAATGCCCATAAGTATTTGCTCATCCGCATTAACCAATGCGGATGACCAACTTACTAATGCGAATGATCAAGTGGAGATGCTGATCAAGATTATCTCATCTGTATTTGTCAATGCGGATGAACAAGCAGAGATATGGATCAAGACTTAGACTAGTTTCTGATGTAATAGGTCAGGGGTAGTTTAGTGATTTTGTAAAGGCATCGTGTCTGCATATAAATAGAATAATTGACCTCGTACTGAGGCGACGGCTTATAGATAGAGAATTCTTGTTGTAATCATTCTCTGTAATTTATTAACTTTCATATATCAATACAAACAGCATTTATGAGTATCTTTCTTGCTTTGAATGTTCTTTGATTGTTTGTTTCAGCCACTTAATCATTGACTTGATTATCATATTCGATTCACAGTAAGAATATCACTCTTACTCAACCCCAGTCAATTGGTATCAGAGCTTTGGCTCTCGATTCTCTTTCAGATCTACGCACAGACTGAATAGAACTCGATTGATCTGGTAATCAAGTTACTAGTAGTGGATATCATCATCTCTACTTAGTAAACAGCAAGAATACTCCTGTCAAACAACAAGAAAATCATTACAGAACTCATTCTAAACCTCGAAAGAACTTCTTGAATAAGTTGGACTCATCAAACATAATCAATCTTAAAATCAACTAAATCTATACTTACACAAAACAACATGGATTCTAACAGTTACTCTAAACTTGGTCATACACCTAAACCTCCCATGCTTAAACACAAATCTGAGTTTGAACAGTGGAGAATAAGGTTTAGAAATTACATCACAGGTGTAGATCCTGACTTTTGGATTTCAATATGTAAGGTCCACACATTCCTGTTACTCTATCAACAGCTCAAGCTGCACTTATAAGACCTCAAAGCATACTCAATCTTAACTCAAGCACTCAAGATGGATGTGCTGAAAAGATTGTAAAAGTATGGAACTGCTAAAGCTATTGGGATGCACTAAAAATTATGTTTGAAGGAAGCAGTGAGGTTGCTGAAATTAACAAAGACAAGTTGGTCAATCAGTATGAAACTTCCACCATACCAAAGGACAATCCATATCAAAACAACTGCATAGATTTTACAGTTGGTAAATGATTGGAAATCATGGGAGTTTCTTACAATATTAAAGAACTTAACAAGAAAATGCTTTACAGTCTCCCTGAAAGCTGGGAGTAAAATGTCACCATGCTGAAAAATACTCTTGATCTTAAGAGTTCCACTCTAGACATTATGATAGCCAAGATTGAATCTTTGGAACTTGATGAACAAAGCAGAAACCTTAGTGGACCAAGAGTAATTGAGGCCTACAAATTTCCTTCAGAATCTCATTTTGTTGAGAATGTTTT
This sequence comes from Flaveria trinervia, assembly GCA_025506515.1. NCBI lineage: Eukaryota > Viridiplantae > Streptophyta > Magnoliopsida > Asterales > Asteraceae > Flaveria > Flaveria trinervia. The sequence continues at coordinate 51,641,944 of CM046456.1, forward strand.
CATCATTGAGGAAGATGATTTCATCTCATCAAGAGATCAAATGAACAATACTGGGTTTATTGCAACTCCACCATTCAATCATCCATCAACTTCATCACAAGCACCCAAAGTCTCCACTGCTCCTCAAACATCTCCTGAAGACTCAAGATCAGAAGCCCAAAAGGCAACTTACAATGCATTTGTTGCAAGCTTTGAAGCCTACCTAGGGGAAGACTCACTTCTGCCCACCTAATTTAGGAAGATTTGGAAGAAATGGATCCTGATGATGTTGAGGAAATGGATCTACAGTGGCAAATGGCAATGATTGCCATGAGAGCAAAGAAATTCTTCAGAAAAGGAAGAAAGCTAAGCCTGAATGAGAACATAAAACTTGGATATGATAAATCCAAGGTGAAATGCCTCAACTGTGCATGACTGGCCATTTCTCGAGAGAGTGCAGTGCCCCCTAAAGAAACAACTATCAAAGGAACTCTCCAGGCCAATCATCATCACAGCCCAACACAAGCTATCACTCCAACAATCAACAACAGTAGTATCATCATTCTCATCATCAACAAACATACCAGAATCAACGACAGCTGAAAAATCAAGCCCATGCAAGTAGTCAGCCTTCTGCTAGTGCCTTGTGATTAAACAGGATGGGATATGTGACTGGAGTGTGTATGTTGAAGAAGTCAAGCCTCAATTTTAGAATCATACTCTTTTTGCTCACATCAATGATGGACCATCTTCAATGCCTACTGAGGTAAAAACTAACCTTTGTAGTGAAAAATGCATAAATGAATTACAAGAGTATAGAGAACACAACCATAAACTGGCAGAGAAAATAAAGAAGAAAAAGTGAAGTCAGAAATTATGAAGAGAGAACTAAAAAGTTTTGAAATCAAAATCAAATCTCTCATTTCTGACATAGAAAAATTGCATGGTGAGAAATACACTGTTGCAGCTGAGAATGAGCTACTTACTGAAATGTTAGCTCAAGCTAAAGCTCAACAATCTATGACTGAAGTGAAACTTGAAAAGTTTCAAATGTTTCAGTCAAGCTGCAAGAGATGCTGGATTCACAAAAGGATCCAAAGGACATGTCAGGGATTGGGTATAATTCATGTCCTCCGCCATACAATGACAATTACACTGTCATGCCTGACTCGGTCTCAGTCTCTGAATCAATTGAACCTAAAACTATGGAACCTAAATTAGTAGTGAAACAAGTGACAAATCTTAAAACAAACCTGATGTTTATTTGAAACAAATGAGGATAAAATCAAGTTAGGTCACCCAATCAAAATCAAAGAGTGTTTAGACAAGACAGTGAGTGTCATGAAACCATCATGCCCTATAAAAGCAATTGTACCTTTTATAAAAGTCATACTATCTGTTTTACAAGGCAAGAAAAAGAAAATGTCAAGACAGCGAAACCCACTACTGAGAGTAGTTCTGATAATGAGATTATATCTCCACAAAATTCTAGCAAATCAGAAAAGTGTTCACTAAAAAAGAAACAAACTGTAAAACTAAGTTCAACACATAAAAGTTCATCAGACCCTCAGTCATCAAGGTTGAGGCAGGGAGTTGGGTTTGATATCTATAACAAGGAACATGTTGACCAGTTTGAGAAAGAAGTGAGAAATAGGTTGAAGAAACAGAAACAACCCAGACAATGAACAAAAGTAGTGTTATGAAGCAACCTACTAAAAGGGCTGATTCTAATTCATCACCTAAAGAAAAGAAAGTGACTCATCAAAAGAAAGTATCAGTTGAGTCACACAAGGAAAAATCTGATTCAAGAAATAAACAAATGTATTGTGATATTTGTGACATGTTCAATCAGAAGACAAATAAATGCTTCTTCTATCAATATTGTTCTATGTGTGATATGAATAATCACTCCACCAAAAATTGCTATTTCAACAAGTATTGTTTAATCTGTGACATGAACAATCACAATACATCGGATTGTTACTTTATTCAGAAGGGGCTGAGAATTCCACAAACAAGCCCATCTCAAAAACATCTACTGGGATGCACTCTGTCAGACCTCATCTTCATAATACTCAATCTAGGACACCTCGATCAACAAATGATAGAAATAACTTGAAGGATTTAACGAAGGGTCAAAGAAATCATCTCATAATGAAACACAAACTTGACCTTCCTAAGCAAAAACCAACCTGTGATAATGAAAGTCAGGCTAGAGTTTTACAAAGAAATAGAGACCAACAATTCATTATTCATCTGAATCCTCAGTAGATGTTGATAAGATGACTCGACCAATTCATCATCAAAAGTGTCCCAGAACACCTCCATCCAAATCACAATTCAGAGGGAAATACCAGGAGGTGACTATCATGAACAGGAACGGGAAACCCAAGACCATCATGGCTTGGGTTCCTTATTCTAATTAGTTCTTTTTGCTTGTAGGTTTATCCACACAGCTCTAATAGCCTATGGTATGTAGACGGTGGATGCTCCCGACACATGACTGGAGATTGTTCCCTCCTTTATGATTTCCAGTACATAGAAGGAACTACTGTGGCATTCAGTGGAGATTCAGAAGGTGGTAGAATTATAGGAGAACGATCTGTGACAAACGAGATGCTGAGCTTTGACAGAGTGAATTACTATGAACAACTGAATTTCAATCCGCTAAGCGTGTCTCAGATCTACGACAAAAAATATTCCACTCACTTTACAGACACTCACTTCTACATTCTGAAACTTGGATTTCAGATCCCTGAAGAATGGGTTGTCTGGAAGACTCCATGGAAGAATAATACATATGTCTTAAACCTGTGTTCTGCATCACCTAAGGAAGAAACATGTCTTTTGTCTAAAGCATCATTTGATGAGTCATAGCTTTGGCATAGATGTTTAGGGCATCCTAAATTTAAAAATATGAACAAGTTATTCAAAGGAAATCATGTCATTGGTCTTCCTAAAAAAGAATTCAGTTTTATTGATCAATGTTCAGCGTGCCTTAAAGGAAAACAACACAAATCGTTTCACAAAATCAAACTAGTGAACACTAACAATACTCCATTGAAGTTACTTCATATGGATCTTTTTGGACTGACTCATGTAATCAGTATGGGAAATAAACAGTATTGTTTAGTGATCATTGATGACTTTTCTCGATTCACATAGGTGTTCTTCCTACTTATAAAAAACAAAGCATCCCAAATCATTCAAGAATTTATCACTAAAATTCAAAATCAACTTGATCTTAAGGTCAAAATAATAAGAAGTGATAATGGTACAGAGTTCAAAAATGAAAATATGAGTTCCTTTTGTGCAACCAAAGACATTGCTCATCAATTTAGTGCAGCTAGAACTCCTCAACAAAATGGGGTAGCTGAAAGGCAAAATAGAACACTGATTGAAAAGCAAGAACGATGCTAGCCGATGGTAAACTGCTAATCACCTTCGGCAGAAGCAGTTAACACATCGTGCTTTGAGCAAAATCGAACTCTAATTGTTAAAGAAAGTAACATGACACCTTATGAACTGATCTTTCATAGGAAACCATTATTGGATTCGTTAAATCATTTGGTTGTCCGGTCTCAATATTAAACACCCGTGATCATTTGGGAAAATTTTCATCCAAGTCTGATGAAGGATTCTTTGTAGGCTATTTTTCTATCTCAAAGGCTTATAGAGTGTTCTATCCTGGACTGAACATTATTGATGAATCTACAAATGTTCAATTCAAAGAACATTTGTTTCCTAAATCTACAAATGGTCCTGACTGGTTGTTTGATATTGACACATTTACAAATGCACGAAATATACATTCAGGTGATACTTCATCAACTGTAGAAAAAAGGGATAATTATCCATTGATTCCACCTACATCTGATGAACATATGAATGAAGATGTTCCTCTTCAAGCTGATCCCATTAGACAATTATCACAGAACCTTAGTGTTTCCCCTGAAGAAGGTCCCATCCTGGTACCATCTCACTTAGATGACTTGTCAAATGAAATCAGATATCATAAACAGGCTTCTCATCCAGTAGAAACACAAGGTATATCAAATAATGCAAGCAACATCAGTGCTGCTGAAGATGTAGCACTTACTGAAATAGAAGTTGACAATCTTCATAATTCAACAACAATACAAGATGAATGTGCCTTTAACCATAATGAACTGAATGTCTCCAATCTTGATGTAACTATTGCTGGTGACACCATCCAACCACAAGAATACACAAGAATCATCCAGTTGAAACCATTATTGGTGATCTAATGAGAGGGTGACAAGAAGCAAGTCAAGTATTACAAACATCTGTTTGTTCTCATGCTTTCTATGTCAAATAGTACCCAAAAACATCAAAGAGGCACTTCAATACAATAGTTGGATTGAAGCAATGCAAGAAGAATTGCTCCAATTAAAGAAGAAAGAAGTATGGCAGCTGGTAGATCTTCCTGAAGGACAATACCCTATCGGTACCAGATGGCTGTACAGGAACAAGACTGATGATAGAGGGATAGTCATCAGAAATAAAGCAAGACTAGTAGCCCAGGGATACACTCAGGAAGAAGGAATCGACTATGATGAAGTGTTTGCTCGTGTTGCCAGACTAGAAGCAATCAAAATCTTTCTTGCATATTCTGCGTCCATGAAATTTACTGTTTATCAAATGGATGTAAAGTGTGCCTTCCTATATGGAAAGATTGCTGAAGAAGTCTATGTGAGTCAACCACCTAGCTTTGAAGATCCAGATTTCCCTCATAGAGTTTACAAGCTTGACAAAGCTCTGTATGGTCTTCATTAAGAACCAAAAAAGTGGTATGAGACTCTATCATCCTTTCTACTTGAACATGGGTATGAAAGTGGAAAGATTGATCAGACTCTCTTCAGAAGACTGAGAGAAAAAGACATGGTGTTAGTCCAGATCTACGTGGATGACATTATATTTGGCTCAACAAACAAGCAACTCTATAAAGAATTTGAAGACCTTATGCATTCAAAGTTCCAAATGAGTGCTATGGGGGAACTCACCTTCTTTCTAGGTGTGCAATTCCAACAAACAGTAGATGGAATCTGCATCAAGCAATCAAAATATGTAGAAACCATGTTGAAGAAATTTCACTTTGCTGACTGTCAGTCTATCAAAACTCCTGTGGATACTAAAGTGAAGATTGGACCAACCCTGAAGGCAAATCAGTGGATCAAACTAACTATCGATCAATGATAGGTTCACTTATGTATCTAACAGTCAGTAGGCCTGGCATTATGTTTGGTGTTTGTGTGTGTGCCAGATATCAACTGATCCAAAAGAATCACATGTGAACGCAGTCAAGAGGATATTCGGATATCAGAAGGGCAAGCCAGCTCTTGGGTTATGGTATCCAAAGGAAGGAGAATTTAATCTCTATGCCTACACAGATAGTGATTATGGAGGATGCAACTTTAATAGAAAATCCACTTCTAGCGGTTGTCAATTTCTTGGTCCCATACTAGTATCTTGGCAATGAAAGAAGCAGACAAATGTGGCTGTGTCCATAGCAGAAGCTGAGTATATTGCTGCATCAGCATGTTGCTCTTAACTTCTCTGGATTCAAAACCAGATCCTTGATTATGGTTTTAACTTCTTGCACACACCAATTTCTATTGACAACACAGTTGTTGTCTTTATAACTAATAATCCAGTTCAACACTCAAAAACAAAACATATTGAGATTAGATATCATTTTTTGAGAGACTGTGCTGAAAAGGGTTTAATCAAATTGATTCAAGTACCAACTGAAAATCAATTAGCTGATTTGTTACCAAGGCATTTGAACCTAGTAGGTTTGAATTTCTGGTTCAGTCAATTGGCATGATTAACCTTCAGTAAAAACTATGAAAAACATCAAAAAAATTTTAAAACATCAGAAAAACCACAAAAAAAATAAGTTTAATGAAGATAAGAATTCTATGGGAAATGATATAATTATAGTCGTTATATCATTCATTGTGCTTAATTTCAAAATGTAAAAGACTGAAATGACTTACCAGATATGTTGGTAGGCTCAACTTGGAAGAAAGGATACATGTAGTGATGAATTAAAGACATATTCAATTTGAAACACTCATCACAAAGTATAGGTATGTATTGACTTATGTGAATGCATGTGTGTGTAGTAGCCTAACACACCAGGTAATGATACTTTATGAATCTCTTTCACCACATCATGTTTCATCTTTGTTTTGCTAAGCAAAGACCTGATGAAACTTGCACATAATGCAGATGTCATGATCCAAAAGATTCCCATTGTGGAATACATCCAAAAATTGGATGAATCAACAAAGTAATACATTCCAAGTGAATGAACAAAAGAATCCTATCATGGATCACCTTCCAAAGTGAAGTGAAAAGAATCCCAATGTGGACCAACATGAAAAAGGATCAAATTAAAAGAATCCCAATGAGGATTAGTAAAAATGAGATTTCATGACTTAAGTAACCTGGTAAGAAAAGTTGTGAAAAAGTTCTACCATGCATTGTATAAGGAGGGTTGATCATTTCATGCTTATGTGTGTGAGGTACACATTGTATAATAAATCAACCAAAACATGATAAAAGTCATTTAAATCAAAATATCAACTAGGTATGGGTTTAAGAGGACAAACATACCTTCAATCTTCAAGTTCATAATCATGTCCATTTAATCATAAAGGATGCACAAGTGTAATGGAAGACTGATATGATCCCAACAAAGAATTTTCTCTTCATTATTAATATTAATTAAAATAATATTCAAAAAGTTTTAAATCTTTAAAGTTTCTCTCCAAATGTGGACATAAACTTTAGGGGGAGTAATTTAAATTTTTGAGTAAGTCTAAATTTTGTTTATTAACTTAATTTTGAAAACAAAACAAAAAGAATTTTGGTTGGTGTTGTTACAAAAAGTCATACCATTATATCTCAGCTTATGCAGATTCATAGAAGCATGATAAGTCCAAGATCTCTCAAAATTGGAAAACTTGTATTAATTGTGACATACAAGTCAATCCAAGCAAGAATTGACAACTTAAACAGCCAACTTCATAAGAAAAACAAATCAAGGACACCTCTTCATAAGATGAATAATCAAGTCAATCACATTAACTTTTGATTAAGTTCAAAAGTTAATGCAGGTGAGTGCATTAGTTAATGCGGGTGAAGGTAACCCGTGCATGTAACTAGTGCGGGTAACAAAATTCATTTTCAAGTGCAACTAATGAGGACAATGATTTTACTCCACCGCATTAGTGTGTGAAGTAAATGTGGAATTTACTCTACCGTATTGATACAGTTAACAAATGCTATGAACAGGTCTCTATCGCATTTGCTACAATGCTGTGTTGACTTGTCAACCGCATTTGATAAGTTGCACAAATGCTGATTGACTTTGTTCTATCGTATTTGCTACCGTGTACAAATACGGATAGGATAAAACAAGCAACTCTACCGTATTTGTTACAGTGCTAAAGTGCAATGTTATTCTTTCGCATTTACTACAACACAAATGCAGACAGCCAAAGGTTTCAAGTTTAACTTCTGCATTTGCAATAGTACACAAATGCGAATAGAATAAAAAAATTAAGAAACAAAACTTCCGCATGTACAACAGTAGTGGAATGCGGACAGTTAGTCAAAAATTTGTCCTCTTCATCTGCTACAGTAACAAATGCGGATGACCAAAAGTAGCCAAATGCGGACTGTCAATGTCACAAGTTTGTCTTCCGCATTTGCAACGTCAACAAATGCGAATGACCAAAAGTCAAACTGATTAGCCTTCCACATTTGCTACAGTCAACAAATGCAGATGACCAAAAGTCAAACAAATTAACGTTTAGCATTTGCTACAGTGGTGACTGTATCTGCTTTTAAACTTGTAAAATTTTTCAAATTTTATTATTTGACTATTTAAAGGAATTCAAACGGGTCATTTAATACTTTTCAAATTTGAGAGACTTTATAGTGAGACGAGCGCAAACATACAGTACACCATCTTCAATCATCATCATCATCATAAACATTAAAAGATTTTTGTGTGAATCTTCTCAATCGAATTTTGATATCAATTCTGAAACAACATTCGGATCAGAAATAAGGTGAAATTTTCATAAGAAGTTTATCAAAACGTAAGTTTTAGAATGATAAACCTAAATCTGTCAAGAACCAAATGATAAGGAAGAACACAAAAACATGTTTCGTTAATGTAACATAATACAACTTTTCGACTTCAATGAGCATGAAAACCAACAGAAATTATTGTCACCATGAAAATTTTGATATTCATGTTCGTTGTAAGAACAAAGCATGTTAAAATTACACAATTGAAACAAATAAATAAAACAATACCTCTCTAATTGTTCAAACATTAAAATTGTGATTGTTAAATGACAAATTCACCATTTGCCATTACAGCAATTCAACAGAAATAACAAGCAGTCTTCCTTGTTAATTTAAAATCAAAACTGATAACTAACACACATGTCTCTTATGCAAATTACATGTCAAAGAGAGACATCATCAGATTCATGAATACCACAAGGATAGCATATGACATCACAGTCAGACCAACTATCTATGAGAATCTCATAAGGTCTTTCTGGAACACAGCTGAGGTTGTTGAAGCTGATGGCATTAGAACACTTACTGGGAGAATTAACAGTGAACACACATTGATCATCAGTGAAGAGTCGGTTAGAAGTTGTCTAACGTTTGGTGATGATGCAAATACTCCTTTGGAACTGAGTGATGAAGACATAACCACTTTTTTTGCTAAAATTGGTTATGAAGGAGGTTATGAAGCCAGGCAGATTGTTAAGGGATTGGTTGACTTACCATGGAGATTCATTATTCATATGTTTCAGCATTGCTTGTCAAAGAGAAAGATAGGATGAAATGACATTCCAGTCCTCACATCATCAGCTATGTGTGCTCTATGCACCAACAAGCCATTCAATATGTCAACATATGTTTTCAATGGCGTGGTTTCAAACACTAGAGAAGGATTAAGATACAAGTTTCTGATGTATCCCAGAGTCATTCAATGTCTAATCAATGAATCATTTCCTAACATTGCAACTGAAGGACAAGTGCTTGGCATTCCACATTATGATGCAAGATCATATAAGTATATAAAGAAGAGAGACCCTAGAAACTTTTATAGTGGGGCTCACACTCCTCTTCTGCCTTGGATGTTGCAACAGATAAATTAAGAAGCACAACCATCTCCACAACAATCACCATAACCTGCTGCTCAACCATCACCAATACCATCACCAATACCATCACCTATACCATCACCAATACAATCACCACAACCTGGTGCTCAACCATCACCAATACCATCACCACAATCACCACCACTTTCAACTCCATAACAAACACCACAACCATCACCAATACCATCACCATAACCAATACCATAACTTCACCACAACCATCTCCACAAACATTACCACAACCAACACCACAAACAACCACTCAACCTACACCTATATCACCTTATCATAAATCTCCAATATCACCATCACAAAAATCACCTATATCCCCTTTTCAACCTGTGCCATCACAAGATTACCCTGCTGATGTAAGAGGATCAACCAGTGCTTCTAAATCTTCCAAGTCATCTTCTGATGAGGAGGATCATCACACTCATATGCCTACAAAAACAGCAACTTCTGAGCCTGCTCCTTAGAGAGTTTTGCTAATTAAAATTTTAACAGACCAGATGAGAAGGATGAAATGATTACTGAATTGATGCAAAAGATTGAAAGAATGTAGAGAATTCTAAAGAGAAGGGCAAGAATCATAGATGATAGAATTCTGGAACTAGATGAGAAGGAACAGGAGCTGAAAGATCATAAACATAAACATAAGGCTGAATTGACTAGGAAAGATAAGGAAATTGAAGTTGTAAAGGCTACCCTTAAGCACTCAAGAGAAGAAGTCAGTGGACATATTGACACACTTGAAATTCAAACAATAGCAATGGAGGAACAAGAAAATATCATAGAAGAACAAGCTAATATCATCTCCAAACTTGAAAAAGAAATTGATAGCATGAACAAAAGGATCTAAGCTTGAAACGATGATTAAGATCCAAAGAAATGAAGTGGATGATGATGATGAGAAAGAAGAAAAAGAAAAGGTTGATGTTGATGACAACCACTCAGTTGATGAAAATGAAGAACAAGAGGGTAATACATGTCAGACAGAACATGAGGAACACAGTTTAGAAATGGTGATTTATTCTGGAGAAACCTCTGCTGATCACACTAAAAAAGCTGAGTTTGAAGAACTTTCAGTACAATAGACAGCTTTACTTTTGAAGAATTCAGTGTTGATAGTGATTTCTGGGACTTTGTAAACAACCTAAAAGCTGATTCTGATCCAATTGTGCTCACTCCAAAATCTCCAGAACCTTTGGAGAAAGAGCTGAACATGCAGATTGTTCCTGCAGTGTCTCTAACTGAAGAGCAAAAAGAAAGAATAAGAGAAATGGTTGATCAAGAAAGAGAGAAAGAAAAAGAATCAGAAAAAGAAAAGCAAGAAATGAATGTGGATGAACAAGTACAAACAACTCCTAAGAGAATGCTTGAATTAATAGAAAAGGGTGAAGCTTCAAGCCCTCAACTTCAAACTTACTCACAAAAATAAAATACTTAGCTGAAAAGGCTAAGGGTAAGAAACCAATAGTTGAAGAAGAACCGGTCAAGAAACAAAAAGATGACCCCAGAAGTCTAGCAGCAATTGCTGAATTTTTGGAAGAACATGAGCAGGCAGAAGCTCAATTGAAGAAATTGGCTGGTGCATTGATTTAGAAGAAGGTGAGATTGCTAGTGGATATGAAGCTAAAAAGGATGTTCTTATGGATAGTCCCATTAAAGCAGAACAGGTAGTGGAAGACATGGTATCAAAAGCACAAACTAATGACTTGATGATTAAAGCCATGTATCTGATCAATCAAGGTTATGATCCTGATGAAGTGTTTGGAATGACTTATGAAGGCATGAAGGAGGAGGAAGAGAAAGTGAAAAGGTTGCTTGATCCAACAATTGAATCTGAGTATGAAAAAGGCAATCTTCAAAGATACGACTGTGCATAAAGGTTCTTGTGTGAAGAAAACATCTCGGTATGATAGACCATTGCCAAGACAGACTCCTCTATCCAAGCTATCATCAATAGAAAGATCATCTTCAATTCATGAGCCACTATTTCCTGATCCTTATAGTATGACTGATAGGAAATGAAGGATTAACTCACAAAACAAGGCTTCACCAAAAGAAAGTTGGCTAACATGAAGACAAATTCTTTAAGAGCTGCTACTCTCAAGATGATAAATGAGAAGAAAGAAAAATTAAAGCAGTTAGAAGAAGATGTGCTTAACAAGAAGCCAAGAGCAAGAATGTTTGCACATGACATGAGTCTTACTCACAAAGATCAAGATTATCTTGCACCTGCCATTCATAGATATCCAGAGTGGTTTGCTGAACCCTCTCAACTGAAACTTCAAGAAGGGTTGACCACTGATGAGATGATCAGAGGAATATCTACTCCAAGAGGCAAAAAAGATCAAAAAATTATTGCCGGGAAGTATGATAGTGCATGGAACATGTTTATGGTCAAAAGGATCTCTGGCGTAATGCAATTCTTTACTGAGTACCCTGCTTTGGTAAATGCACTTGAGATTCATAAGTTGAAAGAACTGGCCACCCTAGAGCGGATCAACCATAATGCCATGTATAGAGGATATGATTTGAAGGAATACTCAAAATATTGAAAAGAACAAACAACTTCAACACTTTGAAAGCTTCATGCATGATGAAAGACAAAACATTCAAAAATCCACTCGAAAAGAAACAAACAAAACCAGCAGAAGAAGTTGTATTTCCTGAACTTAAAGTCAAACCTACTGAAGCCTTTAAAAGAAAAATGGTAGCTGGTACACATTCCTCAATTCCAATTTCAAATGTGTTTAATGATGAGAAGACATATGAGTTAGTGATTGAGAGGAAATGGGGAGGAAAAGAGGGTGCTGAGATCAGATTATTCATTGGTTATGAAGTGAGATTACTGGATCAATCATACATTCAATGCATCTATACAAGACACTTCAGAGAGATATCAAACAAACTGGGTGAAGAAGATCTACATTTCATTCTAAAGTGTATCAAACTACTAAAGATGGCCTATGATCAGATCAGTGCAAAAAGAGAGAAAAGAAAGAAGAAGAAGACACCTCTCTAATTGGGCAACATTGTCAAGCTTTAAGTTGATGTAGATGGTTCCCTATTGATTCATAGAGATGAACTTTCAATAGTTTCTCTTTGGGAACCTATTTCTTTGAAGAAGCTACCACTTGAAGCAATCCACAATATGAGTAGAATGAAGATTCATGTACTGAGCCAGGATAAAATGTCAGAGGCTCAAGATTTTCTCAACATGATCAAAGCAATTCTGGATCCAAGACAAGCTACACCTCTTGTATCATCAAAATACCCAACTGAATCATCACAACATCAATCACCTCCCAAACATTGAGGAAAACTAGGCTGTATAATCCTTAGGGGGAGTATTATTGCACCCTGAAATGACCATACATGCCAACTCAATGGGTGAATTGATGATTGCTCAGCTGGAATCCCACAAGTCTAAGAAGAAATGTGAATGAAGATCTGCAAGGAAAATAACAAGTGTTATCTTCCACATTAGTTAACGAGAAAGACATAATTATGATGTAGACACGTGTTTACTCTTCCACATTGACTAATGCAGAAGAACAAAAGAAGATGCGGATAAGACTTTGCTCATCCGCATTGACAAATGCGGATGGCCAACAAAATGCGCATAAGTATTTGTTCATCCGTATTAACCAATGCGGATGACCAACTTACTAATGCGAATGATCAAGTGGAGATGCTGATATGACTTAGACTAGTTTCTGATGTAATAGGTCAGGGGTGGTTTAGTCATTTTATAAAGGCATCGTGTCCCCCTATAAATAGAATACTTGACCTCGTACTAAGGCGACGACTGATAGATAGAGAATTTTTATTGTAATCATTCTCTATAATTTATCAACTTTCATATATCAATACAAACAACATTTATGAGTATCTTTCTTGATTTGAATGTTCTTTGATTGTTTGTTTCCGGCACTCAATCATTGACTTGATTATCATATTTGATTCACAGTAAGAATATCAATCTTACTCAACCCTAGTTACATAATACTTTAATTTCATTCATTAACGTTCAACGCAAAACCACAGGAAGACAATCATACATAATAACAAGGAACATAACATCATACAACATCAATCACACAAGGCAGCATCGCACACCCATAACATTCATCATGCATAACATACAACATGCACAATCACACGACAACAAACATCACACCAATCACGCGCATCACAACATACAAACATACGGTATCACACATCATCATCATCATCATCTTATCATCATACATCACCTTACATCATCCATGCCTATCACATCATCTACATCCCTGAAGGTTCGAGCCTACGTTCGCACTTTCCCGAAAGTCAGACAATACTATGGTCTTTCTGGCGTATGGACCCTGTTTGTCGCATGGTCTTCCGTGCGTATGAGAACACTCAGGCGAATGGAGCTCCAGTCACATAGCCTCCAATCGCATACTTCCCATGCGAATGGACCTCAGTCGCATGACATCCGGGCGTATGGACCTCAGTCGCATGACCTTCATGGTAATGGCCCTTAGTCGCACAGCTTTTGTGCGTATGAACCTCAATCGCATGACTCACAGGCGTATGGACTCCATTCGCATGACCTTCAGTCGCATGACCTTCATCCGCATTTCCTTCAATCGTATAGCCCTCATGCGTATGACCCTCAGTCGCATTACTTTCATGCAAATGAATATCAGTCGCACTACTTTTGTGTGAATGAATATCAATCGCACACCTTTCATGCGTATGGACCCAGTCGCACCTCATTTGGACGCATGGACCTCCAGTCGCATAGCCCTAGCCGGGTGTGGAATGCAGTTCATCCCGAACTGCAACTGCCATGTTTGACATCCAAACTCTTCCAAACCTCATTTAAGCTCAAATCAACCATTCAAAACCTTTGGGAAACATGCCACAATGTCATTCAAGCACAACCAAGCCCGAAATCAAGCCCCAAACGAATCATACACATACACATGCATACGAAAACGGGTTTACACCCAAATACCTGAAAACTAGTTTTCAGATGTGTTCTAGCCCTAAAATCATTCAATAAAGTGTAAAAAAGGGGTCCTAGAACTCACATAAATGATCCCGTCGACTAGAGCTTCGATTTGACCCGCTACACGTCGATTTCCATGCTCGAATCAACCCGAACCAAGCTTTTCTCCTCTTTTTCTCCTTTTATCTTTCTCCCTTGGCTGATTTTGCAAGAATGGGGAGGGTGTGGGCTGCCCTCCCCCTTTATACTTCCACTCATCCAAGTTTCTTCCTGTTTTGGCAAGTTTGGTCCCTCGACTCTGAACTTTATTTATTTTCTTCTTTCGTCGGCTTCAAAGAAAATTTCCGGGTGTTACAAAAAATACTTTTTTTTATAAAAAACAAAAAAAACTATTTTTTAACAAAATTCGTTTTACATATGTGTAATATTGGTTTTACACATGTGTAAATCCAGTACTACACATGTGTATAACTAGATTTACACATATGTAAACAACTGATGTACGATTTTTTTTAAAAGTATATCAATATGGTAGGCGTTGGAAAGATAAAAATATTGAATTTTATGGTGAATTTTTTTGAAAAAATGATGTCATGAAAAAAGTTATGAACGTTTAAAAAAAAGGGGGAAATAGCATGCGATTTGCAAGAGATAAAAAATGAGTTATTGAGATTGGTTTTTAGAGTTCTCACAAAAAAAGATGGTTCTCATTTGAACACTCCCCTATATATATATATATATATATACATGTACATATATATATATATATCATGATTACAAAATGAATAACTTCTAAACATATACAATCAACTAGACCAAACAATACTCTTCCTTAGGTTTAGTATCTTGTAATCAGTTCTTCAATGACTTAAACTCCTGAAATGTTTCCATAATCTTTGTATTCAGGTAAGCAACAACTTCTTTTTGATCTTTGTACTTATACTTGATCTTAATTCTTCCCATACCCTTTAAAGTCTCATAACTAAGACCATACCCTTTAAAGTCTTATAACTAAGACCAAGTATATATTCTTTGGCAGTTAATGTACCAACTATTTTGTTGTTGGAATCACTTCTAGTTCATCTTGTTCTGAAATTTGAATCTCTATGATAGAGGGGATGGTTGTTTAAAGAGTTGACCAGACTCAAAATTTCTTCTCTTATAAGCTTTTGAATGTAGTTTATCTATCACTTGGAGGATGTACACATATAGACATATGTCACCCTGAGCATTTTTATGGTCAGCTTTAGGAAGTACTTATCATCTAGATAGGAGGTGTAGCTTGGATGAATAAGCTTGATTTCCATGGGGTCAAAGAGCCAAATACTCTGAGCTATTTTTTGATCATTTCTTTGAAGCATCAGCTCTTTGGTTCTTTCTATGTATCCCTATCCACTAATGGGATATGAATATTGATTCCCTTTTTACATCTTTTATAATGTCATTTTTTTATCTACATATCCAATCCTCCTCAAAAATTCATCATCCACAACTTAAGAGGAACTGAATTGAGAATTTTCTATTTATGCTTTCTTTGTTTGTGCTTAGTATCATCCCTTTTGGCTTCTTTCAAGACATATCCTTTAAACTTGTTCCTGAGTTTGGAAATGATAAAAGAGAAGCCTCTTCCTGATGTATTGATTGGAATGTTATGTAAATATATATGTATGTATATATATATATATATGTATGTATATATATATGTATGTATATATATATATATAGTATGTATATATATATACATATACATATATATATATGGATATATACATGTATAGATGTATATATATACATGTATATATGTATATATATACATATATATATATATACCTATATATATATGTATATATATATGTATATATACATGTATATGTGTATATATGTATATATACATGTATATGTGTATATATGTATATATATATATGTATATAGATATGTATATATATATATGTACATGTATACATGTATATATATGTATGTATATATGGGTATATACATATGTATATACATATATAATATGTATGTATGTATGTATGTATATATATATATATGTATGTATATATGTATGTATGTATGTATATATGTATATACGTATATATGTATATCTTTATATATGTATGTATATATATGGGTATATATATATATATATATATATATATGTATGTATGTATGTATATATATATATATGTATGTATATATGTTATATATGTGTATATATGTATATATGTATATATGTATGTATGTATATATGTATATATGTATATATGTATCTTTATATATGTATATACATATATATATATATATATATGTATATACATATATATATATATATATGTGTGTATATATATATATTGTATGTATATATGTATGTATGTATGTATATATGTATATATGTATATATGTATATCTTTATATATGTATTTATGCATATGTATATATGTATATATATATATGTATATATGTATATAGGTATATATGTATATGTATATGTATTTATATATATGTTATATATATGTGTATATATATAGAGAGAGAGAGATGTATATATATGT
The DNA here is from genome assembly GCA_025506515.1 of Flaveria trinervia. Lineage (NCBI taxonomy): Eukaryota > Viridiplantae > Streptophyta > Magnoliopsida > Asterales > Asteraceae > Flaveria > Flaveria trinervia. Next base: position 51,658,701 of record CM046456.1, read on the forward strand.
ATATATATACATACATACATATATATATAAATATAAATGAGAACTAACTTGTTTGTGAGAACTCAAAAACCAATCTCAACCACTAGTTCTCAATGGCATAATTAAAATTACCAAAAATATATTTAAAAAACTATAAATCAAAAAATAACATAAATATAATGAAATAAGAACACAAACATGTTCCCCTACTTTCCTACATTCATAAAAAGATGTAAGGCCATGTTCCGGGATGCTTATAGCTGGTCGATTATCACACATAAAACGTATAATTTCGTCTCTTTCATAAAAGCGTTGCAGCGGAAACATTAGAACAACATTTTCATTTCATCAAAATACCTTAGCAAAATAATACAACCATTCATTACTTAATGTCATTTTATATTTCATTACAAAAGCATTAAACACAATGGATGCCATCCCAAAAGAACTGAGTAGTCATCCCGTGCCATCCTCAGCAACATACCTGCCTACTGGAAACACATCAAAGTCAGTGTTGCTGAGTGAGTTCTAGTTTTAAAGAAAACATACTTTACTTCCTTTATAAAACCATTCGCTACTTTGTCAGTGATCACACAACATACATACACAGTGATAATATAATTATTATCTTCCATTACGTTTGTTCATTAACTTCCATTCCTTAGTCATCGCGCATTACATTATCATTCACTTCATTCGTTCATAACATCATTAACTCTTTCCGGATCAGTGTCATCAGCTATACCCCAAACATATGCACACATCGGGTACTAGGTTGAAGATCATCAAATGACTTCCACATTGCACATAGCCTGGCACCAACACCGGGACAAGCGATAAAGATCCCACTGCTCTATACACCCCCAACATAATGCATATTCGAATACTGGGCCGAAGATCATAAAATGACTTCCACACCGCACATAGCCTGACACCAGCATCGAGGTGGGTAACCACTATAACCACGTATACAACACCCCCACATTATGCATACTCGAGCACAGGACCGAAGATCATAAAATGACTTCCACACCGCACATAGCCTGGCACCAGCATTGAGGTGGGTAACCACTATAGCCACGTATACAACACCCCCACATTATGCATACTCAAGTACTGGGCTGTTGATATATATGTACCTAGATTTGGGTCTTAATGTAAGATGTCTTGAATGTCTTACGCTTATGTAATGTTTGGGTACTTAATGAAATGAAAATGTTTGATTCTGATTTATAATGTTTAATATTTCATAATGTGTTGTGTAACACATATTGACTAGATTATATAGGTTTGTGATTGTTCGAATTGATATGCATAATTTTATAATAATGAATACATTCAAACTTGGTTAAGTGAAGTTCTCATGCGTCCGACTGGACCATGCACCCCAACAGTGGTCATGCGTCCGAATGGCCATGCGACTGAGTGTCCATGCGTCTAAATAGTCCATACGCCTGAACAACTTCATGCGACTGACTCAGTCGCACGATTGAACACTTAGTCATGCGAATGGATCAACCGCATGGCTCAATCGAACGAATGAACCATGCTAATGGTTTAGTAGCCCGAATGAGCAACCCTAACCTATAAATACCACCTAATTGGTCGAAAAACGTAAGCATCGTACGCACTTCGACTCCAGACGTACCCTAGCCGTCTAGAGACCTCTAAGATCATACTCCAAGTTCATAGATCGCATTAGATTGATTCCTAATCGATTCTTAACGTTAGATTCAATACTTAATTGTTTCTACGTGCCTTCTCACTGATTGGATCGCCAATCAAATAGGATTCTGCACTATTTGGTTTGGTATACATGTTAATCAGTCAGTAAATCATCCGGTACACGATCCCTAATAAGTGGTATCAAAGCCTTGGCTCTTGATTACGTGTTGATTCAATCGTTTTTGATATAAAAATTGTGTTTTTTTTCACTAAAAACACAATCTTTTGTGTCAAACGGAGTCTTAGACGTTTCCTGACCATAAAGTTTAGTTTTTCCGGCATACGACAATTAGGGTTTGTGGAAATTCGAGTGTTTACGGCCAAAACACGTTTAAACTACGAATTTTCAAACTTCAGCAGGTTCGGTCGCACGATTAGCTCAATCGCATGACTGAGTTGATTCGCATTCCTCAAACGCACGATTGGACTCATTCGTACCCTCTTTCGTACGACTGAGAACTCTATTCGGACTGTTCAACCGCATTAGTTCATACGGACGACTGACTCATCTGCATTAGTCCAGTCGCATGATTGAACCAATCACCTAGTTCAATCACCCGAATAAGCCTAATTGCATACCTTCATTCGCATACAAAAACAGGTTGTTTAAGAGTAAAGTTAATTGAAATGGAGGACCAGTTTTTAGCATACACAACAAGTAGAGACACTCGTATTCAGAACCTTCTGCTGTTGGAGAACGAATTGGGAATTCATAATAAGCCCCCGAAGCTAATCACGTTAGACGACTACCCACAATGGAAGTAACATTTCAAAATCTACTTAGATGGAGTAGATAAAAATTTGTGGGAGGCAATAGAATCGGGGTATAGCATACCGGTTGGAGCTGACGGTGTCAAACTTACATTAAGTGGCATGTCAGATGCACAAAAGGTAAAACACAATGCTGAGAAGAAACTCTACGCTTTGCTTACTCAGTCTATTCCGAAGGACATCTTCCATCAGTACTCGGAATATACGCAAGCAAAGAAACTATGGGATGCGTTGGAAAAGAGGTATGAAGAAAATTCCTCACTCAAGGCCATTAAGGCAAAAGCTTTGAAGAAGGAGTTTGACAACTTCTCTTCAATGGAAAAACAAGGCATCGACGATGTGATCGACAGATTCTACCACTTGATGAGTGAGATGCACACTCATGGAGTAACTACGTCGATGGAGGATAATGTATCCAACTTTGCAGTTGGATTACCAGAGAAATGGGCTTCCTTTGTTTCTAATTTCAGACCGAATGGGATGCTCTCGAAGTTAGACATACATGACTTCATTCTAAAACTGAGAGAGGAGGAGCTTAGGAAAGTATAGAGCACAAAAGGTAAACTATGACCAGAATTTTGCGCTCTACAACACGACTCCTCCTGTCAAGACATCTGGAGCACCACTGTAGACTGCATTCATCTCAAGTTCAGCAAGTCCAGCCCAAGCATTTACTTCAGGGTCTAAAACGTCAGGGTCATCTGGTACCCACTATATTATACCTGTAGCCAATGCAGCAAAGTTGAAGACCGATAACTTCGGTAACGTGACTGTTGAGGTGGACAGAGAACACATGGACCTCCTAGCTGCTGTAGTCCATTCCTATGATGGATTAATTGCTGGAAAGATAGAAAATTGCCACCTGGCAAATAAGGATTATGAACAGGTGGATGAGACGAGTTGGAACGAATGATACTATGTGAGCCTTGGCAATGCTGTCCGACGAGCTAAGAAGTTTGTCAAAAAGACCGGACAGAACTTGGTTGCAACCACGGACACGACTTTGGCTTCGACATGTCAAAGGTCACATGTTTCAACTGTGGTGAGAAAGGGAACTTCAAATAGGATTGTGTGAAGCCAAAGAAGACCGGTAATGGCAATCCTTTCTCGTCCTTCAATCGTCAGGACAACGCCATAACTAGTAGTCCAACCTCATCAAGCAAGGATCCTAAAGCCTTGACAGCTAACGATGATGAAGGACAGGACTGGAGCTTTCGGTTCGTCACACCAGGAGAGTCCAACATAGCTATTGTGGAGGACATTGATGACGATTCTGCTAGCGAGGAACACATAGCAGTAGAGCTCGCGATGTCAACTATTGAAGACACTGCACCTGTGATCAACCACCTTCTTGAAGAAGAAAAATCTGCATCAACTTCAGAATCACCAAAACCAGAGACAACGAATTTTGCACATAGGGCTGATTCCTCTTCTACATCTCAGGTAAGTACTACTGACCGGTTGTTTAGTAATCATGCTTGTTCTGACTGTAATAAATTTAGAGAAATCATAGATTTAAAATTTGCTAGGTTATTAGATCATAATGATAGCTTAGTAAAGGATCTGGAACTGTGCACTAAAGCTAATAGAGTTTTAAAACAAAATGAGCACATTTACAAGGAAAAGATAGACCTTTTGAACAAATAGCTTAGGGAAACAAAAGTAATTGCCTTTAACCAAGCTAATGACATTAGGTGCTATCTTAACTCCCTAGAGGACACTAAGAAGCAGAAAGTTGTTTTAGAAGTAGAAGTCAACTCCTTAAAACAAAAACTACACAGTTGGACAAGCTCGTCTCATATTGTCTAACACTTAGTGAGAGAAAGAAATAATGGGGAGGGATTGGGATACAAAGTGGTTCCGCCACCACCCGAGACCTTGATGAACACCAAAAGTAAACCAATTAATAACAACCCCATCAAGGATCATGTGGTGACCACTCCTCTTGTTTGTGACCCGATACCACAAGTAAGTCAATTGCATCTGGCACTAAACAAAAGGAGTCCATTTCAAAGGCAAAAGGAAAATACCTTGTGTTAACCTGGAAAAAGAGTTTGAAAAGGTCAAGTTAAAGTCAGGTTCAAACAAAGTCAAATCAAAACCCAAATGGACTGTTACACCTAATGTTGATACATATATGTACCTAGATCCTGATCTGAATGTAATATGTCTTACACTTATGTAACTATTGGGTACTTAATGAAATACAGAATGTTTGGCTGTGTTTATAATGTTTAATATTTCATTAATAAGTTGATTAACACATATTGACGTAATTATATAGGTTTGTGATTGTTTGAAGTGTTATGCATAATGATATAACATTGAATACACTCAAACTTGGTTAATTGAAGTTCTCATGCGTCCGACTGGACCATGCGCCCCAACAGTGGTCATGCGTCTGAATGGCCATGCGACTAAGTGTCCATGCGCCTAAATACTCCATACGTCTGAACAACTTCATGCGACTGACTCAGTCGCACGACTGAACACTCAGCCGTGCGAATGGATCAACGCATGGCTCAACGCACGAATGAACCATGCTAATGGTTCAGTCGCCCGATTGAGCAATACTAACCTATAAATACCATCTAACTCGTGGAAAAACATAAGCATTGATTCCTATTCGACTCTAGACATACCCTAGTTGTCCAGAAGCCTCGAAGTTTGTACTCCAAGTTCATAGAACGTTGTAGATCATTCCTAATCGATTCTTAACGTTAGATTCAATTCCTTCTTGTTTGTACATGCGTTCTCATTGATTGGATCACCAATCAAATAGGATTCCACACTATTTGGTTTGGTTTACACGTTAATCAGTTTGTATTTCGTTTAAATACAAGATCCTAACAAGTGGTCTCAAAGGTTTGGATCTTGATTACGTGTGATTCAATCAATTTTGATACAAGGGGTGTGATTTTCACTAAAAGCGCAATCTTTTTGTGTCAAAAGTTGTCTTGGACGTCCCCTACTCATCAAGTTTTGGTTTCTATGGCATAAGGCGATTAGGATTGGTGAAAATTCGGGTTATTACGGCCAAAACACGTTAAGCCTAGAAATTTTCGAAAATCAACAGCTTTAGTCGCACGATTGACCCAATCGTACGACTGGACTTTATTCACATCCCTAGACGTATGATTGGACTCAGTCGCATCTTTATTCGTATGACTAAGTCTACCGGTCGCATTGTTCATACACATCAGTTTCACTCGCACGATTGAACCAGTCGCATAGTTTCATTCACACGGGTAGCCCATTCGCATCGCTCCATTCGCACCAGTTAACAGATTGTTTAAGAGACTTAAAGTTAATCAGATGGAGGATCAGTTGTCAGTGTTTACAGCCGGGAAGGACTCACGGATTCAGAACTTACTGCTACTGGAGAGTGAGGTGGGGAACCATAATAAACCCCCGAAGCTTATAACATTAGATGAGTTTCCCCACTGTAACAACGTTTTGAGATCTACCTCAATGGAGTGGATCCAAATATGTGGGAAGCTATTGAGACGGGATACAGTATACCGGTGGGAGCCGATGGGGTGAAACTTACTCTAGGAGGAATGACTGATGCATAGAAAGTTAAATATAATGCTGAAAAGAGAGTATATGCATTGGTAACACAGTCTATCCCTAAGGATATTTTCACACCAATTCTCAGAGAATAAGCAAGCCAAGAAGTTGGGATGAGCTGGAGAAAAGATATGACGGGAATGCTTCGTTGAAGGCCATTAAAGCTAAGGAGTTGAGAAAGAATTTGACAACTTTTCATCAATGGGAAATAAGAGTTTAGACGATGTCATAGATAGATTCTACCATTTGATGAGCGAGCTGCACACACATGGTGTCACAACTACCATGGAAGATAAAGTGTCAAATTTTGCAGACGGGTTGCCTGAAAGTTGGGTTCTTTTGTTTCAAATCTGAGACAGAATGGTTGCTATCAAAGTTGGACATCAATGATTTCATACTAAAGCTATGAGAAGAAGCACTAAGGATGAAGTATCAAGCTCAGAAGTCTTCGTACACTCAGAATCCAGCTTTGTACAATGCCACTCCTCAGGTTAAGACGTCTAGAGCACCTCTTCAGACTGCCTTTGTGTCAAGCTCATCTGGTCCTTCACAAGTCTCTCATTCAGGATCAGAAATGTCAGGGTCTTCTAGTACCCAATATATTGGATCAGAAGCAAATGCTACACGACTGAAGACTGAGAATCTCGGAAACGTGACAGTAGAAGTAGCTCGAGAGCACATGATCTCTTGGCAGCAGTGGTCCACTCCTATGATGGACTTGTTGCTGGGAAAATTGGAAACTGCCATCTGGCAGATGAGGACTACGAGCAGGTTGATGAGACTGAACTGGAGAGGGTGGATATTATGTGGGCCTTAGCAAGTGCTGTCCGAAGGGCAAAGAAGTTCGTGAAGAAGACCGGACAAAACTGGTTGCTACTAAGGACACTACGTTTGGCTTTGACAAGAGCAAGGTGATCTGCTTCAACTGTGGAGAAAAGGAGCACTTCAAAAGAGAATGTGTGAAGCCAAAGAAGACTGGAAACGGGAATCCATTCTCATCTTTCACTCGTCAAGACAAGAAAGCTAGCAGTTCTACTTCATCAAGCAAGGATCCAAAAGCCTTGACCGCCCATGATGATGAAGGACAGGACTAGAGCTTTAGATTTGTCTCCCCGGGAGAATCAAATATTGCGAGCGTGGATGACTTAGATGATGATTCTGCGAGTGAAAGAGATATAGCAGTTGAGATAGCGATGTCAAATAGTGAAGAGACTGCAACAGAGGTCAGCTACAAGCCTGAAGAAGAGACGTCCACAACAAAGACAGAATCACCAGAACCAGAGACATCTTATACTGCGTTGATGACTAATTCATTAGAACCTCCTCAGGTAAGTACTACTCGTCAACTTTTCAAAAATCATGCTTGTTCTGATTGTAATAAATTAGAGAAAGCATAGATCAGAAATTTGCTAGGTTATAAGATCATAATGACAGCTTAGTAAAGGATTTGCAACTGTGCATTGAGGCAAATAGAGTTTTAAAACAAAATGAGCATAGTTACAAAGAAAAGATAGACCTTTTGAATAAACAGCTTAGGGAAACTGAAGTAGTAGCATTTAACCACGCTAGTGACATTAGGTACTATCTTAACTCCTTAGAAGACACTAAGAAACAAAAGCAGTCTTAGAAGTAGAAGTCAACTATTTAAAGCAAAAACTGCACAGTTGGACAAGTTCATCTCATATTGTCCAACACTTAGTGAGAGAGCATAACAATGGGGAGGGTTTACGTTATAAAGTGGTTCCACCACCATGTGAGACCTTGATGAAAACTAAGTGTAAACCAATAAATACCAATCCCATCAAGGATCATACGGTGTCTACTCCTCTCGTAAGTGATCCAAATTCCTCATGTTCTTCAATTGAATCTGGAACAAAACAAAAGGAGGCCACTTCAAAGGCAAAGGGTAAAATGCCTTGTCTTAATCTGGAAAAAGAATTTGAGAAGGCTAATATAAAGTCATGGTTAAACAAAGTCAAATCTGAACAAAAAAAACTGTTAATGTTAACCTTTCACAAGTCTCATGTCAAAGTCCAGTTAACCAAAATGGAAAAGCTGTTAAGAATGTCAAAACAGTTAAGTTTGTTAAACAAGAGCATACATCAAAAGAAGTAGGATCAAAACCAAACAAAATCATGTCACTAGGATGTTACACACATCTCGCAACGAAAGTTTAATCATAAAGTTGATAGCAGGTCATGCTACAACTGTGGAGAGTGTGGACACATTGCTTCTTTTGTCATTACTTTCAGACACCTAGGAAGAAAATTGATCTTCAGAACTCAAAACCTAGGTCTTCTAAGAGGAGTTCTTTAACTCTACCTAGAAGAACTAGTGAACCCAAAGTTCAACCCCTTAGCCAGCCGTCTGTTTATCACAAACAGGCCTTACACAAATCTGGCATATGGAAAGAAAAGTCATCTTTTGTGTCTGATAATGATGACGAGAAGACACCTGAGCTACCCTCACCTTCTAAGGGTCAATGGGTTGAATTCATGATGTGTGATGCCTCTGGGAAACCCAAGCCAGTAAAGGCTTGGGTTCCTAACGTAAACTAATGCATTAAATTGTATGTGCAGGTGTTCGCTACAGTGCTGAAACCAACACATGGATTGTAGATAGCGGAGCATCCAGGCACATAACAGGAAACAGGGCTCTTTTATCAAATGTCAAACTAATAAAAGGTGGGCATGTTTCGTTTGTTGGTAAGAAAGGAGGTTATATCACAGCTCAGGGAGAGGTTGGAAATAAGAAAGTTAAGTATGATAAAGTGAACTGTGTTCAACAACTTCAAAACAACTTACTTTCTATTTCTCAAATTTGTGACAAAGTATTTAAAGTCATATTCGACAACAAGAAGTGTTACGTCCTAAAGAAACACTATGTGATTCCGGAGGACCAAGTTCTGATGACAGCTTCAAGATATAAAGACCTTTATGTTTTGGATCTCTCAACGACTTCTACAACGGTTCATGAAGTTCAGTGCTTCCTATCAAAAGCTACTAAGAAGGACTCCATTTCCTGGCATAGGAGAATGGGACACATTAATTAACGGAAGATAAATCACTTGATTCAGAAGGATCTAGTGAGAGGTGTTAACGTAAAAAATTTCCAACTTCCGGATTTCTGTGTAGCATGCAAGAAAGGCAAACAGACGAAGAAGTCTCATAAGGAAAAGAAAGTTCATTCTATCAAGATTCCCCTTGAACTTCTTCACATGGATCTGTCTGGTCTGGTCAGTACAAAGAGCATTGCAAGTGACTTGTACTGTTATGTGGTTACTGATGACTACTCTAGATTCTCTTGGGTAATGTTTCTGAAGTCCAAGTTAGAAACATTTGAGTCATTCAAGGAATTAGTAACCACACTGGAATCTCTCTACAAGCTGAAGGTGAGACAGGTACACTCAAACAACGGGACTGAATTCAAGAATCAGTGGATGGAGTCTTACTGCAAGAAAAGGGAATTGTGCATCAGTTCACTTCACCTACACGCCTCAGATGAATGGTGTTGCTGAGAGGAAGAATAGAAGCTTGATAGAGACAGCACGGACAATGCTAGCAGACTCTAAACTGCCTATCCAATTCTGGAATAAGGCAGTGGCAAATGCATGTTATACATTAAATCGAGTTCTGGTAGTCAAGTGCCATGGCAAGACATGTTATGATTTACTACGATGACGTAAACCTAATTTGGAGTATCTCGAACCATTTGACGCGCCGTGCACAAGAGAGTCTACAACAACTCAACGGGTTTAGTAGAAGTGTGGTGTAATGTTGCTGTTCAGAGATATACCACACCACCCACTGGAAAAGGACCCGCTTACTTCTTCGACTATGATGGATTCTCCAAGTCCTTCAACATCCCTATCTCTCCTTCTGATGACGAGTCAGCTACACGAATGATGTATGATATCTTGAATACACCATATCTTGATCCAACATCATCGAGCTCACAGGGAGAATCATCTCATCACTCAGGGGGAGCACTAGAAGACAGTGACTCCTCCTCAGAAGATGAAGCTTAAGCGAATGACCAGAACAATCAGGAAAGATAGGTTCCAATTCCTGCAAGTCCACAAACATCTAACAGTGATGCCTCTTCGACTTCGGAACCTCAAACTCCTTCTACCTCAGATGCAGAACCAAATGTTCATAATCTTGGCTCTGAGGTAGTTGTTCCTACCACTCCAGGATCACGTCTAAATGTCTATCATCCCCTAGACAATGTCATTGGGGATGTCAGATCAGGAGTGCAGACCAGAAATCAGCTGTACTCAGCTGATTATGCCTCGGTAATGGAAAAAGGATACATTCACGATGGTGCTTATCGGTGTTTTGTCTCGCAGGTTGAGCCAAAATACGTTACTGAAGCACTGAATGATGAGGCATGGGTGAGTGCCATGCAAGAGGAACTTCTTCAATTCAAGAAGTTAGGTGTATGGACACTGGTACATAGACCTAAAGGTGCTAAGGTCATTGGCACCAAATGGGTCATGAAATGCAAAAAGGATGACCAAGGTGTCATTATTAGGAATAAAGCTCGATTGGTAGTTCAGGGATTTCGACAAGTCGAGGGGATTGATTATAATGAAGTGTTTGCACCCGTGGCAAGGATGGAAGCCATCCGCATCTTCCTTGCCTATGCATTGTATATGAAGATCAAAGTCTATCAATTAGATGTGAAGAGCGCATTCCTTCATGGTGAAATTCGAGAGACAGTTTATGTCGGTCAACCCAAGGGATTTGAAGATCCTTATCATGAGGACAAAGTTTACAAACTTGACAAGGCCTTATACAGGCTTGATCAAGCTCCAAGGGCCTGGTATGAGAAACTCTCGACTCATCTTGTCAAACACGGATTTCGCAGGGGAGTCATTGACTGCACACTGTTATCAAAGAAAAGGATGGAGACTTACTGCTAGTACAATTTATGTCTATGACATAATCTTCGTTCAAAGAACGAAGAGTTATGCAAATAATTTGAAGCAGTAATGAAGGCTGAGTTTGAGATGAGTGCCATGGGGGAAATGAAATTCTTTCTCGGGTACAGTGGATCAGACACCAAAGGGATTTTTCTACATTAGACCAAGTACGTGGGAGACATTCTTAGTCGGTTTGACATGGAGAATGCTTCTGCAGCTTGAACTCCACTTGCCACAAACAATGATATAGCACCTGATGAAAATGGAGATCTGGTAGATGCAACAATGTACCGAGGAATGATTGTATATCTCATGTACCTTACTACCTCTAGACCTGATATCATGTATGCTACATGTCTATGTTCTAGATATCAAGCTAAGCCAAAGTTAACCATCTGATCGGGGTCAAGCGGGTATTTCGTTATGAAGGGCACACCCACACTTGGGTTGTGGTATCCTCATGATGATGACTTTGAGCTCACGGCGTATAGTGACTCGGATTACGGGGGCTGCAAGATGATTACAAGTCTACATCAGCAGGGGGTCAATTATTTGGGAGGAGATTAGTGACCTGGCAGTGTAAGACAGGCTAGCCTCGGTTGCGCTGTCAACCTATGAAGCCGAATATGTTGCAACTGCAAGTTGCTGTTCTCAAATCATTCGGATTCAACAGCAAATGCGGGACTACGGTTAAATTTCTCTTCTACTCCCTATTTATGTTGATAACTCGGCTGCAATTGCAGTAACTAAAAATCCAGTACAACATCCTAGACCAAACACATCGGTATAAAATATCATTTTATACGGCACTGCTTTAAAAAGAATTAATCGATGTGGTAAAAATAAATACGGATTTTCAACGCGCTGACCTCTATACAAAAGCTTTTGACAAAACCACGTTTTCTATATCTGTTAGAGGTCAACGACGTTAAAAAGAAAAGTGATGTTATTCCTCATGATGATCATGTGTAGTCCGATACAGTTTAGTCTATTTTTAATTTTTATTTTCTTTATTTATTCTATTTTGTGTTAAATTAAATTCATGTTATTTAGCTATCTATTAAAATCCTAAAATATGTAAATCGGTTATGATATTAGAATTTTAGGGGGAGAATAGGTCAGCCAGTAACATTAAAAAAAAGAGAAGGAGAAGGAGAGGCTAGCTGACAGAAGGTAGATCGTATCTATCATACCGATTCAATACTTTGGAAAATGATAGTACACAGGAACAAAGGCAAAGGGACTTTAATATTTAATTAGAAAAGATGCAAAATTCAAAGTCTAAGTCTGTGTAGTCTGAGCAATATAAAAGGAAATATGATAGAAAAACTGGTATCTACTAAGGTAACACAATGAAAGTAGACCTAGAGGTTGCTAGACCACAGATGATATGTCGGTAGATTCAACATAATAGATGATTAGACCTGACTGGTGATCTCAAGATCAATTAAGTTGTTCACTGACTGTGGGCTCCCATCGTATCACTGGTTAACACAATGAACAATATTCCAATAAGGGGTAACGAGCATGTAAACGCCATAAATGTGTGCGGATGACAATAAATAGAACAAAGCACGAAAAAAAAAGCAAATGCTATCAAGCTAACAACTTATGTTGTTGGTGCATTATGTGCTAAAGAAATTAACGATACTCTAACAAAAAGATAGGTTGTGTGCCTCTCTGCTGTGCGATGGCACTGACCTGAGGATAAGCATAACCTAGATATTCTAGAATTCATTGTTGTTTGCCGCCTCTCTGTTGTGCGATGGCACTGACCTGAGGATTGGCTTCTCTTTGAAAGCTCAAAGAATAGTCTTTCTTATCAAAATTCCGTAGACCACTCAAAAGCTCCTGAGGAATGTTGATTTTCATATAAGCGTGGGATCCACAACTGTGGTTGAAATATAAACCTTAAACTATCATCAATCTGTGTCAAAAGTCTGTGTATGGATTAAGAGGACAAATATACTGACAATCATCGTGGATACAATTCTTGAAAGTCCAAATCAATGTGGGAATCTAATAGTACCGGTATGATTTCCTAAATTTGCTAACGACTCTGGATGAAAACCGAGAAGTGAGCATCAAATGGTTTTGATAACAATCCCAAATGATTTGATTGCCTGTATGATTCCAAAATTGATTTGGTCCAGGTATGGTCAAACTAAATAGAAGCTTCTATTCCAGAAACGAATCGAGTAGATTTCAATCTTAGGATTTACCCCTCCACAAACTAAAAACAAGTTTATTTTGTACTTTAGTTTAATTTTCTATTTATTTAGTCATTTCAGTTTATTTGTTGTCGGACTACATCTGGAATTCAGTAAGGGATTAATTCACCTAAAGTGTCATGTTGAGATGACCACATGTGTTTCAAAGATAAAAGGATCATGTCTGAGACGATCAAATGTGTATAATGTTGATTCAAAAGCTTAATAAAAAAGGGGGTTTAAATGGCAAATGGTAAGAAATGCAGAAAATTTCATAAGTATGACCCATTCGCATGAATGGACCATGAGTATGGACTTATCATGCGAATAGGAGCCATCCGTATGAATGGACCACGAGTATGGACCAATTAACCAAATGACCCATACGAATGACCCAGTCGGATGTTTAAAAGGGAACGAATGAGTAAGTCGCACGACTGTACACCTGTCGGACGACTGAAGGGGGCCAACTGAACCAATCGCACGACTGAGGCCCATTCGCCCGAATGAAATGTGCGTATTAGCCCAGTCGTACGATGAATTTAGGATAAGTATAAATAGAGGGTGAATCGGTCGTAGAGACTCACCACTCCCAAATTGCCCTAATTTGCACTACTAATGTTACTCTGCCCAAATTTAGTTTGATCACCATTTGAGCCTTCAACACTATTGTTTGTTGTGTACTGACAATTTCTATTGACGTTACAGGTAATTTGCGGTGCAGAACATTGTGTTTCCTCAAATTGCTACAGAATCTGGACCATCGATCGGACCCCTTAGAAAAACCGTAACAATTGTGTTCAAATACCTAACTAAACGACGTAAACAGATGAAATTAAAGAAGTTAGGTGTTAACTAATGCATTGCGAATCTAATGAACCAGAGCACGAAGTCTAAAATTCAAAATTGGTAAAATATTGAATTTGAATTGAACAGTCAGAACAACATGCGAACGGACAGGTTGATGAACCTCACTCGCACGACTGACGTGTGCGACTAGCTAACCGCACGACTGAACCATGCGTATGAGTTCAGTCGTACGACTGGTGTAACCGCATGAGTTTACATACGCATGAGTCTAGTAGCACACTCAGTCGTACGTATGTTAATTCGCACGACTGGAGTTCAGTCGCACTGCTAATAGCGCACGACTTGATCTCAGTCGCACAACCTCATTCGCATGACAGAAAAGAAGGTTTTCAAGTCCAAGTGATTCAAGAAATTCTTAGCCAATGGATAATAATGTTTACTTTCATTGTGTAACAGATGGCAAGTCGATGGACAGTGAGTACGAAGCATAACATTTGTGCTCATCTAGATCTGACATCCAGAAATGCTTCAGACTTTTCTGGCATTATCACCTTTCTAAGGAGATCGAGAATTGCACATGCTATATCTGCTCCATATACTCCATATCGTTCTATACAGCAGGCCTTCTTGGAAGGTGGTAGTAGTTGATCGATCTTTTGAGCCTCACTATATCAGGAGTACTATCTTTGGAGAGGCGATTGAGATCACAGAGGAAGATCTCAGGAGTGTGCTGTAGTTGGGGGAAGATGATGACTGTCCTACTAGACTACAAACCCCCTACTGTTAAGGGTGTTTTCTTCGAGCTAAGTACTTTGGGGACATCAATGCAGGGGTGTCTCAACAAGAGCAACCTATGTCCCCAGTTCAAGTACCTTGCTCACGTACTGCTGAAGTCATAGCGTCCATGAAGAGAGGATTTGACGAGTTGTCAGATCAGATCCAGAATGCCTATGTAGCATTGGTGTTGAACCATCCGTTCAGCTTCTCCAGGATGATTTTCTCCTACTAGTGGAGAACATTAAGGGGAAAGGGAAGGAGGGCTTCTGCATGTACCCCGATTCATGTAGATGATTATAGACCAGAAGCTCCCTTCCCTGCCGAAGGAGAAGGAAGATGCAGTAGTGCTTGAGGTGATGGATGATACCACCTTAGGCCGGAGGAAGGTGTACAGGGGGAAGGCAGTGAAACCCTCTGTCAGGAGACTGTTCGGGCATCTGGCCCGTGAGGACTATGTGGTGCCAGCTCGGAGGAAGTGGCGTCACGATGATAGTGATTCTGATGTTGAGTAGATTGCTCTACCCTCTGATGACTCTGATGATGATGATAGCGGGGATGCTGGAGATACCATGCCCATTCCACCGAGGGGCCCAACGACTGATAGTACACCTCCAGTATCTGCCCCACTGAGATATAGCAGAGTCGGATAGGTTTTACCAGGATTTTATACCTGGTGAGGATGATGAGGAGTCAGATGAGGAGCCACTGACTAGGGACTATGGGAAGCAAAGTCGTTCCCACAGAACATGGACTCCGGGCGTTTGTGAACACCAGTGGATCGGGAGAGACTGCGCGCTGACCCGACCTATGCTCCAGAGCTGTCCAGCCGTGTTCTAAGGGGAGCATCCTCCTCGACAGGATCGAGGAAGAAAGGATGGCTCAGCCCCATGTCCTGAAGAAAACAAAGCGCAGACACACCTACATCACCACCTCAGCCACTACCATAACCACCTCCACAGCCACACCCACCACCACGACCACCTCCACAACAACCACTACCATCTCCTACACCCCCTACCACTGTCACCACACCACCACCCACCACTACATATATCCCATCCACCACCGTATCATTCACACCTACATCACCACCACTATCATCTAGACCTAACCCAAGCCTCACACATGGCCACCACTACTACACTAGCCACCAAGCCGGGCCATCTTCATATACCACCCACCTATATGGATCACCTCTACCTCCCATTGGGGTAGAGGAACAGCTATCAGCGCTGAACCGTATGGTGATGCACCTGTTAGTAGCCAATGACAAGAAGACTATCAGATTCGTCAGCTGGCAGATCTCACAACTGCACAGTCCCAGCAGATCTCTCAGCAGGATCAGCTAATTGAGCAGCAGGCATAGTGAAATGGCTGCTCAGAGCGAAGAGATTGCCCAACTCCAAGAGCATAGAGTCATATCAACAAAGAAGATTGAGGAGTTGGAGGATGCTAAAAGTCTATTATGCTCAAGCTCAAAGGAACTAAAGATGGGCCTTTGAAGATAAAGGAAGGAGATGTGATAAGGGTGAGGATGATGATGAGGATGAAGATGAAGAGAGTGATGATGATGAAGGAGATGAGGAAGAAAAGACGAGGACAGGCAGAAGGATGATGATGATGAAGGAGAAGATGTACCTGCACTTGCCTCGCTCAGGGGCAGAAAAAAGATCAAGGGAAATCAAGACCAACGAGCTTCCTCTTCTGCACCACCAAGTGATGATCCAGCGATTCAAGGTAAAAGTAATGATTAGATGATTATGTATTTGATAGCTTTTGTACTTGCAAATCTATGTATTTAACTTATGTATTTGATGTTTAAATTAAGATTAATGTATTTCTGTCATGATTATTACTAATGTTTGATGTGTTACATGTTTACAATAAGCAGATCCAAACTTTCAAGGGACAAATTTGATGTTGCTCCCCTTCAACAGATCAAGACTCAATTGACTATGATTCTTGATGAGCAAGGGATCGTCAGGAGATCTGTGAGTTATACCCCCGAAGAAGGGGAAATAATTCATGATCTTTCAAATGAGCAACTAGTTGAAATGTTCAAGCTGAACCCAGATTAGATCATTAAGGATGCTCCAACTTTGAGTCTACCAGTGAAGAAGAGCTAAATGACATTGATGAGATAGAGATAGAAGACATCACAACAGAGCACTATCCTCAGTACGCTGACAACGAGGGAAATGTGGTCCCTAATCTGGGTGAATCCCTAGTCAGTGATACATTTGAGGTATTGGATCAGATGGAGGAGGAGTCTGAGAAGATTGAAGGAAAAGCCCAAGCCTCAAACGACGATGTTGATATCAGAAAGGCAGAATGGGCTGCATGTTTCGAAGAAATCCGAGCCCAACGCGCAGCTCCTAAACAGAATGTCTAAACCAAACTCTACAGAGTGAAGAAACATCATAGGTGTTAGGCAAGATTATTGCGTGGGCACATTTCGAGGATCTAAATGTTTATGCAATAAAGAGGGAAAAGGGCATAAAGTACTTTAGCTTTCCACATGATCTAAAGACTCTACCTGGTTTTGAGCTCAACCAGCTGGCTAAATTGAAGTTATTGTATGGTAACCCAAGGAAGATGTCAAGCTGGTTTGAGGCTGCCCTAAAGAAACAGTACCACACCAGGTAGGTCAACTTCAAAACTCAACAACCTACAAGGTATATCAGATGATCTGAAGTTGACTCCATCACTGGTAAGCCCAAGATAGTGCTGAAGTGGAGTCCCCCAAGAACAATGTCTAGAATCCCTCTCATGGAAATGCCATAGGACTTCACTCCACACTTTAAGTGGTGGTACTATGATTGGAGAACCGGGGAGGCGGTCATAGTTCTAAATAAAAAGGGACAAATGGATACCATTAGGGTGTTTGACCCAATGTGGCTCACTAACTTGTCTGATAATGATGTCTACACATTATACAAGTGGCCATTATTCTATGACCCGCAAGATATTGTACAAGCCCTCCAATTCCAAAATGTCATAAGATTTTGCTTTGCGTTCGAGATACATGCAGGAGTCATAAGAGAGGAAAAGTACAAAAAGTATGAAGAGGTGATGCAGAAGGTAAGACATTAGATAGATCTAGGTCGAAAGGGGAGTTTGTTGATACATATGTACCTAGATCCTGATCTGAATGTAATATGTCTTACACTTATGTAACTATTGGGTACTTAATGAAATACAGAATGTTTAGTTGTGTTTACAATGTTTAATATTTCATTAATGAGTTGATTAATGCATATTGACGTATTATATAGGTTTGTGATTGTTTGAAGTGTTATGCATAATGTTATAATATTGAATACACTCAAACTTGGTGAAGTGAAGTTCTCATGCGTCCGACTGGACCATGCGCCCCAACAGTAGTCATGCATCCGAATCGCCATGCGAATAAGTGTCCATGCACCTAAATAGTCCATACGCTTGAACAACTTCATGCGAGTGACTCAGTCGCACGACTAAACACTCAACGTGTGAATGGATCAAACGCATGGCTCAATCGCACGAATGAACCATGCTAATGGTTCAGTCGCCCGATTGAGCAATACTAACCTATAAATACCACCTAATTCGTGGAAAAACGTAAGCATTGATTCTTATTCGACTCCAGACATACCCTAGTCGTCCAGAAGCCTCGAAGTTCGTACTCCAAGTTCATAGAACGCTGCAGATCGATTCCTAATCGATTCTTAACGTTAGATTCAATTCCTTATTGTTTCTACGTGCGTTCTCACTGATTGGATCGCCAATCAAATAGGATTCCGCACTATTGGTTTGGTTTAAACGTTAATCAGTTTGTATTTCGTTTAAATACAAGATCCTAACACCTAATCAATCACACACATCATGTGAAAGTCCAGGTAACAAGAACTAAAAGATGTAAAACCAGGTAAAACAATTAAGTTTGTAAAACCCAACCATACATCTAACAAAGAAATGTCTCAATCTAAACAAAATAAGGTCAACTGTGTGACACCTACTTCTCCACAAAAACATTTAAACCGTAAAGTTGAAAGCAAATCCTACTACAATTGTGGAGAGTACGATCACATTGCATCTCATTGTCCTTATTATCAGACACCGAGGAGAAAAATTGAACTTCCTAGACCTTTTAAGAGGTACTCAGTGATGCCTCCAAAAAGGGATAGTGATCCCGGAGGACCAAGTTCTAATGTCAGCTTCAAGATATAATGATCTTTATGTCCTAGATCTTTCAAAGGCCTCCACAACGGATCGTGAAGTTCAGTGCTTCTTGTCCAAAGCTACTGAAAAGGACTCCATCTCCTGGCATAGGAGAATGGCACACATCAATCCAAGGAAGATGAATCACTTGATCCAACTCTTGGATTTCTGTGTTACGTGCAAGAAGGGCAAACAGACAAAGAAGTCTCATAAGGAAAAGAAAGTTTTTCCATAGAACTACCTCTTGAGCTTCTTCACATGGATCTGTTTGGTCTAGTCAGTACAAGAAGCATCATAGGCAACTTGTACTACTACGTAGTTACTGATGACTACTCAAGATTCTCTTGGGTAATGTTTCTGAAGTCCAAATGAGAAACATTTGAATCCTTCAAGGAATTAGTAACTACGCTGGAATCCCTATACAAGCTGAAAGTATGACAAGTGCACTCAGACAACAGAACCGAGTTCAAGAATTAGTGGATGAAAGCCTACTGCAAGAAAAGGGAAGCGTGCATCAATTTACCTTTGCCTACACCCCTTAGATGAATGGTGTTACTAAACAGAAAAATTGTAGCTTGATAGGACAACACGAACTATGCTAGCAGACTCGAAACTGCCTATTCAATTCTGGAATGAGGCAGTTGCAAATGCATGTTATATGCTCAATCGAGTCCTGGTAGTTAAACACCATGGAAAAACATACTATGAGTTACTACAAAGACATAAACCTAACATAGAGTATCTCGAGCCGTTTAGCGCTCCGTGCAACCTGCTGAAGAAAACTCAGGAGGGAAAATTCAACGAGAAGGTAGATGAAGGGATCTTTCTAGGATACAACATACCAAAAAAGAGAGTTTACAACAACTCAACGGGTCAAGTAGAGGTGTGGTGTAATGTTGATGTTTAGAGATACACCACACCACCTGCTGGAAAAGGGCCTGCTTACTTCTTTGACTATGATGGATTCTTCAAGTCCTTCAACATACCTCTCTCCACTTCCGAAGATGAGTTGGCAAACAAGATGATGTATGACGTCTTGAACACACCGTCTCAAGATTCACTACCATTTGGTTCAAAAAGTCAATCATCTACCAACTCAGGGGGAGCACTTGATGTGAGTGACTCTTCCTCTAATGAAGAAAATGTGGAAACTGATAAGAACAACCAGGGTGCACAGGTTCCGACTACCACAAGTCCACAAGCATCTGAGAGTGATGCTCCAGAACCAAATGTTCACAATCTTGATTCTGAGGTGGTCGTTCCAACAACTCCCGGCTCACGTCTAACCGTCTATCATACCTTGCATAATGTCATATGATGGAAAAGGGATACCTTCACGACGGTGCCTATCGTTGTACTCAGCTGATTATGCGTCTATGATGGAAAAGGGATACCTTCACGACGGTGCCTATCGTTGCTTTGTGTCTCAGTTTGTGCCAAAGTATGTTAGTGAAGCCTTAAATGATGAGGCATGGGTGAGTGCCATGCAAGAAGAACTTCTTTAGTTCAAGAAGTTGGGTGTATGGACACTAGTGGATAGACCTAAAGGTGCTAAGGTCATTGGCACCAAATGGGTCTTGAAATGCAAGAAAGATGATCAACGAGTGATCGTCAAAAACAAGACTCGACTTGTCGTTCAGCGTTTTTGACAAGTTAAGGGTATTGACTACAATGAAGTGTTTGCACCAGTGGCAAGGATGGAAGCAATCCGTATCTTCCTTGCCTATGAATCGTATATGAAGATCAAAGTATATTAACTAGATGTGAAGAGTGCGTTCCTTCATGGGGAGATCCGAGAAATAGTGTATGTCAGTCAACCCGACAGATTTGAGGATCCATAACATCGGGACAGAGTTTACAAACTTGGCAAGGCGCTATACGGGCTTCATCAGCTCTAAGGGCCTCGTATGAGAAACTCTCGAGGCATCTTGTGAACATATTTTCCCAAGGGAGTCATTGACTGTACACTGTTTATCAAGGAAAAGGATGGAGATTTACTGCTAGTACAAATCCATGTCGATGACATAATCTTCGTTCCAAGAACGAAGAATTATGTAAAGAGTTTGAAGCAGTTATGAAGGCAGAGTTTGAGATGAGTGCAATGGGAGAGATGAAGTTCTTTCTCGGGTTACTGGTGGATCAGACACCAAATGAGATCTTCCTACATCAGACATGTATGTAGATGATATTCTTAGTCGGTTTGAGATGAATGCTTCTTCAGCTGGAACACCTCTTGGTACAAATCATGATATAGCACCTGACAAGAATGGTGATCTAGTGGATGCCACTATGTACCGAGGGATGATTGGATCTCTCATGTATCTCACTGCCTCACGACCTGATATCATGTATGCTACATGTCTATGTTCACGATATCAGGCAAAGCCTAAAGTGAACCATCTTATTGGGGTCAAAAGGATATTTAGTTATCTGAAGGGTACACCCACACTTGGGTTGTGGTATCATCATAATGATGACTTTGAGCTTATGGCGTATAGCGACTCGGATTACGGAGGCTGGAAGATGAACTACAAGTCTACATCAGCAGGATGTCAGTTCATGGGAGAAGATTAGTAACCTGGCAGTGTAAGAAGCAGACCTCGGTTGCATTGTCAACCTGTGAAGCCGAATACGTTGCTGCTGCAAGTTGTTGTTCACAAATCATATGGATTCAACAGCAAATGCGGGATTACGGTTTGAAATTCTCTTCTACTCCTATCTTTGTTGATAACTCAGCTGCAATTGCAGTCACTAAAAACCCGGTTCAACATCCAAAGACCAAACACATCGGGATTAAATATCACTTTATACGTGATTGCTTTGAAAAGAACTTAATCGATGTGGTAGAAATAAACACACATTTTCAACGCATTGACCTCTATACAAAGGCTTTTGACAAACCACGTTTTCTATATCTGTTAGAGGTCTACGACGTTAAAAAGAAAAGTGAGGTCATTCCTGGAGTTGACCATGTGTAGTCTGAGGTGTCGTGTAAATTTACTTTTAATTTCTTTTTCAATTTTAATTTTTTGCTAATTTTAAGTTGGTTAATTAAATTTGGTCTTATTGTGTTGCCTATTAAATCCTAAAATGCTCATCCATTATAGTTTTAAAATTTTAGGGGGAGAATAGGTTTAGATAATATAAAAAAAACGAGGAGAAGGAGAGGTAGCTGATAAAAAATTAATAAGATCGTATGTGTGATACCGATTCAATCTTTGGAATATGATAGTACACAGGAGCAAACCATTTGGGACATAAAATTTAAATTGAAAATGATGCAAAGCTCAAGTATAAGTCTGTGTAGTCTGAGCAAATAAAGGAAATATGATAGATAAACTAGCTACTACCAAGGTAACACAAAGAAAGTAGACCTAGAGGCTGCTAGACCACAGATGATATGTCGGTAGATTCACACACATAGATGACTAGCCCTTTTGGTGATCTCAAGATTATACTAAAATTTTGACTAGCTGTGGGTAACACCTTATCCCTGGTTAACACAGTCAACAAGATTCCAATAAGGGGCGACGAGCAAAAAAAAAACGCCATGAATGTGTGCGTAAGAACAAGGCATGATCAAAAGCACATAAAAATGCAAATACAATCAAACTGATAACCTATGTTGTTGAGATCTGTGCAAAAATAATAATATTGCTCAAACAAGAAGATAGGTATGTGCCTCTCTGCTGTGCGGTGGCACTGACCTGAGGATAAGCATAACCTATATATTCTAGAATTCATTGTTATTTGCGGCCTCTCTGCTGTGCGGTGGCACTAACCTGAGGCTTGGCTTCTCTTTGAAAGTTCTATGAATAGTCTCTTCTTGTACTACCCTGAGACTGCTCAAAAATCTCCTGAGGAATGTTGATTACCATATAAGTATGGGATCCACAAATGCTTGTTGAAATAAACAAACCTTAAACCATCACCAATCTGTGTTGAAAGTCTGTGTATGGATTTAAGAGGACAAGTATACTGACAATCATCGTGACTACAGTTCTTGAACGTTCAAATCAGAGTGGGGACCTAACAGTACTAGTATGATTTCCTAAATTCGCTAAATGAATCTAGATGAAAAACAAGAATAGAGCATCAAAGGTTTTGGATAACTTGTCAACGAGCGATTTGAATACCTGTAGATTCCAAATTGAATTGGTCCATGTATGGTTTAAATGAATTGAAGCTGCCTTTTTTCAAAAAAATAATTTCTTAGATTTACATCTTAGGATTTAGCCCTCACAAAAACACAAAAACATGTCTTAGTTTTAAGTTTCAGTTTCTATTTCTTTATTTTTGTATAAAGTTTGTCAATTTCAGTTTATTCAAGTATCGGAGTATGTCATGGAAGTTGATAGGGAACCTTATCATCTAAACGGTCACGTCTGAGGTGACCACACATTCTTTAAAATAAAAAATGGGTCATATCTGAGGTGACAAAGTATTTTAAACAGACCACGTCTGAGGTGGTCAAAAGTTTTTCAAGTTAAAATGATCATGTCTGAGATGATCAAATGCTCAAAATGTTTAATCAAAACATAAAAGTGTGTAATAGTCTTAAAGTCAAATACATGAGTCTGACCCATTCGCACAAATAGACCATGAGTGTGGATCAATAATACGAATAGAGCATACACATGCTCTAAACAGCCGAATGGACATGAGTTTGAACCATTCAGCCGAATGGATTATTAGAATGAGCCAGTCGAGGACCGAATGGAGGTGTGCGAAGGAGTCAGTCACCCAACTGAAACCCAGTCGGCCGACTGAAGGAAATCGACTGAGCCAATCGCACGACTGAGGTCCATTCGCCGAGAGAACATAACAAAATGGGTCTAGTCGGCCGATTGAACTCAAACTCAGTATAAATAGGGCATAGTCGATCGCATTCGACTCATCACCCTCTAATCGCCCTTAATTCGCACACACTACCTTACTCTGCCCAAATTTCATTAGATCAAGTTTCTAAACTCATATTGGTATACTGACGATTGTAGATTGATATACAGGTACAATGTCATGATATCTCACTAAAATCTGATGAAATGGTGCGCTAACTTTAAGATTCTCGACTCAAACAAGAACAAGACACTAAATGGGCTAATGACCTACTTTAACCAAGTAAAATGGTAAAATTGAAGGTTTTAGGTCATTAGATAATTGAATGTGAGTCTAAAGAGCTATTACACAACGTTTAATTTCAACAATTGATCAAGATTCAAATCATAGTCGGTCGAACAGTGGGTCATGCGACTGGTCATTAGGTTGAACACCAATCGCACGATTGGGATGGTCGAATGGCTTAATCGGCCGAATGGACCATACGAATGATCTCAATCGGCTGACTGAACCAATTGCAGGTTTAGTCAACCGACTGAACTCAGTCGCCTGTTAAATCACCCGATAGAATCCAGTCGCATGACAGGACAAACGACTGAACACAGTCGCTTGGTTTAATCGCATGAATGAACCAGGATGAATTCAACCAAGTTAATTATGAATGGCTTGTATTGTGTGATTATTTAATGTCTATGTGTCTTGTGTTGTAGACCGATGGCTGATAGATGGTCTATCAACTCAGGAGCAATATATGTGCTCACTTAGACCACACAATCGGATGGTGCCGAGTTTGCAGAGATCATCGCTATTCTCAAGCGATCAAGGATCCACAAGGCCATTTCTACTCCATGCACTCCTTACTGGTCTATACAACAGGCTTCTTCGGGAATGCATCTGTTGATCGATCACGTGAGCATATAGCATACAGAGTTATATTTATGGCATGGATATAGAGATCACCCCTGCAGCATTCAGCGGGTACTTGAGTTGGGAGACGATCCTGATCACCCTACCAAACTTCACCCACTGACGGTAAGGGGTGCTGCATGAGGATAAAGTACGCTGGGGACATAAGCTCAGGGGTGCTCACAAGAGCAACCAACGTCCCTAGTATAACTACTTAGCACACGTTATCCTCAAATGCATAGCAACACGAAGGGGTGGGTTCGACGATCTATCAGACCAGATTCAAAATGCCTATGTGGCACTGGTACTGAATCACCCTTTCGGATTTTCTAGCATGATTTTCTCTTATCTGATAGAGAACTTGGAGGCAAAGGGCAAGGAGGGCTTCTGCATGTACCCTTGGTTCTTACAGATGATTTTTGACGAGAAGTTGCCCTCGCTGCCAAAGGAAAGCCACGATGCTGTGGCTTTAGGGATTATGGATGATACGACACTAGGTCGTATAAGGGTTTACGGGGAAAGCAAGTCAAGCCCCCGGTAAAGAGACTTATAGGCCATTTGGCCAAGGTGGACTACGTGGCGTCGGGGAGGCGTAAGTGGCATCACGTAGATAGTGACTCTGAATCGACCAGTTACAGCTCTTTGAGGATGACTCCGATGACGACGACAACGGTGATGGTGGAGATGCAGGGCCACTCAACCAAGGCTCCCCACTGCCGATACCACATCTCCGGCATCTACCCATGATGAAGCAGAGGCTGCAGGATTCCATCAGGACTTCATACCTAATGAGCAAGAGGATACTGATGAGGAGCCTCTGACTCGAACGGTGGGCAGCAAAGTTGTTGCCACCAAGAGAGGGCTCCGGGCGGTTGGTGAACGCCCTGGCGGATCGGGAGTGGATGACATTGATCCTCTTATGCTCTAGATTAGCCAAGCAGCATTTCAGGGGAGCATCCTCCTCGAATGGATCGGGGAGAAAAGGATGGCTCAGCCCCATGGCCTGATAAGAAGAAGAGAAGACTGACCTTCATAACCATCACCATTACTACCACCACTACCACCACTCCACCTACCATCACTACTACCACACCCACACCACCACCAACTTCATCTATATTACCCCCAATCTTCACCACTACCACCACAACCACCACCACCACTAGCCATCTAGCTGCATCATCATCCTCCTTTCCATATACATCTGGATCACCTCTACCTCCCTTTGGAGTAGAGGAACAACGTATGGTGATGCATCTGCTAGCGGCCGATGATGAGAAAACTGCACATATTCTTGAGTTAGTAGATCTTACTACTGCACAATCTTAGCAGATTCCTCAGCACGCTTGATTGATTGATCAGCAGGCTCAGCATATGTCTCAGCTCGAGGAGTTACATGCCAAGAAGATTGAGGAACTGGAGGCTGCAAACAAGACTATCTTGCTAAAGCTCAAAGGATCGAAAGAAGAGCCATTGAAGATAGGAGAAGGAGACGGAGATGATGATGATGATGATGAGAGTGATGATGATAATAATGATGGTGATGATCATGAGGGTGATATGTGTAGATGTGATGATGATGATGACGATTCTTCTGCTGCTGCGGGTGCTACTTCGGCAAGGGAACGGAGGACAAAAAGAACTCAAGATCAGGGTGCCTCCACATCCGCCCTGGTAGCAGAAGAGCGAAGGATACATGATAAGAGTAATAGTTAGTTATTTATGTTATGGAAAATCATTTGTATTCGAATCCTGTATTAAATTTATGTAATGGATGTTTATTTTAAATGTTTAACAGTTCTGTTTTGATTATTTACTAACGACTGGGTGTTACATGTTTAAATCAAGCAGATCCAAATTACCAAGGGATGAACATGATGTTGCTCCCCCAATATATCAAGACTCAGCTCACGATGATTCTTGATCTGTAGGGTATAGTCAGGAGATCTATAATGTACACTCCTAAAGAAGGAGAGATCATTCATAATCTTACTGATGAGCAAATTGCAGAAATGTTCAAGCTCAATCCCGATGAGATTGTCAAGGATGCTTCAACCTTTGTAGAAACTAGTGACGACGAGCTGAACGACAATAGTTAAATAGAGATAGAGGACGTCACTGCAGAGCACTATCCCGAGTTCGCTGACAAAGAGGGAAATGCGGTCCCTAATTTGGGTGACTCCCTGGTCGGTGACACATTTGACATACTAGATAAGATGGAGCAAGAGTCCGAGAAGGTTGAAGGACAAGCCCAAGCCTCAAACCTTGATGTTGATATCAAAAAGGATGAATGGGCTGCTTGTTTTGAGAAGATCCGAGCCCAACGCGCTGCTCCGAAACAGAGTTTCTACACCAAGCTCTACAATGTAAAGAAACACCACAAGGTGTTAGGCAAGATCATTGCATGGTCACATTTTGAGGATCTTAATACGCAGTGAAGAGAGAGAGAAAGGTATTGAGTACTTTAGATTCCCGCACGATCTAAAGTCTCTAATTGGTTTTGAGCTCAACCAGCTGGCTAAACTAAAGCTGTATACGCTAACCCGAGAAAGATGTCAGGCTAGTTTGAGGCTGCCTTGAATAAGTGTACCACACCAGGTGGGTCAACTTCAAACCTCAACAACCTACGGTATATCAGGCGTTCTGAAGTTGAGCCCATAACTGGAAAGCCAAAGATAGTGTTGAAGTCGAGTCCTCCACGAACAATGTCAAAGATCCCTCTACGGGAAATGCCATAGGACTTCACTCCTCACTTCAAATGGTGGTACTATTATTGGAAAACACGGGAAGCTGTCTTAATTCTGAACAAAGAGGGCAAAATGGATACTATCAGGGTATTCGACCAGATGTGGCTTACCAACTTGTCAGCTGACAACGTTGAAAGTGTACCACACCAGGTGGGTCAACTTCAAACCTCAACAACCTACGAGGTATATCAGGCATTCTGAAGTTGATCCCATAACTGGAAAGCCAAAGATAGTGTTGAAGTGGAGTCCTCCACGAACAATGTCAAAGATCCCTCTACGGGAAATGCCACAGGACTTCACTCCTCACTTCAAATGGTAATACTATGATTGGAAAAACAGGGAAGCTGTCATAATTCTGAACAAAGAGGGCAAAATGGATACTATCAGGGTATTCGACCAGATGTGGCTTAATAACTTGTCAGCTGACAACGTTTACACTCTATACAAGTGGCCACTGTTATGTCACACATGATATTGTACAAGCCCTCCAATTCCAAAATGTGATGCGTCTCTGCTTTGCGTTTGAAATACATGCATGAGTCACAAGAGAGGAAAAGTACAAGAAGTATGAGGAGGTTATGAAGAAGGTAAGACGACCGATAGATCTAGGTCCAAAGGCGAGTTTGTTGATACATATGTACCTAGATTTGGATCTTAATGTAATATGTCTTGAATGTCTTATGCTTATGTAATGTTTGGGTACTTATTGAAATGAGAATGTTTGATTTTGATTTATAATGTTTAATATTTCATTAATATGTTGTGTAACGCGTATTGACTAGATGATATAGGTTTGTGATTGTTTCAATTGATATCCATAATATTTTAATAATGAATACATTCAAACTTGGTTATGTGAAGTTCTATCATGCGTCCGACTAGACCATGCGCCCCAACAGTGGTCATGCGTCCGAGTGGCCATGCGATTGAGTGTCCATGCGCCTAAATAGTCCATACGCCTGAAAAACTTCATGCGACTGACTTAGTTGCACTACTGAACACTTAGTCGTGCGAATGGATCAACTGCATGGCTCAATCGCACGACTGAACCATGCTAATGGTTCAGTCGCCCAAATGAGCAACCCTAACCTATAAATACCACCTAATTAGTGAATAATGTAAGCATTATACACACTTCAACTCCAGACGTACCCTAGCCGTCCAGAGACCTCTAAGATCATACCCCAAGTTCATAGATCGCATTAGATCAATTCATAATCGATTCTTAATGCTAGATTCAATACATAGTTGTTTCTACGTGCGTTCTCACTGATTGGATCGCTAATCAAATAGGATTCTGCACTATTTGGTTCAGTATACACGTTAATCAGTTACTACATCGTGCAGTACACGATCCCTAACATGGGCCGAAGATCATAAAATGACTTCCACACCGCACATAGCCTGGCACCAACATCTAGGTGGGAACCACTGTAACCACGTACCATACCGTTGGTCAGTCATAAAGACTGGAACCCCTGCGTGTATCCTTACATGTTAGCTAAACACACATAGTTGAGCTTACGACTTCATAGGGTTGTGCACCTCTGTACATATTGCTCGCAAGCCTTTCCATACACTCCTTCGTTAAATAATGCATGAACACCATCCATATGTTTCTCTTTTCATTAACTTCCACTTTATGTTACATAATGTTGCACCCTGAAAGGATCATACATGCCAAATCAATGGGTGAATTGATGATTACACAGTTGGAATCCCACAAGTCCAAGAAGAAATGCGGATGAAGATCTGCAAGAAAAACAACAATTGTTATATTCCACATTAGTTAATGCGGAAGACATAACTCTGATGCGGAGACGTGTTTACTCTTCCGCATTGACTAATGCGGAAGAGATAATACTAATGCTGAAGAACAAGTTACTCTTCCACATTGACTAATGCGAAAGAACAAAAGAAGATGCAGACAAGACTTTGCTCATCCGCATTGACAAATGCGGATGACCAACCAAATGCGCATAAGTATTTGTTCATCCACATTAACCAATGCGGATAACCAACTTACTAATGCGAATGATCAAGTGGAGATGCTGATCAAGATTATCTCATCCGCATTTGTCAATGCGGATGAACAAGCGATGTGGATCAAGACTTAGACTAATTTATGATGTAGTAGGACAGGGGTAGTTTAGTCATTTTGTAAAGGCATCGTGTCTGCCTATAAATAGAATAGTTGACCTCGTACTGAGGCGACGACTGATAGATAAGAGAATTCTTGTTGTAATCATTCTCTGTAATTTATCAACTTTCATATATCAATACAAATAGCATTTATGAGTATCTTTCTTGCTTTGAATGTTCTTTGATTGTTTGTTTCCGCCACTTAATAATTGACTTGATTATCATATTCGATTCACAGTAAGAATATCACTCTTACTCAACCTAGTCAATTGGTATCAGAGCTTTGGCTCTCGATTCTCTTTCAGATCTACGCACAGACTGAATAGAACTCGATTGATCTGGTAATCAAGTTACTAGTAGTGGATATCATCATCTCTACTTAACAAACAGCAAGAATACTCCTATCAACAACAATAAAATCATTACAGAACTCATTCTGAACCTTGAAAGAACTGCTTGAATAAGTTGGACTCATCAAACATAATCAATCTTAAAATCACAACAAATCTATACTTACACAAATCAACATGGATTCTAATAGTTACTCTGAACTTGGTCATACACCTAAAACTCCCATGCTTAAACACAAATCTGAGTTTAAACAGTGGAGAATAAGGTTTAGAAATTATATCACAGGTGTAGATCCAGACTTTTGGATTTCAATATGTAAGGGTGTACACATTCTTGTTACTCTATCAACAGCTCAAGCTGCACTTTACAAGACTGCTAGAATACCAATTGAAGACTTAACTCTGGATGAAGATGACTATAAGAAGATCAAGATTGACCACAAAGCATACTCAATCTTCACTCAGGCACTCAAGATGGATGTGCTGAAAAGATTGTAAAGTATAGAACTGCTAAAGCTATTTGGGATGCACTAAAAATTATGTTTGAAGGAAGCAGTGAGGTTGCTGAAATTAACAAAGACAAGTTGGTCAATTAGTATGAAACCTTCCACCATACCAAAGGAGAACCCATATCAAAACAGCTACATAGATTTTTACAGTTGGTAAATGATTTGGAAATCATGGGAGTTTCTTACAATATTAAAGAACTTAACAAGAAAATGCTTCACATTCTCCCTAAAAGCTGGAAGCAAAATGTCACCATGCTGAAAAATACTCTTGATCTTGAGAGTACCACTCTAGACATTATGATAGCCAAGATTGAAGATTGGAACTTGATGAACAAAGCAGAAACCTGAGTGGACCAAGAGTAATTGAGGCCTACAAATTTCCTTCAGAATCTCATTTTGTTGAAAACGCTTTCATCACTGAGGAAGATGATTTCATCTCATCAACAGATCAATGAACAATACTGGGTTTATTGCAACTCCACCATTCAATCATCCATCAACTTCATCACAAGCACCCAAAGTCTCCACTGCTCCTCAAACCTCTCCTGAAGACTCAAGATCAGAAGAGCAAAAGGCAACTTACAATGCATTTGTTGCAAGCTTTGAAGCTACCTAGGGGGAAGACTCACTTCTGCCCACCTAATTCAGGAAGATTTGGAACAAATGGATCTTGATGATGTTGAGGAAATGGATCTACAGTGGCAAATGGCAATGATTGCCATGAGAGCAAAGAAATTCTTCAGACAAGGAAGAAAGCTAAGCCTGAATGAAAACACAAAACTTGGATATGATAAATCCAAGGTGAAATGCTTCAACTGTGGCATGAGTGGCCATTTCTCGAGAGAGTGCAATGCCCCCAAAAGAAACAACTATCAAAGGAACTCTCCAGGCCAATCATGATCATAGCCTAACACAAGCTATCACTCCAACAATCAACAACAGCAGTATCATCATTCTCATCATCAACAAACATACCAGAATCAACCACAGCTGACAAATCAAGCCATGCAAGTACTCAGCCTTCTACTAGTGCCCTTGTGATTAAACAAGATAGGATATGTGACTGGAGTGTGTATGCTGAAGAAGTCAAGCCTCAATTCCAGAATCATACTCTTATGGCTCACATCAATGATGGACCATCTTCAATACCTACTGAGGTAAAAACTAACCTTTGTAGTGAAAAATGCATAAAGAATTACAAGAGTATAGAGAACACAACCATAAACGCAGAGAAAATTAAAGAAGAAAAAGTGAAGTCAGAAATGATGAAGAGAGAACTAAAAAGTTTGAAATCAAAATCAAATCTCTCATTTCTGACATAGAAAAATTGCATGGTGAGAAATACACTCTTGTAGCTGAGAATGAGCTACTTACTAAAATGTTAGCTTAAGCTAAAGCTCAACAATCTATGACTGAAGTGAAACTTGAAAAGTTTCAAATGACTTCAGTCAAGCTGCAAGAGATGCTGGATTCATAAAAGGATCCAAAGGAGTATAATTCATGTCCTCCACCATACAATGACAATTACACTATCATGCCTGACTCGGTCTCACTCTCTGAATCAATTGAACCTAAAACTATGGAACCTAAATCAGTAGTGAAACAAGTGATAAACCTCAAAACAAACCTGATGTTATTTTGAAACAAATGAGGATAAAATCATGTTAGGTCACCCAATCAAAATCAAAGAGTGTTCAGACAAGATAGTGAGTGTCATGAAACCATCAAGCCCTATAAAAGAAATTGTACCTTTTATAAAAGTCATACTATCTGTTTTACAAGGCAAAAGAAATATGTGAAGACAGTGAAACCCACTACTGAGAGTATTCTGATAATGAGATTATATCTCCACAAAAGTTTTCACTGAAAAAGAAACAAACTACAAAACTAAGTTCAACAGATAAAAGTTTATCAGACCCTCGGTCATCAAGGTTAAGGCACGGAGTTGGGTTTGATATCTGTAACAAGGAACATGTTGACCAGTTTGAGAAAGAAGTGAGAAATAGGTTGAACAAACAAAAACAACCCAGACAACTAAACAAAAGTAGTGTTATGAAGCAACCTACTAAAAGGGCTGATTCTGATTCATCACCTAAAGAAAAGAAAGTGACTCATCAAAAGAAAGTATTAGTTGAGTCACACAAGGAAAAATCTGATTCAAGAAATAAACAAATGTATTGTGATATTTGTGACATGTTCAATCACGAGACAGATAAATGCTTCTTCAATCAATATTGTTCTATTTGTGATATGAATAATCACTCTATCAAAAATTGCTATTTCCACAAGTATTCTTCAATCTGTGACATGAACAATCACAATACATCGGATTGTTACTTCAATCAGAAGGGACTGAGAATTCCACAACATAAGCCCATCTCAAAAACATCTACTGTGATGCACTCTGTCAAACCTTATCTTCATAATACTCAATCTAGGACACCTAGATCAACAAATGACAGAAAAAACTTGAAGGATTTAAGGAAGGGTCAAAGAAATCATCTCACAATGAAACACAAACTTGACCTTCCTAAGCAAGAACCAACCTTTGATAATGAAACTCGGGCTAAATTTTTACAAAGAAATAAAGACCAACGATTTCATTATTCATCTGAATCCTCAGTAGCTGTTGATGAGATGACTCGACCAATTCATGATCACAAGTCTCCCAGAACACCTCCATCCAAATCACAATTCAGAGGGAAATACCAGGAGGTGACTATCATGAATAGGAACGAGAAACCCAAGACCATCATGGCTTTGGTTCCTTATTCTAATTAGTTCTTTTTGCTTGTAGGTGTATCCACACAGGTCTAATATCCTATGGTACGTAGACAGTGGATTCTCCCGACACATGACAGGAGATTGTTCCCTCTTTCATGATTTCAAGTACATACAAGGAACTACTGTGGCATTCGGTGGAGATTCAGAAGGTGGTAGAATTACAAGAGAAGGATCTATGACAAACGGGATGCTGAGCTTTGACAGAGTGAATTATGTGAACAACTGAATTTCAATCTGCTAAGCGTGTCTTATATCTACGACAAAAAATATTCCACTCACTTTACAGACACTCACTGCTACATTCTGAAACCTGGATTTCAGACCCTGAAGAATGGGTTGTCTTAAAGACTCCAAGGAAGAATAATACATATGTCTTAAACCTGTGTTTTGCATCACCTAAGGAAGAAACATGTCTTTTGTCTAAAGCATCATTTGATGAGTCACAACTTTGGCATAGATGTTTGGGGCATCCTAACTTTAAAAATATGAACAAGTTAGTCAAAGGAAAACCGTCATTGATCAATGTTTAGCGTGCCTCAAAGGAAAACAACACAAATCGTCTCACAAAATCAAACTAGTGAACACTAACAATACTCCATTGAAGTTACTTCATATGGATCTTTTTGGACCGACTCATGTAATCAGTATGGGAAATAAACAGTATTGTTTAGTGATCATTGATGACTTTTCTCGATTCACATAGGTGTTCTTCCTACTTTATAAAAACAAAGCATCCCAAATCATTCAAGAATTTATCACTAAAATTCAAAATCAACTTGATCTTAAGGTCAAAATAATAAGAAGTGATAATGGTATAGAGTTCAAAAATGAAAATATGAGTTCCTTTTGTGCAACCAAAGGCATTGCTCATCAATTCAATGCAGCTAGAACTCCTCAACAAAATGGGGTAGCTGAAAGGCAAAATAGAACACTGATTGAAGCAGCAAGAATGATGCTAGCCGATGCTAAACTGCCAATCACCTTCTGGGCAGAAGTAGTTAACACATTATGCTTTGTGCAAAATCGAACTTTGATTGTTAAAGAAAGTAACATGACACCTTATGAACTGATCTTTCATAGGAAACCATTTATTGGATTCCTTAAATCATTTGGTTGTCCAGTCTCAATATTAAACACCCGTGATCATTTTGGAAAATTTTCATCCAAGTCTGATGAAGGATTCCTTGTAGGCTATCTTCTATCTCAAAGGCTTATAAAGTGTTCAATCCTAGACTGAACATTATTGATGAATCTACAAATTTTCAATTCAAAGAACATTCGTTTCCCAAATCTACAAATGGTCCTGACTGGTTGTTTGATATTGACACATTTACAAATGCAGGAAATATACATTCAGGTGATACTTCATCAACTGTAGAAAGAAGAGATAATTATCTATTGATTCCACCTACATCTGATGAACATATGAATGATGATGTTCCTCTTCAAGCTGATCCCATTAGACAATTATCACAGAACCTTAGTGTTTCTTCTGAAGAACGTCCCATCCTGGTATCATCTCACTCAGATGACTTGTCAAATGAAATCAGAAATCATAAACAGGCTTCTCATCTAGTAGAAACACAAGGTACATCAAATAATGCAAGCAACCTCAGTGCTGTTGAAGATGTAGCAGTTACTGAAATAGAAGTTGACAGTCTTCATAATTCAACAACATATAAGATGAATGTGCCTCTAACCATAATGAACTGAATGTCTCCAATCTTGATGTAACTATTGCTAGTGACACCATTCCAACCACAAGATACACAAGAATCATCCAGTTGAAACCATTATTGGTGATCTTAATGAGAGGATGACAAGAAGCAAGTCCAGTATTGCAAACATCTGTTTGTTCTCATGCTTTCTCTGTCAAACAATACCCAAAAACATCAAAGAGGCACTTCAAGACAATAGTTGGATTGAAGCAATGCAGGAAGAATTGCTCCAATTCCAGAAGCAAGAAGTATGGCAGCTGGTAGATCTTCCCGAAGGACAATACCCTATCGGTACCAGATGGCTGTACAGGAACAAGACTGATGATAGAGGGATAGTCATCAGAAATAAAGCAAGACTAGTAGCACATGGATACACTCAGGAAGAAGGAATCGACTATGATGAAGTGTTTGCTCCTGTTGCCAGACTAGAAGCAATCAGAATCTTTCTTGCATATTCTGTGTCCATGAAATTTACTATTTATTAAATGGATGTAAAGTGTGCCTTCCTGTATGAAAGATTGCTCAAGAAGTCTATGTAGTCAACCACCTGGCTTTGAAGATCCAGATTTCCCTCACAGAGTTTACAAGCTTGACAAAGCTTTGTATGGTCTTCATCAAGAAGCAAGAAAGTGGTATGAGAGTCTATCATCCTTTCTTCTTGAACATGGGTATGAAAGAGGAAAGATTGATCAGACTCTCTTCAGAAGACTGAGAGGAAAAGACATGCTGTTAGTCCAGATCTACGTGGATGACATTATATTTGGCTTAACAAACAAGCAACTCTACAAAGAATTTGAAGACCTTATGCATTCAAAGTTCCAAATGAGTGCTATGGGGGAACTCACCTTCTTTCTAGGTGTGCAAGTCCAATAAACAGCAGATGGAATCTTCATCAAGCAATCAAAATATGTAGAAACCATGTTGAAGAAATTTTACTTTGCTGGCTGTCAATCTATGAGAACTCCTGTGGATACTAAAGTGAAGATTGGACCAGATCCAGAAGGAAAATTAGTGGATCAAACTAACTATCGATCAATGATAGGTTCATTTATTTATCTAACAGCCAGTAGGCCTGACATTATGTTTGGTGTTTGTGTTTGTGCCAGATATCAAGCTGATCCAAAAGAATCACATGTGAACGCAGTGAAGAGGATAATAAGATATCAGAAGGGCAAGCCAGCTCTTGGGTTATGGTATCCAAAGGAAGGAGAATTTAATCTCTATGCCTACACAAACAGTGATTATGGAGGATGCAACTTTAACAGAAAATCCACTTCTAGTGGTTGTCAATTTCTTGGTCCTAGACTAGTGTCTTGGCAATGCAAGAAGCAGACAAATGTGGCTGTGTCCACAGCAGAAGCTGAGTATATTGCTGCATCAGCATGTTGCTCTTAAGTCCTCTGGATTCAAAACCAAATGTTTGATTATGGTTTTTACTTTCTTGCACACACCAATTTCTATTGACAACACAGCTGTCGTCTTATAACTAATAATCTAGTTCAGCACTCAAAAACAAAACATATTGTGATTAGATATCATTTTTGAGAGATTGTGCTGAAAAGGTTTAATGAAATTGATTCAAGTACCAACTGAAAATCAATTAGCTGATTTGTTTACCAAGGCATTTGAACCTAGTAGGTTTGAATTTCTGGTTCAGTCAATTAGCATGATTAACCTTTAGAAAAACTATGAAAAACATCAAAAAAAAATTAAAACATCAAAAAAAATTTAAAACATCAGAAAAACCACAAAAAATAAGTTTAATGAAGACAAGAATTCTATGGGAAATGATATAATTATAGTCGTTATATCATTCATTGTGCTTAATTTCAAAATGTAAAAGACTGAAAAGACTTATCAGATATGTTGGTAAGCTCAACTTGAAAGAAAAGATACATGTAGTGATGAATTAAAGACATATTCAATTATGAAACACTCATCACAAAGTATAGGTATGTATTGGCTTATCTGAATTCCAATATGAAACATTCAATTATGGAAGAAATGCTTAATTTCGGCTGACGAAACTCAGGACGAAACCAATCAGGTCACATGCGACAAATGAAATTATAATTTCGCAAAAAACCTAAAAAATTTAAAAATTACAAAATTTAAAAATTGACACTGTTCCCTTTCAGTATATAAAAAAATTTAAAAATAAAAGTAAAAATAATTTAAAAAATGAAAACTAAGTAGACAAAATAAAGCAAATCAAATAAAATGCTCCATAAAACCTCACCAAATTTTAGGTATAATTTACAAAATCGAACAATATAAAAGGATATGAATGGGAAGCTAAAAAGATCTTTAAGAGAGTCAAAGTTTGGTGGAATTGCTAATGTATTCGTCCTTTTAAGTCCATGCCTTCTTCACTTCAACAAGTGCATTGTCACTAATGTTATCATGTTTTGATTCTTTTGATGAAACATAGGATGACCCAGTCCCACAAACATTTGGCAAAGAAACTTATCCTGTCCTCATGATGTATTGAACAAAAGACACACTATGCATGACTCTTCCTCTCATAAGTGTGATAGGTCTTATTTTATAAGAAACAAAGCTCTTATAAACATCAAATGAAGAGAGCTCCAGGCCTATACTTACGTACAACAGAGGAATTGATCAATTGAGTCTTACAGATAAGAGATTCAGGTCTATACTCACGTATAACAGAGAAGATCATCATATTTGCCGATGAAAGCTCCAGGTCAGTACTATCATACAGAAATGGAGAATATCACTCTAGGTCAATAGTCACACATAGCAGAGGAGATAAGCACCAAAAGAAATATAGTAGGGAACATCTTAGGTACAAAGATGAGAAAGATAGAGTTTTTTAGATAGGGTGGAATAGTTTGACACAAAGTCACTTTAGATAAGAATAGCTCAAGAAAGAGATATCACGTTCTCAACCCTTTTTGAACAAGGACTTGAATCTTTGTGAAGGCCAAAAATATCAAGGGGATTATCAGTGTCGTCAAGTTTCTTGCTCTATTAATTAAGCTACAGGTCTACTGTTTACTACGCTTTCTATCTGAACCTATCAAGCAAATCCCACACAATGCTATCAACTTCCTTTACATCATCCTAGCTTCTCATTTTATTCTCGAAAGAAAAACAAGAATAACATTTAATACATTCTTCCTTGAAATTTCACCAAATAAGCAAGATGTAGAAATTTATTATTATTATTATTATTATTATTATTATTATTATTATTATTAGTATTATTATATTATTATTAAATAATATATTTATATAAAAAATGAAGAACAATGGAGCAAACAAAATGAAAAGAGAAGAAAGAAAATAATAGGAGAAATATAAACAATATATACATAAAAGAGTTTGGAAAGAAAAATGGTGTTAAAATTGTTGATACATATATGTCCCTAGTTTATATGCTTAATGTAAAAGTCTGTTATGTCTTACACATATGTAATGAATGAGTTGAATGAAATATAATATGTGGTTGGTGCTTATAATGTTTAATATTCATTGTATTATTGTGTGTTAAAGTATATTGAACTTACTATATAGGTTGAGGTTGTTGTGGATAGTTCTTAGTCAATAATGATTGGGAAATGTGTTCAAACTTAGTGGTATGATCTTCATGAGAATGGACCATGCTAATGTACCATACACATGAATATATCATGCTAATGGACTAGTCACACGACTAAACCAGGAGACTGGATTAGTCGCAAGATTAAGACATAAGATTGACTCAGTCGTACGACTGAACCTTTACTCGTGTGTATGGATCAATCGCATGATTCAGTCGCATGACTGAACCATGCTAATGGTTCAGTCATACCATAACCTATAAATACCACTTAATTCATGGAAAAACATAAGAATTCGAAACACTTGAAGACTTTTGACACATACTCGTACCCTAGCCGTCCAGAGCGTCTAGAAAGCCTGTTCTAAGTTCATAGTTTGCATCTGATCTTCTTCTACTCGTTCTTAACGTTTCTTTAATCGTTAGATTGATCGGGATTGTGTTCTCACTGATTGGATCACCAATCAAATAGGATTCCGCACTATTTGATTTGGTTTCAAGCATTATCAGTTAGTACTCTGTATGTACACGGTCTTAACTAGTGGTATGAGAGCTTGGCTTTTGATTTTGCATGTGATTCGATAGTTTTGGTGTGTAAAAATCATGTTTTCATTCAAAGGAATCACCTTATTGAGTAAAATAGTGTTTTCGACGTCTCCAGTTCTCAAATTTTATGTTTTTCGGCATACGGCAGATTAGGGTTCTTGAAAAAATCATTTTTTTGTGTAAAAGTGTCAAAAACCCTAGTTTTTGCAAAAACAACAGCTTAGTCGCATAATTGGCCCAATCGCACAACCCATTCACACAATTGAACTCAGTCGATCACTGATTCATACGACTGAACAACCCCATCCGCTTGTCTCCAATCGCACACTCCATACATACGAGTGAATCTAATCGCATGATTGAATTCATTGCAAACTTTAGTCGCATACTTCATCTGCACGACTGAAAAATTCCAGTCGTTTGAGTTCATTCGTCCATTTTAATCACATGACTGAATCCAATCGTCTGATTGATTCATTCGCACTCCTCATTTGCACGAGTGATCCAATCGTATAGTCCATTCGCACGAGTGAGCCAATCAAGTGTTATAGTTCAAAGTTTAAAGAGATGGAAGATCAGTATTGTTTTTACTGCCGGAAGGGACTCTCGCATCCCTAACCTTCTGCTTCTGGAAAATGAAATTGGGATTCACAATAAACCACCAAACTTATAACGTTAGATGATTACCGACAGTAGAAACAGAGGTTCGAGATCTATCTAAATGGATTCGATCCCAATCTTGGGAATCCATTGAGACAGGTTATAGTATGCCAGTCGGTTAGATGGTGTTAAGCTCACTTTGGGAGGTATGGACAGACAACCAGAAAGCTAAGTACAATGCTGAAAAGAAGGTGTATTCCCTGTTGACTCAATCGATCTCAAAAGATATCTTCATCAGTTTTCAGAGAACAAACATACGGAAAAGTCATGGGGGTTGGAGAAATGATATGAAAGGGAATGATCATTCAAGGCATTGAAGGAAAATGCTTATAAAGAAGGAGTGTGATAACCTTTCTAATAGGGAAAGAAAGCTTGGATGATATTACGACACCCATTCTATGATCTGATGGAGTGAGCGCACATCATGGGATAACCACGTCTATGGAACATTAAGGTCAAGCTTGATGATGGTTTGCGGGAAGAAATAGGACTGTTTGGTCTACCTAAGACAGAACAATATTTGCAAAATTTGACATAAATGACTTCATCCTAAAATTAAGGGAGGAGGACACTAAGGATGAAGACAGTACAGAAAGGATCCTACCAGAATCCTTCACCTTTTTAACTCATCTCCTACTCTAAACCCACTCAGGAGCAACCACTTACAAACTGCCTTTGGTCTTGTTAGCAACTCCTTCCCAAACCACAACTTTAGGACAAAGAAACATCGGTCATCTATACCAATATATAGTGCTTGAAAGCCAATGCTACTATGTGAAGACGGACTCATAAATATCACAGTGGAAGTTGCAAAGGAGCACATGATCTTCTAGCAGCCGTATCCTCTATATGGTCTAGTTGCAAGGAAGATTGGCAATGCCATCTCAGTGAAGATTATGAGGCAGGTGGATGAAAATGAACTAGAAAGGATGGATATCATAGGGTGTTGGCTAGTGTTGTCGAAGGGTGAAAAGTTTGGAAAAAGAGGAGGACAAGATTTGTAGTGACAGGATCAGTGATCACAAGTTTGATGTATCAGAATACAAAGCAGCGGAATACAAACAGAATTAGACAAATTGTAGCAAGCAATCGATACTTGTAAGCATTAAGATCGCATACGGTTATAGGGAGAGAATATGTATTTCT
Organism: Flaveria trinervia; assembly: GCA_025506515.1. Classification (NCBI taxonomy): domain Eukaryota; kingdom Viridiplantae; phylum Streptophyta; class Magnoliopsida; order Asterales; family Asteraceae; genus Flaveria; species Flaveria trinervia. Next base: position 51,699,579 of record CM046456.1, read on the forward strand.
GATTTCTAGGAATGTTTATAGATGTAGAATATTTCTAATCAAATCAATCATTCATTCCATTCATTCACTCATTCATCCCCTTGATTACAATAGGTTGTCACTCCTTATATAGAGTGCAACAGTCACTGCTGTTATCACGGAAAGTGACAACTGGCAGATCCAATACAAAAATAACTAATTCTTAACAAACTACTGAAATGTTCACAACTACTGAGAACATATCAGCATGTTAAGTACAAAATATAAAACTACTGAAACTACAACGACTGAAGAACAAGCTCTTCAGTCGTTTACAAAACTACTGAAACATAAAAAATAAAACTACTGATATCACAACTACTGAAGAAGTACTCTTCAGCAGTTGTGACAAACTACTGAGGCTTCAGTACTTGATCTTCAGACTTTGACCTTCAGGTGTTTCATCAGCTGATGACTTCTAGTAGATATCATCAGCTGATGTCTTCAGTCTTTGTCTTCAGACTTTGTACATCAGTTGTTGATCTTCAGTACTTGTGAACTCTTCAGCTGTTGTACTTCAGTACTTTGGTCTTTCAGCTTCAGCACTTGTGTTCTTCAGCTGTTGTACTTCAGCACTTTGGTTCTTCAGCTGTTAAGGTCTTCAGCACTTGATCTTCAGCTGTTAGTCTTCAGCACTTGTCAAACTACTGATGAGGCTTTCAGCAGTTGTTGTGATACCGTGTGGGACTTAGAGGTTTTCTGATCTTGGCTCATTGGTTCTTTTGGTCCAACAAACTCCCCCTGAACCAATGCAGCCAAAACCTCTAACTTATTTATCTCCCACTTATTGATGGCAAAATGTTGGTCTTTTTCCTTCTTGATCAGTAGAGAAGATGACCCATGTAAGCTCCGGCCTGGGAAGAAATCTCAAATATTTGTTTGGCAGAGTGAATGGGAACTCTGTTTTGGGGAACTGGACACAGAGTTGTTATCCCATTCATGAGATTTACTTCCCCATAATGAGTCTGTATGACTCACGAACATAGGCCTCAAGGAGAACAACTTGTTCCTCCTGAGAGAGTTCTTCTGCTCCTCCTTCGAAGAAGAACTCTGGACCATAGTACTCTGATAAGTACTTCATGGTCCTGCCATTTTTCAGCTCCACCGTAGTTACCTCCCTATATACAAATTCATCAGGATGGTTGCCTTCAAGGAGTAACTGGAGCTCATTCTTTTGGATGTCTTCAAGCTTTTTATAAAAACCCCTTCTTAATCATCTTGTTTTCTAGTAAGGCTTGAGGTGTCTTCTTTGCTTGGTGAGCTTTCTTGAATTCATCAATGATTTCCCAAGGTGAGACTACAACGGCAACATGATGGTAGACTCTATTGTTTTTCGTACTGGCCGTTGTATCTGTGTGGGATAGTTCTTTTATGGATTCTAGAACTCACCCTGGGGTCTGGCCATACTCTCACTCTCTCCTTCTGATACTGAAAGGTGTGCCTGAGAGTGTACAGCCTTTGAGCATGCCCTTTCATGGCTTGAATAGATGATGACTGAGGAAATTCCTTGTCAACCATCTTCAACAGTTGCTCATCGTGCTGTTTCTGCTGTTCTTCTTCTTCTATCTTGACTCTGACCATTTCCCTTTGAGAGTCAGGTGTGATCATGGGTTGACTTCGGGGTTTGGTAGCTTAGAACAGCAGAGAGTGGCAGACTATCATCTTCATCCTCTTCTTCTTCTTTTTCCATCCTCAGCACCCTTCTCCTCCTTCGGGTACATCACTGGATGATGGTTGGGTTGGTGAAGGAATTGGTTTTGAAGAAAGAGGATGTTGGATTTTGGCTTAGAGGTTGGTTGGGAGATTTGAGGGATAGGATCTGTTTGAGTGGGTGGAAGGGAAGGTGATCTAGCATCCTTGTAGTTAGCTTCGCCTTTGTGAGTTTAGCCATCTCTAACCTTTTACCAGCCCCAGCCTCATCAAGGGCTTCCACAATAATCCCTTTGTTGAATTGCTCAGACAGACAGATTCTGGTGGCTATAGCCAGAATGCTGTCCCTGGTCCATGCGCGGATCTCCATTAATGATCTTCCCAAGTATTTTGCAATAAAGCGGATCATTATTTCCAACCTCTCTTTCTCAAGAGCATCATACCCTGCCCATCGGGTATCTCTTGTACTTCTAACCTTCTGATCTCACTATCCAGTGGGCTGTGTCAACCCCTGCCTGAAGAGTTGTTCAATTATTTTATCCATGGAGCGGCTGTGTGTGGTGTCAGCTTCTTTGACCAGCTCCTCCAAGGTTTTGTCTTCAGCAGTGTGATCATCAGCACTTCTCTTTCGCTTGTAAGTGAGCAGAGGTTGCTTTTCTTTTTCCTCCTCTTGGGCTTGCATCACTTCCTTTTCCTCGGATCTTTTCCTCTTCCTTTCTTTCACTGCAGTACTCTCCCCTTTTTGGTTGCATTGGAGGAAGGGGTTTGTACCGCAGAAAGAGTCTTTGGACAGCAGCATCAACCAAGGGCTGTAATGTGGAGGAAAGCCTCTCATCAAGGGCTTTGATCACTATATCAGTGATTATGGGTGTGATGAGAGGAAGGGAATTTTGGAGTGCAGCACCTATTTGCTCAGGAGGGTTCTGTTCCTGAGAAGTAGGGCCTGAAGCAGAGGCAGGTGGTTGATTTTGGGGTGGCTCTGTGTTTGGGAAACCTTCAAGGGAAGGTGCCATCTGTGGGTGTATTATGGTGGCAGATGGACTTGCATCCTGAGACATCTTGGCCAGCAGCTCTTTGAGTCTGCTAACCTCATCCTCTAGAATGGTGTTTTGAGCAACTACATCATAGAAGAAGCTCAGGTCATCATCAGTTGATACTGAATCACCTGACCTCCTGCTTAGAGCAGGATTTACATGCACTGGGTGTAGACCAGTTGGTGCATGTGCCCCTTGTGCTTGGTACTGGGGACTTCCAGCCTCAGGACAATGTCCATCATCAGCTGTTGCCTCTAGGAGGTCTTAGCAATGTTACCAGCCTCACTCTGGTCATGTGCTGAGTCAGAGGAGGTGGCAGCCTCACTAGATATTCTAAGCTCCTTGTCTACACCAGGAGATAGAATTGGGAAACCCCTGTGCTGTGGGTTCTCAGGTGCACTGTGTTCCTCCCCCTCAATTGTAGAGGTATTCCCAGTAGTAAGTGGTTTCTGGGGAGGGGGTGAGGAGTGCAATTGAGTCAGCACTTGTGCAACTATTAAAGTTGGGCTGTGAGGGGCGGTTGTTTGGGGTGAGGGGTAGAAGCAGTGTGCACCTGGGGTGGATGGTGCTCTTCAATGGCAATCCTCAAGTGAGTAAGATCCCAGATAAGTAGGTGCCCCTTGGGTTGCTGCAGGCTCCTGTTGAGAGGAAGCCTGAGCGGCTGTGGCTGGAAGAGTCATTGTATCCACTAGGGGGTTTGGACTAGTGGATATATCCTGCGTTTGTGTTGCAGGGCATCCTCAGGGACTCAATTCCCTGAGTAGCCATTTTGGGTTTCTTTTTGGTGGGTTTGGTGGGGACATTGGATTTGGAGGTGGTGGCTGTGGGTTCCAGCTGCGTGGGTTTTCGCAGCTTGGCAGCCATTTGAGTGTCCGGTCAGAGTTGTGCCGGGAGTATACTTCTGGGCAGAACAGCCGTAGCAGGGACTCCCAAGCCAACAAGTCCCTCAGCATTAAGCTGGTCTGAATAATGGCCATTATGAACCGTGGATAAGTATCCAACGGTTGGCAGTTAGTTTTTGAGCCATATCTTTGAGCTCTGAAATATTAATTCTGAAAAGTTTAGTGGTTGTTGCTCAAGGATAGAATACATTACCTGCTGCCATTTGGTGGACATTTGATCCCAAGACGACGTCTTAGGGGCCAAACATACATTGACCATGTGAAAAAAGGCGCTCAGCGTCATTAAAGTGTTTCTTCATGATGGTGGTGGCACTGAGATCACCTTGATATCCATGCTGAGCAAATGATAGATCTATGGTGCCCTTCGGATATCCAGCAGGAGAAGTAGCATCACTCAGTTGAAGAATTTTACGGATTGTTGCAGGAGTAATGACTACTTCTTTGTTGTTGACGACTGACCGGAGGGATGTGTGTTGCTCTCCTCAGTGTAACAGTAACGTTCATCCAAATTGGTTCAAGGATTCGGCATGTAAGACGGGGTTCAGAAGGAATGCCTTGTTGTATTGGGACTGAACCATAAGATCGATAGCAGTATCGAACTTAGTCCAGATCGGCGATTTTGTGAGGTAGGCAACACAGTTGTGTCGCGGTTTAATTTGCATAGACGCCATGGAGAAGAGGGAAGTGGAGAGGAACGTTAGGTTTGAAGAAGATGAAGCATGAGAGCTCAGGTTAGGGATATATATAGGGTACGGGTAGGAAACGACTGAAGGATGTGGTGTTAGTCATCAGTAGTTTTAAACGACCGTTGACATGGTATTATCCTTTCAGACGTTGAAACAGCTGAAGTCGTGGTGTTAGGCATCAGTAGTTTAGAAAACTACTGAAGACCGTGGTTTTGACTTCAGATGATTGAAACAACTGAGGACATGGTGTTTGTCATCAGTAGTTATGAAACTACTGAAGACAGTGGTTTTGTCATCAGCTGTTGTAAACAACTGAAGACTTGGTATTAGTCATCAGTAGTTATAAAACTACTGAAGACGTGGTTTTGCTTCAGTTGTTTAAAATGAAACAGCAGTTGTACAAACGACTGAAGAGAAAGTTCTCTTCAGCTGTTTTCGTCAATTCTTAGCTTTTCAGCTGTTTCAAACTGTCCTCAACACATTCATCAGTCTTTATGGCTGATTTCAGTTGTTTCATAGGACATCAGTACTTATCTGTTTTTACTGATTGCAGTAGTTGTAACTGCATCAGTAGTTGTAACTACATCAGTAGTTTAGAACAGATGAAGTACTTCAGTACTTGTGAGACATTTAGCCTTCAGTAGTTATAAAAACTACTGAGGTTAAAAGAGCTCATCAGTACTTATATGTGACATAGGTACTCATGATCATCAGTATGAATTACTAAGATCATCAGTAGTTGTCACCTATTCTAGCTGCAGCATACCAAGCCTTAACACCAGGTTTTGGAAAGTTGAACTATCCAAAGGCTTAGTAAAAATGTCTGCAAGCTCATCAGCACTAGGCACAAACTTAGGATCAATCAGACCTTTTTCAAAACAATCCCTTATAAAATGATGTCTGATCTCTATATGTTTGGTCCTAGAGTGCTGGACTGGATTTTTGACAATGCAAAGAGCTGAAGCACTATCCATTAACAATGGAGTCTTAGTCTCTGTAATGCCATAATCCAAAAGTTGGTTTTGAAGCCAGAGTACCTGAGATGTACAGCTTGCAGCAGCAATGTACTCTGCTTCAGCAGTGGATGTAGCAACTGAGGTCTGTTTCTTGCTCTGCCAAGAAATCAAGCAGTTGCCTAGGAATTGACATCCACCAGAAGTTGATTTCCTGGTCAACTTACACCCTGCATAGTCACTGTCAGAAAAAGCAACTAATTTACCAGAATGTCCGGTAGAATACCATAAACCTAGAGATGGAGTGCCTTGCAGATATCTAAAGATCCTCTTGACTGCAATCAGATGAGACTCTTTAGGTGCAGCCTGAAATCTAGCACAAACACATGTAGCAAACATAATATCTGGTCTAGAAGCTGTTAAATACATCAAGGACCCAATCATACATCTGTAAAGTGTTTCATCAACCACTTTACCTTTCTGATCTGAGTCCAGTTGTGTGGTGCTGCTCATGGGAGTAGAACAGGGCTTACAGTTTTGTAAATCAAACTTTTGCAAAAGATCTTTTGTATATTTGGACTGATGAATAAAAATTCCATCAGCCTTTTGTTTGATTTGCAACCCCAGAAAGAACTGTAATTCTCCCATGGCACTCATTTCAAACTTCTGTTGCATCAACTTTGTAAAGGCATCACACAACTTTGGATCAGAGGATGCAAAAATGATATCATCTACATAAATTTGAACAAGTAGATTATGCTGCCCAGTTTCTTAATGAATAAAGTCTTGTCTATGGAGCCTCTAGTGAAATTGTTTTCCAGAAGAAAGTTTGATAATGTCTCATACCAGGCTCTGGGAGCTTGTTTTAACCCATAAAGAGCTTTATCAAGCTTATACACCCAATTAGGATGTTTATTGTCCTCAAAGCCTGGAGGTTGACATACATAAACCTCTTCTTTAACTTTTCCATACAAAAATGCACTTTTGACATCCATTTGAAAGACTTTAAGGTTTTGATAAGCAGCATAAGCTAAAAACAATCGAATTGCTTCCAGTCTGGCTACAGGGGCAAAGGTTTCATCATAATCAATACCTTCTTCTTGTGCAAACCCTGAACAACCAGTCTGGCCTTGTTCTTAACAATAAGCCCATTTTCATCAGTTTTGTTCCTAAACACCCATTTAGTGCCTATTGCACACTTACCTGGAGGTAGAGGAACCAGTTCCCACACTTGCTGTTTCTTGAACTGAAGAAGCTCAAGCTGCATGGCATCAACCCATCCATTGTCCTTTAAAGCAATGTGATAATTCTTTGGCTCTTGCTGACTGATGAAGAGAGCATAGAAGCAGAAATTTGACAATTGACTTCTTGTTGATACTCCAGCAGTGATATCACCAATGATTTGAGACATAGGGTGATTCTTCAGATCTTGATACACAATGAGATCTGTGCAAGTGTTTGTAGCCGGTTCAGCAGCAACAGATGGTGATGGTGAATCATTTCCTTGAAACCAATCAGTGGATGGTAATTCAAAGGAAGTTGAATTCGAAGAAATCTCATCATCATTTGTTGTGGATGGTGCTACTGGCGCTACAGGAACATCAGGTCTAGCTGAGTCAGGCAGCTGATCACTAAACCTGAAGAGGTGAGTACTGCAATCATCATCATCATCAGCAGTACCACCAGGTGGTGAACTGTTGACAGGAGCAACAGCAGGAGTTTGATAAGGAACATATTGCAGTATGTCCAAATCAAATAACTCCACAGGACTTTGTGGAATCTTGTCCTTTGGAGATCATTAAACTTAACATGTAGAGTTTCTTCAACCATCTTTGTTCTGCAGTTGAAGACTCTGTATGCCTTGCAAGTAGATGAATAACCAACAAAGTATCCTGCATCCACCTTAGGATCAAATTTGTGGAGTTGATCCTTTGTGTTGAGATAAAACAGGACACCCAAATGCTTTGAAAAATGAAATCAGAGGAGCCAAATGATGGAGAACTTCATATGGAGTCTTCATCAACCTCTGATTTACTAAAACTCTATTTTGCACATAACAAGCTGTGTTGACAGCTTCGGCCCAAAAGGTCAATGGCAAACCTGAGTCAGCCAGCATGGACCTTGCAGCTTCAATGAGGGTCCTGTTCTTTCTCTCCACTACTCCATTTTGTTCTGGAGTCCTTGGAATGCTGAACTGCCTTTTGATTCCCTTTGAAGATAGAAGTCATCAAGTGTATGATTTCTGAACTCAGTTCCATTATCACTCCTAATACACTTGACTGGAAGGGAATACTGCTTCTCAATGTACAGCACAAAGTGGATAATCTTCTGAGCAGCCTCATCCTTTGAATGTAGAAAGAAAGTCCATACAAATCTGGAGTAATCATCCACAATTACCAGACAGTATTTCTTCTTTGCCATGCTCATTACTCTCACAGGACCAAATAGATCCATATGCAGTAATTGCAAGCAGGCAGTGGACTTGGACACTTCAATAGGAGGAAATGAGACCTTGTGCTGTTTTCCTTTTAAACAAGCAGTGCAGGTTTCATCACAGTGGAACTCCTTTATTGGTAAGCCTCTGACTAAACTATTGTGGCTAAGCTGATTCATGTTTTTGAGATTAACATGACCAAGCCTCCTGTGCCACAGTTTAGATTCTTGAGAAGAGGCTTTGGAAAATAGGCAAGGATTGCCTTTGAGATCTATCTTCTTAGAGAGATCTAAGGCATACACTCTTCCTGTCCTGTTGGCTTTCAGGAGAGTGTGATCATCCAACACCTTGTCAATCAAGTGCAAAATTGGATGACAGAATCCTACAGTTTTGACTTGTGAAAAGGGCAACATGGCCTTTATCACACATTTGACTGACACTCAAGAGGTTGTACTTGAGATTTTCCACATGATTAACATCATCAAATTTGATTTCTCCATTGGAGACAAAGCCCTTACCGATGATGTAACCCCTAGCATCATTGCCAAAAGAGACAAATCCCTTCTTTCCTTGAGAGTAGTCATGAAGAAGAGAGATGTTCCCAGTCATGTGCATAGATCCCCCACTGTCTACATACCAGATGCTACTTTGGCATGTTGAAGAACCCTGCAATAATAAACAATCAGTTAGTTTTAGAGACCCAAACCTTTTTGGTTTTGGGCCTGGTCTCATCAATAGATGGTAAACTAACATGTTTATTTGTAACAACAGCCTGAGAAGAAGAAGATGGTGTAGAAGAGGAGTCCTTTGGCTTAGACCTCCTTTTCTGTGGTTTCAACATAGGAGAATCTAGTTGGTTAACTCTACCCAACAGATGTTGTACCATCATCACCAGCTGTGTCTGATTTTGTGATAAAGCTTTCAGCTCATCAGACACATTGCTAGTGGAGTTAGATAAGGTCCTATGTTGCACCTTCTTCTTTTGAGCACCCTCAGCTGTCACCTGTTTAACTCCTTCTTTTTGGATTCTTTAAGGACTTAAGGGTTACAGGATTTGATGTTGCTGATACAAATGTGGTCTCAAACTCAGTTTTCATTTTTACCATTTTCTCATTAATTTTTTTTTGTTTGAGTTTGGAACCTCTTTTGTACCAACAATCATCTGTAAGATGATTGAACAAACCACATACTTCACATGGTTTCTTCTTCATCTTAGGTTGATCATCAACTAAAGATGGTGAAGCAACAGAAGACTTGTTCTTCAATGCTTTGGAAGCATTGGTTGCTTTCTTGACTCCTCTTTAGTAGTCTTCAAACTCTTTCTACTGCCAGTTTTCTTCTCTTCAGTACTGACAGCAGTTGAAGTTTGAACTTCAGGTGTTAAATCCTGCTCTCCAGTCCTTTCAGGACCTTCAGGATTAACTCCTGAGTTGATCAACTTATTGATCATGTGAATGTCAGCATTTGGACCATCAACATCAGCTGATAGGTTCAAAGAGGACTTGATGCTGACTGCTACTTCTGATTGTGCTGTATCAGAAGGTAGATCACATGATGTGATGGATTGGTTATCACTCTCACCATCAGATTCTACCTCTGCTCTTGGGGTAAAATCTGTAGGTGGAGCAGTGTGATTGTAGCCAATTCCAAACTTCACATTTGAAGCAGATTGCTTACTAAGAAGCATTTCAAAACCTTTGCATGATTGTACCCATCTATCACACTCGACCTGGGTAACTGCAAGGGTTTCTTTGAGATCTTTGTACTTCTCTAGAAGTACATCTTCTCTAGCCTTATCATCAATTATTTGCAATTCAGTTTATAAACCTCATCATTTTTATCTTTGAGCACAAACTCAAACTCAGCTTTGTTTTTGGAAATTTTGTTCTAGCTCAATGTTTTTATTAATTAAAGCTACATTTGCTTCTCTAATGGAAGCAAATGCTGCTATGCATTGTTCAGAACATAGTTTGGCTTTTGCCTCAGAGGATACCTGTGATACCTGAGGTGTAGAGGCATTGGAAGATAAAGTATCAGCAGACTCCAAAGCCATAAGAGCTAGATTCCCAAAGGGACTGTCACCACCATGTTGACCAGCACCTGAGAACAGTTGATCATGACCAGACAAGTCATCTGGTAAACTGCTCCAGTCAACAACTCCTGGGGTGAAGAAGCTGTGTTGTTGAGATTGAGGTTGTTGATGAGATAGGGAAGGCTGAGGTTCTGGTAATGCATGAGGTTGTGGTGTCATAGGAACTTGAACTTGATTTGACTGTGGCATGTAATAACAAGGGTACTGATATGGCATTTGACCCTGAGGAACAAAATATGCCGGAGATTGTTGTTGAGGATGATGACTAGATGTGACAGGATGTTGCCCTCTGTGTTGTTGACTATTGCCAGGAAAAGTCACAAAGGGTGCAGTAGAGTTAGATCCAGTTGATCTACACTCTCTTGCAAAGTGTCCAAGCCGTTGGCATTTGTGACACCTCAACTTGCTCTTGTCAAAACCAACTTTGGTTTTGCCAGAGAGTCCTGGGAATTTTCTTCCAGTTCTTTTGTAGAACTTCTGAGATCTGATATTTATCAAGGCCATTTGGCTCAAAATATCCATCTCTTCTAAGTCATCATCAGCAATCCCCTTGAGATCATCCATGATGAAACATAGATTGTCATTATTACACCCAGTAAACTGACCATCAACACTTACAAATGCAGAATCAGAAGTGCTTGAAGAGAAATTAATATGCTCATCATACTGGCATTCAGATGAAGCATATTCTGACTCATGACCCACCAAGGCAGTGTTGCCTTGTAAAAGTCTTCAGTGAGCTTTCCAGATGAAGACAGCTTTCTCTTCTGTTCTATCTCTCTCTCAAAAGTGAGCAATTTCCCATGGAGTTGGGTGAGAGATAGTTTGTCCAAACTTGCACTGGAGCGTAGGACAATAGTATATGTGTCCCATCTCTCAGGCAGTGATCTGAGAAATCTGTTATTCATCTGAATATTGGTGTATTCAAGTTTGACCATTTTTAGTTCAGAGATCAAACAAGAAAACCGCTCATATTGTTGAGTCAGTGTCTCACCCTTTCTATGAGAGAATGTCTCATATTGTTGGGCAAGAATTTCTCTATTATTGCCAAGACCTCATCTGTTCCTCCAAATTGTTCTTTCAAAGCAATCCAGAGGTCATGGGCAGTTTCATGATGCATTAGCCCAGAATAGATTTCATTGGGCAATGCCATGGCCAGAATTCCATGGGCTTTTGCATCAATCTCAAGCAACTTCTTATCCTCATCTGAGTATTGCTCCCTCCTCTTCGGAACCATTTGATTGGTTTCCGGGTTATTCACCATAGGCTTGTGTGGACCATGTACCACTGATGTCCAACACCCTGCGCTGTTAACAGACAGGTGATGGAGCATACGTCTTTGCCATATGTTATACTCATTCCTAACCAGCATAGGTGGCTTGGTTGAGGAACCAGTATTGTGAGGATCATTGGAGGGAGTGGTCATTTTCAGTTCAAAAACAGTTTAGTTCAAGTTTTTAAAAGTTTTAGACAAACCACAACAAACTCAATGAGAACCAAGAAAAAGATCTCAGGATGAATGAGCAGAAATACAGAAAATTCAATCTCTATAACCGTTTCTTGCAAAAACAAAAGCTAATTCAATCAAACTTAGATCTTGAATAGCAGTTTCAATGATCAATTATTAGATCGATCAATGATTAACCCTCTGATACCATTTGACAGGATCAGTGATCACAAGTTTGATGTATCAGAATACAAAGCAGCGGAATACAAACTGAATTAGACAAATTGTAGCAAGCAATCGATACTTGTAAGCATTAAGATCGCATACGGTTATAGGGAGAGAATATGTATTCTGATCTAGGAATGTTATAGATGTAGAATATTTCTAATCAAATCAATCATTCATTCCATTCATTCACTCATTCATCCCTGATTACAATAGGTTGTCACTCCTTATATAGAGTGCAACAGTCACTGCTGTTATCACGGAAAGTGACAACTGGCAGATCCAATACAAAAATAACTAATTCTTAACAAACTACTGAAATGTTCACAACTACTGAGAACATATCAGCATGTTAAGTACAAAATATAAAACTACTGAAACTACAACGACTGAAGAACAAGCTCTTCAGTCGTTTTACAAAACTACTGAAACATAAAAAATAAAACTACTGATATCACAACTACTGAAGAAGTACTCTTCAGCAGTTGTGACAAACTACTGAGGCTTCAGTACTTGATCTTCAGACTTTGACCTTCAGGTGTTTCATCAGCTGATGACTTCAGTAGATATCATCAGCTGATGTCTTCAGTCTTTGTCTTCAGACTTTGTACATCAGTTGTTGATCTTCAGCACTTGTGAACTCTTCAGCTGTTGTACTTCAGTACTTTGGTCTTTCAGCTTCAGCACTTGTGTTCTTCAGCTGTTGTACTTCAGCACTTTGGTTCTTCAGCTGTTAAGGTCTTCAGCACTTGATCTTCAGCTGTTGTAGTCTTCAGCACTTGTCAAACTACTGATGAGGCTTTCAGCAGTTGTTGTGATACCATGTGGGACTTAGAGGTTTTCTGATCTTGGCTCATTGGTTCTTTGGTCCAACAGGTAGACACAAAAGACACAACCTTTGTTTTGACAAAAACCAGGAGTTATATGCTTTAATGTGGTTTTGAAAGGGGCATTTGAACGGAATGTGGAAAGCCCAAGAAAAACGGTACAAAAATCCGTTATCAACCTTCCACTCAAGACAAAAACCACGAGTGGAAGCTACTATTCAAGACAAAGAGACAACGTCCTAAATGCTCAAGTGATGAAGGAACAGGTTGGACCTTCAAATTTTGTGTCTCTTGGTGAATTAAAGAATGCTTGTGTTGAGGGATTGGATGATGGCCGGCTAGTGAAGGTGAAATCAAAGTTGAACAAGTAACGTAGGATAATGAAGAAGCTGTGAATGTGGTAATCACCTGATTGAAGAAGAACTCACAGCGACATGTTCAGAATCTCCAGCATCCGAAGAGTCTAACTCTGCATTGATGGCTGATTTAATTGATTCTTCACTGGTAAGTACAAAGGACCAACTTTTTGAAAATCGTGCTTGTAAGATATAAGAAATTTAGAGAAAGTATTGATTTGAAATTTGCTAGGTTATAGAGGCACAATGATAGCTTAGTAAAGGATGTACAACTGTGCACAAAAGCTTATCGTATATTGAAACAAAATGAGTGCAGTTATAAAGAAAAAATTAGAACTTTTAGGTAAACAACTAGGGAAACTGAGGTTGTTGCTTTTAATCAAGCCAATGATATAAATTTTTATTAAAATTATTCCAAGAAATAAAGAAAGAAAAAGCAGTTTTAGAAGTTGAAGTCAATTCTTTAAAACAAAAACTGCACAGTTGAACCAGTTCTTCTCATATAGTTCAACACTTAGTTAAAGAAGGAAATAATAGGGAAGGGTTGGGTTACAAAGTAGTTCCACCACCACATGAGATCATGTTAAATACAAAATGTAGACCTAAAAGTAACAAACTAATTAAGGATCATGTGGTGTTCACTCCTCTGGTTAGTGATCCTGATTCCACGGGTAAACCGCTGAAATTTGTCACTAACCAGAAGGAGGCTACTTGAAATTAAAAGGTAAGATGCCTGTTAAGAATTTAAATGATGAATTTAAAAGGGTTAATGTAAGGTTAGGTTCACCAAAGTCTATTTTAGAACCCAAACTGACAAAACTAGTTAACCACATATGTGCTTGTCATCAAAGTCCAACCAAAGAGCATGTTAAAAATGTTCAAAACGTCAAAACAATTAATTTTGTTAATAAAGGTGATACATCTAAATAAGAACTGACTAAATCCAACCAGTATCACACTCACCTCCACATAATGAGTTTCCTTAACATGTAGAAGGGTAATCATGCTATAGTTGTGGAAAGAGAGGACACATCTCTTCTAACTGTCCTTATTATCAGGGCCCCAGATAGAAAATTGAACTTTATTGTTGATACATGTATGTCCCTAGATCATGATATGAAATGTAATAGATCTTGTTTATCTGATTCGGATGTAATTTGATATGATTAATGAAATGATATTGATTGTTTGTGATTTGCAATGTATAATATTTCATTAATGATATTGAATTGGTTAATTAGGTTAGTGATTTCTTGAATGGTTACACATAATGTTTATTAATTAATACATTCAAACTTAACATAATGCGAATGGCCCATGCGAATGAAACACACGCATGAATAACTTCATACGATGACTCAGTCGCACGACTGAACCAGGAGACTGGATCAGTCGTATGATTGACACATAAGATTGGCTTAGCCGCATGACTGAACACTCAGTCGTGCGGATGAATCAACCGTATGGTTCAATCACACGACTGAATCATACTAATGGTTCAGTCGCACGAATGAACAATACTAACCTATAAATACAACCCAATTCGTGGAAAAACGAAAGAATTGATTCTTTTTTCGATTCCAGACGTACCCTAGCCGTCCAGAAACCTCCAAGTTGATACTCCAAGTCCATAGAACTTTGTAGATCGATTCTTAATCGATTCTAAACGTTTGATTCAATACTTTATTGATTCTACGTGCGTTCTCACTGATTGGATCGCCAATCAAATAGGATTCCGTACTATTTAGTTTGGTTTACACGTTAATCATTAGGTATTTTGTTCAAATACCAGGTCCTGACAAGTGGTATCAGAGCTTTGGCTCTTGATTACGTGTGATTCAATCAAGATTGATAAAAGGTTGTGTTTTTACACTAAAAACGGAATCTTTTGTGTCAAAAGGTGTCTTGGATGTTCCCTGCTCATCAAGTTTCGGTTTCTACGGCCTTAGGCGATTAGGGTTTACGAAATTTCGAATTTTTACGGCTAAAACACGTTTAACCTAGAAATTTTCGCAAAACAGCAGCTTCAGTCGCACGAGTGAGCCATTCGCACGATTGGACCTAGTCGCATCTCCATTAGTACGATTGAACCATTCGTTTGCAGTGTTCATACGCATCAGCTTCATTCGCACGACTAAACCAATCGCTTAGTTCAGCCGCACGATTGAACCATTCGCATAGTTCATTCGCACGGATAGCCCAATCGCATCCTTCAGTCACACCAGTTGACAGTTTGTTTTAGTAGACTTAAAGTTATTCGCCATGGAAGAGCAAATGTCAGCATTTACTGTTGGGAAGGACTCTAGGATCCTGAACCTGCTGTTACTTGAGAGTGAGGTGGGTAATCATAATAAACCACCAAAGCTCTTAACGTTAGATGAGTTTCCCCACTAGAAACAACGTTTTGAGATCTACCTCAATGGAGTGGATCCGAATCTGTGGGAAGCTATCGAGATTGGGTATAGTATGCTGGTGGGAGCCGATGGAGTAAAGCTAACCTTAGGAGGGATGACATACGTGCAGAAAGTTAAATATAATGCAGAGAGAGGGTTTTGCATTGATTACACAGTCTATCCCTAAAGAGATTTTCCACCAGTACTCAGAGAATAAGCAGTCCAAGAAACTATGGGATGAGCTGGAAAAGAGAAAGTAGTAACTTTGCAAACGGATTGCCGGAAAAATGGGCTTCATTCGTGTCTAACTTGAGACAGAATGGAATGTTGGCAAAGCTAGATATAAATGACTTCATTCTAAAGCTGCGAGAAGAAGCTCTTAGGATGAATTACATAGCTCAAAAGTCTTCGTATACTTAGAATCTAGCTTTGTACAATGCCACGCCTCAAGCTAAGACATCTGGAGCACCTCTCCAGACTGCATTTGTGTCTAGCTTATCGGGTCCTTCACATGCTTCTCCTTCAGGATCAGACATGTTGGGGTCTTCTTGTACCCATCATATTGGATCTGAAACAAATGCTACTGGACTGAAGACCGAGAACCTCGGTAATGTGACTGTAGAAGTAGCTCAAGAACACATGGATCTTTTGGCTGCAGTGGTTCATTCTTATGATGGACGGGTTGCTGGAAGATTGGAAACTGCCATTTGGCTTTGACAAGAGCAAAGTGACCTGCTTTAACTATGGAGAGAAGGGGCACTTCAAGAGAGAATGTGTTAAGCCAAGAAGACGGGTAACAGGAACCCATTCTCGTCCTTCACTCGTCAAGACAAGCAAGCTACTAGTTCTACTTAATCAAGCAAGGATCCAAAAGCCTTGACTGCTCATGATGATGAAGGACAAGACTGGAGCTTTAGGTTTGTCTCTCTAGGGTAATCAAACATTGCAAGTGTAAAAGACATTGACGATGATTCCGCGAGTGAAGGAGATCTAGCAGTTGAGATAGCGATGTCAAATATTGAAGGGACAACTGCAACTGAGGTCAGCCACAAGCCTAAAGAGGAGACTACCACAGCAAAGACAGAAAAGAAAGAATCACCAGAACCAGAAACATCTGATGATGCGTTGATGGCTAACTCTTCTGAACCAACTCAGGTAAGTACCACTGACCAAATGTTTGATAATCATGCTTCTTCTGATTGTAATACGTTTAGAAATAGCATAGATGAGAAATTTTCAAGGCTATTAGATCATAAGGATAACTTAGTAAAAGATTTGCACCTATGCACTGAGGCTAATAGAGTATTAAAACAAAATGAGCATAGTTACAAAGAAAAGATAGACCTTTTGACTAAACAGCTTAGGGAAACCGAAGTAGTTGCATGTAACCAAGCTAATGACATTAGGTACTATCTAAACTCCCTAGAAGACACTAAGAAGCAAAAGGCAGTTCTAGAAGTAGAAGTAAACTCATTGAAACAGAAACTGCACAGTTGGACAAGTTCATCACACATAGTCCAACACTTAGTGAGAGAAAGAAACAACGGGGAGGGTTTGGGTTACAAAGTGGTTCCACCACCACCCAAGACCTTGATGAACACTAAGAGTAGCCCAGTAAATAATAACCCCATCAAGGATCATGTGGTGTCTACTCCTCTTGTTAGTGATCCAGATTCCTCATGTTCATCTATTGAATCTGGAAACAAACAAAAGGAGGCCACTTCAAAGGCAAAGGGTAAATTGCCTTGTGTTAATATGGAAAAAGAATTTGAAAAGGTTAATTAAAGTCAGGGTCAAACAGAGTCAAATCAGAACCTAAAAAGACTTCTAATGTTAATATTTCACATGTTTTAAGTCAAAAACCAGTTAACCAAAAGGAAAAAGATGTTAAACATGTTAAAAAAGTTAACTTTGTTAAACAAGAGAAAACATCAAAAGAACCAGAGTCAAAACCTAAAGTGAGTGATGTTACTAGAGTGTCACACACGTCTTCACAAAGAAAGTTTAATCATAAAGTTGATAGCAGGTTGTGCTACAACTATGGAGAATGTGGACACATTGCTTCCTATTGTCCTTATTATCAGACACCTAGGAAGAAGATTGAACGTCAGGACTCAAAACCTAGGTGTTCTAAGAGGAGTTCTTTAACTCCACCTAGAAGAACTAGTGAACATAAAGTTCAACCCGTTAGCCAGTCAACTGCTTATCACAATCAGGCATTGCACAAATCTGGCTTATGGAAAGAGAAGTCAACCTCTGTCTCTGATAATGATGACAAGAAGGAACCTGAGCTACCCTCACCTTCTAAGGGTCAATGGGTTGAATTTCTGATGTGTGATGCTTCTGGGAAACCCAAGCTAGTAAGGCTTGGGTTCCTAACCTAAACTAATCCTTTACAGTGTATATGGAGGGTGTTCGCTACAGTGCTGAAACTAACACGTGGATTGTAGACGGCGGAGCATCCAGGCACATGACAGGAAACAGGGCTCTTTTATCTAACGTCAAGCAAATAAAAGGAGGGCATGTTTCGTTTGCTGGAAACAAGGGAGGCTATATCACAGCTCAGGGAGAAGTTGGAAATCAAAAAGTTAAGTTTGATAGGGTGAACTACGTCCAGCAACTTCAAAACAACTTACTTTATGTTTCCCAAATCTGTGATAATGGTTTTAAAGTCATATTCGACAACAAGAAGTGTTACGTCCTAAGGAAATATTACGTGATTTTGGAGGACCAAGTGCTGATGACAGCTTCAAGATATAAGACCTTTATGTTTTGGATCTCTTGACAGCTTCTACAACAGATCATGAAGTTCAGTGCTTTCTATGAAAAGCCACTGAGAAGGACTCCATCTCCTGGCATAGGAGAATGGGTCACATCAATCAACGGAAGATGAATCACTTGATCTAGAAGGATCTTGTGAGAGGAGTTAATGTCAAGAATTTCCAACTTCCTGATTTTTGCGTAGCTTGCAAGAAAGGCAAATAGACGAAGAAGTCTCACAAGGAAAAGAAAGTTCATTCAATAGAACTTCCTCTTGACCTTCTTCACATGGATCTGTTTGGCCCAGTCAGTACAAAGAGCATTGCAGGCGACTTGTACTGTTTTGTGGTTACTGATGACTACTCAAGATTCTCTTGGGTAATGTTTCTAAAGTCCAAATCAGAAACATTTGAGTCATTCAAGGAGTTAGTGACCACACTGGAATCTCTCTACAAGCTAAAGGTGAGACAAGTACGCTCAGACAACAGAACTGAATTCAAGAATCAGTGGATGGCGGATTACTGCAAGGAAAAGGGAATTCTGCATCTGTTGGACCAAAAGAACCAATGAGCCAAGATCAAAAAACCTCTAAGTCCCACATGATATCACAACAACTGCTGAAAGCTTCATCAGCAGTTTGACAAGTACTGAAGACTTCAACAGCTGAAGATCAAGTGCTGAAGACTTCAACAGTTGAAGACTAAAGTGCTGAAGTACAACAGCTGAAGAACACAAGTACTGAAGCTGAACAGCTGAAGAACACAAGTACTGAAGCTGAACAGCTGAAGAACACAAGTGCTGAAGCTGAAGTTCAAAGTACTGAAGTACAACAGCTGAAGAGTTTAGAAGTGCTGAAGATCAACAACTGATGTACAAAGTCTGAAGACAAAGACTGAAGACATCAGCTGATGATATCTACTGAAGTCATCAGCTGATGAAACGTCTGAAGATCAAGTACTGAAGTTTCAGTAGTTTGTCACAACAGCTGAAGAGTACTTCTTCAGTAGTTGTGATATCAGTAGTTTTATGATTTTACTTTCAGTAGTTTTGTAAAACGACTGAAGAGCTTGTTCTTCAGTCGTTGTAGTTCAGTAGTTTTATGTTTTTCAGTAGTTATAACAACTGATAACACTTAGCATTTTTGTAAGGAGATGTCAGCTGTTTTGACATCTTCAGTAGTTGTGTTTCAGTTGTAATAATTCTGTTAGATGTCACTATCAAGTGACCTAATTGTAAGTGTGACTTTCTGTTACCACGAAAGCGAATATTAATGAAATATATTTGCAGAAATTCTCTCTCTATAACCGTCTTTGTTCTTCATTGAATATCGTTTCGTTCTTGTGAATTGGCTAATTCATTGTTCGAATTCTGCTGCTATACTCTCTAATCAATCAAACACAGATCACTGATCCTAACAAGTGGTATCAGAGCAGGTTAATCATTGATCGATCTAACAATTGATCAATGAAACTGCTAATTGATATTTGTGTTTGATTGAATTAGCATATTCGCAAGAACTGGTTATAGATTATTGAATTTCTGTCGCTTTCGTTCATTTACTCTGAGATCTCTTGGTTCAATTGGTTGTTGCGTTTTGTTCTAAATCTGTTCTAGCTTAAACGAATTTGATTGAATCTAAGATGACTACTCCTTCTAATGATCCTCACAATACCGGTTCCTCAACCAAGCCTCCGATGCTGGTTAGGACCGAGTATAACATGTGGCAACGAAGAATGCTTCATCACCTGTCTGTTAACAGTTCAGGTTGTTGGACATCTGTGGTACATGGACCACATAAGCATATGGTGAACAATCCGAAAAACAATCAAATGGTTCCGAAGAAGAAGGAACAATACTCTGATGAAGATCGGAAACTATTTGAGATTTATGCTAAAGCCCATGGAATTCTGGCCATGGCACTGCCTAATGAAATCTATTCAGGGCTTATGCATCATGAAACTGCTCATGATCTCTGGAATGCCCTAAAGGAACAATTCGGTGGCACAGATGAGGTCTTAGAAAACAACAGAGAAATCCTTGCCCAACAATATGAGACATTCTCTCATAGAAAGGGTGAGACACTAACTCAACAGTTTGAGCGCTTTTCCTGCTTGATATCTAAGCTGAAAATGGTGAAACAGGAATACACCAATAGCCAGATGAACAACAGATTCCTCAGATCACTGCCTGAGAGATGGGACACATACACTATTGTCCTACGCTCCAGTGCAAATCTGGATGGCCTATCTCTCACCCAACTTCATGGGAAACTGCTTACATTCGAAAGAGAGATAGAGCAGAAGAGGAAACTGTCCTCATCAGGAAAGCTCACTGATGACTTTGTACCAGGGAATACTGCCTTGGTTGGTCATGAGTCAGAGTATGCTGTATCTGAAAGCAATTATGATGAGCATATTGATTTCTCTTCAAATAGTTCTGATCATGCATTTGTTGGTATTGAGAGTCATTCTGCCAGTAATAGTGACAATTTATGCTTCATCATGGATGATCTGAAAGGAATAGCTGATGATGATCTAGAAGAGATGGATATTCTGAGCCAAATGGCATTGATTAATATCAGATCTCAGAAGTTCTATAAGAGAACTGGCAGGAAATTTCCTGGACTCTCTGGCAAAACCAAAGTTGGTTTTGACAAAGTAAGTTGAGGTGTCACAAATGCCAAAGGCTAGGACACTTTGCAAGAGAGTGTATATCAACTGGATCTAACTCTTCTGCACTTTGTGACTTTTCCTAGTACTAGTCCACAAAACAGAGGGCAACATCCTGCTGGTTCTGGTCATCATTCACATCCTAGATCTCCTGCATACTTTGTTCCCCGGGGTCAAATGTCATATCCTTATCCCTGCTATTATATGCCTCAACCAAATTCTGTTCAAGCTCCAATTGCACAACAACCACAAGCATTGCCTGAACCACAACCTTCCCAATCTCATCAACAAACTCAACCTCAACAACACAGCTTCTTCACCCCAGGAGTTGTTGACTGGAGCATTTACCAGATGACTTGTCTGGTCATGAACAACTGTTCTCAGGTGCTGGTCAACATGGTGGTGAAAGTCCCTTGGAAATCTAGCTCTTATGGTTTGGATTCTGCTGATACTTCATCCACTAATGCCTCTACACACAAGGTATCACAGGTATCCTCTGAGGCAAAAGCCAAATTATGTTCTGAAACATGCATAGCAGCATTTGCATCTATTATAGCAAATGTAGCTTAATCAACAAGAACTTGAGCTAGAACAAATAATTTCCAAAAGCAAAGCTGAATTTGAGTCTGTGCTTAATGATAAGAATGATGAGATTTACAAACTTAAATGCCAAATAACTGATAATAAGGCTAGGAAGAGATACTTCTAGAGAAGTATAAAGATCTCAAAGAACCCTTGCAGTTACCCAGGTAGAGTGTGATAGATGGGTACAATCATGCAAAGGTTTTGAAACGCTTCTTAGTAAGCAATCTGCTTCAATGTGAAGTTTGGCATTGGTTACAATCACACTGCTCCACCTACAGATTTTACTCCCAGGCAGAGGTAGAATCTGATGGTGAGAGTAATAACCAATCAATCTCATCATTTGATCTACTTTCTGATACAGCACAATCAGAAGTAGAAGTCAGCACCAAGCCCTCTCAGAACTATCAGCTGATGTTGATGGTTCCACTGCTGATACTCACATGATTAATAGTTGATCAACTCAGGAGTTATTCTGAAAGTCCTGAAAGGACTAGAGAGCAGGATTTAACACCTGAAGTTCAAACTCCAACTACCGCCAGTACTGAAAAGAAGAAAACTGTCAGTAGAAAGAGTTTGAAGTCTACTAAAGAGGTTGTCAAGAAAGCAAAAAATGCTTCCAAAGCACTGAAGAACAAGTCTTCAGTTGCTTCACCCTTTTTAGTTGATGATCAACCTAAGATGAAGAAGAAACCATGTGAAGTATGTGGTTTGTTCAATCATCTTACAGATGATTGCTGGTACAAAAGAGGTTCCAAACTCAAACATAAAGAAGAAATTAAAGAGAAAATGGTAAAAATGAAAACTGAGTTTGAGACCACATTTGTATCAGCAACATCGAATCCTGTAACCCTTAAGTCCTCAAAGAAATCCAAAAAGGAAGGGGTTAAACAGGTGACAGCTGAGAGTGCTCAGAAGAAGAAGGTGCAACATAGGAACTTATCAAACTCCACTGACAATGTGTCTGATGAGCTGAAAGCTTTATCACAAAATCAGACACAGCTGGTTATGATGGTTCAACATCTATTGGGAAGAGTTAACCAATTAGATGCTCCTATGTTGAAACCACAGAAAAGGAGGTCCAAGCCAAAGGATTCCTCTTCTTCACCATCGTCTTCCTCTCAGGCTGTTGTTTCTAATAAACCTGTTAGTTTACCATCTATTGATGAGACCAGGCCCAAAACCAAAAAGGTTTGGGTCTCCAAAACTAACTGATTATTTTATATTGCAGGGTTCTCCAACATGCCAAAGTAGCATCTGGTATGTAGACAGTGGGGGATCTATGCACATGACTGGGAACAGTTCTCTTTTCATGACTACTCTCAAGGAAAGAAGGGCTTTGTTTCTTTTGGCAATGATGCTAGGGGTTACATCATTGGAAATGGCTTTGTCTCCAATGGAGAAATCAAGTTTTATGATGTTAATCATGTGGAAAATCTCAAGTACAATCTCTTGAGTGTCAGTCAAATGTGTGATAAAGGCCATCTTGCTCTTTCACCAGTCAGAACTGTAGGATTCTGTCATCCAAAGTTCTGCATTTGATTGATAAGGTGTTGGATGATCACACTCTCCTGAGAGCCAACAGGACAGGAAGAGTGTATGCCTTAGATCTTTCCAAGAAATTAGATCTCAGAGGCAATCCTTGCCTATTTTCCAAAGCCTCTTCTTAAGAATCTAAACTGTGGCACAGAAGGCTGGGTCATGTTAATTTAAAAAATGAATCAGCTTATCCACAATAGTTTAGTCAGAGGCTTACCAATAAAGGAGTTCCACTGTGATGAAACCTGCACTGCTTGTTTAAAAGGAAAACAGCACAAAGTCTCATTCCCTCCTATTGAAGAGCCTAAGTCCACTGCCTGCTTGCAATTACTGCATATGGATCTATTTGGTCCTGTGAGAGTAATGAGCATGGCAAAGAAGAAATACTATCTGGTAATTGTGGATGATTACTCCAGATTTGTATGGACTTTCTTTCTACATTCAAAGGATGAGGTTGCTCAGAAGATTATTCACTTTGTGTGTATATTGAGAAGCAGTATTCCCTTCCAGTCAAGTGTATTAGGAGTGACAATGGAACTGAATTCAGAAACCATACACTTGATGACTTCTATCTTTCAAAGGGAATCAAAAGGAAGTTTAGCATCCCAAGGACTCCAGAACAAAATGGAGTAGTGGAGAGAAAGAACAGGACCCTAATTGAAGCTGCAAGGTCCATGCTGGCTGACTCTGGTTTGCCACTGCCCTTTTGGGCTGAAGCTGTTAACACAGCTTGCTATGTGCAGAATAGAGTCTTAGTAAATCAGAGGTTGATGAAGACTCCATATGAAGTTCTCCATCACTTGGCTCCTCTAATTTCATTTTTCAAAGCATTTGGGTGTCCTGTTTTATTCTCAACACAAAGGATCAACTCCATAAATTTGATCCTAAGGTGGATGCAGGGTATTTTGTTAGTTATTCATCTACTTGCAAGGCATACAGAGTCTTCAACTGCAGAACAAAGATAGTTGAAGAGACTTTGCATGTGAAGTTTAATGAATCTCCTTTGGACAAGATTCCACAAAACCCTGTGGAGTTGTTTGATTTGGACATACTGCAATATGTTCTTATCAACCTCCAGCTATTGCAGATCCTGTGGATATCATCTTCTGCAGCATGTCTTCCACCTGGTGATATTGATGATGATGAATATCAATACTCACCTATTCAAGTTTAGTGACCAACTGCCTGTGTCTGCTAAATTTGATGTTACTGTAGCTTCAGCAGTTCCATCCACAACAAATGCTGATGAGATCTCTGATTCCTCTACATCTTTTGAGCTACCATCTAATTCTTGGTTTCAAGAGTCTGCATCAACATCTGCTGCTGCTGAAGGTCCTACAAACACTTGTACAGATCTCATTGTTTATCAAGAACTGAAGAATCACCCAATGTCTCAGATTATTGGTGATATCAATGCTGGTGTTTTAACAAGAAGTCAATTGTCTAACTTCTGCTTCTATGCTCTCTTCATCAGTCAGCTAGAGCCAAAGAACTACCATGTTGCTTTGAGAGACAATGGATGGGTTGAGGCTATGCAGCTTGAGCTTCTTCAATCAAGAAACAGCAAGTGTGGGAACTGGTTCCTCTTCCCCCAGGTAAGTGTGCAATAGGCACTAAATGGGTGTTTAGGAACAAAACTGATGAAATGGGCTTATTGTTAAGAACAAGGCTAGACTGGTTGTACAGGGGTTTTCACAAGAAGAAGGTATTGACTATGATGAAACTTTGCCCCTGTAGCCAGACTAGAGGCAATCAGATTGTTTTTAGCATATGCTGCATTCCACAATCTTAAAGTTTTTCAAATGGATGTCAAAAGTGCATTTTTATATGGTAAAATAAAGAAGAAGTTTATGTGTGTCAACCCCCAGGCTTTGAGGATAATAAACATCCTGAATGGGTGTATAAACTTGATAGGCTCTTTATGGGTTGAAACAAGCTCCTAGAGCCTGGTATGAGACACTCCTACTTTTCTTCTTAAGAATAATTTCACTAGAGGCTCCATTGATAAAACTTTGTTTATTAAGAAGGTGGATCAGCATAAGCTACTTGTTCAGATTTATGTTGATGATATCATTTTTGCATCCTCTGATCCCCAGTTGTGTGATGATTTTACAACATTAATGAAAAGAGTTTGAAATGAGTGCAATGGGTGAATTACAGTTCTTTCTAGGTTTGCAAATTAAACAAAAGGCTGATGGAACCTTTATTCATCAGTCAAAATATACAAAAGATCTTTTGAATAATTTGATTTACAAAACTGTAAGCCTGTTCTACTCCCATGTGCAACACCACACAACTGGATGCTGATCAGAAAGGTAAAGCTGTTGATGAAACACTTTACAGATGTATGATTGGGTCCTTGATGTATTTAACAGCTTCTAGACCAGATATTATGTTTGCTACATGTGTTTGTGCTAGATTTCAGGCTGCTCCTAAAGAGTCTCATTTGATTGCAGTCAAGAGATCTTTAGATATTTGCAAGGTACACAATCTCTGGTTTACGGTAGTCCACTGGACACTCTTGCAAATAGTTGCTTTTTCAGATAGTGACTATGCAGGGTGCAAGTTAACTAGAAAGTCAACTTCTGGTGGTTGTCAATTCCTAGGCAACTGTTTGATTTCTTTGCAGAGTAAGAAACAAACATCTGTTGCTACATCAACTGCTGAGCCGAGTACATTGCTGCTGCAAGTTGCACCTCTCAGGTACTCTGGCTTCAGAACCAGCTTCTGGACTATGGCATTACAGAGACTAAGACTCCATTATTAATGGATAGTGCTTCAGCTCTGTGTATTGTCAAAAATCCAGTCCAGCACTCTAGGACCAAACATATAGAGATCAGACATCATTTTATTCGGGATTGCTTTGAAAAAGTCTGATTGATCCTAAGTTTGTGCCTAGTGCTGATGAGCTTGCAGATACTTTTACTAAGCCTTTGGATAGTTCTACTTTCCAAAACCTTGTGTTAAGCTTGGTATGCTGCAGCTAGAATAAGTGACAACTACTGATGATTTCAGTAATAATTACTGGTGATCATTAGTACCCATGTCACATATAAGTACTGATGAGTCCTTTCCCCTTCAGTAGTTTTTATAACTACTGACGGCTAAATGCCTCACAAGTACGAAGTACTTTATCGTTTCCAAAGTACTGATGTAGTTACAACTACTGATGTAGTTACAACTACTGAAATCAGTACAAACAGATAAGTACTGATGTCCTATGAAACACCTGAAAGGCTATGAATTGACGAAAACTACTGAAGAGAACTTTCTCTTCAGTTGTTTCTACAACTGCTGTTTCATTCTAAACAACTGAAGCAAAACCATGTCTTGAGTAGTTTTATAACTATTGATGACTAATACCAAGTCTTCAACTGTTTACAACAACTGATGACAAAACCACTGTCTTCAGTAGTTTCACAACTACTGATGACAAACACCAAGTCCTCAGTTGTTTCATAATTTGAAGTCAAAACCATGGCTTTCAGTAGTTTTCTAACTACTGATGCCTAACACCACGACTTCAGCTGTTTCAACGTCTGAAAGGGTATACCATGTCAACAGTCGTTTTAAACTACTGATGACTAACACCAAATCCTTCAGTCGTTTTCTAAACCGTACCCTGTAAATATCCCTGACCTAATCCTTCAGAGCTCATCTTCTTCAAACTAATGTTCATCTCTCCAAAACTTCTCTCTCTAAATGGCGTCCATGCAAATCAAACCGCGACACAACTGTGTAGCTTACCTCACCAAATCGCCATTCTGGGCTAAGTTCGATACTGCTATCGATCTTATGGTCCAGTCACAATACAAAACGGCATTTCTTCTCAATCCAATCCTTCATGCCGAATCCCTCAAACAGTTTTGGATGAACGTCACCTTCACCACTGGGGAGACCAACACAGCGTCTCTCCGGTCGGTCGTCAACAACCAAGAAGTGGTCATCACTCCCGAAATACTTCGTCAAACTCTACATCTGGATGATGCCATTTCTCCTGCTAGATATCCAAAGGGCACAACTGATTTATCCTTTGCCCACCATGGATATCAGGGCAACCTTAGTGCCTCCACTATACTGAAGAAACATTTCCATGACGTTGAACGTCTAATCTTTCACATGGTAAATGTCTGTTTGGCTCCTAAGACTTCGTCTTGGGATCAAATGTCTACAAAGTGGCAGCAGGTAATGTATTCTATTCTTGAGCAACAGCCTTTAAATTTTTCAAATAATATTTTCAGAGATCAAGGATATGGCTCAAAAACTAACTGCTAACCGTTGGATATTATATCCGCGGTTCATAATGGGCAAATTACAAACCAGCTTCAAGCTAAGGGACTTGTTGGCCTGGGAGTCCCTGCTATGGCTGTTTTGCCTGAAGTATACTCCCGGCACAACTCTGACCATTCACTAAAAATGGTTGCCAAGCTGCGCAAACCCACGCAGCTGGAACCCACAGCCACCACCTCCAAATCAAAATCCCCACTAAACCCACCAAAAAGAAACCCAAAATGGCTACTCAGGGAAATGAGTCCCCTGTATGCCCCTGCAACACAAACGCAGGCCATATCCACTAGTTATAACCCCCTAGTGGATATAAGGACTCTTCCAGCCATAACCGCTCAGGATTCCTCTCAACAGGAGCCTGCAGCAACCACACAAGGGGTACCCACACATCTGGGATCTTCCTCACTTGAGGGGATTGCCATTGAAGAGCACCATCCTCCCCGGTGCACACTGCTTCTATCCCTTCACCCCATGCAACCGCCCCCCCAAAGCCCTACATTGCTTGTTGCACAAGTGCTGACTCAATTGCACTCCTCACCCCCTCCCCAGATACAAATTACTACTGGGCAACACCTCTAACATTGAGGGGAGGACCAACATGCAGCTGAGAACCCACAGCATAGGGGTTTACCACTTCTATCACCTGGTGTAGATAGGGAGATTAGAATATCTAGGGAGGCTGCCACCTCTTCTGCATCAGCACATGATCAGAATGAGGCTGGTAACATTGCTAAGACCTCACTAGAGGCAACAGCTGATGATGGACATAGTCCTGAGGCTGGACATCCCCAGTTCCAAGACAAAGGGGCACATGCTACAACTGGTCTACACCCAGTGCATGTACATCCTGCTCCAAGCAGAGGTCGGTGATTCAGCTTCTGGTGATGATGACCTGGGTTTTTTCTACGATTTCTTGCCCAGACACAATCCTTGAGGAGGAAGTCAGTAGGCTGCAAAACCTACTTGACCAAATCTCTCAAGGAGAAAGACCATCTGCCTCCACCAACCCACAGATGGCACCTTCAGTTGAAGGTTCCCCAAACACTTCCCCTCTCACTCCAATGAGCCTCCAGCTTCTGCTTTTGGCACTATCTCTCGGGACAGAACCCCCAGAGCAGATGGTTGTGTATTCCAAACAATCCATACCTCTCATCACTCCATCATCAATGAAATTGTTACTAAAGCCATTGATGAGAGGATTCCTCAACTCTACAACCATGATTGATGATGCTGTGCAAAAGACACTTTCTGCGGTACAAACCCCTACCACCAATGCATCCAAAAAGGGGGAGAGTACTGCAGTGAAAGAAAAGAAGAGGAAAAGATCAAAGGATGAGAAGGCAAAAGAAAAATCCAGGAGTGGAAAAAGAAAAGCAACAACTGATCACCTATAAAAGAAAGAAAAGTGCTGATGATCAACCTACTGCTGAAGAAAAATCCTTGGAAGAGCTGGTAAAAGATGCTGATGATACACACAGCCGATCCATGGATAAAATTATTGAGCAACTCTTCAAGCAAGGTTTTGATACAGCTACATTAGATAGTGAGATCAGGAAGTTGAAGGGAGGAGATTCAAACCCGATGGGCTGGGTATGATGTACTGGAGAAGGAGAGATTGGAGATCATGATCGTTTCATTGCCAAATACTTAGGAAGATCTTTGATGGAGATTCGTGCGTGGCCAAGAGACAGTATTCTGGCTATAGCCACCAGAATCTGTCTGTCTGAGCAATTCCACAAGGGGATTATCATTGAAGCCCTTGATGAGGCTGGGGCTGGAAAAAGGTTTGAAATGGCAAGACTTACAAAGCTAAATCACAACCAAAATGCTGGAACAACCTTCCCTTCCACCCACTCAAAACAGCCTACCCCTCAAATCTCCAAACCAATCTCAAAGCCCAATCCAAACAACCACATTCACAACCACAAAACCAACTCCCTTACCATCTAAACCAATAGCCGATGATGCACCTAAGAAGAAGAAGAGAAGGGTGTTGAGGCTAGAAGAACAAGAAGAAGAGGATGATGTGGAAGAAGATAGGCTGCCTCTGTCTGCAGTTCTAACATTGGCGAAAGCCAAACCTGTGCCCATCACTCCCACCTCACAGATGGATGTTGTGAGAGTAAAGATTGAAGAAGAGGAGCAGCAAAAGCTTCATGATGATGAAATGCTGAAAGCATTGACAAAACTTATGCTGCTTCGTCATCAATTATCAGTATGAAGAAAGAAGCTCTGAGATTGTACACTCTCGCCAACACATTTCAATATCAGAAGGAAAGGGTGAGAGTATGGCCTGATCCGAGGGTGGCTCACAGGATTGTAAAGAAAGACATTCCTTCGAGATACAAGGGTCAAGTCAAGAGGATCGTAGATGAAGAGATCACAGTGGCCCTTGTAGTATCACCCTGGGAGATTGTCGAAGATTTCAAGAAGGCCTACGAGACTAAACAACCACCCCAGAAGATGCTAGAGAACAGAATTATCAAAAAGGGGTTAGTCTACAAGAGGCTTGAGAACTTCAAACAAAATGAGCTCAGTCTGTTACTCGAAGGTAATCATCCTGATGAGTTTGCATACAGACAAATTACAACAGTTGAGCTCAAAAATGGCAAACAGGCCAAGTACATCTCAGAGCTGTATGGGCGAGAAGGATTGTTTGATGGTGAAGGCGAGAACCTGACCATGGAAGAACAAATCATGTTTCTCAGAGCCTACACCAGAGAATCTAACAGGCTCATACACGGGAAGTAGATCTCATGAATGGGATAACAACTCTGTGTCCAGTTCCCCAAAAAAGTTCCCATTCATATGTTGCCAAACAAATATCTGAGATTTTCCCAGGCCGGAGCTTACATGGTCATCTTCTCTACTGATCAAGAAGGAAAAAGACCAACCTTTCTGCCAACAATAAGTGGGAAAACAAATAAATTAGAGGTTTTGGCTGCGTTGGTTCAGGGGGAGTTTGTTGGACCAAAAGAACCAATGAGCCAAGATCAGAAAACCTCTAAGTCCCACATGATATCACAACAACTGCTGAAAGCTTCATCAGCAGTTTGCAAGTACTGAAGACTTCAACAGCTGAAGATCAAGTGCTGAAGACTTCAACAGTTGAAGACTAAAGTGCTGAAGTACAACAGCTGAAGAACACAAGTACTGAAGCTGAACAGCTAAAGAACACAAGTACTGAAGCTGAACAGCTGAAGATCACAAGTGCTGAAGCTGAAGTTCAAAGTACTGAAGTACAACAGCTGAAGAGTTTACAAGTGCTGAAGATCAACAACTGATGTACAAAGTCTGAAGACAAAGACTGAAGACATCAGCTGATGATATCTACTGAAGTCATCAGCTGATGAAACGTCTGAAGTTCAAGTCTGAAGATCAAGTACTGAAGTTTCAGTAGTTTGTCACAACAGCTGAAGAGTACTTCTTCAGTAGTTGTGATATCAGTAGTTTTATGATTTTACTTTCAGTAGTTTTGTTAAACGACTGAAGAGCTTGTTCTTCAGTCGTTGTAGTTTCAGTAGTTTTATGTTTTTCAGTAGTTATAACAACTGATAACACTTAGCATTTTTGTAAGGAGATGTCTGCTGTTTTGACATCTTCAGTAGTTGTGTTTCAGTTGTAATAATTCTGTTAGATGTCACTATCAAGTGACATCAGCAGACGTCACATCTCTTATATAAGAGGTGTCGACCTAATTGTAAGTGTGACATTCTGTTACCACGAAAGCGAATATTGAATGAAATATATTTGCAGAAATTCTCTCTCTATAACCGTCTTTGTTCTTCATTGAATATCGTTTCGTTCTTGTGAATTGGCTAATTCATTGTTCGAATTCCGCTGCTATACTCTCTAATCAATCAAACATAGATCACTGATCCTAACAGCATCAATTCACTTCTGCATACACGCCTCAGATGAATGGTGTTGCTGAGAGAAAGAACAGAAGCTTGATAGAAACAGCACGGACAATGCTGGCACACTCTCAATTCTAGAATGAGGCAGGGTATGCAGTTATACATTAATCGAGTTATGATAGTCAAGCGCCATGGAAAGACATGTTACGAGATACTACAAGTCGTAACCGAATCTAGAGTATCTCGAACCATTTGGCGCGCCGTGTACACTCCTGAAGAAGACTCAAGAAGGTAAATCAGCGAGAAGGCTGATGAATGAATCTTTCTAGGATACAACATACCGAACAAGAGGGTTTACAACCACTCAACGGGTCTAGTAGAAGTGTGGTGTAATGTTGATGTTCAGAGATATACCACACCACCTACTGGCAAAGGACCCGCCTACTTTTTCGACTATGATGGATTCTTCAAGTCCTTCAACATCCCTCTCTCTCCCTTGAATGACGAGTTAGCTACATGGATGATTTATGATATCTTGACTACACCAACATCTAGCTCACAGGAAGAATCATCTACTCAGTCAGGGGGAGTAGTCGACAACAGTAACTCCTCCTCTGAAGATGAAGCTGAAGAAGATGACCAGAATAGTTAGGAGGAACAGGTTTCAGTTCCTGAAAGTCCACAAGCATCTACCAGTGATGCACCTTTGACTTCGGAGCCTCAAACTCCAACTACCTCAGATGCAGAACTAAACGTCTATCATCCCTTAGAAATGTCATTGGGGATGTCAGATCAGGTGTACATATCGGTATTAAATACCACTTCATAAGAGATTGTCTTGAAAATAACTTAATTGATGTGGTAAAAATTAATACTGATTTTCAACGCCCTGACCTCTATACTAAAGCCTTTGATAAACCACGTTTTCAATATTTGCTAGAGGTCAATGGCGTTAAAAAGAAAAGTGATGTTATTCCTAATGATGATCATGTGTAGTCCGATGTAGTTTAGTTAATTTTTCATTTTATTTTATTTTATTTGTTATTTAGTCTGTTTAAATTAAACTCATGTTATTTTGCTGTTTATTAAAATCCTAAAATAATTAAACCAGATTCAGTATTTTAGGGGGAGAATAAGTCAGCAAGTAACATAAAAAAAACAAAAAACGAGGGAGAAGGAGTGGAAAGCTGATATAGGTAGATCGTATCTGTGATACCGATTCAAACCTTTGGAATATGATAGTACACAGGAACAAATCAAGAGGGACTTTAAAAAATTTAATTTAGAAAAGATGCAAAAATTCAAAGTATAAGTCTGTGTAGTCTAAGCAATATAAAAGGGAAGATGATAGAAAAACTGGTAACTCCTAAGGTAACACAACGAGAGTAGACCTAGAGGTTGCTAGACCACAACTGATATGTTGCTAGATTCAACACAATAGATGATTAGACCTCACTGGTGATCTCAAGATCAAACTAAGTTGTTCAACTGACTGTGGGCTTCCATCTTATCACTAATTAACACAATCAACAATATTCCAATACGGGGTAATGAGCATGTAAACGCCACAAATGTGTGCGGATGACCATAAATAGAGCAAAACACGAAAAAATGAAAGAAAAATACTATCAAGCTAATGACATATGTTGTTGGTGCATTCTGTGCAAAAAAAAATTTAGCTGCTCTAACAAGAAGATAGGTTGTGTGCCTCTCTGCTATGCGATGACACTGACATGAGGATAAACATAACCTAGATATTCAAGAATTCATTGTTGTTTGCCGCCTCTCTACTGTGCGATGGCACTGACCTGAGGATTGGCTTCTCTTTGAAAGCTCTAAGAATAGTCTCTTCTTGTAAAAATACCCGTAGACCGCTCAAAAGCTCCTGAGGAATGTTGATTACCATATAAGTGTGGGATCCACAAATGTTAGTTAAAATAATTAAACTGAAATCTATCACCAGTCTGTGTCAAAAATCTGTGTATCGATTCAAGAGGACAAACATATTGACAATCATTGTGGCTGCAATTCTTGAAAGTTCAAATCAATGTGGTAAACTAATAGTTCCAGTATGATTTCCAAAAAGTTGCTAACGACTCTGGATGAAAAACAAGAATTGAGCATCAAAAGGTTTTGATAACAAGTCCCAAATGATTTGACTTGCCTGTATGATTCCAAATTTGAATTGGTCCAGGTGTGGTCAAACTAAATTGAAGCTGCCTATTCTGGAACCAAATCCAGTAGAAGTCTATCTTAGGATTTATCTCTCACAAAAAGTCAAAAAAAAAAAGTTTATTTTTGTATTTAGTTTAACTTTCTAGTTAGTAGCCATTTTAGTTTGTTGTTCGTCGGACTATATCATGAAAATCGGTATGGGCTTAACTCACCTAAAAGGGTCATGTCTGAGATGGCCACATGTGTTTTCAAAGTTTAAAAGGGTCACATCTGAGGTGACTAAATTATGTAAAAGGATCACGTCTGAGGTGATCAAAAATATTCAAGTTAAAATGATCATGTCTGAGATGATCAAATGCTCATAATGTTAATTTCAACAGGTAAACAGGGTTTAAGTGCTAAATGTTCATAAGTGTAACCCATTCGCACGACTGGATCATAAGTATGGACCAACCATGTGAATGGATCCCACGACTGGACATGAGATTGAGACATTCACGCGAATGGCTTATCAGAATGATCCATTCGACCGAATGAAAGGGTGCGAATGAGTCAGTCGACCGACTGAGACTCATTCGGTTAACTGAGGGTGTGAATGAAAGGGCATGAATGAGTCAGTCGACCGACTGAGACTCAGTCGGCCAACTGAATGCACGACTGAGCCTCAGTCGCCCGAATGAACTGAGCGAATGAGGCCAGTCGGTCGATTGAACTCAGCTTCAGTATTTAAAGGGCCATAGTCCATCGCATTCCACTCATCACCCTCAATCGCTCCTAAATCGCACCAAGTACCGTTACTCTGCCGAAATTCCTTTAGACCTTGTTTTTACATCTTTATTGATCTTCTGTTGTGGGTTGTCGATTATACAGGTATATTGCAGTGAAATCTTACCGAAATCAGAAGACATTGAATCCAAATTTGTGATATTCGAGTGAAACAAGAACCGGACTGAAAAATGCCCTAATAACCAACATAAACTAAGCAAAATGTTAAAATTAAGTTTAATAGGTTATTAGTGACAAGATGGCGAGTCTAATGGACCATTAAACCATGTTAAATTACTTGATTTGGTCAAGATTTGAACCACAGGCGACTGAACAGTGGGACAGGCGACTCGTCGTCCGGATGAACTCATCGGCCGAATGAACCATGCGAATGAGCTCAGTCGGCGGACTGAACCAATCGCAGACTCAGTCAGTAGATTGAACTCAGTCGCATGTCTCATTCACCCGAACGAGCTCAGTCGCATGTCTCATTCACCCGAACGAGCTCAGTCGCATGAAATAACAACCGACTGACTTCAGTCTCATGATTCATTCGCACGAATGACTTAGAATGAATTTAAACATTACACTTAGAACTGAATTTTGATGTATTATGTACTAATGGTTCTGTGTCGTGTGTTTCAGGAAAATGGCTGATAGATGGTCCATTAATCCAAAGCACAACATATGTGCTCACTTGGATCATACTACTCGGAACGAGGCCGAGTTCACAAAGATTATAGCTTTCTTTAGATGTTCCCGGATACATAAGGCTATATCTACACCTTGCACGCCCTACAGGTCATTACACCAGGCATTCTGGGAGAGTGCCTCGGTTGATCGCTCTCGTGATCCGTACAATATACGGAGCTCCATTCTGGGTCATGATATCAAGGTTACTGCTGCTGATATCCAGAGAGTTCTTGAGTTTGGGGATGATACGAATCACCCCACCAGATTACATCCACTGACTGTGAGAGGTTGCTTCCTCAGGATCAAGTACGTTGGGGACATAACTCGGGTGTGCTCAACAAGAGCAACCTGTGCCCCCAGTACAAGTACTTGGCGCATGTGATCCTAAAGTGATCCTAAATTACAAGTACTTGGCCCTAGACCAGATTCAGAATCCCTACGTGGCACTAGTGCTGAACCACCCTTTCAGCTTTTCGAGTATGATCTTTCTTATTTGGTGGAGAACCTGGAGGCAAAGGGGAAGGAAGGATTTTGTATGTACCCCAGGTTTCTACAACTGATCTTCAATGAGAAGCTGCCACTTCTTCCCAATGAGAGTCATGATGCAGTTGCTTTGGAGATTATGGATGACACGACTTTGGTTGGATAAGGGTGTATAGGGGCAAGCAAGTGAAGCCCCAGGTGAAGAGGTTGATTGGCCATTTGGCCAACGAGAGATATGTGGCACCGGGGAGACGCAAATGGCGTCATGATGAGAGTGATTCTGATGACGAGAGGCTACTGCTCCCAGAGCATGACTCTGATGATGACGATAGTGGGGACGCTAGGGATGATATGCCTACTCCACCGAGAGGCTCAGTTTCTAATGTTATACCTCCGATGTTCGCCCCAGTTGGAGACATAGCCGAGTCTGCTGGTTTCCATCAGGATTTTGTTCCTGATGAGGAGGAAGAGGAGACGGAAGAGGAGCCCTTGACACGTACTGTGGGAAGCAAGGTTGTTCCCATAGAACATGGGCTATGGGCGGTTGGTGAATGCCCAAGAGACTCAGGAGAGACAGCCACTGATCCGAGTTATGCACCGGAGTCAGCTAGAAGGGTTGTAAGGGGAGCATCCACCTCAACGGGAAGGAGGAGGAAAAGGATGGCTTAGCCCCATGGTCAGAAGAAGAAGAAAAGACGACTCACCTTCGTTACCATCACAGCCACCACATCTGCCACCACCACTACCACTTCCACAGCCACACTATCCATCACCACAGCCACCACAACCACCACAGCTACTACTACCACCACTGTACAGATTCCATCTACCACCATATCTTTCACTCCCACATCACCTCAACTATTTCACAGACCCATCTTCACTACAGCCACCACCACCACCACTACCCACCAAGCTGGATCCTCAGCCCATCCATCTCATACTTAGGATCACCTCTACCTCCAATTGGGGTAGAGGAACAGCTGTCTGCGCTCAACAGGATGGTGATGCGCCTATTAGCTGCAGATGACGAGAAGGCGGCTCAGATCCGCCAGCTTGCTGATCTTACTGCTGCTCTGTCTCACCAGATAGAAGAGCAGGCTCGAGTGATAGAGGAGTAGCCCAACAGATGGCTGCTCAGAGCCATGAGATAGCCCAACTCCAAGCACATAGTGTCACATCAAACAAGAAGATAGAGGAGTTGGAGGAGACGAAGAAGACGATCATGTTAAAGCTAAAGGGATCTAAGGAGGAGCCCTTGAAGATCAAAGAGGGAGACAGAGATGATGATGATGATGAGGATGATGAGGATGGGACAGAGGAGGATGAGGAGACATAAGAAGAAAGGACAGAGGAGAAGGATGATGATGATGATACAGTAAGAGGAGATGCAGCTGCATCGGCCTCTGCTTCAGGTCAAGAGAGGATGTCCAAGAACAGACAAGACCAACCAGCTTCTTCCTCTGCTCCACCAAGTGACGAGACGATGATATAGGACAAAAGTAAAGATTAGATGTTTATGTATTTAATTACTTTTGTATTTGAATCATGTATTGAAACCTATGTATTCAATGTTTAAATTAAGTTTAATGCATTTCTGTTTTGATTAATTACTAATGGTTGATATGTTGAATGTGTAAATCAAACAAATCCAAATTATCAAAGGGATGAGTTTGATGTTGCTCCCTTCAGCAGGTCAAGACTCAGCTAACAATGATTCTTGATCTACAAGGGATCGTAAGGAGGTCGGTGAGTTATACTCCTGAAGAAGGGGAAATAATCCACGACCTATCAAAGGAGCAACTCGTAGATATCTTCAAGCTCAATCCAGATGAGATAGTGAAGGATGCTCCGACATGCGACTCGACCAGTGACAAAGAGCTCAATGATGTTGATGAAATCGAGATTGAAGATGTCACTGCCGAGCACTACCCTCAGTACGCTGACAATGAGGGAAATGTGGTCCCCAATCTGGGTGAATCCCTCGTCAGCGATACTTTTGAGGTGTTAGACAAGATGGAGCAAGATTCGGAGAAAGTAGAGGAAACGGCCCAAGCCTCAAATGATGATGTCAATATCCGAAAGGCTGAGTGGGCTGTGTGTCTTGAAGAAGTTAGAGCCCAACGCGCTGCACCAAAATAGGATGCCTACACCAAACTCTACAGAGTTAAGAAACATCATAAGGTGACTGGCAGGATCATAACGTATATGCAGTTAAGAGGGAAAAAGGGCATAGAGTACTTCAGATTCCCACATGATCTGAAGACTCTACCAGGTTTTGAGCTCAACCAGCTGGCCAAACTAAAGCTTTTGTATGCTGACCCGAGGAAGATGTCAGGCTGGTTCGAGGCTGCCCTAAGGAAGGAGTACCACACCAGGTGGGTTAACTTCAGACCCCAATAGCCTACAAGGTATATGAGAAGGTCTGAGGTTGATGCCATTACTGGAAATCCGAAGATAGTGTTGAAGTGGAGTCCTCCGCGCACAATGTCAAGAATCCCACTTAGTGAAATGCCACAAGACTTCACTCCACACTTTAAGTGGTGGTACTACGATTGGAGAACAGCTGAAGCAGTCATAGTCCTAAACAAGAGGGCCAAATGGATACGATCAGGGTATTCAACCCAATGTGGCTTTCCAACTTGTCAGCAAATGACTCTGCTTCGCGTTTGAGATTCATGCGGGAGTCACAGAGGCCAAGTACAAGAAATATGAGGAGGTGATGCAGAATACAAGACATTAGAGAGATCTAGGTCTAAGGGGGAGTTTTTGATACATGTATGTCCCTAGATCATGATATGAAATGTAATAGATCTTGTTTATCTGATTCGGATGTAATTTGATATGATTAATGAAATGATATTGATTGTTTGTGATTTGTAATGTCTAATATTTCATTAATGAGTCGATATTGAATTGGCTAATTAGGTTAGTGATTGTTTGAATGGTTACACATAATGTTTATTAATTAATACATTCAAACTTAACATAATGAAGTTCTCATGCGAATGGCCATGCGAATGAACCACACACATGAATAACTTCATACGATTGACTCAGTCGCATGACTGAACCAGGAGACTGGATAAGTCGTATGATTGACACATAAGATTGGCTCAGTCACACGACTGAACACTCAGTCGTGCGGATAAATCAACCGTATGGTTCAATCACACGACTGAATCATACTAATGGTTCAGTCGCACGAATGAACAATACTAACCTATAAATACAACCCAATTCATGGAAAAACGAAAGAATTGATTCTATTTTCGATTCTAGACGTACCCTAGCCGTTCAGAAACCTCAAAGTTGATACTCCAAGTTCATAGAACGTTGTAGATCGATTCTTAATAGATTCTAAACGTTTGATTCAATACTTTATTGATTCTACGTGCGTTCTCACTCATTGGATCACCAATCAAATAGGATTCCGCACTATTTGGTTTGGTTTACACGTTAATCATTAGGTATTTTGTTCAAATACCAGGTAAACCAGTGAAATTTGTCACTAACTAGAAGGAGGCTACTTTGAAATTAAAATGTAAGATGCCTATTGAGAATTTAAATGATGAATTTAAAAGGGTTAATGTAAGGTTAGGTTCACCAAAGTCTATTTCAGAACCCAAACTGACAAAACCAGTTAACCACATATGTGCTAGTTATCAAAGCCCAACCAAAGAGCATGTTAAAAATGTTCAAAACATCAAAACAATTAATTTTGTTAATAAAGGTGATACATCTGAATGAGAAGTGACTAAATCCAACCAGTATCACACTCAACTCCACATAATTAGTTTCCTTAACATGTAGAAGGGAGATCATGCTACAGTTGTGGAAAGAGAGGACACATCTCTTCTAACTGTCCTTATTATCAGACCCCCAGATAGAAAATTGAACTTTATGACAGTAAACCAAGTTCTTCTAGAAGGAGTTCTATTACTCCACCAACAAACAGGCCTTACATAAAACTGGCTTATGGAAAGAAAAGTCAAGTCCATTGTCTGATAATGAGAACAAGAAGAAGAGTGATATGTCCTCACCCTCAAATGGACAGTTGGTTGAGTTCATGATGTGTGATTCCTCTAGGTCACCTAAGCCAGTTAAGGCTTGGGTCCCAAACCTAAACTGATCACTTCCTCTGAATGTGCAGGGTGTCCGTTACAATGCTATCACAAATACCTGGATTGTTGATAGTGGGGCGTCTAGGCACATGACCAGGAACCTGTCTCTCCTTTTCAATGTCAAAAAAATTAAAGGAGGACTTGTATCATTTGCTGGAAATAAAGGAGGATACATCACCGCTCAAGGCGAAGTGGGAAACCAGAAAGTCAAGTTTCATAATGTCAGCTACGTTGAAAAAGTACAAAATAACTTGCTTTCAGTATCCCAGATATGTGACAAAGGATTCAAAGTTGTTTTTGACAACAAGAAGTGCTACGTATTGAATAAGGATTACATTATCCCGGAGGAACAAATCTTAATGTCAGCTTCAAGATATAATGACTTATATGTCTTGGATCTATCAAAAGCCTCCACAACCGACAATAAAGTTCAATGCTTCTTATCAAAGGCAAGAGAGTGGGACTTAATTTCCTGGCATAGGAAAATGGGACACACCAATTCATGGAAGATGAATCATCTGATCCAGAATGATTTAGTGAATGGAGTAAATGTCAAGAATTTTCGACTTTCGGATTTTTGTGTAGCGTGCAAGAAAGGTAAACAAACCAAGAAGTCTCACAAAGCAAAGAATGTAAATTCCATTGACCTGCCTCTCGAACTTCTACACATGGATGTGTGTGGTCCTGTTAGCACCAAGAGCATCGCTGGTGATCTGTAGTCTTATGTAGTCACTTATGATTACTCAAGATTCTCTTAGGTAATGTTCGTAAAATCCAAATTAGAGACCTTTGAATCGTTCAAACAACTGGTGACTACATTGGAATCTCTCTACAAGCTGAAAGTGAGATAGATTCGCTCAGACAATGGCACAGAGTTCAAGAACCAGTGGATGGAGGCGTGCTACAAAGATAAAGGAATTGTACACGAGTTCACATCTGCCTACACTCCATAAATGAAAGGAGTTGCTAAACAAAAGAACAGGATCTTGATAGAGACAAGAAGAACAATGCTAGCCAACTTGAAACTACCCATCCAATTTGGAACGAGGTAGTTGCCAATGCATGTTACACCCTCAATCAAGTACTGGTGGTCAAACGTCATGGTAAAACGTGTTATGAGTTGCTCCAGCGATGTAAACCTAATCTGGAGTATCTCGAACCATTTCGCGCACCATGTACGCTACGGAAGAAAACTTAGTGAGGGAAGTTTGGTGAGAAGGCTAAAAAGGGGAATTTCATTGGATACAATATACCGAACAAGAGAGTTTATAACATCTCAACAGGTCAACTAGAAGTGTGGTGCAACGTTGACGTTCAGAGATACACCACCCTCTTGCTGAAAAGGGACCCCCCTTCTTCTTTAACTATGATGGATTCTTCAAGTCCTTAAACATCCCTCTCTCTTCCTATGATGAGTTATCGACCAGAATGATGTACGATGTCTTAAACACAGTCACTAGACTCGACAACATCAGTTTCACAAGGTGAATCTTCTAGTCCTTTAGGGGGAGCACATAAGGTAAGCTACTCCTCCTCTGATAATGAAGAAGTTGAGACTGATTAGGTGGATCAGGAGGAACAGGTTCCTGCTACTGAAAGTACACAAGCATCAGATGTTGATGCCTTTGAAACTTTAGAACCTCGCACTCTAACGGCTACAGATACTGAACCAGGAATTCCAAATCTAGATTAGGAAGTAGTTGTTCCCACCACTCCCAGATCACTGCTAAATGTATATCATCCTCTGGAAAACGTCATAGGGGATGTGCAATCGGGAGTATAGACACGAAATCAGCTGTACTCAGCTGATTATGCCTCATTCATGGAAAAAGGCTATCTTCATGATGGTGCCTATCGATTTTTTATGTCTCAATTTGAGCCAAAATATGTAAGTGAAGCCTTAACAATGAGGCATGGGTTAGTGTCATGCAAGAAGAACTCCTTCTATTCAAGAAGTTAGGAGTATGGACACTAGTGGATAGACCAAAAGGTGCTAAAGTAAGAGGCACTAAATGGGTGTTGAAGTGCAAAAAAGATGACCAAGGGGTCATAATCAAAAACAAGGCTCGACTTGTGGTTCAAGGTTTTAGACAAGTCGAAGGAATTGATTACAATGAAGTGTTTGCACCTGTGGCTAGAATGGAAGCAATTCGTTTCTTCCTAGCCTATGCATTTTACATGAAGATAAAAGTTTATCAACTAGATGTCAAGAGTGCTTTCCTTCATGGTGAAATCTATGAGACAGTGTATGTCAGTCAACTCGAAAGATTTGAGGATCCTTATCATCGGGACATAGTTTACAAGTTTGATAAGGCTCTCTATAGGCTCCATCAAGCCCCGAGAGCATGGTTTGAGAAACTCTCAACTCATTGGTGTGAAACACGGTTTTCGCAGACGAGTTATTGACTACACACTATTCATCAATGAAAAAGATGGCGACTTACTGCTAGTATAGATTTATGTTGAAGACATAATCTTCGGTACCAAAATCAAAGAGTTATGTAAAGAATTTGAATCTGTCATGAAAGCAG
Source organism: Flaveria trinervia (assembly GCA_025506515.1). Taxonomy (NCBI): domain Eukaryota; kingdom Viridiplantae; phylum Streptophyta; class Magnoliopsida; order Asterales; family Asteraceae; genus Flaveria; species Flaveria trinervia. The sequence goes on from CM046456.1 coordinate 51,741,061, forward strand.
AATTTGAGATGAGTGCAATAGGGGAGATGAAGTTCTTCCTAGGGTTACAGGTGGATCAGATACCAAAAGCAATCTTCCTGCATGAGACTAAATATGTAGGGGATATCCTCAGTCGGTTTGACATGGAGAACGCTTCAGCTACTGGAACTCCACTTGCCACGAACCACGATGTGGCACTCGACAAAAATGGTGATCTGGTTGATGCTACAATGTATAGAGGAATGATTGGATCCCTTATGTATCTCACAGCATCTCGTCCTAATATCATGTATGCGACGTCTCTTTGTTCTAGATATCAGGAAAAACCGAAAATCAACCATCTCATAGGTGTTAAAAGGATTTTCCGTTATCTAAAGGGTACTCCAACACTCGGGTTATGGTATCCTCATGACAATTATTTTGAGCTTATAGCATATAGTGACTCAGATTATGGCGGTTGCAAAATGAATTACAAGTCAACATCAGCAAGATGTCAGTTCTTTGGTAGACGTTTAGGTCACCTAGCAGTGTAAGAAGTAGTCCTCCGTTGCTCTATCAACATGTGAAGCTGAATACGTTGCTCTTGCAATGTTGTTCACAAATCATCTAGATTCAACAACAAATGTGCGACTACAGTTTGCAATTTTATAACACTCCTATCTATGTTGATAATTATGCTACTATAACCGTAACATAAAATCCAGTCCAACATCCTAAAACTAAACACATCGGTATAAGTATCACTTTATACGTGATTGTTTTGAAAAGAAATTAGTCAATGTGGTTAAAATAGATACGGATTTTCAACGCGATGACCTCTTCACAAAAGCATTTGATAAACCGAGGTTTTTCTATATATTAGAGGTTAATGGCGTGAAAAAGAAAAGTGATGTGATTTCAAAGGAAGAAAATGCGTAGTCCGACATTTTTAGTTTTATTTTACTTTATTTTATTTTATTTTACTTTATTTTATTTTATTTCTTTATTTTATTTTATTTTCCCTGTTATTAAAATCCAAAAACACAAAAAAAAAATTTCCGGTTTTAGAATTCTAGGGGGAGAATAGGTTAGATTAGTATTAAACTAGCTGCTTTATTTAATTACTTAGAAAAACAAAAACAAAAACAAAAAAAAAACAAGGGAGAAGGACATCTTAGCTAAAAGGAAAGTAATCAAATCTGAGACTGATTCAATGTTTTCGGAAAATGATAGTACATAGGGAATAGATTGTTTAGGACTTCAAAAGAATTTAACTGATTAATATGCAAAATTCAAGTATAAGTCTAAAAATTCTAAGCAAAATAAAAGGAAAAATGATAGTAAAACTAGTATGCTACCAAGGTAACATAGAGAAAGTAGACCTAGAGGCTGCTAGTTCATTATATGATGTGTTGGTAGATTTAACACAATAGATAAGTAGACCTCATTAGTGGTTAAAATTTAAACTAAGTTGTTCAACTCGCTGTGGGTTCACATCTTATCCCTGGTTAACACAATCAACGCAATTCCAATAAGGGGTGAAGAGCAAAATAAATGCCACAAATATGTGCGGACGACCATAAAAAATAAGCAAAGCACATGGAAAAATGCAAAATGCAATCAAGCTAATAAATTATGTTGTTGGTGCGTTATGTGCAAAAAGAAAATAAATGCTCTTACAAGAAGATAGGTTGTGTGCCTCTCTGCTGTGCGGTGGCAATGACCTGAGGATAAGCATAACCTAGATGTTCTAGAATTCATTGTTGGTTGCGCCTCGCTGCTGTGCGATGGCACTGACCTGAGGTTTGGAATATCTTTGAAAGCTCTTAGAATAGTTTCTTCTTGAAATATACCCGTAGACCGCTCAAAAATCTTCTGAGGAACGTTGATTACCATATAAGCGTGGGATCCACAAATGCTTGTTGAAATAATTAAACCTTAAATCATCACCAATGTGTGTCAAAAATATGTGTATGGATTTAAGAGGACAAGCATATTGACAATCATCGTGAGTTGCAGTTCATGAAAGTCAAACTCATTGTGTGCATCTTGTAGCTCTAGTATGATTTCCTAAAATTGCTATTGACTCTCGGTCAAAACTAGAATTTAGCATCAAAATAGTTTATTAAAGTGGCCGAAATGATTCTCATATACTTGTATGGTTCCATATTGAATTGTACCACAAATGATAAACTAGAATTAAAGTTGTGCTGTCGATGAAGTAAAATCGATTAGAAGTACTCTAATTGGTTTAAATCCATCTCAAATCAAAAATACAAAAATCTATCTTGTTTTTTTTTTAAAAAATTTTTCGAGTTCTTTTATTTAACTGTTAGTTATTTGGTAGGTAAAAGTCGGACTATGCATTTAGATTCAATATGGAATCACTCACTAAAATGGGTCACGTATGAGGTGACCAATCGGGTTTAAGTTAAAAGGATCACATCTGAGGTGATCAATAGTTTTTGAAATTAAAAAGTTCATGTCCGAGATGATCAACGGTCATCATGTCTTACCTATAGTTAACAAGTAAGTGTTTGAAAGTGCATGAGGTCAAAATCATAGTCTCAGCCATTCGCACAAGTGGACCATAACTATGGACCAGTCGCATGATTGGATCATGAGTATGAGCCAATCGCACGATTGAACCATACGTATGGACCAGATGTATGATTGGACCATAAGCATGAGTCAATCCATGTGATTGGATCACTAGAATGAACAAATCGCACGAGTGAAAGTACCGACTGAGTCAGTCACACGACTGAACCCCAGTCGCACGAATGGATTGACTGACTGAGCCAATCGTACGACTGAGCCCGAGTCGCATGAATCAAGCGTGCGAATAGGTCCAGTCACATGACTGAGCCCGAGTCACACGAATCAAGGCGCGAATAGGCCTAGTCGCACGACTGAAGGTAAAGTCAATATAAAGGATGAAGTCGGTCGCACATTCTCATCACCCTTTAATCGCTCCCAAATCACACGAAAGCAAAGTCGCTCTGCCAAAATTTGATTTCATTGATTTCGCACTGCGATTGTGATACTAACGTGTACTCTCTTCATCTACAGGTACTTAGAGACTGAATTCGCACAAAATTCTTGGTGTAATCAAACCCTATATAATCTAATTGATTAAAATCAATAAATATGTTAAACCCTTCATATAGACAACGTAAATATGCATAATTGTTAAAATGAAGGACATACAGTGATAGTTAGGGTCTCTGCGAATCTAACGAGTCTAAACACAACGTTTAACGTCAAGTTTTGACCTAGATTCGGGGTTAGAGTTTTCGAACAGAGAGTTATGCGACTAGACACTCCAAATTAACTTCAATCACACGATTGAGCTGGGCGAATGACTCAATCGACAGAATGAACAAGGCGTATGAGTTTAATCGCACGATTGAACTCAGCCGCATGCTCAATCGCACGAGTGAACTCAGCCGCATGTTCAATCGCACGATTGAACTCAGGCGCATGCTCAATTGCACGAGTGAACTCAGCCGCATGTTCAATCGCACGATTGAACTCAGCCACATGTTCAATCGCATGATGATGCGCACCCGACCAAGCTGCATCCTCTAACAGTAAGGGGCTGCTTTCTATCATGAAGTACACTAGAGACATCAACGCAGGCGTGCTCAACAAAAGCAACCTGTGTCCCCAGTTCAAGTACCTGGCAGATGTCATATTGAAGTGCATAGCATCAAGGAAGGGAGGATTTGATGATCTATTTGACCAAATCCATAATGCTTACGTGGCACTGGTGTTGAATCACCCCTTCAGCTTCTCCAACATGATCTTTTTTTACATGGTCGAGAACCTTGAGGCCAAGGGTAAGGTGAGCTTTTGCATGTACCCGAGGTTCTTTCTGCTTATTATTGATGAGAAGCTTCCATCATTGCCGAAGGAGAAAGAAGATGATGTGATACTTGAGGTGATGGATGATACCACCTTGGGTAGGATGAAGGTGTACCGGGGCAAGAGGTGAAGCCCCAGTGAGGAGATTATTTGGGCATGTGGGCCGGAGGACTATGTGGCACCAGCTCACAATAAGCAGTGTCATGATGACAGTGACTCAGATGTCGAGCCCATTGAGCTACCCACTCATGATACAGATGACGATGATGACGACCAGGGTGATGCAAGGTAGTGAGGCTCAGGGTGGAGTTGAGAGGGATGTGTTTCATCAAGACTTCCTACCAGATGAGGAGGAAGAGTCGAGTGAGAAGCCGTTGGTAAGGATAGTGGGCAGGAAGGTTGTTGCCATTGAGAGAGGGATTGCGGCGGTTGTGGACGCCATGGTGAGTGCAGGGATGCTGCTACTACTACTACTGATCCATCATACATCCATGACCATCCCATCAGCCAGGGAGAGCATCTTCCTCTAAGGGCTCGAGGAAGAAGAGGATGGCTCAGCCCCATGGCATGAAGAGCAAGTGGAGGAGGACTACACTGATTAACACCACATCCACCACCTCGACCACAACTACCACCACTATTACCACACCCTCTACCACCACTCCCACACCCACTACCACCACTCTCACACCTCCTACCACCACCACCACGGCCACCCCTTAACCATCCACTCCTATTACACCTCCAATATTCACCACATCCACTACCACCATCACCACCCAACGAGTCGGGACATCAACCTCAGGTCCCACTGAGCCATGGACCCATGCTACCTCCATCACGGTAGAGGAACAAGTAGCAAACCTTAACCGGATGGTGCTAAAGCTACTGGCCATCAATGAGCAAAGAGCTGTATAACTTAATCAACTCATGGAGCTCAATACTGTTCAAGCTCAGCAGATTATACAACTGTTCAAGCCCAGCAGATTATACAGCTGCATCAGCTTCTACTCAGGCTCAAGAGAGATGTTCCAAGAGAACTCATGAGCAAGAAGGCTCGTCTTCAGCCCCTACAGTTGAAAAATTAATTGATCCAGATAATAATCAAACCACACAGCAAGATGAATATGATGTCGCTCCTGTTTGGAAAATCAAGTCTCAATTCATAATGATTCTTGATTTGCAAACGATCGTCAGAAGGTCAGAGCTACATTCCCAAAGAAGGAGAAATTATTCATGATCTGACCGACGAGCAACTTGCGAAGACGTTCAGACTGAATCTTGACAAGCTCATCAAAGATGCTCCAAAGGTCGATGTTGTGAGTGATGATGAGCTGAACGATGTCGATGAAATAGAGATCAAGGATGTCACGTCTGATCACTATCCAGAGTACACTGACTGAGAGGGAAATGTGATCCCTGGCTTGGGTGACACTCTTGGTAGTGCTACATTTGAAAAACTAGATGAGATGGAGAGAGAAACATATAAGGATGAAAGCCAAGCCCAAGCCTCGGATGCAGATGTTGAGATCAAGAAGGCTAAATGGGCGGCTTGTTTTACTGAAATTAGAGCCCAACACATAACTCAAAAGCAAAATGCTTACACCAAACTCTACAAGGTCAAGAAACATCTAAAGGTGTCTGGCAAGATTATTGCGTGGGCATATTTTGAGGATTTAAATCTTTATGCAGTAGAAAGAGAGAAAGGAATTGAGTACTTCAGGTATCCTCATGACCTGAAGACTCTCCCAAGCTTTGAGCTCAATCAACTGGCAAGCTTAAATCTACTGTATGCACATTCCAGAAAGTTGTCAGGTTGGTTTGAGTCTACTCTATAGAAGGAGTACTATACCAGATGGGTAAACTTCAGACCTCAACAACCGAAGAGGTACCATAGGTTTGAAGTTGATCCCATATCTAGAAAGCCTAAAGTAGTGTTAAAGTGGAGTCCCCCACACATAATATGGAAGATTCCCTTACGGGAAATGCCTCAGGACTTCACTCCACATTTTAAATGGTGGTATTATGATTGGAGGACAGGTGAAGAGGTCATAGTTCTAAACAGAGCAGGCAAAATGGAAACTATCTGGGTATTCGATCCAATGTGGTTTACCGACTTCTCTGCAGAATATGTCTACACATTGTACAAGTGGCCACTGTTCTATGACGCTCAAGATATTGTACAAGCTCCCTAATTCCAGAATGTTATACGACACTGCTTCGTAATTGAACTACACACAGGAGTCACAAGAGAGGAGAAATATAAGAAATTTGAGGAGATTATGAAGATTGCCAGACAATAGAGTAAACTAGGTCCAAGGGGGAGTTTGTTGATACATATATGTCCCTAGTTTATGTGCTTAATGTAAAAGTCTATCATGTCTTACACATATGTAATGATTGAGTTGAATGAAATATCAGATTTGGTTGATGTTTATAATGTTTAATATTTCATTGTATTATTGTGTGTTAAAGTATACTGAACTTACTATATAGGTTTGAGGTTGTTGTGTATAGTTCTTAGTCAATAATGATTCGGAAATGTGTTCTAACTTAGTCGTATGAGTCTTCATGCGAATGGACCATGCTAATGGACCATACGCATAAATATATCATGCTAATGGACCAGTCGCATGACTAAACCAGGAGACTGGATCAGTCACACGATTGAGACATAATATTGACTCAGTCACACAACTAAACCTTCAGTCGTGCATATGGATCAATTGCATGATTCATTCGCACGACTGAACCATGCTAATGGTTCAGTCGTACGATTTGGAAACCCATAACCTATAAATACCACTTAATTCGTGGAAAAACATAAGAATTTGAAACACTTGAAGACTTTTGACACATACTCGTACCCTAGCCGACCAGAACGTCCAGAAAGCCTGTTCCAAGTTCATAGTTAGCATCTGATCTTGTTCCACTCGTTCTTAACTTTTCTTTAATCATTAGATTGAACAGGATTGTGTTCTCACTAATTGGATCGCCAATCAAATAGGATTCCACACTATTTGATCTGGTTTCATGTATTATCAATTAGTACTCTATACGTACATGGTCCTAACAAAAATGATATTAAACCCAATATAACGATCAATTTACAAAAGTGAGGTTTATCGAATGTTTTAGTGAAAAGATCTGCTTTTTGATTTTTGTGTCTATTGGAATAATATGAATAAAACCCTTTTCCTGAGCATCACGAATTGCATGAATTTGTGTCTCAATGTGCTTGGTTTGGGAATGATGAATAAGGTTATTTGCAATGCTAATGGTTGCTTTGTTGTCACAGAATAATGACGTATGGAGAAAGTTAATCACATAATCAATCATCTAGTGTTGTATGTAGAGCTCTTGTGAATATTAGCCGGAAGCAGCGATGTATTATGCTTCTCCCGTAAAGAGAGAAACAGTGGTCTGTTTCTTGCTTTGCCATGAAACTAGACAATTGACCAAGTATTGACAGCCTCTAGTAGCCGACTTTTTGTTTAACCTGCAACAATTAGAATCACTATGAGAAAAGGCACGTAAGTCAAAATTCCCACCATAAGGATACTAAAGACCTAAGCGAGAAGAACCTTTAAGATAACGAAATATTCGTTTTACAGCCTTTTCATGAGACTCTTTCAGGGTAGATTGGTATTGAGCACAATACCCCATGGCAAAGGTGTTGTCCAGATGACTTGCTGTAAGATACATAAGGGAACCAATCATGGATCTGTAGAGATAAGGATCAATAAGTGTTTTGTCTTCATCAGGAGTGAGGCACGTTTGAGCAGTAAATGGAGTTATTTTAGGAGAAGCTTCATCCATCTTGAATTTCTTCAAAATCTCTTTAACATACTTTTCCTGATGAATGAGAATTCCCTCTAGCTTTTGTTCTACCTATAGCCAAAGGAAAAAAGCAAATCTCCACCATCATGCTCATTTCAAAGCGACTACGCATCCACTTAGCATTTCACTGTCCACTTACCTCTTAAATAAAGTCATATCAATGGTGCTATGAGAGAAACCATTGCATAAGAGATACTATATTAGTGTCTCATACCAGATCCGAGGTGCCTGATAAAGAGACTTATCAAGCGTGTAAACTTTGTACGGAAATTCAGGATCCTCAAAACCTGGTGCTTGACACAAAAAAATGTTCTCATCAATGTTTCCATAAAGGAATGCACATTTGATATCCATCTAATAGATTTTGAATTGCTTATGAGCTGCATGAGCTTGAAAAATTCTTATGGCTTCAAGACGGGCGACAGGAACAAAGACTTCAGTATAGTTAATCCCTTCTTCTTGAGCAAAGCCCTAGACCACCAATCAGGACATGTTCCTTACCACAATGCCATGGTCATCTGGGTTTTTTGAACACCCATTTCATGCCAATCAAACATTTGTTTGGTGGAAGGTCAACCAGGATCCACACCTTGAGTTTCCGGAACTGTTGCATCTCTAATTGCATCGATTCAACCCAACAAGAGTCCCGAAGAGCCGCATGAACATTCTTTGGGACGATTTGAGATATAAAACAAGAGAATAGACAAACGTTAATCAATCCAGATTGACTCCATGTCCGAACTCCATCGGTGATAGAGCCTATGATGTTATCATGTGGATGATCTTTCTAATTTTTTAAATCAGAGGGAGGGGATGAAGGTGATGTTGATGGTAAGGTAAAGTCAATACAGAGATAGGTGATACCGGCTAAGATGAGGCAAATGTAGGTATGGAGGGACGGGATGCAGAAATAGGTAGAGGTGAAAGGTCAAATGATGAAGAGGAAGATAGAATATCAATTGATGTTGCGTCGGTTGCAGATGTAGTAAGGGGGTCTTGAGATGTGATAGGTACTGGGGTTGGAAGAAAGATATTTGTTTGAACATTGGAGATAGGCACATCATCGTCGAAAACTGGAAGATTAAAATAGTTAAACACCGTATCGGAGTCAAAGAACCATACTAGTTCAGATCAAACATCAGAGAAATTCGATTCATGCCAATCAATATAAAAAGAATCTTGAACAATACGTGTTCTCTTGTTGTATACCCGATATGCTTTTTGAGAAGAAGAATAGCCAATGAAGTAACATTCATCAGACACGACACCAAACTTCGTCTTCTACCCTAAGTATTCAATAAAGTGCACGAGCAGCCAAATGGTTGAAAGAAATCAATTACATGCTTTCTCTAATGAAATAATTCATAAGGAGTGTTCATCTTATCTTTGACTATCAACACCTTGTTTAGAACGTATGAAGCATATTCATCGCCACAGCCCAAAAGATGATGGGTAAGGAGGATTCAACTAGCATTATATAGGCAGCTTCAATAACCGTGTGATTCTTTCGTTCAGCCACACCATTCTGTTGAGGCGTCCTCGCAACATTGAACTGTCTTAAAATTCCCTTTGCAAGACAAAACGAATCAAAGATCTGAATTCTGAATTTAGTGTCGCCATTTCTGATCGCCAAAACCTTCCTCTTGCTTATCGTCTTGATTGAAATTATTAACTTTTGTAACTCCTCAACAACCTCTCCTTGTGAGCAAGAAATCTTACCCAAGAATACCTGGAAAAATCATCTGTTTTTACAAGATAGAAAGATTTTTAGCAATTGATTTAACACTGATTAGGCCAGGAAAATCAGTGTGTAATAACTCGAGGGGATTAGTTATGCTATTTTTAAGTTTTGTCTTATGAGGTTTCTTATGTTGTTTGCCTTTTGCAAATGTCATACATTTTTCACTCATAGAGAAATCTTTTAAAGGTAGTCCCCTAATGAAATTGTTTTTAACTAAGTTGTTTATAATTTTGAAATTAACGTGGCCCAATCTACGATGCCTAAGAAACACTCAGAAGTGGAAGCTTTGGACAAGAGACATATAACGGTAAACTTTGACTCCCTTGAACCATATCAAGAAGATATGTATCATTCTTTCTTGGAGCCCGCATGAGTACCATCTCATCTAGAATATCAATCTCAGATTTTAAAAAAAGACATTCATTGGACTTAACAAGACCAGAATGTCTTTATCACAATTTGGGATACACTGAACAGATTAAATGCAAGCTCAGGTACATAATTGACTTTTTCTAAGGTCAGAGATCCATTGGAAACTTCTCATTGACCGATCGTTTTTCCTCCTTTCTTGTCACCAACAAATGCAACGTAACCTCCATTTATTATCCGATAATTGGACAATAAGTCTTTGAGCCCATCATATGTCTGGAACATCCATTATCCATATGCCATACATTGTTTACAACCTTAGTGGATGACTCCTACAAAATATCAAAGAACAGGTTAACCAGGTGGGATGGGAACCCAAGTTTGAACAACTTTGGGTTTAGGAGAGACAGATTTCTTACAAAATAAATTATTAACTAATTTTGTCAATCTATTCCCAAATGAATTCCTATTAACATGTCTATGATGTAATTCAGGACAATGCTTAACTACACGATCATCTTTACCACACCTAAAACAGTGTGGTTTTAATCTAGCTCTGTTATGTAACGGGGTAGGGATTTGATCAATATGTATTTCCTCATCACACTCAGACACGTTAGAATTTACATCACTGTATGTCTCATTCATGCCTTGAGGTTTGTATTTATTTGAACTGGAATGGTTATTTACAATAAAAGATGAATTGTCATCTAAAATACAATTAGTACTTGTACCACTTGTACTAGTACTAGCTTCAGATGAAGTTGATACCCTTTCATTTGATGAAGAAATATTCGTTGGGGTACAAGATAGAATAGGGTGAGAAAAGAATTTGTCAAAAAAATTAGTTTTATTTTTCTCATTACTCATTGTGGTGGAATCATTCACATTATTAACACAATCAGAAATAGTAGCATCATTACAATCCACAGAATTTAAAGATAAAATCGAAATATCACGAGAACACGATGAGACAATGTCAATTACAGATTCACTAGAAACAAAAACAAAATTTAAACTAGATTTATGATCCAAGACACAATGCTGAGTTTCAGGTGTACTAAGACCGGTGCATCCATCCCGCTAGTCGGTCCATAATCGTAGTCCTGATGAATATGCTTAGGATTTACACCTTCTAAACTTGCAGACATACTGCTAGTATCTATTTTGATCAAATCATTAGAAGGATGAGGAACATGCATAGGAGAATAATAGTAGTATTGGGAGGAGGATAAACCTTAGAATTTTCATAGCCCAATCCCATTTTTATCCTAGCCCCCCGTTCAGATTTACATAGATCATCATGTTCATTCCCAATATTGTCCATTTATCAAGCTTTGACTGAAGTTTGCTTGTTTCAAATTCAACAAGTGCAACCCTTTCAGTCAAAGTATTAATCTCAACATTTCTTTCCAAAACTATTCGTTTTAGGTGATCATTTTCTTTTAACGCCTTGTTAAATTTAACAAAATATTTAGACTTGTTTATTTTAAGTTCCTCATTAATTCGTTTTAAATCTTTCGCATTATCAATTAATAAACAATTAGCTTTGTAAACTCCAAATAACCTTATTTTACTTGTAGCAGAACACATATCTTGAATTACCTCATACGAAAGTCCCATAACCACCTTTTCGACTTGCTTTCCTCAATAGTGATAGCAACATCATCCTTTTCTTTTCCTTTCTTAGTGCGTTGACTTCCTTCCTTCCTCAATTCTTCAGATTTATCTTCTTTCACCCTCTCATGCTCCTTCAACTTCATCGAACCCTCAGTTTCATTTCCTTTGAGCTTCACATCCTTTTTCACTTTTGTAGAGTCCTCAGCTTCACTTCTAAGAACTTTGAACCGATCAAGTTCATCTTCACAATCCACTTCTCCCTTTCCTTTCACAATTTCAGCCACCAGAGCTTGATTAATCTCTTCTATCGTCTCTTCGGCTTCAGCACTCCAATCAAAGTTTGAAATCAAAGTTATCTCGTTTTGTGATTTATATTCTTCTTTCCCCCATTTGAGGTTAGTCATGGAACTCCTATATTACTAGAATCAGTGATGATTCAGAATGGACATTCACATTTAAAATGTCCCAACTGTTTGAAGTTAAAACACGATTGCTTGGATTTATCAAATTCTAGTTTGGAGTTAGAGCTTTGACCACCAAAATACATCTCTTGGTGTGCTCCATGAATCTCCGGGCTCGAAGTGTCAGCATTGCCATTCGCCATTGAATGTCAGTCTCTTCCAGATCATTAGGGTCCACCTGATACATATCCTCCATCGTCATCCCTTTTCCTTTCATCTCCCCCGCAACTAAGGCTTCATAGCTCTGAAAAAACATACCAAAAAGAGCCATTGTCTCGGATGGAACTGAAGTTTCAGCATTTTCTTTTGAATTAGCTTGATCTCTCCTAACACTACCATAACCTTCCAGAAAAATTACCACTATTCACTCCTCCTTGATGAGATGTCTTCATATGAGAGCTTGAAGTGAAAGATGTATGAATCATGGTGGTGGTTGAATTCCCTGCTTTTCATGTCTAACTCGTTGGATTTAAGGTTATTGATGATGTCCATAAGCTTGTAATTAGTGAAGCCTCTTTCCTCTTTTAGCATTCTTACCTGTAGGCTCCATTGAGGTAGGAGAGAGTGTAGCAACCTGTTGACTTGCTCACTATTTGAAAGCGTTTCATTGTATTTCTTCAGTGTGCTTGATACTTATAGAAAATGATAAGTGAAATCTATAAGACTCTCATTCTTGTATCCTACAAATGAGTTGAATTCCTTCTCAGCTTTAACATTCTTGTCTTTCACCGACTCATCATTACCATCATAGAACTCACACAAAGCGTCAAAGAGAGACTTAGCATTCCTATGCTCAGCGAATCGATTGAAGATATCAGTTGAGAGACAAAGAGTTAATGCTCCAAAAGCTTTCTTGTCTCGATCAATCAACTTCAAATCCTTCTTGTTGAATGTGGATGGGTCCTTGTTTTGGAATACAACATCACCAACAGTGACAGTTGGTATATGAGGACCAGAAATGATAGATTCCCATTGAATGTGGTCAGTATAGATGAAAAAGGCTTTCAGATATCTTTTCCAATCCTTGAAATGATCCCTGTTTATGAGTCTTGGAGGTTTGTTGGGAGCTACACTTTCAAGATCAGCAAGGGTAAGGGAGGTCATCTTTGACATTCTAGTTTCGCAGGGAAAGAAGTAATTTCGCAGAAAATTTGGTAAATTCGCAGACAATTTTGCACGGAAGACTAGTTTCGCTGAGTTGCCGTAGTTTCGTAGGCAATTTTGGCAGCAGTTTTGCTAGCCTAATGGCTGAAACAGTTTTGTTTTGCTCACCCTTAACATGAAACAAACTTGAACTTTCGTTCAATGGTACTTTCGGTAGCAACTTTGCTTGTAAATCAGCCACAAGCACTGTTGAACTTTCGTTCAAAGAAACTAGTTTCGCAGAACAATAGAAAACAACTTCAAAGCCAATAACAAATGTAGTTTCGCTAGAAAAGCAAGGAGTTTCGCTGGATGAACAGTTAATTTCGTTGGATGAAACTGAAAAACTTTTTCAACATGAAATCAATCTGAAATCATCAAAAACTCAAAGGATTTGAGATCTGATGATTAACAAAGCTTCCCCAACCAAAACCAACAAAATTCAAGCAACTTCCATATCAAATACACTTGAACTTTGATATTGATGAAAACTACATATTGAACAAAACAACCAAAACCTCAACAAATCATGAGCACTAAGGCTCAGATACCATATTGTTTGTCCATTAGATCAATTCGCAGTACAAATTAGATGTTGAATTGTTCGTTATCAAATACAAACAATAGAAAACAAATATGAAGAAGATTGAGAACAACCACAAATGAATCAAAGTAAGACAATGATGATCAATATACTCAATAATAATAAAGCACAATGATATGTCTGTGAAGTGGCTGCTTACAAAGTTTACTTGCAACAATGATAAAAGATTAGGGTTTTGCAAGATTACCCAACAATGGAAATGATCAAGTCTATATATAGCAGTCTTAGTTTCGCTGGCAGAACGCCAGGTGAACTAAAACAACTGACTGTGAGCAAAACTGTAGTTTCGCTGGACAGCAAAACTAAACAAAATGAACAAAATACAAAAGTAAAATAACATAAGACCTATTACAAAGCAATATAAACATAAACTAATCTAAGGTGAGTCCACCCTATACTTCATCTTCATCATCATTTTTGCCTCCCCAATAGTTCCTCTTTCTTTTGTATTTGATTGATGGTTGTGATGACTTTACCAATGCAAGATTAGTAGTTAGGGATGTTGTTAGTTGAGCACTCTCTTGAATTGGATCTGGATGAATGACTATTTCTTGTACAATCATTTTCTTCTTAAAGATTTGATCTCCTCATCTTTTGTTTTCAGAAGGTTGATTGTTCTCAAATAGTTTTCAAAGATTTTTAGATCAGATATGTATTTCTCCTTCTCTTTCTTTTCTGAGTCCATAAAACCAAGGGACTCGGTTATCAATTAATCCAGAGTGACAAATACTTCAAATGGAGATTGAATTTCTTCCCTTAACTTATTGATTATTGCTTATTGAGTAGCAACAATTTCTTTTTTCTCTTTCAACTTCCTTTTCAATACTCTTAACTTTTTCCATCTTCTGATTACTTTTGATGATAAGATTGTTGTATTTAGAAACCAAAAAGCTTTTACTCACATTAATCTCCTTCTCTCTTTAATCATGTTAATTAAGAGCAATACTATCAACAAAGCCATTATCACTCTTATCTTGGTGTTCTACATTAGAGGCTTCAATCTACTAATCAACTTCTTTATCATTCTTTCCCTCAACTTTTATGTAGATATCTTATGTAGGATCAACTATCACTTCATCATCATGTCCATCATCAATAATGATTACTTTAGTGGATGCTGGACTTTCAATTGGTGAAGTGTGTTTAGAAACTAGAAATGAGTAAGTTTGTTTGTTTTTGGATGAGATTAAGCTAGGTTAGGATTGGGTGAGAATGGTTCTGTTTCAGCTGATTTGACGGAGGTTTGGGATTTAGAAGGGGAGAAAGGTTGGGTATTCTCACTTGATGGGAAATAAGTTGAGTAGGTAGTGATTCTGGTAGGTTAATCAAAGGAGTTGGAGGTGGGGAAAATGGTTTTTGTTGAGGTGATGGCTGAGGTGGTATTGGATAGGTGTGATTAGATGAGACTGGTTCAGTTGTAGTGGTGTTAAGAGATGATTAACAAAAGGCAGGAGAGATAGGTTGTGTATGTGTACTTAATGGTGAATTCATCTGAAAGTCGTGTTTCTAGTTGGTTGTCATAGGAGATGGTGGAGTTTGATGGATATGAGCAGGTGATATGGGTTCTTCTTATACAATTGGATTAGGGGAATCAGTAGATGATGCTTCTTGTTGTTGATGCTTAATGAATATTATCTCCTAAAGAATGTTTGTATTTTCGTTCACAACATGAGCAAACATTTCCATATCAACTCCTTGATATTGCACACTTATCTTATTAAGTATTGATCTCCTAAGGTCAAATTGAATCAACACTTCACCTTCATTTCAACATTGGGGAGCATATCATTGATTATCAGTAGAATAAATCGTAGGAACATATACATCCTATTTGCTTTTTGTACTCTTATGTGATCACATAAGCATCCAAGGATGTCTCTGGCATAGTTAAATCTTCTTACTTCAAATACTCCTATGATACCAGATGATATATGTCTAGAGAATCTATCTAACCCAGATTTCTTATTTGACATGTACTTTAGATAGGTATGGCACAAAAACCTATAAGGTTTGTAGAACCATCCATTCTTGATTTCTCCATTGTTGTAATCTCTATCATACCCTATTAGGTGAAATATTCTTTGAATGTATTCATGATCAAATACATCAGGATGACCTTTTTCTTGTTCCCATAAATGCAACACCCTTCTTATAATATTTTTTTCAAACCTTAACTCTTCATTTCTTATCGAAGAATAGATCACAATTTCATCCCCCTCCTATTCTATTCTTGTTTCTAGAAATCTCTCATATTTGATTGATAGATGGATGCCTCCGCAGTTAGTGCATATGAACTTGTGGACCTTCTCAAATATCTAATAATGTCTCTGCACCCTTCAGACACAAGATCTTCAGGGTTTAAAAATGCACATACATGATGATCCTTTTGCAGGACAATTTAAGGGAGTTGCAACACAACACATAATGAGGAAAGCTTGTTTACAACATTTAACACATCAAATATGGAAGTGGTAACACAAGATTGACACTTAGAACACTAGCAAATATGAGATAGAAAAAGAACATAAACAACACTAGTAATTTGGGTTTCAAGGATGTCTTCTATTTCTCTCAACATCTTTTACAAGTGTACAAGCATGATGATCAGTTACACAGACCTGAGATACTTATAATACATCCTACAGGCAGCTATACTTTGAAGGCCAGCTAGATACATGATTTAGACAACAACAAAATCAATGTAAAATCAAAAGGTAGATTGCCTTTGACTAGTGACTATGACATGCATAGCTCACATCCTAATATATTAAAAAAAAGATTAAAGTATATAAATTAAAAAGTAAACGACTCAAGACCTCAAAGTACAGTTACCAAAAGCAAGGACCTTTTCACCAACTTGTGAAAGTTGGTGAGTCAACAGAATTGCAGCAGAAAGGTGGTCCAGCTTTATGGTAAAGTACATAAGATAAAAGCATGTATTCAAAAGTCTTCAGAAGATAATCTGTCCTCACTTCCTGGCTTCGGAAGACTTTGTCCTTGAAGTTTAGAAAGACTTCACTTTAAGCTTCGAAAGACTTCACTTCAAGCTTCGGAAGATGTTGGTCTTGGCTTCGGAAGATGTTGGTCCATTTGATTGATTTGCAGTACAAATGAGATGTTGAATCCTTCAATATCAAATACAAACAATAGAAACAAAAAAGATAAACAAGATTGAGAACTACCACAAATGAATCAAAGTAAGGCAATGATAATCAATATACTCAATAATAACAAAGCACAATGATAATTCTATGAAATGATTGCTTACAAAGGTAACTTGCAACAATGATAAACGATTCGGGTTTTGCAAGCTTAATAAACAATGAAAATAATCAAAACTATATATAACAGTCTTAGTTTTGCTATCAGTGAAATTGTACTGCCGAAACTATAGTTTTACCGGGCAGAAACAACAGTTTCGCCAGGAGAACTAAAGAGCTGACTCTCACAATTCTGCTGGACTATTACAAACTAATATAAAAAATCTAATCTATGGTGAGTGTAGCAAAGTAAACTAGCATTATTCCTATTACAAAGTAATATAAACAATCTAATCTGTGGTGAGTCCAATCTATATATGATCTTCAATACTCCCCTTAGGTTGGATCTCACCGCCTTCAGTTGTACTGATTTGTCAGGTCAGCTTCAGTCTCTCCTATTGCATCTGATGTTTTTCATCACCTCCTGCAGCTTCTACCACAGGAGCTTCAACAAATGATTCATCCTTGTCACCTACTGCTTTATTAGCAACTTCAGAACGAGTACTAGCTTGCTCAAATTGTCTAGATATCCCTCACATCCATGTCTAGATCATCATGAGCTCTCACTCTCTCTGCAAGCTTTTTCACCTCCGCCCTCACTCCTTTGACTTAGTTAGGCGCATTCATAAATAGACTGGCTTCCTTTCTCGTCGCATCACCTGCACCCGCTTTAATTTGATTCTCGCAAAGAATTAGCAGGTCTTCATCATAGAAACTAAACAACTCCATAGGATCAAACACTCTAATCTCATCCCCATTCTTTACCCTAATCACCACCTCCCCCGTATTTATTGTAGAACCACTTCTTAAAGTTTTGAAGTTTCTGGGGAGGGGATTTTCCAGTCTAATCCTGTTCTCTGTTTGGGGCTTTCACCGTTAGCATAATCTTTCCCTTTCTTGTTTCTAAATCTTTATCCTTCTTGGGTCACTCCTCTCAGCCTTCATAAATCTGAGTGACTTAAAGTTGTCGTTTAGTCCATTCTTTATCTCATTCTCAAGCAACAAGGCTTTTTCACTTAGATGAGCGTTCATTTATGGCAGCATTGCCAGCCTCCTCAGATCCCATTTTGATAAGGTCTTGAAAGCCTTCCTCTTATGCATATAAGTTATACCTCCCCCTCTCTTATTGATCATAAACATTTTAAGGCCATGGTTATAACACCAAATAATAATCCTCTTGTTTGTTTCCTTCTTGCTCAACCCTTCTATGTTTTGGAACAAGGGAGTCAGCTTTTCAGGCTCTTTCTCCTTGACAAACCATTCATCTTGGGTATTTCAAACACATCTTAATCCGTGTCTCCCGTCTTGGCAACATAGATTAGGGGCCTCTCATAAACCTTATAGTATTCTGGTTCTGAATCATAATCAACCAGTTGCTCATCATCTTCTTCTTCATCAATTAGCCCCTTCCCTTTCTCAGCATCCTTTCATGTAGGCTCCACAGAGGTGGGAGAGAGTCTCGAAACCTGTTGACGTGCGTACTAATGGAATATTTGTCATCGTATTTATTCAGTGTGCTTGAGACTGTCAGAAAATGATTAGAAAGATCTGTGAGACTCTCATTCTTGTATCCCGCAAAGGAGTTGAATTCCTTCCCAAGTTGAACACTCTTGTCTTTTACCAACTCGTCATTACCATCATAGAACTCACACAAAGCATCAAAGAGAGACTTAGCATTCTTTTGCTCAACAAATCGATTGTAGATGTTGGGTGAGAGACAAAGAGTTAATGCTCCAAAAGCTTTCTCGTCTCGATCAATCAGCTTCAAATCCTTTTTGTTGAATGTGGATGGGTCCTTGTTTTGGGATACAGCATCACCAATAGTAACAGTTGGTATATGAGGACCAGAAATGATAGATTCACATTGATTGTGGTCAGTATAGAAGAAGAAGGCTTTGGGACATCTCTTCCAATCCTCAAAATGATCCCCGTTTATGAGTCTTGGAGGTCGATTGGGAGCAACACTTTCAAGATCAACCAGGGTGAGGGAGGTCAACTTTGACATACTAGTTTTGTTGGGACAGAATTATTTTGCAAAAGATTTGGTAAGTTCGCTGACAATTTCGTAGGGAAGACTAGTTTCGCTGAGTTGCCGTAGTTTCGCAGGCAATTCCGACAGTAGTTTCACTAGCCAAATCTTGAAATAGTTTAGTTTTGCAGACAAATTCACACAAAACAAACTTGAACTTTTGTTCAAAGGTACTTTCGGCAGCAACTTTGCTTGTAAATCACTCACAAGCACCGTTGAACTTTCGTTTAATGAAACTATTTTCACAGAATAACCGAAAACAATTTCCAAGATAATAACCAATGTAGTTTCACCGGAAGAGCAAGTAGTTTCACTGGATGAATGAATAATTTTGCTGGAAGAAGCTGAAAAGCTTTTTCAACATAGAATCAATCTGAAATAATCAAAAACTCAAGGGATTTGAGATCTGATGATTAATACAGCTTCCCCAACCAAAAACCAACAAACCTAAAGCAAATATATCAAATACACTTGAATTTAGATCTAAAATTGATGAAAGCTTGATATTGAACAAAAACAACAAAAACGTCAACAAATCATGAGCACTAAGGCTTTGATACCATATTGTTGGTCCATTTGATCGATTTGCAGTACAAATGAGATATTGAATCGTTCATATGAAATATAAACAACAGAAAACAAATATGAAGAAGAGCGAGAACAACCACAAATGAATGAAAGTAAGGCCATGTTGATCAATATACTTAATAATAACAAAGCACAATGATATTTCTGTGAAATGACTGCTTACAAAGGTAACTTACAACAATGATAAACGATTAGGGTTTTGCAAGCTTAAGAAAAAATGAAAATGATCAAAACTATATATTGCAGTCTTAGTTTCGCAGATAGTTTCGCTAACAGTGAAACTGTACTGCAGAAACTATAGTTTCTCCTAGTAGAGACCACTGTTTCGCCGGGATAACTAAACAGCTGACTATGAGCGAAACTATAGTTTCGCTCACAATTTCGCTGGACTACAAAATTAAACTAAATACATACAAAAGTAAACTAACATTAGACCTATTACAAAGTAATATAAACAATATACTCTAAAGTGAATCCAACGTATACATGATCTTCAAAAGATTTCACACATAGAATATTTTCTAAGACAGTGTGAAACTTATAAACCATTCTACTTCAGCACTTAGGTCATGCATGCTAGACAGACTTCTGGATGTTGTTGGATATTTCGTATGCATCAACCTTATACAGAACCATACAAACTCCCCTAGGCTGATGCTAACAAAACATTTGAAGACTTTAGTTATCAACAGTCCTCATCATGATGATGACCAATCCTTTCTTTATTGGATGGTCAGGATCAATCAGACTTTCATAGTGTCTTCTCATCTCAAAGAGATCATGCACATGTCGATTGAACATGTCTTGCCATGTGTAGACATCAAAAATACCTTCATCTCTATCACATTCCATCTCTCTAGATTAGTAGTGTACCTCCAGGATAAGATGGGTCTTCTTGATGCAAGAGGAGCTACTTGAATAGGAGTTGTTGGAGCAGCCTCTTCATGCACCATTTCAGGATGATTTGATTCATTCTGAGGCCTGGAAGTGGATGACTGACTTTTTCTTTTTCTTGGACTTTGGTCTAGAAGCCATCCTTTTCTTCCTCTTTGATCCTTTTATTTGAGAAGACTGGCGTGTAGCACCTTGTTAATCATCTTTGTCTTTCTTAGTTGGGTCTACCTCCCTCACAGGCTCAAAAGGAGAGGGAGATTCACCCTGTTGTTGTGGATCAGAAGCTGAAGCTTGCTAAGATTCATCTTGAGATCCAGGTTGTGTTATCTCAAATTGTTCAACCTTAACCTCAACTTCAAGAGGAGCCTGGCTTGGAAGTGAGTGTAAGTCAACAAGCTCTCCACTATTTTTCTACTGCTTGATCACCCTATTTGCTCATCCATTGTAGATAGAGACATAGGACAAAGTCTCATTCCGGAGAATCTATACAACTTCAAGAAGCTCATCATCCTTTGTCTATTAGCAGACTTTTTCATACTTCTTTGGATGATGGCTCTTGACTTTGAAGCTTCTTCCCTCATCTTTCTCTTAGTTTCCTTTTGTTCTTTGAGCACTTGAAGTTCAAGGTGCTTGAGATACACAAACTCAATGTACTAAAAGGATATGCGAAGGAGTGCATCTGCGTGGTACAGGCCTGTGGCACTCAGGTAGTTGATCATGTTAATCCTATCAGTTTCTTTGTCTATCTGAGGTTCTTATGAAGCCATAATCTCCTACATAGGGCTTTCTTGAACTTGTGAGAGAGTAGAAACCTATTTGTAGAGCCTTTTCAATCTCCTTTCCTTTTTGATCTGAAGAAGCAATCTTGCATCCTATGCTTACTTCTTCTCTCTTGACACTTCCATGTCAGCCAGTTCATTCAAATCTTCTAACAAGATAAAGGTGATATTATCAATATCATAGTTCCTAGTCTATAAGTAAGCAATCTTTATTGCCCTTAACTTATCATCTTGTGTGTTTGGTCTGGGGGTAGCCTTGATTACAGCTTCCATGAAGCCATGAGACCCTATAAAGGAACTTTCTCCCCTTAGCTTCCTTTTCCTCTCTCTCTCTCTCTCTCCTCAATCTACTTAGGAGTCATTTTTCTTTTTCTTTGTCACTCACAGACCTTTGTGACTCAGGGTGGAGAGAGCTTTTGACTTTATTGCTTGGAGTAGCATCCATGCTCTGGCAAGAGAGAGATTAACATACACCTTCACCGGTAGGTTTCTCGTCAAGGGACTCGATTTCTCAAGTAGTTGTAGGTGTGATAGGGCTCTCAAGTTCTATCATTGGGCCCTCAGTCAAAGTTTTCACATTGAAGCTAATATTAGGGTCTGCCTCAACATCCAGATGACCAATGACATTACCTGATTGCTTTTGTTTCCTTTTGTGGCTGATTTCTTTAGTAATCTTGCCTTGAATCCCTTGAGCCAACTTTTCAACTTGTCTGGATTAGTTTGGGTTGACAAGTGGTATGTTGACCAACTCAAGACCTTCATAGTAGTTCAAGGTCTGAAAGTTGAAGACCTCTTGCTGCCCTTGAATTCTTTGAAGAATAAGGGTTCTTCTATCGGCATCATACCTCTACCATATGATGTAGTTGGAAGTTCCTTAAGGTGGAGATGGTACAGTCGTTAGTATACCTTCCTCAAAGAGACTCTGAATGAAAGAGTCTATAGAGTCCACATTAATGCAAACTTGAGGAAGTTGATAAGTATGAACAACTGCAAGTGAGATGGTGAGTCCTCAGTATCCATACTCTATAAGGAACTCCCAGGTTTTGTGATGATAATGACTTTCTCCCCTTTTTTGGTAGCATCACCCACTTGCATAGATGAGCTAGGAGTTAGATCAATCACATCCAAAGGTTCTTGTGTTCTTGATTGAGCTCTTCTTAAAGGTCTCCCAGCTAGTTTCTCCTTAAGATAAGATATCTCAAGTTGCTGATCATTGATCCTATTTTGTAAGGTAGTCATCTAAGAGTCCAAGTGAATGAGCTTAGAGACTAAATAGGTGCATCTTTTGGATAGTTTTTGCACCTTTAGTCTTAGATTCCCCTGTTCTTCATCAGAAGATTCATTGGGGGATGAGATTATTGGACCAAATTCCTTAGTCTCACCACCAACATCAGGTTCTTGGCTACTAGTTTTCTTCTGCTCATTAACAACTTCAGATGGAGTCTTAGTGGGATAAGTTGTCATGGTTGAGATCTTAATAATGTAATCACTTGAACAGGTGAGAGCCTCTTCCATATGGACCTCTTGAATAGGGTCAAGAAGATCCTCCTTAGTGGTAGGTAGACGATGTGGGCTAGACAAGGGAGAGGCAAGAGTACATCATCTCTCTTTCAATAGGGGAAGAGTAGAAAGGCTCATGGTACTCACTGAATCCCAAGTCCTCATTATCATAGAAGTCAAGCCTAGGAATTTGTTGATTTAAATCTAAAGGTTGGAGATGGTAGATTTCCCCTGAATATTATTCACTTCAGTGTTGAGACTCAAAGTGAAGGCTTAAGTCTGTTGGGCTAGCGAGCTCATTAGGCTGAGCATGACGAACCTCAGCATTAATTCTTGAAGAGATGGGAGTGTTTCCTCTTCAGGGGAAGTGGGAGCTCAAGTGTCCACTTCCTCTTGTGTGGGTAGTAATATGGAGGCCTACACAGACTTTGTAGCTTGTGCAAGGGTTTGTTTGGATTTTCTTTGGTAGGTGAGGGTGATTTGTGGTTGTTTTGGTGGTTGAGGTTTAGAACGTATGGGTTCAACACTAGCTTGTGTAGCTAGATTGTCACCTTGAATAATGAGTTTGAACATTTTGGGGACAATGGCTGTTTCTACCCTAAAGAAGCCAACAATTGGCTTCTTTGAAATTTTAAAGATGCCGGGCTTTATCTGTCACATTTAAGAATATTATCTATTTCCCTTAACTGTGAGCCCAGTTCACACTTAAGAATGTGTTGAACGTATCTAGGAAACATATAATACTCTAAGGAGTCCAAGTTAGCAACAAAATTTGTATTAACAAACTAAGAGTACCTGAACTTGACTCCTGAACCATTCCATGCACTATGAAGGAAAGATCTTCAGGAATCTGGTCTCAGGCCCCATGCTTCTTCGACAAGCTGTGGATGACCACATGAAGTAAGTACCTCCACTGGGAGGAGACCTTCCCTAAAGGTCTTGATAGAGAGATCTCCTTCAAAGCCCATCAGCTCAAAGGAGTAGTTAACAGCTTCTTTGGGAAAGAACAATTCACCTTTCTTATTATCCAGCTAAAGGTGGGTGTTGATGATGGCTGGAGTAATGGAGATTATCCTCCCATACATAATAGCAGACAGTGCCTTTCCCCATCCATGATGACCTCTTCACAGGTCATCCAGAAATCAACCAAATGATCCACATAGAGAACAGGATCAATGTTAATGGAGGTGGAATATTTGGACTAAGCCAAAAACTGACAAACCTCTAAGAAATGTGCATTTTTCTCAGAGTGCAACAGAGCAACCTGATTGTGTTGCCTGTGTAACTGCATGGAGAAGTTTGGGTTATTTCTACGGTTGAGGTTGGCCATTTTAGATAACTTAGAGGTGAAGGAAGCTAAGAACAAATGTAGTTTATAGGATTTTGAGAATTAGGTTTGGGAGGGTTTATATATGAAATGGATCTCAAACAAAGTTAATCAAAGAGGATAAACTTTGAAATCCGGATGTGGGTCCGACCTCTGAAAAAGTAGTTTGCTTTTTGCCCAAAAGTTGTTTTCTTGGAAGTCATAAATCTTCCGAAGGTAATTTGTCTTTAGAAGTTTTGAGAAGAAAGCTTTTGAAGCCAAAGTAACTTCAGAAGAGATTTCAAAGATTTTGGAAAATTTAGCTTTGGAAGAGATTAACTTTCGAAAGCTGTAAAAGCTTTCGAGGGTTAATAAATTTCATAAGAAAAAAGGTTCTTTAAAAACATATAAGTACTTAGAAGTGAATTTAATCTTCAAAATATATTTTGGAAATTTCTTCCGAAGGTAAATGTTCTATGATAGTTGTTTGTGTTAAAGACTTAAGTTTCTTCCAAAGGTAAAAACATATCTCCCAAAGAGAAATAGTCAAAGATTTACGAAAGCTCTTCATAGTAATTTTTTTTCCAAATCTAACAAGGGCTTATGAATGTGATAGATATAGACAAATTAAGGACACATAAACTTTGTAGAATTAAGATTTGATTAAGTTGAAAGAAAAAAACTACTCAAAGCTAATCATCCTAATAGCTGATACAAGATATTTGAATCTCTAATCATGAAATGCTTTAGTGAACAGATTAGTATATTGTTTATTTGTGTTAACCTTGACTAGTTTGATTAATCCTTTCTCAGAATTATCTCTAATCAAATGATACCTGATATTGATGTGTTTTGTCCTTGAGTGCTGCATAGATTCTCTATGATAGAGATGGCTTGTTGTCTATGTGAATGTGACTCTCCTTAAAGTTGAGTCGACAATATAGCATCTGATTCTGAATCCAAAGCACTTAACTATAGTTGCTTGCAACATCAATGTATTAAGCTTTAGCAGTTGATGCAGAGACACGAGATTGCTTCTTCCATTGCCATATGACAACCCTTACACCAGGGAACTGACATCCCCCTGATGTGGACTTGGCAATCATATTACATACACCATAGTCACTATATGTATATGTATACAAATTAAAGTCAAAATTCTTTGGATACTAAAAGCCAAGTGTTGAGGCGCCATTGGGATATCTTAAAATTCTCTTGATAGTGATAAGGTGTGATATTTTTGGGTTGGCTGGTTATCTTGCACAAATACATGTGGCAAACATGATATTAGGCCTACTAGCGGTGAGGTACATGTTAGATCTTGTACGCCCGAGACACATACAAGATTGATGTGATTAGTATGTCATGATCCAAGTCGGGTGATACCCAATAACAGGCTAGACAAAGACCAATAAATATTTATTTATTGATATGATCAAGCAAATAAATATTGACACCAATTTAGAAAATAAGTTTTCTAAATTATTGCATTTGAAATGGAACAAATTATATGGATATTTTGTTCATGAGATTTTTTTGTATTGTTATTTAAATAAGTTAAATAAAAAAAAATAAAAGTGTGTTTAGGTTATAAAATTAAAAGGGTATAAGTTTATAAACTAATAAGGAATAAAAGGTGTGTGAAAATTACTTTAAAATGGGAGGGAACCCTTTGAATTTTCGATCCCCCCCCCTTGTGCCCTTGTTGGGATTCTTTGTCTTGTTTTAATACAAGACATTAACCATTTTCACATAACACTCCACCATATTCTCTCTCACACACAAGTGCATGCTCCATCTTCTTCTTCCTCCTTGCAAATTTTCGGCCAAGCCCAAAAGGTGGGTTTGAAGAAGAATTTTGGTGTCAACTTCCTAAGAAGTTGGGTGTTTTGCAAGAGCTTGTGGGTATGCGAGCTTGATGCCTTCTACTTTGGAGATTTACATTCAAGAGCATCAACTTCTTCATCATTTTCCATCTCATATCATATTGTTCTTTAAACGTTGTATTCTAAGAACACCCTATGGTTGGTTACGTTTTGATAGCATTTGTTTTCACATATATGATCCTTCTTCTTGGGTTTGCTTTCTGGTTAATAAAATGGTTTATTTTCAGCATCTAAAACAAGTTTTATATCTCTTAATATCCGCTGCATTTTTGTTTAAATGGTTAAACAAACTTTGATAAACTTGTAACAAACCCAACAATGGTATCAGAGCTGCTTATGTTGAAAACTTGCTTTAAAAGTACAAGAAAAGTTAGTTTTGTTGGATTTTTTCAACCCAAGGGTTGATTTGTTTTGGATATATGAGTCCCTTGTCTTTCAAATTTTATTTTACATGCTTTAGAATAAATCTTGAAAGACTTATGTCAAATGTTTGATTATTTTGCTTGGACAAAACCCTAAAAATCTTAGTTTATGTTGGCTGAAATTTTAAGGGTTAAAAGGGAGTTCATTTTGTTCTTCAATCTTGAATTTGGTTACATGTTTTGTTGCATAGCATTGCCTTGACCATATGTGTTTTGGATTTGGTTGAATGTATTTTGTCATGTTTGGTTTTATTCATTAAAGGGTTGTAATTATAATTTTGTGTTTGTATCTTTTGGGTTGTAATTTATTTATTCTTTGGTTATGTAATAAATAGATTAGATGAATTTTATTAGAAAAAATTGTATTAGGATATAATTTTGTAAAATAATATGCACAAGTTGGAGACTCAATGGAAGATACAAAGGAAGGACCCAAAAGACATGGACACTTAAAGCATTTGGATGCGGTTTCAAGTGAGAGTTCATGGACACATTTTGATGTGTTATTGTTAACCCTTAGGAAATACCAAATGACAACACTTATGATGCCAAACAAGTGTAGTCAACTTAGTGGCTATGGTTATATACTTGTGATTGAATGGTTGTGCTTGTTTGGTTGTTTATTTAATGTTGGGTGTTTGATATATGGATATGCATGACAAGTAAATTAATAAACATAAAAAGCTGAAAAATAATGGTTCTTTATCATTAAGTGGTTAATGAAAGGTTAGTAAAAGGATTAATGATTTTAAATAAAAGGGATTTATTAAAAATAACCATAGGGTACCATGTGTTTGAAAGCATGCAAATACAAGGTACATAGAGTTTTTAAACTAGAATTACTAAAACTTAAAATTCCTTTTGAAAACAAGTTTAACCCCGTCGTTTTGCACAACAGTTGAGTCACTTGGAAACTCTTAATGGGATAAAGGTCACCTAACCATTTTGAGGAAACTTGTGATTTGAAGTGGGAATACCATATTTGTGGGAAAAAGGTCACCTAACCACTTGTTTTGCTAAACCCACATATGTGTGTAAGTAGGGTGACTTGATTTGCAAACCATGTTAAATGGATCACCTACAATATGGTTTACAAAGGGTGTTGACTAGATAAACATGCTGACTATACATATGATGTTTAAGTCGATCCCATACCTCTAGAAGTTGCAAAGGGTTGCAATTGTCAAACATTGAAAACCTTTTTAATTTAAATAATGGGATAAAGGTCACATAATCATAACGTTGGATTCTAGAAATTTAAATTATGTATGACACATAAAAGGGTATTAATATTTAAAATATGATTATATCGAAAATACTAAAATTGAACTTCGTTAAATTTTGTAGATGGCCACCAACAACAATGAAAACAATGATATCCCGTTCGCTCATACCCTATCACTAAGAACCATTCTCCAAAAGGAGCGTCTAAACCATAATAACTTATTGACTAGTTTCGAAACTTGAGAATTTTTCTCAAGTAAGAGAAACGATCATATATTTTAGACAATCCGATTCTCGATGAACTCAATGAGGAAGATGAGGAGGCCTTCAATAATTAGGTGAAATACACTAAGGATTCAATCCAAGAGTCTTGCCTTATGTTGGCAAGTATGACTCTGGATCTCCAAAATGAGTATAAACATCACGGAGCATACGACATGATTGCCCAGTTGAGGGAAACGTTCCAACAACAAGCAAGGGTAGAGCGCTTCGAAATGATTCAAGCACTCCATACATGTCATATGGATCACACCCAATCAGTCTCATCTTATGTACTTACGATGAAGAACCACATAAACCGCCTCGAAAGGCTGACCTATCCCATCTTGAAAGGGTTGGCTAAGGATTTGATGCTCAACTCTTTGTTAAAAAGGTTTGACAACTTTGTTATGAATTATAACATGAACGGGTGGGACAAGTTAATAAGTGAGCTTCACTCTATGCTCAAAATAGCCAAGGTGGCCATGGGTAAAAGGGTTTTACCCGTTTTTAACATCAATGAAGGTGGGAACAAGAAGAGGCCTCACTCCGCACCCAAGACAAGTGTTGCCAAGGGTAAAGGGTATGTTGGGGGGAAAGGGAAAGAGAGTGGTAAAAGTTCCACCCCCAAAAAAAGTGGAGAAGAAGAAAAAGGTTGCTTCGAATGACCCATGCTTTAAGTGTGGGGAGATTGAACATTGGGCAAGAAATTGTCCTATCCAGACCTGAAAGCTAAGAGGGATGCCGGGCAAACCTTAAGTACAATTTTCATGATTCATATTGAACTTAATTTAATATCCTCTAACACATGGGTATTGGATACCGGATGTGGAACTCATATTCGCAATTTGTTGTAGTATTTCAAAAGAAGTAAGGACTTTAAGAAAGAGGATGTAAGCCTCTACATGGGGAATGGGGCAAAAGTTCAAGTTGAAGACCAAGGGGACTACATCTTGAAGCTTTCAAATGGTTTGAAGCAATTTTGAACAATGTTTTGTATGCTCCTAGTTTGAGTAGGAACATTATTTCAATTGCCCAATTAAGACAATATAGTTATGTTTTGACATTTGTTGGAAATGAAAATCATGCTTCTTTAAATATCATATTTTATTTTAAATCTATTCCTATTAATAGTATTTATGAATTGGTTCGTGAAAACACATTATATGATGCTTATTGTACCAAACCACCACCAAGAAGCTCAAATTGGATTTGAGTGACACCTATCTTTGGCATTGCCGTCTTGGTCATATAAACAAGAACCGCATACAAACACTTCAAAAGAATGGTCTTTTAAAAGCAAGTGAATACAATTAATTTGATGTATGTGAATCTTGTTTACAAGGCAAAATGACTATGGCACCTTTTAGTGGCAAAACCAAAAGGGCAAATGATTTATTAGGTATCTTACATTCTAACGTATATCCTTTTAAGCCAATGACTACGTACAATGAAAGATACTTCATTACCTTTATGAATGACTATAGTCGATATGGGTGTGTGTACTTATTAAGACACAATGATGAAGCTTTTGAAATGTTCAAAACCTTCTAGAATGAAGTAGAAAATCAACTCAACAAGACAATAAAAATTCTACACACTGATAGAGGAGGTCAATACCTAAGTGATGCTTTTAGAGAGAATCTTAAAAGTTGTGGGATTGTCTAACAACTATCTCCACCTAGAACACCACAACACATAGGTGTGTTTAAGAGGAGAAATCAAACTCTATTAGATATGGTTCGATCTATGATGGCTTGAAGCCCATTGCCTCTATCATTTTGGGGTTTCGCTTGGCTCTATGTGGCCCGTAACATGAATATGGCCCCAACCAATAAAGTGGAAGAGACATCATTTGAAATATGACATGGAAGGGTTCCATCTCTATCATATTTTAAGGTGTGGGGATGTGAGGCATATGTTAAGACTCCCACCTCAAACATGTTAGAAAGTCATTCCCCTAAGTGTATATTTATTGTATATCCTAGAAATTCTATGGATATTGTTTCTATGATCCATAGGAACAAAAGGAGTTGTTGCCAAGAAGGTTGAGTTCTTGAGAGCTAAGTTCCGTATAGAAGGAGCTAGCAGTAGAAAAATGGATCTTGAGGAGGATCAAGAACCCTAACCCGAAACATGTTTGGTTGACACTAGCACTCAATATAAGGATATTTAGGATGATCAAATGGTTGATCAATACATACAAAACGTTCACAGATCTGTAGAACTAGTAATCCACCTGAAAGATATGGATTTTTCATAGATGGATGCTATGTGGTATATTCCGATTAGCCAATCACATACCGTGATGCAATGTCAAATTTGGATTGTAAGAAATGGCTTGAAGCCATGAACGTTGAGATGCAATCCATGTATGACAACCAAGTGTGGGACTTGGTTGTACCACCTCTTAACTCTAAGCTAGTTGGCAGTAAGTGGGTTTTCAAGAAGAAAGTCCATATGCATGGAAACTTGGATACTTATAAAGCTTGACTTGTAGCAAAAGGTTTCACTCACACTCAAGGGGTTGATTAAGATGAGACCTTAGCGTCGGTTGTAATGCTAAATTCTATTAGGATATTATTTGCCATAGCAGCTCATTATGATTATGAGATTTGGAAAATGGATGTCAAAACCATTTTTCTAAATGGATATCTTGAGGAAGATGTATATATGGTTTAGCCAGAAGGTTTTGTCGATCCATAGATCCTAACAAAATATGCATGTTGAAGAAATCAATCTATGGGTTGAAGCAAGCATCAAGAAGTTGAAATCACTGTTTTCATGAAAAGGTAATCAAATTTGGGTTCATCAAAAACGCTAATGAAGCATGTGTGTATAAAAAGGCTAGTGGGAGCATCATCACTTTCCTAGTATTGTATGATGATGACATCCTACTATTTGGAAATGACGTTCCAACCTTGGAAGGTGTAAAAACCTGGCTTGGAATCTTTTTTTCCATTAAGGATCTTGGTGAAGCCGCCTATATTTTGGGGAAAAAGATCTATAGAGATAGATCAAGGCAGCTGATAGGTTTAAATCAAAGTGCATACATTGATAAGATTTTGAAAAGGTTCAAGATGGAAAACTCTAAGAAAGATACAATACCTATTCAAAGAGGAATGATATTGAGTAAAACTCAATGTCCAAGCTCAAAGGTTGGGCAAGATAAAATGAAGGGAATCTCGTATGCGTTTGCTATAGGATCCCTCATGTATGCAATGATATGCACTAGGTCGGATGTGTCATGCGCTTTGAGCATGACAAGCCAATACCAGCAAAATGATGGAATAGTCAATGGATGGTTGTTAAGAACATACTTAAGTACCTAAGGAGGACAAAATATATGTTTCTAATTATGGATCTGGTGAAGAGGAACTTGTGGTAAAACGTTATACGGATGCGAGTTTCCAAACTAATCGGGATGATTCACGATCACAATCTGTATACATTTTCTTCTTGAATGGAGGAGAAGTCTCTTGGAAGAGTTCTAAGCAAGATGTGGAGGCATTATCAACTACAGAGTTAGAATACATCTCCACTTCATTAGCAGCTCAAGAAACTGCATGGTCGAAGAAATTTATTACCGATCTAGGGGTGGTCCCTTCAATTCAGGATCTCCTGAAAATGTTTTGTGATAACCAGGGTGCGATTGCTTAAATCAAGGAACCCCATGCACATTAAAAGATTGGGCACATTGAGCAGAGATTCAACTACATAGGGGATGAAGTCGAAAAGGGAAAAATATGTATTCACAAAGTTCACATGGATCAAAATATTATGGACCCACTCACGAAGCTCCTTGGAAAGGAAAAGCATGAAGTTCATACTTGTGCCATGGGACTTCTATATTCTAGCGACTGGATTTGATGTTTAATTTTGTATTTAGATGTTGGAACCTTTTATTACTTGATTGAATTATTTGGTTATAATGTTTCAACTAATATTCCTATTACCTGATATACATATTGACCTTTGATATTTACCAAGTATTATACTTTGACTTAGTTCTTCGTTGTTCTAAAACATGACAACACATAAGGCTAAATTCAGGTATAGTACGAGGTGATTCTAAGAGACGTATGTAGTCAACTTGGGCTTTGTCCTTCTTATTCATTGAGAGCAAGATGTCTAAGGTCTGCTAAAGTTAAATCAAACGAGAATGACCACTTTGTGTCTCTAGGGTATAACATGACATGTGTGACATAAGGATAGATGATTGATTCACCTAAATCATTTTTGAGTAAGGTACTTGAAGGGGATGAAGTTATTGAATGGATCTTAGTCATACATATTAAGGGTTGTAAACCGTTGTTAGGCAGCATTTACTACTTGCATCAATCTTCTAGGAATCTTGTGCAAGTGGGAGATTGTAGGATCTTGTATGCCCAAGACACATACAATATTGATGTGGTTAGAACGTTATGATCCAAGACGGTTCATACCCAATAACAAGGTAGACAAACAACAATAAATATTTATTTGTTGATGTGATGAGGCAAATAAATATTGACACCAATTTAGAAAATGGGTTTTCCAATTTATTGCATTTGAAATGGAACAAATTATATGGATATTTTGTTCATGAGAAACTATTTGTGCAGATCAAGTATAGATTGGACTCACTTTAAACTAGATTTTGTTTATATTACTTTGTAATAGGTTTTATGTTAGTTTACTTTTATATGTTCTTTATTTTGCATAGTTTTGTGGTCCAGCGAAACTATAGTTTCGTTTCGCTCATAGTCAGCTGTTTTAGTTCACCCAGCAAAACTGTTGTTTCTGTCAGGGGAAACTGTAGTTTTTATCAGGTGAAACAATAGTTTCGGCAGTACAGTTTCGCTGACAGCGAAACTGCCTGCAAAACTAAGACTGCTATATATAGAATTGATCATTTCATCATTGGGTGATCTTGCAAAACCCTAATCGTTTATCATTGTTGCAAGAGACCTTTGTAAGCAGTTTATTCACAGAAATATCATCGAGCTTTGTTATTATTGAATGTATTGATTCTCATTATTCTTACTTTCATTCATTTGTTATTGTTCTTAATTTTCATCATCTTTTTTTTCTATTGTTTGTATTTGATATTGAACGATTCAACATCTCATTCATACTGTAAATCGATCAAATGGACCAATGTTAGGATCTCAGCCCTTGGTTTAATCGATTGAACAGATATAGCAGCGGAATAGCTCAGAATTAGACAAATTCAAACAAGAACATTTGATATAAAACGATAAGAGAATTTTGTTATAGAGAGAGAAATATCCGACAAAAGGAATATTGCATTAAGATTGTCGGCCTGAAAGGCACGATTACAGGTGAGTCATCCTTCCTTATAAAGGATAGAGTGACGTAGGCTGATGTCACTTGAAAGTGACATGTAACCGTTTGATAACAACTGATGTTCAACAACTACTGAAGATGTCAACAACTGACATCTTCTTACAAATGTTCCTAAGTGTTAAACATCTTATTTACAACTACTGAAAAACATAAAACTACTGACACTACAACAACTGAAGAACAACCTCTTCAGTTGTTTACAAGTACTGAAACGAAAAGAAAACTACTGAAGAAGAAAACCATCACAACAACTGAAGAAGCCCTCTTCAGCTGTTGTCATCAGCTGTTAACATCAGCTGATGTCTTCAGTACTTGAACATCAGACTTTGTCTTTCAGCTGTTGATCTTCAGTCTTTGTCTTCAGTACTTGTTGAAGTCTTCAGACTTTAGATCTTCAGCTGTTGTCTCAGTCTTTGTCTTCAGTACTTCAGACGTACTTCAGCAGTTGTATTCTTCAGACTTTGTAGAACAGCTGATCAGGTCTTCTTCAGCTGTTGTGATGTCTTGTGGGACTTAGAGGTTTCTCTGATCAGGCTCATTGGTTTTTTGGTCCACAAACTCCCCCTGAACCAATGCAGCCAAAACCTCTAAGTTATTGACGAGTCCCACTTATTTTGGCAGATAGATTGGTCTTTTTATCCTCTTGATCAGATGAGAAGTGACCCTTTTTCAGCACAGGCCTGGGAAGAAGTCTCTGATGATCTGTTTGGCATGATATGGTTGGGAGCTCTGTATTGGGGACTTGGACACCGAGCTGTTGCCCCAACCATGAGATCTACTTCCCGTGTATCAGCCTATATGATTCCCTGGTGTAAGCCCTTAAAACATGATTTGCTCATCCATTGTCAGCACCTCGGGCACACCATCAAATAATCCTTCTCGGCCATACACTTCAGATATGTACTTGGCCTGTTTTCCATTTTTGAGCTCAACCGTGGTTATTTGTCTATAAGCAAACTCATCTGGATGAGTCCCTTCTAAGAGCAGGTTGAGCTCTTCTTGTTTGAAGTTTTCAAGTCTTTTGTAAACCAGTCCCTTCTTTATAATTTTGTTCTCTAACATCTTTTGAGGTGGTGTTTGGCTTCATAGGCTTTCTTGAACTCTTCAACAATTTCCCAAGGGACACTACAAGAACCACAGTGATGTCTTCGTCGACAACTCTCTTCACTTGCCCTTGTATCTTGAAGGAATTTCTTGTATTCTTGACATTTCTTTCGATGTGTGCCACCCTTGGATCAGGCCATATCCTTACTCTTTCCCTTTGGTATTGAAAGGTATTAGCAAGGGTGTACAATCTTAATACTTCTTTCTTCATACTGATCATTGAAGAGGATGTGCATATGTTTTGTCAATGCTTTTCAGCATTTCCTCATCATGTTTTTGCATCTGTTCCTCTTCAATCTCTTATCATTACATCATGCATTTGAGAAGCAGGAGTGATGGACATTGGTTTAGCCTTAGGCAAAGTAATGACTGCAGAGAGTGGCAGTCTGTCTTCATCCTCCTCTTCATCTTCATCAGGCCTCAGTACCTTTCTTTTCTTTTGGCTAGGTACATCACTGGCAGTGGGTTTTGGGGTAAAGGATTTGGTTTTGGGGATTGGATGGTTGGTTTAGAGGGTAAGGGGTTGTTTTAGTGGGTTGTGGAGATAGTGATTTTGAGGATTGAGGCTTTTCAGACTGTTTTAGCATTTTGGCTGTAAGGGAGGCTTTGGTAAATTTTGTCAGTTCTTTTCGATTCCCAACCCCAGCTTCATTCAGTACCTCAATCACTAAACCTTTGGAGTATTCTTCAGACGAACAAATCTTGGTGGTTATTGCCAAGATGTTGTCCCTGGTCCAGGCCCTTATTTCCATTAGAGATCTTCCCAAGTATTTAGCTATAAATCTGATCATTATCTCCAGCCTTTCTCTTTCTAAGGCATCATAGCTAGCCCATCTTGAATTGATCTCCTCTGTTTCCATCCTTCTGATCTCGGAGTCTAGTTGTTTGATGTCAAAACCCTGCCTATACACTGCTCAATGATTTTATCCATTGAACGGTTATGGTTGGCGTCAGCTTCTTTCACCATATCCTTCAGCTCCTTCTCCTTCTCAGACTCTCCTTTTCTCTTTTGATATGTGACATGAAAGTCTTTTTGACTTTCATTCACTGCAGCTCCCTTCACACTCTCCTTCTCATTCTCATTTACAAACTCAGATTCTTTCGCCTTCTCCCCATCTATCATCCTTTTCCTTTTTCCTTTAACTAACTGACTCTCCCCCTTTTTGGTTGCATTGGATGCAAGGGTTGAGCAGTAGAAAGGGATTTAGTCACCAACTCCTCCACCAAGGGTGTATTATGGTAGGAAGCCTCTCATCAAGGCTTTGATCACGATATCTGTGATCATGGGAGTGATGAGAGGTAGGGATTTTTGAAGGGTAGCAACTGATTGATCAGGATGGTTCTGTTCCTGAGAATCAGTGCCGAAAGCAGAGGCTGGTGGCTTGGAAGTATATACTGGCTCAGTGTGTAGGGGACCTTCAGAAGAAGGTGCCATCTGTGGGTGTATTGTGGTGGCAGATGGACTTGCATCCTGAGACATCTTGGCCAGCAGCTCTTTGAGTCTGCTAACCTCATCCTCTAGAATGGTGTTTTGAGCAACTACATCATAGAAGAAGCTCAGGTCATCATCAGTTGATACTGAATCACCTGACCTCCTGACAGAGTCAGGATGAACATGCCTTGAGTGTAGATCAATGATAGCATGTGCCCCTTGTTCTTGGTTCTGGGGACTTCCAGCCTCAGGACTATGTCCTTCATCAGCTGTTGCCACTGGTGAGGTCTTAGAGATGTTACCAACTGCACCCTGGTCATTTGCTGAGGCAGAGACAGTGGCAGCCTCACCAGAAGTTTGCACCTCCTTATCTACACTAGAAGATGAAACATGATAACCCCTGTGCTGTGGGTTGACAGAAGCATTTGATCCTCCCCCTCAGGTGTTGAGGTTATCCCAGTAGTGATTGGTGTCTGGGTGGGGGTGAGGAATGCAACTGTGTCAGCACCTTTGCAACAATTATTGTAGGGCTTTGAGGGGCGGTTGCATCAGGAGAGGGTGTGGAAGCAGTGTGCACCCGGGACAAGTGGTGCTCTTCAATGGTAATCCCCTCAAGTGAGGAGGATCCCAGCAGTGTGGCTTCCCTTTGAGTGGTTGCTTCAGGTTCCTTTTGAGAGGCAACCTGAGCGGCTTCAGCTGGTGGAGTCATAGTCTCTACTGGGGGGTTATTTCCAGCAGAGATAACCTGCGTTGGTGCAGCAGGAGCATCCACAGGGGACTCAATTCCCTGAGTAGCTTTCTTAGGCTTCTTCTTTGTGGGTTTGGAGGGGACTTTGGATGTGGAAGTGGAGGCTGTGGGTTCCAGCTGCGTGGGTTTGCGCAGCTTGGCAGCCTGTTTGAGAATTTGGTCAGTGTTGTGTCGGGAGTATACCTCCGGCAATACAGCCAAAGCAGGGACTCCCAGACCAACTAGTCCCTCAGCAGAAAGCTGATTCTCTATTATGGCCATTATAAACCGAGGATATAGTATCCAACGGTTAGAAAGTGGTTTTGTGGCCATATCCTTGAGTTCAAGAAAAATTATTTCAGAAAAGTTTAGTGGTTCTTGTTCAAGGATAGAGAACAATACCTGTTGCCATCTGGAAGACAGTTGATCCCAAGAGGAAGTCTTCGGGCCAGGCAAACATTTACCATATGAAATATTAATCGTTCAGCATCTGGAAAATGTTTCTTCAGGATTGTTGAAGCACTAAGATCACCCTGATATCCATGTTGTCCAATGAAAGATCAAGTGGCGCTTAGGATATCCAACAGGGTAGGCAGCATCATCTAACAGTAATGTCTGGCGGATGGTAGCAGTAGAGATGACCACCTTATGCGAGTTGATAGACGAATGGATAGATTCTCCATTAACGGTCGCATTCATCCAGAACTGACGTAGCGAATCGGCATAAATGATTGGATTTAGAGGAAAGCCGTTTTCAGTGGGGATTGGACCATAAGATCTATAGCAGTATCAAATTTGGTCCAGAAGGGCGATTTTGTGAGGTACGCACACAGTTGTGTCGAGGCTTGAGTTGCATGGTCGCCATTAATGAAGGAAAGGTTTTCAGAGCTTTTGAAATTTTTAGTCGTGAAAGAATGAAAAACTCTGAAAGAGGGATCAGGTATATATAGGGTACGGGTTAAGAAACGACTGAAGGTTTTGGTGTTAGTCATCAGTATTTGAATCTACTGATGACGTGGTATTAACTTTCAGAAGTTTGAAACGACTGATGGTATTGAGTGGTCAGCAGTTATAAAACAACTGAAGACATGGTGTTTACTATCAGACTTTGAAACAACTGAAGTCTCTGATTTAGGCATCAGTAGTTTTAAAAACTACTGAAGACAAGTTGGACTTCAGATGTTGAAACAACTGAGGACTTGGTATAAGCCATCAGTAGTTGTGAAACTACTGAAGACCGTGGTTTTGCCATCAGTTGTTGTAAACAACTGAAGACTTGGTGTTAGTCATCAGTAGTTGTGAAACTACTGAAGACATGGTATTGCTTCAGTTGTTTATAAAGAAACAGCAGTTTGTGAACTACTGAAGAGAGAGTACTCATCAGTAGTTGTCGTCAATTCATAGCCTTTCAGCTGTTTCATACTGTCCTCAACACTTACTCATCAGCCTTTTGCTGTTTTAGTTGTTTCATAGGACATCAGTACTTATCTGTTTCTACTGATTTCAGTAGTTGTAACTACATCAGTAGTTTAGAACAGATAAAGTACAGTACTTAAAGCATTTAGCCTTCAGTAGTTATAAACTACTGAGGGTAAAATAACGCATCAGTACTTATATGTGACATGGTTACCAATGATCATCAGTAATTACTGAGATCATCAGTAGTTGTCACTTATTCTAGCTGCAGCATACCAAGCCTTAACACCAGGTTGTGGAAAGTTGAACTATCCAAAGGCTTAGTAAAATGTCTGCAAGCTCATCAGCACTAGGCACAAACATAGGATTAATTAGACCCTTTTCAAAACAATCTCTTATAAAATGATGTCTAATTTCTATATGTTTGGTCCTAGAGTGCTGGACAGGATTTTTGACAATGCAAAGAGCTGAAGCACTATCCATTAATAATGGAGTCTTAGTCTCTGTAATGCCATAATCCAAAAGTTGATTCTGAAGCCATAGTATTTGGGATGTACAACTTGCAGCAGCAATGTACTCGGCTTCAGCAGTGGATGTAGCAACAAATGTTTGTTTCTTACTCTGCCAAGAAATCAAACAGTTGCCTAGGAATTGGCATCCACCAGAAGTTGATTTCCTGGTCAACTTACACCCTGCATAGTCACTATCAGAGAAAGCAACTAATTTGCAAGAATGTCCAGTGGAATACCATAAGCCTAGAGATTGTGTACCTTGCAGATATCTAAAGATCCTCTTGACTGCAATCAGATGGGACTCCTTAGGTGCAGCCTGAAATCTAGCACAAACACATGTAGCAAACATAATATCTGGTCTAGAAGCTGTTAAATACATCAAGGAACCAATCATACATCTGTAAAGGGTTTCATCAACACCTTTACCTTTCTGATCAACATCCAATTGTGTGGTGTTGCACATGGGAGTAGAACAGGGTTTACAGTTTTGTAAATCAAACTTATTCAAAAGATCTTTTGTGTATTTAGACTGATGAATGAAAATTCCATCAGCTTTTTGTT
This sequence comes from Flaveria trinervia, assembly GCA_025506515.1. NCBI lineage: Eukaryota > Viridiplantae > Streptophyta > Magnoliopsida > Asterales > Asteraceae > Flaveria > Flaveria trinervia. The sequence goes on from CM046456.1 coordinate 51,779,911, forward strand.
TGATTTGCAAGCCTAGAAAGAACTGTAATTCTCCCATTGCACTCATTTCAAACTTCTGTTGCATTAAGGTTTGGAATTCCACACAATTGGGATCAGAGGATGCAAATATAATATCATCAACATAAATTTGAACAAGTAGCTTATGCTGATCCACCTTCTTAATAAATAAAGTTTTATCTATGGAGCCTCTAGTGAAATTATTCTGTAGAAGAAAGTTTGATAAGGTCTCATACCAGGCTCTAGGTGCTTGTTTCAACCCATAAAGAGCTTTATCAAGCTTATATACCCATTCTGGGTGCTTATTATCCTCAAAGCCTGGTGGTTGACACACATAAACTTCTTCTTTTATTGTACCATATAGAAAAGCACTTTTGACATCCATTTGGAAAACTTTAAGATTGTGGAGTGCAGCATAGGCTAAAAACAATCTAATTGCCTCCAGTCTGGCTACAGGGGCAAAGGTTTCATCATAATCAATACCTTCTTCTTGTGCAAACCCCTGCACAACCAGTCTGGCCTTGTTCTAACAATTAGCCCATTTTCATCAGTTTTGTTCCTAAACACCCATTTAGTGCCTATTGCACACTTACCTGGGGGTAGAGGAACAAGCTCCCACACTTGCTGTTTCTTGAACTGAAGAAGCTCAAGCTGCATGGCTTCAACCCATCCATTGTCTCTCAAAGCAACATGATAGTTCTTCGGCTCTAGCTGACTGATGAAGAGAGCATAGAAGCAGAAATTGGACAACTGGCTTCTGGTTGAGACACCAGCATTGATATCACCAAGGATTTGAGATATTGGGTGATTTTTCAGCTCTTGGTAAACAATCAAATCTGTGCAAGTGTTTGTAGATCTTCAGCAGCAGCAGATGTTGATGCAGATTCTTGAAACCATGAAGATGGTGGCAACTCAAATGAAGTTGAGGATGCAGAAATCTCATCAGCATTTGTTGTGGATGGTGCTGCTGGAGCTACAGGAGCATCAGGTTTAGAGGACTCAGGCAGTTGATCACTAAACCTGAAGAGGTGATTACTACTATCATCATCATCTTCAGTAGTAACACCAGGTGGTGAACTGTTGACAGGAGCAACAGCAGGAGATTGATAAGGAACATATTGCAGTATGTCCAAATCAAAGAGCTCCACAGGGCTTTGTGGAATCTTGTCCTTTGGAGATTCATTGAACTTGACATGTAGAGTCTCTTCAACCATCTTTGTTCTGCAGTTGAAGACTCTGTATGCCTTGCAAGTTGATGAATAACCAACAAAGTACCCTGCATCCACCTTAGGATCAAATTTCTGGAGCTGATCCTTTGTGTTGAGAATGAAACAGGGACACCCAAATGCTCTAAAGAATGAAATGAGAGGGGCCAAATGATGTAGAACTTCATATGGAGTCTTCATCAACCTCTGATTTATTAGCACTCTATTCTGCACATAGCATGCTGTGTTGACAGCTTCAGCCCAAAAGGTCAATGGCAGTCCAGAATCAGCCAACATAGACCTTGCAGCTTCAATGAGAGTCCTGTTCTTTCTTTCCACAACTCCATTCTGTTCAGGAGTTCTTGGAATACTAAACTGTCTCTTTATTCCCTTGGAAAGGTAGAACTCATCAAGTGTATTGTTCCTGAATTCTGTTCCATTGTCACTTCTAATACACTTGACTGAGAGGGAATACTGCTTCTCACATACAACACAAAGTTTATGATCTTCTGTGCAGCTTCATCCTTTGAATGTAGAAAGAAAGTCCATACAAATCTGGAGTAATCATCCACAATTACCAGACAGTATTTCTTTGTGCCATGCTCATCACTCTCACAGGACCAAAGAGATCCATGTGAAGAAGTTGTAAGCAGGCAGTGGACTTTGGTTCTTCAATAGGTGGAAATGAAACCTTGTGCTGTTTTCCTTTCAAACAAGCAGTGCAGTTGTTTTCACACTTGAACTCCTTCATAGGCAGTCCCCTTACTAAACTATGGTGTATCAGTTGATTCATGTTTTGAAGTTAACATGTCCCATCCTTCTATGCCATAGATTAGATTCTTGAGGAGAGGCCTTGGAAAATAGGCAAGGATGGCCTTTGAGATCAATTTTCTTGGAAAGATCTAAGGCATACACTCTTCCTGTCCTGTTGGCCTTCAGGAGAGTGTGAGCATCCAATACCTTGTCAATCAAACTCAGAACTTTGGATGACAGAATCCTGCAGTTCTGGCTTGTGAAAAGGGCAACATGGCCTTTGTCACACAATTGACTGACACTCAAGAGGTTATACTTGAGATTTTCCACATGGTTGACATCATCAAACTTTATTTCCCCATTGGAAACAAAGCCCTTCCCGATGATGTAACCTCTTGCATCATTGCCAAAGGAAACAAATCCCTTCCTTCCTGAAGAGTAGTCATTAAGAAGTGAGTTGTTCCCAGTCATATGCATAGATCCCCCACTGTCTACATACCAGATGCTACTTTGGTATGTTGAAGAAACCTGCATAAATAAACAATCAGTTAGTTTTGGAGACCCAAACTTTTTGGTTTTGGGCCTGGTCTCATCAACAGATGGTGAACTAACAGGTTTATTGGACACAATAGCTTGAGGTGAAGGAGATGGTGTAGAAGAGGAATCCTTTGGCTTGGATCTCCTTTTCTGGGGTTTCAACACAGGGCCATCAAGTTGGTTAACTCTCCCAACAGATGTTGAACCATCATTACCAGTTGTGTCTGATTCTGGGAGAGAGCTTTCAGCTCTTCAGACACATTGGTATTGGTGTTTGATGATGAGTTCTTGTGTTGCACCATCTTCTTTTGAGCAACCTCAGCTATTGCCTGTTGCACTCCTTCCTTTTTGGATTTCCATTTGGACATAGGAGTAACAGGATTTGATGCTGCTGGTACAAACTTGGACTCAAACTCAGTTTTCATTTTAGCCAAGTTTTCTTTAATTTTCTCTTTTGTTTGAGTTTGGATCCCTTTTTGTACCAACAATCATCTGTGAGATGATTGAATAGACCACATATTTCACATGGTTTCTTCTTCATCTTCTGTTGATCATCAACTAAAGAAGATGAAACTACTGAAGACTTGCTCTTCAGCAGTTTAGAAGCACTTTTTGCCTTCTTGTCAACTTCCTTAGTAGGCTTCAAATCCTTCCTACTGACAGTTTTCTTCTTTCAGTGCTGTCAGTCATTAGGATTTGAACTCCAGATGTTATCCCCTGCTCTCCAGTACCCTTAGTACTTCTAGGGATAACACTTGGGTTGATCAACTCATTGATCATGTGAGTGTCAGCAGTTGAACCATCAATATCAGCTGATAGGTTCACAGAGGGATTACTACTGACTTCAACTACTGATGGTGCTTTATCAAGTAGTGAATCACATGATGAGGTGGTTGGTCATTACTTTCTCCATCAGATTTTGCTCCTGCTCTTGAAGCAAAAACTGTAGGAGGAGCAGTGTGATTATAACCAATTCCAAACTTCACATTGGAAGCGGTTTGCTTACTAAGAAGCATTTCAAAGCCCTTGCAAGATTGTACCCATCGATCACACCTCTACCTGGGTGACAGCAAGAGTATCTTTGAGGTCTTTGTACTTCTCTAAGAGTACATCCTCCCTAGCCTTATCATCAGAAATTTGGCATTTTAATTTGTAAATCTCATCAGTTTTCTCTTTTAGCACAGACTCAAACTCAGCTTTATTTTTGGAATTATTTGTTCTAGCTCTACATTTTTTGATTAAAGCCACATTTGCTTCTCTAATAGAGGCAAATGCTGCTATGCAAGTTTCAAACATAATTTGGCCTTAGCCTCAGAGGATACCTGTGATACCTTTGTTGAAGAGGTACTTGAAGATGATCCATCAGAGGATTCCAAAGCCATGAGAGCTAGATTTCCAAAAGGATGCTCACCACCATGTTGACCAGCACCTGAGAACAGTTGTTCATTACCAGACACATCATCTGGTAAACTGCTCCAGTCAACAACTCCTGGTGTGAAGAAGCTGTGTGTTGAAGTTGATTAGGTTGATGAGATGGGATGGTTGAGGCTCAGGGAGTGCATGTGGTTGCTGAGCAGTGGGTGCTTGAACCTGGCCTGGTTGTGGCATGTAATAGCAGGGTATGGATATGGCATTGGCCCCTGTGGAACAAAATATGCAGGAGATTGTGGTTGATGATGATAACCTAAATTGACAGGTTGTTGCCCTCTGTTTTGTTGACTATTGCCAGGGAAAGTCACAAAAGGTGCAGGAGAGTTAGATCCAAGTGATCTACATTCTCTTGCAAAGTGCCCAAGCCTGTGGCATTTATGGCACTTCAACTTACTCTTGTCAAAACCAACTTTGGTTTTGCCAGAGAGTCCTGGGAATTTCCTTCCAGTTCTTTTGTAGAACTTCTGAGATCTGATATTTATCAAGGCCATTTGGCTCAAAATATCCATCTCTTCTAAGTCATCATCAGCAATCCCCTTGAGATCATCCATGATGAAACATAGATTGTCACTATTACTACCAACAGAATGACTATCAACACTCACAAAGGCAGGCTCAGAAGTGTTTGTAGAGAAATCAATATGCTCATCATACTGGCTTTCAGATGACGCATATACTGACTCTTGATGTCCAATCAGGGCAGTGTTCCCTTGGACAAAATCCTCAGTGAGCTTGCCAGATGAAACCAATTTCCTTTTCTGCTCTATCTCTCTCTCAAATGTAAGCAGTTTCCCATGAAGTTGGGTGAGAGATAGGCGATCAACATCAGCATTTGAGCGTTATACAATGGTATATGTGTTCCATCTCTCAGGCAGTGATCTTAAGAATCTATGGTTCATCTGACTCCTGGTATATTCATGTTTAACCATTTTCAATTCAGAAATTAAACATGAAAACCGCTCAAATTGTTGAGTCAGAGTCTCACCCTTTCTATGAGAGAAAGTCTCATATTGTTGGGCGAGGATTTCCCTGTTGTTTGCTAAAACCTCATCAGTACCACCAATTGTTCTTTGATGGCATTCCAGAGGTCATGAGCAGATTCACAATGCAGAAGCCCAGAGTAAATCTCATTAGGAATAGCCATAGCCAAAATTCCATGGGCTTTTGCATCGATTTCAAACAACTTCTTGTCCTCATCGGAGTATTGCTCCTTCTTCTTTGAACCAACTGGTTTGTTTCCGGATCATTCACCATTGCCTATGAGGTCCATGTACCACAGATGTCCAACAACCTGAGCTATTGACAGACAGGTGATGGAGCAATCTTCTCTGCCAAATGTTATACTCATTCCTCACCAAGATCGGAGGCTTGGTAGAGGATCCAGTATTGAAAGGATCATTCGAAGAAGTAGTCATTGTGAAAATCAGACAGACTCAAGTAAAATCACAATAAATTTAGCTCAAAACCACACAGAACCTCAAATAAAGCGGCCAGAAGCGATACACTCTGAATCTCTATAACAGATCCTTGCGAATTTGCTAATTCAATTAAACTTAGAGCGATTGAACAGTTTCAATGATCAATTGTTAGATCGATCAATGATTAACCTACTCTGATACCATTTGTTAGGATCTCAGCCCTTGGTTTAATCGATTGAACAGATATAGCAGCAGAATAGCTCAGAATTAGACAAATTCAAACAAGAACATTTGATATAAAACGATCAGAGAATTTTGTTATAGAGAGAGAAATATCCGACAAAAGGAATATTTCATTAAGATTGTCGGCCTGAAAGGCACGATTACAGGTGAGTCATCCTTCCTTATAAAGGATAGAGTGACGTAGGCTGATGTCACTTGAAAGTGACATGTAACCATTTGATAACAACTGATGTTCAACAACTACTGAAGATGTCAACAACTGACATCTTCTTACAAATGTTCCTAAGTGTTAAACATCTTATTTACAACTACTGAAAAACATAAAACTACTGACACTACAACAACTGAAGAACAACCTCTTCAGTTGTTTACAAACTGAAACGAAAAGAAAACTACTGAAGAAGAAAACCATCACAACAACTGAAGAAGCCCTCTTCAGCTGTTGTCATCAGCTGTTAACATCAGCTGATGTCTTCAGTACTTGAACATCAGACTTTGTCTTTCAGCTGTTGATCTTCAGTCTTTGTCTTCAGTACTTGTCGAAGTCTTCAGACTTTAGATCTTCAGCTGTTGTCTCAGTCTTTGTCTTCAGTACTTCAGACGTACTTCAGCAGTTGTATTCTTCAGACTTTGTAGAACAGCTGATCAGGTCTTCTTCAGCTGTTGTGATGTCTTGTGGGACTTAGAGGTTTCTCTGATCAGGCTCATTGGTTCTTTTTGCTCCAACAAACTCCCCCTGACCAATGCAGCCAAAACACTAAGTTATTGACGAGTCCCACTTATTTTGGCAGATAGATTGGTCTTTTTATATCCTCTTGATCAGATGAGAAGTGACCCTTTTTCAGCACAGGCCTGGGAGAAGTCTCTGATGATCTATTTGGCATGATATGGTTGGGAGCTCTGTATTGGGGACTTGGACACCGAGCTGTTGCCCCAACCATGATCTACTTCCCGTGTATCCGCCTATATTTCCCTGGTGTAAGCCTTAAAACAGATTTGCTCATCCATTGTCAGCACCTCGGGCACACCATCAAATAATCCTTCTCGGCCATACACTTCAGATATGTACTTAGCCTGTTCCATTTTTGAGCTCAACCGTGGTTATTTGTCTATAAGCAAACTCATCTGGATGAGTCCCTTCTAAGAGCAGGTTGAGCTCTTCTTGTTTGAAGTTTTCAAGTCTTTTGTAAACCAGTCCCTTCTTTATAATTTTGTTCTCTAACACTTTTGAGGTGGTTGTTTGGCTTCATAGGCTTTCTTGAACTCTTCAACAATTTCCCAAGGGACACTACAAGAACCACAGTGATGTCTTCGTCGACAACTCTCTTCACTTGGCCCTTGTATCTTGAAGGAATTTCTTTCTTGACAATTCGATGTGCCACCCTTGGATCAGGCCATATCCTTACTCTTTCCCTTGGTATTGAAAGGTATTAGCAAGGGTGTACAATCTTAATACTTCTTTCTTCTATACTGATCATTGAAGAGGATGTGGCATATGCTTTGTCAATGCTTTTCAGCATTTCCTCATCATGTTTTTGCATCTGTTCCTCTTCAATCTTTATCATTACATCATGCATTTGAGAAGCAGAGTGATGGACATTGGTTTAGCCTTAGGCAAAGTAATGACTGCAGAGAGTGGCAGTCTGTCTTCATCCTCCTCTTCATCTTCATCAGGCCTCAGTACCTTTCTTTTCTTTTGGCTAGGTACATCACTGGCAGTGGGTTTTGGGGGTAAAGGATTTGGTTTTGTGGATTAGATTCTTGGTTTAGAGGGTAAAGGGGTTGTTTTAGTGGGTTGTGGAGATAGTGATTTTGAGGATTGAGGCTTTTCAGACTGTTTTAGCATTTTGGCTGTAAGGGAGGCTTTGGTAAATTTTGTCAGTTCTTTTCGATTCCCAACCCCAGCTTCATTCAGTACCTCAATCACTAAACCTTTGGAGTATTCTTCAGACGAACAAATCTTGGTGGTTATTGCCAAGATGTTGTCCCTGGTCCAGGCCCTTATTTCCATTAGAGATCTTCCCAAGTATTTAGCTATAAATCTGATCATTATCTCCAGCCTTTCTCTTTCTAAGGCATCATAGCTAGCCCATCTTGAATTGATCTCCTCTGTTTCCATCCTTCTGATCTCGGAGTCTAGTTGTTTGATGTCAAAACCCTGCCTATACAGCTACTCAATGATTTTATCCATTGAACGGTTATGGTTGGCGTCAGCTTCTTTCACCATATCCTTCAGCTCCTTCTCCTTCTCATTTACAAACTCAGATTCTTTCGCCTTCTCCCCATCTATCATCCTTTTCCTTTTTCCTTTAACTAACTGAATTGGTTCTTTTTGGTCCAACAACCAACAATATAGTTTGTACATCAAATTTGTTAAGGTTTTGGTTGTTTTGTTCATGATTTGTTGAGATTTTGGTTGTTTTTGTTCAATATCAAGCTTTCATCAATTTCAAATCAAATTCGAGTGTATTTGATATGGAACTTGCTTGAATTTTATTTTTTGTTGGGGAAGCTCGATTAATCATTAGATCTCAAATCCATTTAGTTTTTTGATGATTTCGGATTGATTTCGTGTTGTAAAATCTTTTCGCTTCATGTAGCGAAACTACATATGCATCCAGCGAAACTGTCTGTTTCTTGAGCGAAACAACATGCGTTATCCACTTTAAAGTTGTTCACTATTGTCCTGTGAAACTAGTTTCATTGAACAAAAGTTCAGTAGTGCTTGTGGGTAATTTACAAGGAAATTGTTGTCGAAAATACCATTAACCGAAAGTTCAAGCTTGTTTCGTGCGAAATTATTAGCGAAACTAAGTTGTTTCAGGAATTTGCTAGCGAGACTGTTGTTTCAGGAAAGGCTATTTTGGATCCAACTAAAGAAGCATTTTTAATACCTCCACAAGACCCAACAGAATCATCACATCCTTAATCACCACCCAAACATTGAAAAGCATAGGATGTATAATCCTTACGGGGAGTATTTTTGCACCCTGAAAGGATCATACATGCCAATTCAACTGGTGAGTTGATGGTTGTTCTGCTGGATTCCCATAATTCCAAGTATTAAGGCTGATGAAGATTCTACAGTAGAAGATTAAGTATTGGATTTCTGCATTTGTTAATACGGAAGGCAAAGAACAAATGTTGACAAGTGTTTGTTCTTCCGTATTAACAAATGCGGAAGACCAGAAGTAATGCGGACATAATTATGTTCATCCGCATTTGCCAATGTGGATGACCAAACAAGAATGCACACAAGTATTTGTTCATCCGCATTACGCAATGCGGATGACCAACATACTAATGCAGATTATCAAGTGATGAAATGTTGATCAAGTCCATCTCATCCGCATTTGCCAATGCGGATGAACAAGAAGAAATGCGGATCAAGACTTAGACTAGTTCTGATGTATAGGTCAGGGGTGGTTTAGTCATTTTGTAAAAAGACATCTTGTCTACCTATAAATAGAATAGAAAACCCCATAGATAAGGTGACGTTTATAGACAATTCAAACATATTTTGTCTTTTACTCTCTAGGTGTATCATTACTGTTTTATGCTCAAACCCTAGCATTTACTGTAACCATCATCTCTTTCAATACAAACAAACATTTATGAGTATTTCTTCTGCATTGAATGTTTATTGATTATTTGTTTCCACCTTTTAATCACTAACTCAATCATTATATTCGATCCTAAGTGAGAATCTCTATATCACTACCCAGTTAGGTAGCTTACATGAACCCCCAGGAACCTCCCAAGTCAAAACAAACATGTGCATTTTTCCCCGAAATTCAGAAAAATAAACTAAGTCTTCATCCCCACTTCCTTTTGTTCATCCACATTTCTTATTGTTCATCCGCATTTCTTTTGTCATTCATATTTCTTATGTTTATCCGCATTTCTCTTCATCCGCATTTGTTATATTAATCCGCATTTCTTATGTCCATCTGCATTTCATTTGTTCATCCGTATTTCATTTGTTAATCCACAGTTCATATGTTCATCCATATTTCTTTTGTTCATCCGTATTTCTTATGTTTATCCGTATTAACTTGTTCATCCGCATTAACTTGTTCATCCACGTTAACTTGTTCATCTGCATTAACTTGTTCATCCACATTATCTTTTTCATCCGCATTAACTTGTTCATCTGCATTAACTTTAGTCGCATGGCCATCCTGGTGCATGACGACATTTCAGGCGCATAAGCCCTATTTGGGCGCATGAAGTTTCGGGTGTATGGGAACACTTGGGCAAATTCTAAAACTTAGGCGCATGAGCCCTATTTTGGCGCATGAGCAGCCTCATTCGCACCTAAACATCACATTTCAGTCCCCAAACATCACCTATCATGTTCTAAGCTCATATCTTACATTGTAAGCCATAGAAACACAACTATAGCATCATCAAACATGAACATAGCCCAAAATCAAACCCCACCCGCAACATACACACATACATACATACAAGTATGAAATCCAACTTTTGTAAAAAGTTCACACATGCATTTCTAGTCCCAAAACTGCTAGAAACAAGTAAAAAGGGGTTCTAGAACTCACCTTAGCAGCCTCTTCGGGTAAGACTTCCTTCAAACCCGTTTGCTACAAATTCACACATACAAACCCACCAAAACACACACCTAAACACACACAACCAAGCATAGAACCGAGGATAAACTATTTAAAAACACCATAAACACACGAATTCTTACCTTGAATTCAAACTTCTGCTCTTGTTCTCTTCAAACCGAGAGTTTTCAACTCTTGTCTCTCTCTCTAAAGAAAAAATCCGAATGTTATGTGTGTAGAGAGTGTAATGGGTGGCCATCACCTTTTACACCCACTTTTTCAAACATTTTTTTCCTTTTGGACACTTTTTAAACCCTTCAACTTGGGTAAAATATCTTTTCTTTCTTTCTCTTCACTTTATTCTTCTTTATTTATCTTTTATAAATAACTAGGTGTTACAGTAATTCAGGATATGTGTTCTTTTGTATGTAAAATCAGGTTATTTGGGATTTACAAAGCTAATCGTTTATTAATTGATAATGAAAACGATTTAAAACCAAATAATAAGGAACTTAAAATAAATAAGTCTAAATATTTTTTTAAATTAAATGAGGCTTTAAAAGAGATTGATCATCTAAAACGAATAGCTTTGGAAAGAAATTTTGAGATTATTACTTTGACTGAAAGGGTTGCACTTGCTAAATTTGAAACAAGCAAACTTGAGTCAAAGGTCGATAAATGTATAATATTGGGAATGAAACATGATGATCTATGTAAATCTCAATGGGGGGCTAGGATTAAAACGGGATTAGGCTATGAAAATTCTAAATTTTATCCTCCACTAGCACTTACTGTTATTCTCCTATGCTTGTACCTCATCCTTCTAATCATTTGATCAAAACATCTACTAACAGTATGTCTGCAGGTTTAGAAGGTGTAAATCCTAACCATGTTCGTGTGGACTACGATTATGGACCGATTAGCGGGCTTGGATGCACTAATCTTAGTACAGCTGAATGTCAGCATTCTGTCTTAGATCCTAAATCTAGTTTAAATTATGTTTTTATTTCAGGAAAATCTGTAGCAGACTCTATCTCATCATGTTCTCGTGATGTTTCTATCTCATCTTTAAATTTTATGGATTGTGATGATGCTATTGTTTCTGATTATGCTAATTGTGTGAATGATTCCACCACAAAGAGTAACGGGAAAAATAAAACTAATTGTTTTGAAAATTCATTTCTCATCCTATTCCATCTTTTACCCCAATGAATATTTCTTTATCAAATGAAAGGTTATTCACTTCATGTGCACCTAGTATAAGTGGCACAAATATACATGTACTTCAGATGACAATTCAACTTATTTTGTAAATAACCATTCCTTTTCAATTAAAAACAAATATCAAGACATGTATGAGACATACAGTGATGTAGATTCTAATCTGTCTGAATGTGATGAGGAAATACATATTGATCAAATCCCTACCCCGTTACATAATAGCCCTAGATTAAAACCACACTGTTTTAGGTGTGGTAAAGATGATCATGTAGTTAATCATTGTCTAGAGCTACATCATGGACATGTTAATAGGAATTGTTTTAGGAATAGATTGACAAAATTAGTTATAATTTCTTTTGTAAGAAATATGTCTCTCCTAGACCCAAAGTTGTTCAAACTTGTGTTCACATCTCACCTGGTTAACCTAATCTTTGATATTTTTGCAGAAGTCATCCACCAAGGCGGTAAACAATGCTTGGCATGTGGATAGTGGATGCTCCAGACATATGATGTTACTCAAGGACTTATTGACCAATTATCGGATAATAAATGGAGGTTATGTCGTATTTGCTAGCGACAAGAAAGGAGGGGAAATGATTGGTCAAGGAGAAGTTTCCAATGGATACTTAACTTTAGATAAAGTCAATCATGTACCTGAGCTTGCATTTAATCTGTTGAGTGTCTTTCAGATTTGTGATAAAGATATTTCGGGCTTGTTTAAATTCAATGAATATCTCTTTCTAAAATATAAGATTGATACCCGAGATAAGATGGTACTCATGCAAGCACCAAGAAAGAATGACACATATCTTTTAAACATGGGTTCAAGGGAGTCAACATCTACTATCACATGTCTTCTGTCCAAAGCTTCCATCTCTGAATCTTTCTTATGGTGTCAGAGATTGGGTCATGTTAATTTCAAAAAATATAAACAAATTAGTTAAAAACAATCTCGTTAGGGGACTTCCTTTAAAAGATTTTTATGTGGCTGAAAAATGTATGGCATGTGCAAAAGGCAAACAACATAAGTAACCACATAAGCCAAAAATCGAAAATAGCATATCTAATCCCCTCGATTTGTTACACATCGATTTGTTTGGCCCAAACGGTGTTAAATCAAATGCTAAAAAATCTTTCTGTCTCGTGATAACAAATGATTTTTTCAGCTATTCTTGGGTAAGATTTCTTGTCCACAAGGGAGAGGTTGCTGAGGAGTTGCCGAAGTTAATACTTTCAATCGAGACGATAAGCAAGGGGGAGGTTTTAGCAACAAGAAGTGACAACAATACTGAATTTAGGAATCAGATCTTTGATTCGTTCTATGCTACCAAGAGAATTTTAAGACAATTTAGTGCTGCAAGGACTCCTCAACAGAATGGTGTGTCTGAACAAAACAATCGCACTCTTATTGAAGTTGCTCGTACAATGTTGATTTAGTCATCCTTACCCATCATCTTTTGGGTTGAGGCTATGAATTTTGCTTCATATGTTCTGAACAGGGTGTTGATCGTCAAAGAAAAATTGAAGACACCTTATGAATTATTTCATAAGAGGAATCCTTTAATTGACTTCTTTCGTCCATTTGGTTGTTCGTGCACTTTATTGAATACTCATGCGAAGAAGACAAAATTCGGTGTTGTGTCTGATGAATGTTACTTCGTTGGCTATTCCTTTTCTCAAAAAGCCTATCCGGTATAAAACAAAAGAACCCGTATTGTTCAAGAGTCCTTTTATATTGATTGGTAGGAATCTAATTCCTCAGATGTTCAATCTGAACCAGAATGGTTCTTTGACTCCGATAAGGTGTTTATTTCTTTTAATCTTCCGGTTTTTTACGATGTTGCATCTAGTTCCAATATTCAAAAAATATCATGCCTCCAACTTTTGTACCTGTCATAACTCAAGACCCTCTTACTACACCTTCAAACGATGCTACAATAATTGATATCGCATCTTCATCCACATCATTTGACCTTCCATCTCCACCTATTTCTGCATCTGTAAGGCCCCGTTCCCGGGACGCTCACAGCTGGTCAATCATCACATATAAAAATATAATTACATTAGCTTTAATAAAACATTGCAGCATAAGCATTTAAACCAACATTTCATTATAATAATCGCTTTTGTAAAATAATAAAACATTCATTACAAAACATCGTTTGTTCGCATTACAGTGCAAAAAAATTATACAAAATAATGCAATCCAAAATGAGCCAAGTAGCCACCCCGTGCCATCCTCAACAACAATCACCTGCCAACTCGAAACATATAAATATCAGCGTTGCTGAGTGAGTTCTAGTTTTATAATACTTTCTTTTACCTTTTGTTCGTTAAAATATTTTCTTTTTTATCACATGGGATCACACATCATACGTACATCAAGGTAATAATTATTATCTTCATTATCGTTCGTTTCGTACATTTTGCACATTTCGTACTTATTGCAGTTTTCGTACATTTATTATCTTTTCACTTCAATCTAGGTCCTTTCATGTACTTAACCCCCCTCTTGAGCACAAAGCTATATCATCTAGGGTTAAGCAACAAGGACCACATATCACACATATCGCACGTATCGCATATATGGAGTAGTCACATAGACTAACTCCCCTATGTGTCAACCCTTAAGGGTTAGCGAAGATCGCATGTTGTAAACACATAGTTGAGCTAACAACTCTCAATGAGTTGTGAACCTCCTTTCTTTTGCTTGCAATACTTTTCATTCGCTCATTTTGATCCACTTTCATTATTCTAAATCTTTAGTTCGTTTAGATAAAACTTTATGTTCATTATCATAATCACACCACGTAAAGTCATGTCATCATACGTAATAAGGAACATATCATACATAACATACATAATCATCATACATCATCATCAAGCATAAGAAAAAATAACACATCATCATTCAAGTCACATCATACATCACCAATCACATCATCTATGACTTCAAAAAGTCAACTTACATATCCCCGAGAACCTCCCAAGTCAAAACCTACACTTTACATTTTCCCCAACATTCAGAAAAATATTCTAAGTCTTAGGCGCATGGGCACTATTCAAGCACATGGCCTTCTGGGCGCATGGGGAACACTCAGGCGCATGGGGAACTTCTAGGAGCATGGGCACTATTTGGGGGCATGGGCAACACTTAGTCATTCTGGGCAATTACTAGGCACATCGGCACTATGCAGGCGCATGAGTGCCTAGGTGCATAGGCTTACTAGGCATCCGTACACTTAGTGAAATTTAGCCTTCTGGGGGAGCATGGCTACTATTTGGGCGCATGGAGTTTTGGGCATATAGGAACAGTTAGGGAGTTTATACCGCTAGGTGCATGGGCCACTATTTAGGAGCATGGTAGTCCAAGTCACACTTAAACAACATAATTTAGTCCCCAATCATCATCTAACATGTTCTAAGTTTAATTCATACCTTCTAAGCCTTAAAAACACATTCATAACATCATCATAATCATAAATACACCCAAATCAAACCCCACCCGCAAACACATTCACACACATACGTATGATGAAAACCTATTTTTATAAAAAGGTCAAACATGCATTTCCAGCCCCAAATTAGTTTAAAACAAGTAAAAAGGGGGTTCTAGAACTCACCTTAGCAACCTCTTGGGTATGACTTCCTTCAAAACCCAAATGCAATTGAGTTCTATTACCTAGAAACCCACTAAACACACACAACCAAACACACAAACACATATAAGCATACAACCAAGGCTAAGGCCAGTTAAGAACATCACAAAACCACGAATTCATACCTTGAATTCAATCTCTTCTTCTTGTTCTTCCAAAAACCCAAGAGTTTCAGCTATTTCTCTCTCTAAAATCATAATGCACGCAGGTGATGTACAAGAAGTGGGTGGCCATCACCTTTATCACGAACTTTTTCAACTTGTTCAGCTCATGGTAGTCTATACACATGCTCATACTACCATCTTTATTCTTCACAAAGAGGACTGGAGCACCCTATGGAGAGTTACTCGGTCGAATGAACCAATTTTCAAGCAGCTCTTGCAATTGCTCTGTCAACTCCTTCATCGAGGTTGGAGCGAACCGATACGGTGCCTTAGCTGCAAGTTGGGCACCCGGTATCAAGTCAATCTGGAACTCGATCTCACGGTCAGGTGGCACTCCTGGTAAGTCTTCGGGAAATACGTCTGGAAAGTCATAGAAAACTGGTTCATCCGACAGTTATGTTGTCGGCGTATCCACATCCTTTACGTAGGCCAAGTAGGCACTACATCCAAGCCTGATGCACTTTTCCGCCACCACCATCAAAATCACTTTCATAATCGTAGTGACCCGATCACCATAAACCGTCACCGAATTCTCGTCAAGCGCTGTAAGCCGGATCATCTTCTTGCGATGCACAATGTTCGCCTGGTCATCCGCCAACCAATCCATTCCTAGGACTACATCGAACCCGCCTAAGGTCATCACGGACGATCTAACAGGAATTGTGACCTTATAATTCTATGTCACAACCTACTATCATCTCAGAGATCCTGATAGACTTTCCTATGGTAGTTTCTACATCGAAGGGCTTATCTATATTTTTACTACTAAGAGGCAACTTAGCACAGAAAGCGACAAAAATAAAACTTTTGCTAGCACATGTTTGAGAATATATTGTCATATATAGTGTGTCCGTCACTTTACAAATAGTCTAGGCTTAATGTAATACACCTGATATGTTGTAAACACATGAAACAGGGTCATTTGCAAGAGCATATGCGAATGAGACTCATTCGTACGACTGAGCCATGCTAATGGACCAGTCGTGCGACTGAGAGATACGATTGGGCCATTCGTAAGACTGAACCATAAGTATGGTCCAGTCGTACAATTGAACCATACGCATGGTCCAGTCATACGATTGAACCATACGCATGGTCCAATCACACGAATGGGCCCAGTCGCATCTAATATAGGCTGAGGGATATAAATACCAGTTTCATTGTGTAGAGAGATTAAGGGTTTTGAGAGAGTGCCGGGGCCTAGGTGCTGCCAGATGAGAGGGGACATCATGCTTGATCTCCCCTTGCCAAGAGTCGTGATTCTTATGTTGTAACGAGCTTGAATTCATTAGGTTTTATCAATGAAACCATTTTATTATAGTTCGTGTTATTGTTTGTCTCTTGGTTTTGGTTTTGATTCCTTCCGTCAATGTGGTGGCGGATGCCCTCAGCCGAAAAGAGAGACTCAAGCCAATTCGAGTGAAAGCATATCAGTTGATTATGACCTCAAACGTGATGACGCAGGTCAAGGAGTTTCAAGATGAGGCGTTGAAAGAAGATCAACTTAACCTTGAAAGAATGAGTGGTATGGTCTCGGATTTGGGTGACAACACACATGATGTTAGATCCCGATTCGGACGGATATGGATTCCTTGTTATGGGGATCTATGTTGGAAGATTATGGATGAAGCTCATAAGACTCGATTCTCTACTCATCCTGGTGCTTCAAAGATGTATCAAGATATGAAGAAGGATTACAGGTGGCCGAATATGAAGCGCGACATGACAGAGTATATGAGTAAGTGCCTTACTTGCTTGCAAATGAAGGTCGAGCATCAAAATCCATACGGAAAGATCCAACCATTGGATATACTGGAGTGGAAGTATGAGCATATCACCATGGAGTTCATAATGAAGCTACCACGTACTGCAAAAGGTTATAAAGCCATATGGGTGATAGTTGATCATCTAACTAAGAGTGCTCACTTCCTACCGATTTGTGAGATGTATTCATCCGAGAGGTTAGCGGATCTATTCATCAAAGAGATTGTAACTCGTCATGGTGTGCAAGTGTCTTTTGTTTCTGATCATGACACTCGGTCTACATCTAAGTTTTCGAAGAAGTTTCATGATACGATGGGGACGAGGTTACACATTAGCATGGCTTATCATCCATAGACAGATGGTCAGTCTGAAAGAATGATTTAGACACTAAAAGATATACTTCGAACATGCATCATTGACTTTGGATGAAGTTAGGATGACCACTTATCGTTAGCTGAGTTATCATACACCACTAGTTATCGTGCCAGTATTAGTATGCCCTTTACGAGATGCTATATGGTAGGAGATGTAGAACACCTGTTTGTTGGGGTGATATTGGTCATAAAAAGTTGGGAAGTATTGAAGCCTTGAGAAGCTTGAAAAGATCAAATCCTTCATGAAGACAGCTAAAGATAAGGAGAAGTCGTATGCCGATAAGAGACATAGACTGATTGAGTTCTAGATGGGTGATAGAGTTATGATCAAAGTCTCACCTTGGAAAGGTATCATTCGGTTCAAGAAGCGGGGCAAGTTAAGTCCAAGGTATATAGGGCCTTTCCGAATCATTGCTCAAGTAGGAGAGGTGGCCTCTAGGTTGGAGTTACGCAATGAGTTAAGTGGAATTCACTAGACATTCCATGTATCTCATCTGAGAAAGTGTTTAGCTGATGAGGATATGGTTGTGCCACTGAAAGATATCAAAGTTGATGAACGGCTCAATTATGTGGAGCAACAAGTGGCGATCATTGATCGTAAGGAGAAGAGGTTAAAGGGTTGCAATTGTCAAAACGTTGACTACCTTGTCAATTTAAATAATTTGATAAAGGTCACCTAACTACTATTTATATGTAACGTTGGATTCTAGAATTTTAAAATTGTGTAAGACACTTAAAAAGGGCCTTTAATTATTAAAATATGAATGTTATGGAAAATACTAAAATCGAACTTTGTTAAATTTTGTAGATGGCCACCAACAACAATGAAAATAATGATATCTTGTTCGCTTACCCACTATCACTAAGGACAATTCTCCAAAAGGAGCGTCTAAACCATAATAACTTTATTGATTGGTTTCGAAACTTGAGAATTTTTCTCAAGCAAGAGAAACGATAATATATTTTAGACGATCTGATTCCCGATCAACCTAATGAGGAGGATGAGGAGGCCTATAGTAATTGGGTGAAATACACTGAGGACTCGGTCCAAGTGTCTTGCCTCATGTTAGCAAGTATGACTCCAGATCTCCAAAAGGAGTGTGAACATCATGGAGCATACGACATGATAACCCAGTTGAAGGAAACGTTCTAACAACATGCAAGGGTAGAGCGCTTCGAAATGGTTTGAGCACTCCATGCGTGTCATATGGATGACACCCAATCTGTTTAATCTTATATACTTAAGATGAAAAGCCACATCGACCGCCTCGAAGGCTGAATTGTCCTGTCCCGAATGAGTTGGCTACGGATTTGATCCTCAACTCTTTGTTAAAAAGGTTTGAGAACTTTGTCATGAATTATAACATGAACGTGTGGGACAAGAACATAAGTGAACTTCACTCTATGCTCAAAACTGCTGAGGCAGCCATGGGTAAAAGGGTTTTACCCGTTCTCACCATCAATGAAGGTGGGAACAAGAAGAGGCCTCACCCTGCACCCAAGGGAAATGTTGCCAAGGGTAAGGGGCACGTTTTGGGAAAGGGAAAGGGAGTGGTAAGAGCGCCACCACCAAAACCAATGGAGGAGAAGCAAAAGGTTGCTTCGAATGACCCATGCTTTAAGTGTGGGGAGATTGGACATTGGGCAAGAAATTGCCCAGTCCATCTCAAAGAGTTGCAAGCTATGAGGGATGCCGGGCAAACCTCAGGTACGATTTTCATGATTCATATTGATCTAAATTTAATATCCTCTAACACATGGGTATTGGATACCGGATGTGAAACTCACATTTGCAACTTATTGTAGGGCTTCAAAAGATGTAAGGACTTCAATAAAGGGGATTGTTAGCCTCTACATGGGGAATGGGGCAAAAGTTCAAGTTGAAGGGCGAGGGGACTACATCTTGAAGCTTCCAAATGGTTTGGAAGCAATTTTGAACAATATTTTGTATGCTCCTAGTTTGACTAGGAACATTATTTTTGTTACCCAATTAAGACAATATTGTTATGTTTTGGCATTTATTGAAAATGAAATTCATGTTTCTTTAAATGGCATATTTTATTTTAAAGCTATTCCCATTAATGGTATTTATGAATTGGTTCGTGAAAACACATTATATGATAGCTCATTGTACCAAACCACCACTAAGAAACTCAAATTGGATTTGAGTGATACCTATCTTTGGCATTGCCATCTTGGTCATATAAACAAGAAGCACATACAAACACTTCAAAAGAACAATCTTTTAAAAGCAAGTGAATATGATTCATTTGATGTATGTGAATCTTGTTTACAAGGAAAAATGACTAAGGCACCTTTTAGTGACAAATCCGAAAGGGCAAAAGATTTAATAGGCATCATACTTTCGGATGTATATGGTCCTTTTTAGTAAAGGCGAATATCATTTGGTATCCTCTGACCTGAGATAGATATTGGGTCTTGATATTTACCAAATGTGATACTTTGACTTAGTTCTTCGTTGTTCTGAAACATGGCAGTACATAAGTCTAAGTTCAGGTATGATATAAGGTAATTGTAAGAGACGTATGTAGTCGAGATGGGATTTGTACCTCTTATTCATTGAGAGTAAGATTTCTAAGGCCTCATAAAGTTAAATCAATGGAGAATGATCACTCTATGTCTCTGGGATTTAACATGACATATGTGACAAAAGGATAGATGATTGATTCACCTAGAACATTTGGAGTAAGGTACTTGAAGGGGATGATATTATTGAATGGCACTTTGTCATATGAATTAAGGGTAGTAAACCGTTGTTAGGCAGTATTTACTACTTGCATCAATCTTCTGTGAATCTTTTGCAAGTGGGAGATTGTTGGATCTTGTATGCCCAAGACACATACAAGATTGATGTGGTTAGTACGTTATGATCCAAGTCAGGTCATACCCAATAACAAGCTAAACAAACACCAATATATGTTTATTTGTTGATGAGATCATACAAATAAATATTGACACCAATTTAGAAAATGGGTTTTCTAAAACGTTGCTATTGTAATAGAACAACATTATATGGATAATTTGTTAATAAGAAAGTTATTTGTTTCATTATTTCAGTTGGTTAAATAATAACAAATAATAGTGTGTTAAAGTTATAAAATTAAAATAGGTTTTAATTTATTAAACTAGTGGTTTTGAAGAGTGTAATTTTGAAATGGGGGAAACCCATTTTGAATCCTCAATTTCTGCCGCCCCATGTGGCTTATGAGGGGTATTTTGTCTTGGATACTACAAGACTTTTACTATACTTGCACTCTTCAATCATCTCTCACACACTCTCTCACACACAAGTAAAAACCCTCTCTAAACAAAGCTAAAATTCGGATTCAAGGCACAAGAGGGCTGAATATTTTGGATTTTGAAGAAGCAAAGAAGAGGGTTCTTGGTGTTGGACTCCCTTACAAGCTAGGTGTTTGGAAGAACTGGTGGGTATACAAACTTGAAGATTTCTCTCTTGGGGGCTGGATATTCAAGAATATCATCATCTTTATCTCATCCATCTACAACATCTTGTGCTTGAAAGGTTGTTTCAATGAACACCCTATGGTTGTTATTTTGGTGAGATGAAGATGATGATGTTCTTGAATATCCAACCCCAAGAGAGAAAGCCTCAACCCACAAGCTCTTCTAAACACCTAGCTTGTTATGGAGTCCAACACCAAGAACCCTCTTCCTTTGCTTCTTCAAAATCCAAAAAATTTAGCCCTCTTGTGCCTTGAATCCAAATTTCAGCTTTGTTTAGAGAGGGTTTTTGCTTGTGTGAGAGAAAGAGTGTGTGTGAGAGATGATTGAAGAGTGAAAGTATAGTAAAAGTCTTGTAGCATCCAAGACTAAAGACCCCTCATAAGCCACATGGGGCGGCCGAAATTCAGGATTCAAAATGGGTTCCCCCCATTTTGTAATTTTTATAAAATTACACTCTTCAAAACCATTAGTTTATAAAACTAAAACCTTTTTTAATTTTATAACTTTAACGCACTTTTATTTGTTATTATTTAACCAACTTAAATAATGAAACAAATAAATTTCTAATGAATAAATTATCCATATAATGTTGTTCTATTACAAAAGCAACGTTTTAGAAAATCCATTTTCTAAATTGGTGTCAATATTTATTTGTATGATCTCATCAACAAATAAACATATATTGGTGTTTGTTTAGCTTGTTATTGGGTATGACCCGACTTGGATCATAACGTACAAACCACATAAATCTTGTATGTGTCTTGGGCATACAAGATCCACATTGACTTGGGATGTTCCCGGGGGTGATGTAAGTTGACTTTATGACGTTGATGTGTTGGGTGATTTATGTAATGTTATGTATGGCTATATGATGTTATGTTCCTTATTATGTACGTATATTTTCTGTGGCTATACGTGGTATGGTTATGAATGTAAATAAAAAAGTATTATGTTACGTAAAGCAGAAGATAATTAAAAAAGAAACGTTAAGTATGAGTGAATGCATTCATTAATAAATGATGAAATGGAAAGTCTTGCAAGCAAATGTAAGGATGTGCATGACCCTAAAATGTTGTTAGCTCAACTATGTGTGGTTTAGCTAACCCGTAATAATACACACAGGGGTCTAGTCTTTGTGACTGGTCAAATGTGTAGTTTACATTGATGATATTGGATGCTTACCCCAAATCTGGTGCCAGGCTACGTTCGTTATGGAAGTCATTTATGATCTTCGGCCCAATACATGCTTCGTGCTTATGTTTAGGGTGTATGATATAGGTGGGATCTTTGTCGCTTGCCCTGGTGCTGGTGCCAGGTTATGTGCGTTATGGAAGTCAATTTTGATCTTCAGCCCTGTACCCGCTTTATACGTATGTTTGGAGTATAGCTAATGACACTGATCTAGAAAGAATGAATGAATGAATGAATGAATGAATGATGGTTAATGAATGAAATATACGGTATGGAAGTTAACAAACAAAATAATGAAACACATTGAATGAAAGTTAATGAATGGTAAAGAAAGATAATAATGACATTATCTATGTGTACGTATGATGCTTGATCACGTATGAAAGTAAAGAACGGTTTTGAAAGAACGTGATGTATATTTTATTTTAAAACTAGAACTCACTCAGCAATACTAACTTTTATGTGTTTCCAGTTGGCAGGTAATTGATTGTTGAGGATGGCACGGGCAGCTACTTGGCTTATTTTGGATGGCAACCATTTTGTATAACGATAATGTTTTTGTGATTTAATGCAACGAGTTCTTTTGTAATCGGTCAATGATGTATTATTTTGCAAAAGCATTATAATGATATGAAATGGTTTTAAATTATTCTGCTACAATGTTTTAAGAATGATAAAGGTAAGTTATATGTTTTTATGTGCAATGATCGACGAGCTGTGAACGGCCCGGGAACGGGGCCTTATCAAATGATACCTGATGTTGATATGTATGTCCTTCAATGTTGCACAAGGTTCTTTGTAGTAAAGATAAAACTATTTTTGTCTATGTGGATCGAAGACTCTATGAAGTTGAATCCATAGTCCAGCATTTGATTCTGAATTCAGAGCACTTGAGCACAGCAGCTAGCAGTAACAATGTATCAGCTTCAGTAGTTGATACAGACAAACCAGATTGTTTCTTGCATTGCAATGAGACTATCCTTCCACCAAGGAATTGACAACTCCCTAATATAGACTTTGTAGTCATATTGTAGCCACCATAGTCACTACTTGTATATCCGTACAGATTGAAGTTAGAATTATTTGGATACAAAGGCCTAGTGTTGGGGCACCTTTAGGATATCTTAGAATCCTTTTGTCAGCAACCATGTGTGACATCTGTGGGTTGGCTTGATATCAGGTACAAATACATGTGGCAAAACACGATATCATGCCTACTAGCTATGAGATACATTAGCGACACAATCATAGCCCTGTAAATAGGTTCATCCACACATTCCCCTAATATCAGGTACAAGGGAGTGGTTTCCGGCTATGGGTGTCATTGCAACCTTACACTCAGTCATGTTGAATCTTGTGAGTATGTCTTGTACATACTTTGACTGACTTAAAAAGATGCCCTTGTTAACTTGCTTCACTTGAATTAATAGAAAGAAGTTGAGTTCCCCCATGGCACTTATTTCAAATCTATTTTTCATCAGCTTCTCAATTTAGTGTAGTGCTTTGGATTAGTTGACCCAAAGAGAATGTCATCTACATACACTTAAACCAGCATTATTCATTCCCTGTTCTTTTAATGAAAAGAGTTCCACCTATAGTACCCCTCTTGTAGCCATGCTGACAGAGTTACTGAAATAGAGTCTCATACCACTTCCTTGGAGCTTGGTGCGGCCTATAAAGAGCTTTATCATGCTTGCAGACATGATCACGATTATCTGGGTCTGAAAAGCTAGGTCGTTTTTTGATATACACCTATTCATCAATCACCCCATACAAGAAAGCACACTTGACATCAAGTTTGTAGAACTAGAAATCCTTGGATGCAACAAAATCTAGGAATATTCTAACAACTTCAAGTCTTGCAACAAGAGCACAAACATCTATGTAGTTAATTCCTTTGTCTTGTATGTATTCTTGAACAACTATTCTAGCCTTGTTGTTAATGACAAGTCCTCTATCATCCTTCTTATTTCTAAAAATCCACTTGGTTCCTATGGTAGTCTTCCCTAGAGGAAGAGATATAGGTTCCAAACCTTTTATCTTTTGAATTGAAGCAGCTCCTCTTCCATAGCTTTAACCTAACTTCCATCCTTTAAAGCCTCATCAACTTTCTTTGGCTCTATCTGGGATAGGAAACATGAGTAGAGACAAACATTTTTGTCATGGGTTTTGTTAGGACCTGGTATGTGAACGAAATACCTAGTAATTAGCGTGTAAACCAGATCAAATAGTGCGGAATCCTATTTGATTGGCGATCCAATCAGTGAGAACACACGAAGAATCAATCAAGAATTGAATCTAACGTTAGAAGTCGATTGGGAATCGATCTAAAGTGTTCTGTGAACTTGAAGAACGAATTGAGAGGCTTCTGGACGTCTAGGGTACGTCTGGAATCTTAATAAATGAATGCTCACCTTTTTCCACGAACTGGGTTGTATTTATAGGTTAGTATTGTTCATTCGTGCGACTGAACCATTAGTACGGTTCAGTCGTGCGATTGAACCATGCGGTTGATTCATCCGCACGACTGAGTGTTCAGTCGTGCGACTGAGCCAATCTTATGTTACAATCATACGACTGATCCAGTCTCCTGGTTCAGTCGTGCGACTTAGTCATTCGTATTAAGTTATTCATGCATATGGTCCATTCGCATGGGCCACTCGCATAAGAACTTCATTTTGTTAAGTTTGAATGTATTAATTAATTAATATAACATTATGTGTAACAATTCAAACAACCACAATCCTAATTAACCAATTCAACGTCGACTCATTAATGAAATATTAAACATTATAAATAACAAACAAACAATATCATTTCATTAATCATTCCAAGCATTACCTCAGAATCAGACAAACAAGATCTATTACATTCATATCATGATCTAGGAACATACATGTATCAACAAACTCCCCCTTGGACCTAGATCTCTCTAATCTCTTGTTTTCTGCATAACGTCCTTGTATTTCTTGTACTTCTCCTCTTTTGTGACTCCCGTGTGAATCTCAAACGCGAAGCAGAGTCGTATAACGTTCTGGAACTGGAGGGCTTGTACAATATCTTGCCTATCATAGAATAGTGGCCACTTGTATAGCGTATAAACATCATTCTCTGACAAGTTAGTAAGCCACATCGGGTCGAATACCCTGATCGTATCCATTTGTCCCTCTTTGCTTTGAACTATGACCGCTTCAGCTGTTCTCCAGTCGTAGTACCACCACTTAAAATGTGGAGTGAAGTCCTGTGGCATTTCCTGAGTGGGATTCTTGACATTGTGCGGGAGGATTCCACTTCAACACTATCTTGGGCTTGCCAGTAATGGCATCAACCTCAGACCTTCTGATATACCTAGTAGGCTGTTGGGGTCTGAAGTAACCCATCGCGTGTGGTACTCCTTCTTTAGGGCAGCCTCAAACCAGCCTGACATCTTCCTCGGTTCAGCATACAAAAGCTTTAGCTTAGCCAGCTGGTTGAGCTCAAAACTTGGTAGAGTCTTTAGATCATGTGGGAATCTGAAGTACTCTATGCCCTGTTCTCTCTTAACCGCATAAGCATTAAGATCCTCAAAATATGCCCATCCTATGATTCTTCCTGACACCTTGTCATGTTTCTTGATTCTGTAGAGTTTGGTGTAGGCATCCTTCTTTGGTGCAACACGTTGGGCTCTAACTTCTTCAAAACATGCAGCCCACTCAGCCTTTCGAATGTCGACATCATCATTTGAGGCTTCGGCTGTTCCTACTACTTTCTCTGTTTCTTGCTCCATCTTGTTCAACACCTCAAAAGTATCGCTAACAAGGGATTCACCCAGATTGGGAACCACATTACCCTCATTGTCAGCGTACCGAGGGTAATCCTCAGCAGTGACATCTTCGATCTCAACTTCATCAACATCATTGAGCTCTTCATCACAAGTCGAATTGCATGTCGGAGCATCTTTCACTATCTCATCTAGGTCATGAATTATTTCCCTTTCTTCAGGGGTATAATTGAAAAGCTCTGCGAGTTGCTCAATTGATAGGTCATGAATTATTTCCCTTTCTTCAGGGGTATAATTCACTGACCTCCTAACAATCCCTTGCAGATCAAGAATCATTGTTAGCTGTGTCTTGACCTGCTGAAGGGGAGCAACATCAAACTCATCTCTTTGGTAATTTGGATATGTTTGAATTAAACATTCAACACATAAATCATTAGTAACTAATCAAACAGACATGCATTAACTTAATATAAACATTCAATACATAAATCATTAGTAATTAATCAAACAGAAATGCATTAACTTAATATAAACATTCAATACATCGTTTTCAATACAGGATTTAAATACAAAAGTAAATAAATACATAAACATCTACTCTTTACTTTTATCCTGTATCATCGTCTCGTCACTTGGAGAAGCAGAAGTAGAAGTAGGTTGGTCTTGTCTGTTCTTTGACCTTTTCTCTTGACCTGAAGCAGAGGCCGATGCAGCTGTATCCTCTCCTTCTGCTTCATCATCATCGTCCTTCTCCTCTGTCCTATCTCCTTCGGTTTCCTCATTCTCCTCTGTATCACTCTCATCATCCTCATCATCATCTTCATCACCATCCCCTTCCTTGATCTTCAAGGGATCCTCCTTAGATCCTTTCAGCTTTAACATGATAGTCTTCTTTGCCTCTTCCAACTCCTCTATCTTCTTGCTTGATGTGACATTATGTGCTTGGAGTTGGGCTATCTCAGTGCTCTGAGCAGCCATCTGTTGGGCCTGCTCCTCGATAACTCGAGCCTGCTCTGCAATCTGGTGAGATTGTGCAGCAGTCAGTTCAGTAAGCTGGCGGATCTGGGCTACCTTCTCCTCATCTGCAGCCAGTAAGCGCATCACCATCCTGTTCAGCGCAGACAACTGTTCCTCTTCCCCGATTGGAGGTCGAGGTGATCCATAAGTATGTGAGGGATGGGCTGAGCGTCCTGCTTGGTGTGAAGTGGTGGTGGTGGTGGCTGTAGTGAAGATCGGTATGTGAAATGGTGGAGGTGATGTGGTAGTAAAGGATATGGCATGTGCAATCCTCGATCTCAGTAGATATGTGATGATTCCAGAGAAATCAGCAGCGTTTCTAGATGTCAAATCCAGATGAGCACATATATTGTGCTTCGTGCTCATAATCCATCGACTTGCCATCTGTTACACAAAGATAGTAAACATTAGTACCATTGGCTAAGAAATCATGAAACACTTAAATTTGAAGAAAATCTTTCTGTTATACGATTGAGATTGTGCGACTGAGATCAGTCGTGCGATTGAACAGTGCGAATGGGGTTCAGTCGTGCGACTGATCCCATGCGTACCACTGAGTGTGCGACTAGGCTCATACGTATATACCCTCATGCGGTTACACCAGTCGTGCGACTGAACTTCATACGCGTGGTTCAATCGTGCGTCTAAGCAGTTCGCACCCTTCAGTCGTGCGACTGAAGTTCATCAAGCTGTCCATTCGCATGATGTACTGACTGTTCAATTCAAATTCACTTTTTCACCATTTTGAGTTTTAGACATCGTTGTCTGGTTCATTTGACTCGCAATACATTCTTATAACACCTAACATCTTTAATTCGTTTGTTTGAGTCATTTAGTTAGGTTATTTAGTCACTTAAGTCTCGGTTCTTTTGCGAGTCTGAATGTACCGATTTTTCATCAAATTAAAGTTATGGGAGTGCTTCTTTACCGTAAATTACCTGTAGAGTCGATGTAGATGGTCAGTACTCAAGAAACGGGGGGATTTAGAGATCAAATGAAATTTGGGCAGAGTGGTGTTAAGTCGTGCGATTCAGGGTTAATTTGAGGGTGGTGAGTCTCTACGACCGACTCCCCCTCTATTTATACTAACCCTAGATTCAATCGTGCGACTGAGCTCATACGCACCTTTCAGTCGTGCGAGTGGGACTTAGTTGTGCGATTGGTTCAGTCGTCCTTCTTCAGTCGTCCGACTGGATCTCAGTCGTGCGACTGACTCACTCATCCGCCCTTAAGCGTCCGACTGGGCCAATCGTATGGGCCATTCAGTTGGATGGTCCATATTCATCGTCCATTCATACGAATGGCTTCCATTCGTATGATTGGTCCATACGTATGGTCCATTCGTGCGAATGGGTCATACTTATTAAATTTTCTGCCAATTTGAATATTTAACATTTAAAACCCCTTTAATTGTAGTAATTAACGTTATGAGCATTAGATCATCTCAGACATGATCGTTTTGACTTGAAAACTTTTTTATCACCTCAGACGTGACTGTTTTAAACTTTTAAAACACATGCGGTCATCTCAGACATGACCCTTTTAGTGAGTTGATCCCTTACTGATTTTCCTGATGTTGTCCGACAAACAAACAAACTAACAAGACTAACTAAATTAGAAAATTTAAACTAAAGAATGAAAAATAAGAATTCTTTTTGCTTTTTGTGAGAGATAAATCCTAAGATGGAAATCTACGGGATTTGATTCCGGAATAGGCAGCTTCAACTTAGATTTACCACACTTGGACCAATTCAATTTTGGAATCATACAGGAAAGTCAAATCATTTGGGACTTGTTGTCAAAATCTTTTGAAGCTCTATTCTTGGTTTTCATCCAGAGTCGTTAGCAGCTTTTAGGAAATCATACTGGAACTCTTAGATTAGCACATTGATTTGAACTTTCAAGAATTGCAGCCACAATGATTGTCAATATGTTTGTCCCCTTAAATCCATACATAGACTTTTGACACAGACTGGTGATAGATTTAAGTTTAATTATTTCAACTAACATTTGTGGATCCCACACTTATATGGTAATCAACATTCCTCAGGAGCTTTTGAGCGGTCTACGGGTATTTTACAAGAGAGACTATTCTTAGAGCGTCAAAGAGAAGCCAATCCTCAGATCAGTGCCATCGCACAGCAGAGAGGCGGCAAACAACAATGAATTCTAGAATATGTAGGTTATGCTTATCCTCAGGTCAGTGCCATCGCACAACAGAGGGGCACACAACCTATCTCCTTGTTAGAGCAGCTTAATTTTATTTTGCACAAAATACACCAACAACATAAGTCATTAGCTTGATGGCATTTTTCTTTCATTTTTTTGTGCTTTGCTCTATTTATGGTCATCCACACACATTTGTGGCGTTTACATGCTCATTACCCCTTATTGGAATCTTGTTGATTGTGTTAACCAGTGATAAGATGGAAGCCCACAGTCAATTGAACAACTTAGTTTGATCTTTAGATCACCAGTCAGGTCTAATCATCTATTGTGTTGAATCTACCGATATATCAATTGTGGTCTAGCAACCTCTCGGTCTACTCTCGTTGTGTTACCTTAGGAGTTACCAGTTTTTCTATCATCTTTCCTTTTATATTGCTTGGACTACACAGACTTATACTTTGAATCTTTGCATCTTTTCTAAATTTAAATTTTTCAGTCCCTCTTGATTTGTTCCGTATACTATCATTTTCCATAGGTTTGAATCGGTATCACAGATACGATCTACCTTATATCAACTTCCACTCCTCTCCCTCTTTTTTTAAATGTTACTTGCTGACAAATTCTCCCCCTAAAATACTAAAATCATAACTGGTTTAATTATTTTAGGATTTTTAATAAACAGCAACATAACATGAGTTTAAATTGAACAGACTAGAATAAACAAATAAAATAAAAATAAAATAGAAAACTTTAACTAAACTACATCAGACTACACATTATCATCATCAGGAATAACCTCACTTTTCTTTTTAACGCCGTTGACCTCTAGCAAATATTGAAAATGTGGTTTATCAATGGCTTTAGTATAGAGGTCAGCGCGTTGAAAATCAGTATTAATTTTTACCACATTAATTAAGTTCTTTTCAAAACAGTCTCTTATGAAATGGTATTTAATACCGATATGTTTGGTCTTAGGATGTTGGACCGGATTTTTAGTTACTGCAATTGCAGAAGAGTTATCAACACAAATAGGAGTAGAGGAGAACTTTAAACTGTAATGCCGCATTTGCTGTTGAATCCAGATGATTTGTGAACAGCAACTTGCAGCGGCAACATATTCGGCTTCACAGGTTGACAATGCAACCGATGTCTGCTTCTTACACTGCCAAGTAACTAGTCTTCTCCCAAAGAATTGACACCCTGCGGATGTAGACTTGTAGTTCATCTTGCAGCCTCCGTAATCCGAGTCACTATACGCCGTGAGCTCAAAGTCATCATCATGAGGATACCACAACCCAAGTGTGGGTGTACCCTTCAGATAACGAAAAATCCTTTTGACCCCTATCAGATGGTTGACCTTAGGCTTAGCCTGATATCTAGAACATAACATGTAGCATACATGATATCAGGTCTTGAGGCAGTGAGATACATGAGGGATCCAATCATTCCTTGGTACATCGTGGCATCTACAAAGTCTCCATTTTCATCAGGTGCTATGTTGTGATTCGTAGCAAGTGCAGTCCTAGCAGCAGATGCATTCTCCATGTCAAAATGACTGAGAATGTCTCCTACATACTTGGTCTGATGTAGAAAGATCCCATTTGGGGTCTGATCCACCTGTAACCCGAGAAAGAACTTCATCTCCCCCATAGCACTCATCTCAAACTCTTTCTTCATAACTGCTTCAAACTCTTTGCATAATTCTTCATTCTTTGAACCGAATATTATTTCATCAACATAGATTTGTACTAGCAGTAGGTCTCCATCTTTTTCTTTGATGAACAGTGTGCAGTCAATGACTCCCCTGCAAAAGCCGTGTTTCACAAGATGTGTCGAGAGTTTCTCATACCAAGCTCTTGGAGCTTGATGAAGCCCGTATAAAGCCTTGTCGAGCTTGTACACTCTATCCCCATGATAAGGATCTTCAAATCCCTCAGGTTGACTGACATAGACTGTTTCTCTGATTTCCCCATGAAGGAATGCACTCTTCACATCTAATTGATAGACTTTAATATTCATGTACGATGCATAGGCAAGGAAGATACGAATGCCTTCCATCCTTGCCACGGGTGCAAACACCTCATTGTAGTCAATTCCCTCAACTTGGCGAAACCCTTGAACCAGCAATCGAGCCTTGTTCCTGATAATGACCCCTTGGTCATCTTTCTTGCATTTTAAAACCCATTTGGTGCCAATGACCTTAGCACCTTTAGGTCTATCAACCAGAGTCCATACACCTAACTTCTTGAACTGAAGAAGTTCTTCTTGCATGGCACTCACCCGCGCCTCATCATTTAGTGCATCACTAACATATTTTGGCTCAAACTGTGAGACAAAACACCGATAAGCACCATCATGAATATATCCCTTTTCCATAACGAGGCGTAATCAGCTGAGTATAGCTGATTTCGGGTTTGCACTCCTGATCTGACATCCCCAATGACATTGTTTAGGGGATGATAGACGTTTAGTCGTGATCCTGGAGTAGTAGGAACTGCTACTTCAGAGCCAAGATTATGAACATTTGGTTCTGCAGCTGAGGTAGTTGGAGTTTGAGGCTCTGAAGTCGAAGGTACATCACTGGTAGATGCTTGTGGACTTTCAGAAACTGGAACCTGTTCCTCCTGACTGTTCTGATCATCTTCTTCAGCTTCATCTTCAGAGGAGGAGTCACTGTCGTCGACTACTCCCCCTGACTGAGTAGATGATCCTCCCAGTGAGCTTGACGTTGGTGTATTCAAGATATCATACATCATCCGTGTAGCTAACTCGTCATCCGAGGGAGAGAGGGATGTTGAAGGACTTGAAGAATCCATCATAGTCAAAAAAGTAGGCGGGTCTTTTGCAAATAGGTGGTGTGGTATATCTCTGAACGTCAACATTACACCACACTTCTACTAGACCCGTTGAGTTGTTGTAAACTCGCTTGTTCGGTATGTTGTATCCTAGAAAGATTCCTTCATCTGCCTTCTCACCGAATTTACCTTCTTGTGTCTTCTTCAGAAGTGTGCATGGCACGCCAAATGGTTCGAGATACTCCAAATTCGGTTTGCGTCTTTGTAGTAGCTCGTAACATGTCATTCCGTGGCGCTTGAATATCAGGACTCGATTCAGTGTATAACATGCATTCGCCACTGCCTCATTCCAGAATTGGATAGGCAGTTTCGAGTCTGCCAGCATAGTCTGTGCTGTCTCTATCAAGCTTCTGTTCTTTCTCTCAGCAACGCCATTCATCTGAGGCGTGTAGGCAGAAGTGAATTGATGCATAATTCCCTTTTCCTTGCAATATGCCTCCATCCACTAGTTCTTGAATTTTGTTCCGTTGTCTGAGCGTACTTGTCTAACCTTCAGTTTGTAGAGAGATTCTAGTGTGGTTACCAACTCCTTGAATGACTCAAATGTTAACGATTTGGATTTCAGAAACATTACCCAAGTGAACCTTGAGTAGTCATCAGTGACCACAAAACAGTACAAGTCGCCTGCAATGCTCTTTGTACTGACTGGACCAAACAGATCCATGTGGAGAAGTTCAAGAGGAAGTTCTATTGAATGAACTTTCTTTTCCGTATAAGACTTCTTCGTCTGTTTGCCTTTCTTGCAAGCTACACAAAAGTCAGGAAGCTGGAAGTTCTTAACATTAACTCCTCTCACCAGATCCTTCTGAATCAAGTGATTCATCTTCCTTTGACTAATGTGTCCCATTCTCCTATGCCAGGAGATGGAATCCTTTTCAGTAGCTTTAGATAGAAAACACTGAACCTCATGATCCGTTGTAGAAGCTGTTGACAGATCCAAAACATAAAGGTCTTTATATCTTGAAGCAGTCATCAGAACTTGGTCCTCTGGGATCACGTAGTCTTTCTTTAACATGTAACACTTCTTTTTGTCGAAGATGACTTTAAATCCCTTATCACATATTGGGAAATAGAAAGTAAGTTATTTTGTAGTCGTTGAAAGTAGTTCACCTTATCAAACTTAACTTTCTGATTCCCTACTTCTCCCTAGGCTGTGATATAGCCTCCCTTGTTTCCAGCAAACAAACATGCCCTCCTTTTCTTTGCTTGACGTTTGATAAAAGAGCCCTGTTTCCTGTCATGTGCCTGGATGCTCCACTGTCTAAAATCCACGTGTTAGTTTTAGCCCTGTATCGAACACCCTGCACATACCAAGTAAAGAATTAGTTTGGGTTAGGTACCCAAGCCTTTACTGGCTTGGGTTTCCCCAAGGCATCACACATCATAAATTCCACCCATTGACCCTTAGAGGATGAGGTAGCTCAGGTTCCTTCTTGTCATCATTATCAACACAAAGGATGTCTTCTCCTTCCATAATCCAGATTTGTGCAAGGCCTGTTTGTGATAAACCAGTCGACTGACTTACAGTTGAATTTTAGGTTCACTAGTCTTCTAGGAGGAGTCAGAGAATTCCTCTTAGAAGACCAAGGCTTTGAAACCTGAGGTTCAATCTTCTTCCTGGGTGTCTGAAAGAAATGACAATAGGAGGCAATGTGTCCATATTCACCACAGTTGTAGCACGACCAGCTATCAACTTTATGATTAAACTTTCTTTGTGGAGAAGTGTGTGACACTCTAGTAACATCACTCACTCTAGGTTTTGACTCTGGTTCTTTGGATGTTTTCTTTGGTTTAACAAAGTTAACTGTTTTAAACTGTTTAACATCTTTTTCTTTTTGGTTAATTTGTTTTTGACTTGAAATATGTGAAAGATTTACCTTAGAAGTTTTTTTAGGTTCTGATTTGACTCTGTTTGACTCTGACTTTAAGTTAACTTTTTCAAATTCCTTTTCCAGATTAACACAAGTCAATTTACCCTTTGCTTTTGAAATGGCCTCCTTTTGTTTGTTTCCAAAGTCAATAGATGAACATAAGGAATCTGGATCACTAACAAGAGGAGTAGACACCACATGATCCTTGATGGGATTATTATTTATTGGTCTACTCTTAGTGTTCATCAAAGTCTCAGGTGGTGGTGGAACCACTTTATAACCCAATCCCTCCCCGTTGTTCCTTTCTCTCACTAAGTGTTGGACTATGTGTGAAGAACTAGTCCAACTGTGCAGTTTCTGTTTTAATGAATTTACTTCTACTTCTAGAACTGCCTTTTGCTTCTTAGTGTCTTCTAGGGAGTTTAGATAATGCCTATGTCATTAGCTTGGTTAAAAGCAACTACTTGGTTTCCCTAAGCTGTTTAGTCAAAAGGTCATCTTTTCTTTATAACTCTGTCATTTAGTTTTAATACCCTATTAGCCTTAGTGCACAGTTGCAAATCTTTTACTAAGTTATTATTATGATCTAATAGCCTAGAAAATTGTCATCTATACTATTCCTCAAAGTATCACAATCAGAACAAGCATGATTATCAAACATTTGGTCAGTAGTACTTACCTGAGTTGATTCAGAAGAGTTAGCCATCAACGCCGCATTAGATATCTCTAGTTCTGGTGATTCTGTCTCTGATGTGGTATTCTCCTCTTTAGGCTTGTAACTGACCTTGGTGGCAGTTGCTTCTTCACTATGTGACATCGCTATCTCAACTGCTAGATCTCCTTCACTAGCGGAATCATTGTCAATATCTTCTACACTTGCAATGTTTGATTCCCCTGGTGAGACAAACCTAAAGCTCCAATCCTATCCTTCATCATCATGAGCAGTCAAGGCTTTTGGATCCTTGCTTGATGAAGTAGAACTGGTAGCTTGTTTGTCTTGACGGGTGAAGGACGAGAACGGGTTCCCGTTACCCGTCTTCTTAGGCTTGACACATTCTCTTTTGAAGTGCCCCTTCTCTCCACAGTTGAAGCAGGTCACTTTGCTCTTGTCAAATCCAAATGTGGTATCCTTAGTAGCTACCAAGTTCTATCCGGTTTGTTTTACAAGCTTCTTTGCCCTCCGGACAGCACTAGCTAAGGCCCACATTATGTCCATCCTCTCAAGCTCCATTTCGTCCACCTGCTCGTAATCCCCGTCTGCCAGATGGCAGTTTCCAATCTTTCCAGCAACAAGTTCATCATAAGAATGAACCACTGCAGCCAAAAGATCCATGTGTTCTCGAGCTACTTCCACAGTCACATTACCGAGATTCTCGGTCTTATTTTAGTAGCACTTGCTTCGGATCCAATATAGTGGGTACAAAAAGGTCCCGACGTGTCTGATCCTGAAGGAGACGCATGTGAAGGACCCGATGAGCTAGACACAAATGCAGTCTGGAGAGGTGCTCCAGATGTCTTAGCTTGAGGAATGGCTTTGTACAAAGCTAGATTTTGATTGTACGAAGACTTCGAGCTCTGTACTTCATCCTAAGTGCCTTCTCGCAACTTAAGAATGAAGTCATTAATATCCAGTTTTGCCAGCATTCCATTCTGTCTAAGGTTAGACACGAATGAAGCCCACTTTTCAGGCAATCCATCTGCAAAGTTAGTAACTTTCTCTTCCATGGTAGTAGCCACCCCATGTGTATGCAGTTCACTCATCAGATGGTAGAATCTATCTATAACGTCGTCTAAACTCTCGTTTCCCATCGATGAGAAGTTATCGAATTCCTTCATTAACTCCTTAGCCTTGATTGCCTTCAACGAAGCATTCCCGTCATACCTCTTTTCTAGCTCATCCCAAAGTTTCTTGGATTGCTTATTCTCTGAGTACTGGTGGAATATGTCTTTAGGAATAGACTGTGTAATCAATACATAAACTCTTTTGTCTGCATTGTATTTAACTTTCTGCACGTCCGTCATCCCTCCTAACGTTAGCTTAACTCCATCAGCTCCCACCGGTGTACTATATCCAATCTCGATGGCTTCCCACAGATTCGGATCCACTCCATTGAGATAGATCTCAAAACGTTGTTTCCAGTGGGGAAACTCATCTAACGTCAAGAGCTTTGGTGGTTTATTATGATTACGCACCTCACTCTCAAGCAACAGCAGGTTCTGTATCCTAGAGTCCTTCCCAGCAGTAAAGGCTGACATTTGATCTTCCATGGCGAATAACTTTAAGTCTAATGAAACAAACTGTCATTGGTGCAACTGTAGGATGCGAATGGTCTAGTCGTTCGTATGAACTCTGCGACTGGTTCAATCGTGCGGCTGAACTAAGTGATTGGCTCAGTCGTGCGAATGAATCTGATGCGTATGAGCAATGCGAACGAACGGTTCAATCGTACGAATGGAGATGCGACTAGGTCCAATCGTGCGTCTGGACTATGCGAATGAAGTCCAGTCGTGCGAATGGACTCTTGTGCGACTGAAGCTGCTGTTTTGCGAAATTTTCTAGGTTAAACGTGTTTCAGCCATAAAAATTCGAATTTTCGCAAGGTCTAATCGCCTAAGTCTGTAGAAACCAAACTTTGCTGAGCAGGGAATGTCCAAGATCACTTTTGACACTAAAAATTGCATTTTAATGCAAAAACACAAATTTTTATCAATCTTGATTGAATCACACGTAATCAAGAGCCAAAGCTCTAATACCACTTGTTAGGACCTGGTATTTGAACGAAATACCTAGTAATTAGCGTGTAAACCAGATCAAATAGTGCAGAATCCTATTTGATTGGCGATCCAATCAGTGAGAACACACGAAGAATCAATCAAGAATTGAATCTAACGTTAGAAGTCGATTGGGAATCGATCTAAAGTGTTCTGTGAACTTGAAGAACGAATTGAGAGGCTTCTGGACGTCTAGGGTACGTCTGGAATCTTAATAAATGAATGCTCACCTTTTTCCACGAACTGGGTTATATTTATAGGTTAGTATTGTTCATTCGTGCGACTGAACCATTAGTATGGTTCAGTCGTGCGATGAACCATGCGGTTGATTCATCCGCACGACTGAGTGTTCAGTCGTGCGACTGAGCCAATCTTATGTTACAATCATACGACTGGTCCAGTCTCCTGGTTCAGTCGTGCGACTGAGTCATTCGTATTAAGTTATTCATGCGTATGGTCCATTCGCATGGGCCACTCGCATAAGAACTTCATTCTGTTAAGTTTGAATGTATTAATTAATTAATATAACATTATGTGTAACAATTCAAACAACCACAATCCTAATTAACCAATTCAACGTCGACTCATTAATGAAATATTAAACATTATAAATAACAAACAAATAATATCATTTCATTAATCATTCCAAGCATTACCTCAGAATCAGACAAACAAGATCTATTACATTCATATCATGATCTAGGAACATACATGTATCAACAGGTTTGTCATCTTGCTCTTACACCCTTATCAACATCTCCAATGATGTTTATGGTAGGGTATGACTTGTGGATCCTTAGTTAAGGGATCATAACAATTTGATTGGAGAGATAAAAATTAGAGAAATTCAGATCAGGTAATGAAGTATCACCCACCACATCAGCACACTTATCAAGAGAGGCTTGATCCAATGAGTGTGTTACGCCATTGATGTTGTCTTCCATGGAGTGATTCTCAGCATCAAAACACTCTTGACCATTATCACAACTACCACCTCCTCCAGCATTTGAAGCACTTTCATTTTAGTTTTGTGCCTCTGAGCTGGAATTTGCAGGCACATAAAATGTATCAGCTACACTTGTCATGGTTGTGTTGATAGGAACTCCATTTGTTGGGTTAGTTACCATAGGAGTTGAAGTATTGTGATTTAAAGTTCTTTATAGAAATCTTGGATCAGGATCTCCTATTGATAAGATACCTATGGATCCATAAATATTCGCACTAGTCTTGTTAAAATAGTTGGTAATGAAATCAAGATCAAAAATCCAATCAGGACTAGAACCTTTCACACTAGGAGTGTGTTCATTAAAGGTCACATTGGCTGACTCCACAACTACTCTAGTTCTAATATTGTATACTCATAATCCTTAGCTTGGGAAGAGCATCCAGTAAAGTGTCCATCATCAGATTTCTTAACAAATTTGGTTATGTGATCTTTGGTATTCAAGATGGTGCAAGAACATCCAAATGATTTAAGAAAACTAAGAAAAATGTTTGTTTTTATGCCAAAGTTCACAAGGAGTCTTACCATGAGTCTTAACTACTAAAACTCTGTTTTGCACAGAGCAAGCAATGTTCACTACCTCTACTCAAAAGGTGATAGGCAGTTTAGAGTCAAACGACATAGTTCTTTTAGCTTTAATTAGTGTCATGTTTCTCCTCTTAGTAACACCATTTTGCTAAGGAATGGGAGCATTATATTGTATTATAATACCCTTTACATAACAAAATATATCAAGGATTTGGTTCTTAAATTTAATTTCTTGATCACATCTTATGCT
Organism: Flaveria trinervia; assembly: GCA_025506515.1. Lineage (NCBI taxonomy): Eukaryota > Viridiplantae > Streptophyta > Magnoliopsida > Asterales > Asteraceae > Flaveria > Flaveria trinervia. Next base: position 51,818,150 of record CM046456.1, read on the forward strand.
CTTGACCTTTTAATCACATTAACTCTCAATTTTTTGAATGAAATTCTTCAAGATCTCAATAATCTCATCCTTAGTTTTAAGGAAAAAGACCTAAGTGAATCTTGTGAAGTCATATGTGATCACTAAACAATGAGGTCCTTCCTAGACTCATTACACTGATGGGGCCAAAAAGATCTATGTGTAACAAGTGTAAGGGAGTAGTAATGGAGTTCCTTTTCATTGACTTGTGAGATACCTTGTGGTGTTTCCTTTTCAAGCATGCAACATAATGGTCATCACTTGTTAACTCTTTTCTTGGCATTCCAATTACCATATCTGCTTAATTAATATATTCATGTTCTTAAAGTTTACATGACACATTCTTTTATGCCAGAGGAAAGACTCATTATTATTGGCTTTAGATAGAAAGCAAGAAAGTTCTCCTAAAGGAGATGTTTCCTGCAAGTCCATCTTGTATATGTTCCCTTTCCTGGGGGCTCTAAGCCAATTATGCTCTTGAGAACAACTACTCATGCTTAGTGAAGAGCATGTTATGTCTCTAATCACAAAATTAGGATACACTCAATAAATTGTACCCAAGCTCCTTAATAAAGTTTATCTTTTCAATGCTGAGCTTACCATTTGTGACCCTGTCCCTTCCACTAAAGTAACCTCAAGCATCTCTTTCAAAAGCAACTAGCCCTCCATCAATTTTCTCAGAATTTTGAAGCGAAGAGCCATTGCTTGTCATTTTTCTAGAACAACCACTATAATGATCCGTACATTTCTTTTGGTCTTCAGTTGTTCGTGCACAAAAAGAGATTGTTAGTTACATATGGAAACCCAGGCCTTGCTGGTCTTGGGTTTGTCAATATGAGTTGAAGACAATGCAACACTAATTGTTCCTATGTTCAAGCTTTAAGGATCATCAGCTATTGTTGATGAAGAACTTCCAGTCACAAGGTTTTCATTTCTCTTCCACACCATTTTTTAAAGCTTAGACTTGACCTTCAATACTTTAGAATTTCTGATAACTTTAAAAGTTTTAGAGATTAGACTTTCGGATGATCTTGCTCTCATTGCAGCAGGCTTTAGTACTACGAAGAATTCCTTTCTTCTCTGACCAACTTTTCTTCTGAATGCAAGTTTTCACTTCTCCTCTTCTTCACTTTGGAGCTTCCAAAAAGAAAAGATTTTCCTTTCAAAGCTGGCTTCTTGTTGATCTTCTTAGAATTTTTCTTCTTGATCATATGGATAGTACTTTTAGAATTGTAAAGGCAATCCTTAGCAAGATGAGACGTACTACCACACATGATGCAGTCAATTTGCTTTCTTTTGAAAATCTTCTTTGGGGAGGAAGGCTGAACTTGATCACTTTCCATCTCTATCTTCATCTTCACATATGATGTAGCAAGCTTCTTAGGGTGAGGCCTGCCTTTGGATTTGGATGGTTCAGGTTGTGTAGCAGTAGTACACAACTGATCAGCCTTCTTCTTGGTGCTAGGATGATTTGGACAAGAACTAGAACTCTTGGTACTCGAGTTCATAGTTGAATCTTCAGCCTTTACCCCTTCAAACCCTGTAGAAATAAACACTTGTGTTCTTCTTAGAGTTGAAAGTGGCCTTGATCTCTTGATACTTCTTTGACTTTCTTTTGGCTTTTCTAATCAAGTTCTTCCTCTTAGACTTGGCCATCCCAACTTTTTTTATCTCCTTAGGAGAATAGTGACCCTTCTTAAGATACTCTTCTTCACTCTTCTTAGAGTCATCCTTCACTATCTCCTCATCTCCTCTTCATTCATGGGGTCTATAAAAGGAAGCTCATCTTCACAAGTTCCACACCTTGGAGATCTTACAAGTAATAAAGTGTATGGAGGAGCAATCTCAGTAGATCCCAGTCCTTGCTTATTCTAACAACAAACTTTTGTATGCGAGGATGAGGATATTATGTTCTTGAAGGTCTCTTCTTCAAGAATACATTTCTCTGTCATGGCTTTGTTGATCACAATCTCAGCCTGTCATTCAGTTAACTTATTGATGAGATCTTTAATTTGAGTCCTGTAGTTGGTATGTTTATGTTTAAGAGTGGAAATGGTTTTCTCTATATCTTCTATTTTAAGTTTATAATCATTTTTAACTCTTTTGAAATCAGATTTTAAGATGTTTAAAGACTCAAGATTAGATCTCCTATCTAAGTTATAGGACCTATATCGATTAACTTTAGCAATACATTTATGTGTACAAAGATGTTCCAATACCTTGGTTTCTTCATGATTTGCCATTAGTGCTTGTTTTGGAGATGCATCCTTAACTAGAAAGATCCTGTCAAAGCCTCCTTCTTAAATAGCAACTACAGCTTGTTGCTTTGGCTTCTTATTATTGAGTCATGCTTTCACCAGTCTTGTAGGTGAAACTCTCAAACTGTTGCTCCAAGAGGTCCTTCTTGTTCTTTTTTGCTTTAAGGACCCCTCATACATTACCTTTGATGCACTCCATAGTTGCTTACTAGTTTTAAACTTCTTGAAACCTCTATATATGGAGTTTGGAATAGCAGTTTGGAGGGCAGTCATGGCTTTCTGATCTATACCAATGTTCTTCTTGTCTTCTTCAGACTAGTCAGCTACCTCCTTTGGTATCATACTACCTCTAGCAACAGCTGAAGAGGTTCTTGGTATGTGAGGTCTAGAGACAACAAAATCCCACATCCTGGAATCATGAGACTTGATGAAGCCTTCCATTCTATGGCACCAAGTATTAAAATCTTCAGGAGTGATCAATAGGGACTTTGTCTTGGTTTCAATTTCTATATCAGCCTTTGTGAGAGCTTCCATTTGAGATGTTAAGCATTTTATGAAACTAAGGGATCTAATATGGTGAGATCTTGCAATCAAGAGCCTGGAATGCTCTAATACTAATTGCAGAGCTGTTTAAGGGATGGTCAATACAATCAGTCTCACAATGATAAAAGTGTTAGAACACTTAACATATCAAATAGAGAAGCAGAACAATATTATGATACTAAGACCATAAGCAAAACAATTAGACAGACTTAAGAGCAACAATGGATGAATATGGTTTTCAAGGATAAAGTATATGCTTCTCAAGTTCTTTTACAAGTGTTACAAAGCATAGAATGAAATATAAGGACTTGAGATACTTTACACTAAATCCTACAGCCAACCATACTTTGAAGGCGAGCTAGAAACAATAATCTAGACAACAAGATCAATGTAAATCCAAAAGGCAAATTTTCTTTTGACTAGTGACTATGACATGCCGTAGCTCATATCCTAATATATTATAAAAAAGATAAAAGTATATACAGTAGAAAGTTACAGACATAAGACCTCAATGTACAGTTGTAAAAGCATGGATCTTTTCACCAACTTGTATAAGTTGGTGAGTCTTCAGAGTTGCAACGGAAAGCCGGTCAGCTTTATGCAAAGTACATCCAAGAAAAGCATATTCTTCTTTGTCTTTGGAAGAAATCAGTCTTCACTTCAAATGGCTTCGGAAAACTATCTCTGAAGCTTCGAAAGACTTCATCTTTGGATTCGAAAGATTTGGTCTTTGGCTTTGGAAGGTTTTACACTTAGAATATTTCCTGTGCAGAGTGTAAAACTTCTAAAACAACTTCTACTATGTAAAAAGTGCATGCATGCAGGTTGTACTTTGATTGTTTTGGGTGCATTAGCCTTTCTATAAACCTTACAGCATCTATAAGGTCAACACACTCTGGATTTCTAATCCCTTCAAATCTTACGGAAGATTCATTTTGTCGTATAAAGCCAAAAAGTGTTATTGCCCATGTGTTAAATAAATCAAGTTTAATTATCTGGGATGAAGCACAAATGGTTCATAAGTATGGATTTGAAGCTTTAGATAGGACTTTAAAAGGCATAATAACTTGTGAAGGTCATGGAAGTTCCAAATTACCATTTGGTGGCAAAGTAGTTGGTTTTGGAGGAGACTTTAGCCAAATTCTCATTGTTGTTCCATACAAAAGTAGACAACATATTGTTATTGCTTCATTAAGCTCTTTCTATCTTTGGGGTCATTAAAAAGTACTTGGACTAACAAAGAAACATGAGGTTAACCGTACGAAGTGCTTTTTGAAATAGAGGAAATAAAGATGCTTGCATAATGACTATTGTATATAGGAGAAGGAAATGTTAGTGGATACAATAAGTATGAGTCCATTATGAATACACCAGATGATCTTCTAACTATTGTGTCACATGATCTTGTTTATAATCTTATTGATTTTATATATTCTTCTATCTTTCATAATTTCAAAAATTCGAATAACATTTAACATAAAGTTGTGTAAAAGGTTAATAGTCAGTTCCTATTGATGTTTCTAAAGGTGTACATAAATCAGATACTGATTATCTATCGGAGCATCTTCATGCTAGTTTTAATTAAAGTTACTCACCTGATGTTCTAAATAGATGTAATCATTTTGGTCCACCAAATTAGAAATTCATATTAAAGGTTATTTCTACTTATATTATTATGTAATATCGATCAAAAATGGATTATACAATGAAACTCGACTACAAATCAAATCATTGGGAATCATGTTTTAGAATTATAATTAATATCCAAAAGTAATATCGAAACTCTGATTTTCGTCCGTCAAAGGTATCAAACACTTAAAGACAAAAGAATTTCAATAAATCTCAAATAAGACATTTTTCTATTTTTCGTATGTTTTATCATAACAATAAATAAAATTCAATGATAGACATTATCAATGGTTTGTTTGGTTTTAAAACACCTAGTTTTTACACATGATCAGTTGTACATTACTTTGTTAGGAGTTAAAAGTGAAGATGGAGTTATACTAATTTATGAAAAAGATGGTGAAATTACAAAATAAAACCTTAAATGTTGTTCAGAAGAAGTCTTTAGCGATTTATGAATTATAAATATTAATACTTATTTGTGGTATTTACCTGTGAAGTAATGTAATGATATTCTAAACTTTTTTTAGTTATAATCCATCTCGCGTGGCACAAGGAGCTGCAGACTAGCAAAAGTTATAAACTATGTAAAACGAGTCAAGTAGCATTACTTCTAGTTTCATTTCTGATTTATAAAAGTTTTGGAAAAACTTCAAATGTTCATGTTTCAATAATTTAAATTCGTTCAACATTTTCATATACGTATTAACTAATATAACATTATCTAAGTTTAAGATATCATGAGTAACATGCAAAAAAGAAAAAGTGTAACATTACAAAAATTTTAAGAGGTATCAGATAAAAAGTGATAAAAATAAATATTATTCACCAAGAGACAAATAAAGAAAAAATAATTAATAAAATTTAAAAGGTGATAGACAAGAGGTTGAAAGACAATTTCTCCCCCATATAATCTCTTGTTTCCCCTCAACAAAAATATTCGTTTAATTTGTTTTCCTGTATTTCAAGAATCTCTACCTCCAATCTTCCTTCTTTCTACAACAACACAATCATCCAATTAAAACAATCAATCATGGTATGCGTCCCTTTCTAAATCTCAATAGTTTCATCCTTTCATGTTTTTCTTCTTTTTTGTTCATGTTTGATCCAAAAATTTGATCATATATTGTTAAAAAAAGAGTTTGTTCATTCATTGTTCATCATATCTAAAATAACAATTGACATCCCTCTACATTATTCATTCATTAGTGGTTAGCTAAATCAGCACCTAATAATTATTGATTGATTTTTCTTTCGTCAACATTATGGATATATATGGCTCCTATAATGATTTCTATGTTTTTTTATCATGAATTTGTATAGTTTTTCTTTATGCGTCATCCATCATTTCTAAAACATCAAGACATGGTTTTGTTCCTCGACAATAATTATGTGATGGATTTCTCATTCATTTCAGTTTTATGGCATAATTTTGTTGTTTAGTAAAGCAAATTTGGCTTCCAGGTGTTTCGCGTCATCACCGTTCTCAATCATTACCATGAAGCACCTATTGATAATCAAAAGAACTGTCAGAATTTTACTTTGGTATATTTTTTTGTTGTTGTGCTAGGCAAATGCGGCTTCTGGAATGGCTGTGAATGATGAATGCAAGCTGAAGTTTCTAGAGTTAAAATCAAAAAGGAACTATCGGTTTATTACCTACAAAATCGAAGATCAACAAGTGACCCTTGATAAGATTGGTGGGCCTGATGAGACCTATGAGGATTTCACAAACTCCCTTCCTAGTGATGAATGTCGATATGCTGTCTTCGATTTCGACTTCACCACAGATGAAAACTGTCAGAAAAGCAAAATTTTCTTCATTGCCTGGTAATGATATATATGTTACTCTTGAATATGCCATGCATTTATATGTACTATGTGTTATATTACATGTTGATTAAATTAAAGATCATAATCTAGATATGAATGACTCTTCGAAATATAATAGGTCACCAGATACTTCTAAAGTTCGAATGAAGATGGTGTATGCAAGCTCGAAGGACCGATTCAAGAGAGAACTAGATGGAATCCAAGTCGAGTTGCAAGCTACAGACCCTAGTGAGATGAGCTTTGACATCATAAAGTCGCGGGCAATCTGAATAATGTTTCACGAATATGGAGGTTCATTCGATGAGTTAAGTTGCTCTATACGTTCAATGCTTAAATGTTGTCATTTCAATTTTCTTTTTGATTTTAGATATTTTCGTTCAACAAAAAGTATTCTCAACATTGTAGTTAATCGAAGTTACAATCCCCTCGATCAAATTGTTGGATTTGATTTCGTTATCCCAAAGGAAATTTACTAGCATTTTATGTTCCTTAAACTAGTTATTATCTTTGTAAATTTCTTATGGTTCAACATTTAGCTTATAATGACACATAAAATAAAGTGGTCAGTCCTCCGGATGATACTTAGGCCAACGTGTATGGTTATCGCACACGCCACACATATCGCATCCCGTAGGTGGGGCTGGTCTTCCCACAACCCCACTAGTGATATGCTAAGCTATCATCCTGCAACAACGCTTCTATCCTACATGGGGGTTGTGCTTCTATGATCTATCCTAATAGGGACACTGTAAGGTTGCCATCCATCTAGTCATAAAACAACATGATATGTGAAATGGATTACCAGATTGCAACTCACATCTATGCTATATCATGTAAAAATGGTGATGTAAATGCTTCCTGATGGTGCAAATGACACGTTAATTTAAAATAATGTTTTGGTATTCATGTTAGTTATCCTAAAGAATGTTTGTCAAACCAAATGAACATATAATGCAATTTAGATTTCCTTATCATGGACTAAGTCTTGATGAGTGATCATGGCTGTAGTGAAAAGATGGTTTCAGTATTGGATTATTACATAATCAATTCATGATTTACAAGGTGGATTTAGCCTAGAATTACATTTCAAAAAGAAAAAGGTAAGTGAACGCAACTTAACATATGTTTACATTTGTATTTCTAAAAATGAAAGTGATGTGTGCTATGCCCAAATAACTTAAAAGCTTTTCGCATGATTTTGTTTCATATGTGCAATATTGTGTAATACATGTTGTGTGGACTTTCTCATAATGCCAACAAGTCCTAATAAGCTAAGAGTACCTTACAGAAGTCAGTTTAGGGTTAAACGTTAAACGGATCAAAACGTTACATGATTGATCCTCAGTGGAACTAAGATCAGCGTTGGTCAACGCCAAGGTTCTGTGGTGTTTGGACAACGCTGAAAATCAAAAACATAAAGATTTTACTATGGGTAAATGTCGTTGCGGCATGTAAAGTTTCAACATTAAATTTAAAAAGAGTTTTCAACAAAAACATGATACACGAACCATCCGAGATCACATATCCAATGTCCATAAAGAATTTAGCTTGTTAAATAAAAGATAATATTACTAGAACCATAGAGTGATCATGAGGTTTACCTTAAACCTGATTGTTCAAAGTAAATGTCTTGGGTAACATAGTCAAGAATGTAGCAACAATTAGCTAGCCTTCAACATAATGAAACATCATAAATTTCAAAAAGTTTATTTGGTTTTGCTTGATTCGATCTGCTACACTAACACCTGTTGATATTCGCTCAGTTTCTCCTTCTACGATAACTGGAGGCTGCCAAAATCTTGTATGTGGGTGTATAGTTTGTACATTTAATAAGAATTATTGGAATGTTAATAATCAAGAAATTAGAAAAGTCAAACTAAAAAGTCAAATTACAGATTAATTGTATCAATCGTTAGTTAGTTATGGTAGTTATGTTGTTTGTAGCCATCAACTTTAATGGTATAAATACCCATCTGTATGTTGGTATTACGTGTGGAATAACAGTGTGTTTAGTGTGTCCCGATTGAACCTGTTTTCCCACCAGGATTCTCCGCAAATTCATGTGCAGATCACATAAAATGTTCATCCAAAATTCAGATCATAATCTATATTGATCCTGGGCATCAAGATTTGCATCATGATGCACCAATGAAACAAATACTAGTCAACAAAAGAATTTTATCATGATGCACCAATAAAACAAATACTAGTCAACAAGTGAAGATAGTGAAAGTAATCTAGGGGTATGCATTGGTTAGTTTGGGTTAATTTAAATACCTAACAATAGAACCAGATATTTATAGTGATGAGAAATTTCAAATGCACACATGTAAGAAGACATAATTATTGTCCCTAAACTTGAAATTCATGCCCATGTTGAAACTAGTATGGCCAATAGTGACATAAGATACTACTAACAATGGATTTAGTACTTAAGGGTAACACAACAAGTAACATAATCTCATCATGCGAAAACTTTGAAGTTTGGTAGAACTTTTTGGATTCTTGTGGAATTATGCGAAACTTTGAAGAGAGGTGCTGATATGCAAAAACTTAACGTGCGAGAAACATTATGTTGTGAAAAGTCAGAGAATGCAAGATATTTGGGATTTGTGAGAACTTTATATTCTAATGAATGAAACAAAACCATATATTAATGTATGTTTGTTCGTTTCTTTTCTACTCATATTAATTGTTAATCACTCTTTGATCATGATGAGCATCGATTCACATTAGTTCTATATGTATGAATTGATAATCTATCCAATTTTAGTGAACTGAGTGAATTCAAATCATTTTATGTATGAGAGCCATGGAGCTAATTTGAAGGTTTCAGATTGACTTTAGTCTTTTTATACCATTTGTTGTGATTTTGATTTACGAAGAGTCGGATATGCTTGTGAGAATTTTAGTTGAGATTTGGGAGGTTTTGGTTTGAGTTTGTAGAAGAATTTGATTGATTTGGGGTAATTATAGGGTGATGAAGGCTTCTTCCGTGGATTTGATTAAATTTGTGATTTCTTGGATCTTAAAAGTATCATGCATGTCAATTAAGGTGATGTTAGGTTTATTTCTTTTTTGACGAATTTCACAAGTGTTGATATTGATGATAATAGAAGGTAATGCTGATGATGTTTAAGTGTTGAACCAATACGGATGGAACAAAATCCCTAGATGACAAGAACTCAAAATGGATGACTGTTAGTACTTAATATGATTAGGAACGTGATGCTAATAATAGTCATTGCGGATGAGGTAAAGTTATTCTGATGAAAAATACCATGTGCTGGGGACAAGGAGTTGGTCATCCGTATAAATCAATGGAGATGAACTCCTAATTAATGTTGATGATGAAATATCAATGCTAATAAAGTTTTATACTATTTTTACTTGTATATATTTCCTAATGTGTCAGGGTAGTTTAGTTAATAGTAAAAGACCTATGTTAGGCTCATAAATAGGAAGTTAGGAATTCTATGATAAAACCCTAAATCCTACAACCCTAAAATTTCATGTTTATTATTAATACATGAAGAATATTATGAATATTTGTTACTATGTTCTTTAGTTATTGATCATTATAATTCCATAATTATGATTCAATATAATTAGTATATTTGATACATCAAAATCCACCTAGACAATTGGTATCAATGCGTAGGCGCATGGTGTTCAGATCTAACTTCAAATAGATCTGAGAATCGATTGATCTATTGATTCCACTTGAAGTTAAAGTTTTTCTTTGCATTTATTTGTAATCAATCAAGTCACAAACCAATTTAAACCAGCTTTCATCAATATTCATCAATAGTTTAGCAAAAACATTGTTTGATTGGTTTTTGACCTTTTTTTACCTTATAAACCACAAATCAAAAAATGAAAGTATGAAACCATAGTCCGAGAATTAGCAAAAGGTTCCTAATCAAAAGGTTTTACTACAAAATAGATTAATTTTGATTTTGATTATAACAAGTGTTGAAAATTCCATTGCTTGTATTTTTTATCGAACTAATACTATCATCACATCGCATCGTTACCGTTCAACTGAGTAGTACTATTTATCACACCAAATAATCACATCGAAGGTCACCGTTCACCATATCAAAACTATGAATCAAACACATTACAATTCAATGATTTGTTCTCTTATGTATCTTAGTATGAGTGAACCTGACATCATGTTTGGTGTTTATGTTTGTGCAAGAAATTAGAGGGACCCAAAGGAATCTCATGTTAACGATGTCAAGCACAAATTTTAATATCTAAAAGTAAAGCTATCTCTTGATTTATGGTATCCTAAAGAAAGTGACCTCACCTTGTATGCATACAAAAATAATGACTATTAAGGCTGTAACTTCAACAGGAAGTCTACACCTAGTGGTTGTCATTTTCTTTACTTGTCTCTTAGCAGTGAAAAAAATAGAAAGACATATGTATATCAATTATAATAGATAAATATATATATTATTATTGCTCACAAGTACTTTGGATTTAAAACCAGATGCTGGATTGTAGTTTCACTTACTTGCACATACCCATACAAAGTGACAATATTGTTTCTATGTTTATAACTAATAATCTAGCACAATACTTAAAAACAAAGAATATTGAGATAAGATATCACTGTTCGAGAAGCTATGTTGAGAAAGAATTAATCAAGTCGATTCAAGTCCACATGGACAATCAACCAGCTTATTTAATTTACTAAGGCATCCGACTTAATTTACTAAGGCATCCTACTATAATCAATTGTCATGACACATCACAATTGATTAATCAAAATTAATACATCTTTACTTTAAGTTTTAATATATTAAAAAAGACAAAAACATTACAAAGTTCAAGAGCGGGTTAATGATTGCATGTTGATCATTACCACAAACACGAGACATTGAGTACAGATTCTATAGGTCTTTTTGTGAATTGAAGTCAAACATGAAGATCCAAGACCGTAACTAGGACCCACACATTGGTGAAGATTCGAACGCTTGGGTAAATATAATCCAACAAACTTTGCATGCTTCATCATTAGGTTGGTTGTGACCTCATTATGTACCTTGAAAATTCTTCTTGCTTATAACTTACATGCAAAGGTCCTACTCATACTTATATAAGCACAACATAACTTTTTTTTTATAAAACTACAAATTAACATTTAGAGTGTTTCTTTTTAAGTGGGATACTAAAGAGAAGTGATTTTGTGTAGACACATTTATACAAGACATGCAAACAATATGACTTGACCTTACCTTAGAAGACTTTATGTTATATGCCTATGTTTATTGATAGTATAAATTTAATAACACTTGTTATCACACCTCGACCGACAACAGAATCATCGGGACGGACAAATATGAAACGATTGTTCATAGCTCATGGAATTTAATAAGTGAAAATAATATTAAATTTCATTTTTCATTGAATAATACTAGACTATTAAGTCATTACAATACAAGAAAGATTTCAACAACAAATAAGATATTTAATTAAACTAAGTTCAAGTCCTATATGTGCAAAAAGAATTCCTCAAGTAGTAATCCTAAAACATGTTAAAAATAGAAGGTGGACTTTGAAATTTGGTGACTTTCTATGGATTAAACACACACACACACACACACACACACCACACACACACTCACACACACACACACACACACATATATATATATATATATAGTTATATTTATATTTATATTTATATTTATATATAAAGTTTACAAGTAGCAATTTATGTCAAGGGTTACGTATAGAGTAAGTTTATAGATAACATATAGCTACAATCAAACCTTGACCAACAATATCAATTACAAGTTTATAACGATTAGCTAAGTGTACTTGGTTCCCATGATAAACAAGCATACGTCATCAGAAGCCAGCACTATGTAACGCTCGGATATTTTTAAAGGAAACAAATAAAAGAATAAAAGAAAGGAATAAGAAGAAATGCAATAAAACCAAGTTGAGGGGTTAAAAGTTTCAAAAAGGACACAAGTTTGAAAAGTGGGTGTAAAAGGTGGCATTGCCGCCCATGATGTTACACACACACACTTCTGCAACCGGATTTTCTAGAGAGAGAAAGAAAAGGAGCTGAATTTTTGGGTCTTGGAGAAAGAAGAGTGGAAGTTTGAATTCAAGGTAAGAATTATAGGTTTTATGATGTTCTTAACTAGCCTATGCCTTGGTTGTGTGTTTTGTGTTCGGTTGTTTGTTTTGGTGGGTTTTAGGTGGTAGAACTCAATTACATTTGAGTTTTGAAGAAGTTCATCCGAAAATATTAAGGTGAGTTATGAAACCCCCTTTTTTACTGATTTTATATAACTTTGGGGCTGGAAATGCATGTATGAACATTTTTATTTATTTGGGTGTTTCACCCGTATGTGTGTATATGTGTGTATGTGGGTATGTTTTGATTTTGGTGATTTATGATGTATGATGATGATATGTTCATGATTTGTTGCCTTGAATGCTAGAAATAAGCTTAGAACATGTCAGTTTGATGATTAGGACAAATTATGATGATGGATTGTAAGTGTTGACTGTCCATGTGCCAAAATAGTGGCACACGTGCCCAACGGTTTAAACTAACTAAGTTATGTGCCCAAAAGTTCATGCGCCCAAATAGTTACCATGCGCGTAGGATTAGCCTAAATTTAACTAAATGTCCAAACACCAAGAATTCCATGCGCCTAGGCACTCATGCGCTTGCATAGTGCCCATGCGCCTAGAATGTTGCCCAGAATGACTAAGTGTTGGCCATGCGCCCCAATAGTGCCCATTTGCCTAGAAGTTCCCCATGCGCCTAAGTGCTCCCCATGTGCCCAGAAGGCCATGAGCCTGCATACTACCCATGCGCCTAAGACTTAGAATATTTTCTGAGATTTAGGAAAAATGTAAAATGTAGGCTTTGGCATGGGAGGTTCTCGGGGGAAATGTAAGTTGACTTTTTGAGTTCATAGATGATGTGATGGGTGATGTATAATGTGGCATGATGATGTGTGATTGATACTTATGTATGATGATGATGTATGATCATTATGTATGTTATGTATGATGTGTTTCCTTATGTTCCTTATTACGTATGATGAAGTGACTTTACGTGGTGTGATTATGATAATGAACATAAAGTATTATTTTAACAAAGTGAAAGATTTAAGATAATGAAAGTGGAACATAATGAACGAATAAAAGTCTTGCAAGCAAATGAAAGGAGGTTCACAACTCATCAAGAGTTGTTAGCTCAACTATGTGTTTACAGCGTGCGATCTTGGCTAACTCATAAGGGTTCCTACACATAGTAGGAGTTACTCTTGGTGACTGCTCCAATATGTGTGATATGGTATTAACTATGTGCTGTGCAGCGTGCGATTTCGGCTGACTCATAAGGGTTTATACACACAGTAGGAGTTAGTCTTGGTGACTGCTCCAATACATACGATGTGGTATTTAATGTGTGTTATGTATCATGTAATTTTGGCTAACCCATGAGACAGCATGTGATTTTGGCTAAACCCATAAGAGTTCACACACACATGGGGAGTTAGTCTATGTGACTACTCTATATGTGAGATGTGTACGACATGGGATCCTTGTCGCTTAACCCTAGATGATATGGCTTTGTGTTAAAGAGGGGGTTAAGCATACGACATGACCTAGATAGAAGTAAAAAGATAATAATTATTACCTTCATGTACGTATAATGTGTGATCATGTTTGAAAGTAAAGAAAGGTTTTACACGAAAGTAAAGTATATTTTTAAAACTAGAACTCACTCAGCAACGCGGACTTTTATGTGTTTCCAGTTGGCAGGTAATGGATGATGAGGATGGCATGGGGTGGCCACTTGGCTTATTTTGGATGTCATCTATTTTGTATAACGACAATGTTTATGCATTGTAATGTGAACAAACAATATGTTGTAATGAATGTTGTATTATTTAGCAAAAGCGATTATTTATATGAAATGAAATATTTGTTTAAAATTATTCCATTGTAATGTTTTAATTAAGATAATGTATGTTTTATGTTTTATGTGCGATGATGGACTAGCTATGAGCGTCCCGGGAATGGGGCTTTACAAGTTGGTATTAGAGCCAAAGTTTAACCGATTTGGGTAAACTTTCAAAAGAAACCTAAACTTAAACTGAGAATGAGAAAAAGGGAAGGGATGTCAGTCCAAGTAGCTACGTGCCATCATGTATTTTCTTAATATTAGCTGGTATTACGTGCGCATGTTATGTGTTTATATGCTTTTTAGTAAATTTAGATACTGGTGTAGTCAGGATAGAAAATGCTTAGGGTATGAAAAGTAAAGTAAGTTGGTAATCACAAATAGCCATTATAATTAGGGACTTAATATACTTGAGATAACCTGAGCTATTACCTTGAATAATTGTGTTAGTGTTTGAATCTTATAGCGTGTTAGAGGATGGTCGATGGTAGATCGTCAAAGGTTTCACATGGTGGAGGTCGTGGTTGACGTGGTGTTGCACCGCAGGTCACGAGAGGAAGACCTCAAGCTGAAGAGGTAGTTCATGAAGAACCCGAGACCCCTCATCTAGAGGCTGGGGATGAGAGTGCTAATTTGAGAGCCTTAGTGAAAGAGGCTGTTATGGAGGATGTGCACCAGGTCATGTAGACAATCCTACCATCTGTGGTGACCGAAGTGATAAAGGTGGTATGAGAAAGCGAAAAGGAGGAGAGGAGAAGCCCCACGGGAGAAAGAGAGAAACCGGAGACTAAGATGGTTTCTCTACTAATGAAGAGGAAGAGGAAGAGCCTGTGCCTCAGGCAGCACGAGGCTGTAACTACAAGGCATTTCAAAGGTACAAGCCCCCAACCTTTGATGGTAATGACACTGTTGCTACTGCTCACCGATGGGTGAGAGAGATGGAGGTTGTACTTGATATCAACAAGTGCCGGGGAAGATCAGAAAGTGAAGTTTGTCATCCACTCGTTTGTGGACTCGACGTTATGTTGGTGGGACAATATTGTCCAAGCCGAGGGTAGCAAGACTATAGGGAGAATGCGGTGGCAAGAGTTGAAGAAGCTGGTGATTGAAGAGTTTTGTCCTCACCGAAAAATAGACAAGGTTGAGAGGGATCCTACAGCTGGAGGCGGGAACAATGACCCATCAGCAATACACCACCATGTTTAATGAGATGGCATGAATGGTGCCGGATCAGGTGATGCCTCTGTCACGAAAGATTAGAAGGTACATTAAACGATTGATGGCAGTATCCGCAGGCACCTGATCGTCGCCCGGCTGAGTACGCTTAGGTCGACGGTTGACTTGGTGGGAAGGTTGTATGATGAGCGGGAAGTGGTGGTGGATGAGGTGAGCAAGAAAGGTGGTGGCAACAGAAACTGGAATGGGAAACGGTTTGTATGTGGCGGAGTCGCTCCAAACAATAAGGTGGCGAAGGTGGGTGACTAGCGTGTGGTCACATCTGGTGCAGGTTCGAAGAGATGTGGTAAATGCAGGAAGGAGCATTCAGGAGAATGCAACTAGGAAAAACATTTGCTTCAAATGTGGGAAGTCTAGTCATATGGCTAGAGATTGTGGAGTTATAAGGTGTTATAACTGTGGCGAAAATGGCCATCTGAGCAGGGATTGCAATAAGCCAAGGGCAAACAGTTCCGGAGCAGAGAAGAAGATGATCGGGACTGAAGGGTAGAGGGCGATCGCCAGAGTGTTCAAGATGACACAGGAGGAGGCTAGGACGGACCCCGATGTTGTGTCAGGTACATTTCTTGTAAATCAAGCTCTAGCTTCTATGTTATTTGATTCTACTGCTAGTAAAAGTTTTATTTCTACTACTATCTATGCTAAATTGCCTGTTAGTAGTAGGAGTATAGATAAGCCTTTTGATGTAGAAACTACCATAGGTAAGTCTACCAAGATTTCTAATATGATAGAAAGCTACGACGTACAATTATAAGGTCATAAGTCTCTTGTTAGACCGTTCGTGACGACCATAGGCGCCTTCTATGTAGTCCTAGGAATGGATTGGTTGGTAGACTACTAGGCAAACACTGTTTTACATAAGAATACGATTCGGTTGATAGTGCCAAATGGGAGTTCGGTGACGGTTTATGGTGATTGGGTCACTACGATTCCAAAAAATGATTTCGATGGCGGTGGCGGGAAAGTGCATGAGGCGTGGATGTAGTGCCTAGTTTTCTTGTGTGTGACTTTCTAGATGTGTTCCCAGAAGATTTACCAGGTGTGCCACTGGACCACGAGATCAAGTTCCAGATTGATTTGATACCGGGTGCCTAACCTCTTACTAAGGCACCATATCGGTTGGCCTCGATCGAGATGAAGAAAATTGATGGAGCAACTGCAGGAGTTGCTTGATAAGGGGTTCATTAGACTGAGTATCTCTCCATGGGGTGCTCCGGTCCTATTTGTGAAGAAGAAGGACCGTAGCATGAGAATGTGTATTGACTACCATGAGTTAAATAAGTTGACAGGAACAATCGGTATCCACTACCGAGAATTGATGATCTGTTCGATCAGCTCTAAGGTGCCAGTTGGTTCTTGAAGATAGATCTTCGATCTGCTTACCATCAGTTGGAGGTGAAGGAGCAAGACATTCCTAAATCAGCTTTTTCGCACGTGTTATGGACACTACGAGTTCCTCGTTCTATCTTTTGGTTTAACCAACGCGCCAGCTGCTTTTATGGACTTGATGAATCGAGTGTGTCGATCGATGTTGGATAAATAAGTGATTGTGTTTATTGATGTTATCTTGATTTATTCGAAGAGCGAGTAGGAGCATGTCGATCACATATGGGAAGTGTTGGAGATATGAGAAAGGAGATGTTGTATGCTAAATTCTCCAAGTGTGCATTCTTGTTACGCAACGTTCAGTTCTGGGGTATGTAGTGATTCCCGAGGGGATTATGCTGGATCTAGCATAGATGGAGGCTGTGATGCAATGGAAGTCTCCAAAGACGCCATCCAAGATTCATAGTTTCTTGGGTTTGGCGGGCTATTATAGGAGATTCATTCGAGACTGCTCTAAGATAGCTTCTCCCTTAACTACATTGACCCGTAAAGATGTGAAGTTTGTTTGGGGTATAGATCTAGAGAAAGCATTTGAGGAGTTAAATGCGAGGTTGACTCAAGCTCCTGTCTTGTCGATACCGATGGAAGCGAAGATTTAGTGGTTATTCAGATGCTTCTTACTCGGGGTTGGGATATGTCTTGATGCAACGAGGAAAGGTTATAGCCTACGCATCCCGATAGTTGAAAGCTCATGAGACTAATTATCCGCCTCATGACATGGAGCTAGTAACTGTGGTCTTTGCGTTAAAGATTTGGAGGCACTACCTATACAGGACGAAGTGCACCATATTCACTGACCACGAGATCTTGAAGTACTTCTTCAAGTAGAAAGACTTGAACATGAGGTAGAGGAGATGGTTGGAGCTCATAAAGGATTATGATTGCGAGATCCATTACCATCCGGGCAAGGCCAACGTGGTGGCAGATGCCCTTAGCCGAAAAGAGAGACCTAAGCCGATTCGGGTGAAAGCTTATCAGTTGATCATGACCTCCGATGTGATGTAGCAGGTCAAGGAGTTTCAAGATGAGTCATTGAAATAAGATCATCTTAACTCTAACAGGATGAGAGGTCTGGTAGTGGAGTTGGGTGAAAACACACTCGATGTTCGAACCCGATTCGAATGGATGTGGATTCCTTGTTATGCGGATCTACATGTGAAGATCATGGATGAAGCTCATAAGACTCAATACTTCTATTCATCCTGGTGCCACGAAAACGTATGAAGATATAAAGACAGATTATTGGTGGCCTGGTATGAAACGCATTGTGGCGAAGTATGTGATTACATGCCTTACTTGTTTACAAGTGAAAGTCGAGTTTCAGAAGCCTTACGGGAAGATCCAACCTTTGGATATACCGAAATGGAAGTGGAGCATATCACCATGGATTATATTACAAAACTACCGCGTACCGTGCCAGGGTATGATGCTATATGGGTGATAGTTGATCGTTTGACGAAGAGTGCTCACTTTCTACCGATCCACGAGACATATTCATCCGAGAGGTGGTGGATTTGTTCATCAAGAAGATTGTAACACATCATGGTGTGTTGGTGTCTATTGTGTCTGATCGGGACACTCGGTTTACATCTAAATTTTGGAAGAAGTTCCACGATGCGATGAGGACGAGGTTACATATTAGCACGGCTTATCATCCTCAGATGGATGGTCAGTCGGAAAGGACGATTTAGACACTTGAAGATATGCTTTGGGCATGCGTCATTGACTTTGGAGGAAGTTGGGATGACCACTTACCGTTAGCTGAATTCTCATACAACGATAGTTATCATGCTAGTATTGGTATGCCCCCTTATGAGATGCTATACGGTAGGAGATGTAGAACACCCGTTTGTTGGGGTGACATTGATCAGAAAGAGTTGGGGAGCATAGAGGTGATCAAGGCTACGACTGAGAAGCTCAAAAAGATCAAAGCCTTCATGAAAGTAGCTAAGGATAGACAGAAGTTGTATACCAATAAGAGGCGAAGACTAATTGAGTTCCAGGTGGTGGCATGTTTATGTTGAAAGTCTCCCCTTGGAAGGGTATCATTCGGTTCAGAAAGAGGGGCAAGTTAGGCCCAAGGTACATAGGGCCTTTACGAATCATTGCTCGAGTAGGAGAGGTGACCTATAGATTGGAGTTACCAGATAAGTTAAGTAGAATTCACCTGAAATTCCATGTATCTCATTTGAGAAAGTGCTTAGCTAACGATGATATGGTTGTACTACAGGAAGATATCGAGGTAGATGAACGGCTCAATTATGTGGAGCAGCGGGTGGCGATCATTGATCGTAAGGAGAAGAGGTATAGGAATAAGTAGTTCCCCTTATGCGTGTTCAGTGGAAGTACCAGAAGGGATCTGAGTTGACATGGGAGACCGAAGAGGAGATAAGACAGCATTACCCATGTTTGTTGAGGAATAATAGGTTTTTGGGGACGAAACATATATAAGGGGGTGGACTTGTAACACCCGGATATTTTTAAAGGAAAGAGAGAAAAGAATAAAAGCAAGGAATAAGAAAGAAATGCAATAAAACCCAAGTTGAGGGGTAAAAGTGTCAAAAAAGACACAAGTTTTAAAAGTGAGTGTTGCACCCTGAAAGGATCATACATGCCAACTCAATGGGTGAATTGATGATTGTTCAGCTGGAATCCCACAAGTCCAAGATGCAATGCGGATGAAGATATGCAAGAAAAATAACATGTTATCTTTCGCATTAGTCAATGCGGAAGACAAAAATATGATGCTGACAAGTGTTACTCTTCCGCATTAACTAATATGGAAGACACAATACCTATGATGAACAAGTTACTCTTCCGCATTGACTAATACGGAAGAATAAAAGAAGATGCGGACAAGACTTTGATCATCCTCATTGACAAACGTGGATGACAAATCAAATGCGCATAAGTATTTGTTCATCCGCATTAACCAATACGGATGACCAACTTACTAATGCTGATGATCAAGTGGAAATGCGGATCAAGATTATCTCATCCGCATTTGTCAATGCGGATGAACAAGCAGAGATGCGGATCAACACTTAGACTAGTTTCTGATGTAATAGGTCAGGGGTAGTTTAGTCATTTTGTAAAGGCGTCTTGTCTTGTCTATAAATAGAACAGTTTACCTCGTACTGAGGTGACGGTTGACAGATAGAGGATTTTGTTGTAATTATTCTCTGTAATTTGTCAACATTCATATATCAATACAAACAAAATTTATGAGTAATTTTCTTGCTTGATTGTTCTTCGATTGTTTGTTTCCGCCACTCGATCGTTGACTTGATTATCATATTCGATTCTCAGTAAGAATATCACTCTTACTAAAACCTAGTCAATTGGTATCAGAGCTTTGGCTCTCAATTCTCTTTCAGATCTGCGCACAGACTAAATAGAACCTGATTGATCTGATAATTAAGTTGCTAGTAGTAGATATCATCATCTCTACTTAGCAAACAGCAAGAATACTCCTGTCAAACAGCAAGAACACTCATTCTGAACCTCAACAGAACTGCTTGAACAAGTTGGACTCATCAAACATATCAATCTTAAAATCAACTAAATCTATACTTACACAAATCAACATGGATTCTAACAGTTACTCTAAATTAGGTCATACACCTAAACCTCCCATGCTTAAACACAAATCTGAGTTTAAACAATGGAGAATACGGTTTAGAAATTATATCACATGTGTAGATCCTGACTTTTGGATCTCAATATGTAAGGGTCCACATATTCCTGTTACTTTATCAACAGCTCAAGCTGCACTGTACAAGACTGCTAGAATACAATTGAAGACTTAACTCTGGATGAAGATGATTATAAGAAAATCAAAATTGATCTTAAAGCATACTCTATTTTGACTCAAGCACTCAAAATGGATGTGCTGAAAAGATTGAAAAATATGAAACTGCTAAAGCTGTTTGGGATGCTCTAAAAATTATGTCTGAAACCTTCCATCACACCAAAGGAGAATCCATATCAAAACAACTGCACAGATTTGTACAGTTGGTCAATGACTTGGAAATTATGGGTGTTTCACAACATTAAAGAACTCAACAAGAAAATGCTTCACAGTCTGCCTGAAAGCTGGAAGCAAAATGTCACAATGTTGAAAAATACTCTTGATCTTGAGAGTACCACTCCAGACATTATGATAGCCAAGATTGAAGCTCTAGAACTTGATGAACGAAGCAGAAATCTGAGTGGGCCAAGAGTGATTGAAGCCTACAAATTCCCTTCAGAATCACATTCTGTTGAAAATGCTTTCATCACAGAGGAAGATGACTTCATCTCATCAAGAGATCAAATGAAAAATACTGGGTTCATTGCATCTCCATCATTCAATCACCATTCAACTTCAGCACAAGCTCTAAAAGTCTCCACTGCACCTACAATCTCTCCAGAAGACTTAAAATCAGAAGAGCAAAAGGCAACCTACAATGCCTTTGTTGCAAGTTTTGAAGCATATCTTGGGGGAAGACTCACTTCTGCCCATTTAATACAGGAAGATTTAGAAGAATTAGATCCTGATGATGTTGAGGAGATGAATCTACAGTGGCAAATGGCAATGATTGCCATGAGAGCAAAGAAATTCTTCAGAAAAGGAAGAAAATTAAGCCTGAATGAGAACACAAAGCTTGGATATGACAAATCCAAGGTAAAATGCTTCAACTGTGGAATGACTGGTCATTTCTCAAGAGAGTGCAATGCTCCTAAAAGAACCAACCATTCAAGGAACTCTCCTGGTCAATCATCCTCACAGCCCAATTCAAACTATCACTCAAACAATCATCAACAGCAGGACCATCATTCTCATCATCAACAAACATACCAAAATCAACCACAACTGACAAATCAAGCCCATGCAAGCAGTTAGCCTTCTGCTAGTGCCCTTGTGATCAAACAAGATGGGATATGTGACTGGAGTATGTATGCTGAGGAAGTCAAGCCTCAATTCCAGAATCATGCTCTCATGGCTCATATCAATGATGGACCATCTGCAATGCCTACTGAGGTAAAAACTAACCTTTGTAGTGAGAAATGCATAAATGAATTACAAGAGTATAGAGAACATAATCATAATCTGGCATATAAAATTAAAGAAGAAAAGGTGAAGTCAGAAATGATGAAGAGAGAACTAAAAAGTTTTGAAATAAAAATCAAATCTCTCATTTCTGACATAGAAAAATGCATGGTGAGAAATACAATCTTGCAGCTGAAAATGAGCTACTTACTGAAAAGTTAGCTCAAGCTAAAGCTCAACAATCTATGACTGAAGTGAAACTTGAAAAGTTTCAAATGTCTTCAGTCAAGCTGCAAGAAATGCTGGATTCACAAAAGGATCCAAAGGACATGTCAGGGATTGGGTACAATTCATGTCCTCCACCATACAATGACAATTACACTATCATGCCTGACTCTGTATCACTCTCTGAATCAATTGAACCTAAAATTGTGGAACCTAAATCAGAAGTGAAACAAGTGACAAATCCTCAAAACAAACCTGATGTTTATTTTGAAACCAATGAGGACAAAATCAAGTTAGGACACCCAATCAAAATCAAAGAGTGTTCTGACAAGACAGTGATTGTCAAAAAACCGTCAAGCCTTGTAAAAGCAATTGTACCTTTTATAAAACTCATACCATCTATTTTACAAGGGAAAAAGAAATATGTCAAAACAGTGAAACCCACTACTGAGAGTAGTTCTGATAATGAGATTGCATCTCCATAAAATTCAAGCAATTCAAAAAGGTTTCACTGAAAAAGAGACCAACTGTAAAACTAAGTTCAACACACAAAACTTCATCAAAACCACAGTCATCGAAATTAAGGCAGGGAGTTGGGTTTGATATCTATAATAAAGAACATGTTGACCAGTTTGAGAAAGAGGTGAGAAGTAGGTTGAAGAAACAGAAACAACCCAGACAACTGAACAAGAGTAGTATTGTGAAACAATCTACAAAAAGGGCTGATTCTGATTCATCACCTAAAGAAAATAAAGTGACTTATCAAAAGAAAGTATCAGTTGAGTCACTCAAAGAAAAATCTGATTCATGAAACAAACAAATGTATTATGATATTTGTGACATGTTCAATCACAAGAGAGATAAATGCTTCTTCAACCAATATTGTTCTATCTGTGATATGAACAATCACTCCACCAAAAATAGCTATTTCAACAAGTATTGTTCAATATGCGACACAAACAATCACAATACATCTGATTGTTACTTCAATCAGCAGGGGTTGAGAATTCCACAACACAACCCCATCTCAAAAACATCTACTGTGATGCATTCTGTCAAACATCATCTTCATAATAATCAATCTAGGACTTCTAGATCAACAAATGACAGAAATAACTCAAAGGATTTAAGGAAGGTTCAAAGAAATCATCTCACAATGAAACACAAACCTAACCTTCCAAAGCAAAAACCAACTTTTGATAATGAAACTCGGGCTAAATTTTTACAAAGAAATAGAAACCAACGATTTCATTATTCATCTGAATCCTCAGTAGATGTAGATGAGATGACTTAACCAATTCATTACCAAAAATCTCCCAAATCACCTTCATCTAAATCACCATTCAGAGGAAAATACCAGGAGGTGATTATCATGAATAGGAACGTGAAACCCAAGACCATCATGACTTGGGTTCCTTGTTCTAATTAGTTCTTTTTGTTTGTAGGTTCATCCACACAAGTCTAATAGCCTCTGGTATGTAGACACTGGATGCTCCCGACACATGACTGGAGATCGTTCCCTCCTTCATGATTTCAAGTACATAGAAGGAACTACTGTAGCATTCGGTGGAGATTCAGAAGGTGGCAGGATTACAGGAGAAGGATCTGTGACAAATGGGATGCTGAGCTTTGATAGAGTGAATTACTGTGAACAACTGAATTTCAATCTGCTAAGCGTGTCTCAGATCTGCGACAAAAAAAATATTCCACTCACTTTACAAACACTCATTGCTATATTATGAAACCTGGATTTTAGATTCCTGAAGAATGGGTTGTCTCAAAGACTCCAAGGAAGAATAATACATATGTCTTAAACCTATGTTCTGCGTCACCTAAGGAAGAAACATGTCTCTTGTCTAAAGCATCATTTGATGAGTCACAACTTTGGCATAGACGTTTGGGGCACACTAACTTTAAAATATGAACAAGTTAGTCAAAGGAAACCATGTAATTGGTCTTCCTAAAAAAGAATTCAATTTTATTGATCAATGCTCAGCGTGCCTCAAAAGAAAACAACACAAATCGTCTCCCAAAACCAAGCTGGTGAACACTAACAATACTCCATTGAAGTTACTTCACATGGATCTCTTTGGACCAATTCATGTAATGAGTATAGGAAAGAAACAATATTGTTTAGTGATCATTGATGACTTTTCTCGATTCACATGGGTGTTCTTCCTACTTCATAAAAATGAAGCATCCTAAATCATTCAAGAATTTTTCACTAAAATTGAAAATCAACTTGATCTCAAAGTCAAAATAATAAGAAGTGATAATGGTGTAGAGTTCAAAAATGAAAATATGAGTTCCTTTTGTGCAACCAAAGGCATTGCTCATCAATTCAGTGCAGCTAGAACTCCTCAAAAAATAGGGTAGCTGAAAGGCGAAATAGAACACTATTTAAAGCAGCAAGAACCATGCTAGCCGATGCTAAACTGCCAATCACCTTCTGGGCAGAAGCAGTTAACACATCGTGCTTTGTGCAAAATCGAACTCTGATTGTTAAAGAAAGTAACATGACACCTTATGAACTGATATTTCAAAGGAAACCATTCATTGGATTCTTCAAATCATTTGGTTGTCCAGTCTCAATATTAAACACCCGTGATCATTTGGGAAAATTTTCATCTAAGTCTGATGAAGGATTTTGTAGGTTATTCTTCCGTCTCAAAGGCTTATAGATTGTTCAATCCTAGACTGAACATTATTGATGAATCTACAAATGTTCAATTCAAAGAACATTCATTTCCCAAATCTACAAATGGTCCTGATTGGTTGTTTGATATTGACATATTTACAAATGCAAGAAATATACATTCAGGTGATACTTCATCAACTGCAGAAAAAAGAGATAATTATCCATTGATTCCACCTACATCTGATGAACATATGAATGAAGATGTTCCTCTTCAAGCTGATCCCATTAGACAATTATCACAGAACCTTAGTGTTTCTTCTGAAGAAGGTCCCATCCTGGTACCATCTCACTCAGATGACTTGTCAAATGAAATCAGAAATCAAAAACAGGCTTCTCATCCAGTAGAAACACAGGTATTCAAATGATGCAAGCAACCTCAGTGCTGCTGAAGATGTAGCACTTACTGAAATAGAAGTTGACAATCTTCATAATTTAACAACAATACAAGATGAATGTGCCTCTAACCATAATGAACTAATGTCTCCAATCTTGATGTAACTATTGCTGGTGACACATTCCAACCACAAGAATACACAAGAATTATCCAGTTGAAACCATTATTGGTGATCTTAATAAGAGGGTGACAAGAAGCAAGTCCAGTATTGCAAACATCTGTTTGTTCTCATGCTTTCTCTGTCAAACAATACCCAAAAACATCAAAGAGGCACTTTAAGACAATAGTTGGATTGAAGCAATGAAGGAAGAATTTCTCCAATTCAAGAAGCAAGAAGTATGGCAGCTGGTAGATCTTCCCGAAGGACAATACCCTATCGGTACCAGATGGCTGTACAGGAACAAGACTGATGATAGAGGGATAGTCATCAGAAATAAAGCAAGACTAGTAGCACAGGGATACACTCAGGAAGAAGGAATCGACTATGACGAAGTGTTTGCTCCTGTTGCCAGACTAGAAGCAATCAGAATCTTTCTTGCATATTCCGCGTCCATGAAATTTACTGTTTATCAAATGGATGTAAAGTGTGCCTTCTTGTATGGAAAGATTGCTGAAGAAGTCTATGTAAGTCAACCCCTGGCTTTGAAGATCTAGATTTCCCTCACAGAGTGTACAAGCTCGACAAAGCTCTGTATGGTCTTTATCAAGCTCCAAGAAAGTGGTATGAGACTCTATCATCCTTTCTTCTTAAACATGGGTATGAAAGAGGAAAGATTGATCAGACTCTCTTCAGAAGAATAAGAGGAAAAGACATGCTGTTAGTGTAGATCTATGTGGATGACATTATATTTGGCTCGACAAACAAACAACTCTGTAAAGAATTTGAAGATCTTATGCATTCAAAGTTTCAGATGAGTGCTATGGGGGAACTCACATTCTTATTGGGAGTGCAAGTCTAGCAAACAGCAGATGAAATCTTCATCAATCAATCAAAATATGTATTTCACTTTGCTGACTGTTAGTCTATCAGAACTCCTGTAGATACTAAAGTGAAGATTGGACCTGACCCTGAAGGCAAATCAGCGGATCAAACTCACTATCGATCAATGATAGGTTCACTTATGTATCTAACAGCCAGTAGGCCTGACATTATGTTTGGTGTTTGTGTGTGTGCTAGATATCAAGCTGATCCAAAAGAATCACATGTGAACGCAGTCAAGAGGATATTCAGATATCTGAAGGGCAAACCAGCTCTCGGATTATGGTATCCAAAGAAGGAGAATTTAATCTCTATGCATACACAGACATATAATGGAGGATGCAACTTCAACAGAAAATCCATTTCTGGCGGTTGTCAATTTCTTGGTCCCAAACTAGTATCCTGGCAATGCAAGAAGCAGACAAATGTGTCTGTGTCCACAGCCGAAGCTGAGTATATTGCTGCTTCAGCATGTTGCTCTCAAGTTCTCTGGATTCAAAACCAGATGCTTGATTATGGTTTTAACTTTTTGCATACACCAATTTCTATTGACAACACAGCTGCTGTCTTTATAACTAATAATCCAGTTCAACGCTCAAAAACAAAACATATTGAAATTAGATACCATTTTTTGAGAGACTATACTGAAAAGGGTTTTAATCAAATTGATTCAAGTACCAACAGAAAATCAATTAGCTGATTTGTTTACCAAGGCATTTGAACCTAGCAGGTTTGAATTTCTGGTTCAGTCAATTGGCATGATTAACCTTGAGTAAAACTTTGAAAAACATCAAAAATATTTTAAAACATCAGAAAAACCACAAAAAGAAATCAAGTCATATGAAGAAAAGAATCTTGGGAAATGATATAATTACAGTCGTTATATCATTCACTATGCTTAATTTCAAAATGTAAAAGACTGAAATGACTTACCAGATATGTTGGTAGGTTCAACTTGGAAGAAAAGATACATGTAGTGATGAATTAAAGACATATTCAATTGTGAAACACTCATCACAAAGGACAGATATGTATTGGCTTATCTGAATGCATGTGTGTGTAGTAACCTAAACACACCAGGTAATGATACTTTATGAATCTCTTTCACCATATCATGTTTCATCTTTGTTTTGCTGAGCAAAGACCTGATAAAACTTGCACATAGAGCAGATGTCATGATCCAAAAGATTCCCAATGTGGAACACATCTAAAATTGGATGAATCAACAAAATAATACATTACAAGTGAATGATCAAAAGAATCCTATCATGGATCACCTTCCAAAGTGAAGTGAAAAGAATCTCAATATGGAACAACATGAAAAAGGATCAAATTAAAAGAATCCCAATGAGGATCAGTGAATATGAGATTTCATGACTTAATAACCTGGAAAGAAAAGTTGTGACAAAGTTCTACCATGCATTGTATAAGGAGGGTTGATCATTCCATGCTTATGTGTGTGAGGTACACATTGAATAATAAATCAACCAAAATATGATAAAAGTCATTTGCATCAAAATATCAACCAGGTATGAGGTTAAGAGGACAAACATACCTTCAATCTTCAAGTTCATAATCATGTCCATTTAATTATAAAGGATGCACATGTGTAATGTAAGATTGATATGATCCCACAAAGAGATTTTTCTCTTCATTATTAATATTAAACAAAAAAATATTCAAAACTTTTAAAATCTTTAAAGTTTCTCTCCAAATGTGGACATAAACTTTAGGGGGAGTAATTTAAATTTTTTGAGTAAGTTCAAACTTTTGTTTGTTAACTCAATTTTGAAAAACAAAACAAAAGAATTTTAGTTGGTGTTGTTGCAATAAGTCATACCATTATATCTCAGCCTATGCAGATTCTTAGAAGCATGATAAGCCCAAGATCTGTCAAAATTGGGAAACTTGTATCAGATGTAACATACAAGTCAATCCAAGCAAAAATTAACAACTTCCACAGCCAACTTCATAAGAAAAATTAATCAAGGACACCTTTTCATAAGATGAATAATCAATTTAATCATATTAACTTTTGATTTAGTTCAAAAGATAATACAGGTAAGTGCATTAGTTAATGCGGGTGAAGGTAACCCATGCATATAACTAATGCGAGTAACAATAATTTTTGAGGTGCAACTAATGCGGACAATGATTTTACTCTACCGCATTAGTGTGAGAAGTAAATGTGAAGTTTGATCTATCGCATTTACTACAACACAAATGCGGACAACCAAAATGTCAAGTTTATCTTCCGCATTTGCAATAGTACACAAATGCGAACAGCCAAAATTCCAAGTTTAACTTCCGCATTTGCAACAGTACACAAATGCGGACAGCCAAAATGTCAAGTTTAACTTCCGCATTTGCAATAGTACACAAATGCGGACAGCCAAAATTTCAAGTTTAAACTTCCGCATTTACAACAATACACAAATGCGGACATCCAAAATGTCAAGTTTAACTTCCGCATTTGCAACAGTACACAAATGCGGACAACCAAAATTTCAAGTTTAAACTTCCGCATTTACTGCAGTACACAAATGCGGATTGAATAAAACATTAAGAAACAAAACTTCCGCATTAGTAACAGTAGAGTAATGTGGACAGTCAGTCAAAAATTAAGCCTTCCGCATTAGCTACAGCCACAAATGCGGATGACCAAAAGTAGTCAAATGCAGACTGTCAATGTTAAAAGTTCGTCTTCCGCATATGCTACAGTTAACAAATGCGGATCACCAAAATCAAACAAATTAACCTTCAACATTTGCTATAGTGTTGACTGTATCTGCTTGTAAACTTGTAAAATTTTTCAAATTGTATTATTTGATTATTTAAAGGAATTCGAACAGGTCATTTAATACTTTTCAAATTTGAGACAACTTATAGTGAGACGAGCGTAAAACTACAGTACACCACCATCATTCATCATCATCATCACAAATATTCAAAGATTTTATTGTGTTTCATCTTTTAACATTCTTGTCATCGATTCAGAACAACAGTTGTTTCGAAGATAAGGTATAACTTCAACAGATTTTGAAACCAAAACCTAAGTCTCGAACGGTTACCCTAAATGAACGATGAACCAGAAAACTATTGAAGAACACCAAAATCTAAATCATTAAGTGATGTAATACACATTTTCGAGGTCAATAAACATGTAAATTGATAGGAATTCAACTAGTATTGAAAACCATGACAACCATGTTTACTAAGAAAAACAGAGCAATGTGAAAAAGAAAAGTGTGAAACAAATCAAAGTCACATTAACAAATAAAAGAGAAATTAAAGTCAAAATTGTGAACTAACACACATGTCTCTTGTGCAGATTACATGGCAAACCTTACATGGAGCAAGCTCCATAATGTCAGCGGTTATCTAAACCCTGATGTGCCTGAAGCGGAAGGTCTCAGAGATATGATAAGATTCCTATCTACCACAAGGGTAGCATATGCTATAACAGTAAGACCAACAATCTTCGAGAATCCCATCAGGTCTTTCTGGGAATCAGCTGAAGTAGTTGAAGAAAATGGAGTGAAAACTCTTACTGGAAAGATCAACACTGAACACACACTGAGGATCACAGAAGAATCAGTTAGAAGATGTCTGCATTTCAATGACAATGCAGATGATCCTCTTGAATTGGATGATGGGGAGATAACCACATTTTTCTCTGAAATTGGTTATGAAGGGAGCTATGAAGCCAAACAGATAGTCAAAGGATTAGTGGATCTGCCCTGGAGATTCCTAATTCATATGTTCCAACATTGTCTATCTAAAAGGAAAACAGGATGGAATGACATTCCAGTCCTCACATCTTCTACAATCTGTGATCTCTGCACCAACAGAAGATTTAACATGTCAGCATATGTATTCAATGGTCTAATATCCAACATTCAAGAAGGATTTAGATACAAATTTCTAATGTACCCCAGATTTATTCAATGTCTAATCAATGAAACATTTCATGACATTGCTAATGAAGGACTAGTACTTAACATTCCTCATTATGATGCAAGATCCTATAAGTACATCAAGAAGAAAGACCCAAGGAACTTCTACAGTGGTGCCCCTTCACCCCTTCTTCCTTGGATGTTTGAACAAATATACCAAGCAGGTCAAGCACAACCACCTCCACAACCACCTCCACAACCAATACCACAACCAATACCATCCCCTATACCACAACCAATAGCTCAACCATCACCTTTACCTTCACCAATACCATCACCTTTACCTTCACTAATACCATCATCTTTACCACCAACAATACCATCACCTTTACCTTCACCAATACCATCACTTCCTTCACCACAACAAACACCACCTATGATCACTCAACCTACACCTACATCACCACATTATCAATCTCCTATATCACCACACCAATCTCATATTCCTCCTTACCAACCATTACCATCATCAATTGATCACCCTGCTAAACCAGATGGATCAACAAGTGCATCCAAATCATCCAAATCATCTTCTGATGAGGAGGATCATCATGATCAAACCAAAGCTATGAATGAACCTTCTGAGGCTGCTCCTTCTGAGAGCTATGCAGAATCAAACATCAATAGGCCTGATAAAGATGAATTAATAATTTAGTTGTTACTCAAAGTAGAAAAGATGGAAGAATACTAAAGAGGAGAGCAGGAATTATAAATGATAGAATTCTTGAACTCGATGAGAAAGAAGGAGAATTGAATGATCTTAAAGAAAAACATGCAGTTGAAAGAATGGAACAAGCCAAAGAGATTGAAAATCTAAAAGCTGCACTGAAACACTCAAAAGAAGAAGTGAGTGGTCATATAGACACTCTTGAAATACAAACTATTTCCATGGAGGAACAAGAAAACATCATAGAGGAACAAGCTGATATCATCTCAAAACTGGAAAAGGAAATCAAGAGCAAGAACAAAAGAATATCCGAGCTTGAAATGATGATTAAAAGAACTGATGTGAAGGATGATGATGAAAAAGAAGAACAAAAGAATGATGATGAGAATGAAGAACAAGTGGATGATGAAAGTGCAACTGAGATTAAGACCAAAGCTTAGACATGGTAGTGTATTCTGGAAACACTGGCCATTCAGACTTAGAAAAGGGTGAATTTGAAGAACTCTTTAGTGCTTTGGATAGTTTTGCTTCTGAACAATTCAGCATTGATGATGATTTTTGGGAGTTCATAAACAATCAAAGAACTGATGCAGAGCCTATAGTATTCATTCCTAAATCACCAGTGCCATTCGAAAAGGAATTGTCTTTGCAAATTGTCCCTGCCATATCATTAACAGAAGAACAAAAAGAGGAACTAAAAGAAAGATATGAACAAGAAAGAAAAGAAGAAACTGCACCTGAACAAAGTGAAATGAACGATCAAGAGCCAAGCACACCTGAAAAGGTCCCTGAACCAGAAGATCAAACTGAAACCTCTAGCCCTCAACTTCAAACTTACTCACGAAAAAGGAAGTATTTAGCAAAAAAGACTAAAGGCAAGAGGCCAATAACTGAAGAAGAACCGTCAAAGAAACAAAAAGACGACCCAAGAATTTTAGCAGTAATTGTTGAATTTTTGGAATATGAGCAGGCAGAAGCTCAGTTGAAAAAGTTGGCCAGAGCAATTGATTTAGAAGAAGGAGAAATTGCTGATGAAGATGAAGTGTTAAAGGATGTTCTCATGGACAGTCCTCTAAAGAAGAACAGTCAGTAGAAGACATGGTAACCAAAGCTCAAACTGATGACTTGATTATTAAAGCCATGTTCTTGATCAATCAAGGCTATGATCTTGATGAAGTGTTTGCAATGACTTATGAGAAAATGAAAGAGGAGGAAGAGAAAGTGAAGTTGTTGCTTGATCCAACAATAGACACTGACTATGAGAAGACAATGTCAAAAGGCACTCTAATACTCAAAGACTCATTCTTGAAGAAACCCACAAGGTATGAAGTTCCACTACCAAGAAGGGGTCCTCTACAAAAGCTTTCACAAATTAAGAAATCAACCTCATCCCATGAATCATTATTTCCTGATCCTTATAACATGTCTGATAAGGAAATGAAGGAATATCTTTCAAGTTAGGGATTCACAAAAAGAAAGATTGCCAACCTTCAAGACAAATTCATTAAGGGCTGCCACACTTCAATTGATCAATGAAAAGAAAGATAAACTAAGAAAACTGGAAGAAGAATTGACAAAGACCAAACCCAGAAATAGAATGTCAGCTAAAGACATGCTGCTGAAGATAAAAGATCAAGAACTACTTGCCCCGGTACTCCACAAATATCCTGAATGGTTGTAGACCATCTCAGTTGAAGCTGCAGGAAGGACTGACCACTGCTACACTGATCAGAGGGGTATCTACTCCAAAGGGGAAGATAGATCAGAAGATAATAGCATGTTGCTTTTTCTGATAGTGACTACACAGGGTGTAAGTTAACCAGAAAGTCAACTTCTGGTGGATGTCAATTCCTAGGCAACTGTTTGATTTCTTGGCAAAGTAAGAAACAAACATCTGTTGCTACATCCACTGCTGAAGCAGAGTACATTGCTGCTGCAAGTTGTACATCTCAGGTACTCAGGCTTCAAAACCAATTATTGGATTATGGCATTACAGAGACTAAGACTCCATTATTAATGGATAGTGCTTTAGCTCTGTGTATTGTCAAGAATCTAGTCCAGCACTCTAGGACCAAACATATAGAGATCAGACACCATTTTATTAGGGATTGTTTTGAAAAAGGTCTGATTGATCCAAAATTTGTGCCTAGTGCTGATGAGCTTGCAGATATATTTACTAAGCCTTTGGATAGTTCAACTTTCCAAAACCTTGTGTTAAGGATTGGTATGCTGCAGCTAGAATAAGTGATAACTACTGATGATCTCAGTAAACAAGTACTGATGATCATTAGTAAACATGTCACAAATATGTACTAATTCTGTTAAACAAAACTGATGCAGTTACAACTACTGATGTAGTTATAACTCCTGATGTCAGTAAAAATAGATAAGTACAGATGTCCTATGAACAACTGAAATCAGCTAAAAAGTATGATGAGTAAGTGTTGAGGACAGTATGCAACAGCTGAAAAGCTAAGAATTGACGTAAACTACTGATGAGAATTTTCACTTCAGTCGTTTCCACAAACTGTTGTTTCACTCTAAACAACTGATGACAAAACCATGTCTTCAGTAGTTTCACAACTACTGATGACTAATACCAAGTCCTCAGTTGTTTATAACAGCTGAAGACAAAACCAAGGTTTTCAGTAGTTTCACAACTACTGATGACTAAAATGAAGTCTTCAGTTGTTTTCAAACGTCTGATAGTTAAAACCCCGTCTTCAGTTGTTTTCATAACAACTGATGCCAACACCAACACTTTCAGTCGTTTTCTTTTCAGCCTTTTCTTAACCTATAAATACCTGCACTTATAGACAAACGTTTCATTAGCCGTTTTTAAACCTCTCTCTCTCAACAATGGCGACCATGAAACTCAAAGCCCGACACAACTGTGTTAGCAAACCTTTCGAAATCGGTCTTTTGGAACAAATTTGACACTGCCATCGATCTTATGGTGGATTCCCCATACAGAACAGCCTTTCTTCTGAATCCTACCATATATCCTTATTTCTTATCCCAGTTCTGGACCAACGTCTCTGTAATAATGGTGAGAATGATAGTCAAATCACTCTCCAGTCATTGGTGAACCAGAAATAGGTGCTTATCACCCACGACATCATTCGCCAAACCCTAAATTTGCATGATGGCACCTATCCTAAAAAATACCCGAAAGGCATCACTGATATGTCTTTTATCCATAACGGGTGAAGGCGACTTAAGTGCTACACCTATACTTAAAAAGCACTTCCATGATGCTGAACGACTTATCTTTCATATGGTGAATGTCTGCCTTGCATCAAAGACATCTTCTTGGGATGAGATGTCTTCCCGATGGCAACAGGTATTGTACTCTATCTTTGAACACCAAAATCTAAATTTTTCTGAGATAGTGTTCATGGAACTAAAGGATCTGGCTCAGAAACCTGTGGCAAACAGATGGCTACTTTATCCCAGGTTTCTGATGGCCATAATTTTGAATCAATTAAAATCTAATGGCCTTGTTGGTCTTGGAGTCCCTGCTCCAGCTGTTTTAGCTGAGGTATACTCCAGACATAACTCAGACCCTACTCTAAAAGGGGCTGCCTGGATGCTAAAACCCAAGCCGAGGGAACCCACTGCCCCTGTACCACAAACACAAGAAATACATACTGGCTCTAACCCCCCAGTTATGTCCAAGACTCAACCTGCTGAAGCCACACAGGTATCCTCTCAATAGGATCCTGTTGCAACCACATTTGGGGATCCCACATTTCTGGAACCTATCTCAATTGAGAGGGTTACCATTGAAGAGCACCTCTCACCCCGGGTGCAATCTGCTTCGGACCAATCTCCACATGCAACCGCCCCTTAAAGCCCAACACTGATAGTTGCTAAAGTGCTGAGTCAGTTGCATTCCTCACCCCCTCCCCAGAAACCACTTACCACTGGGAATACCTCAACCATTGAGGGGAGGACCAAAATGCTTCTGATAACCCACAGTACAGGAGTTACAATGTTCAATCTCCAAGTGTAGAAACGGAGGTTAGAACATCTGGTAAGGCTGCCACTTCTACTGATTCAACAAATGATCAGGATGAAGTTGGTAACATCCATAAGACCTACCAGAGGCAACTGTCAATGAAGAACACAATCCTAAGGCAGGAAGTCCCCAGTGCCAAGAACAAGGGGCACATGCTTCTACTGATCTACACTCAGAGCATGTACATCCTGATTCAATCAGGAGGTCAGGTGATTTAGCACAGACTGATGATGACCTGGGCTTTTTCTATGATGTATTAGCCCATAATACCATCCTAGAGACTGAGGGGAGCAGACTCATAGAGCTGCTAGCCAAAATGTCTCAGGATCAAAGTCCATCTACCCCAAAACCCCCACAGATGGTACCTTCAATTGAAGGTTCACCAAACACTGAGCCTACACACTTAACTGAGCCACCAGCCACTACTTTTGGCACCACCTCTCAGGGACACTTTGCACCACCACTAGATGGGCCGGTTATAGTGTGTTGGAAAGGGAAAGATTGGAGATAATGATCAGATTCATTGCCAAATACCTTGGAAGATCATTGTTAGAGATAAAGGCCTGGTCCAGAGACAGTATCCTAGAGATAACCAAGAAGATCTGCTCTGCTCGAGGCTATAATAAGGGGTTGATAATTGAAGCACCAGATGAAACAGGTGCAGGGAAGAGAACTGAAATGGCAAGCTCTCCAAAGCCAAACTCACCACCAAAATGCTAAGTCAATCTTCTCACACTCCCACTCAACACAACCCTTATCTCTAAAATCTCCCAAATCTATCTCTAAACCAAAGCCACCCACAACTCAACCCACAAAACCAATCCCTTTAACCCAAAAACCACCTCAAAACTTACCCAGTGATGCACCCAGAAGGAGGAGAAGGGTGTTAAGGGTAGAAGAAGATGAAGAAGAGGATGATGATGATGATAGTATGCCAATCTCTGCTGTTCTCAAACTCAAATCACCTGAGCACAAAAGTCAACAAGTGATTACTCCTGACTTGCAAATGCAGATGGTGAAGGTAGAGATTGAAGAAGTAGAACAATAGAAACAACACGATAAGAAGTTTCTCAAGATGGTTGATAAGGATTTCCCTCAGTCCTCATCCATTCAAGAAATGAAGAAACTGGCTCTAAGGCTGTACACTCTTAGACATACCTTTCAACATCAAAAAGAAAGAGTGCGGATCTGGCCAGACCCCAGGGTTAGTTCTAGAATTCATACGAAGAATATACCAAGTAGATATCATGGCCAAGTGAAGAAGACCTTGAATGCTGCAATTACATTGGGCATGGTAGTCTCACCCTGGGAAATCATTGAAGAAGTCAAGAGAGCTCACAAATCCAAGACAACCCCTTAATCTATTCTTGAGAACAAAATGATCAAGAAGGGGTTGTTATACAAAAGATTTGAAGATCTTCAGAAGAGTGAACTCCAGTTATTGCTTGAAGGCTCTCACCCTCATGAATTTGCTTACAGAGAGATAACAACTGTGGAGTTGAAAAATGGAAAGACAGTGAGATACCTGTTTGAGTATTATGGCCCAGAGTTCTTCTTCGAAGGAGAAGCAGAAGAACTCACCAAGGAGGAACAAGTTGTTCTCCTTGAGGCCTATGCTAGTGAGTCTTATAGACTCATTCATGGGAATTAGGTTTCATGGTTGGGATAAGACTCTGTGTTCAGTTTCCCCAAAACAGAGTTCCCTTCCATACTTAGCCAATCAAATGATTAGAAACCTTTTCCCGGCCTGTACTTAACTGATTACCTCTAAAGCTGATAAAGAGGGTGTTTCTGCCAAGAATAAGTGGGATCATCAATAAGTTTAGAGGTTTTGGCTGCATTGGTTCAGGGGGAGTTTG
Source organism: Flaveria trinervia (assembly GCA_025506515.1). Lineage (NCBI taxonomy): Eukaryota > Viridiplantae > Streptophyta > Magnoliopsida > Asterales > Asteraceae > Flaveria > Flaveria trinervia. The sequence continues at coordinate 51,854,829 of CM046456.1, forward strand.
TTGGACCAAAAGACCAATGAGCCTGATCAGAAAAACCTCTAAGTCCCACAGACATTACAACTGCTGAAGAAGATCACAACAGCTGAAGACATCAGCTGATTACAAGGTCTGAAGACAAAACTGAAGACTACTACTGAAGACAAAGTCTGAAAGTAAAGAACTGAAGACAAAGTATGAAGCTATAAGTTGAAGACAAAGTCTAAAAGTAAAGTACTAAAGATAACATCTGAAGCTATCAGCTGAAGACAAAGTCTGAAAGTAAAAGTCTGAAGAACAAAGACTGAAGACAAAGACTGAAGACCAAGTGATCAGTATTGTCACAACAGCTGAAGTTATTAACTTCAGTAGTTGTGATGGTTTCCTTTCAGTACTTGTAATTTACTTTTTTGTAGTTATAGTTTCAGTAGTTTAGTTTCAGTAGTTTTATGTTTTTGTACTTAAGCATTCTCTGAGATGTAATCAGTAGTTGAGAACATTCTCAGTAGTTTGCATAGTTTCAGTAGTTTGAATAATTCTGTTAGATGTCACTATCAAGTGACATCAGCAGACATCACATATCCTATATAAGGAATGTTGACCTAATTGTAAAGTGTGACATTGAGCCACCATGAAAGCATATGAATGAAATATCTCTTTTGCATAATACTCTTTTTCTATAACCATTTACTGTTACATTGAATATCAATTGTGTTCTTGTGAATTGTTTAATTCGTTGTTCGTACTCCGCTGCAATACTCTCTAATTAATCAAACTTAGATCACTGATCCTAACAAATGGTATCAGAGCAAGGTTAATCATTGATCGATCTAACAATTGATCATTGAAACTGCTATTTGATATCTAAGTTGATGGAATTAGCATATTTGCAAGAATTGGTTATAGATCATTGACTTTCTACTGCTTTCGTTTATCTGCTTTGAGTTTTCTCTTGGTTCATATTGAGTTTGTTGTGTTTTGCACAAAATCAGTTAAAACTTAATTGAATTTGGTTGAATCTGAGAATGACTACTCCTTCTAATGACCCTCACAATACCGGTTCCTCAACCAAGCCTCCGATGCTGGTTAGGACTGAGTATAACATATGGCAACGAAGAATGCTTCATCACCTGTCTGTTAACAGTTGAGGTTGTTGGACATTTGTGGTACATGGTCCACACAAGCCTATGGTGAACAATCCGGAAACCAACCAAATGGTTCCGAAAAAGAAGGAACAATACTCAGATGAGGATTGAAAACTGTTTGAGATTGATGCTAAAACGCATGGAATTCTGGCCATGGCACTACCGAATGAAATCTATTATGGGCTTATGCATCATGAAACTGCTCATGACCTCTGGAATGCATTGAAGGAACAATTTGGTGGAACATATGAGGTCTTAGCAAACAACAGAGAAATCCTTGCCCAACAATATGAGACATTCTCTCATAGGAAGGGTGAGTCACTAACTCAACAGTTTGAGCGTTTGTCCTGTTTGATCTCTGAGCTGAAAATGGTCAAACATGATTACACTAATAGTCAGATGAACAACAAATTTCTCAGATCACTGCCTGAGAGATGGGACACATATACCATTGTCCTACGCTCCAGTGCAAATCTGGATAGTCTATCTCTCACCCAACTCCATGGGAAACTGCTTACATTTGAAAGAGAGATAGAGCAGAAAAGGAAACTGGCATCATCAGGAAAGCTCACTGATGACTTTGTACCAGGGAACACTGCCTTGGTTGGTCATGAGTCAGAATATGCTGCATCAGATTGCAACTATGATGGGCATATAGATTTCTCCCCAAACGGTTCAGATCATGCATTTGTTAGTGTTGACAGTCAGTCATGCTGTAAGTGACAATTTGTGTTTTCATTATGGATGATTTAAAGGGTATTGCTGATGATGACTTAGAAGAGATAGATTATCTGAGCCAAATGGCCTTGATTAATATCAGATCTCAAAAGTCTACAAGAGAACTGGTAGGAAATTCCAGGACTCTCTGGCAAAACCAAAGTTGGTTTTGACAAGAGTAAGTTGAGGTGTCACAAATGCCACAGGCTTGGACACTTTGCAAGAGAGTGTAGATCATCTGGATCTAACTCCTCTGCCCCTTTGTGACTTTTCCAAGCAATAGTCCACAAAACAGAGGCAACATCCTGCTAGTTCTGGTCATCATTCACAACCTATATCTCCTGCATATTTTGTCCCTCAGGGTCCAATGTCATATCCATATCCCTGCTATTACATGCCACACCCAAATCCGGTTCAAGTTCCTAATGCACAACAACCTCAAGCCCTACCTGAGCCTTTACCATCTCAATCATCTCAATCACAACCTCATCACAGCTTCTTCACCCTAGTATTGTTGACTGGAGCAGTTACCAGATGATCTTCTGGTAATGAGCAATTATTTGCTGGTGATGGTCAACATGGTGGTGAACATCCTTTTGGGAATCTAGCTCTCATGGCCCTGGAATCTACTGATAGTTCATGCTCCAATGCATCTTCATCACAGGTAACCCAGGTATCCTCTGAGGCTAAGGCCAAGCTATGTTCTGAATCTTGCATAGCTGCATTTATCTCTATTAGAGAGGCAAATGTAGCTTTAATAAATCAAAATCTTGAGCTTGAGCAAACCCTTTCCAAAAGAAAAGCTGAATATGAGTCTGTCCTTAAGGATAAAGATGATGAGATTTATAAGCTTAAATGCCATTTGAATGATGAAAAGGCTAAGCTAGAGGTCATTCTTGAGAACCATAGAGATCTCAAAGAAAAACTTGCAGTTACCCAAGTTGAGTGTGACCGCTGGGTATCATCCTGCAAGGGATTCGAAATGCTGCTCAGCAAGCAATCTGCTTTGAATGTGAAGTTTGGAATAGGTTACAACCACATTGCACCACCTACAGATTTTACTCCAAACCAATAGTAAAATTGAAGGTGAAAGTAATTTCCAAACCACATCATCATGTGCATCATCCTCAAGTGATCACCCAAAATCACAAGATGAAATCAGTGTTGATACCTCAGCAAATCAATTGGCTGATGGGTTAACTACTGATAAGCACATGAAGCTGAGTACTTTAGATGTTGTCCCTCAAAGTACCTCAAGTACTGAAGGGCAAGTCACAACATCTGAAAAGCATTTCAAATCAGCTGAAATAAAAGGATTAACAACGTGATAGAGAACAGCTGAAGAACAAGTCTTCAGTTGTTACAGATCCTTCAGTACTAAACAAAGTACTGAAAGGAGGAAAGTACTGAAGAGCACACCTTCAGTAGTTTCCACATCAGCAGTTGATCACTCCAAGATGAAGAATAAGCCATGTGAAATATGTGGTAAATTCAATCATCTTTCTGATGAATGTTGGTACAGAAAGGGTTCCAAACTCAACAGAGATAAGCTCATTAAAATCCAGATGGATGAAATGAAAAATGAGTTTGAGACTAAGTTTGTACCACAGTCATCCCTTTGTGATAACCTAAGCCTTCAACCAAATCAAAAAGAAGGATAGGGTTTATCATAAAACAGCTGATAGTGCTCCTCATGATAAACATCAGACTAAGTCTGTGAATTTTAAGGAGGAAATGGTGGTCACAGGAACTCATCAAACACAAGTACTGATATGTCACAAGAGCTGAAAGCTTTAGCTACAAATCAGACACAACTTTTATGATGGTTCAGCATTTGTTGGGGAGAGTTACCAACTAGATGCACCTGTGATCAAACCACTGAAAAGGCATTCCAAGCCCAAATCCAAGGAATCCATTTCAGCACCATCTCCTTCTTCATCAGCTGTTAATCATAGGAACAAGTTATGGTTAAATCTGTTGATGAAACAGACCCAAAACCAAAAGGTTTGGGTCTCAAAACCTAACTAGTTCTTTATGATGAATGTTGGGTTCTTCAGCATGCCAAAGGAGCATCTGGTATGTAGACAGTGGAGGATCTATGCATATGACTGGGAGCAGTTCTCTTCTTAATGACTACTCTCAAGGAAAGAAGGGATTTGTTTCTTTTGGTAATGATGCCAAGGGTTACATCATGGGAAAGGATATGTGTCTAATGAACAATCAGGTTTGATGATGTAATCATGTGGAGAATCTCAAGTATAATCTGCTGAGTGTTAGTCAGATGTGTGATAAAGGGCACGTTGCACTTTTCACAAGCCAGAACTGCAGGATTCTGTCTTCCCAAGTTTGAGGCTGATTGACAAGGTATTGGATGAACATACTCTCCTGAAGGCCAACAGGATTGGAAGAGTGTATGCCTTGGATTTGTCAAAGAAGATTGATTTGAAGGGTCATCCTTGCCTGTTCTCCAAAGCCTCTCCTCAGGAATCTAAACTGTGGCATAGAAGGCTGGGTCATGTTAATCTCAAAAACATGAATCAACTGATCCACAATAGTTTAGTGAGAGGTCTACCAATAAAGGAGTTCCTTATGATGAAACCTGCACTGCTTGTTTGAAAGGAAAACACAAAAGTCTCATTCCCTCCTATTGAAGACCTAAGTCCACTGCCTGCTTGCAGTTACTGCACATGGATCTATTTGGTCCTGTGAGAGTGATGAGCATGGCAAAGAAGAATACTATCTGGTAATTGTGGATGATTACTCCAGATTTGTATGGACTTTCTTCTTGCATTCAAAGGATGAGGTTGCTCAGACGATTATAACTTTTTGTTGTATGTTGAGAAGCAGTATTCCCTAACAGTCAAGTGTATAAGGAGTGATAATGGAACTGAATTCAGAAACCATACACTTGATGATTTTATCTATCAAAAGGAATCAAGAGGCAGTTTAGCATCCAAGGACTCCAGAACAAAATGGAGTAGTGGAGAGAAAGAACAGGACCCTAATTGAAGCTGCAAGGTCTATGTTGGCTGACTCTGGTTTGCCATTGACCTTTTGGGCTGAAGCTGTTACACAGCTTGCTATGTGCAAAATAGAGTATTAGTAAATCAGAGGTTGATGAAGACTCCATATGAACTTCTACATCATTTGGCTCCTCTAATTTCATTCTTCAAAGCCTTTGGGTGTCCTTGTTTCATTCTCAACACAAAGGATCAACTCCACAAATTTGATCCTAAGGTGGATGCAGGGTATTTTGTAGGTTATTCATCCACATGCAAGGCTTACAGAGTCTTCAACTGCAGAACAAAGTTAGTTGAAGAAACCTTGCATGTGAAATTCAATGAATCTCCTAAGGATAAAATTCCACAAAACCTATGGAGTTGTTTGATCTGGACATACTGCAATATGTTCCTTATCAACCTCCAGCTGTTGCAGATCTTGTGGATAAATCATCTTATGCAGCAAGTCTTCCACCTGGTGGTACTGAAGATGATGATGATATCAGTACTCACCTTTTCAAGTTTAGGACCCACTGCCTGAGTCCACTAACTTGATGTTCCTGTAGCTTCAGCAGCTCCATCCAACAAATGCTGATGAGATTCTGACTCCTCTACATCATTTGATTTGCTATCTCATACTTGGTTCCAGATTCTAGATCACCATCTGCTTCTGTTGAACCTGCTACAAACACTTGCACTGATCTTATAGTATACCAAGAGCTGAGGAATCACCCCATGTCTCAAATCATTGGTGATATCAATGCTGGTGTCTCAACCAGAAGTCAATTGTCTAACTTCTGCTTCTATGCTCTCTTCATCAGTCAGCTAGAGCCAAAGAACTATCATGTTGCTTTGAGAGACAATGGATGGGTTGAAGCCATGCAGCTTGAGCTACTTCTTTCAAAAAGCAGCAAGTGTGGGAACTGGTTCCTCTACCCCCAGGTAAGTGTGCAATAGGCACTAAATGGTGTTTAGGAAAAAACTGATGAAAATGGGCTTATTGTCAAGAACAAGGCTAGACTGGTTATACAAGGGTTTTCATAAGAAGAAGGTATTGATTATGATGAAACCTTTGCCCCTGTAGCCAGACTAGAGGCAATTAGATTGTTCTTAGCCTATGCTGCATTCCACAATCTTAAATTTTTTCAAATGGATGTCAAAAGTGCATTTTTATATGATAAAATAAAAGAAGAGGTTATGTGTGTCAACCACCAGGTTTTGAGGATAATAAACATCCTGATTGGGTGTATAAACTTGATAGGCTCTTTATGGGTTGAAGCAAGCTCCTAGAGCCTGGTATAAACACTTTCAAATTTTCTTCTTAAAAATAATTTCACTAGAGGCTCTATAGATATAACTTTGTTTATAAAGAAAGTGGATCAGCATAAGCTACTTGTTCAAATTTATGTTGATGATATTATTTTTGCATCCTCTGATCCCTAGTTGTGTGATGATTTTACAAGTTTAATGAAACAAAAGTTTGAAATGAGTGCAATGGGAGAATTAAAGTTCTTTCTAGGCTAGCAAATCAAACAAAAGGCTGATGGAACCTTTATTCACCAGTCAAAATATACAAAAGATCTTTGAATAAGTTTGATTTACAAAAATGTAAGCCCTGTTCTACTCCCATGTGCAACACCACACAACTGGATGCAGATCAGAAAGGTAAAGTTGTTGATGAAACACTTTACAGATGTATGATTGGTTCCTTGATGTACTTAACAGCTTCCAGACCAGATATTATGTTTGCAACGTGTGTTTGTGCTAGATTTCAGGCTGCTCCTAAAGAGTCTCATTTGATTGCAGTCAAGAGGATCTTTAGATATCTGCAAGGTACACAATCTCTAGGTCTTTGGCATTCCACTGGACACTCATGCAAATTAGTCGCTTTTTTCTGATAGTGACTATGCAGGGTGTAGTTAACCAGAAAGTCAACTTCTGGTGGATGTCAATTCCTAGGCAACTGTTTGATTTCTTGGCAGAGTAAGAAACAAACATCTGTTGCTACATCCACTGCTGAAGTAGAGTACATTGCTGCTGCAAGTTGTACATCTAAGGTACTCTGGCTTCAAAACCAATTATTGGATTATGGCATTACAGAGACTAAGACACCATTATTAATGGATTGTGCTTCAACTCTGTGTATTGGCAAGAATCCAGTCCAGCACTCTAGGACCAAACATATAGAGATCAGACACCATTTTATTAGGGATTGTTTTGAAAAAGGTCTGATTGATCCAAAGTTTGTACCTAGTGCTGATGAGCTTGCAGATATATTTACTAAGCCTTTGGATAGTTCAACTTTCCAAAACCTTGTGTTAAGGCTTGGTATGCTGAAGCTAGAATAAGTGATAACTACTGATGATCATAGTAAACAAGTACTGATGATCATTAGTAAACATGTCACAAATATGTACTAATTCTGTTAAACGAAACTGATGCAGTTACAACTACTGATGTAGTTATAACTCCTGATGTCAGTAAAAACAGATAAGTACTGATGTCCTATGAAACAAATGAAATCAACTAAAAAGTCTGATGAGTAAGTGTTGAGGACAGTATGCAACAGTTGAAAAGCTAAGAATTGATGAAAACTACTGATGAGAATTTTCACTTCAGTCGTTTCCACAAACTGCTGTTTCACTCTAAACAGCTGATGACAAAACCATGTCTTTAGTAGTTTCACAACAACTACTGATGACTAATACCAAGTCCTGAGTTGTTTACAACACTGAAGACAAAACCAGGTTTTCAGTAGTTTCACAACTACTGATGACTAAAACGAAGTCTTCAGTTGTTTTCAAACGTCTGATAGTTAAAACCACGTCTTCAGTTGTTTTCATAACAACTGATGCCAACACCAACACTTTCAGTCGTTTTCCTTTTCAGCCTTTTCTTAACCTATAAATACTTGCACTTATAGACAAACGTTTCATTAGCCTTTTTAAACCTCTCTCTCAACAATGGCGACCATGAAACTCAACCCCGACACAACTGTGTTAGCTAACCCTTCGAAATCGGTCTTCTGGAACAAATTTGACACTGCCATCGATTTATGGTGGATTCCCCATACAGAACAGCCTTTCTTCTGAATCCTACAATATATCCTGACTTCTTATCCTAGTTCTGGACCACGTCTCTGTATAACTGGTGAGAATGATAGACAAATCACTCTGCAGTCGTTGGTGAACCATAAACCGGTGCTCATAACCCCCGACATCATTCGCTAACCCCTAATTTTCATGATGGCACCTATCCTAAAGAATACCAAAGGCATCACACTAATATGTCTTTATCATCCATAACGGGTATGAAGGCGACTTAAGTGCTACAACTATACTTAAAAAGCACTTCCATGACGCTGAACGACTTATCTTTCATATGGTGAATGTCTGCCTTGCATCAAAGACATCTTCTTGGGATCAGATGTCTTCCCGATGGCAACAGGTATTGTACTCTATCTTTGAACGCCAAAATCTAAATTTTTCTGAGATACTATTCATGGAACTAAAGGATCTGGCTCAGAAACCTGTGGCAAACAGATGATTACTTTATCCCAGGTTTCTGATGGCCATAATTTTGAATCAATTAAAATCTAATGGCCTTGTTGGTCTTGGAGTCCCTGCTTCAGCTGTTTTAGCTGAGGTATACTCCAGACATAACTCAGACCCTACTCTAAAAGGGGCTGCCCGATGCTGCTAAATCCAAGCAGAAGGAACCCACAGCCTCCACTTCCAGATCCAAAGTCCCCACCAAACCAAAATCCAAAAAGCCTAAAAGCCTACTCAGGGAGATGAGTCCCCTGAGGATGCCCCTGTACCACAAACACAGGAAATACATACCGGCTCTACCCCCCAGTTATGTCCAAGACTCAACCTGCTGAAGCCGCACAGGTATCCTCTCAACAGGATCCTGTTGCAACCACAATTGGGGATCCCACATTTCTGGAACCTATCTCAATTGAGAGGGTTACCATTGAAGAGCACCTCTCACCCCGGGTGCAATCTGCTTCGGACCAATCTCCACATGCAACCGCCCCTCAAAGCCCAACACTGATAGTTGCTAAAGTGCTGAGTCAGTTGCATTCCTCACCCCTCCCCATAAACCACTTACCACTGGGAATACCTCAACCATTAAGGGGGAGGACAAAAATGCTCCTGATAACCCACAGCATAGGCGTTACAATGTTCAATCTCCAAGTGTAGAAACGGAGGTTAGAACATCTGGTAAGGCTGCCACTTCTACTGATTCAGCAAATGATCAGGATGAAGTGGTACATCCATAAGACCTTACCAGAGGCAACTATCAATGAAGCACAATCTTGAGGCAGAAGTCCCCAGTGCCAAGAACAAAGGCATATGCTTCTACTGATCTACACTCAGAGCATGTATATCCTGATTCAATCAGGAGGTCAGGTGATTCAGCACAGACTGATGATGACCTGGGCTTTTTCTATGATGTATTAGCCCATAATACCATCTTAGAGACTGGGGGAGTAGACTCAAAGAGCTTCTAGCCAAAATGTCTCAGGATCAAAGTCCATCTACCCCAAAAACCCGATAGACGGTACCTTCAATTGAAGGTTCACCAAACACTGAGCCTACACACTTAACTGAGCCACCAACCACTACTTTTGGCACCACCTCTCAGGGACAGAACCCCTCTAAGCAGATGGTTGCTATCTTTCAAACTCCTTACCTCTCATCACTCCCATCATCACTGACATAGTGCATAAAGCCATTGATGAGAGGATCTCCTCAAATCTACAACCCTCATTGATGATGCTGTTCACAAATCTCTTTCTGCCTTTCAAGCCCCTGATCCCAATGCAACCAAAAAGGGGAGACTTCCAAGTCTAAGGCAGTGAAAGAAAAAGAAAAAAAGAGTTGATGATGAGAAAGAACCTACAAAAGAGAAGGAGGTGGAGAAAGAACTGATCTCAAAACAGTTGATCACATATAAAAGAAAGAAAAGTGCTGAGTCAATAGCTGATGAAGATAAATCTTTACAAGATCTTGTCAAGATGTTGATGAAGCTCACAGCAGATCCATGGATAAAATTATAGATCAGCTCTTTCGACAAAGTCATGACACAGCTACACTAGACACTTAGATCAGAAGGCTGGAAATAGAAGAGATTCAAGTAGATGGGTCGGTTATAGTGTTTGGAAAGGGAAAGATTGAAGATAATGATCAGATTCATTGCCAAATACCTTGGAAGATCATTGATAGAGATAAAGGCCTGGTCCAGAGACAGTATCCTAGAGATAACCAAGAAGATCTGCTCTGCTCGAGGCTATAATAAGGTTTGATAATTGAAGCACTGTGGATGAAACAGGTGCAGGGAAGAGAACTGAAATGGCAAAGCTCTCCAAAGCCAAACTCACCACCAAAATGCTAAGTCATCTTCTCACACTCCCACTCAACACACTCTTATCTCTAAAATCTCCCAAATCTATCTCTAAACCAAAACCACCCACAACTCAACCCACAAACCCATCCCTTTAACACCCAAAACCACCTCAAAACTTACCCAGTGATGCACCCAGAAGGAGGAGAAGGGTCTTGAGGGTAGAAGAAGATGAAGAAGAGGATGTGATGATGATAGTCTGCCAATCTCTGCTGTTCTCAACTCAAATCACCTGAGCACAAAGTCACAACTGATTACTCCTGACTTGCAAATGCAGATGGTGAAGGTAGAGATTTCCCTCAGTCCTCATCCATTCAAGAAATGAAGAAACTGGCTCTAAGGCTGTACACTCTTAGACATACTTTCAACATGAAAAAGAAAGAGTGCGGATCTGGCCAGACCCCAGGGTTAGTTCTAGAATTCATAAGAAGATATACCAAGTAGATATCATGGCCAAGTGAAGAAGACCTTGAATGCTGCAATTACATTGGGCATGGTAGTCTCACCCTGGGAAATCATTGAAGAATTCAACAGAGCTCACAAATCCAAGACAACCCCTTAATCTATTCTTGAGAACAAAATGATCAAGAAGGGTTGTTATACAAAAGATTTGAAGATCTTCAGAAGAGTGAACTCCAGTTATTGCTTGAAGGCTCTCACCCTCATGAATTTGCTTACAGAGAGATAACAACTGTGGAGTTGAAAAATGGTAAGACAGTGAGATACCTGTCTAGTATTATGGCCCAGAGTTCTTCTTCGAAGGAGAAGTAGAAGACTCACCAAGGAGGTACAAGTTGTTCTCCTTGAGGCCTATGCTAGTGAGTCTTATAGACTCATTCATGGGAATTAGGTTTCATGGTTGGATAAGACTCTGTGTTCAGTTTCCCCCAAAACAAGTTCCCTTCCATACTTAGCCAATCAAATGATAGAAACCTTTTCCCAGCCTGTGCTTAACTGATTACCACTGAAGCTGATCAAGAGGTGTTTCTGCCAAGTATAAGTGGGATCATCAATAAGTTTAGAGGTTTTGGCTGCATTGGTTCAGGGGAGTTTGTTGGACCAAAAGAACCAATGAGCCTGATCAGAAAAACCTCTAAGTCCCACAGACATTACAACTGCTGAAGAAGATCACAACAGCTGAAGACATCAGCTGATTATAAGGTCTGAAGACAAAGTTGAAGACAAGACTGAAGCTACTGAAGACAAAGTCTGAAAATAAAGAACTGAAGACAAAGTGAAAATAAAGAACTGAAGACAAAGTCTGAAGCTATGAGCTGAAGACAAAGTCTGAAAGTAAAGTACTGAAGACAAGTCTGAAGCTATCAGCTGAAGACAAAGTCTGAAAGTAAAAGTATGAAGAACAAAGTCTGAAGAACAAGACGGAAGACAAAGACTGAAGACCAAAGTGATCAGTAGTTGTCACAACAGCTGAAGTTATCAACTTCAGTAGTTGTGATGGTTTCCTTTCAGTACTTGTAATTACTTTTCAGTAGTTATAGTTTCAGTAGTTAGTTTAGTTAGTAGTTTTATGTTTTTGTACTTAAGCATTCTCTGAGATGTAATCAGTAGTTGAGAACATTCTCAGTAGTTTGCATAGTTTCAGTAGTTTGAATAATTCTGTTAGATGTCACTATCAAGTGACATCAGCAGACGTCACATATCCTATATAAGGAATGTTGACCTAATTGTAAGTGTGACATTGAGCCACCACGAAAGCATATGAATGAAATATCTCTTTTGCAGAATTCTCTTTTCTATAACCATTTACTGTTACATTGAATATCAATTGTTCTTGTGAATTGTTTAATTCGTTGTTCGAACTCCGCTGCAATACTCTTTAATTAATCAAACTTAGATCACTGATCCTAATAATTTTCATGTAAAGAGAATCTCAGGGCTAGTACATTCTTCACAGAGTACTCAGCTCTAGTAAATGCCCTTGATATTCATGATTTTTGAAGGAACTAGCTCACTTGAACTGACAACATGCAGCTATGTTCAGGGGATATGAATTTGAAAATATACTTAAGATGTTCAGAAGGACAGACAACTTCAATTCATTAAAGGCAGTTTGCTTAAGAAAAGATAAAACATTTGTCAATCCCCTGAAAAGAAGAAAAAGGTGGAAGCAGAAGAAATAGTATTCCCTGAGTTGAAGGTAAAGCCAACGGAGTCTTTAAAGAGGAAAGTAGTGTCTTGTACTCATTCTTCCATTCCTATCTCAAATGTGTACTATGATGAGAAAACCTATGAGTGGTGATAGAAAGGAAGTAGGGAGGAAAAGAAGGAGCTGACATTAGACTTTTCAGTGGATATGAAGTGAGACTACTTGATGAATTATACATCCACTACATTTATACCAGGCACTTCAGGGAATTAAACAACAAATTGGGTGAACAAGACATGCACTTCTTTTTTAAATGCATCAAATTGTTGAACTGGCCTATGATAGAATAAAGATTAAAAGAGACAAAAGAAAGAAGAAGAAAACACCACTGCAACTTGGAAACATTGTTAAGCTTGAAGTGGATGTGGGAGGGAGTTTATTGATTCATAGAGATGGTCTTTCAACAATCTCCATATGGGAACCGATTTCTCTGAAAAAGTTACCAATAGAATCCATCTACAACATGAGCAGAATGAAAATACATGTGCTGAATAAAGACAGGATGTACAAAGCAACTGATTTTGTAAACATGATCAAGGCCATTCTGGATCCCACCAAAGCAGCATTCATACTATCTCTTGAAGACCCAGCTGAATCTTCATAACATCAATCACCTCCTAAACATTGAGGAAAACTAGGCTGTATAATCCTTAGGGGAGTATTGTTGCACCCTGAAAGGATCATACATGCCAACTCAATGGGTGAATTGATGATTGTTCAGCTGGATTCCCACAAGTCCAAGATGCAATGCGGATGAAGATATGCAAGAAAAATAACGTGTTATCTTCCGTATTAGTCAATGCGAAAACAAGAATCTGATGCTGACAATTGTTTACTCTTCCGCATTAACTAATGCGGAAGACACAATACTTATGATGAAGAAGTTACACTTCCGCATTGACTAATGCGGAAGAATAAAAGAAGATGCGGACAAGACTTTGATCATCCGCATTGACAAAAGCGGATGACCAACCAAATGTGCACAAGTATTTGTTCATCCGCATAACCAATGCGGATGACCAACTTACTAATGCTGATGATCAAGTGGAAATGCGGATCAAAATTATCTCATCCGCATTTGTCAATGCGGATGAAGAAGCAGAGATGCGGATCAAGACTTAGACTAGTTTCTGATGTAATAGATCAGGGGTAATTTAGTCATTTTGTAAAGGCATCTTGTCTTGTCTATAAATAGAATAGTTTACCTCATACTGAGGTAACGGTTGACAGATAGAGGATTTTGTTGTAATTATTCTCTATAATTTGTCAACATTCATATATCAATACAAACATAATTTATGAGTAATTTTCTTGCTTGATTGTTCTTTGACTGTTTGTTTCCACCACTAGATCATTGACTTGATTATCATATTCGATTCTCAATAAGAATATCACCCTTACTAAAACCCAGTCAGTGAGTGTAAAAGGCGGCATGGCCGCCCATGATGTTACACACACACTTTTGCAACCGGATTTTCTAGAGAGAGAAAGAAAAGGAGTTGAATTTTTAGGTCTTGAAAAAGAAGAGCAGATTTTTGAATTCAAGGTAAGATCTGAGTTTTGTGATGTTCTTAACTGGCCTATGTCTTGTTTGTGTGTTTATATGTGTTCGATTGTGTGTTTTGGTGGGTTTTAGGTGGTAGAACTCAATCACATTTGGGTTTTGAAGAATTTCATCCGAAAGTTGTTAGGTGAATTCTAAAACCCCTTTTTTTACTAATTTTATATGACTTTGGGGCTGGAAATACAGGTATGAACATTTTTATTTATTTGGGTGGTTCACCCATGTGTGTGTATGTATGTATGCGGGTGGGTTTTGATTTTGGGTGATTTATGATGTATGATGATGATATGTTCATGATTTCTTGCCTTGAATGCTAGAAACAAGTTTAGAACATGTCAATTTGATGATTGGGACAAATTATAATGATTTATTGTAAGTGTTGATTGCCGATGCACCCAAATAGTGGCCTATGCGCCCAACCTTTTAAACTGCCTAAGTGTCTCATGCGCCCAAAAGTTCAAGCACCCAAATAGTTTCCATGTGCCCAAATAATTTCCATGCGCATAGGATTAGGCTAAATTGGACTAAGTGTCCAAACACACAGAATTTCCATGCGCCTAGGCACTCATGCGCCTGCATAGTACCCATGCACCTAGAATGTTGCCGAGAATGAAAAAGTGATAGCCATGCACCCCAATAGTGCCCGTTCACCCAGAAGTTCCTGATGCGCCTAAGTGTTTCCCATGTGCCCAGAAGGCCATGCGCCTGCATAGTGCCCATGCGCCTAAGACTTAGAATATTTTTTGAGATTTTGGGAAAAATGTAAAATGTAGGCTTTGACTTGAGAGGTTCCCAGGGGAAATGTAAGTTGACTTTTTGAGGTCATAGATGATGTGATGGGTGATGTATGATGTGGCATGATGATGTGTGATTGATGCTTATGTATGATGATGATGTATGATGATTATGTACGTTATGTATGATGTGTTTCCTTATCTTCCTTGTTACGTATGATGACGTGACTTTATGTTGTGTGATTATGATAATGAACATAAAGTTTTAGCTTAACGAAGAGAAAGATTTAAGAGTATCAAAGTGGAACATAATGAACGAATGAAAGTCTTGCAAGCAAATAGAAGGAGGTTCACAAGTCATTGAGAGTTGTTAGCTTAACTGTGGGTTCATACACACATAAGGGTTCACATACACAGTAGGAGTTAGTCTTGGTGACTGCTTCAATACGTACGATGTGGTATTAATTGTGTGCTATGTAGCGTGCGATTTTGGCTTACTCATAAAGGTTCATACACACAGTAGGAGTTAGTCTGATGACTACTCCAATATGTGTGATGTGGTATTTAGTGTGTGTTATGTATCATGTAATTTTGTCTAACCCATGAGACAGCATGCGATTTTTGCTAAACCCATAACAGTTCACACACATGGGAAGTTAGTCTATGTGACTACTCTATACATGCGATATGTGCGATATGGGGTCCTTGTCGCCTAACCCTAGATGATATGGCTTTGTGCTAAAGAGGGGGGTTAAGCATACGATAGGACCTATATAGAAGTGAAAAGATAATAATTATTTCCTTCATGTACGTATGATGTGTGATCATGTACGAAAGTAAAGAAAGGTTTTCCACGAAAGTAAAGTATATTTTATTTTAAAACTAGAACTCACTCGGCAACGTTGACTTTTATGTGTTTCCAGTTGGCAGGTAATGGATGCTGAGGATGGCACGAGACGGCTACTTGGCTTATTTTGAATGTCATCCATTTTGTATAACGATAACTTTTTTGCATTATAATGTGAACAAATGATATTTTGTAATGAATGTTGTATTATTTTGCAAAAGCGATTATTTATATGAAATGAAATGTTTGTTTAAAATGATTTCGCTGCAATGTTTTAATTAAGATAATGTATGTTTTATGCTTTATGTGCGATGATTGAGCAGTTGTGAGCATCTCGAGAATGTGGTCTTACACAATAACCTTGGCTTTAACACCAAATAGGCATGTCAGACCATAGATCTATGATGTCGTCAGGCTAGTAATATTTAACGATTGTCAACGTAGAATGTCTATCATATAAGACTCACATTATTTCAAAGAACCATGACAAAAAGTAAATATGAATTGCATGTGCATTTACAAGTATCAAGATGTTTACAAGTGTAAGTTTTTATGTTAACATGTTTCACCCCAAAAAGGTGGGAAATAAAGTAAAAATAGGCATGAAAAACTCACATGGTATAATGATGGTTGTAATGTACATAAGAAAGTTTGAATGTTTAAAAGTCAAAGGTGATATCCTAAATGATAAAAGGAAACTGTTAGGATCAGTGATCTAAGTTTGATTAATTAGAGAGTATTGCAGCGAAATTCAAACAATGAATTAAACAATTCACAAGAACACAATTGATATTCAATGTAACAGTAAACGGTTATAGAAAGAGAGAATTCTGCAAAAGAAATATTTCATTCATATGCTTTCGTGGTGGCGCAATGTCACACATTACAACTAGGTCAACATTCCTTATGTAGGAAATGTGACGTCTGCTGATGTCACTTGATAGTGAAATCTAACAGAATTATTCAAACTACTGAAATTATGCAAACTACTAAGAATGTTCTCAACTACTGATTACATCTCAGAGAATGCTTAAGTGCAAAAACATAAAACTACTGAACTACAACTACTGAAACTATAACTACTGAAAAGTAAATTACAATGACTGAAAGGAAACCATCACAACTACTGAAGTTAATTACTTCAGCTGTTGTGACAACTAATGATCACTTTGGTGTTCAGTCTTTGTCTTCAGTCTTTGTTCTTTAGTACTTTACTTTCAGACTTTGTCTTCAGCTGATGGCTTCAGACTTTGTCTTCAGTACTTTACTTTCAGACTTTGTCTTCAGACCTTGTAATCAGCTGATGTCTTCAGCTGTTGAGATCTTCTTCAGCATTTTAATGTCTGTGGGACTTAGAGGTTTTTCTGATCAGGCTCATTGGTTCTTTTGGTCCAACAAACTCCCCTGAACCAATGCAGCCAAAACCTCTAAACTTATTGATGATCCCACTTATTCTTGGCAGAAACACCCTCTTGATCAGCTTCACAGGTAATCAGTTAAGCACAGGCTGGGAAAAGGTTTCTAATCTTTTGATTGGCTAAGTATGGAAGGGAACTCTATCTTGGGGAAACTGGACACAGAGTCTTGTCCCAACCATGAAACCTAATTCCCATTAATGAGTCTATAAGACTCACAAGCATAGGCCTTAAGGAGAACAACTTGTTCCTCCATGGTGAGTTCTTCTGCTTCTCCCTCGAAGAAGAACTCTGGGCCATAATACTCAGACAGGTATCTCACTGTCTTTCCATTTTTCAACTCTACAGTTGTTATCTCTTTGTAAGCAAATTCATCAGGGTGAGAGCCTTAAAGCAACAACTGGAGTTCACTCTTCTGAAGATCTTCAAGTGTTTTGTATAACAACCCCTTCTTGATCATTTTGTTCTCAAGAATAGATTGAGGGGTTGTCTTGGAGTTGTGAGCTTTCTTGAATTCTTCAATGATTTCCTAGGGTGAGACTACCATGGCCAATGTAATTACAGCATTCAAGGTCTTCTTCACTTGGCCATGATATCTACTTGGTATATTCTTCTTATGAATTCTAGAACTTACCCTGGGGCTGCCAAATCCGCACTCTTTCTCTTTGATGTTGAAAAGTATGTCTAAGAGTGTACAGCCTTAGAGCCTGTTTCTTCATTTCTTGAATGGATGAAGACTGAGGGAAATCCTTATCAACCATCTTGAGAAACTTCTCATCGTGCTGTTTCCGTTGTTCTGCTTCTTCAATCTTTACCTTCACCATCTGCATTTGCAAGTCAGGAGTAATCACTTGTTAACTTTTGTGCTCAGGTGATTTGAGTTTGAGAACAGCAGAGATTGGCAGACTATCATCATCATCATCCTCTTCTTCATCTTCTTCTACCCTCAACACCCTTCTCTTCCATCTGGGTGCATCACTGGGTAAGGTTTTAGGTGGTTTTTGGGGTAAAGGAATTGGTTTTGTGGGTTGAGTTGTGGGTGGCTTTGGTTTAGGGATAGATTTGGAAGATTTTAGAGATAAGGGTTGTGTTTGAGTGGGAGTGTGAGAAGACTGACTTAGCATTTTGGTGGTGAGTTTGGCTTTGGAGAGCTTTGCCATTTCAGTTCTCTTCCCTACACCTGCTTCATCCAGTGCTTCGATGATCAACCCTTTATTATAGCCTCCAGCAGAGCAGATTTTCTTGGTTATCTCCAAGATATTGTCTCTGGACCAGGCTTTTATCTTTATCAATGATCTCTCAAGGTATCTAGCAATGAATCTGATCATTATCTCCAATCTTTCCCTTTCCAACACACTATAACCCTTGAATATCTTCTATTTCCAGCCTTCTGATCTTAGTGTCTAGTGTGGCTGTGTCATGACCTTGTCGAAAGAGCTGATCTATAATTTTATCCATGGATCTGCTGTGAGCTTCATCAGCATCTTTGACAAGATCTTCTAGGGATTTATCTTCATCAGCTTTTGACTCAGCACTTTTCTTTCTTTTATATGTGATTAGCTGATCTTCCTTCTCTTTATCTGTGATTAGCTGTTCTGAGATAGTTCTTTCTCCACCTCCTTCTCTTTTGCAGGTTCTTTCTCATCATCAACTCTTTTTCTTTTCTTTTCTTTCACTGCCTTAGACTTGGAAGTCTCCCCCTTTTTGGTTGCATTGGGATCAGGGGCTTGAAAGGCAGAAAGAGATTTGTGAATAGCATAATCAATGAGGGTTTGTAGATTTGAGTAGATCCTCTCATCAATGGCTTTATGCACTATGTCAGTGATGATGGGAGTGATGAGAGGTAAGGAGTTTTGAAAGATAGCAACCATCTGCTCAAAGGGGTTCTGTCCCTGAGAGATGGTGCCAAAAGTAGTGGCTGGTAGCTTAGTTAAGTGTGTAGGCTCAGTCTTTGGTGAACCTTCAATTGAAGGTGCCATCTGTGGGGGTTTTTGGGGTAGATGGACTTTGATCCTGAGACATTTTGGCTAGCAGCTCTTTGAGTCTGCTCACCTCAGTCTCTAGGATGGTATTATGGGCCAATACATTATAGAAAAAGCCTAGGTCATCATCAGTCTGTGCTAAATCACCTGACCTCCTGATTGAATCAGGATGTACATGCTCTGAGTGTAGATCAGTAGAAGCTTGTGCCCCTTGTTCTTGGCACTGGGGACTTCCTGCCTCAGGACTGTGTCCTTCATTGACAGTTGCCTCTAGTAAGGTCTTATGGATGTTACCAACTTCATCGTGATCATTTGCTGAATCAGTAGAAGTGGCAGCCTTACCAGATGTTCTAACCTCATTTCTACACTACACTTGGAGATTGAACATTGTAACCCCTGTGCTGTGGGTTATCAGAAGCATTTTGGTCCTCCCCCTCAATAGTTGAGGTATTCCTAGTGGTAAGTGGTTTCTGGGGAGGGGGTGAGGAATGCAACTGACTCAGCACTTTAGCAACTATCAGTGTTGGGCTTTGAGGGGCGGTTGCATGTGGAGATTGGTCCGAAGCAGATTGCACCCGGGGTGAGAGGTGCTCTTCAATGGTAACCCTCTCAATTGAGATAGGTTCCAGAAATATGGGATCCCCAATTGTAGTTGCAACAGGATCCTGTTGAGAGGATACCTATGCAGCTTTAGTAGGTTGAGTCTTGGACATAACTGGGGGGTTAGAGCCAGTATGTATTTCCTGTGTTTGTGGTACAGGGGTATCCTCAGGGACTCATCTCCCTGAGTAGCCTTTTTGGGCTTTTTGGATTTGGGTTTGGTAGGGATTTTGGATCTGGAAGTGGAGGCTGTGGGTTCCCTCTGCTTGGGTTTTAGCATCCGGGCAGCCCCTTTTAGAGTAGGGTCTGAGTTATGTCTGGAGTATACCTCAGCTAAAACAGCTGGAGGAGGGACTCCAAGACCAACAAGGCCATCGGATTTTAATTGATTCAAAATTATGGCCATCAGAATCCTAGGATAAAGTACTCATCTGTTTGCCACAGGTTTCTGAGCCAGATCCTTTATTTCCATGAACACTATCTCAGAAAAATTAGATTTTGGCATTCAAAGATATAGTACAATACCTGTTGCCATCGGGAAGACATCTGATCCCAAGAAGATGTCTTTGATGCAAGGCAGACATTCACCATATGAAAGATAAGTCGTTCAGCATCATGGAAGTGCTTTTTAAAATGGTTGTAGCACTTAAGTCGCCTTCATACCCGTTATGATGAAAGACATATCAGTGGTGCCTTTCGGGTATTCTTTAACTAGGTGCCATCATGCAAATTTAGGGTTTTGCGAATGATGTCGGGGGTGATGAGCACCTGTTTCTGGTTCACCAACGACTGGAGAGTGATTGGCTATCATTCTCACTAGTTATTACAGAGACGTTGGTCCAGAACTAAGTTAAGGAATCAGGGTATATGGTAGGATTCAGAAGAAAGGCTGTTTGGTACTGGGAATCCACCATAAGATTGATGGCATTGTCAAACTTTTTCCAGAAAGCCGATTTCGAAAGGTAGGCAATACAGTTGTGTCGGGGTTTGAGTTTCATGGTCGCCATTGTTGAGAGACAAAAGGTTTGAAAAACGGCTAATGAAACGTTTGGCTATAAGTGCAGGTATTTATAGGTTAAGAAAAGGCTGAAAAGAAAACGACTGAAAGTGTTGGTGTTGGCATCAGTTGTTATGAAAACAACTGAAGACTTGGTTTTAACTATCAGACGTTTGAAAACAACTGAAGACTTGGTTTTAGTCATCAGTAGTTGTGAAACTACTGAAAACCTTGGTTTTGTCTTCAGCTGTTGTAAACAACTGAGGACTTGGTATTAGTCATCAGTAGTTGTGAAACTACTGAAGACATGGTTTTGTCATCAGATGTTTAAGGTGAAACATCATTTTGTGGAAACGACTGAAGTGAAAATTCTCATCAGTAGTTTTCGTCAATTCTTAGCTTTTCAGCTGTTTCATACTGTCCTCAACACTTACTTATCAGACTTTTTAGCTGTTTTTAGTTGTTTCATAGGACATCAGTACTTATCTGTTTTTACTGACATCAGGAGTTATAACTACATCAGTAGTTGTAACTGCATCTTTCTTTAACAGAATTAGTACATATTTGTGACATGTTTACTAAGATCATCAGTACTTGTTTACTGAGATCATCAGTAGTTATCACTTATTCTAGCTGCAGCATACCAAGCCTTAACACAAGTTTTGGAAAGTTGAACTATCCAAAGGCTTAGTAAATATATCTGCAAGCTCATCAGCACTAGGCACAAACTTTGGATCAATCAGACCTTTTTCAAAACAATCCCTAATAAAATGGTGTCTGATCTCTATATGTTTGGTCCTAGAGTGCTGGACTGGATTCTTGACAATGCACAGAGCTGAAGCACTATCCATTAATAATGGAGTCTTAGTCTCTGTAATGCCATAATCCAATATTGTGTTCTGAAGCCAGAGTACCTGAGATGTACAACTTGCAGCAGCAATGTACTCTGCTTTAGCAGTGGATGTAGCAACAGATGTTTGTTTTCTTACTCTGCCAAGAAATCAAATAGTTGCCTAGGAATTGACATCCACCAGAAGTTGACTTTCTGGTTAACTTACACCCTGCATAGTCACTATCAGAAAAAGCAACTAATTTGCATGAGTGTCCAGTGGAATAGCAAAGACCTAGAGATTGTGTACCTTACAGATATCTAAAGATCTTCTTGACTGCAATCAAATGAGACTCTTTAGGAGCAGCCTAAAATCTAGCACAAACACAAGTTGCAAACATGATATCTGGTCTAGAAGCTGTTAAGTACATCAAGGACCAAATCATACATCTGTAAAGTGTTTCATCAACAGCTTTACCTTTCTGATGTGCATCCAGTTATGTGGTGTTGCACATGGGAGTAGAACAGGTTACAATTTTGTAAATCAAACTTATTCAAAATATCTTTTGTATATTTTGACTGATGAATAAAGGTTCCATCAGCCTTTTGTTTAATTTGCAAGCCTAGAAAGAACTGTAATTCTCCCATTGCACTCATTTCAAACTTTTGTTTCATTAAACTTGTAAAATCATCACACAACTTGGGATCAGAGGATGCAAAAATAATATCATCAACATAAATTTGAACAAGTAGCTTATGCCGATCCACTTTCTTAATAAACAAAGTTTTATCTATGGAGCCTCTAGTGAAATTATTTTTAAGAAGAAAGTTTGAAAGTGTTTCATACCAGGCTCTAGGAGCTTGCTTCAACCCATAAAGAGCCTTATCAAGTTGATACACCCAATCAGGATGTTTATTGTCCCTCAAAACCTGGTGGTTGACACACATAAACCTCTTCTTTTTTTACCATATAAAAATGCACTTTTGACATCCATTTGAAAAACTTTAAGATTGTGGAATACAACATAGGCTAAGAATAATCTAATTGCCTCTAGTCTGGCTACAGGGGCAAAGGTTTCATCATAATCAATACCTTCTTCTTGTGAAAACCCTTGTACAACCAATCTAACCTTGTTCTTGACAATAAGCCCATTTTCATCAGTTTTATTCCTAAACACCCATTTAGTGCCTATTGCACACTTACCTGGGGGTAGAGGAACCAGTTCCCACACGTGCAGCATTCTGAACTGAAGTAGCTCAAGCTGCATGGCTTCAACCCATCCATTGTCTCTCAAAGCAACATGATAGTTCTTTGGCTCTAGCTGACTGATGAAGAGAGCATAGAAGGAGAAGTTGGACAATTGACTTCTGGTTGAGACACCAGCATTGATATCACCAATGATTTGAGACATGGGGTGATTCTTCAGCTCTTGGTGTACTATAAGATCAGTGCAAGTGTTTGTAGCAGGTTCAGAAGAAGCAGATGTTGATCCAGACTCTGGAAACCAAGTGTGAGAAGGCAAATCAAATGATGTAGAGGAGTCAGAAATCTCATCAGCATTTGTTGTGGATGGAGCTGCTGAAGCTACAGGAACATCAAGTTTAGTGGACTCAGGCAGTTGGTCACTAAACTTGAAAAGGTGAGTACTGATATCATTATCATCTTCAGTACCACCAGGTGGAAGACTTGCTACAGAAGATGATTTATCCACAAGATCTGCAACAGCTGGAGGTTGATAAGGAACATATTGCAGTATGTCCAGATCAAACAACTCCATAGGGTTTTGTGGAATTTTATCCTTAGGAGATTCATTGAATTTCACATGCAAGGTTTCTTCAACTAACTTTGTTCTGCAGTTGAAGACTCTGTAAGCCTTGCATGTGGATGAATAACCTACAAAATACCCTGCATCCACCTTAGGATCAAATTTGTGGAGTTGATCCTTTGTGTTGAGAATGAAACAAGGACACCCAAAGGCTTTGAAGAATGAAATTAGAGGAGCCAAATGATGTAGAAGTTCATATGGAGTCTTCATCAACCTCTGATTTACTAATACTCTATTTTGCACATAGCAAGTGTGTTAACAGCTTCAGCCAAAAGGTCAATGGCAAACCAGAGTCAGCCAACATAGACCTTGCAGCTTCAATTAGGGTCCTGTTCTTTCTCTCCACTACTCTATTTTGTTCTGGAGTCTGTGGGATGCTAAACTGCCTCTTGATTCCTTTTGATAGATAAAAATCATCAAGTGTATGGTTTCTGAATTCAGTTCCATTATCATTCCTTATACACTTGACTGATAGGGAATACTGCTTCTCAACATACAACACAAAGTTTATAATTGTCTGAGCAACCTCAACCTTTGAATGCAATAAGAAAGTCCATACAAATCTGGAGTAATCATCCACAATTACCATACAGTATTTCTTCTTTGCCATGTTCATCACTCTCACAGGACCAAATAGATCCATGTGCAGTAACTGCAAGCAGGCAGTGGACTTAGATTCTTCAATAGGAGGGAATGAGACTTTGTGTTGTTTTCCTTTTAATCAAGCAGTGCAGGTTTCATCACAGTGGAACTCCTTTATTGGTAGACCTCTCACTAAACTATTGTGGATCAGTTGATTCATGTTTTTGAGATTAACATGACCCAACCTTCTATGCCACAGTTTAGATTCCTCAGGAGAGGCTTTGGAGAACAGACAAGGATGACCCTTCAAATCAATCTTCTTTGACAAATCCAAGGCATATACTCTTCAAATCCTATTGGCCTTCAGGAGAGTATGATCGATCATCCAATACCTTCTCAATCAGCCTCAAAACTTAGGAAGACAGAATCCTACAGTTCTGGCTTGTGAAAAGTGCAACATGTCCTTTATCACACATCTGACTGACACTCAGTAGATTATACTTGAGATTCTCCACATGGTTAACATCATCAAATCTGATATCTCCATTAGACACATATCCTTTCCCAATGATGTGTTAGGATCAGTGATCTATGTTGATTGATTAGAGAGTATAGCAGCGGAATTCAAACAATGAATTAGTCGATTCACAAGAACAAAATGATATTCAATGAAGAACAAAGACGGTTATAGAGAGAGATTTCTGCAAATATATTTCATTCAATATTCGCTTTCGTGGTAACAGAATGTCACAATTACAATTAGGTCGACCCTCTTATATAAGAGATGTGACGTCTGCTGATGTCACTTGATAGTGACAACTAACAGATTTATTACAACTGAAACACAACTACTAAAGATGTCTAAACAGCTGACATCTCCTTACAAAAATACTAAGGTTATCAGTTGTTATAACTACTGAAAAACATAAAACTACTGAAACTACGACTAAAGAACAAGCTCTTCAGTCGTTTTACAAAACTACTGAAACTAAAAATATAAAACTACTGATATCACAACTACTGAAGAAGTGTTCTTCAGCTATTGTGACAAACTACTAAAACTTCAATAGTTGGTCTTCAGACTTGAACTTCAGATGTTTCATCAGCTGATGACTTCAGTAGATATCATCAGCTGATGTCTTCAGTCTTTGTCTTCAGACTTTGTACATCAGTTGTTGATCTTCAGCACTTGTAAACTCTTCAGCTGTTGTACTTCAGTACTTTGGTCTTCAGCTTCAGTACTTGTGTTCTTCAGCTGTTCAGCTTTAGTACTTGTGTTCTTCAGCTGTTCAGCTTCAGTACTTGTGTTCTTCAGCTGTTGTACTTCAGCACTTTAGTTCTTTAGCTGTTGAAATCTTCAGCACTTGATCTTCAGCTGTTGAAGTCTTCAGCACTTGTCAAACTGCTGATGAAGCTTTCAGCAGTTGTTGTGATACCATGTGGGACTTAGAGGTTTTCTGATCTTGGCTCATTGGTTCTTTTGGTCCAACATGATGTAACCCTTGGCATCATTTCCAAATGAAACAAATCCCTTCTTTCCTTGAGAGTAGTCATTAAGAAGAGAACTGCTCCCAGTCATATGCATAGATCCTCCACTGTCTACATACCAGATGCTCCTTTGGCATGCTGAAGAACCCTGCATTTATCATAAAGAACTAGTTAGGTTTTGAGACCCAAACCATTTTGGTTTTGGTCTATTTTCATCAACAAATTTAACCATAACTTGTTTCTTATGATTAACAGCTGATGAAGAAGGAGATGGTGCTGAAATAGATTCCTTGGATTTGGGCTTGGAATGCCTTTTCAGTGGTTTGATCATAGGTGCATCTAGTTGGTTAACTCTCCCCAACAAATGCTGAACCATCATAACAAGTTGTGTTTGATTTGTAGCCAAATCTTTCAGCTCTTGTGACATATCAGTACTTGTGTATGATGAGTTCCTGTGGCCCACCATTTCCTCCTTTAAATTCACAGACTTAGTCTGATGTTTATCATGAGGAGCACTATCAGTTGTTTTATGATAAACCCTATCCTTCTTTTTGGATTTGGACGAAGGCTTGGGTTTATCACATTGGGATGACTGTGGTACAAACTTGGTCTCAAACTCATTTTTCATTTCATCCATCTGGATTTTAATGAGCTTATCTCTGTTGAGTTTGGAACCCTTTCTGTACCAACATTCATCAGAAAGATGATTGAATTTACCACATATTCACATGGCTTATTCTTCATCTTGAATTGATCAACTGCTGATGTGGAAACTACTGAAGGTGTGCTCTTCAGTACTTTCCTCCATTCAGTACTTGTGTTAAGTACTGAAGGATCTGTAACAACTGAAGACTTATTCTTCAGCTGTTCTCTATCAGCAGTTGTTAATCCTTTTATTTTAGCTGATTTGAAATGCTTTTCAGATGTTGTGTCTTTCCCTTCAGTGCTTGAGATACTTTGAGGGACAACATCTGAAGTACTCAGCTTCATGTGCTTATCAGTAGTTGACCCATCAGGCAATTGATTTGCTGAGGTATCAACACTGATTTCATCTTGTGATTTTGGGTGATCACTTGAGGATGATGCACATGATGATGTGGTTTGGAAATTACTTTCACCTTTAGGTTTTACTATTGATTTTGGAGTAAAATCTGTAGGTGGTGCAATGTGGTTGTAACCTATTCCAAACTTCACATTCGAAGCAGATTGCTTGCTGAGCAGCATTTCAAATCCCTTGCAGGATGATACCCAGCGGTCACACTCAAATTGGGTAACTGCAAGTTTTTCTTTGAGTTCTCTGTGGTTCTCAAGAATGACCTCTAGCTTAGCCTTTTCATCATTTAATTGGCATTTAAGCTTATAAATCTCATCATCTTTATCCTTAAGGACAGACACATATTTAGCTTTTCGTTTGGAAATAGTTTGCTCAAGCTCAAGATTTTGATTAATTAAAGCTACATTTGCCTCTCTGATAGAGATAAATGCAGCTATGCAAAATTCAGAACGTAGCTTGGCCTTAGCCTCAGAGGATACCTGGGTTATCTGTGATGAAGATGCATTGGAGCATGAACTCTCAGTAGACTCCAGGGCCATGAGAGCTAGATTCCCAAAAGGATGTTCACCACCATGTTGATCATCACCAGTAAATAATTGCTCATTACCAGAGAGATCATTTGGTAAACTGCTCCAGTGAACAACACCAGAGGTGAAGAAGCTGTGATGAGGTTGTGATTTAGATGATTGAGATGGTAGAGACTCAGGTAAGGCTTGAGGTTGTTGTGCAATAGGAACTTGAACTTGATTTGGCTGGGGCATGTAATAGCAGGGATATGGATATGACATTGGACCCTGTGGGACAAAATATGCAGGAGATATAGGTTGTGAATGATGACCAGAACTCGCAGGATATTGCCCTCTTTTTTGTGGACTATTGCATGGAAAAGTCACAAAGGGTGCAGAGGAGTTAGATCCAGTTGATCTACACTCTCTTGCAAAGTGTCCAAGCATGTGGCATTTGTGACACCTCAACTTACTCTTGTCAAAACCAACTTTGGTTTTGCCAGAGAGTCCTGGAAATTTCTTACCAGTTCTCTTGTAGAACTTTTGAGATTTGATATTAATCAAGGCCATTTGGCTTAGAATATCCATATCTTCTAAGTCATCATCAGCAACACCCTTTAAATCATCCATAATGAAACACAAATTGTCACTATTACAGCCTGACTGACTGTTAACACTAACAAATGCATGATCTGAACTGTTTGAAGAGAAATCTATATGCTCATCATAATGGCTTTCTGATGCAGCATATTCTGACTCATGACCAACCAAGGCAGTGTTCCCTGGTACAAAGTCATCAGTGAGCTTTCCTGATGATGTCAGTTTCTTTTTCTGCTTTATCTCTCTTTCAAATGTAAGCAGTTTCCCATGGAGTTGGGTGAGAGATAGGCTATCCAGATTTGTACTGGAGCGTAGGACAATTGTATATGTGTCCCATCTCTCAGGAAGTGATCTGAGGAATCTGTTGTTCATCTGACTATTAGTGTATTCATGTTTGACCATTTTCAGCTCAGAGATCAAACAGGAAAAACGCTCAAACTGTTGAGTGAGTGACTCACCCTTCCTACGAGAGAATGTCTCATATTGTTGGGCAAGGATTTCTCTATTGTTTGGTAAGTCCTCATCTGTTCCACCAAATTTTTCCTTCAATGCATTCTAGAGTTCATGAGCAGTTTGATGATGCATAAGCCCAAAATAGATTTCATTAGGCAGAGCCATGGCCAGAATACCATGCGCTTTAGCATCAATCTCAAACAGTTTTCGATCCTCATCTGAGTATTGTTCCTTCTTCTTCGGAACCATTTGGTTGGTTTCCGGATTGTTCACCATAGGCTTGTGTGGACCATGTACCACAGATGTCCAACAACCTGAACGTTAACAGACAGGTGATGAAGCATTCTTCGTTGCCATATGTTATACTCAGTCCTAACCAGCATCGGAGGCTTGGTTGAGGAACCGGTATTGTGAGGGTCATTAGAAGGAGTAGTCATTCTCAGATTCAACTAAATTCAATTAAGTTTTAACTGATTTGGAACAAAACACAACAAACCAATATGAACCAAGAGAAAACTCAAAGCAAATAACCGAAAGCAGCAGAAATTCAATGATCTATAACCAATTCTTGCAAATATGCTAATTCAATAAAACTTAGATATCGAAATAGCAGTTTCAATGATCAATTGTTAGATCTATCAATGATTAAACTGCTCTGATACCATTTGTTAGGATCAGTGATCTAAGTTTGATTAATTAGAGAGTATTGCAGCGGAATTCAAACAATGAATTAAACAATTCACAAGAACACAATTGATATTCAATGTAATAGTAAACGGTTATAGAAAGAGAGAATTCTGCAAAAGAAATATTTCATTCATATGCTTTCGTGGTGGCGCAATGTCACACATTACAACTAGGTCAACATTCCTTATATAGGAAATGTGACGTCTGCTGATGTCACTTGATAGTGACATCTAACAGAATTATTCAAACTACTGAAACTATGCAAACTACTGAGAATGTTCTCAACTACTAATTACATCTCAGAGAATGCTTAAGTACAAAAACATAAAACTACTGGACTACAACTATTGAAACTATAACTACTGAAAAGTAAATTACAACTACTGAAAGGAAACCATCATAACTACTGAAGTTAATTACTTCAGCTGTTGTGACAACTACTGATCACTTTGGTCTTCAGTCTTTGTCTTTAGTCTTTGTTCTTCAGTACTTTACTTTCAGACTTTGTCTTCAGCTGATGGCTTCAGACTTTGTCTTCAGTACTTTACTTTCAGACTTTGTCTTCAGTACTTTACTTTCAGACTTTGTCTTCAGTACTTTACTTTCAGACTTTGTCTTCAGACCTTGTAATCAGCTGATGTCTTCAGCTGTTGAGATCTTCTTCAGCAGTTGTAATGTCTGTGGGACTTAGAGGTTTTTCTGATCAGGATCATTGGTTCTTTTGGTCCAACAGAAACAATAACTTGAGGTCGGAATTCATTACAAGAAGTTAGAACGCTTAGGAATGCGAATAAGCGAAAGGTAAATTGAAAACCGATTATTGTACCAATTTTAGATTCTGGGCAGAATGTTTGGTACGTGTTTGAACAGATTTATAAAATAGAAAATGGTTTCATAAATTTATTAAAATTTAAATTTGACTAGATAAAAGTCTCCCAGACAACTTTCGTTCAGAAACATTTTTTTGAAAACATTCGTAGTAGGTCAAAAAAGTAGCACAAGACAGAAGGTACTGAAATGCGTACTTATATTGTAAAGTCCATTGTTGAGTCGTCCGATTGAGTTTGAAGACGTATAAATTGTCATTGAAAAGGTTATTCAATGAACTTAATATTGGAGTATGATTTTACTCGAATTTAGTTAGGTATGACCAAGTAATGGTCACTTGAAATTAGACTATATTCTGCCAAAATTATAGTAAGGCATTTATATGCACTTTTAAAATGTTAAAGCATGAAACGGTTAGAAAAAATTATTATGTCGATATATGGTATATTGGAATTTGTATAATTTGTAGAAAAAATATTCTAGGACTTCGGCATAGCCCTCAAATAGAGAAATAATCTTGAGGAATAACCGAATGCGGTGACATAGTCGTCCATATGCAAACGGGATTCTTTATTTACATTAGTGTTTTGTTAGCTTGATTTAAGAATGTTAGTGATTGTTATAAGGTTAGTGAATTTTAGAATGTTAATGCTCAAATGATAATAATTAAAATTTAAAAAAACTAGTAGAAGAAATAATAAAAGTAAGAACATAAAGTCTTGAGAACAATTTGATTTTAGGATGATTAAACAATATAGAAATACATAATATAAAAGCAATATAAGGTTACCTTACTTTTAGAAACTTCTTGAAATTACTTATAAAAGAAAATTCTTGAAATTGATAAAAATACAATGGATGAAAGAAGATATGTGAGTGAGATTTTTAAAGAATAAGCAAGTGAAAATGAGGCCTAAAGCTTGCTTTTATAGTTGAGGTTAGGAGGAGGTTATGAATAGTGTTAATCTTGAGTTATAAGTCTTTCAAAAGGGGTTTTGATTAGAATCTAAAATAAATAAAAAATTAAATAATTTAAATAAATAAAATAATAATTACAATTTAAACTTTAAATTTAATTGAACAACTTCTTTTTTTATTAAAACTTTATAACTTTTATAAAACTTGTAAACTTTATAATTGATTATTTATATCCAATATTTAAAATTCATAATTACTAATGAAACTTTATAAGTTTATTAAAATTTATTTTATAACTTTACAAGTTTTAATATGTTTTTTCAGTTAGTTATTTGTTTAAAATGATTAATAAAACTTTATAACTTTATGAAAATAAAATTATTTCTAAATCCATAAATTATTACAAGTTGTTTAGATGATTAATGAATAATTCACAATATAAATTGCACATAATGCATTTAATACATTAAAATTATTAATAATTTAATAATGGAAGTTCAAAATGGGTTCGGGTTTGGGTTTATGATTTTGAAAATAGGTGGATGTTACACTTGTTATGTACGTATGTACGTATGTACGTATGTACGTATGTACGTATGTAGAATGAATGTATGTACGTATGTGCGTATCTACGTGCGCATGGGCCCGCGTGCGCGCGGGCGCGCGGGCGCGCGGTACGTATGTATGTTTGAGACAATGTAATTAGCATTTTGTAATGTTTTTGTCTTTTTAGTATATTAAAACTACACAACTAAAGATGTATCCAGAAAAGATTCGTTATTAGAGTATATTGATTTGTCACTCATAATTAATTATGCTAGTTGATTGTATTAAGATTTCAAATCTCCTGGATCAAATGCCTTAGTAAATAATCAGCTAGTTGATTAATAGTATGAACTTATTTTATTAACCCTTATTAGCACAATCTCTTAAAATGTGATATCCTATCTTAATGTCTTTTATTTTTTAGTGTTGTACTATATTATTAGTTATAAATACAGCATTAGTGTTGAAAATGTGTATAGGTGTGTGTAAAAAGTATAAACCATAATCAAGCATCTAGTTTAAAGTACTTATGAGCAACGAGTGAATATTGCTATATATTCAGCTTTGTTAGTAGATGCAGACACATTTGTCAACTTTTTGCATTGCCAAGAGATAAGTCTTGGAGCAAGAAATTAACGAGCTGTAGATGTGGACTTTCGATTAACTTGCGTCCTCCATAGTCATTGTCTGCATATGCATACGACTTAAAATCACCTTCTTTAGGATACCATAAACCTGGAGCGGGCTTTTGTTATAGATATCTAAAGATACATTTGATAGCATTGACATAACATTCCTTTGGATCTGCTTGATATCTGGCACAAACACAAACTCCAAACATGATGTCAAGTCTACTTGTAGTAAGATACATAAGATAACCGGTCATTAAATAGTAATTTGTTTCATGCATAGATTTACCATCCGGATTAGGTCTTCACTTCATTTTGGAATATACTAGAGTTCTGATTGACTGACAATCTACAAGATGGTTCTTCAACATTGAGTCAACATAGTTTGATCGGTTACGAAAATTCCTTCATATTTTGGATCACTTGTAATTCCCAAAAGAATGTGAGTTCACCCATGGCACTCTTTGAAATTAGAATGCATTAGCTCTTAAAAATCTTTGCATATGAGTTTGTCTGTTGATCAAAAATGATATCATCCATATAAATCTAGACTAGTAATAGTTCTTGCCCTTCCTTTTTCTGAAATAAAGTCTAGTCTATATTTTCCTCTTTCATACCTATGTTAAAAAAAATAAATGATGATAATGTCTCATACCACTTTTGAGAAGCATTATATAGATCATACATAACTTTATCAAGCCCATATACCTTTGGGAGAAATCTGGATCTCCAAAGACTAGTGGTTGACACATATAGACTTCATCAATGATCTTCTCAGCTAAAGTAAGTGATGATAACCTGGAAGTGAGATCTGACCTTGAGTCTTTAAATATTTTAAAAGTTGATTTCAAAAGAGCTAAAAATAACTACAAACATAAACTAGAATATTTAGAAAAAAAATTTCAACTCTTAAGCATGAGCATATAAATTACAATACTCAAATCAAAGATCTTATTACCAAGTTAACTAAATACTAAGCTAAGCTTATGATTAGCAATGCCAGGGCAGAAAAATGGACTCTATAAGAGGAAACCTTTAGAGACATCATATCCACTAATCCTTGCATGCAAAGATTAGTTATTAAAATAGTCAGAGAATAGGATCTAGTAAGATAGCTCCTCAACACACATTACTATCTATAAGATCTCTAAGGTGTGCAACTAGTAAAATGAGCTGCCCCTCATAGATCCTATCCAAGAAGAGGATGAAGATGAGAAAAGATAATGAAAGATGAACCTGAAGTGAATGAGAAGGATCATTCTAAGAAGTGTAACTATGCTTCTGGAGAGAAGAAAGAACCAAGGATGGTGAAGTCAGCTAGGAAGAATTTGATCAGAGCAGCAAAAATAAAATCAAAGAAAGCCCAAGAGATTATGGATACTTTCAACTTCAAGAAAAATATATTTTTTTTCTGCTGGATTTGGAGTGCTGTAGACTGAAGACTCAACTATGGACTCTAGTACCAGAGTCCTAGTTCAAGTTCAAACCATCCTAGACAAGAGAAGAAGTTTGATCAAATGTGCACCACTATTACACAACCTGAACCATCTAGTTCTTAGAGCAAGCTTTACCCTAAGAAGCATGTTGCATCATCTTCAAATATGAAGAAGGAAGTAGAAAAGGATCAAGCTTAACCTTCTCCAGTTGACCCTCAGAAGTATGTCAGTTAAATTCATCATGTGTGGTGGTGCTCATTTTCTAAATGATTGCATCTATAATCCCAAAACTACTATCCACATGAACAAGTAGAATAATCTAAGAGCAAAGGGAAGAAGATAAATTTGGAAGGAAAATCTCTTTCCTTTGGAAGCTCCAAGGTGAAATAAATAAATATAGGTGGAAAATTGCTATCGAAAGAAAGGAATGCTTCCGAAGCACTAAAGTCTGCTATAGTGGATGTGAAAACTTCCAAATGTTTAGTCTCCAAAACATCCAAAGTTGTTGAAACTTTCGTATTCTTGAAGGTCAAGTCTAGTCTTCCAAATATGGTACGGAAGATGAATGAAGAGTGTGTGACTGAAGTTTCTTCATCAACAACAACAAATGATCCTCAAAGCTTGCATATAGGATCAATAACTGATAATCTATCTTTGGTTGAACTAAATAAAAAGAGGAATGTATAGATCAATAACTATTAATGTATCTTAAGAGCAGCAAGGCTTGGGTTTTCAAATGTAACTAACCATCTCTTTTGTGCCAGAACATTTAAAGACCAAGAGTGGTTGCTCTAGGCATATGACAGACAATGTCTCTCTGCTTAAAGATTTTGAGAAAATTGATGGAGGGCTAGTTGCATTTGGAGGAGAATAAAATGGTTACATTAGAGGAAGGGGCAGGGTCACAAATAGTAAGCTCAGCATTGAGAAGGTAAATTTTGTTAAAGAGCTTGAGTACAAAGTTTTGAATATCTCAATTTTGTGACTAGAGACATAACATGCTCTTCACTAAGCATGAGTTCATTGTTCTCACGCCCAGGTGGTCATTTATCAGGGGCATATCCTACTCAGAGCCCTAAGGAAAGGGAATATGTACAAGATGGATGAGCAGAAAACCACCCCATCTGGAGAAATTTCTTACTTTCTATCTAAGGCCAATAGTGATGAGTTTTACCTCTAGCATAAAAGAATATGGCATATAAACTTTAAAATCATGAATAACTTAGTTTAAAGATGATTCGGTAACTTGAATGCCAATGAAAGAGTTTACAAGTGATGACCATTGTGTTGAATGTCTGGAAGGGAAGCAACACAAATTAAGTGTCTCACAAACCAAAGGAAAACAACTCTATCACTACTCCCCTACACTTATTACATATGAATCTCTTTGGCTCCACCAGTGTAATGATTCTAGGAAGAACATCATATTGCTTGGTGATCACATATGACTTCGCAAGATATACGTGGGTCTTCTTTCTTAGAACTAAGGATGAGACCATTGAAATCTTGAAGAGTTTCATTCTGAAAACTAAGAATCAATCTGATCACAAGGTCAAGATCATAAGATGTGATCAAGAAACGGAATTCAATAACTAAATCCTTGATACATTTTATGATAAAAAAAAGTATTACAAGACAATATAATGCTCTTAGAACTCCTCAACAAAACGGTTTTGCTAAAAGGAGAAATAGAACATTTATTGAGGTTGTAAGAACCATGTTATCCAACTCTAAATTGCCCATCACCTTCTAGGTAGAGGCAATCAACACTGTCTGCTATGTGAAGAATTGCCAAGACTCATGGTAAAACTTCTTATGAACTATGACACAAAATGAGACCTTTCATTGGTTTCCTTAGATAATTTGGATGTCCTTGAACCATCTTGAATACTAAAGATCAAGTAATCAAATTTTCTAAGAAATCATATGATGGACACTTAATTGGATACTCTTTCCAAGCTAAGGCTTATAACTATACAATCTTAGAACTAGTGTAGCTGAGGAGTCAACCAATCTGACCTTCAATGACCACACTCCTAGTGTGAAAGGTTCTGGTCCTGATTGGTTGTTTGATCTTTATTTAGTTACCAACTACTTTAAAAAATCTTGTGGAGATGTTTCAAGATCTACAAACCCAAGATTTAAGCTGAGAAGACCAAGTGATAAAATCCCTTCAGCTCAAGTGGTAACAAACCTGTAGTTTGAAATCCTATCAGCACAACCATGACAAACTATTCAACTAATAGATCTAAGGTGCCTATAAATTCCAGCATTTAGGCATAAAACTTTAATGAATGATTTTGCAATGTAAGAAGAGATGGAGATGTAGATGGTGATATTGATAAAGAATACCTTGATGCTAACAACCACTCCACTAAAGACAACATCAAAGATGTCACACACTTATTGGATCAAGTTTCTTTTGATAAATGTGTTGATGTAGTGGGTGATACTCAATCACCACATCTAAATTTCTCTAATTTAGATCTATCCAACCAACTTTTTGTGATTCCCCAACTAAGAATACACAAGTCCCATTCCACCACAAACATCACTAGAGATGTTGTGATTGGGGTGAGAACAAGAGGATGAACCCATGATAAAAATGTTGGTCTATACACTTGCTACTTGTCCTTCTTCCTCATGGAAAGAAAACAATAGGTACTGGCTAGGTTTTTAGGAATAAGAAGTATGATAGAGGACTTTGTCATCAAGAACAAGACAATACTAGTAGTTCAAAGGTTGTTGGATCATAAAGGTTGGTGCAACCAAAACCAAACACTTAGAAGATTTTTGTACAACTAATGAAGCTCTTCCGAAGACAAGTTCAGCACTTCCGAAGGTACATGCTGCACTTCCAAAGCTAAGCTCAAAGGAACTTCCAAAGATAAGCCTCAGCTTTCAAAGACAAAGTCTTCACTCTGCCGAAGAGTTCAACACTTGGAAGAAATGAAGACTACAATTTCTGAAGTATGAAGTCCAAAGGAAACCTCAGAAGAAGTAACTACTTCCGAAGTATAAGTGGCTTCAGAAGAACTTGTTCTTCCGAAACCAATTAACCTTTGGAAGATGTTGCTAATGAACCAGTGGACATAAGTATGGTCTCTGAGACTTCGCTGTAAACCTCTGATACTACAGGGTTTTCCCAAAAGGCCATGTAGTTGACCATACTTTATTCCACTGTTCACCTTTATATGTTAGTACAAGTTACCAACTTTAGTTGGTGACAAAAGGTAAGTCATTAACATGTCATGACTACCATATCTTAGATAAGACATTATATGAGATATCTTAACTTTAGCTTTGTAGTATTAGCTTTAGATTAAGGTTTCCAGCTAGTATCAAAGTATATCCAGCTATAGATAGTAGTATGTATAGTTTCTCATTATAACTCTTGTAGTAAGCTTGTAAGAGTCTTGTAAACTTTGAGTTGAGAAATAATATATACAAGTATCTTGAAAATTATTCTCTTGTGTTTCATTGTGTTACTTAGTATATTATAATCAATTCTTAGAAGATCACTGCTTCTTGAGTGTTTGTGAGTAAAATACTTGTTGAGTATCAAAACCGATCCTTCAATCGGTAACAGAGCTCTTTAGGCTCTTGATTGTGTGATCTTAACCATCCTAATCAACCTATTGTTTACTCACTCTTTTACTACACTCAAAACATGGCCTTGAACCAGAAATTTGAATGTGAAATGGGGACGATGACTAAAGCACCCATCATCACCCCAGAGAACATCAGATAATGGAGCGGATGTATAGAACGGTTCATCAGATATCAAGATAGCCGCATGTGGAGATCCATTGCCCAAGGTCCCTTCAAGACAAAGGTGGTTTCACCTTCTGGAGGTGGTGACATGATAGAGAAGGCAGTGGAGGACTACTCTGAAGAAGACCTCAAGCAGATAGACATTGATGAAAAGGCATTCCTGATGACAGCAATTCCTAACTCTATTATGGTGGGGTTTGAAAATTGCACAACTACTAAGGGACTATTTGATGCCTTAACCCTGATGTACTCCAATTCCAATGATGCAAAGAAAGATTCCCTAAAGCAGTAGTTTGAAAATGTCACTCACATTGCTCGAGAGACCTTACTAGCAATACTTCAAGTACATGGATCTTATCTCTTCCCTTCAGTCCGTGGGAATAGCTCCTGAGTTAAAAGACCTCTCAAGGAAATTCATGAGTGCACTTCCCAACAAGTGGACGTTCTACTGTGTTTCCATCAAGTGGACAGAGAACTGAACACACTCACAATGACTGAGCTATACGGTATTCTTGATGGATACCGTGTAGAGATGGAAAACAAGAGTGTTTGTCAAGGAAACAGATCTTCAAGCCTTTCATGAAGCAATGCTCTCATGGTTTCTTAAGGCTCAAGACCCCCTCAACCTCAGCAATACGTGTCGTGCTCACAGCAGCCATCCAGCTCTTTTGGGCCTTACATCATATTCCCTGAGACCCCAAGGTCTCAACAAGCTTAGCCCAACACCTTTCAGGACAACTGTGCTTTTGTCTTAGGGAGTGGACACTCTAATGATATTCAGTTCTATTTTGAAGATCTAGAGTGTTTCAGCCCGGATGAGGTGGAGTACATGGATATAGTTCAAAAAAAGGCTCTGCTAACCTACAAGACAAAGAAGTGCTTTAAGAGAACAGGAAGGTAGTTCCCTCAGAACCCAACAAGCAGCAAGTTCAGGTTTGACAAAGCAAAATCCAAGTGTTACAACTATAACTAGCTGGGTCATTTTGCTAGGGAATGCAAAGCTCCCAAATCAAACTCGAGATCTACTCATGCCTCCTCACATCCTTCCACACCAAAAGCTGCTAGGAAATCAACTGAAACTGCTGTTGTGGCACAAGAAGTTGATTGGAGCTTTATGGTCCAAGATGTCACCCCTGCATAGGATCTCATGGCTAGAATAGACAACTCTAAGTTATATGATCATCTCTATACTCCAGCATGTATTGCCAAGGTTAAAAGGTACGGGACTATAACATGGAAATTAAATCCAATATTGAGTCCTTAAACATCTTAAAAGCTAATTTTAAAAGGGTTGAATCTGATTATCAACATAAAATTGAGGAGTTAGAGCAAACAGTTTCCTCTTTAAAATATGAGCACACTAATTACAGGACTCAAATCAAGGATTTAATATCCAAGTTAACCGAGGCTCAAGCCAAGCTAGTAATAGCAGAGGCTCAAGCTAGGAAGCATGGTATTTCTGAGCAAAACTTCCAAGTCGTTATTGCATCATCCTCCCACTCCTAAATTTGTTATCAAAAGAAAGGCGGGTTGGGGACCAATGAAATTGCTCTACCACACTCTTATGAGTCTATAAGACAACCAAGGTGTGGTACTAAAGAGCAAGAGGTCCCATCTACTCAACCAACTTCACTTGAGTTTTAGAATGATGCAATAGTGGAGACCACCACAGGGAAGGAACATGTAAATCAACCCATTTATACTTGTTATGATCAACCCCTATCCACTAAATTTAGAAGAAACCAGGCAAAGGCATCCAGAAGAACTGCCAAAAAAGTAGCTGAATCTAAGTTGAAGACTAACCCAAACCAAAGGGTGTTTCCATTTCAGCTGGATTCCAGGTTGTAGGCACTATAATTTAGGAAGGGAGTGTAGTACCAGCACTTCTATCCTACCAAAGGATCAAAAGACAAAGGGGAAGGCTGCAGAGGAAGATAAGAAGATGAAGAAACCTTAGCCATCAAAATCCCCAAAGATTAACATTACATGCATAATGTTGGACCAAAAGAACCAATGAGCCTGATCAGAGAAACCTCTAAGTCCCACAGGACATCACAACAGCTGAAGAAGACCTGATCAGCTGTTCTACAAAGTCTGAAGAATACAACTGCTGAAGTATTTCTGAAGTACTGAAGACAAAGACTGAGACAACAGCTGAAGATCTAAAGTCTGAAGACTTCAACAAGTACTGAAGACAAAGACTGAAGATCAACAGCTGAAAGACAAAGTCTGATGTTCAAGTACTGAAGACATCAGCTGATGTTAACAGCTGATGACAACAGCTGAAGAGGGCTTCTTCAGTTGTTGTGATGGTTTTTCTTCATCAGTAGTTTTCTTTTCCTTTCAGTAGTTTGTTTACTTTTCAGTAGTTTTGTTTCCTTTTCAGTACTTGTAAACAACTGAAGAGGTTGTTCTTTAGTTGTTGTAGTATCAGTAGTTTTATGTTTTTCAGTAGTTGTAAATAAGATGTTTAACACTTAGGAACATTTGTAAGAAGATGTCAGTTGTTGACATCTTCAGTAGTTGTTAAACATCAGTAGTTATAAAACGGTTACATGTCACTTTCAAGTGACATCAGCCTACGTCATTCTTTCCTTTATAAGGAAAGATGACTCACCTGTTATCGTGCCTTTGAGGCCGACAATCTTAATGCAATATTCCTTTTGTCTGATATTTCTCTCTCTATAACAAAATTCCTTTATCGCTTTATATCGAATGCTCTTGCTTGAATTTGTCTAATTCTGAGCTATTCCGCTGCTATATCTGTTCAATCGATTAAACCTAGAGGCTGAGATCCTAACACATAATGTGTGTGCTACAAACCACTTGGCTAAAGATTGTTACTTCAATCTAGCAAGCACACATTATGCAAATAATGTTAAAAAGGAAGCAACCAAGGAAGGATTCACATTTGGACCTTATCACATGGTTCAAGTGATGAGAAAAGGAAAGCTGATTTCCAAAGCTAAGTTGCTTTCGGAAGAAACTCATTCTTCCTAAGGGAAAGTGGCTTCAGAAGTTAAGCGAAGGAAGGCTCAAAAGAACAAAATAGCTTCCTCAAAACCTTCTGAGAAGAAGGCTGCTTCGGAAGAGAAGGTTATGAACTCTTCTTCCAAAAACAAAGAAGCTTCAAAAGAAGGTCATGCTACTAAAGCTTCAACAAGCTCATCTAAATTGACCAACCATGGGATGGAAAGGAAGATCAAACAAGATGCTATAGCCACACCTTCCTCTTCAAAGACATCAATTGAACCCTCTACTATTCATTTTGGTTGAATTATTTCATCATCAATGGAAAAACCCAAGACTAGCCAGGCTTGGGTTTCCAATGAAAACTAACTTTTCACCTTATATGCAAGGACATTCACAAGACAAGAACAACAATGTATGGATAGTGGATAGTGGATGCTCCAGGCACATGACTTGGAACAAATCTCTACTTCAACAATTTCTACATTTTGATGGAGGCCCTATTCAATTTGGAGGTAAGACTGGAGGATACATTTCAGGAAGAGGAAGTGTATCTAATGGATTGTTAAGAGTTGACAATGTAAACTTTGTCAAACAGCTTGAACACAATCTCCTAAGTGTTTCTTAGTTCTGTGATCAAAAGCATCAAATGTTTTTCACAAAGCATGAGTGCATTATCCTCAAACCTAGGATGACAATTCCTTAGGAATTGGTGCTTCTTAGATCTCCCAGAAAAGGGATATGTACAAGCTAGATATGAACATTGCTTCCTTATTAGGTGAAGTATCATGCTTTCTTTCCAAAGCTGACGGTGATGAGTCTGCCTTATGGCGTAAACGTATGTGTCATGTAAATTTTAAAACCATGAACAAATTGGTTAAAAATAACTTGGTACATGGCGTGCCCAAAAAGGAATTTTTCTGTAGAGATAACTATGTGGCTTGCCTGAAAGGAAAGCAACATAGAGTCTCTCACAAATCCAAAGAGGTTAACTCTTTCACCACCCCATTACACTTATTGAACATGGATTTATTTGGTCCAACAAGTATAATGAGCATTGGAAGGAAATCATATTGCCTTGTGATAGTTGATGATTTTACAATATTTACATGGGTATTCTTTTGAAGAGCTAAAGATGAACTGCTAAAACTTTAAAGTCTTTTATTCTTAAAATTGAAAATCAAAATGATCACAAGTTAAAGAGAATCAGGAGTGTCAAGAGACTGAGTTTAAGAATTAAGTTCTTGACTAATTTTGTAACTCAAAAGGGGTTACCAGACAATACAGTGCTCCTAGAACTCCTCAACAAAATGGTGTTGCTGAGAGGAGGAAAAAGACACTGATTTAGGCTGTTAGGACCATGTTAGCTGATTCAAAGCTGCCTCTAACATTCTGGGCAGAGGCAGCCAACACTGCATGCTATGTGCAGAACAAGGTCCTCATTGTTAAGCCATATGGAAAGACCCCTTATGAGTTATAGAACAAGAGGCCACCATTCATTGGCTTTCTATGGTCCTTTGGTAGTAGGTGTACCATACTTAACACAAAGGACAACTTGGCAAAATTTGCTGAGAAGTCGAATGATGCTATCTTTGTTGGATATTCCTCGACCTCTATTGCTTATTGAGTCTATAACATCAAAAATCAACAATTTGAGAAATCATCTAACATTGTTGTTAATGAGCACACTCCTTCTGTTAGGAGGAATGGCCCTGATCATATTTTTGTTTTAGAACTGTGTCCAAACTATTCTAAACAATCTTGTGAGAATTTTTTAGCTGGAACGGGTACTCAAAGTGATTTTGATGAAGACTAGGTATTTGAGTTACCAAGACCTCTTCCAAGTTCTCCAAGAGTCTCTGAACCCCAAGCTCCCATCGTTGGTAGATCCGATAACATGACTATTTCTAGAACCAGTGGAGCTTCAACAAGTTATTAGCAAAGTGAGTCTAATAACTCAGCAGCTGATAACATACAACACCAATTTATTGAAAGTAGTATTCTGAAGGAACAGGCAACTATTAATACTACTTCTCAATCAACTGATGCTGATGGTGTTTCTTTTTCATTCAATAAGTCCTCACTGAATGACATTGAAACAGTAGTAGGACCAAGTGTTTATGTTCCTGAGTAAAATATGTCCAACTTGGATCTATCTTTGCAACTGGAAGTAATTCCTAGACTAAGGATTCATAACACTCATCTAGCTGAGAACATCATAGGAGAAGTCTTTGAAGGTGTGAGAACAAGGGGACAAACTCATCATCGGAATATTTTCCTATAAGCATGCTTCCTGTCTAAGATAGAACCCAAGAAAGTAGAAGAAGCCTTGAAGGATAGTATCTTTGTTGAGTCAATGCAAGAAGAATTGCTTCAATTGAAGAGACAAAAGGTTTGGAACCTTTGCCCGCTACCATCTGGTCAAGTACCTATAGGCACCAAATGGGTTTTCAAAAAAAAGAGAGATGATAGAGGCTTGATAATCAAGAACAAAGCTAGACTAGTTGTTCAAGGATACACCCAAGAGGAAGGAATTGATTACACTAATGTCTTTGCACCTTTTGCAAGACTTGAGGTAGTTAGAATCTGCCTTGCTTATGTTGCATCCAATAACTTTACTGTCTATCAACATAATATCAAGTTTGCATTTATACAGAAATATATACATGGAGGTCTATCTGTGCCAACCTCTAGGATTTGAAGACCCACAACATCCCAACTATGTGTGCAAATTGGATAAAGCTCTCTTTGGGCTGCACCAGGTACCTAGGCTGTGGTATGAGACACTATCTCAATTTCTCCTGAACATTGGTTACACTAGAGGAACCATTGACAAGACTCTCTTTATCAATAAGTCTGAGAAACACATTTTGCTTGTTAGGGTCTATGTTGATGATATCATATTTGGTTCTTTAAATGACCAAATGTGTAAAGACTTTAAGAGCATCATGAAGAAGAAGTTTAAGATGAGTTCTTTGGGAAAAATGGACTTTTTCCTTATAATTCAGGTGAAGCAGATGAAGGAAGGATTCTTTATCAACCAATCTAAGTATTTATCTGATATCTTAAAAAGATTTGATATGAAAGATTGTAAGCCAGCCAAGACACCCATACCCAGACACCATGACGTGTGTCCTGACTTTGAGGGGAGGATACTGATCAACATCAGTATAGGGCAATCATCGATTCTCTGATGTATCTCGTAGCAAGTAGTCCTTATATCATGTTTGCTACTTGCATTTGGGCAAAATATCAGGCTGCTCCAAAGGTGTCTCACCTAGTTGCTGCCAAGAGAATTCTTAGATACCTCAAAGGAGCACCAAAGCTTAGTCTCTTGTATCCTAGAAACTCAACTTCAATCTTTATGGCTACTCAGATAGGAGTATGGTGGCTGCAACATCAACAAGAAATCTACATCAGGAGGATGTCAATTTCTTGATTAATGGATCATCTCATGGCAATGTAAAAAACAATCCTATGTCTCTACATCTACTGCTGAATCTGAATACATTGCTGCTGCAAATTGTTGTGCTCAGCTGCTGCGGATTCAAAACCAGATGCCAGACTATGGATTCAACTTCATGAGAACTCCTATCCACATTGACAACAACAGTATTATCTCCATCACTGAAAATCCTATGAAGCACTCCAAGACAAAGCACATTTATATCAGGTACCATTTCATTAGAGATGTTATTGAGAAAAACCTTATTAAATTAGTCAAAGTTGACTCAAATGAACAATATGCTAATTGTTCACCAAATCCTTTGATAAAAAAAGATTTAAGTATCTCATTACAACTATTGGGATGATAAACATTGACTAATATGTCTCATTTGAAAACCTTTTAAACATGTGTCTTGTGTTTTGTCAATTACAATCTAAGCCCTGTTATTAAAGTTCTTCTTCGAATTTGCCCTAAGTGTGAGTATTTCCGAAGCGAAAATTGTCCTCAGAAGAACTCCTCATTATCTTCCGAATGCAATTCTCCAAATTCAAGTTTTATCTTTCGAAAAGTTTTTAGTCTCGGAAGCTTATCTTTAATACTTCCAAAGCTTGAAAACTTCTTCTTTCGGAAGACACTCTTATTCTAACAAGAGAACGTAACTACCACATCCCATACTAGTCCTACCATTTGTAGATATTCAAATTTCATCAAACTTCAGGGTAATTAACTTTTATTTTCCCAACTTTAATCATTTGACGCCTACTCAAATTGCTTTTTTAATAAATTTTCTTCTTTTTTATCTATTGAAATGAAAATTTCAGGTGTTACATTTTGACAATCTCAAATATTCATTTGATATTTCAAAATTTTGTATAATAAGATGGCTATTTAGATTTACTATTATCAAGAAAATAACATTAGATTGAGTCAAACGATTAAATCAACATAAAAATTCTTTTATTGTCTTCTCCTTCGTTGCTTTCACTTGTAGACAAAACCCCATTAACAAATTTTGTAATATTCAAATTT
Organism: Flaveria trinervia; assembly: GCA_025506515.1. Classification (NCBI taxonomy): domain Eukaryota; kingdom Viridiplantae; phylum Streptophyta; class Magnoliopsida; order Asterales; family Asteraceae; genus Flaveria; species Flaveria trinervia. The sequence goes on from CM046456.1 coordinate 51,898,984, forward strand.
CATGTTTACATTAAGAAAATGAATTATTATAATTCAACCATATGTCCTAATACTTTCAAATCAATACAGTCTCTAGCATCATTGAAAAATTGCCCCCGTTATGGAAGGACTTTAAGCATACCTTGAAACACCAAAAAGAGGAGTTAAGTTTGGTTCAATTGGATAGTCATATTAGGATTGAAGAATCTCTTCGGATTCAAGAATCTAGGAAATTTAAAATGGGTCAAAACTTTGTTAACTTGGTTGAAAAAGATGGTAAGTTAAAGAAAGGAAATCAATTCAATGAAAATAAAAGGAATGCAAAAGGTGGCTATCATAAACCAAATAAGAAGCCTAATGAAGGATGTTGGAGATGTGGTAAGATGGGTCACAAGAAGAAAGATTGTCGCGTTGAGGTACCGGGTGGAAACAAGGGTTCAAGTGGAGCTGGTCCAAGTGGTCAAAGGATCCACCACCTTAATAAGGTAAGTTGTCTAATTTATCTTTAGATTCAATAAATTTGATTGAATGTGAGTCTAACAATCCAACTCAAACACACCAAAATATGAATTTTTTACAAACTAATATTTCAAAAGAATGGGTTAGAAAGTAATAAATGTGAAGTAAATTTTGGAGCCCAAGCAACTCCAACCCAAGTGCCTTCAGTATGAGCCAAAATTTGTTGGGCTTAAGTCCATTATTGATAGCACTAAAGCTATTGCTGAATCATTGATGGTGACCATTAATAATTCAAAAAGGTGTTCGAATATTAAGTTTGTCAGGATCGTGTACGTAAATAATACTAACAGATTCTACGTTTATACCAAATCAAATAGTGTGGAATCCTATTTGATTGGCGGTCCAATTAGTGAGAACACTTACCTGATTGATTTAATATTGAAGCTAAATGTTATGAACAAGTAGAGATCTATCAGGATTGATGTATGAAGTTGGACAGGCTTCCTTGGACGTTCTAGACGGCTTGGGTTCGTGTATTACGAAGTATGCTCTTAATTGTTTCAAAAGTCTTTGTTTTGCCACGAATTAAGTGGCATTTATAGGTTATGGGTTTCCAATCGTACGACTCAACCATTAGGATGGTTCATTCGTGTGACTGAATCATGTGATTGATCCATACGCACGACTAAAGGTTCAGTCGTGCAACTGAGTCAATCTTATGTCTCAATCATGCGACTGATCCAGTCTCCTGGTTCAGTCGTGCAACTAGTCCATTAGCCTGATGTATTCATCTGTATGGTCCATTCACATGAAGACTCATATGACTAAGTTTGAACGCATTTTTCAATCATTATTGACTAAGAACTATGCACAACAACCTCAAACCTATATAGTAAGTTCATTATACTTTAGCACACAATAATACTTTGAAATATTAAATATTATAAACATCAACCACATATTATATTTCATTTAACCCTTTCATTACATATGTGTAAGACATGACAGGCTTTTACATTAAGCACATAAACTAGGGACATATGTATGAACAAACTCCCCCTTGGACCTAGTTTACTCTATTGTCTGACATCCTTCATATGCTCTTTAAACTTCTTGTACTTATCCTCTCTTGTGACTCCTGCGTGTATTTCAAACGCAAAGCAAAGTCGTATCACATTTTGGAATTGGAGGGCTTGTACAATATCCTGCGTGTTATATGAGTGTAGACATCTGCAGCTGAGAAGTTGGTAAGCCACATTGGGTCAAATAACCTGATAGTTTCCATTTTTCCCTCTTTGTTCAGAACTATGACCGCTTCACCTATCCTCCAATCATAATACCACCATTTGAAATGTGAAGTGAAGTCCTGAGGCATTTCCCGTAAGGGAATCTTTGACATTGTGCGTGTGGGACTCCACTTCAGCACTACTTTTGGCTTCCCAGATATAGGAATCATTTTAGACCTACGGGTGTACCTCTTCGGTTGTTGAGGTCTGAAGTTTACCCACTGGTGTGGGATTCCTTCTTAGTGCAGCTTCAACCAACCTGACATCTTTCTAGGATCAACATATAGTAGATTTAAGCATGCCAGTTGGTTGAGCTTAAAACGTGGGAGAGTCTTTAGATCATGAGGATATCTAAAGTACTCAATCCCCTTCTTTCTCCTTATAGCATATACGTTTAAGTCCATAAAATAAGCCCACACTATTATCTTGCCCGACACCTTCTGATGTTTCTTGACTTTGTAGAGTTTGGTGTAGGCATTTAGCTTTGGAGTCGTGCGCTGGGCTATAATTTCAGCAAAGCAAGCTGCCCATTCAGCCTTCTTGAAATCAACATTTTCATCCTAGGCTTAGGCTTGGTTTTCATCCTTTTCCTTTTCCTTCTCCATTTCATCCAGCTTCTCAAATGTAGCACTACCAAAAATATCACCCAAGTTGGGTATCATATTTCCCTCACGATCAGTGTACTCTGGATAGTGTTCAGAAGTGACATCCTTTATCTCTATTTCATTAACATCTTTCAGCTCATCATCACTTATAACATCTACCTCTAGAACATCTTTGACAAGCTCGTCAGGATTCAGTCTGAACATCTCAGCAAGTTGCTCGTCAGTCAGATCATGTATAATTTCTCATTCTTCGGGAGTGTAGCTCACCGACCTTCTGACGATCCCTTGCAAATCAAGAATCATGGGGAATTGAGACTTAATTTGCTGAAGGGGAGCAACATCATATTCATCCTGATGTGGAGTTTTATCTGCTTGATTAGACATTAAGCATATCACACATAAGTCATTTATAAAACATTAAAGACGTAAACAGACATAAGTGATCAATAATTAATAGATCAATAATTACATTAATGTAATACATAATTCAAGTACAAAAGTTTTAATACATAAACATCTAATGATCACTTTTGTCTTGAATTGCAGGTTCTTTAGCAGGAGGAGCGAAGGAGGAGGCTCCTTGATCTTGATTCTTTTTAGTTCGCCTCTCCTGAGCTGTGGATTACAGGCTGATGCTGATGCATCACCTTCCTGATCATCATCCTCATCATGATCTTTTTGGCTCGGTCATCCCTCCTCAACATCTCTTTCACTATTATCTTCCTCCTCATTATCATCATCATCATCTCCATCATCACCATCACTGTCCTTGATCTTCAGAGGCACACTCTTTGACCCTTTCAGCTTTAGCATAATCTTCTTATTTTTCTTTTCCAGCTCCTCAATCCTCTTTACCGACGCCAGCACCAGCTCATTTTGACTTGTAAGTGCTTGGTGGGCTCGGCTTAAAGCTCTCTCATACATGTCATTCTTCTCATTGAGCTCTCTGATCTCCTAAGCTTGAGTTGCATTCACCTCCATCAGCTAGTTAAGTTGTGCACCTCTTTGCTCATCAGTAGCCAGTAGCTTGAGAACAATACGGTTAAGGTTGGCCAGCTATTCCTCTAACTCAATGTGGGGTAGGGAGGGTCCAGCGGTGAATGGAGTGTGAGTGGACGGACCGGCTTGGTGAGTGGTGGTGGTAGTAGTGGATGTGGTGAATGGGAGGTGGAATGTGTGTGGGCTGTGGTGGAGTGGTTGTGGTAGTGGCGGTGGCGGTAGGATGAGAGAAAGTAGTAGTGGATGGAGTGGTGGTGGTAGTGGTGGAAGAGGTGTAGTAGTGGGTGGAGTGGTGATGGTAGTAGTAGTTATGAGGGTGGAGATAGAAGGTGTGGTTGTGGTGGTAGCTGTGGTAGTGGTGGCGGGAGTAGTGATTATGGTGATCCTCTGCCTCTTGCTCTTCTTCCTGTGGGGTTGGGCGATCCTTTTCTTCCTTGAGCCCTTGGAGACAGAGGCTCCCCCTGAGCCGAGTGGCTGGTCTAGGGTGTAAGAAGGATCAGTGTCATCTGTAGCACCACCATTTGACACAACCTGGCATCCACCAACCGATGCTTTACCTTTCTTGATGACCACAACCCTACTACCAACTGTCCGCACGAGAAGCTACTCATCTCACTCATCATCTTCATCTACCTGAAAATCAGTGTGGCTTGGAGCCTACTCGGATCCACCAGGAGTCTCACCGCCTTGACCATCATCATGGTTGTCATTATCGTCGGCTGTATCATCAGTGGGTAGCTCAATCGGCTCGACATCTGAGTCACTCTCATCATGATACCACTTCCTGTGAGAAGGTGCCACATAATCAGTGCTGGCCAAGTGCCCGAACAATCTCCTGACAGGGGGGTTCACATGCTTCCCCTGTATACCTTCATCCTACCAAGGTGGTATCATCCATCACCTAGAGTACCATGGCGGCTTCTTTCTCCTTTGGCAAAGAAGGAAGCTTCTCATCAATGATAAGCTGTAAGAACCAAGGTACATGCAAAAACCCTCCTTACCCTTAGCTTCTAGGTTCTCTATCAAGTAAGAGACGATCATGTTGGAGAAGCTAAAAGGATGGTTCAGTACCAGTGTAACGTATGCATTCTGGATTTTGTCAGATTGATCATCAAATCCTCCCCTTCTTGATGCTACGCACTTCATAATGGCATGGGCCAGGTACTTGAACTGGGGACACAGGTTGCTTTTTTTAAGCACACCTGAGTTGATGTCCCCATTGTACTTCATCCATCGAAAACAGCCCCTTACTGTCAAAGGATGCAACTTGGTCGGGTGGGTATCATCATCACCTTACTGTCAAAGGATGCAACTTGGTCAGGTGGGTATCATCAACACCCAGATCCAGTACCAGTCTTAGATCAGCTGTAGTAACCTCGATCTCTTAACCAAAAATGGAGCTCCGTATACAGTAAGACTCAGCAGATCTGTCAACTGAAGCACCTTCCCAGAAGGCCTGCTGTAGAGACCGGTAGGGTGTGCAAGGAGTAGAGATAGCTTTGTAGATCCTCAACCTCCTCGAAAAAGAAATAATCCCATTAAACTCGGTAGCATTCCGAGTGCTAGCATCAAGATGAGCACAGATGTTGTGCTTGGTGTTGATAGTCCACCTATTAGCCATGTTCTGTAACATAAGACATATATACGTTAGATTTGAACATAACAAAAGACAGTTGAAATTAAACTGTTTTGAGATCAGTCTAGTTCAATCATGCGATTGAACCATACGACTGAGTTCAGTCATACGATTGAGCATGCGGTTGAGTTCAGTCATGCGATTGAGCTTGTGACGAGTCTTAGTTGTGTGTTAGGCCATGTGGTTGAGTCAATCATGCAACTGAACTCATACGCCTGGTTCATTTGTGCGATTGAGTCATACGCCCAGCTCAATCGTGCGATTGAAGTTCATTCGGAGAGTCTATTCGCATAACTCTCTATTCGACACTCTAACCTTGAATCTAGGTCAAAACTTGATGTTAAATGTTGTGTTTAGACTCATTAGATTCGCATGGATCCTAACTATCATTGTGTGTCCTTCTTTTAACGATTATGCCCATTTAAGTGGTCTATTTGAAGGGTTTTACTGATTTCTTGATTTTAACCAATTTGATGAGTTAGGGTTTGATTTCACCGAGCATTTTGTTCCATTGCAGTCACTAAGTACCTGTAGATGAACAATGGATCAGTTAGTAACATAATCGGCAAGATATCAAGGCGAGAAGAATTTTTGGCAGAGTGTCTGCGTATGAGTTGCGTTTGAACGATTTAGGGGGTGGTGAGAAATGCGACCAACTCACCCCTCCTTTTATACTGTCTTAATTTTCAATCATACGAATGGACCCATACGCCTGCTCCAGTCGTGCGACTGAGCCCATACTCATGCTTCAGTCATGCGACTGGGGTTCAGTCGTACGACTGGCTCATTTGGACTCATCCACTCATGCGGTTGATTCATTCTGGTGATCCAATTGCATGGATTGCTCCATGCTTATGATCCAATCGTGCGACTGGTTCATACTTATGGTCCAGTCATGCAATTGGTCCATACTTATTAGTTTGACCTTGTACACTTTCAAACATACACATGTAACTATTGATAAGACGTTATGACCGATGATCATCTTAGACATGACCTTTTTAATTAAAAAACTGTTTGATCACCTTAGGCGTGATCCTTTTAGTGAGTGATTCATAGATTGAATCTAGATGTATGGTCTGAATTTTACCTAACAAATAACTAAAAATTAAAAACAACTTGAAATTTAAAAACGAAACAAGATATATTTTTGTATTTTTGACGGGAGGTGGATTTAAACCTATTAGAGTACTTCTAACTGATTTTACTTCCTGGACAGCATAGCTTCAAGTCTATTTTATCATTTCTGGTATGATTCATTACGAATCATACAGGTATATCAGAATCATTTGGGACATTTTAATAAACTATTTTGATGCTAGATTCTTGTTTTGACCAAGAGTCAATAGCAATTTTAGGAAATCATACTAGAGCTGTAAGATGCACACAATGATTTTGACTTTCAAGAACTGCAGCTCATGATGATTGTCAGTATACTTGTCCACTTAAATCCACACACAGATTTTTGACACACATTGGTGATGAGTTACGGTTAAATTATTTCAATGAGCATTGTGGATCCCACACTTATATGGTAATCGACATTCCTCAGGAGATTTTTGAGCGGTCTACAGGTATATTTCAAGAAGAGACTATTCTAAGAGCTTTCAAAGAGATGCCAAACCTCAGGTCAGTGCCATCGCACAGCAGAGGGGCGCAACCAACAATGAATTCTAGAATATTTAGGTTATGCTTATCCTTAGGTCAGTGCCACCTTACAACAGAGAGGCACACAACCTATCTTCTTGTTAGAGCATTTATTTTTCATTTCCACATAAGGCACCAACAACATAAGTTATTAGATTGATTGCATTTAGTATTTTTCCATTTGCTTTGCTCATTTATGGTCATCCGCACACTTTTATGGTGTTTATTTTGCTCTTCACCCCTTATTGGAACTGCATTGATTGTGTTAAGCAGGGATAAGATGGGAAACCACAGCAAGTTGAACAAATTTAATACTAATTTAACCTATTCTCCCCCTAAAATTCTAAAACAGAAAATCTTTTTGTGTTTTCGGATTTTTAATAGAGAGAAAAATAAGTAAAATAAAAGAAAATTAACTATACTAGTCGGACTATGAACTTTCGTCTTCTGGAATCACTTCACATTTTTTTCATGCCATTGACCTCTAACAGATATAAACACCTAGGTTTAACAAATGCTTTAGTGTAGAGGTCGATGCTTTGAAAATCCGTTTTTATTTTAACCACATCGATTAAGTGCTTTACAAAACAGTCACGTATAAAGTGATACTTAATATTGATGTGTTTAGTTTCAGGTTGTTGGACTGGATTTTTTGTCACGGCAATAGGAGCAGAATTATCAACAAAAATAGGAGTGTTAGAAAATTGCAAACCGTAGTCGCGCATTTGTTGTTGAATCCAGAGGATTTGTGAACAGCAACTTGCAGCAGCAACATATTCAGCTTCACATGTTGACAGAGCAACAGAGGTCTGCTTCTTACACTGCCAGGTGACTAACCATCTACCAAAGAGCTGACTTCCTAATGATGTTGACTTGTAATTCATTTTGCAACCGCCATAATCCGTCTCACTATATGCTGTAAGCTCAAAGTCATCATCATGAGGATACCACAACCCTAGTGTTGGAGTACCCTTCAGATAGCGAAAAATCCTTTTAACACCTATGAGATGGTTGAGTTTTGGTTTTGCCTGATATCTGGAATAAAGACACGACACGTAAATGATATCAGGTCGTGAGGCTGTGAGGTACATGAGAGATCCGATCATTCCTCTATACATGGTGGCATCAACCAGATCACCATTTTCGTCGGGTGCCACATCATGGTTTGTAGCAAGTCCAGTTCCAACTATAGAAGCATTCTCCATATCGAACCAACTTAGGATATCACCTACATACTTGGTCTGATGTAGAAATATTCCCTTTGGTGTCTGATCCACCTATAACCCGAGAAAGAACTTCATCTCTCCCATGGCACTCATCTCAAATTCTGCTTTCATTATAGATTCAAATTCTTTACATAACTCTTCGTTTTTAGAACCGAAGATTATGTCATCAACATAAATATGTACGAGCAGTTAGTCGCCATCTTTTTCTTTGATGAACAGTGCACAGTCAATAACTCCTCTGCGAAAACCGTGTTTCACCAGATGTGTTGAAAGTTTCTCATAACATGCTCTGGGGCTTGATGGAGCTCGTAGAGAACCTTATCAAGCTTGTAAACTCTGTCCCGATGATAAGGATCCTCAAATCCTTTGGGTTGACTAACATACACTATCTCACGGATTTCACCATGAAGGAACGCACTCTTGACATCTAGTTAATAAACTTTGATCTTCATGTAGGATGCATAAGCTAGAAATATACGTATTGCTTCCATCCTTACCACTGGTGCAAACACTTCATTGTAATCTATGCCTTCGACTTGTCGAAATCTTTGAGCTCCAAGTCGGGCCTTATTCCTGATTATTACTCCTTGGTCATCTTTCTTGCATTTCAGTACCCACTTAGTGCCAATCATCTTAGCATATTTTAGTTTGTCCACAAGGGTCCACACTCCAATTTCTTGAACTGTAGGAGTTCTTCTTGCATTGCACTGACGCATGCCTCATCGTTTAATGCTTCACTAACGTATTTTGGCTTATATTGAAACACAAACATCGATATGCTCCATCATGAAGGTATCCTTTTTCCATTACCAAGGCATAATCAGCTGTGTATAGCTGATTTCTGGTCTGTACTCCTGCTCTAACATCCCTAGTGACATTGTCCAGGGATGATAAACATTTAGCCGAGATCCGGGAGTTGTTGGAACAGCCACCTCATCATCCAGATTGTTAAATTGACATTCAGCATCTGTAGCTGTTAGAGTATGAGGTTCTGAAATGTCAAAGGCATCAGGTTTTGATGCTTGTATACTTTTAGTAGCAGGAACCTGTTCCTCCTGGTCCATCTGTTCAGTCTCCACTTCTTCATCATCAGAGGAGGAATCGCTTACATCAAGTGCTCCCCCTAAAGGATTAGAAGATTCAACTTGTGGAGTTAATGTTGTCGAGTCTAGTGGTGGTGTGTCTAGGACATCGGACATCATTTTGGTCATTAACTCATCATCAGAAGGGAGATATGTATGTTGAAGGACTTAAGGAATCAATCATAGTCGAAGAAGAATGAAGGTCCCTTTACAGCAAGGGGTGGTGTATCTCTGAACATCAACGTTGCACCACACTTCTACCTGACCCGTTGAGTTATTATAAACTCTCTTGTCGAGTATATTGTAGCCGAGAAAGATCCCTTCTTCAGCCTTCTCATTGAATTTCCCAGACTGAGTTTTCTTCAGAAGCGTACATGGTGCACCAAATGGTTCTAGATACTCTAGGTTAGGTTTACGTCGTTGGAGTAACTCATAACATGTTTTACCTTGACGTTTGACCACCAAGACCTGATTGGGGTGTAACATGCATCCGCCACTGCATCGTTCCAAAATTGGATAGGCATTTTTGAGCCAGCTAGCATCGTTCTTACTGTCTCTATCAAGCTTTGATTCTTTCGCTCAGCAACTCCATTCATCTGTGGGGTGTAGGCAGACGTAAATTGATGTACAATCCCTTTTTCTGTACAAAATATCTGCATCCACTGGTTCTTGAACTCTGTTGTTGGACCAAAAGAACCAATGAGCCTGATCAGAAAAACCTCTAAGTCCTACAGACATCACAACAACTGCTGAAGACTTGATCAGCTGTTTGACAAAGTCTGAAGACTTCAACAGCTGAAGACTAAAGTACTGAAGACTTCAACAGCTGAAGACCAAAGTCTGAAGATCAACAGTTGAAGACTAAAGTACTGAAGACTTCAACAACTAAAGAATAAAGTACTGAAGACTTCAACAGCCGAAGACCAAAGTCTGAAGATCAACAGCTGAAGAACAAAATACTGAAGATCAACAGCTGAAGTACAAAGACTAAAGACATCAGCTGATGACAGCAGCTGAAGTTCAAGTACAAGTACTAAAGCCTTTAGAGTTTGTTACAACAGCTGAAGAAGCATTCTTCAGTTTTGTGATGTTTCCTTTCAGTAGTTTTCTTTTGTTTCAGTATTTGTAAAACGACTGAAGAGCATGTTCTTCAGTCGTTGTAGTTTCAGTAGTTCTTTTCAGTAGTTGTAGTGACAGTTAACACTTAGTATTTTTGTAAGAAGATGTCAGCTGTTTTGACATCTTCAGTAGTTGTGTTAGCTTTTAGTAGTTTGAATAATTCTGTTAGATGTCACTATCAAATGACATCAGCAGACGTCACATCTCCTATATAAGGAATGTTCCACCACGACATCTTATATAAGGGATGATTGACCTGATTGTAAGTGTGACATTTTGCCACCACGAAAGCGTGTATTGAATGAAATCTTTGATTTGGAGAATTCTTCTATAATCGTTTGTTCTTACTTGAATATCAACTGTATTCTTGTAAATTGTCTAATTCATTATTGATTTCCGCTGCAATACTCTCTAATCAATCAAACGTAGATCACTAATCCTAACAATTGGTATCAGAGCTGGTTAATCATTGATTGATCTAAATTGATCATTGAAACTGCTAATCGATATCTGCATTGATTGAATTGGCATATTTGCAAGAATGGTTATAGTTAAATTGAATTTCTGCTACTTTCGTTTATTGCTTTCTGTTTTCTCTTGGTTCAATTTGGTATGTTGTGTTCTGTTCTAAATCTGTTAAACTTAATTGATTTTGGTTGAATCTGAGAATGACTACTCCTTATAATGACACTCACAATACCCGTTCCTCAACCAAGCCTTCGATGCTAGTTAGGACTGAGTATAACATATGGCAACGAAGAATGCTTCATCACCTATCTCTTAACAGTTCAGGTTGTTGGACATCAGTGGTACATGGTCCACATAAGCCTATGGTGAACAATCCGGAAACAAATCAATGGTTCCGAAGAAGAAGGAACAATACTCAGATGAAGATCGGAAACTGTTTGAGATTGATGCTAAAGCCCATGGAATTCTGGCCATGGCACTGCCGAAGGAAACTATTCAGGGCTTATGCATCATGAAACTGCTCATGTGTTGGACCAAAAGAATCAATGAGCCGGATCAGAAAAACCTTTAAGTCCCACAGACGTCACCACATACTGAAGACCACAACAGCTGAAGACAACAGCTGATTACAAAGTCTGAACACAAGTGCTGAAGACAAAGTCTGAAGACAAGTGCTGAAGATAAAGTCTGAATAAAGTGCTGAAGACAAAGTCTGAAGACAAGTGCTGAAGACAAAGTCTGAAGACAAGTGCTGAAGACAAAGTCTGAAGACAAGTGCTGAAGACAAAGTCTGAAGACAAGTGCTGAAGACAAAGTCTGAAGACACAAGTGCTGAAGACAAAGTCTGAAGACACAAGTGCTGAAGACCAAAGTATCAGACGTTGTCACAACAACTGAAGAGGTCTTCTTCAGTAGTGTGACGGTTTACCTTTCAGTAGTTTTATGTTTTATCTGTTCAGTAGTTTGACACAACAGCTGAAGAATACTTCTTCAGTTGTTGTGCTCATCAGTAGTTTTATATTTTTCAGTAGTTTGTAAAACGACTAAAGAGCTTGTTCTTCGGTCGTTGTAGCTTCAGTAGTTTCTTATCAGTAGTTTCATATTTTGTACTTAAACTCTGATATGTTCTCAGTAGTTGTGAACATTTCAGTAGTTTGTTAAGAGTTAGTTATTTTTGTAAAGATCTGCCAGTTGTCACTTTCCCGTGATAACAGCATCGATTACACTCTATATAAGGAGTGTCAACCTATTGTAATAATAGAATGATTTGATCAAAATATTCGATATCATTGAAACATTCCTTGTTACAGAAATATATTCTCTCGTTATAACTGTATTTGTTCTTAATGCATACGAGTATCAAATTCTTGCTACAATTTGTCTAATTCTTGTTCTTATTCCACTGCGTTACGCTCTATTACATCAAACTTGTGATCACTGATCCTGACAAATGGTATCAGAGCAGGTTAATCATGATCGATCTAATAATTGATCATTGAAACTGCTATCAAGATCCAAGTTGATTGAATTAGCATTTTTTTTTGCAAGAAACGGTTATAGAGATTGAATTTTTTGTGTTTCTGGTCATTCATCCTGAGATTTTCTCTTGGTTTTCAGTGAGTCTGTCATGGTCTGTGTAAAAACTTTTAAAAGCTTGAATTAAATTGTATTTGGACTGAAAATGACTACTCCTTCCAATGATCCTCACAATACTGGTTCCTCAACCAAGCCTCCAATGCTGGTTAGGAATGAGTATAACATATGGCAACGATGAATGCTCCATCACCTGTCTGTTAACAACGCAAGTTGTTGGACATCAGTGGTACATGGTCCACACAAGCCTATGGTGAATAACCCGGAAACCAATCAAATGGTTCCGAAGAGGAGGGAGCAATACTCAGATGAGGATAAGAAATTTTTTCAGATTGATGCAAAAGCCCATGGAATTCTGGCAATGGCACTACCCAATGAAATCTATTTTGGGCTAATGCATCATGAAACTGCCCATGACCTCTAGAATGCCTTGAAAGAACAATTTGGAGGAACAGATGAGGTCTTGGCAAATAATAGAGAAATCCTTGCCCAACAATATGAGACATTCTCTCGTAGAAAGGGTGAGACACTAATCACACAGTTTGAGCGGTTCTTTGTTTGATCTCTGAATTAAAAATGGTCAAACATGAGTACACCAATATCCAGATGAATAACAGATTTCTCAGATCACTGCCTGAGAGATGGGACACATATACTATTGTCCTACGCTCCAGTGCAAATTTGGAAAACTATCTCTCACCCAACTCCATGGGAAATTGCTCACATTTGAGAGAGAGAGAAACAGAAACGAAAACTGTCTTCATCTGGAAAGCTCACTGAAGACTTTGTACCAGGCAACACTGCCTTGGTTGGTCATGAGTTAGAATATGCTTCATCTGAATGCCAGTATGATGAGCATATTGATTTCTCCTCAAACACTTTGATTCTGCATTTGTGAGTGTTGATAGTCAGTTTACTGGGTGTAATAATGACAATCTATGCTTCATCATGGATGATCTCAAGGGGATTGCTGATGATGACTTAGAAGAGATGGATATTTTGAGCCAAATGGCCTTGATAAATATCAGATCTCAGAAGTTCTACAAAAGAACTGGAAGAAAGTTCCCAGGACTCTCTGGCAAAACCAAAGTTGGTTTTGACAAGAGTAAGTTGAAGTGTCACAAATGCCACAGGCTTGGACACTTTGCTAGAGAATGCAGATCATCTGGATCTAATTCCTCTGCACCTTTTGTGACTTTCCCTGGCAATAGTCAACAACACAGAGGGCAACATCCTGTCAATTCTAGTCATCATTCTCAACCACAATCTCTGCATATTTTGTTCCTCAGGGTCAAATGCCATATCCTACCCTGTTATTACATGCCACAGTCAAATCAAGTTCAAGTTCCTATAGTACCACAACCTCATGCACTACCAGAACCTCAACCATCTCAATCTCATCAACCTCCTCAACCTCAACAACACAGCTCTTCACCCCTGGAGTTGTTGACTGGAGCAGTTTACCGGATGACATGTCTGGTCATGAACAACTGTTCACAGGTGCTGGTCAACATGGTGGTGACAGTCCTTTTGGGAATCTGGCTCTCATGGCCCTGGAGTCTACTGAGGGTTCCTGCTCAAATGCATCATCTTCACAGGTAACTCAGGTATCTTTAGAGGCTAAAGCCAGTTATGTTCTGAATCATGCATTGCTGCCTTTGTCTCCATTAGAGAGGCAAATGTAGCATAATAAATCAAAAACTTGAGTTGAGAAAAACCATTTCCAAAAGAAAAGCTGAGTTTGAGTCTGCTTTAATAGTAAAAATGATGAGATTTATAAGTTAAATGCCAATTAAATGATGAAAAGGCCAAGCTAGAGGTTATTCTGGAAGACCAGAGAAGTCTCAAAGAAACCCTTGCAGTCACCCAGGTAGAGTGTGATCGATGGGTACAATCATGCAAAGGTTTTGAAATGCTTCTTAGTAAGCAATCTGCTTCCAATGTGAAGTTTGGTATTGGTTATAATCACACTGCTCCTCCTACAGATTTTGCTTCAAGAGCAGAAGTGAAATCTGATGGAGAAAGCAATAACCAATCCACCTCATCATGTGATTCACTTTTTGATAGAGCATCATCAAAAGTTGAAGTCAGCACTAAGCCCTCTCAGAACCCATCAGCTGATGTTGATGGTTCCACTGCTGACACTCACATGATCAAAGAGATGATCAACTCAGGAGCTATTTCTGGAAGTCCTGAAAGGACTGGAGAGCAAGATTTAACACCTGAAGTTCAAACTCCAACTACTGTCAGCACTGAAGAGAAGAAAACTGTCAGTAGAAAGAGTTTGAAGACTACTAAAGAGGAAGTCAAGAAAGCAAATAATGCTTCCAAAGTACTGAAGAGCAAGTCTTCAGTAGTTTCATTCTCTTTAGTTGATGATCATCATAAGATGAAGAAGAAACCATGTGAAGTATGTGGTTTGTTCAATCATCTTACAGATGATTGTTGGTACAAAAGGGATCCAAACTCAAACATAAAGAGGAAAGTAAAGAGAAATGGTTAAAATGAAAACTGAGTTTGAAGCCACATTTGTACCAGCAACATCAAATCCTGTAACCCTTAGTCCAAAAAGAAATCCAAAAAGGAAGGGGTTTAAACAGGTAACAGCTGAGATTGCTCAAAAGAAGAAGGTGCAACATAGGAACTTATCAAACTCCAATGCCAATGTGTCTGAAGAGCTGAAAGCCTTATCACAAAATCAGACACAGCTGGTTATGATGGTTCAACATCTATTGGGAAGAGTTAACCAATTAGATGTTCCTATGTTGAAACCACAGAAAAGGAGGTCCAAGCCAAAGGATTCCTTTTCTTCACCAGTTTCTTCCTCTCAGGCTGTTGTTTCCAACAAACATGTTAGTTTACCATCTGTTGATGAGAACAGGCCCAAGACCAAAAAGGTTTGGGTCTCAAAATCTAACTAATTTGTTGTATTTTGTAGGGTTCTTCAACATACCTCAGAGGCATCTGGTATGTAGACAGTGGAGGATCCATGCATATGACAGGAAACAGATCACTTCTTAATGACTACTCTCAAGGAAGGAAGGGGTTTGTGTCATTTGGCAATGATGCAAAGGGTTACATCATCGGCAAAGGCTTTGTTTCCAATGGGGAAATAAAGTTTGATGATGTTAACATGTGGAAAATCTCAAGTACAACCTCTGAGTGTCAGTCAAATGTGTGACAAAGGCCATGTTGCTCTTTTCACCAGTCAGAACTGTCGGATTCTGTCATCCAAAGTTCTAAGTTTGATTGATAAGGTGTTGGATGAACACACTCTCCTAAAGGCCAACAGGACAGGAAGAGTGTATGCCTTAGATCTTTCAAGAAAATAGATCTCAAAGGCCATCCTTGCCTATTTTCCAAGGCTTCCCCTCAAGAATCTATTCTATGGCATAGAAGGCTGGGTCATGTTAATCTCAAAAACATAAATCAGCTGATAAACCATGGTTAGTAAGGGGACTGCCTATGAAGGAGTTCAAGTGTGAAGATAACTGCACTGCTGTTTAAAAGGAAAAACAACACAAAGCTTCATTCCCTCCATAGAAGAACCTAAGTCCACTGCCTGCTTACAGCTTGTTCACATGGATCTCTTTGGTCCTGTGAGAGTGATGAGTATGGCTAAGAAGAAATACTGTCTGGTAATTGTGGATGATTACTCCAGATTTGTATGGACTTTCTTCTTGCATTCAAAGGATGAGGCTGCGCAGTCCATTATGAACTTTTGTACACGTTGAGAAGCAGTATTCCCTACCAGTTAAGTGTGTGAGGAGTGACAATGGTACTGAATTCAGAAACCACACACTTGATGAGTTTTACTTATCAAAGGGAATCAAGAGGCAGTATAGCATCCCAAGAACTCCTGAGCAAAATGGAGTAGTGGAGAGAAAGAACAGGACCCTTATTGAAGCTGCAAGGTCCATGTTGGCTGATTCTGGACTGCCAATGACTTTTGGGCTGAAGCTGTCAATACAGCTTGCTATGTACAGAATAGAGTTCTAGTAAATCAGAGGTTGATGAAGACTCCATATGAAGTTCTTCATCATTGGGCCCCTCTAATTTCATTCTTCAGAGCATTTGGGTGTCCTGTTTCATTCTCAACACACGGGATCAACTCCAAAAATTTGATCCTAAGGTGGATGCAGGGTACTTTGTTGGTTATTCATCAACTTGCAAAGCAACAGAGTCTTCAACTGAGAGAACAAAGATGGTGAAGAGACTCTACATGTTAAGTTTAATGAATCTCCAAAGGACAAGATTCCACAAAGCCCTGTGGAGATATTTGATTTGGACATACTGCAATATGTTCCTTATCAAACTCCTGCTGTTGCTCCTGTCAACAGTTCACCACCTGGTGGTTCTGCTGGTGCTGATGATGATATGATAGCAGTACTCACCTCTTCAGGTTTAGTGATCAACTGCCTGATTCAGCTAGACCTGATGGTCCTGTAGCTCCAGTAGCACCACCACAACAAATGCTGATGAGATTTCTTCAAATTCAACTTCCTTTGAATTACCATCAACTGATTGGTTTCAAGGAAATGATTCACCATCACCATCTGTTGCTGCTGAGCCTGCTACAAACACTTGCAAGATCTCATTGTGTATCAAGATCTGAAGAATCACCCTATGTCTCAAATCATTGGTGATATCACTGCTGGCGTATCAACAAGAAGTCATTGTCAAATTTCTGCTTCTATGCTCTCTTCATCAGTCAGCAAGAGCCAAAGAAATATCACATTGCTTTAAAGGACAATGGATGGGTTGATGCCTTGCAGCTTGAGCTTCTTCAGTTCAAGAAACAGCAAGTGTGGGAACTGGTTCCTCTACCCCAGGTAAGTGTGCAATAGGCACTAAATGGGTGTTTAGGAACAAAACTGATGAAAATGGCCTTATTGTTAAGAACAAGGCCAGACTGTTTGTTCAGGGGTTTGCACAAGAAGAAGGTATTGATTATGATGAAACCTTTGCCCCTGTAGCCAGACTGGAAGCAATTCGATTGTTTTTAGCTTATGCTGCTTTCAAAACCTTAAAGTTTTTCAAATGGATGTCAAAAGTGCATTTTTGTATGGGAAATTAAAGAAGAGGTTTATGTATGTCAACCACCAGGCTTTGAGGACAATAAACATCCTAATTGGGTGTATAAGCTGATAAGGCTCTTTATGGGTTGAAACAAGCTCCTAGAGCCTAGTATGAGACCTTATCAAACTTTCTTCTGGACAATAATTTCACTAGAGGCTCCATAGATAAGACTTTATTCATTAAGAAAGCTGGGCATCATAATCTACTTGTTCAAATTTATGTAGATGATATTATTTTGCATCCTTTGATCCATAGTTGTGTGATGCCTTTACAAAGTTGATGCAACAGAAGTTTGAAATGAGTGCCATGAGAATTACAGTTCTTTCTGGGTTTGCAAATCAAACAAAAGGCTGATGGAATTTCATTCATCAGTCCAAATACACAAAAGATCTTTTGGAAAAGTTTGATTTACAAAACTGCAAGCCCTGTTCTACCCCCATGTGCAGCACACACACACAACTGGATACAGATTAGAAAGGTAAAGTGGTTGATGAAACACTTTACAGATGTATTGATTGGGTCCTTGATGTATTTAACAGCTTCTAGACCAGATATATGTTTGCTACATGTGTTTGTGCTAGATTTCAGGCTGCATCTAAGGAGTCTCATTTGATTACAGTCAAGAGGATCTTTAGATATCTGCAAGGCACTCCATCTCTAGGTTTATGGTATTCTACTAGACATTTTGGTAAATTAGTTGCTTTTTCTGACAGTGACTATGCAGGGTGTAAGTTGACCAGGAAATCAACTTCTGGTGGATGTCAATTCCTAGGCAACTGCTTGATTTCTTGGCAGAGCAAGAAAAAGACCTCAGTTGCTACATCAACTGCTGAAGCAGAGTACATTGCCGCTGCAAGCTATACATCTCAGGTACTCTGGCTTCAAACCAATTATTGGATTATGGCATAACAGAGACTAAGACCCATTTTAATGGATAGCTCTTCAGCTCTTTGTATTGTCAAGAATCCTGTCCAGCACTCTAGACTAAACATATTGAAATCAGACACCATTTTATTAGAGATTGTTTTGAAAAATGTCTGATTGATCCAAATTTGTTCCTAGTGCTGATGAGCTTGCAGACATTTTTACTAAGCCTTGGATAGTTCAACTTTCCACAACCTAGTGTAAGGCTTGGTATGCTGCAGCTAGAATTAAGTGACCATACTAATGATCTCAGCTCATAGTACCGATGATCATCAGTTCATTATTGTCACATATAAGTACTGATGAGTTTTACCCTCAGTAGTTTTTATAACTACTGAAGGCTACATACCTCACCAGTATTGAAGTACTTATCTGTTAAAACAGCTGATGTAGTACAACAGCTGATGTAGTCACAACAGCTGTTGTAGCCACAACTACTGATGTCAGAAATGCAGATAAGTACTGATGCCTATGAAACACCTGAAAAGCAGATGAAAGTCTGATGAGTAGGGTTGAGGACAGTGTGAACAGCTGAAAAGCTATGAATTGACGAAAAAAGCTGATGAGTAATTACTCTTCAGTTGTTTCTAAAACTGCTATTTCATTAAAACACTGAAGCCAAAATATGTCTTCAGTAGTTTACAACTACTGAAGACCAACACAAAGTCTCAGCTGTTTACAACAACTGTTGAAAAAACCACTGTCTTCAGTAGTTTCACAACTACTAATGACTAATACCAAGTCTTCAGTTGTTTTATCACCTGAAGTCAAAACTGTCTTTAGTAGTTTTATAACTACTGATGACTAAATCAGAGACTTCAGTTGTTTCAACGTCTGACGGTAAAACCAAGTCTTCATTGTTTTATAACAACTGCTGATCACACCAATACGGTCAGCGTTTCAACGTCTGAAAGTTAATACCCGTCATCAGTAGTTTCAACAACTGATGACTAACACAAAACCTTCAGTCGTTTCTAACCCGACCCTTAAATACCTTATCCCACCTTCAGAGTTTTTATCTTCTCTTCTCAACCTAACGTTCAAAACTCTCTACCCTCTCTTCATCAATGGCGACCATGCAACTAAAACCTCGACACAACTGTGTCGCACATCTCACCAAATCGCCTACTGGACCAAGTTTCACAACGCCATTGATTTAATGGTTCGGTCACCCTACAAAACGGCTTTTCTGGTAAATCCCACCATATATGCCGAATCCCTTAACCAATTCTGGACAAACGTCACTCTGGTCTCTGACGAGAATGACACAGAGTCTCTTCAATCATTTGTCCATGGCCAAAAAGTGGTCATTACTCCAGACACTCTTCGCCAAACCCTTAATCTGGATTATGCCACTTTCCCAACTGGTTATCCAAAGGGCACAACAGATCAATCATTTGCCCACCATGGATACCAGGGTAACCTGAGTGGATCTACCATACTGAAGAAACATTTCCGGATGCCGAAGGTCTCATCTTTCATATGGTAAATGTATGACTTGCTCCAAGACTTCATCATGGGATCAAATGTCCACAAGGTGGCAACAGGTAATGTACTCCATCCTTGAGCAACAACCTTTAATTTTTTTGAAATACTATTTTTGAGCTCAGGATATGGCCAAAAAAACAAAATGCTAACCGTTGGATATTATATCCTCAGTTCATAATGGCCATAATTGAAAACCAGCTTCAAGGAGGGACTTGTTGGCCTGGGAGTCCCTGCTATGGCTGTACTGTCGGAAGTATACTCCCGGCACAACTCTGACCAATCACTCAAAATGGCTGCCAAGTTGTGCAAACCCACGTAGCTGGAACCCACAGCACCACCTCCAAATCCAAAGTCCCCACAAACCCACTAAAAGAAGACCAGAAAGGCTACTCAGGGAAATGAGTCCCCTGAGGATGCCCCTGCAACACAAACGCAGGCTATATACCCCTAGTGGATACAAGGACTTCACCAGCCACACAAAAGGATGCCCCTGCAACACAAACGCAGGCTATATCCATGGTTATAACCCCCTAGTGGATACAAGGACTTCACCAGCCACAGCCGCTCAGGATTCCTCTCAAAAGAGCCTGCAGCAACCACAGAAGGGGGGTACCCACAAATCTGGGATCTTCCTCATTTGAGGAGATTGCCATTGAAGAGCACCATTCTCCCCAGGTGCACACTGCTTTTACCCCATCTCCCCGTGCAACCGTCCCCCAAAGTCCAACCATTATCATTGCAAATGTGGTGACTCAGCTGCATGCCTCTCCTCCTCCCCACACAACACCAATAAAGGGAGAACTACAGCTATTGAGGACGAGGATCACCATGCTTCTGACAACCCACAGCACCGGGGTACACGTTTCTATCTCCTGGTGTGGATATGGAGATTAGAACATCTAGTGAGGCTGCCACCTCTTCTGAATCAGCACATGATCAGAATGAGGCTGGTACATAACTAAGACCTCACTAGAGGCAACAACTGATGAAGGACATAGTCCTGAGGCTGGAAGTCCCCAGTTCCAAGAAAAAGGGGCACATGCTAAACCTGGTCTACACCCAGTGCATGTACATCCTGCTACAAGCAGGAGGTCAGGTGATTCAGCATCTGCTGATGATGACCTGGCTTCTTTTATGATGTTCTGGCCCAGAACACAATTCTTGAGGAAGAAGTCAGTAGACTACAAAGACTACTTGACAATTCTCTCAAGAAGCAAGTCCATCTGCCACCAACATAAACCCACAGATGGCACCTTCACCTGAAGGTCTCCCACACACTCAGCCACTCAAAACTTCCAAGCCACCAGCCTCTATTTCTGGCACTGCTTCTCAGGGATAGAACCCCTCTGAGCAAACAGTTGCTATCTTTCAGCAAACCCTACCTCTCATCACCCTAATGATCACTGACATTGTGATCAAAACCATAGATGAGAGGCTTCCCTCAATCATACAACCCCTGGTGGAGGAGATTGTGAGCACAAGGCTTTCTGCTACTCAAATCCTTGCAACCAATGCAACCAAAAAGGGGAGAGTCAGTCAGTGAAAGCAAAGAGAAGAGCAAACTGAAAGAAAAGGAAACTGAGAAGGAAGAGGAGTCTGTGAAGGGAACCGAAAATGATCAAGTGGGTGAAAGTCACAAAGACTTTCATGTCACATTTAAGAAGAGGAAGGGTGAAGGAAAAGAGAAAGAACTCCAACTCGATGAGATGATCAAAATGGCAGATGCTACACATAGTAAATCAATGGATGCCATTATTGATCAACTGTATAGACAAGGGTTCGATACTGCACAGCTTGACTCAGAGATCAGGAGACTTGAAATTGAAGAAATTAACTCAAGATGGGCAAGTTATGATGCATTAGAAAGAGAGAGACTAGAGATCATGATCAGATTCATTGCAAAATATCTTGGGAGATCATTGATCGAGATTAAATCATGGACCAGGGATAGTATCTTGGCCATAACCTCCAAGATCTGTTCGTCTGAAGCATACACTAAGGGTTTAGTAGTCGAAGCTTTGAATGAAGCAGGAGCAGGAGCAGGAGCAGGACTGAGCTAGCCAAACACTCAAAAGCCACACTCACCTCTAAAATGCTAACTCAGCCTGTCAACATTCCCTCTCCAAGACACCACAACCACAACCCACAAAACCAACTCCCTTACCCTCTAAACCAACAGCCGATGATGCACCAAGAAGAAGAACAGAAGGGTGTTGAGGCTAGAAGAAGAAGAAGAAGATGATGATGTGGAAGAAGAGAGGCTGCCTATGTCTGCAGTCCTAACATTGCCTAAAGCCAAACCCATGCCCATCACTCCCACCTCACAGATGGAAACTGTGAGAGTAAAGATTGAAGAAGAGCAGCAGCAAAGGCTTCACGACGATGAGATGTTGAAAAGCATCGACAAAACTTATGCTGCTTCTTCATCAATAAGTAGTATGAAGAAAGAAGCTCTGAGGTTGTACACCCTTGCCAACACATTTCAATATTAGAAGGAAAAGGTAAGAGTATGGCCTGATCCTAGGGTGGCCACAGGATTGTAAAGAAAGACATTCCTTCAAGATACAAGGGCCAGTAAAAAGGATCGTAGATGAAGAGATCACAGTAGTCCTTGTAGTATCACCCTGGGAGATTGTAGAAGATTTCAAGAAGGCCTATGAGACTAAACAGCCACCCCAAAAGATGTTAGAGAACAGAGTTATTAAAAAGGGGTTAGTCTACAAGAGGCTTGAGAACTTTAAACAAAATAAGCTCAGTCTGTTACTTGAAGGGACTCATCCTGATGAGTTTGCATACAGACAGATTATAACAGTTGAGCTCAAAAATGGCAAACAGGCCAAGTACATCTCAGAGTTGTATGGGCGTGAAGGATTGTTTGATGGTGAAGCTGAGAACCTGACCATGGAAGCACAAATTATGTTTCTCAGAGCATACACCAGAGAATCCTACAGGCTTATACATGGGAAGTGAGTCTCATGGATGGGGGAACAGCTCAGTGTTCAATTCCCCAATACAGAGTTCCCATCAATACATTGCCAACCAAATCATCAGAGACTCATTCCCAGGCCAGTGCTTATATGGGTCATTCTCAACTGATCAAGAAGGAAAAAGACCAACCATTCTGCCAACAATAGTGGGACCTCAATAAAGTTAAAGGTTTTGGCTGCATTGGTTCAGGGGGAGTTTGTTGGACCAAAAGAACCAATGAGCCGGATCAGAAAAACCTTTAAGTCCCACAGAAGTCACAACAACTACTGAATACCACAACAGCTGAAGACAACAGCTGATTACAAAGTCTGAACACAAGTGCTGAAGACAAAGTCTGAAGATAAGTGCTGAAGACAAAGTCTGAAGACAAGTGCTGAAGACAAAGTCTGAAGACAAGTGTTGAAGACAAAGTCTGAAGACAAGTGCTGAAGACAAAGTCTGAAGACAAGTGCTGAAGACAAAGTCTGAAGACACAAGTGCTGAAGACAAAGTCTGAAGACACAAGTGCTGAAGACCAAAGTATCAGACGTTGTCACAACAGCTGAAGAGGTATTCTTCAGTAGTTGTGACAGTTTACCTTTCAGTAGTTTTATGTTTTATCTGTTCAGTAGTTTGACACAACAGCTAAAGAATACTTCTTTAGTTGTTGTGCTCATCAATAGTTTTATATTTTTCAGTAGTTTGTAAAACGACTAAAGAGCTTGTTCTTCAGTCGTTGTAGCTTCAGTAGTTTCTTATCAGTATTTTCATATTTTGTACTTAACACTCTGATATGTTCTCAGTAGTTGTGAACATTTCAGTAGTTTGTTAAGAGTTAGTTATTTTTGTTAGAGATCTGCCAGTTGTCACTTTCCCGTGATAACAGCAGCGATTGCACTCTATATAAGGAGTGTCAACCTATTGTAATAATAGAATGATTTGATCAAAATATTCGATATCATTGAAACATTCCTTGTTACAGAAATATATTCTCTCATTATAACCGTATTGTTCTTAATGCATACGAGTATCAAATTCTTGCTACAATTTGTCTATTCTGTTCTTATTCCTGCGTACGCTCTATTACATCAAACTTGTGATCACTGATCCTGACATCATGACCTCTGGAATGCACTAAAGGAACAATTCGGTGGAACTGATGAGTCTTAGAAAACAACAGAGAAATCCTTGCCCAACAATATGAAACATTCTCTCATAGAAAGGGCGAGACACTGACTCAACAATTTGAGCGTTTTCCTGTTTGATCTCTGAGCTAAAAATGGTCAAACATGAATATACCAATAGCCAAATGAACAACAGATTCCTTAGATCACTGCCTAAGAGATGGGACACATACACTATTTTCCTACGCTTCAGTGCAAATCTAGAAAACTATCTCTCACCCAACTTCATGGGAAACTGCTTACATTTGAGAGAGAGATAGAGCAGAAAAGGAAACTGGCATCATCAGGAAGCTCACTAATGACTTTGTACCAGGGAACACTGCCTTGTTGGTCATGAGTCAGAATATGCTGCATCTGAAAGTAATTATGATAAGCATATAGATTTCTCTTCAAACAGTTCAGATCATGCATTTGTTGGTGTTGATAGTCACTCAGGCTGTAATAGTGACAATTTATGTTTTATCATGGATGATTTGAAAGGAATAGCTGATGATGATCTAGAAGAGATGGATATTCTGAGCCAATGACCTTGATTAATATTAGATCTCAGAAGTTCTACAAGAGGACTGGCAGGAAATTTCCAGGACTCTCTGGCAAAACCAAAGTTGGTTTTGCCAAGAGTAAGTTGAGGTGTCACAAATGCCAAAGGCTTGGACACTTTGCAAGAGAGTGTAGATCATCTGGATCTAACTCCTCTGCACCCTTTGTGACTTTTCCAAGCACTAGTCCACAAAACAGGGGGCAACAACCTGCTAGTTCTGGTCATCATTCACCACTGTTTCACCTGCATATTTTGTCCCTCAGGGTCCAATGTCATGTCTGTATCCCTGCTATTACATGCCTCAGCCAAATCCAGTTCAAGTTCCTACTGCACAACAACCACAAGCATTACCTGAGCCTCTACAATCTCATTCACAACCTCATCACAGCTTTTTCACCCCTGGTAATGTTGACTGGAGCAGTTTACCAGATGATCTCTCTGGTACTGAGCAATTATTTACTGGTGATGGTCAACATGGTGGTGAACATCCTTTTGGAATCTAGCTCTCATGGCCCTGGAATCTACTGAGGGTTCTTGCTCCAATGCATCTTTTCACAGGTAACCCATGTATCTTCTGAGGCTAAGGCCAAGCTTTGTTCTGAATCTTGCATAGATGCATTTGTCTCTATTAGAGAAGCAAATGTAGCTGTAATTAATCAAAATCTAGAGCTTGAGCAAACTATTTCCAAAAGAAAAGCTAAATATGAGTCTGTCCTTAAGGACAAAGATGATGAGATTTATAAGCTTAGATGCCAACTAAATGATGAAAAGGCTAAGCTAGAGGTCATTCTTGAGAACCATAAGGAACTCAAAGAAAAACTTGCAGTTACCCAAGTTGAGTGTGACCGCTGGGTGTCATCCTGCAAGGGATTTGAAATGCTGCTCAGTAAGCAATCTGCTTCGAATGTGAAGTTTGGAATTGGTTATAACCATATTGCACCTCCAACAGATTTTACTCCAAAACCAATAGTAAAATCTGAAAGTGAAAGCAATCTCCAAACCACATTATCATGTGCATCATCCACAAGTGATCTCACAAATCACAAGATGAAATAAGGGTTGATACCTCAGCAAGTCAATTGGCTGATGGGTTAACTACTAATAAGCACATGAAGCTGAGTATTTCAGATGTTGTCCCTCAAAGTAACTTAAGTACCGAAGGGCAAGTTACAACAACTGAAAAGCATTTCAAATCAACTGAAATAAATGGATTAACAACTGCTAACAATAAACAGCTGGAGAACAACTCTTCAGTTGTTACAGATTCTTCAGTACTGAACAAAATTACTGAAAGGAGGAAAGTACTGAAGAGCACACCTTCAGTAGTTTCCTCATCAGCAGTTGATCAATCCAAGATGAAGAATAAGCCATGTGAAATATGTGGTAAATTCAATCATCTTTCTTATGAATGTTGGTACAGAAAGGGTTCCAAACTCAATAGAGATAAGCTTATTAAAATCCAGATGGATGAATGAAAACTGAGTTTGAGACCAAGTTTGTACCGCAATCATTCCATTGTGATAAACCCAAGCCTTCAACCAAATTCAAAAATAAGGATAAGGTTAATCACAAAACAGCTGATGGTGCTCCTCATGATAAACATCAGACTAAGTCTGTTAATTTTAAGGAGGAATGGTGGATCATAGGAACTCATCAAACACAAGTACTGATATGTCACAAGAGCTGAAAGCTTTGGCTACAAATCACACAACTTGTTATGATGGTTCAGCATTTGTTGGGGAGAGTTAACCAGCTAGATGCACCTGTGATCAAATCACTGAAAAGGCATTCCAAGCCCAAATCTAAGGATCCATTTCAGCACCATCTCCTTCTTCAGCTGTTAATCATAAGAAACAAGTTATGGTTGCATCTGTTGATGAAAACAGACCCAAACCAAAAAGGTTTGGGTCTCAAAATCTAACTAGTTTTCTTTTATGCAGGGTTCTTCAACATGCCAAAGGAGCATCTGGTATGTGGACAGTGGAGGATCAATGCATATGACTGGGAGCAGTTCTCTTCTTAATGACTACTCTCAAGGAAACAAGGGATTTGTTTCATTGGAAATGATGCCAGAGGTTACATCATTGGGAAGGATATTTGTCTAATGGACAAATCAGGTTTGATGATGTCAACCATGTGGAGAATCTCAAGTATAATCTGCTGAGTGTCAGTCAGATGTGTGATAAAGGGCATGTTGCACTTTTCACAAGCCAGAACTGCAAGATTCTGTCTTCCCAAGTTCTGAGGCTGATTGACAAGGAATGGATGAACATACTCTCCTGAAGGCCAATAGGATTGGAAGAGTGTATGCCTTGGATTTGTCAAAGAAAACTGATGTGAAGGGTCATCAATGCCTGTTCTCCAAAGCCTCTCTTCAGGAATCTAAACTATGGCATAGAAGGCTGGGTCATGTCAATCTCAGAAACATGAATCAGCTGATCAACAATTGTTTAGTGAGAGGTTTATCAATCAAGGAGTTCCACTGTGATGAAGCCTGCACTGCTTGTTTGAAAGGAAAACAACACAAAGTCTCATTCCCTCTCATTGAAGAACCTAAGTCCATTGCCTGCTTGCACTTACTGCACATGGATTTATTTGGTCCTATGAGAGTGATGAGCATGGCAAAGAAGAAATACTGTTTGGTAATTGTGGATGATTACTCCAGATTCATATGGACTTTCTTTCTACATTCAAAGGATGAGGTTGCTCAAAAAATTATAAACTTTGTGTTGTATGTTGAGAAGCAGTATTCCCTATCAGTCAAGTGTATAAGGAGTGACAATGGTACTGAATTTAGAAACCATACACTTGATGATTTTTATCTTTCAAAAGGAATCAAAAGGCAATTTAGCATCCTAAGGACTCCAGAACAAAATGGAGTAGTGGAGAGAAAGAACATGACTTTAATTGAAGCTGCAAGGTCCATGTTGGCTGACTTTGGTTTGCCTTTGACCTTTTGGGCTGAAGCTGTCAATACAGCTTGCTATGTGCAGAATAGTGTTAGTAAATCAAAGGTTGATGAAGACTCCATATGAAGCTCTACATCATTTGGCTCCTTTAATTTCATTCTTTAGAGCCTTTGGATGTCCTTGTTTCATTCTCAACACAAAGGGTCAACTCCACAAATTTGATCCTAAGGTGGATGCAGGGTATTTTGTAGGTTATTCATCCACTTGCAAGTCATACAGAGTCTTCAACTGCAGAACAAAGATAGTTGAAGAAACCTTGCATATGAAATTCAATGAATCTCTTAAGGATAAAATTCACAAAACCCTGTGGAGTTGTTTGATCTGGACATACTACAATATGCTCCTTATCAAACTCCGTTGTTGCAGATCATGTGGATAAATCATCTTCTGTAGCAATTCTTCCACTTGGTGGTACTGAAGATGATGATGATATCAGTACTCACCTTTTCAAGTTCAGTGACCAACTGCCTGAGTCTGCTAAACATGATGTTCCTGTACCTTCAGCAGCTCCATCCACAACAAATGTGGATGAGATTTCTAATTCCTCTACATCGTTTGATTTTCCATCTAATACTTGTTTTCAAGAATCTGAATCAACATCTACTGATGCTGAACCGGCTACAAACACTTGCACTGATCTTATTGTGCACCAAGACTGAAGAATCACCCTATGTCTCAAATCATTGGTGGAATCAATGCTGGCGTCTCAACCAGAAGTCAATTGTCTAACTTGTGCTTCTATGCTCTCTTCATCAGTCAGCAAGAGTCAAAGAACTATCATGTTGCTTTGAGAGACAACGGATGGGTAAAGCCATGCAGCTTGAGCTACTTCAGTTCAAGAAACAGCAAGTGTGGGAACTGTTTTCTCTACCCCCAGGTAAGTGTGCAATAGACACTAAATGGGTGTTTAGGAACAAAACAGATGAAAATGGGCTTATTGTTAAGAACAAGGCCAGACTGGTTGTTCAGGGGTTTTCACAAGAAGAAGGTATTGATTATGATGAGACCTTTGCCCCTGTAGCCGACTGGAGGCAATTAGATTGTTCTTAGCCTATGCTGCATTTCACAATTTTAAAGTTTTTCAAATGGATGTAAAAGTGCATTTTTTATGGTAAAATAAAAGAAGAGGTTTATGTGTGTCAACCACTAGGTTTTGAGGATAATAAACATCCAGATTGGGTATACAAGCTGATAAGGCTCTTTATGGGGAAACAAGCTCCTAGAGCCTGGTATGAGACATTATCAAATTTTCTTCTTCAAAATAATTTCACTAGAGGCTCCATAGATAAAACTTTATTCATTAAGAAGGTGGATCAGCATAAGCTACTTGTTCAAATTTATGTTGATGATATTATTTTTGCATCCTCTGATCCCCAGTTGTGTGATGACTTTACCAATTTAATGCATAAGAAGTTTGAAATGAGTGCAATGGGAGAATTACAGTTCTTTCTAGGATCGCAAATCAAACAAAAGGCTAATGGGACTTTCATTCATCAGTCTAAATATACAAAAGATCTTTTGAATAAGTTTGATTTACAAAATTGTAAGCCCTGTTCTACTCCCATGTGCAACACCACACAACTGGATGCAGATCAGAAAGGTAAAGCTGTTGATGAAACACTTGACAGATGTATGATTGGGTCCTTGATGTACTTAACAGCTTCTAGACCAGATATCATGTTTTCAACTTGTGTTTGTGCTAGATTTCAGGCTGCTCCTAAAGAGTCTCACTTGATTGCAGTCAAAAGGATCTTTAGATATCTGCAAGGTACACAATCTCTAGGTTTATGGTATTCCACTGGACACTCTTGCAAATTGGTTGCTTTTTCTGATAGTGACTATGCAGGGTGTAAGTTAACTAGAAAGTCAACTTCTGGTGGATGTCAATTCCTAGACAACTGTTTGATTTCTTGGTAGAGTAAGAAACAAACATCTGTTGCTACATCCACTGCTAAAGCAGAGTACATTTCTGCTGCAAGCTGTACTTCTCAGGTACTCTGACTTCAAAACCAACTTTTGGATTATGGCATTATAGAGACTAAGACTCCATTATTAATGGATAGTGCTTCAGCTCTTTGCATTGTCAAGAATCCTGTCCAGCACTCTAGGACCAAACATATAGAGATCAGACATCATTTTATTAGGGACTGCTTTGAAAAAGGTCTAATTGATCCAAAGTTTGTGCCTAGTGCTGATGAGCTTGCAGACATTTTTACTAAGCCTTTGGATAGTTCGACTTTCTAAAACCTAGTGTTAAGGCTTGGTATGTTGCAGCTAGAATAAGTGATAACTACTGATGATCTCAGTAAATTAGTACTGATGATCATTTGTAACCATATCACAAATAAGTACTGATTCTGTTACAAGAACTGATACAGTCATAACTACTGATATACGTACAAACAGATAAGTACTGACATCCTATGCAACAACTGAAAAACAGCCAAAAAGACTAATGAGTAAGTGTTGAGGACAGTATGAAACAGCTAAAAAGCTATGAATTGACGAAAATTACTTATGAGAATTTTCTCTTCAGTTGTTTCTAAAACTGATGCTTCATCTTGAACAACTGATGACAAAACCACGTTTTCAGTAGTTTCACAACTACTGATGACTAACACCACGTCGTCAGTTGTTTCCAACATATGAAGCTAAAACCATGGTCTTCAGTAGTTTTATAACTACTGATGCCTACAACCAAGACTTCAGTTGTTTCAACCTCTGAAGGTTAATACCACGTCATCAGTCGCTTAAAACTACTGATGACTCATACCAAACCCTTCAGTTGCTTTATAACCCATACCCTATAAATACCTTGTCTTACAGAGCTTCATCATCTCAAACCTAACGTTCAAAAACTCATAACCTTCTCTCACATCAATGGCGAACATGAAGCTTAAACCACGACACAACTGTGTTGCTTACCTTACTAAATCACCCTTCTGGACAAAGTTTGATAATGCCATTGATCTAATGATCAACTCTCCATACAAAACGGCTTTCCTTCTAAATCCTACCATCATGCCGAATCCCTCCAGCAGTTCTGGACGAACGTCACCCTCATCAGGGGAGAATGACACTGACTCTCTCCAGTCGTTCGTCAACAATTGTCAGGTGGTCATCACTCCAGAAATCCTTCGACAAACCGTACAACTGGATGATGCCACTTTCCCCACTGGGTATCCAAAGGGCACTACTGATCTATCATTTGCCTAACATGATACAGGGTAACCTTAGTGCCTCTACCATCCTGAAGAAACATTTCCATGATGCGGAACGACTAGTTTTTCATATGGTCAATGTATGCTTAGCTCCTAAGACTTCTTCTTGGGATCAAATGTCGATGAGGTGGCAGCAGGTATTATTCTCTATCCTTGACCAACAACACTTCAAATTTTCTGAAATATTATTTCTTGAACTCAAGGATATGGCCTCTAAGCCTATAGCTAACCGATGGATATTATATCCTCGGTTCCTAATGGCCATTATAGTAAACCAGCTGAAAGCTGAGGGACTTGTTGGCCTTGGAGTCCCTGCCACGGCTGTATTGCCTGAAGTATACTCCAGGCACAACTCAGACCAGTCACTCAAACTGGCTGCCAAACTGCGAAAACCCACGCAGCTGGAACCCACAGCCACCACCTCCAAATCTTTTGTCGCCACCAAACCCAAACACAAGAAAGCCAAAAAGGCTACTCAGGGAAATAAGTCCCCTGAGGATGCCCCTGCAACACAAACGCAGGTTATATCTGGTCATAACCTCCCAGTAGATACACGGACTCACTCACCCTCAACCGCTCAGGTTTCCTCTCAACAGGAGCATGTAGCAACCATCTCTGGGGCACCTATACATCTGGAACCTTCCTCACTTGAGGAGGTTGCCATTGAAACACCACTCTCCCGCGTGCATACTGCTTTCACACCCTCTCCCACTGCAACCGCCCCCCAAAGTCCTACCATCATAATTGCCAAAGTGCTGACTCAGTGGCACTCCACACCTCCTCCCTAGATACCAATCACAACTGGGATAGCTCCAACCATGGAGGGGGAGGACCAAAGTGCTTCTGACACCTCATAGCACAGGGGTTACCATATTCAATTTCCAGGTGTAGAAATGGAGATTCGAATGTCTGGTGAGGCTGCCACTTCTCATGCTTCAGCATATGATCAGGCTGAAGTTGGTAACATTCATAACACCTCAACAGAGGCAACTGCTGATGAAGGACATGGTCCTGAGGCAGGAAGTCCCCAGTACCATGACCAAGGGGCACATGCTACTACTGATCTACACTCAGAGCATGTTCATCCTGATTCTATCAGGAGGTCAGGTGATTCAGTAAACACTGATGATGACCTGGGCTTCTTTTATGATGTTTTAGCCCAAAACACCATCCTCGAGGATGAGGTGAGCAGTCTCAAAGAGCTGCTTGCCAACATTTCTCAGGATCAAAGACCATCTACCCCTCACAACCCACAGATGGCACCTTCCTCTGAAGGTCTCCCATACACTGAGCCACTCCAAAACACTCAGCCACCTGCCTCTGCTTCTGGCACTATTTCTCAGGGACAGAACCCCCCTGAGCAAATAGCTGCTCTCTTTCAACATTCCTTACTATCATCACATCAACTATCACTGATATGGTCCTTAAAACCCTTGATGAGAGGCTTCCCTCGGTTATACAACCCATGATAGAGGATGCTGTGAGCAAAAGGCTTTCTGACAATCAAACCCTTGCAACCAATGCAACCAAAAAGGGGGAGATTCAGTCAGTGAAAGCAAAAAGAAAGAGGATGGCAGATAGGAAAGAAACTAAAAAGGAGAAGGTGAAGGATGCTGACATGGAGAAAGTGACTGAAAGTACTAAAGACTTTCATGTCACATACAAGAAAAGGAAGAATGAGAAGGAGACTGACTTGGAGACAATGGTGAAGAAGGTTGATGCCGAACACAGCCGATCAATGGATAACATCATTGATCAGTTGTTTAGGCAAGGCCACGACACTAAAAAACTTGACTCAGAAATCAGAAGACTAGAGATTGAAAAATCCAAGATAGATGGGCAAGTTATGATGTGTTGGAAAGGGAAAGGTTAGAGATCATGATCAGGTTCATAGCAAAATATCTGGGTAGATCATTGATTGAGATCAAGGCATGGTCCAGGGACAGCATCTTGGCAATAACCACCAAGATCTGTTCGTCTGAAGTAGACACAAAAGGATTGGTTATTGAAGCCTTAAACGAAGTTGGTGCTGTGAGCAGGACTGAACTAGTCAAGCAATCTAAAGCCGACCTCACATCCAGAATGCTAGACCAGCCTGTCAACATTCCCACACCAAAACCACCACAACCACAACCCACCAAACCAACTCCTCTACCCTCAAAACCAGTAGCCGATGAAGTACCCCAGAAGAGGAAGAAAAGGGTACTGAGGCTAGAAGAAGATGACGAAGATAATGATGAAGATGAAGATAGGCTGCCACTCTCAGCTGTTATATAGTTGCCGAAGGCCATAAGTCACTCTCCAACAATTACTCCTGAAACTCAAAGACAAATTGTGAAAGTGAAGCTAGAAGAAGAAGAGCTTCACAAACAACATGATGAGGAATTGTTGAGGAGGGTTGACAAAGCATATGCTGCCACATCTTCAATCATCAACATGAAGAAGCATGCTCTCAGATTATACACTCTTAAACATACATTTCAATATCAAAAGGAGAGAGTGAGGATTTGGCCTGATCCCAGGGTGTCTCATAGGATCACAAGAAAAACATTCCACAGAGATACATTGGCCAAGTGAAGAAGATTATAGATGAAGTGATCTCACTGGTCTTTGTAGTATCACCCTGGAAATCCTAGATGACTTCAAGAAAGCCTATAAAGCTAACCTGACCCCACAGAAGATGCTAGAAAATAAAATGGTGAAAAAGGGGTTAGTATATAAGAGGCTTGAGGACGTCAGAAAGAATGAGCTCCAGTTGTTCTTAGAGGGTAATCACCCTGATGAATTTGCTTATAGAGTAATAACAACTGTGGAACTCAAAAATGGGAAACAGGTCAAATACCTATCTGAATATTATGGGCCAGAATCACTTTTTGAAGGAGGAGCTGAAGAACTTACCATGGAGGAACAGATAACCTTCCTTAAGGCCTATACAAGGGATTCATACAGACTTATTGTTGGGAAGTAGATCTCATGGATGGGGTAACAGCTCTGTGTCCAGTTCCCCAAGACAGAGTTCCCATTCATCCTTTGCCAAACAGATCATTGAGACTTCTTCCCAGGCCTGTGCTTATATGGATCACTTCTGAGCTGATCTAGAAGACAAAAAGACCAAATCTCTCTGCCATAATAGGGGGACATCTTCAATAAGTTTAGAGGTTTTTGGGTGCAATGGTTCAGGGGGAGTTTGTTGGACCAAAAGAACCAATGAGCCTGATCAGAAAATCCTCTAAGTCCTACAGACATCACAACAACTGCTGAAGACTTGATCAGCTATTTGACAAAGTCTGAAGACTTCAACAGCTGAAGACTAAAGTACTGAAGACTTCAATAGCTGAAGACCAAAGTCTGAAGATCAACAGCTGAAGACTAAGTACTGAAGACTTCAACAGCTGAAGACTAAAGTACTGAAGACTTCAACAGCTGAAGACCAAAGTCTGAAGATCAATAGTTGAAGAACAAAGTACTGAAGATCAACAGCTGAAGTACAAAGACTAAAGACATCAGCTGATGACAACAGCCGAAGTTCAAGTACAAGTACTGAAGCCTTCAGAGTTTGTTACAACAGCTGAAGAAGCATTCTTCAGTTGTTGTGATGTTTCCTTTCAGTAGTTTTCTTTTTGTTTCAGTATTTGTAAAACGACTGAAGAGCATGTTCTTCAGTCGTTGTAGTTTCAGTAGTTCTTTTCAGTAGTTGTAGTGACAGTTAACACTTAGTATTTTTGTAAGAAGATGTCAGCTGCTTTGACATCTTCAGTAGTTGTGTTAACTTTCAGTAGTTTGAATAATTCTATTAGATGTCACTATCAAATGACATCAGCAGACGTCACATCTCCTATATAAGGAATGTTCCACCACGACATTCTTATATAAGGGATGATTGACCTGATTGTAAGTGTGACATTTTGCCACCACGAAAGCGTGTATTGAATGAAATCTTTGATTTGCAGAATTCTTTCTATAATCATTTGTTCTTACTTTGAATATCAACTGTATTCTTGTAAATTGTCTAATTCATTATTTGATTTCCGCTGCAATACTCTCTAATCAATCAAATGTAGATCACTGATCCTAACATCTGTGTTGTTGCGTGATCGAATCTGTCTAACTTTCAGCTTGTAGAGTGATTCCAAAGTAGTTACCAACTGTTCGAATGATTAAAATGTCTCTGATTTGGATTTCAGAAACATCACCCAAGAAAATCTTGAGTAATCATCCGTAACTACATAGCAATACAAATCACCAGCAATACTTTTAGTACTAACAGGTTCAAACAGATCCATGTGTAGAATCTCAAGAGGCAGGTCAATGGAATTAACTTTCTTTGCCTTATGAGACTTCTTGGTCTGGTTGCCTTTCTTACATGCTATGCTAAAATCTGGAAGTTGGAAGTTCTTGACATTCACTCCATTGATTAGATCATTCTGTATCTAGTGACTCATCTTCCATGGATTTATGTGTCTCATTCTCCTGTGCCAGGAGATTGAGTCCCTCTCTGTTCCTTTGACAAAAAGCATTGAACTTTTTGATCAGTTGTGGAGGCTTTTGATAGATCCAAGAAATATAAATCATTATATCTTGAAGCTGACATTAAGACTTTGTCCTCTGGGATAACATAATCTTTTTTAAGCTCGTAGAACTTCTTGTTGTCGAACATAACTTTGAAGCCCTTGTCACAGATCTGGCAGACTGAAAGCAAGTTGTTATGTAGTTGAACGTAGTTGACCTTATCAAACTTGACTTTCTAGTTTCCCACTTTGCCCTGGGTAGTGATATATCCTCCTTTATTCCCAGAAAATTTTGACATTGAAAAGGAGAGAAAAGTTCCTGGTCATGTGTAGACGCCCCACTATCAAGAATCCAGGTATTTGTGATAGCAATATAGCAGACACCCAGGACATTCAAAGGAAATGATAAGTTTAGGTTTGGGACCCAAGCCTTAACTGGCTTGGGTGACCCAGAGGAATCACACATCATAAACTCAACCCACTGTCCACTTGAGGATGAGGGCATATCATTCTTCTTATTGTTCTCATTATCAGACAATTTACTTGACTTTTCTTTCCATAAGCCAGTTTTGTGTAAGGCTTCTTTGTGATAAATAGAAGACTGGCTTATTGGTTGAACTTTAGGTTCATTAGTTTTCTTTGGAGAGTAATAGAACTCCCTTTAGAAGAACTTTGTTGAGTGTCATAAAGTTCAATTTTCTTTGTAGGAGTCTGATAATAAGGACAATTAGAAGAAATATGTCCTCTCTTTCCACAACTGTAGCATGATCTCCTTCTACATGTTGAGGAAACTGTTTATGTGGGGTTGTATGTGATACAGGTGCGGCATGAGTCTGGTTGGGTTTAGTCACTTCTCGTTTAGATGTTTTTGCTTCTTTAACAAAATAACTTGTTTGAAAATTTTAATATCTTTATCCTTTAGTTTATTTGGACTTTGACGTGTAACATGGGTTTGGTTAACTAGTTTAGTCATTTTGGGTTTAGAAGAAGACATGTGTGAACCTGTCCTGTCCTTACAACTTACATTAACATTTTCAAATTTATCATCCAAATCAATAGTAGACATTTTTCCTTTTGATTCCATAGTAGACTCCTTCTGTTTAGTGATAAAGTTCGCCGTTTACCCGTGGAATCAAGATCACTAACCAAAGGAGTGGACACCACATGATCATTTACTGGGTTGTTATTTACATGTCTACGTTTTGTATTTAAAAGGGTCTCATGTGGTGGTGGAACTACTTTGTAACCCAACCCTTCCCCATTATTTCTTTCTTTCACTAAGTGTTGAACTA
Source organism: Flaveria trinervia (assembly GCA_025506515.1). Lineage (NCBI taxonomy): Eukaryota > Viridiplantae > Streptophyta > Magnoliopsida > Asterales > Asteraceae > Flaveria > Flaveria trinervia. Next base: position 51,935,256 of record CM046456.1, read on the forward strand.
TGTGAGAAGAACTGGTCCAACTATGTAGTTTTTGTTTTAAGGAATTAACTTCAACTTCTAAAACTTCTTTTTCTTTCTTTGTTTCTTCCAAAGTATTTAAATAGAACTTTATATCATTTTCTTGATTGAAAGCAACTACCTTGGGTTCCTTTAGTTGTTTAAAGTTCTATTTTTTCTCTGTAACTGCACTCATTTTGTTTTAATATACGATTAGCTTCAGTGCATTGTTGTAAATCATTTACTAAGTTATCATTATGATCTAATAACCTAGCGAATTTCAAATCAATGCATCCTCTAAACTTATTACATTCATCACAAGCATGTTTTTCAAACAGTTGGTCTTTAGTACTAACCTGTGAGGATTCTGTTGAATCAGCCATCAATGCAGAGTTAGACTCTTTGGGTGTTGGAGATTCTAAACTTGTTGCTCTGAGCTCTTCCTCAGCCAAGTGATGTACCACGTTCACAGCTTCTTCAGTATCTGACATTACTTGCTCAACTGTGATCTCCCTTCACTCGCAGAACCATCATCCAGTCCCTCAACACAGGCAATGTTTGATTCACCCAAAGACACAAAGCGGAAGGTCCAGTCTTGCCTTTCATCACCTTGAGCAGTCAAGGCCTTTGTCTCTTTGCTTGAAGATGTAGCTCCACTCATGGGTTTCTCTTGACGGTTGAATGTGCGAAATGGATTTCCATTTCCAGTTTTCTTGGGTTTTACACATTCCCGTTTAAAGTGTCCCTTTTCCCCACAATTAAAGCAAGTGACTTTGGTTTTGTCAAAGCCAAACGTTGTTTCCTTTGTGCCTACTAAATTCTGCCCCGTCTTCTTAATGAACTTTTTGGATCGTCTAACTGCACTTGCAAAAGCCCACATGATATCCATCCTTTCCAGCTCGTTCTCGTCAACCTGCTCGTTGTCTTCATCTGCAAGATGACAATTTCTGATCTTCCCAGCAACTAGACCGTCATACGATTGAACCACTGCTACTAGAAGATCCATATGTTCCTTTGCAACCTCCACTATTATATTACCAAGATTCTCGGTCTTCAACTTTGTAGTATTGGCTTCAGGCACTGTGTATTGAGTCTATGATGACCCAAACTTTTCTAGTGTTGAAGCAGTGGATTGTCAGGGAGCCCCGGAACTGGACACGAAAGCAGTTTGCAGTGGTGCTCCTGAACTGGTTGGAGTAGGAAATGAGTTGTAAAGTGAAGGATTCTGATCGTAGGATCCTTTCTATGACCTGTACTTCATTCTTAGTTCCTCTTCTCTTAATTTCAGGATGAAGTCATTTATGTCTAACTTTGCAAGACTATCATTCTATCTAAGATTGGACACAAACGAATCCCCTTTCACCAACAAACCGTCTGCAAAACATGACACTTTATCTTCCATCAACGTTGTTACACCATGAGTGTGCAGCTCACTCATTAGATGGTAGAACCTGTCAATGATGTCATCCACGCTCTCCTTCCCTATCAAAGAGAAGTTATCAAACTCCTTTTTTAGAGCCTTAGCCTTTAGAGCCTTTAACGTTGCATTCCCATCATATCTCTTTTCCAATGCTTCCCATAACTTTTTCGCCTGCTTGTTCTCAGAGAACTGATGAAAGATATGTTTAGGTATCAACTGAGTCAATAGAGTATACACTTTCTTTTCTACATTGTACTTAACCTTCTGAGTGTCATTCATCCTCCCAGAGTCAGCTTAACTCCATCAGCACCGACTGGCATCATGTACCTATCTCAATGGATGCCCAAAGATTGGGATCAACTCCTTTTAGATAGATCTCAAACCTATGCTTCCATTGTGGATAATCATCTAACGTTATAAGCTTTGGTGGTTTATTATGATTCCCAATTTCATTTTCCAGAAGCAGAAGGTTCTGGATGCGAGAGTCCCTTCCGACAGTAGAGGCAGTGAATTGATCTTCCATTTCTATAAACTTTGAACTTTAGAACAAGACTGTTTCACTCGTGTGAATGGACAAATGCGGATGAGTCAATCGTGCGATTGAACAAATGCGGATGAGTCATCGTGCGATTGGACAGATGCGGATGACCAATGCTGATGACTTAGTCGTGCGAATGAACAATGTGGATGGGCAATTGTGGATGACTCAATCGTGCGATTGGACAATGCAGATGACCATACGGATGGCTCAGTCGTACAAATGGACAATGCGGATGACCAATGCGGATGGCTTAGCGGTACGGATGGACAATGTGGATGATTCAATCGTATTCATGCGACTAATGGCTGCTGTGTTTGAAAATTTTCAAATTTTGACACTTTGACACGAATTACAATTTACCCAGAAACCCTAATCTGCCGTATGACGAAAACTTCAACTTGAATGCCTGTAAACGTCGGAAAACACTAGTGGACCCAAAAAGATGACTCTTTTGAGTTAAAACATGAGGTTTGACACAATTCTAATTGAATCAAACGCAAAATCAAGAGTTAAAGCTCTGATAGCATTTGTCAGGACCATGTACATACGGAATACTAACAGATTCTACATTTATACCGAATCAAATAGTGCGGAATCCTATTTGATTGGCGATCCAATCAGTGAGAACAATTACCCGATCAATTAAGATTGAAACTAAACATTATGAACGAGTAGAGATTGATCAAGATTGACCTATGAAGTTGGACAGGCTTCCTTGGACGTTCTAGACGGCTAGGGTTCGTGTATTACGAAGTTGCTCTTAATTGTTTCAAAAGTCTCTATTTTTCCATGAATTAAGTGGTTTTATAGGTTATCGGTTTCCAATCGTACGACTGAACCATTAGCATGGTTTAGTTGTGCGATTGATCCATACGCACGACTAAAGGTTCAGTCATTGGACTGAGTCAATCTGATGTCTCAATTGTGCGACTAATCCATTCTCCTGTTCAGTCGTGCGACTGGTCCATTATCATGATGTATTCATGCGTATGGTACATAAGAAAGGTCCATTCATATGATGGCTCATACGACTAAGTTTGAACGCATTTCTCAATCATTATTGACTAAGAACTATGCACAACAACCTCAAACCTATATAGTAAGTTCATTATACTTTAACACACAATAACACTATGAAATATTAACATGATAAACATCAACCACAATTATATTTCATTAACCCATTCATTACCTATGTGTGAGACATTGCAGACTTTTACATTAAGCACATAAACTAGGGACATATGTATCAACAAAATTGAATAAAGTTGAACACGTTTCACTAATTGCTGAATCATTCTATGTACAAGATGATTTGACAGCTTGGTGGGTAGACATGGGTACTACTAGTCATGTTTGCAAGGTTTCAAAATGGTTTGTGAAACTGGAATTAATCGAAGATGGATCCATGCTAAGGATGGGGAATGTATCAACCGAGCCTATTAAAGGGATTTGAAAAGTCAAACTTTTATTTACTTCTAGGAAACTAATAATGTTAGATAATGTGTTGTATGTACCGAGGGTTTGAAAGAATCTTATATCCGGAATTGTGTTAAATAGTCATGGGTTAGACAAGTATAGGTCAGATAAGTTTGTGTTGTTAAAACATGATGTGTTTGTTGGATTTGGATATATCTCTAGTGGTATGTTTAAAATTAATATTCACATACCATTGATAATGAATCTATTTACATGACATTCATATAATAATAAAGTAGATTCTATATCTAACTTGTGGCATGCTAGAATAACAAAAATGAGTCTAATACATGTCATACTTGTGTGGTTAACAAAAATAACAAGAAAACCTTTTAAAGATGTAAAAAGGGATTATAGGATATTAGATCTTATTCATTCTGATTTATGTGATTTTCATAGCACGCCATCACTAGGAAATCATAAATATGTAATCACATTTATCGATGATGCAACTAGATATTGTTATGTCTACTTATTACATGCAAAAGATAAGACTCTTGATAAATTTAAAATTTATAAACAAGAGCTTGAACTGTTTCATGGTGATCTGATTAAGACCCTTAGAATAGATCAGGGAGGGGAGTATTATGATCTGGTGTATTTTCAGTCCACTAGAATCATACATCATACCATAGCACTGTATACACCTCAACAAAATGGTGTAGCAGAAAGAAAGAATAGAACTTTAACAGAAATGGTTATTTATTTGTTATCCTATTCTGTTTGAGTGATAGGTTTTGGGGAGATGCTATGTTGACTACATTATTTATTAAATAGAACTCCAATAAGAAAAGCCAAATAACTCCATATGAATTATGGAAGAAAAAAGATCTTTGAATCTGCATTCTCTTTGAGTTGGGGAAGTAGGGCAATTGTACGCCTTATGGGTCCTAAAAGGAAGAATCTTGGTGAGAAAGGCATAGATTGCATCTTTATGGATATGCTAATAACTCAAAAGCATATAGGTTCTATGTAAAAGAACCAAATGATTCGGTGTCTATTAAAACTGTGATTGAATCTAGAGATGCTATCTTGATGAGAAAAGATGTACATCAATACCTAGACTTTCTGATATGGGTCAACACTCACGAAGCGGGATCGGTGATTTTATTAAAAGTATAGTTCTTCCTCCTGAGCCTAGAAGAAGTGCTAGAACTAGAAAGACAAAGTCATTTGGAAATGACTTTCAACTATATTTAGTAGAAGGTTCAAGAGAGAAAATAGACATCTATATTAATATTGTTTCATAGTAAAGGAAGATCCAAAGACTTTTGGTGAAGCTATGGCTTCAAGAGATGCTAATTTTTGGAAGGAAGTTGTACAAGATAAGATTGATTCCATCATGCACAATAAAACTTGGAAACTTACTGATTTGCCTCCAGGGTGTAAACCTTTGGGGTGTGAATGGATTTTCAAGAAGAAGGTAAAGGTAGATTGTTAGGATCAGTGATCTAAGTTTGATTAATTAGAGAGTATTGCAACGGAATTCAAACAATGAATTAAACAATTCACGAGAACACAATTGATATTCAATGTAACAGTAAACGGTTATAGAAAGAGAATCTGCAAAAGATATTTCATTCATATGCTTTCGTGGTGATGCAATGTCACACGTTACAACTAGGTCAACATTCCTTATATAGGAAATGTGACGTCTGCTGATGTCACTTGATAGTGACATCTAACAGAATTATTCAAACTACTAAAACTATGCAAACTACTGAGAATGTTCTCAACTACTGATTACATCTCAGAGAATGCTTAAGTACAAAAACATAAAACTACTGAACTAAAACTACTAAAACTATAACTACTGAAAAGTAAATTACAATGACTGAAAGGAAACCATCACAACTACTAAAATTAATTACTTCAGCTGTTGTGACAACTACTCATCACTTTGGTCTTCAGTCTTTGTCTTCAGTCTTGTTCTTCAGTACTTTACTTTCAGACTTTGTCTTCAGCTGATGGCTTCAGACTTTGTCTTCAGTACTTTACTTTCAGACTTTGTCTTCAGTACTTTACTTTCAGACTTTGTCTTCAGACTTGTAATCAGCTGATGTCTTCAGCTGTTGGATCTTCTTCAGTAGTTGTAATGTCTGTGGACTTAGAGGTTTTTCTGATCAGGCTCATTGGTTCTTTTGGTCCAACAAACTCCCCCTGAACCAATGCAGCCAAAACCTCTAAACTTATTGATGATCCCACTTATTCTTGGCAGAAACACCCTCTTGATCAGCTTTAGAGGTAATCAGTTAAGCACAAGCTGGAAAAGGTTTCTAATCTTTTGATTGGCTAAGTATGGAAGGGAACTCTGTCTTGGGGAAACTGGACACAGAGTCTTGTCCCAACCATGAAACCTAATTCCCATTAATGAGTCTTAAGACTCACTAGCATAGGCCTCAAGGAGAACAACTTGTTCCTCCTTGGTGAGTTCTTCTGCTTCTCCTCGAAGAAGAACTCTAGGCCATAATACTCAGACAGGTATCTCACTGTCTTTCCATTTTTCAACTCCACAGTTGTTGTCTCTCTGTAAGCAAATTCATTAGGGTGAGAGCCTTCAAGCAACAACTAGAGTTCACTCTTCTGAAGATCTTCAAGTCTTTTGTATAACAACCCCTTCTTGATCATTTTTTTCTCAAGAATAGATTGAGGGGTTGTCTTGGAGTTGTGAGCTTTCTTGAATTCTTCAATGATTTCCCAGGGTGAGACTACCATGGCCAACATAATTGCAGCATTCAAGGTTTTCTTCACTTGGCCATGATATCTACTTGGTATATTCTTCTTATGAATTCTAGAACTTACCCTGGGGTCTGGCCAGATCCGCACTCTTTCTCTTTGATGTTGAAAAGTATGTCTAAGAGTGTACAGCCTCAGAGCCTGTTTCTTCATTTCTTGAATGGATGAGGACTGAGGGAAATCCTTGTCAACCATCTTGAGAAACTGCTCATCGTGCTGCTTCTGCTGTTCTGCTTCTTCAATCTTTACCTTCACCATCTGCATTTGCAAGTCAGGTGTAATCACTTGTTGACTTCTGTGCTTAGGTGTTTTAAGGTTGAGAACAGCAGAGATTAGCAGACAATATCATCATCATCCTCTTCTTCATCTTCTTCTACCCTTAACACCCTTCTCCTCCTTCTGGGTGTATCACTGGGTAAGGTTTTAGGTGGTTTTTGGGGTAAAGGAATTAGTGTTGTGTGGTGGCTTTGGTTTAGGGATAGATTTGGGAGATTTTAGAGATAAGGGGGTGTTTGAGTGGGAGTGTGAGAAGACTGACTTAGCATTTTGGTGGTGAGTTTGGCTTTGGAGAGCTTTGCCATTTCAGTTCTCTTCCTTGCACCTGCTTCATCCAGTGCTTCGTGATCAACCCTTTATTATAGCCTCCAGCAGAGCAGATTTTCTTGGTTATCTCCAAGATACTGTCTCTGGACCAAGCTTTTATCTCTATCAATGATCTCCAAGGTATTTGGCAATGAATCTGATAATTATCTCCAATCTTCCCTTTCCAACACACTATAACCAGCCCATCTAGCTTGAATCTCTTCTATTTCTAGCCTTCTGATCTCAGTGTCTAGTGTGGCTGTGTCATGACCTTGTCGAAAGAGATGATCTATAATTTTATCCATGGATCTGCTGTGAGCTTCATCATCATCTTTGACAAGATCTTCTAAGGATTATCTTCATCAGCTTTTGACTCAGCACTTTTCTTTCTTTTATATGTGATCAGCTGATCTTCCTTCTCTTTATCTATGATCAGCTATTCTGAGATCAGTTCTTTCTCCCATCTTTCTCTTTTACAGTTCTTTCTCATCATCAACTCTTTTCTTTTCTTTTCTTTCACTGCCTTAGACTTGGAAGTCTCCCCCTTTTTGGTTGTATTGGGATCAGGGGCTTGAAAGGCAGAAAGAGATTTGTGAACAGCATCATCAATGAGGGTTTGTAGTTTTGAGGAGATCCTCTCATCAATGGCTTTATGCACTATGTCAGTGATGATGGGAGTGATGAGAGGTAAGGAGTTTTGAAAGATAGCAACCATCTGCTCAGAGGGGTTATGTCCCTGAGAGGTGGTGCCAAAAGTAGTGGCGGTGGCTCAGTTAAGTGTGTAGGCTCAGTGTTTGGTGAACCTTAATTGAAAGTGCCATCTGTGGGGTTTTTGGGGTAGATGGACTTTGATCCTGAGACATTTTGGCTAGCAGCTCTTTGAGTCTGCTCACCTCAGTCTCTAGGATGGTATTATGGGCTAATACATCATAGAAAAAGCCCAGGTCATCATCAGTCTGTGCTGAATCACCTGACCTCTGATTGAATCAGGATGTACATGCTCTGAGTGTAGATCAGTAAAAGCATGTGCCCCTTGTTCTTGGCACTGGGGACTTCCTGCCTCAGGACTGTGTCCTTCATTGATAGTTGCCTCTGGTAAGGTCTTATGGGTGTTACCAACTTCATCCTGATCATTTGCTGAATCAGTAGAAGTGGCAGCCTTACCAGATGTTCTAACCTCGTTTCTACACTTGGAGATTGAACATTGTAACCCCTGTGCTGTGGGTTATCAGAAGCATTTTGGTCCTCCCCCTCAATGGTGAGGTATTCCCAGTGGTAAGTGGTTTCTTGGGGAGGGGGTGAGGAATGCAACTGACTCAGCACTTAGCAACTATCAGTGTTAGGCTTTGAGGGGCGGTTGCATGTGGAGATTGGTCTGAAGCAGATTGCACCCGGGGTGAGAGGTGCTCTTCAATGGTAACCTCTCAATTGAGATAGGTTCAGAAATGTGGGATCCCCAATTGTGGTTGCAACAGGATCCTGTTGAGAGGATACCTGTGCGGCTTCAGCAGGTTGAGTCTTGGACATAACTGGGGGGTTAGAACCAGTATGTATTTCCTGTGTTTGTGGTACAGGGGCATCCTCAGGGGACTCATCTCTCTGAGTAGCCTTTTGGGCTTTTTGATTTGGGTTTGGTGGGGAATTTGGATCTGGAAGTGGAGGATGTGGGTTCCCTCTGCTTGGGTTTTAGCATCTGGGCAGCCCCTTTTAGAGTAGGGTCTGAGTTATGTCTGGAGTATACCTCAGCTAAAACAGCTGGAGCAGGGACTCCAAGACCAACAAGGCCATCAGATTTTAATTGATTCAAAATTATGGCCATCAGAAACCTGGGATAAAGTAGCCATCTGTTTGCCACAGGTTTCTGAGCCAGATCCTTTAGTTCCATGAACACTATCTCAGAAAAATTTAGATTTTGGTGTTCAAAGATAGAGTACAATACTTTTGCCATCGGAAGACATCTGATCCCAAGAAGATGTCTTTGATGCAAGGCAGACATTCACCATATGAAAGATAAGTCGTTCAGCATCATGGAAGTGCTTTTTAAGTATGGTTGTAGCACTTAAGTCGCCTTCATACCCGTTATTGATGAAAGACATATCAGTGGTGCCTTTCGGGTATTCTTTAACATAGGTGCCATCATGCAAATTTAGGGTTTTGCGAATGATGTCGGGGGTGATAAGCACCTGTTTCTGGTTCACCAACGACTGGAGAATGAGTTGGCTATCATTCTCACTAGTTATTACAGAGACGTTGGTCCAGAACTGGGTTAAGAATCAGGTATATGGTAGGATTCAGAAGAAAGGCTGTTCGTTATTAGGAATCCACCATAAGATCGATGGCATTGTCAAACTTGTTCCAGAAAGCCGATTTCGAAAGGTAGGCAACACAGTTGTGTCGGGGTTTGAGTTTCATGGTCGCCATTGTTGAAGAGAAAAGGTTTGAAAAACGGCTAATGAAACGTTTGGCTATAAGTGCAGGTATTTATAGGTTAGAAAAGGCTGAAAAGAAACGACTGAAAGTGTTGGTGTTGGCATCAGTTGTTATGAAAACAACTGAAGACTTGGTTTTAACTATCAGACGTTTGAAAACAACTAAAGACTTGTTTTAGTCATCAGTAGTTGTGAAACTACTAAAACCTTAGTTTTGTCTTCAGCTGTTGTAAACAACTAAGGACTTGGTTAGTAGTCATCAGTTGTGAAACTACACTGAAGACATGGTTTTCTCATCAGATGTTTTAAGTGAAACAGCATTTTGTGGAAACGACTGAAGTGAAAATTCTCATTAGTAGTTTTCGTCAATTCTTAGCTTTTCAGCTGTTTCATACTGTCCTTAACACTTACTCATCAGACTTTTTAACTGTTTTTAGTTCTTTCATAGGACATCAGTACTTATCTGTTTTTACTGACATCAGGAGTTATAACTACATTAGTAGTTGTAACTACATCAGTTTCTTTAACCTAATTAGTACATATTTGTGACATGTTTACTAATGATCATCAGTACTTGTTTACTGAGATCATCAGTAGTTATCACTTATTCTAGCTGCAGCATACCAAGCCTTAACACAAGGTTTTGGAAAGTTGAACTATCCAAAGGCTTAGTAAATATATCTGCAAGCTCATCAGCACTAGGCACAAACTTTGGACCAATCAGACCTTTTTCAAAACATCCCTAATAAAATGGTGTCTGATCTCTATATGTTTGGTCCTAGAGTGCTGGACTGGATTCTTGACAATGCACAGAGCTGAAGCACTATCCATTAATAATGGAGTCTTAGTCTCTGTAATGCCATAATCCAATAGTTGGTTCTGAAGCCAGAGTACCTGAGATGTACAACTTGCAGCAGCAATGTACTCTGCTTCAGCAGTGGATGTAGCAACAGATGTTTGTTTCTTACTCTGCCAAGAAATCAAACAGTTTCCTAGAATTGACATCCACCAGAAGTTGACTTTCTGGTTAACTTACACCCTGCATAGTCACTATCAGAAAAAGCAACTAATTTGCATGAGTGTCCAGTGGAATACCAAAGACCTAGAGATTGTGTACCTTGCAGATATCTAAAGATCCTCTTGACTGCAATGCAATCAAATGAGACTCTTTAGGAGCAGCCTGAAATCTAGCACAAACACAAGTTGCAAACATGATATCTGGTCTAGAAGCTGTTAAGTACATCAAGGACCCAATCATACATATCTAAAGTGTTTCATCAACAGCTTTACCATTCTGATCTACATCCAGTTGTGAGGTGTTGCACATGGGAGTAGAACAGGGCTTACAATTTTGTAAATCAAACTTATTCAAAAGTTCTTTTGTATATTTTGATTGATGAATAAAGGTTCCATCTGCCTTTTGTTTGATTTTCAAGCCTAGAAAGAACTGTAATTCTCCCATCGCACTCATTTCAAACTTTTGTTTCATTAAACTTGTAAAATCATCACACAACTAGGGATCAGAGGATGCAAAAATAATATCATCAACATAAATTTGAACAAGTAGCTTATGCTGATCCACTTTCTTAATAAACAAAGTTTTACCTATGGAGCCTCTAGTGATCTTATTTTTAAGAAGAAAATTTGAAAGTGTTTCATACCAAGCTCTAGGAGCTTGCTTCAACCCATAAAGAGCCTTATCAAGTTGATACACCCAATCAGGATGTTTATTGTCCTCAAAACCTGGTGTTGAACACATAAACCTCTTCTTTTATTTTACCATATAAAAATGCACTTTTGACATCCATTTGAAAAACTTAAGATTGTGGAATGCAGCATAGACTAAGAACAATCTAATTGCCTCTAGTCTGGCTACAGGGGCAAACGTTTCATCATAATCAATACCTTCTTCTTGTGAAAACCCTTGTACAACCAGTCTAGCCTTTTCTTGACAATAAGCCCATTTTCATCATTTTATTCCTAAACGCCCATTTTCATCATTTTATTCCTAAACGCCCATTTAGTGCCTATTGCACACTTACCTGGGGGTAGAGGAACCAGTTCCCACACTTGCTGCTTTTTGAACTGAAGTAGCTCAAGCTGCTTAGCTTCAACCCATCCATTGTCTCTCAAAGCAACATGATAGTTCTTTGGCTCTAGCTGACTGATGAAGAGAGCATAGAAGCAGAAGTTAGACAATTGACTTCTGGTTGAGACACACAGCATTGATATCACCAATGATTTGAGACAGGGGTGATTCTTCAGCTCTTGGTATACTATAAGATCAGTGCAAGTGTTTGTAGCCGGTTCAGCAGCAGCAGATGGTGATCCAGATTCTTGAAACCAAGTATTAGATGGCAAGTCAAATGATGTAGAGGAGTCAGAAATCTCATCAGCATTTGTTGTGGATGGAGCTAGAGAAGCTACAGGAACATCAAGTTTAGCAGACTCAGGCAGTTGGTCACTAAACTTGAAAAGGTGAGTACTGATATCATCATCATCTTCAGTACCACCAGGTGGAAGACTTGCTGCAGAAGATGATTTATCCACATGATCTGCAACAGCTGGTGGTTGATAAGGAACATATTGCAGTATGTCCAGATCAAACAACTCCACAGGGTTTTGTGGAATTTTATCCTTAGGAGATTCATTGAATTTCACATGCAATGTTTCTTCAACTTTCTTTGTTCTGCAGTTGAAGACTCTGTAAGCCTTGCATGTGGATGAATAACCTACAAAATACCCTGCATCCACCTTAGGATCAAATTTGTGGAGTTGATCCTTTGTGTTGAGAATGAAACAAGGACACCCAAAGGCTTTGAAGAATGAAATTAGAGGAGCCAATGATGTAGAACTTCATATGGAGTCTTCATCAACCTCTGATTTACTAACACTCTATTCTGCACATAGCAAGCTGTGTTAACAGCTTCAGCCCAAAAGGTCAATGGCAAACCAGAGTCAGCCAACATGGACCTTGCAGCTTCAATTAGGGTCCTGTTCTTTCTCTCTACTACTCATTTTGTTCTGGAGTCCTTGGGATGCTAAACTGCCTCTTGATTCCTTTTGATAGATAAAAATCATCAAGTGTATGTTTTTGAATTCAGTTCCATTATCACTCCTTATACACTTGACTAATAGGGAAAAATGCTTCTCACAACAACACAAAGTTTATAATGTCTGAGCAACCTCAACCTTTGAATGCAAGAAGAAAGTCCATACAAATCTGGAGTAATCATCCACAATTACTAGACAGTATTTCTTCTTTGCCATGCTCATCACTCTCACAGGACCAAATAGATCCATGTGCAGTAACTGCAAGCAGGCAGTGGACTTAGATTCTTCAATAGGAGGGAATTGAGACTTTGTGTTGTTTTCCTTTTAAACAAGCAGTGCAGGTTTCATCATAGTGGAACTCCTTTATTGTAGACCTCTCACTAAACTATTGTGGATCAGCTGATTCATGTTTTTGAGATTAACATGACCCAGCCTTCTATGCCACAGTTTAGATTCCTGAGGAGAGGCTTTGGAGAACAGACAAGGATGACCCTTCAAATCAATCTTCTTTGACAAATCCAAGGCATATACTCTTCCAATCTTGTTGGCCTTCAGGAGAGTATGATCATCCAATACCTTGTCAATCAGCCTCAGAACTTAGGAAGACAGAATCCTGCAGTTCTGGCTTGTGAAAAGTGCAACATGCCTTTTATCACACATCTGACTGACACTCAGTAGATTATACTTGAGATTCTCCACATGGTTAACATCATCAATCTGATATCTCCATTAGACACATATCCTTTCCCGATGATGTAACCCTTGGCATCATTTCCAAATGAAACAAATCCCTTCTTTCCTTGAGAGTAGTCATTAAGAAGAGAACTGCTCCCAGTCATATGCATAGATCCTCCACTGTCTACATACCAGATGCTCCTTTAGCATGCTGAAGAACCCTGCATTTATCATAAAGAACTAGTTAGGTTTTGAGACCCAACCTTTTTGGTTTTGGGTCTGTTTTCATCAACAGATTTAACCATAACTTGTTTCTTATGATTAACAGCTGATGAAAAAGGAGATGGTGTTGAAATGGATTCCTTGGATTTGGGCTTGGAATGCCTTTTCAGTGGTTTGATCACAGGTGCATCTAGTTGGTTAACTCTCCCCAACAAATGTTGAACCATCATAACAAGTTGTGTTTGATTTGTAGCCAAAGCTTTCAGCTCTTGTGACATATCAGTACTTGTGTGATGTTTATCATGAGGAGCACTATCAGCTGTTTTATGATAACCCTATCCTTCTTTTTGGATTTGGATGAAGGCTTGGGTTTATCATATTGGGATGCCTGTGGTACAAACTTGGTCTCAAACTCATTTTTCATTTCATCCATCTGGATTTTAATGAGCTTATCTCTGTTGAGTTTGGAACCCTTTCTGTACCAACATTCATCAGAAAGATGATTGAATTTACCACATATTTCACATGGCTTATTCTTCATCTTGAATTGATCAACTACTGATGTGGAAACTACTGAAGGTGTGCTCTTCAGTACTTTCCTCCATTCAGTACTTGTGTTAAGTATTGAAGGATCTATAACAACTGAAGACTTGTTCTTCAACTGTTCTCTATCAGCAGTTGTTAATCCTTTTATTTCAGCTGATTTGAAATGCTTTTCAGATGTTGTGTCTTTCCCTTCAATGCTTGAGATACTTTGAGGGACAACATCTGAAGTACTCAGCTTCATGTGCTTATCAGTAGTTGACCCATCAGGCAATTGATTTGCTGAGGTATCAACACTGATTTCATCTTGTGGTTTTGGGTGATCACTTGAGGATGATGCACATGATGATATGGTCTGGAAATTACTTTCACCTTCAGGTTTTACTATTGATTTTGGAGTAAAATCTGTAGGTGGTGCAATGTGGTTGTAACCTATTCCAAACTTCACATTCGAAGCAGATTGCTTGCTGAGCAGCATTTCAAATCCCTTGCAGGATGATACCCAGCGGTCACACTCAACATGGGTAACTGCAATTTTTTCTTTGAGTTCTCTGTGGTTCTCAAGAATGACCTCTAGCTTAGCCTTTTCATCATTTAATTGGCATTTATGCTTATAAATCTCATCATCTTTATCCTTAAGGACAGACTCATATTCAGTTTTTCGTTTGGAAATAGTTTGCTCAAGCTCAAGATTTTGATTAATTAAAGCTACATTTGCCTCTCTAATAGAGATAAATGTAGCTATGCAAGATTCAGAACATAGCTTGGCCTAAGCGTCAGAGGATACCTGGGTTATATGTGATGAAGATGCATTGGAGCATGAACTCTTAGTAGACTTTAGGGCCATGAGAGCTAGATTCCCAAAAGGATGTTCACCACCATGTTGATCATCACCAGCAAATAATTGCTCATTACCAGAGAGATCATCTGGTAAATTGTTCCAGTCAACAACACCAGGGGTGAAGAAGCTGTGATGAGGTTGTGATTTAGATGATTGAGATGGTAGAGGCTTAGGTAAGGCTTGAGGTTGTTGTGCAATAGGAACTTGAACTTGATTTGGCTGAGGCATGTAATAGCATGGATATGGATATGACATTGGACCCTGAGGGACAAAATATGCAGGAGATATAGGTTGTGAATGATGACCAGAACTAGCAGGATGTTGCCCTCTGTTTTGTGGACTATTGCTTGGAAAAGTCACAAAGGGTGCAGAGGAGTTAGATCCAGTTGATCTACACTCTCTTGTAAAGTGTCCAAGCCTGTGGCATTTGTGACACCTCAACTTACTCTTGTCAAAACCAACTTTGGTTTTGCCAGAGAGTCCTGGAAATTTCCTACCAGTTCTCTTGTAGAACTTTTGAGATCTGATATTAATCAAGGCCATTTGGCTTAGAATATCCATTTCTTCTAAGTCATCATCAGCAATACCCTTTAAATCATCCATAATGAAACACAAATTGTCACTATTACAGCCTGACTAACAGTCAACACTAACAAATGCATGATCTGAATTGTTTGAAGAGAAATCTATATGCTCATCATAATGGCTTTCTGATGCAGCATATTCTGACTCATGACCAACCAAGGCAGTGTTCCATGGTACAAAGTCATCAGTGAGCTTTCCTGATGATGCCAGTTTCCTTTTCCGCTCTATCTCTCTTTCAAATGTAAGCAGTTCCCATGGAGTTGGGTGAGAGATAGGCTATCCAGATTTGCACTAGAGCGTAGGACAATGGTATATGTGTCCTATCTCTCAGTCAGTGATCTGAGGAATCTGTTGTTCATCTGACTATTAGTGTATTCATGTTTGACCATTTTCAGCTCAGAGATCAAACAGGAAAAACGCTCAAACTGTTAAGTCAGTGACTCACCCTTCCTATGAGAGAATGTCTTATATTGTTGGGCAAGGATTTCTCTGTTGTTTGCTAAGACCTCATCTGTTCCACCAAATTGTTCCTTCAATGCATTCCAGAGGTCATGAGCAGTTTCATGATACATAAGCTCAGAATAGATTTCATTAGGCAGAGCCATGGCCAGAATACCATGCACTTTAGCATCAATCTCAAACAGTTTTCGATCCTTATCTGAGTATTGTTCCTTCTTCTTCGGAACCATTTGGTTGGTTTCCGGATTGTTCACCATAGGCTTCTGTGGACCATGTACCACAGATGTCCAACAACCTGAACTGTTAACAGACAGGTGATGAAGCATTCTTCGTTTCCATATGTTATACTCAGTCCTAACCAGCATCGGAGGCTTGGTTGAGGAACCGGTATTGTGAGGGTCATTAGAAGGAGTAGTCATTCTCAGATTCAACCAAATTCAATTAAGTTTTAACTGATTTGGCACAAAACACAACAAACCAATATGAACCAAGAGAAAACTCAAAGCAAATAACCGAAAGCAGCAGAAATTCAATGATCTATAACCAATTCTTGCAAATATGCTAATTCAATCAAACTTAGATATCAAAATAGCAGTTTCAATGATCAATTGTTAGATCGATCAATGACTAACCTGCTCCGATACCATTTGTTAGGATCAGTGATCTAAGTTTGATTAATTAGAGAGTATTGCAGCGGAATTCAAACAATGAATTAAACAATTCACAAGAACACAATTGATATTCAATGTAACAGTAAACGGTTATAGAAAGAGAGAATTTTGCAAAAGAAATATTTCATTCATATGCTTTCGTGGTGGCGCAATGTCACACGTTACAACTAGGTCAACATTCCTTATATAGGAAATGTGACGTCTGCTGATGTCACTTGATAGTGACATCTAACAGAATTATTCAAACTATTGAAACTATGCAAACTACTGAGAATGTTCTCAACTACTGATTACATCTCAGAGAATGCTTAAGTACAAAAACATAAAACTACTGAACTACAACTACTGAAACTATAACTACTGAAAAGTAAATTACAAGTACTAAAAGGAAACCATCGCAACTACTGAAGTTAATTACTTCAGCTGTAGTGACAACTACTCATCACTTTGGTCTTCAGTCTTTGTTCTTCAGTACTTTACTTTCAGACTTTGTCTTCAGTACTTTACTTTCAGACTTTGTCTTCAGTACTTTACTTTCAGACTTTGTCTTCAGACCTTGTAATCAGCTGATGTCTTCAACTGTTGAGATCTTCTTCAGCAGTTGTAATGTATGTGGGACTTAGAGGTTTTTCTGATCAGGCTCATTGGTTCTTTTGGTCCAACAAACTCCCCCTGAACCAATGCAGCCAAAACCTCTAAAATTATTGATGATCCCACTTATTCTTGGCAGAAACACCCTCTTGGTCAGCTTCAGAGGTAATCAGTTAAGCACAGGCCGGGGAAAGGTTTCTAATCTTTTGATTGACTAAGTATGGAAGGGAACTCTGTCTTGGGGAAACTGGACACAGAGTCTTGTCCCAACCATGATGGGAGTATAGATAAGTATAAAGCATGTTTGGTCATACCAGGCTTTAGACAAAAAGAAGGGATAGACTTCTTTGACACTTATGCTCCAGATGCAAGAATATCTACAATAAGATTATTGTTAGCTCCCAGCTATACATAATCTTATAATACATCAAATGGATGTTAAAACTACTTTCTTAGAAGGTAAATTAGATGAAGAAATATATATGAAACAACTTGAAGGTTTTGTTATGTCTGGACAAGAGCATAAACTCTGTAAGCTGATAAAGTCTCTTTATGGCTTAAAACAAGCTCCTAAACAATGGCAGCAAAAGTTTGATAAAGTTGTCCTATCAGATAGTTTTATCCTAAACCAAGTTGATAAGTGTGTTTACAGTAAATTTGATTCTTCTGGAAAAGGAGTCATAATTCGTTTGTATGTTGATGACATGTTGATCTTTGGTACATATCTAGAAGAAGTTGATAAAACTAAGGAGTTTTATTATCAAGATTTTCCTTGAAAGATATGGGGGAGGCAGAAGTAATTCTTGGAATAAGAATAACCCGAGGTAGCAATGGAATTACTATCTCTCAATCACATTACATTGAGAAGATATTAAGTTAATTCAATTGCTTGAATTCTTCACCTATTGGAACACCTATAGATCCTAATATTAAACTCATGCCAAATCAAGGAAATCTTATTGCTCACTTGGATTATACCAAGGCAATAGGAAGTTTGATGTATGTTATGGTTAGTAGAAGATCTGATATAGCATATTCAGTGGGAAGATTGAGCAGGTACACAAGTAATCCAAGCTCACATCACTAGCAAGCAGTGAATAGACTGTTTAAGAACCTAAAGGGAACCATGAACTATAAAGATCATTCATCTACTAGTGGATGGGTATTTCTACTAGGTGGAGGTGAAATTTCGGGCTTCTAAGAAGCAAACTTGCATTACAAACTCGACAATGGAGTCTGAGTTTGTAGCATTAGCTTCAGCCGGAAAAGAAGCCGAATAGTTAAGGAATTTATTGTATGAAATTCCATTATGGCCTAAACCTATCACCTATTTCGATAAGGTGTGATAGTGCAGCTACACTAGGTAAGCAATACAGTCAAGTGTATAATGGAAAGTCTAGACACTTAGGTGTTAGACATAGCATGGTTAGGGAATTAATCATGCCTGGAATAATATCTATTGAGTTTATAAAATCTCAACACAACATGGTTGATCATTTAACCAAAGGGTTAGGCAGAGATCTCGTAAACAAATCAGCCATAGGGATGGGTCTGAAGTCTATTTCATAGTATTTCATGTTAAGATACCCAATTCCCATTTAATACAACGTTAAATGCTGAATTCAATATGGAAGGCTTGTCATGAGATATTGGAACACAACATAGCATCCCAATGTATGTATTCAGACTGCAAGATAAAGAAGGTTGAAACATAGTTTCTTAATAGTTCTTTGGTAAATTTCATTTTGTTGAACCCTAAAAGGATCATAAATGTCAATTCAATTGGTGAGTTGATGGTTGTTCTGCTGGTAATCCCATAAGTCCAAGTACTAATGCAGATGAAGAATCTGCATAGAAGATAAGTGTTGACTAACCGCATTTGTATATGCAGAAGACATAGAACAAATGTTGACAAGTGTTTGTTCTTCTGCATTAACAAATGCGGATAGCCTAAAAGAGATGTTGACAAGTTTTGTACATAACATTAACTATTGCGGATGCCCGGCAACAAATGCGCATAAGTATTTGTTCATCCGCATTAGTCAATGAGGATGACCAAACACTAATGCTGAAGACAAAGGAAGAAATGTTGTTCAAGTTCAACACATCCGCATTAATCAATGCTGATGAATAAAAGAAATGCTGATGAAGACTTAGACTAGTTCTGATGTATAGGTAAGGGGTAGTTTAGTTATTTTGTAAAAAGGCATCTTGTCAGCCTATAAATAGAATAGAAAACCTCATATGTGAGGTGACTGTTGATAGACAATCAAAATATTTTTGTTTAGTCTTATGTTATCAAGGTCTGTTTAATGCTCAAACCCTAGCATTCATTGTAATCAATCACCTTCATTAATACAAAATGCATTTATGAGTATTTCTTGCATTTAATGTTTCTTGATTGTTTGAATCCGCCATCCACTCGTTAAGTCAATCATCATATTTGATCTTTGTGAGAATATCAATCTCACAACCCAGTCAATTAGTATTAGTGCTTTGGCTCTCGGTTTTTTTTCAGGTCTGCCTAGATCAGAACAGAACTCGATTGATCTAGTGATTGAGTTGCTAATAGAGTGTTCTACTACCTCTACTTGATAAGCTGCAGAAATCTCTTCAATGGTCAATGTTCATTTGTACTAAAATTCAAGAACAAAGCCATGAACGGTCATTTCAACAGAAACATATAAACAGCTTCAGATTTGGTTACACATAAAACTGTTTCGACTATTTGGACTAAATTAAACCCAACAATTAAACTAAGTGGTATTTTGGCAAAGTTAAACAACAACTAGTTAAAATGGATTCACACAGTTTCTCTAAAGTTGGTCATACTCCAAAACCACCCATGCTTAAACACAACTTTGAGTTTAAGCAATGGAAAATCAAATTTATGAACTATATTACAGGTGTAGATCCGGACTACTGGATTTCAATATGCAAAGGCCCTCACATTCCAGTGACTCTTTTTGCAGATCAAGCTACAATATACAAAACCACAAGAATTCCTATTGAGGATCTCACACTTGATGATGATGACTATAAAAAGATAAAAGTTGATCCCAAAGCTGAAATTAACAAGGATAAACTTGTTAATCAATATGAAACCTTTCATCACTCCAAGGGGGAGTCAATCTCTAAACAGCTACATAGATTTGTGTAGTTGGTAAATGACTTAGAGATCATGGGGGTAACTTATAAAGTCAAAGAACTAAACAAGAAGATACATCACAGTCTTCCAGAAAGTTGGAAACAAAATGTGACAATGCTGAAAAACACTCTTGATCTAGAGAGTACCACCTTGGATATCATGATAGCCAAGTTAGAAGCACTAGAACTTGATGAGAGAAGCAGAAATCTTGGTGGACCCAGAATTATTGAAGCTTACAAATTTCCTATAGATACCCACACTATAGAAAATGCTTTCATTACTGAGGATGATGATTTTCTTTCTTCAAGAGATCAAGTGAAAACAACATGTTTCATTGCAGCTTCACCAACTAACAAGCAATCAACATCATCACAACCAACAGGGTTCTCTACAACTCCCTTAACTACTCCTGATGATACAAGATCAGAAGAGAAAAAGGCAACTTACAATGCCTTTGTTGCTAGTTTTGAAGCTTATCTAGGATGGAGACTCATTTCTACTCAACTGATCCAGGAAGACTTGGAAGAAATGGATCCAAATGATGTGGAAGAAATGGATATGCAGTGGCAAATGGCTATGATTGAAATGAGAGCCAACAAGTTTTTCAAAAAAGGAAGAAAGCTTAGCCTTAATGAAAACACTAAACTTGGACAAATCCAAGAGGAAGTGCTTCAATTGTGGCATGACTTGCCACTTCTCTAGAGAATGTAATGCTCCCAGAAGAAACTACAATTTTCAAAGGAATTGTCAGAGCCAGTCATCTTCACAACCAAGCACAAGTTTTCACTCTAACAATCACCGACAGTAGTATCATCATCAACAATACCAACAAACTTATTAGAATCAGCCTCGGCTGACTAATCAAGCTCAAAGAAGCAGTCAATCATCTTCAAATTCTCTTGTTATTAATGAAGATGGAGTATGTGATTGGACCCTGTATGTAGAGGAAGTAAAGCCTCAATTTCAGAATCATGCACTCATGGCTCACATCAATGATGGTCTATCTCCCATGCCATCTAAGGTAAAATCTAAACTTTGTAATGATAAATGCATTACTGAACTGCAAGGTTATCAAGAGCACAATTATAAATTGGCTGACAAAATAAAAGAAGAAAAGGTCAAGTCAGACATGCTTAAGAGAGAAATAAAAGGCTTTAAAATCAAAATAAATTTCTCATCTCTGATATTGAAAAATTGCATGGTGAGAAGTACACTCTTGTAGCTGAGAATAAGAAACTAACTAAAAAGTTGGCTCAATCAAAAGCTGAACAAATACTTACTGAAGTGAAACTCAAAAACTTTCAATTATCTTCAGTCAAGCTGCAAGAGATGCTTGATTCATAAAAGGATCCCAAGGACATGCTGGGATTGGGTATAACTCTTGTCCTCCACCCTACAATGACAACTACACTGTCATGCCTGAATCTGTTACAATCAAAGAGCAAATTGAATCTAACCCTATTAAACCAAAAACAATAGTAAAACAAGTAACAAATCCTCAAAACAAACCAAATGTTTACATAGAAACAAATGAGGAGAAAATCAAATTAGGTCACCCAATTAAAATCAAGGAGTGTTGAGACAAGACAGTGAATGTCATCAAACCAACAAGCCTAATCAAGGCCATTGTCCCTTTTGTGAAATTTATACCTGCCATTTCAAAAGGAAAGAAGAAAATTAAGAAATCAGTGAAACATTCTGCTGAAAGCAGTTCTGATAACAAGATTAAATCTCCAAAAAATTCAAGCAAATCAGAGAAAGATTCACTATAAAAGAAACACAAGAGCTCACTAATTACAAAATCTAAAAATCAGTCAGACCCTCAATCTTCAAAATCAAGACAAGGAGTAGGTTTTGACATATGTAACAACGAGCATGTTGATCAATTTAAGAAAGAAGTAAATAAAGGGTTGACGAAACAAAAACAGTCTGAAACAGTAAACAAAAGTAGTGTTGCGAAGCAAACTACTAACAAGGATGATTTTGATTCCTCCCCAAAACCAAAGATATTGACTCGGTTGAGAATGGGTAAATCCACTAAGCCTCCTAAAGCAAAATAAGATTCAAGAATCAAACATATGTATTGTGACATATGGGACATGTTTAATCACAAAACAGAAGAGTGTTTTTTCAACCAATACTGTTTTATCTGTGACATGAACAATCATTCCACTAAAAACTGCTATTTCAATAAATATTGTTCAGTCTATGATATGAACAATCATAATACATCTGATTCTTACTTCAATCAGAAGGGATTAAGAATTACCTAAAACAATCCCATCTTTACAACATCATCTTTGAAACCCATTGTCAAAAGTCATTTTCATAACAATCAATCTAGGATGTCTAGATCAAATAATGACAAGAGTCACATGAAAGAATTGTGGAAGATTTAAAGAAACAAACATCACAACATTAAGCAAAAGTTTGATCTTCCCAAACCAAAAATGATGTTTGATAATCAAAAATGGGTTAAATTTCTTCCAATAAATAAAGACCAAAGGTTTCATTACTTCTTTGACTCTTAAGTTGATGTTGATAAGATGACACAATCAAATTATCATCAGAAATCTCCCAGGACACCTCTCTCTAAATCACAATTTAGAAGAAAATATCAAGAGGTCACTATCATGGATAGGAATAGGAAACCCAAGACATTATGGCTGAGGTTCCATATTCTAGTTAGTTATTTTGTACTTGTAGGATCATCCATATAGGTCTAATAGCTTATGATACGTTGATAGTGGATGTTCCTGACACATGACTGGAGATCGTTCCCTCCTTCATGACTTCAAGTATATACAAGGAAATACTATGGCATTCGAAGGAGATTCACAAGGTGGAAGAATTACTTATGCATGATCTGTGACAAATGGGATGCTAAGCTTTGATAGAGTGAACTACTATGAACAACTAAACTTCGATCTTCTAAGCATCTCTCAATCTGTGACAAGAAATATTCAACTCACTTTACCGACACTCATTGCTACATTCTGAAACTAGGATTTCAGATTTCTGAAGAATGGATTGTCCTAAAGACTCCGAGAAAGAATAACACCTATGTCTTAAACCTAAACTCTACAACACCAATAGAAGAGACATGTCTTCTGTCTAAAGCATCATCTGATGAGTCTCAGCTTTGGCACAGATGTTTGGGGCACACAAACTGTAAAAACATGAACAGATTGGTCAAAGGAAACCATGTCATTGGTCTTCCCCAAAAAGAATTTTATTTTGTTGATCACTGTTCAGCGTGCCTCAAAGAAAAACAACATAAATCTTCTCACAGACCAAAGTTGGTGAACACAAATAGTACTCCATTGAAGCTACTTCATATGGATCTGTTTGGACCAACTCATGTTATGATTATTAGAAAGAAACAGTATTATTTGATGATCATTGATGACTTTTCAAGATTCATATAGGTTTTCTTCTTACTTCATAAAAATGAGGCATCCCAAATAATAAAGGACTTTATCATAAAAATTGAAAACCAACTTGATCATAAGGTCAAAACAATAAGAAGTGATGATGGAACTGAGTTTAAAAACGAATACATGAGTTCATTTTGTGCAACCAAAGGCATTGCTCATCAATTCATTGCAGCTAGAACTCCTCAAAAAAATTGGGTAGCTAAAAGGAGAAATAGAACACTAATTGAAGCAGCAAGAACAATGCTAGCTGATGCTTAACTGCCAATTACCTTCTAGGCAGAGGCAGTTAACACATCATGCTTTGTGCAAAATCAAACTCTGATTATAAAAGAAAGTAACATGACTCGATATGATCTATTATTTCACAGAAAATCATCTATTGGATTTTGCAGGATCGTTGAAGGGTGCTAAGATACAACACAACAACACAAAGAGGAGATTAACTAACTTAATCAAACAGTAAACTGGATTAAGCAAGGTAAGACACTAAGAACACAAGTAATGAAAGAGACAGAACACAAAGAACACAAGTATATGGTTTTCAAGAATGCAGTATATTGCTTTCTCTATGTTCTATTACAAGTGTTACAAAGCATAATTCAATGATACAAGATCATTTGATACTTATACTACATCCTACAACCGGCTATACTTTGAAAGCCAGCTGGATACAATTGACTAGACACAAAGAAAAATCAATTGTAGAGTCAAAAGGCAGATTGCCTTTTGACTAGTGACTATGACATGCCATAGCTCACATCTTTATCTATTACAAAAAGGATAAAGTACATGAAGTAGAAAGTTACAGACTCAAGACCTCAATGTACAGTTACCAAAAGCATGGACCTTTTCACCAACTCATGTAAGTTGGTGACCTTACAAAGGTACAGCGGAAAGGTGTCCAGCTTTATGGAAAAGTACATCAGATAAAGCATGTGTTGAAATTCTTCGGAAGAAATCTGTCTTCATAAGTTGAAGCTTTGGAAGACTTTGTCTCTGAGGCTTCGAAAGACTTCATATTTGGCTTTGGAAGATATTGGTCTTGGCTTTGGAAGATTTCACACTTAGAATATTTCTATTGCATGTGTGAAACTTCCTAAGCATTCTTCTTCATAGTACTTGTGCAACATGCAGGATAGACATTAGATGTTTAGGCTGCATCAGCCTCTTCATTAATCTCTACAAACTCCCCCTAGGCTGATGCTACCAAAACACTTAGTAGACTTCAGATGTTAACAGTCCTCATTAGGATGATCACCAATCCTTTCTTCATAAGGTGATCAGGATCCTTCAGACAATCAAAATGTCTTCTCATATCAAAGAGGTCATGCAAAGGAAACTGAAACATATCTTGCCATGTGTAAATGTCTTCAGTGCCTTGATCTCTAATGACATGCCATCTTTTTGGATTTGTGGTGTATATCCAAGGCAAGATGGGTCTTCCTGATGCTAGAGGAGCTATTTGAATTGGAGTTGATGTAGCATCCTGTAGTTGCACAACCTCAAGATGTTTTGACTCATCCTGAGGTTTAGAAGAGGGTGTAGTCTTCTTCTTCTTTGGCTTTGGTTTAGAAGCCATCCTCTTCTTTCTCTTTACAGGTTTTAACTGAGAAGACTGGCCTGTAGTACCAGATTGATCTTCACTACCTTTCTCAGTTGGGACTCCCTCTCTCTCAGGCTCAGAAGGAGAGAGAGGTTGACCTTGCTGTGGATCAGAAGATAAAGCTTGCTGAGTTTCAGCAGGAGGTCCAGGTTGTGTTGTCTCTGGTTGTTCAACCTTAACCTTTACTTCAAGTGGGGCTTGACTTGGAGTGTAGTGTAAGTCAATGAGCTCTCCACTTTTGATCTTCTGCTTGATCACCCTGATATGGTCATTCATAGTGGATAAAGAGATGGGGCCAAGTCTCCTTCCGAAGAATCCATATAGCTTCAAGAAGCTCATCATCCTCTGCCTATTAGCAGACTTTTTCATGCTCTTTTGGATGATAGCTCTTGATTTTGCAGCTTCTTCCCTTAGCTTCTTCTTAGTTGTCTTTCTGTCCTTGATTATCTCAAGTTCAAGCTGTTTTAAGTACTCAAACTCAAGATAGTCATAGGACAAGGGAAGGAGTGCATCTGCATGATAGAAGCCTGTGGCACTCAGGTAGTTGATCATCTTTATCCTCTCTTCTTCTTTGTCTACCTGAGGTTCTTGTTGAACCACATCTTCTTGTGCAGGACTTTCCTGAACTGCGGAGAGGGTAGGCATATCCTTGTACAGTCTTTTTCTTCTTCTCTCTTCTTTGACTTGTACTAGAAGCTCTACATCTTCTACCTCCTTCTTCTCCTTTGACCTTTCCAGGTCAACCAGTCCATTCAACTCTTCTAAGGGGAGAGAGATGACACTGTCTATGTCATAGTTCCTTGTCTGCAGGTAATTTATCTTGATTGCCCTTAACTATCATTATGAGTATTTGGTCTGGGGGCAGCCCTGATAGCAGACTCCATGAGTCTTGAAGACTTAGCAAAGGAACTTTCTCCCCTCAGCTTCCTTTTCCTCTCTCTCTCCTCCTCCTCAATCTCCTCAGATTTCATCTTTCTTTTCCCTTTGTCACTCACAGACCCTTGTGACTCAGGGTGGAGAGAGCTTTGGCCTTCATTGCTTGTTGTAGCATCTAAGCTCTGGCCAGAGAGAGATTGAGAAGCACCTTCACCAGTAGGTGTCTCAATAGGAGTATGGATCTCTACAGTAGTTAATGATGATGAGACAGGGGTCTCAGGTTCTGCCACTGGGCCTTCAGTCAAGGTTTCCCCTATGAAACTAATCTTAGGGTCTGCTTCAACATCCAGTTGACCGATCGCATTGCCTGATTGCCTAAGTCTCCTTCTTAAGCTAAACTCTAGAGTGATCTTGTCTTGGATTCTTTGAGCCAGTCTGTCAGATTGTCTTGATTTGCTTGGGTTGACAAGTGGCATGTTGACTAAATCCAGACCTTCATAGTAGTTCAAAGTCTGAAAATTGAAGACTTCTTGTTGTCCTTGAACTCTTATGATGATTAGGGCTATCCTGATGTTGTCATACCTCCACCTAATGATATGATTGAAAGATGGTGAAGATGACATAGCTCTTGGTATCCCATCCTCAAACAAACTCTGTATGAAGGAGTCTGTGTAATCCACATCAACGTGAACTTGAGGAGGTTGCTGAGAATGCACAATTGCAAGTGAGGATGGTGAGTCCTCAATGTCCACTCTCTCTGAAGAACTCCAAGGCTCTATGGTTGTAATAACTTTCTCCCCCTTTTTGGTAGCATCACCCACTTGCATAGGTGAGCTGGAAGATAGGTCAATCACATCCATAGGTTCTTGTGTTCCTGGTTGAGCTCTTCTTAAGGGTCTCCCAGCTAGTTTTTCCTTAAAATATGAAATCTCAAGTTGCTGATCATTGATCCTGTTGTGTAAGGTAGTCACCTGATATTCAAGGTGACTGACCTTTGAGACTAAATAGGTGCATGTTTTAGTTAGTTTGTGCACCTTTAGTCTCAGATTCCCCTCATCTTCATCAGAAGACTCATTGGGGGATGAGATGATTGGACCAAAGTCCTCTCTCTCACCACCAGCTTCAGGTTCTTGGCTGCTGGTTTTCCTCTACTCACTGGCAATCTTAGTTGAGATTTTAGTGGGCTGAGTTGCCATGGTTGAGGTCTTAATGATGTAATCACTTTCAGAAGTGAGAGCCTCTTCCATATGGACATCCTAAACAGGTACAGAAGTGTCCACCTCAGTTGTAGGTGACTGATGTGGGATAGATGTAGGAGACTCAGGAGCATTCATCTCTCTTTGAGTAGGGTTAAAGAAGAGAGACTCATTATACTCACTGAAACCTAGATCTTCATCAGTATAGAAGTTAAGGTGGGGAATTAGTTGGTTGAGATCTATAGGCTGAGGATGGTAACTGTCCCCTAAAGGTTGATCACTTGAGTGTTAAGACTCAGAGTGATGGCTTAAGGCAGTTGGGCTAATGACCTCATCAGGCTGAGCATGAGGAACCTCAGCAATACTTCTTGAAGAGATGGGAGTGGTCTGCTCCTCAGGACAAATAGGAGCTCCAGTATCCACTTCTTCCTGTATGGGTGAGTATATGGGGGCCTCCACAGACTGAATAGCCTAAGCAGGGGTTCGTTTGAATTTTCTTTGGTAAGTGATGGTGATTTGAGGCTATGTGTGTGGTTAGGAGGTAGCAGGTGTGGGCTTAACACTAGCTTGTGCTACTAGGTTGTCACCTTGAGCAATGAGCTCTAACATTTTTGG
The DNA here is from genome assembly GCA_025506515.1 of Flaveria trinervia. Taxonomy (NCBI): domain Eukaryota; kingdom Viridiplantae; phylum Streptophyta; class Magnoliopsida; order Asterales; family Asteraceae; genus Flaveria; species Flaveria trinervia. The sequence continues at coordinate 51,962,956 of CM046456.1, forward strand.
GACAGGGGCTGTTTCTACCCGAGAGAAGCCAACAGTAGGCTTTCTCAGTATTTTAAAGATGTCGGGCTTCGTCTGTCCCAATTTAAGAACGTTACCTATTTCCCTCAACTGTGAGCCCAGTTCACAATTAAGAATGTACTGGACATATCTAGGAAACATGTAATATTCTAAGGAGTCTAAATTAGCAAGTAAATTTGTATAAACAAACTGAGAATACCTGAATTTGACCCCCTAAACCATTCCATGGATTATGAAGGAGAGATCCTCAGGAATTTGGTCCCATCCACCATGCTTGTTTGATAAGCTGTGGATGACCACATGGAGCAGGAATCTCCACTGGGATGAGACCTTCCCTTTCCTAAAGGTCTTTACAGAAAAATCTCCCTCATATCCCATCTGCTCAAAGGAATGATTGACAGCTTCCTTTGGGAAGAACACCTCACCTTCTTCATCATCCAGCTAAAGATGCCTATTGATGATGGTCGGAGTGATGAAGATTGTTCTCCCCTACACTGTGGCAGATAGTGCCTTCTCCCCGTCCATAATGACCTCTTGGCAGGTCTTCCAGAATTCAAGCCGCTGATCATCATAGAGAGGAGGATCAATGGTTAGGGAGGTGAAGTAGTTTGATAAAGCTAAGAAACGACCGACCTTTGAGAAATGAGGATCTTTCTTAGAGCTTAACAGAGCAACCTGATTGTGTTGCATATGTAGCTGCATTGTAAAGTTGGGATCATTTCTGTGAGCAAGGTTGGCCATTTTGAGGTAGCTTAAAGATGAAGAAAGAAGGAAGAAAGAAATTTCAGAGAGAAATTTGGGTTTTAGGTTTGGAGGATGAACAAATGATAGAAAGAGGGGGAAACCGTTGGGTTTATATGTGAGACGGATTTCAGATAAAGTTTAATGAAAGAGGATAAACTTTGAAATCCGGATGTCGGTCCCACCTCTGAAAATGTAGTTTACTTTTGCTCAAAAAGTAGTTTTCTTGGAAGTCAAAAAGCTTCCGAAAGTTAATTATCTTCGGAAGTTCTGATTAAAAAGCATCCGAATCTAAAACATTCTCGGAAGAATTTCCTGAGAATTTTGCTTCGAAAGAGAAATTAAAACTTGAGTGCTTTGTATGTAAAACGACAAAGCTTTTGAGAGTTAATTTTGCTTCGGAAGTAAATGGTCCTTGAAAATAAGTAATTGTCTGATACAACTATTTAAGCTTCGGAAGATAGATCTGAGAACTCTACCGAAGGTAAAATTTTCAGACAGTTATTTATTTTGAAGGCATGATTTGCTTCCGAAGTTAAAAGCATAACTTCTGAAGTATCAGAAATTTTCAAAAATCTAAGGAAAGTCTTCAAAAAAGAAATTTTCATCCAAAGAAAACATGTGCTTATGAAAGTGATGAACTAGACAACTTAGGACACACATATTTTAAGAAATAATAAGAATTAGTTTTAAGAAAAACCTACTCAAAGTTAATCATCCCAATAGCTTATATAAGATATTTAAATCTCTGTTCATCAAAAGCCTTTGTAAACATATCAGCATATTATTCATCTTGTGAACTTTGACTAGTTTAATTAATCCCTTTTCATAGTTATCTCTTATTAAATGATACATGATATTGATGTGCTTTGTCCTTGAGTGCTGCATAGGGTTCTCTGTGATTGAGATAGCACTATTGTTGCCTATGTGAATAGGAGTCTCCATGAAGTTTAACCCATAGTCTAGCATCTGATTTTGAATCCAAAGTACTTGAGCACAGCAGCTTGCAGTAGCAATGTATTCAGCTTCAGCAGTTGATGCAGAGACACAGGATTGTTTCTTGCATTGCCATGAGACAACCCTTCCACCAAGGAACTGACATCCCCTAGATGTAGACTTTGCAGTCATGTTGCAACCACCATAATCACTATCTGTATAAGCATACAGATTGAAGTCAGGATTCTTAGGGTACTATAAACCAAGTGTTTATGCACCTTTGAGGTATCTTAGAATCCTCTTGACAGTGATGAGGTGAGACATCTTAGGGTTAGCTTGATATCTTGCATAGATACATGTAGCAAACATGATATCAGGCCTGCTAGCAGTAAGATACATAAGAGAGCCAATCATAGCCCTGTATAAGTGCTCATCTACACACTCCCCCTCATGATCAGGTCCAAGGGAGTGGTTTCTAGCCATGGGTGTCCTAGCAATCTTACAATCAGTCATGTTGAATCTCTTGAGTATGTCTTCAACATACTTTGACTAACTTATGAAGATGCCATCTTCAACTTGCTTCACTTGAATCCCAGAAAGAAATTAAGTTCCTCCATGGCACTCATTTCAAATCTATCTTTCATCAGCTTCTCAAAGTCTTTCCAGAGCTTTGGATTAGTTGAACCAAAGATGATGTCATCCACATATACTTGAACTAATAGTATGTCATTTCCCTGTCCTTTGATAAAGAGAGTTCCATCTATAGTACCTCTCATGTATCCATGTTTACAAAGATACTCAGATAGTGTCTCATACCATTTCATGGGTGCCTGATGCAGCCCATAAAGAGCTTTGTCAAGCTTGCAGACATAATAAAGATGATCAGGGTCTACAAAACCAGGTGGTTGTTTGACATATACTTCTTCATCAATCACTCCATACAAAAAGGCACACTTCACATCAAGCTGAAAGACCTTGAAGTTCTTGGATGAAGCAAATGCCAGGAATATCCTAACAGCTTCCAATCTTGCTACTGGAGCAAAAACATCAGTGTAGTCAATCCCTTATTCTTGTGTGTATCCTTGAACAACCAGTCTAACTTTGTTTTTGATGATGATGCCTCTATCATCTTTCTTGTTCCTAAACACCCATTTGGTTCCAATGGTAGTCTTCCCACAAGGAAGAGGACAAAGGTTCCAAACTTTCTGCCTTTTTGAATTGAAGCAGCTCTTGTTGCATAGCTTTAACCCAACTTCCATATTTTAGAGCCTCGTCAACTTTCTTTGGCTCTATCTAGGATAAGAAACAAGAGTGAAGACAAACATTTGCTTCATGGGTTTGTCCTCTTGTTCTTACCCATGAGACAATATCTCCAATGATGTTTGTGGTGGGGTGAGACTTGTGGATCCTAAGCTGAGGGATCACAGCAAGTTGCTAAGAATATCTAAATTAGAGAAATTTAGATCTGGCATAGATGTTTCTCCCACCACATCAGCACACTTTTCAAGAGAGACTTGATCCAAGCAGTGTGTGATATCATTGATGTTCTCATCTGTGGTGTGGTTAGTGGCATCAAGAAATTCTTGGTCACTGTCACCACCACCATCATTGTTGTCTTCTACAATTGAGGTGTTTTTATCTGGTTGTGGAGCCTTTGAGCTAGAATTTGAAGGCACTTCAGATGTATCAGTTGAATTTGTCATTGTAGTGCTGACAGAAACCTCATTTGCAAAAGTAGTTCCAACTGGAGCTGAAGATGTATGACTTGAAGGTCTTCTTAGCTCAAATCTTGGATCAGAATCACCTGTATTTAAATTTTCTGCAGATCCTAAAACATTCTCACATGATTTGTTAAAACAGTTGGTAGCTAAATCAAGATCAAATAACCAATCCGGACCAGAACCAGCAACACAAGATATGTGTTCATTGAAAGTCACATTGGCTGACTCCTCAACAACTCTAGTTCTGAGATTGTATACTCTGTAAGCCTTAGCTTGAGAAGAGTATCCAATAAAGTGTCCATCATCTGATTTCTCAGCAAACTTGGCAATTTGATCTTTGGTATTCAAGATGGTGCAAGGACAACCAAATGACCTGAGAAAACCAATGAAAGGTTTCCTCTTGTGCCAAAGTTCATAGGGAGTCTTACCATGTGTCTTAACTACTAAGACTCTGTTTTGCACATAGCAAGCAGTATTAACTGCCTCTGCCCAGAAGGTGATAGGTAGTTTAGAGTCAGACAACATAGTTCTTGCAGCTTCAATAAGTGTCCTGTTTCTCCTCTCAGCAACTCCGTTTTGCTGAGGAGTCCTGGGAGCACTGTATTGTCTTGTAATACCCTTTTCATCACAAAATGTATCAAGGATTTGGTTCTTGAATTCAGTTCCTTGATCACATCTTATGATCTTGACCTTGTGATTAGAATGATTCTCAATCTTTAAGATTAAATTCTTTAGAATCTCAGGAGTCGCATCCTTAGTTCTAAGGAAGAAAACCCAGATGAATCTTGTAAAGTCATCAGTGATCACTAAACAGTAAGAGGTCCTTCCTAAACTCATTACACTGGTGGAGCCAAAGAGATCCATATTGTGAAGTCGGTTTTTTCGAGATCTATAAACATCCGAGCATGTTCTTGACGGAAGGATAAACATCAAACCAAAATTCAAACAATAATACAAACTATAATTGATGGTTTCATTGATAAACCTAACGATTACAAGCTCGTTACAACATAAGAATCAAGACTCTTGGCAAGGGAAGATCGAGCATGATCTCCCCTCTCATCCGGCAGCCCTAGGCTCCGGGCAGACTTCCTCTCCATCCCCACTCTCTACACATCGAAACTGGTATATATAGGCCTCGGCCCATATTAGATGCGACTGGGCCCATTCGTGCGATTGGACCATGCGTATGGTTCAATCGTACGACTGGACCATGCGTATGGTTCAATCGTACGACTGGACCATGCGTATGGTTCAATCGTACGACTGGACCATGCGTATGGTTCAATCGTACGACTGGAACACACTTATGGTTCAGTCTTATGAATGTCCCAATCGCATCTCTCAGTCGCACGGCTGGTCCATTAGCATGGCTTAGTCGTACGACTGAGTCTCATTCGCATATGCTCCTGCGAATGACCCAGTTTCATGTGTTTACAACATATCAGGTGTATAACATTAAACCTAGACTATTCGACAAGTGACGGACACACTATATATGACTATATATGCTCCAACACATATGTAATAAGTGTAGGGGAGTAGTGATGGAGTTCCTTTCCTTAGGCTTGTGGGATACCTTATGTTGCTTCCCTTTCAGGCATGCAACACAATGGTCATCATTTGTAAACTCTTTCTTTGGTATTCCAGTTACCAAATCATTTTTAGTTAATTTTTCATGTTCTTAAAGTTTACATGGCACATTCTTTTATGCCATAGGAAAGACTCATCACTATTAGCTTTAGATAGAAAGCACAAAACTTCTCCAGAGGGAGATGTTTCTTGCAAATCCATCTTGTACATGTTCTCTTTCCTGGGGGCTCTAAGTAGGATATGCTCATAAGGAATGACCACACCAGGCTTGAGAACAATGCACTCATGCTCAGTAAAGAGCATGTTATGACTCTGATCACAAAATTGAGTACACTCAGAAGATTGTACCCAAGCTCTTTGACAAAGTTTACCTTATTAATGCTAAGCTTGTGACCTTGCCCCTTCTAGAAATGTAACCTCCTTCATCTCCTCCAAAAGCAACTCGTCCTCCATCAATTCTTTCAAAGTTCTGGAGTAGTGACCTATTGCCTGTCATGTGCCTGGAATATCCACTATCAATGATCCAGACATTTTTGTTTGTCTTTAGCTGTCCCTGCACAAAGAAAATGATTAGTTACATTTGAAACCCAAGCCTTGCTTGTCTTGGGCTCATTAACAGAAGGTAATTCAACAGTAATAGATCCTATGGTTGTGCTGAGAGGATCTTGAGCTGTTGTTGATGGAGAATTCTCAGTCACTTGGTCTTTCTTAGACTTCCACACCACCTTTGGAGTCTTGGACTTGACCTTCAAAACTTCGAAAGCTTTTGGAACTTCGGAAGTTTTGATGACCGAACCTTCGGAAGATTCTGTAGACACTGCAGCAAACTTCAGTGCTTCAGAAGAACTCCTTTCTTCCGAGACCAACTTTTCGTCCGAGGGTAATATTCCACTTCCCTTCTTCTTAGACTTGCAGCTTCCGAAGGAAACAGGTTTTCCTTCTGAAGCTTGAATCTTCTTAGAACTCTTTGAAGTCTTTGTCTTGGTCATGTGGACAGTACCTTTAGGATTGTATGGACAATCTTTAGCAATGTGAGAGGTACTTTCACACATGACACATGTCATTTTCTTCTTCATAAGAGTCTTCTACTGGGAATAAGACTTCCATTGGTCACATACCTTCTCCACCTTCATCTTTGTAGATGCTGGGACAGTTCCTTTGGGCTGGGAACTATTCTTGGAGTTAGATGGTCCAGGCTATGCAGCAGTGGTACACAGCAGATCAGTATTCTTCTTATTACTGAGATGAGTTGAACAAGAACCAGAACTCTTAGCAGAGGAGTTTTGGTTGATGTCTTCAGTCCCTACCACTTTAAACCCTGCAGAAATAAAAACTTGTTTCTGCTTAGAGTCAAAAGTAGTCTTGATCTCTTGAGCCTTCCTTGCCTTTCTTTTGCTCTTTCTGATCAAGTTCTTTCTCATGGACTTGGTCATCACAGTCTTCTTCTTCTCCTTAGAAGGATAGTGGCCCTTCTTAGAATCCTTCTCTTCATTCTTCTCATTGGAATTATTCACTATCTCTTCTTCATCCTCTTCACTTATAAGATCTATGAAAGGAAGCTCATCTTCACAAGTTCCACACCTAGGAGATCTTACAGACAAGATTTTGTGTGGAGGAGCTATCTTATTTGATCCCAGTCCCTGCCTGTTTTGATAGGACACTTTGTTGTGCAGGGATGAGGATATCATGTTCTTGAAGGTCTCTTCTTCAAGAACACTCTTTTCTACCCTGGCTTTGCTGATCACAAGCTCAGCCTGGCACTCAGTTAACTTGGTTATGAGATCTTTCATTTGATTCCTAAAATCTGTGTGTTCATGTTTTAGAACTGAAATGGTTTTCTCAAGGTCCTCTATCTTCAATTTATAATCATTTTCAGACTTTCTAAAATCAGATTTTAGAATGTTTAAGGACTCAAGGTCAGATCTCATCTCCGGGTTATAGGACATGTATCTATTAACTTTAGCAATGCATTCAGGAGTAAGATGTTCTAATACCTTGGCTTCATCATGGTCTGCCATCAATGCTTGGTTAGGAGAAGCATCTTCCACCTGAAAGCTCTAGTCAAAGCCTCCTTCTTCAACAACAACAGCAACCTGCTGCTTTAACTTCTCATTCTGGAGAGCTTTGTCAGTGTAATTGGTCTAGACTGTGTTTGGCCACCATTTGTTTTAGGTGCCTTACACTCTCTGTCAAAGTGGCCCATCAAGTTACAATTATAACACTTGACTTTGCCTTTGTCCAGGCCAAACTTTCCACTGGTTGCATTGCTTGGAAACTTCCTTCCAGTCCTCTTGTAAAACTTCTTGGCTCTGTGAGTGAGAAGAGCCATCTACTGGACTATTTCCATGTATTCCAGATTATCTGGATGAATACAGTCCAAGTCTTCAAGAGTGAAAAGAGAGTTGCCACAGCTTTTATCAGAAGACACAAAAGCTTGAGAAGAGCTTGTCTCTTGGAATGGGCTTCCTTGAATGTAGTTCTCTCTTGGTGTCTCTGAGAAGGTGATGAAAGGACCCTTTGGTGATTTGTCATGGTAGCATATGAGATGATGTTTGGGTTCTATGCTATTCCTTTCAACCATATGTAGGGCTGAACCCATTTGATTGTTGGAGTTGCTAAATGAACCTTACATGTTCATCTCCATCTGATAGCCACTGAGAATCCCATATAACTTTGTCAGAGTAAGAGTTTTGATATTTTCAGTTCTCTTGATCACCACATAGTAGTGTGTCCATTTCCTAGGAAATGAGGACATGAACTTCCTTACAATGTCTCTGTTCTCAAGAGAGACTCCTCAATCTACTAGGGTATCCCCAATCTCAACATACCTGAAGTACTACTAAGTCATGGTTTCACCTGTTTTGAAGGTGAAGTTTTCAAACTGCTACTTCAGGAGATCCTTCTTGTTCTCCTTGGCTTCAGATGAACCCTCATACATCAGTTTCAATGCATCCCACAGCTGCTTGGTTGTTTTGCACTTCTTGAAACCTCTGTACATAGAGTTTGGAAGGGCAGTTTGAAGGGCTGTCATGGATTTTCCGTCAATCTCTACTCTCTTCCTATCTTCATCAGAGTAGTTAGCCACATCTTTGGGGATCATACCAGCACCAGTAGCAGAAGGGGTGCTAGGTATGAAAGGTCCATTCTCAATAGACTCCCACAATCTTGAATCAATGGACCTGATGAAACCTTCCATTCTTAAACACCAGGTGTCAACTCATCAAGAGTGATCAGTGGGGACTTGTTCATGGTTCCAGTTTCCATATCAGTCTTGGAAATGGCTGCCATTTGAAAATTTTAGTATTTGTGTGTGAGGGATCTTAAAATGGTGAGATCTTATATCAAGAGCCTGAAAAGCTCTGATACCAAATGATGGATCGTTGAAGGGTGCTAAGATACAACACAACAACACAAAGAGGACATTAACTAACTTAATCAAACGGTAAACTGGATTAACCAAGGTAAGACACTAAGAACACAAGTAATGAAAGAGAAAGAACACAAAGAACACAAGTATATGGTTTTCAAGAATGCAGTATATTGCTTTCTCTATGTTTTATTACAAGTGTTACAAAGCATAATTCAAAGATACAAGAACATGAGATACTTATACTACATCCTATAGCCGGCTATACTTTGAAAGCCAGTTGGATACAACTGACTAGACACAAAACAAAATCAATTGTAAAGTCAAAAGGCAGATTGCCTTTTGACTAGTGACTATGACATGCCATAGCTCACATACTTATCTATTACAAAAAGGATAAAGTACATGAAGTAGAAAGTTACAGACTCAAGACCTCAATGTACAGTTGCCAAAAGCATGGACCTTTTCACCAACTCATGTAAGTTGGTGACCTTACAGAGGTGCAGCGGAAAGGTGTCTAGCTTTATGGAAAAGTACATCAGATAAAGCATGCGTTGAAAGTCTTCGGAAGAAATCTGTCTTCATAAGTTGAAGCTTCGGAAGACTTTGTCTCTAAGGCTTCGGAAGACTTCATATTTGGCTTTGGAAGATATTGGTCTTGGCTTTGGAAGATTTCACACTTAGAATATTTTTGTTGCATGTGTGAAACTTCCTAAGTATTCTTCTTCATAGTACTTGTGCAGCATGCAGGATAGAGATTGGATGTTTAGGTTGCATCAGCCTCTTCATTAATCTCTACAGATTTTTTAAGACATTTGGTAGTCCTGTCTCAAATTAAACACCCGAGACTATTTGGGAAATTTTTATCCAAGTCTGATGAAGGATTCTTTGTAGGTTATTCTTTTGTTTCAAAGGCTTACAAAGTGTTTAATCCTAGATTAAACATTATTGATGAATCAACAAATGTTCAATTCAAGAAACACTCTTTTCCCAAATCTACAAATGGTCTCGACTGGTTGTTTGATATTGACTCATTTACAAAATCGTTTGATCAATTTCACTTGTCTGATGTAGGACACCTATATTCAGCTGAACCTTCTTTAGGTGTAGAAAGAAGAGATGACTTTCCATTGATTCCTCCTACCTCTACTAAGTAACTGAATGAAGATGTTCCACTCCAAGCTGATCCTGTTAGACAACCATCTCAAAATCAAAGTGTTTCAACTGAAGCTGGTCCTATCTTGTTATCATCACATTCAGAAGATCTATCAACTGAGTTCGAAAATCAAAAGCAAGCTACTCCTCTAGTTGAAACAGAAAGAACATCAAATGATGAAAGCAATCAAAGTGTTGCTAATGCTGAAGTAGTCACTGAAACAGACTCTGATTATCTTCATAACTCCCCAACATTACAAGATGAAGGTTCCTCTCACCATAATGATTTGAATGTCTACAATCTTGATGTAACCATTGCTGGTGAGTCAATTCCAACCACCAAATACACAAGAATCATCCAGTAGAAAGCATTATTGGTGAACTTAATGAAAGGGTGACAAGAAGCAAGTCAAGTATTGCAAACATTTGTTTGCTCTCATGCTTTCTTTGTCAAACAGTACCCAAAACCATCAAAGAGACTCTTCAATACAATAGCTGGATTGAAGCAATGTAGGAAGAATTGTTGTAATTCAAGAAGCAAGAAGTATGACAACTAGTAGATCTTCCTGAAGGACAATATCCTATCGGTACCAGATGGCTGTAAAGAAACAAAACTGATGATAGAGGGATTGTCATCAGAAATAAAGCAAGACTAGTGGCACAAGTTTACACACAAGAAGAAAGAATTGATTATGATGAAGTGTTTGCACTTGTTGCTAGATTAGAAGCAATAAGAATCTTTCTTGCATATTCAGCATCCATGAAGTTTACTGTTTATCAAATGGATTTGAAGTGTGCTTTCTTGTATGGAAAGATTGCTGAAGAAGTCTATGTGAGTCAACCACCTAGCTTTGAAGATCCTGATTTCCCTCACAGGGTGTACAAGCTTGACAAAGCCATGTATAGTCTTCATCAAGCTCCAAGAAAGTGGTATGAGATTCTATCATCTTTCATTCTTAAACATGGATATGAAAGAGGAAAGTTTGATCAGACTCTCTTCAGAAAGAGAAGAGAAAGAGACATGTTGCTAGTCCGGATATATGTGGATGATATCATTTTTGGCTCAACAAACAAGCAACTCTATAGAGACTTTGAAGACCTTATGCATTCATGTTTTCAAATGAGTGTAATAAGGGAACTCACATTCTTTTATGGGTGCAAGTCCAACAAACAGCAGATGGAATTTTCATTAATCAATCAAAATATGTAGAAACAATGTTGAAGAAATTCCACTTTGCTAACTGTCAGCCTATCAGAACACCTGTTAATACTAAAGTGAAGATAGGACCTGATCTAGAAGGCAAATTAGTGGATCAGACTCACTAACAATCCATGATCGACTCACTTATGTATCTAACAGTCAGTAGGCCTGACATTATGTTTGGTGTTTGTGTATGTGCCAGATATCAAGCTGATCCTAAGGAATCTCATGTGAATGTTGTCAAGAGGATATTCGGATATCTTAAGGGCAAACCAGCTCTTGGTTTATGGTATCCAAAGGAAGGAGACGTCAATCTCTATGCCTTCACTGACAGTGATTATGGAGGATGCAACTTTAATAGGAAGTCCACTTCTAGCGGTTGTCAATTTCTTGGTCCCAGACTGGTCTCGTGGCAGTGCAAGCAGACAAACGTATCCGTCTCAACAGCAAAAGTTGAGTATATTACAACATCAGCTTGTTGCTTTCAAGTTCTCTAGATTCAAAACCAGATGCTTGATTATGGTTTTAATTTCTTGCATACCCCAATTCATATTGACAACACAACAGCTGTCTTTATTACAATAATCCAGTTCAGCACTCAAAAACAAAACACATTGAAATAAGATATCACTTTTTGAGAGATTGTGCTGAAAAAGGGTTAATCAAATTGATTCAAGTTCCAAATGAAAATCAATTAGCTGATTTATTCACCAAAGCATTTTAACCTAGTAGGTTTGAATATCTAGTTCAATCAATTGGCATGATTAACCTTAAATAAACTCAAAACATCAAAACAACTTAAAAATATTAGAAAATCACAAAAAGAAGTCAACTTTGATGAAGAAAATAATACATGGGAATGATATAATTACAGTTGTTATATCATTCACTATGCTTAATTCAAAAATTGAAAGACTGTCATGACTTACCAGATATGTTGGTAGGCTCAACTTGGAAGAGAAGATACATGTTGTGATGAATTAAAATTTTAAAATATTATTCAATGGTGAAACTCTCATCTCATAGTACAGGTATGTATTAGCTTATCTAAGTGTATGTGTGTGTAGTAACCTAAACACACCAGGTAATGACACTTTATGAATCTCTTTCACCTACATCTTTGTTTTGCTAAGCAAAGACCTAAAGAAACAAGCACATAGTGCAGATGTATTGATCCAAAAGATTCCTAATGAGGAACACATCTAAATTGGATGAATCTACAATAACAATACATTTCTTGTGAATGAACAAAATAATCCGATCATGGATCTCCTTCCAAAGTGAAGTGAAAAGAATCCCAATGTGGATCATCATGAAAAGGATCAAAGTAAAAGAATCCCAATGAGGATAAGTGAAAATAAGATCTCATGACTTAAGTAACCTGGTCAAGGAAGTTGTGAAAAAGTTCTACCATGCATTACATAAGGATGGGTGATCATTCCATGCTTTTGTGTGTGAGGTACATGTTGAATAATCAAATCAACCAAAACATGATAAATATCACATGTATTAAAATATCAACTAGGTATGAGTTTAAGAGGACAAACATACCTTTAATCAATAAGTTCATAAACATGTCTATTTTATCATAAAAGAATACACATGTCTAATGTAAGATTGATATGATCCCTACAAAAGGTATACTTCTTTTTATTCATAAATCAAAAAAACAAAAATCAAAATTAATTCATATTCAAAAGTTTTAAATCCTTAAAGTTTCTATCTAGATGTGGATATAAAATTTAGGGGGAGTAATTTAAAATTTTGACCAGTTTGTATAGTTATTCCTATCTTAAATTACTTTCTTACAACTTCTAGTCAAATCAAAAAGAGTCTATCTGTGTTGGTGCAGAAGTTATACCGTAGTATCTCAGCTTATGCAAATCCTTGGAAGCATAAGAAGTCCAAGATCGGTCAAACAATGAGAAGCTTGTATCACTTCTAATATACAAGTTAATCCGAGCGAGAATTTATAACCCTAACAACAGCCAACAACTTCATAAGACACAATTCAATCAAAGACAGCTCTTCATAACAAGAAAAACCAAAACAGAAACATTATGTTTTGATTAAGTTCAAAATTTAATGCAGGTAAGTTCATTGGTTAAAGCGGGTGAAGGTAACCCATGCATATAACCAATGCGGGTAACTGTTTATGTCATTAATAACAAAGTAAAACCAATGCGGATAAGGATTTTATTCTACCGCATATGTGTCAAACAAGTATACATGAAAATTTTGATTAAAAGCCTAATACAAACAAACGTTTTCTAACGCATTTGTTAATGCAGAAGACATTTTCATTGCCGCAATTGTTTTTTGCTCATCCGCATTCTTGAATGTGGGTAACATCAACACTTCCATGTATTTTCAAAAATGAATAAACAAGTGCTTAATCTCTTCTGTCACCATGGATGATGATCAAGAAATACGAACTTCACTGTTCAGTCGTATTTGTTGAAGAAAAAGTGGATAAAGGAATTTTACTCAGCGGCATTTGGTACAGTGAACAAATGCGAACAAACTTTGTTCAGCCGCATTTGTTACAGTGAACAAATGTTGGTTAACTTTGTTCAACCGCATTTACTACAGTGAACAAATGCTAATTAACTTTTGTTCAACCGAATTTGTTACAGTGAACAAATGTTGGTTAACTTTGTTCAACCGCATTTGCTACAGTGAACAAATGCTGATTAACTTTTGTTCAACCGCATTTGCTATAGTGAACAAATGCTCTTAAAATTTCTTCTTTCGCATTTGTAACAGTACACAAATGCGAATGACCAAAACCTTTCCGCATTTGCTACAGTGTAATTAAAAATTTGACCACATTTGTTCTGAAACTTGTAAAAGCCATTATTTGACTATTTAAAGCAATCTCAAAAGGTCATTTAATACTTTTCAAATTTGAGAGACTTTAAAGTGCGACGAGCGAAACATAATGTTCTTCATCAATTATCATCACCATTAACAATCTGAGTTCTAAGATTCATTCCATCTAATCAGTCCTCATTTTCGATTCTCTACAACATTAGTATCAAACAAAAGGTGAAAGTCTTTAAATTTTGTAACCTAAAATGGTAGACTTTTGAATTGATAATGAACATAGAACCCTAGGTCAATAAAGGAAACTCAAAATTAGATTTGATTTAAGAAAAGATGATCAATTTCAACTTCAATGAACATGCTAACTAAGAAGAATAACAATCGACAAGGAAACTTCAAAATCATGTTCATCTTATGAACAGAGCATAACAAAAGTTGAAATCAAATCTTGAACTAAAAATTGATAAGAGGTTAACAACATCAAATATTATCTCTCCGAACATGAAAAACAAAATAATAGTGATTATTCATGATAACATCAAATTTTGAAGTGATTCCTATATAACAGTACCTTCAAACAATCATCTTTGACCATCAAAATTCAAACTGATGAAACTTGCTTGATGTATGATTTACATTATGATAAATATTTTCATCAATCTAACTCATATGCCTCTAATGCAGGGTACATGGCAAATCTCACCTAGAGCAAGCTCCACAATGTTAGTGGTTATCTTGATCTTGATGTACCTGAGGCTGAAGGTTTTAGAGATATGATCCGATTCATTTCTACTACAAGAGTGGCTCATGCAATCACAGTTAGACCTGTCATTTATAAGACATTCATAGGTCTTTCTAGAGTACAACTGTAGTGACAGAGATAGATGGTGAGAAAATATGTATGGAGGGATCAATGATGACCATTCTCTAACAATCATTGAACAAACTGTGAGACAGTGTCTATAGTTTGGTGAAGATGCAAACACCCCTCTAGAGCTTGAAGATGATGAAATCACTACCTTCTTTGCCAACATTGGTTATGAGGGATGATATGAAAGGAAGAAGATTATGAAAGGCCTAGTTGACTTACAATGGAGGTTCCTGATTCATTTCTACCAACATTGTCTGTTAAGAGGAAGACAGGATGGAATGATATTCCTATAACCACATCATCAGCCATATGTGCTTTATCTACCAACAGGCCATTTAACATTTATACCTATGTGTTTAATGGTCTAGTCTCAAACATTTAGGAAGGAAGAAGACACATGTTTCTGATGTATCAAAGGTTCCTACAATGTCTCATTAATGAAGCATTTCCAGACATTGTACCTGAAGGCCCTGTTATGGATATCCCTCATTATGATGCCAAGTCTTACAATTACATGAAAAAGAGAGATCCTAGGAACTTTTATAGTGGAACCCATTCTCCTCTGTTACCCTGGATGTTTTAACAGATTAATCCTAAAGAACATGTCAAGGAATAAGAGGCTCCTACTGATGAGCCAAATCAAGAGGAAGAACTAGCTGCTCATGATCAGCAAACTACTGATGAGCAAGTTGCATCAAGGGATGAAGGACAAAGGTCATTGTCACCCCAAGTGGATGTAAAGGGTGATCTTCACACTGGACCTTCTATTCATGATGTTGATATGGCGTCACCATTTGTGCCCACACCACTACCATCACCCCAAAGAACACCAATACCATCACCCCAAAGAACACTATTACCATCACCTCATAGAATATCAATCACATCACCACAAGCATAGCCCATCATTTCTCCATATATATCTCCAATCCATCACTCACCCGTATCACCTTCTCAAACATCTCCTGTTAATATTGAGCATGTTGAGTTTGGTGATTCTACCAGCTCTTCATAGAAATTCAAATCATCATCTGATGAGGAGGATTAGCCAAGCCAGATGCCTATAAAGAAAGTTGCTTCTGAGGCTGCTCCATCAGAAAGTTATGCTGAATTAGGAGTCAACAAGCCTGATGAAAAGGATGAATTGATTTTAGAACTACTACAAAAGGTAGCCAAAATGGAAAGACTACTTAATAGAAGATCTGGTATTATTCAAGACAGACTTTTGGAACTGGATGAGAAAGAAAATGAGTTGAAGGAGATGAAAGAGAAGTATGAGTCTGAAAAGAAAGAAAAGGAAAAGAAGATTGAAAAGTTAAAAGCTGCTCTCCAACAATGCAGGGATGAAATAAGTGGTCATGTTGACACTTTAGCTATTCAAACCATTGCAATGGAAGAACAAAAAGGATTAATTGAAAAGCAAGCTGACATTATTATTGACTTGTAGAACCAGATAGAAAGTCTAAACAAGAGAGTATCTGAGCTGGAACTGCTTGTTGAAATCAAAAGAGAAGCTAAAGCTTAAATGGGGAAAGATGATGTGATTGAGACAAGAGAGGAGAAAAGTAAAGGAGATAGTGATAAAGAAGTTACGGCTAAAAGCTCATCAAGAGAGAGTAGTGATGACTTACCTCCTGCTAAAAATATGAGATTCTCTGAGACTGGGAAGGCAGAAGAAACAAGTGAAACAAAACAAGATGAGTCTAGCATGAAAATGGTAGTTTATATGGAGAAAACAGCTGAGATTCACACTGAAGAGGCAGAATTCAGTGACATGATTAAAGCTCTTGATAGCTTCACTGCAAAAGAGTTTATTATTGATGATGAATTTTGGGACTTTATAGTTGAGTAGAGGACTGTTCTTAACCTATTGTTGTGATTCATCAACCTCTTGTTCCTATTAAGAAGGAATTGAGCATGCAATTAGTGCCTGTTGTATCACTAACTGAAGAACAAAAAGAACTTATCAGAAGACTATGTGAAGAACAATAAGAGAAAGAAGAATCAGCTGCTGTTATTGATGAAACAGAATAATCAAAGGCTGAAAAAGTGCCTCAAGAAGCTGAACAACCTGAAACCTCCTTTGGTGCAAGAATGCAAACATATACCAAGAGGATGAAGTACTTATCAGAGAAGGCTAAAGGAAAAAAGACTAATGGTAGAAGAAAAAACAAGTAAGAAAAAGCAGAAGGATGATCCTAGAAGCTTTGCAGCCATTGCTGAATTTTTAGAAGAGCATGAACAAGTTGAAGCTCAAATGAAAAAGAAGGCTGACTTTGTAGATCTAGAAGAAGGAGAAATTGAGGGTGGCTATGTGGTTGATGAACCAATAGCTATTGATAGCCCTATGAAGGAGGAGAAATCAGTTCAAGAGATGGTTGAAAAGGCCTAAACTGATGACCTGATGGTGAAAGTCATGTTTTTAATCAATCATGGATATGACTCTAATGAAGTAATTAGGATGACTTTTGAGGGAATGAAGGCAGAGGAAGAAAAATTAAACAAACTGTTGGACCCCACCTATGAGACTGAGTATGAAAAGACTCTTTCTCCCAAAGCTCTGTTGTTCAAATCATCCTCCAAGTCAAAACAAACCTCCACTCCTCATTCATTATATCCTGATCCCTACAGCATATCTGATAGGGAAATGAAGGACTATCTTTTTGGTCAAGGGTTTACAAAGAGAAAGCTAGGCAATATGAAGACTAATTCCCTAAGGACTACCATCCTTAGGTTGAATAATAAGAAGAAAGAAAGGTTGAAGAAACTAGAAGAGGAGATTACCAGTTAGAAGCCAAGGACCAGAGTATCAGCACAAGACATGCAGCTCACCCATAAAGACCATGACTCTTTGGCACCTGTTTTGCACAGATATCCTGAGTCGTTTGCAGAGCCTTCACAATTGAAACTTCAAGAAGGACTCACCACTGCAGAAATGATTAAAGGTGTGTCTACTCCCAAAAGCAAGACTAATCAGAAGATTATTGCTTGGAAGTATGATAGTGACTGGAACAGGTTTATGGTGAAAAGGATTTCAGGGTTGGTGCAATTCTTCACAGAGTACTCTGCTCTTATGCATGCCCTGAAAATCCATGATTTATAGGAACTAGACAATCTAGAACTGATTAATTATAAGGCTATGTTTAGGGGATATGAGTTTGAAGAGATTCTAAGAATGTTTAAAAGAACACACAACTTCAAATCTCTTAAGGCTATCTGCATGAGGATAGATAGATCCTTCATCAACCCCCTTAAGAAGAGAAGAACTAAACCAGCAGAAGAGCTAAAAGTGAAACCAACTGAATCATTAAAAAGAAAGATGGTGGCTCGAACTCATTCCTCCATACCAATCTCTAATGTTTATTATGATGAAAAGACATATGAGTTGGTAATTGAGAGAAGATGGGGAGGAAAGGAAGGTGCAAAGATTAGATGATTTGGTGGATATGAGGTAAGATTGCTAGATGAATCCTATATCCACTACATATACACCAGACACTTCAGAGAAATAACATATAAGTTGGGAGAAGAAGACATGCACTTCTTCTTAAAGTGCATTAAGACACTAAAAATGGCTTATGATCAAATCATTGCCAAAAGAGAAAAGAGAATAATAAGGAAGACTCCTCTGCAATTGGGGAACATTATGAAGCAAGAGGTTGATGTGGATGGAGCTTTACTGATACATAGAGATGGGCTGTCTACTGTATCTATATGGGAACCTGTCTCTTTCAAGACGCTGCCCTTAGAAGCCATCTACACTATGAGCTAGATGAAGATCCATGTGCTAAACAAAGAGAAGTTGTTTGATGCAAATGACTTTATCAACATGATAAAGGCCATTTTGGATCCATCTCAAGTAGAACCTCGAATGCCTCCACAAGACCCAGTAGAATCTTCACAACCTCAACCACCACCAAACCATTGAAGAACATAGGTTGTATAATCCTTAGGGGGAGTATTGTTGGACCCTAAAAGGATCATAGTTTCCAATTCAATTGGTGAGTTGATGGTTATTCTGCTGGTAATCCCATAAGTCTAAGTACTAATGCCGATGAAGAATATGTATAGAAGATAAGTGTTGGCTAATTGGCATTTGTATATGAGGAAGACATAGAACAAATGCTGACAAGTGTTTGTTCTTCCACATTAACAAATGTGGATAGCCTAAAAGAGATGTTGACAAGGTTTGTACATCCGCATTAACTAATGTGGATGCCCAGCAATAAATGTGCATAAGTATTTGTTCATCCGTATTAGTAATGTGGATGACCAAACACTAATGCAAAAGTCAAAAGAAGAAATGATGATCAAGTTCAACACATCCACATTAGTCAATGCGGATGAACAAAAGAAATGCTGATGAAGACTTAGACTAGTTCTAATGTATAGGTCGGGGGTAGTTTAGTCATTTTGTAAAAATGCTTCTTGTCAGCCTATAAATAGAATAGATATCCTCATATGTGAGGTGACTGTTGATAGACCATCAGAGTATTTTTGTTTAGTCTTATGTTATCAAGGTGTATTATTACTGTTTAATGCTCAAACCCTAGTATTCATTGTAATCAATGACCTTCATTAATACAAAGTACATTTATGAGTATTTCTTGCATTTAATGTTTCTTGATTGTTTGATTCCGCCATCCAATCATTAACTCAACTATCATATTCGATCCTTGTAGAATCTTCACAACCTCAACCACCCACAAACCATTGAAGAACATAGGTTGTATAATCCTTAGGGGGAGTATTGTTGGACCCTGAAAGGATCATAGTTTCCACTTCAATTGGTTAGCTGATGGTTATTCTGCTGGTAATCCCATAAGTCTAAGTACTAATGTCGATGAAGAATCTGTATAGAAGATAAGTGTTGGCTAACCGCATTTGTATATGAGGAAGACATAGAACAAATGCTGACAAGTGTTTGTTCTTCCATATTAACAAATGTGGATAGCCTAAAAGAGATGTTGACAAGGTTTGTACATCTGCATTAACTAATGTGGATGCCCAGCAACAAATGTGCATAAGTATTTGTTCATCCGTATTAGTAATGTGGATGACCAAACACTAATGCAAAAGTCAAAAGAAGAAATGATGATCAAGTTCAACACATCCACATTAGTCAATGCGAATGAATAAAAGAAATGCTGATGAAGACTTAGACTAGTTCTGATGTATAGGTTGGGGGTAGTTTAGTCATTTTATAAAAATGCTTCTTGTCAGCCTATAAATAGAATAGATACCCTCATATGTGAGGTGACTGTTGATAGACCATCAGAGTATTTTTGTTTAGTCTTATGTTATCAAGGTGTATTATTACTGTTTAATGCTCAAACCTAGTATTCATTGTAATCAATGACCTTCATTAATACAAAGTACATTTATGAGTATTTCTTGCATTTAATGTTTCTTGATTGTTTGATTCCGCAATCCAATCATTAAGTCAATTATCATAAGCGATACTTATGAGAATATCAATCTCACAACCCAGTTACATTTCCAAGTGCAAGATGAGAACTACCTATAAGAGTATGAAATTTAGCTGCTTCAAGAAGTTTGGATTTAGCTTTGATATACTCTTTGAAGGATGGGACATAGGCTAGTAAAATATTATGCCAAGTTAGAACTATAGAATTGTGAATTTATGTGTTTATTACCTTCAAGTATTCCGATAAATAGAACTGGTTCAATCATTGCGACATCTTGATATTCGAATATTTGGATCGCTTAATATACTAATATGAAATTCAATTCGTAGGACATTTCATTTATGCATAATTTTGATTATGGTGAAGTTTACTTATGTTGATCATGAATATTACTAAAATGTGGGAGGAATGTTGGAATTTTAGTAATATTGGCTTGTATATAAATATACATATTCATATTATACTTTTTATGAATTAAATCTATTAGTCAAGTTTTAGGATAATTATGAAACATAAAATAAACTTAAGGGGTATAAAGTGAATATGTGTATTCAGTTTATGGAAGTATAATTGACAGTTTGTGAAATACACAGATATTTCCTTTTTCACAAACAAAGAAACAAACAGAGATTTTTCTCAAGGAGATTTCATCAATTCAATTCATGTTTTTGTTTCTACTTCTTGATCTTATCCGATTAAATCAATTGTAAGTGTACAAATGGTTTAATATGAAAGAGTAATCGATTTTAAGAACATCCAAGTGATTTAATTTCAATTCCAAGTTATTTATCAAATTAGGGTTTAATGAATTTATAGAATTTTCCCTTCATATTTCCACAAAATTAGGGTTTTACCTTTTGTGAGCATAAATAACTGGTTCGGTGGCAACGAGCCGAGCCAAGCCCGAGCTCGCTTAGGCACGAGCTCGGCTCGTTTTAGTTTTAGAAAGCTCGAGCTCGAGCTCGGCTCATTTGAAGTTTTGTTTCTAGAGCTCGAGCTTGGCTCGTTTATTGTTAAATTATTAAATTCTTATTTTTTTATAATTACGTTT
Source organism: Flaveria trinervia (assembly GCA_025506515.1). Lineage (NCBI taxonomy): Eukaryota > Viridiplantae > Streptophyta > Magnoliopsida > Asterales > Asteraceae > Flaveria > Flaveria trinervia. Next base: position 51,983,865 of record CM046456.1, read on the forward strand.
ATATTTTTTATAGTGAAACTTTTTATATGTAACAAAATATATATTATTTAATTAATTTTATCATAATAATATATATAATAATATGATTTATGTAAATATATATTTATATATTTTTTATATGTAAAAAATTATATAAAACAAAAAGCTTGTTTAGGCTCGCGAGTCGGCTTGAACTCGATTTCTAAAGCTTGGGATCGAGCTCGTTTAGTAAACGAGCCATGATGTGAGCTCGAGCTTGGGCTCGAGCTCGTTTAAGCTCGGCTCGATTCGAGCTTTTTTCAAGCTGATCACGAGTAGCTTGCCAGCCGGCTTGGCTCGTTTATACCCAAGGAGATACAATTTATTAGGATCAACTTTTGTTGAAACATTGCTTCTCATTTACTGTAATTCGTCACTTTAGTTTGTCTATTAGACAAAAATAATTCCTTAACAAACACCTCTAATCATTTTAAGTTTGGGTATTACAAATTGCAGTTAAATAAACGTCGTTCTAAAAATCTCTCAAACACATTAAATAATAAATGATAAATTTTCTATCATTTTCTAAGGCATCTCAATACCCTTTTGCCTTTGTCATTGCATTAGAACCATTTGTTTGGTTGTATTTCCTAGCTTTCTATATTTATCTAATAGTTTCATTGGCTCCTTTGTGAAATGAAGTATGTTATTATCTTGAATATCTACAAATGGCAGGAGTGTAATGGATGTGGTAGTTACTTTATAAGGTTAGACAAGATGTTATGAATTTCCTTTAGCGTTTGTGATAGCTTCAACTTGTAAAAATACTTCACTCACTTTTGTAATATCACAACGTTGCATACCCCTTCGATGTATAATGTTATAATAAGATAACGAGTCAATCACACAAAATCTTTGGACTAAGTTTACACTTCGATGTAGACAGGTAGCTTGATCTCTCCGACTATGTTCTTGACTTCTCCTTTGAATCCTACCGGTACTGATGATTTCTTTATAATTTCACTCATTGGAATGTTCATTCTTTTCAAAGCTTATTGTTAAATAGAGAAAGTCAAGAAAAACTACTCAAATGTATACATTTCTCATATTTTTTCATAGATTTAAGCTAGATCCGTATAGCATTTATGTTGCATCCAAATAAATAAAATTGGTAACTTTATGTGTGTCTATGTGTAGATATAGAGATATATTTTCTCGATTCTACGGTTTGTGTGAGAGCTTCAAACATGTTTTTACCTTTTTACTTAATTTGGGGTTAACAGGTATGCTTATGTGACATATTTATGCTTGTTTGTGAAGTTTTAGTACAATAAGTATAAAAACTGATACTTTTCATCACAGCGGGTACTGTTCAAAGCTTCACTGCTCGCCACATCATTGTTCAAGTATCATTGTTCACCGCATCAATGTTCACAGCATCACTATAGAAAGCATTGTTCAAAGCATCACTATTCATAGTATTAGGTACTCTTCACCATATTAAGTAGTATTGTTGACCACATTAGCCTATACTTAGCCTTTTTGAGATGTTAATCACCCGTATTGGGTACCATTCGCCGTATTAAGTATTATTGTTCACCACATCAGCCTATAATTAGCCATTTTTAGGTGTTAGTTATCCACATTGGATGCTATTCATCATATGGGTACTATTCATCATATTGGGTACTGTTCGTCATTGAGTAATATTGTTCACCACATCATCTTATACTTAGCCATTATAAGGTGTTAGTCATCCGTATTGGTTACTACTCATCGCAGTGATTAGGATTGTTCACCACATCAACCAATACTTAGCCATGTTTGAGGTGTTAGTCATCTCCATTGGGTATTGTTTACCGCATTAGGTATTGTTCACCGCATTGGGTATTGTTCACCGCATTAAGTAGTACTATTCACCACATCAACCTATACTTAACCATTTTGAGATGTTACTCGCCTGTATTGGGTAAGGTTCACAGCACTGGATATATCTATTTACCACATCAACATGTACTTAGCCATATATAAAGATGTTAGTTGTACCTGCTTAAGTCATATATATCTGGTTTAGTCACCCGCGATCAAGTTATTACTACTTGTATTAGAGGATACTTAGGATATTTCGATCAAGGATTCAAACTAAGTTCTGACTACAGTCGACTATTAGTTAATGTTGATTATATCTACTATATGGATTCCTAGTTGTCGCTTATCTATAAAAGGTTACTTGATGCTTCATGTTATATGATAGATATAAGTATTATGTATAGTAAAGTGAAAAATTAATGAATAATGAATTACTTTGGAACCTAATGAAACATTACACGGATCGAGATTATGATTGAATAGCCTTGCAGGCAATAGATTGGTCATCACTTATTGCCGGCTAATTAGCCATATGATGAATGATAATGCGTATTCATAAAAGAAAGTAAATGTCTATTTTCTATATATTTTAAACTAGAAATCATTCAACAACAATGACTTTTATACATATTAGTAGTTAGGTAATGGCTAACCCTGACGATGGCATGCAAGTAGGACAGCAAACAAACTAAACTTTCAACGAACAGTTTGTGAACCGTTTGATAAGAAGTTTGTTTATGTTCCTTCATTTGGTAAATGAACGAGCATAAACAAGAAATTTCACAAGCCGCGTTCGTTCATTTATGTTCGTGAACATAATGTGTTCATTCATGTTTGTTATTGTTCGTTCGTGAACGTTCGATAATGTGTTCGGTTTTGTTCATTAGTGTGTTCGTTTATTTCTTAGTTCTTGTGTTTGTTATTTTTAAGACTATCAAATCAAGTACTTTTTTATATTTATGTTTAGTACTTATTTATTTTGATTGATTTTTTTGTAATGTTTGTAATAAAAATGTAAATTTTACTCTAAAATAAATCTATAATAATATGTATTCGTTTATGTTGATGAGTTTCTTTTTGTACTTCATGTTCATGAACAGTTGTTTGTATTCATTTGTTTTTATTGTGTTCAAAAACATGTTTATTTTCTTAATGAACGAATACGAACAAGAAATCTCATTCGGTAAGTATTCGTGAACAGCTCATGAATAATTAATTTCTTAACGAACAAATATGAGGCCTTGTTCGTATTCATTCGATTCGTTTACAGCCCTACATGCGAGTGAAGCTACCTGGCATCCTAAGACTGTCACTTTTGTTTAAATAAATAATATTCTACTTTAAAACATAATATTTATGTTTTCCTTTAAAGATAAATGTTTATTATTCACAATTTATGGTATGATATGAATGACTTAAACTTTTAGTTGTACTATTTTATTCAGTAAAGTATTATGTACCAGTAGGTGGTCACTTTAGTGGTTTTCAACAAACCAAGACGATAATCACCAAACTCATTCCCCCAAGTGGGGAAAACGATTAAATTCTCGCCACATTGCACAACAAGATAATTTTCATTCATTAATTTAGAGAAAAAAACAGGATGTGTGGTTTGAAACCATATTAGTAAACGCATTTAAGGTTTACATTAAGCAAGACCGATAACATCAAAAGTCATACTGTGTAGGGAGAGAAAAAAACAACTCCTGTTGCATGGCACAAGCGAGAACACTAGTTTGATATTATTTCTTGAATTCTATAGACGTGTTTCATTAGTTGATGCCTAGTTAAGTGTCTTGAAGTTTATGAAAAATGTGCATAAACATTAGAAATCGCCAAAAGTCATACCGCATAACATTAGGAAATGAAAGACTTGATGAGTTATAGAATTGCTTTAAGCAATGCAGTACATAAATAAAAGACTTGGACAGATCTAACAACCTTCAAAAAAAACCATGGTCAGCAGTAATCAATTGAAGCAATGATAATAGTATTAATAGCAGGACCTAATACTCAGTTCAATTACTGGATCTAGATTTTGAACTGGGTAACAATTTAAAAGTGTTGAATACATGTTTATCTATGCATAGCTAAAATGTACCCAAAAGCCACACCAAAATTGTAGAACCAAATAATCAAGTTACATCAATTTCACAAAACCGATGAGAACATCTAAAAGACAAATTTGACTCAAAGAAGCCGACAAAAACAAATACAAAACGCTCAAAATCTTGACTAACATGTAATATCTGGTAAAGAAAGAGATCCGCAAAGAGATTTCAACGTTTCCCACCGCCACCTCCAAGTTTAGGTCCCTTAGCTTTAGGCACATTCCCACCTTTGCCTTGGATCTTTTGTTTTGATGCCACCTCTGCTTTCTTTGCTTTCTTCTCATCCTTTGTTTTCTTGATCCTTTCTTTGATTTCGCTGCAATTGGGACAATAAATCTTTCAACTCAACAAACCCAAGTCACCCATCTTACCCATTTTTCCACTTCTAATTGTCATTGTTGTAAAAATCACTATGCGCTATCAAGCGATGAGATACCAACCAGCAATTAGTAAGGAAATATATGGATTAATCGGAATCAATCAGCTTGAAAGTTTACATGTAATTTTTCAAACTTATAATACATATATATATATATACAAAATTTTATGATTTTACATAAAAAATTCCAATGTGTCACATTTTGTCCAATTTTAGACCCATTTTCACCGCCTACTGATTTTATGGCCGATTAGGTGAAATCACAAAGGTGGTTACCCACCAATCCCAATTAATCCCGAATTTTACAACACTGCTACCAGCAACAACTAAAACAAAACAAAAAAGCCATACCGAAGAGCTGCCTCCCTAGCGGCATCACGAACTTCAGGTTTCTCGCTTCTTTTCTTCTGAATGACTTCCAAGGTGGCTCCCACAATAGCCCTAGAATAAGGCTTCTTGGTTGCACGTCGCCTCTTCTTCACAGCCTCTTGAGCAAGGTCCTGTTAAAACAAATAAAACATCATTAACCAACTAATCAAAAAACCACTGCTCGATATCAAGAAACGTTAACAAATATCTCTCACCTTCTTGTGCTGCTTACGGTACATGGCAGTCCATGTGAGCTTTGAGGGCTTCAGCTTGTTATGAAAGTACCTCTTACATTTGGAATTTGCAAACAGAAACACCTAAATACAAACAACATCAACATTAACATCAACAGATTCATATATGTTATGAGGTGAAAGAATCCAATCATTATATTACCTGCGAATCCGATCGAATGAACCTAATACCCTTCCAGGGTATATTTTTTGGCCACTGAATCGGCAAAGCTCAGTCCTATGATAACAAGCAAGATGAAATGAACTTTTAGAACAAATTCATAACTAAAGAAAACCAAATACTATCATAGAAATACTCTGAGGAACAGAAGATCAAGCATCAATAGCCTATTATCAAACAACATATGAAATCGAAATCTAGAAATCAAACAAATGGCGTTTGTAACCCTAATATATATATGTCTTGTGTTATCACACAGATCAAACAAACAATTTGGTTACAATACTTTAACTGATGAAATTAACATTAAGATGAACATAGGATACGTACTTGAGAACCATAGTGACGGCCGCAGCTGTGTTGCAAACTGATAAAAACCCTAGGACCCCGGATGCCTTTCCTGCTTTTTTATAAGTTAAGGGATATTCAAATTTAATAAATACACCCTTGTCTAACACAGAAAGACCGCTTTTAGCCCTTCCTACGAGTTTTTATCCATTTCTGATCGTGTAATCATTTCCATTCATAATAATAGGTAATTTTGTAAAATAGTAATCAATTTTTAAAAGTGTTTCAATTAAATAACTTAAGTTTTAAAAGTATTCCAACTAGATCATTCATTTTTATATTTTATACAAATTAAAAGTCATAACATATTTTTTAGTATGTTATACTTTTAGATTCAGTTAGAAAATACTTTTTTCTATCTTTTAATGCTCATATAGAACGTTGACGTAAATTTTAGGCATTTTTTTATTTTTTTCATAATTAACATGTTTTTTTTATTTTTTAATATAATTTTATATATTGAAAATTCTAACTTCCATGTCTTTTCCATCATTACTTTCTTGTCATAATAAAATTGGTAATGACTCGATTTGATCGTTTGGAGGTCCAATTTGAAAAAAATATACATGAGTGACTAAACTATAACACTTTTGAAACTTGGTTACTATTCTGTGACATTTTCCCTCATAAGAAATAGTTTTGTTTATGAAACTAGTCAAGAATTGAAATTTGAATTTAAATTAAAACTAATTGAAACTTATAGGAACTAAATTTGGATTTAAATTGGTTAAGAGGATTTGGTAATTTAAAAGATTTTGAATTTAATCAAGGAATTCAAATTGTAATTATTTTGGTGACAATAACAAATGTTAAGAAAATAAAATCTACCACCCTACTTGACACCAAACCATCCCACTTGTCACCAAGGTATGCTCCTAATGCCATAGTCATGTGTCATCAATTGCCTCTACCACTGCCTATAGCTTGTAGCCTACCTTGCTACCACGACATTTTTTACATATATATATATATATATATTGTTGGACCGTTAGAAGGGGTGATGCATTTTTACAACACAACAACACAAGTGAGGAAAGTTTTTTAGAACACTTAACAAATCAAATAGAGAACTGGTTTTAACTATTATGAGAGATGCTAAGAAAACAAGTAAAAAAGAGATAGAACAAGATAACAATACAAGTATTTAGTTTTCAAGATTGCAGTATATTGCTTCTCAAGTTCTATTACAAAGTGTTACAAAACATCTTTTTAAAGTTACAAGTACTTGAGATATATATACTACATTCTACAGTCGGCTATACTTTGAAAGCTAGATGGATACATAAGACTAGACAACAAAATCACATGTAGAGTCAAAAGTCAGATTACCTTTTGACTAGTGACTATGACATGCCATAATTCATATCCTAATATATTACAAAAAGGATAAAGTACATAGAGTAGAAAGCTCAGACTCAAGACCTCAATGTACAGTATTCCAAAAGCATCAGATAATAGCATGTACATAAAAGTCTTTAGAAGAAATTTGTCTTCATAAAATTGGCTTCGGAAGACTTTGTCTTTGAAGCTTCGGAAGACTTCATATTTGGCTTCCGAAGATATTGGTCTTGGCTGTGAGGAGTAAAACTTCTGAAGGATTTCTACTTCAGTACTTCAGTGCATGCATGAAGAGAGACTTTGGATGCTTTGAATGTTTTGACTACATCAGACTTGTTGGAATACTTACAAACTCCCCCTAAGTTGATACTACCAAAACATTTGAAGATCTTCATCAGTTGATAGTCCTCATCATGATGATGACCAGGCCCTTCTTCATTAGATGGTCAGGATCACTCAGACTTTCATAGTATATTCTCATCTCAAAGAGATCATGCAGAGGTAGGTTGAATAAGTCTTGCCATGCGTAGACATTCACACCACCTTGATCTCTAATCATATGCCATCTTTCTGGATTAGTTATGAAGGACCAGGATAAGATGGGTCTCTTAGAAGCAAGAGGAGTCATTTGAATTAGAGTTGTTTGGGCTGCCTCTTTATGCACTCCCTCAGGTTGATCTGACTCATCCTGAGGTATGAAGGTGGATGGTTTACACTTCTTCTTCTTCTTTGACTTTGGTCTAGAAGGCATCCTCTTCCTCCTTTTTGATGTCTTTAACTGAGAAGACTAGTCTGCGGCACCTTGTTGATCAGTCTTGTCTTGCTCAGTTGGGTGTTCCTCCCTCACAGGTTCAGAAGGAGAGGGAGTTTGATCCTCCTGTGGATCAGAAGATGAAGTTTGCTGAGGCTCAACAGGAGGTCCAGGTTGTGTTGTCTCAAAAGGTTCAACTTTAACCTCCACTTCTTGAGGGACCTGACTTGGTGGGGAGTGTAAGTCAACAAGTACTCCTCTTTTGATCTTCTGATTGATCACCCTAATGTGCTCGTCTATAGTAGATAGAGACATAGGGCCAAGTCTCCTTCTGGAGAATCAATATAGCTTCAAGAAGTCCATAATTATTTGTCTGTCAGTAGACTTCTTCATACTCTTTTGAATGATGGCCCTTGACTTTGCAACATCTTCCCTTAATTGTCTCTTTATTGCCTTATGTTCTTTGAGTTCTTCAAGCTTAAGCTATTTGAGATACTCAAACTCTATATACTCAAAGGACAAGGGAAGAAGTGCATATGCCTAGTATAGGCCTATGGCACTCAGGCAGTTGATCATATTGATCCTATCAGTCTCTTTGTCTACCAGAGGTTTTTGTGGAGCCACAGCCTCTTGTGCATGACTTTCTTGAACTGGGGAGAGAGTGAGAACATGCTTGTATAATCTCTTGTCTCTTCTCCTCTTTGATTTGGAGAAGTAACTTTGCAATCTCTACTTCCTTCCTCTTTCTTGACACTTCCATGTCAGCTAGTTCATTAAGTTCCTCTAAGGGGAGAGATATAATCTCATCAATGTCATAGTTCTTGGTTTGCAGGTAAGTAATCCTAACTGCCCTCAACTCATCATTTTGAGTGTTTAGTCTGGGGGCAGCCCTGATTGCAGCTTCCATGAATCCTACAGACCTAGAGGAACTTTCTCCCCTTAGTTTTCTCTTCCTCTCTCTCTCTCTCCTCCTCCTCAATCTCCTCAGAAGTCATTTTCCTTTTCCCTTTGTAACTCACAGACCTTTGTGACTCAGGGCAGAGAGAGCTTTGACCTTCATTTCTTGGTGTAGCCTCCAAACTCTGGGCAGAGAGAGGTTGTGATACACCTTCACCAGTAGGTGCTTCACTAAGGGAATGAATTGTTGAAGTAGTTATAGGTATGACAGGGCTCTCAAGCTCTACCACTGGGCCTTCAGTCAAGTTTCCCCTTCGAAGCTAATCTTAGGGTTTGCCTCAACATCTAGTTCTCTAAAAGTATTACCTAATTGCCTTTGTCTCTTTCTAAGACTGAACTCCTCAGTAATTTTGTCTTGAATCCCTTGTGCCAGCCTGTCAGCTTGTCTAGATTGGCTTGGATTGACAAGTTACATATTGACCAGGTTAAGACCTTTATGGTAGTTCAAGGTCTGAAATTTGAAGACTTATTGCTTCCCTTGAACTCTTTGAAGAATAAAGGCACTTTTGTTTGTATCATACATCCACCTTATGATGTAGTTGGAAGTTCCTTTAGGTGGAGATGATACAGCACTTGGCATGCCTTCCTAAAAAAGACTCTAAATGTAGGAGTCTATTGAGTCCACATCAATATGAACTTGAGGAAGTTGTTGAGTATGGATAGTTGCAAGTGAAGATGGTGAGTCCTCAATGTCCATGCTCTGTGAAGAACTCCCAGGTTTTATGTCTGTGGTGACTTTCTTCCCTTTTTTTGTAGCAGCACCCACTTGCATAGGTGAACTAGAGGTTAGATCAACCATATTCATAGGTTCTTGTGTTTCTAGTTAAGCTCTTCTTAAAGGTCTCCCAGCCAGTTTTTTCTTAAGATAGGATATCTCAAGTTGTTGATCATTGACCCTGTTTTGCAAGGTAGTCACCTAAGATTCAAGATGACTAAGCTTGGAGACTAGGTAAGTGCATATTTTTTACAGTTTTTGCACCTTTAGCCTCAGATTCGCCACATCTTCATTAGAAGAATCATGGGGGGATGAGAGACTTGGACCAAAGTCTTCTCTCTCACCACCAGCATGAAGTTCTTGGCTGTTGGTTTTCCTCTACTCAATGACAACTTTAGTTGAAGTGTCAATGGGCTGAGGTTCCATGGTTGAGGTCTTAATGATGTAATCACTTGCTGAAGTGAGTCTCTTCCATATGGATATCCTGAACAGGTTCAGAAGTATCCACCTCAGTAATAGGTGACTGATGTGGGCTAGACATAGGTGACTGATGTGGGCTAGACATAGGTGACTGATGTGGGCTAGACATAGGTGACTGATGTGGGCTAGACATAGGTGACTCAGGAGCACTCATCTCTCTTTGAGTAGGGGAGGAGTAGAAAGACTCATGGTACTCATTGAAACTTAAATCTTCATCAATATAAAAGTCAAGGTTTGGGATTAGGTGATTTAAGTCTAGAGGATGGAGATGGTAACTGTCCCCTGAAGGTTGTTTACTTAAGTGTTAAGACTCAGAGTGAAGGCTTTAGGCAGTTTGGCTTGTGAGCTCATCAGGTTGAGCATGAGGAACCTCAGCATTAATCTGAAGAGATGGAAGTGGTTTGCTCCTCAGGAGAAGTGGGATCTCTAGTATCCACTTCCTCCTGTATTAGTTAGTGTATGGGGGCCTACACAGACTCAATAGCTTGAGCAGGGGTTCATTTGGATTTTCTTTGGTAAGTGTGGGTGATTTGGGGTCTCATTGGTGGTTGGGAAGTAGAAGGTGTGGATTCAACACTAGCTTGTGTTGCTAGGTTGTCACATTGAGCAATTAGCTCTAACATTTCAAGGACAAGGGTTGTTTCTACCCCTAAGAAGCCAATAGTTGGCTTCTTCAAAATTTAAAAGATGTCAGGCTTCATCTGTCCCAATTTAAGGATATTACCTATTTCTCTCAACTATGAGCCTAGTTCACATTTGAGAATGTATTGAACATATCTAGGAAACATGTAATACTCTAAGGAGTCCAAGTTAGCAAGTAAACTTGTATAAACAAACTGAGAGTACCTGAACTTGACCCTCTGAACCATTCCATGCACTATGAATTAGAAATCTTCAAGAATCTGGTCCCACCCTCCATGCTTGTTGGGTAAGCTGTGGATAACCATATGAAGCAGGTATTTCCACTAAGATGAGACGGTCCCTTTCCTGAAGGTCTTTATAGAGAAATCTCCCTCATAGACCATCTGCTCAAAGGAATGATTAACAACTTCTTTTCGGATGAACACCTCACCTTCTTCATCATCCAGCTGAAGATGATTGTTGATGATGGCTGGAGTGATAAAGATTGTCCTCCCCTGCATTGTGGCAGACAGTGCTTTCTCCCCATCCATAATGACCTCTTGGTAGGTCTTACAACATTCAAGCAATGATCCTCATACAGAGTAAGATCAATGGTAAGGGAGGTGAAGTAGTTTGATAGAGCCAGAAAACAACAAATCTTTAAGAAACTATCATCTTTCTTAGAGTTCAACAGAGCAACCTGGTTGTGTTGCCTGTAAAGTTGCATGGAGAAATCAGGGTTGTTTCAGAGATTTAGATTGGTTATTTTGAGAAGCTTAAGGGTGAAGGAAGATGAAGAACAAAGGCAGTTTGGGAGAATTTGGGTCAAAGAAGAAATGCAGATGAAGAAGATAATGAAAGAGGGGGGAACCGTTGGGTTTATATGTGAAAAGGATCTGAGACAAAGTTAATGAAAGAGGATAAACTTTGAAATATGAAAGTCGATTCCACCTCTGAAAAAGTAGTTTTCTTTTGCCCAGAAAGTAGTTTTCATGGAAGTCGAGAAATCTTCCGAAGGTTATTTTGCTTCGGAAGTTCTTGAAGAAAAGCTTCCGAAGGCAAATTGACTTCGGAAGATATTTCAAAGATTTTTGAGAATTTTACTTCGGATGAGATTTAGAACTCAGATTTTTTATTCTATGAGGAATTAAAACTTCTGAAAAGAAATTGCTTTCGGAAGAAAATTTGTTCTTATAAAACATACAAGTATTTAAGTTGATTTTAAGCTTTAGAAGATATTTCATAAATTTCTTTTGAAGTTAAAACTACTTAAGTAGATATTTGTTTTCTAAGTCAAAAGTTTCTTCTGAAGGTAATTTTAAATCTTCCGAAGGATAAAAAGATCAAAATTTTCAAAATCTTTGGAATAACTTTTAAAAAGATTTTACTTCCAAAGAGAACAATAGGCTAATGAAGGTGATAAAATAAACAACTTAGGACACATAGGTTTTAGAAATAATATGATTAAGTTTTAATAAAAGCTACTCAAAGTAAATCATTCCAATAGCTGATACAAGATATTTGAATCTTTGTTTATCAAAAGCTTTGGTGAACAGATCAACATATGTTCATTTGTATTAACCTTGACTAGTTTGATTAATCATTTTTCAAAGTTATCTCTAATCAAATGATACCTGATATTGATGTGCTTTGTCCTTGAGTGCTGCACAAGATTTTCTGTGATTGAGATAGCACTATTGTTGTTTATGTGGATGGGAGTCTCCTTGAAGTTGAATCCATAGTCCAGCATCTGATTTTGAATCTAAAGTACTTGAGCACAGCAGCTTGCAGCAGCAATGTATTTAGCCTCAACAGTTGATGCACATACACAGGATTGTTTCTTACATTGCCAGGAGACTATCCTTCCACTAAGAAATTAACATCCCCCTGATGTAGACTTTGCAGTCATGTTGCAGCCACTATAGTCACTATTTGTATAAGCATATAGATTAAAGTCAGAATTTTTTGGATACCAAATGCCAAGTGATGGAGCACCTTTGAGATATCTTAGAATTCTTTTAATAGTGATTAGGTGTGACATCTTGGGGTTGGCTTGATATCTTGCACAAATGCATGTAGCAAACATGATATCAGGCCTGCTAGTTGTGAGGTACATAAGAGACTCAATCATTGCCCCGAAGAGATGTTCATCAACATATTACCCCTCAAGATCAGGTCTCTGGGAGTGGTTTCTGGCTATGGGTGTCTTAGCAACCTTACAGTCAGTCATGTTGAACCTTTGAAGTATGTCTTGAACATACTTAGACTGACTTATGAAGATGCCATTATCAACTTGCTTCACTTGAATTCCCAGAAAGAAATTGAGTTCCCCCATGGCACTCATTTCAAACTTGTCTTTCATCAGCTTTTTAAGGTCTTTGTAGTCCTTTGAATTAGTTGACCCAAAGATAATGTCATCCACATATACTTGAACTAGCATAATGTCATCTCCTATTCCTTTGTTGAAGAGAGTTCTATCAGTAGTACCTCTCTTGTAGCCATGCTGACAGAGATACTATCATACCACTTCCTTGGTGCTTGGTACAGCCCATAAAGAGCCTTATCAAGCTTGCAGACATAATCAGGATGATTAGGATCTGCAAACCCAGATGGTTGTTTGACATACACCTCTTCATCAATCACCCTATAAAGAAAAGCACACTTGACATCAAGCTAGTAGACCTTGAAGTTCTTGGATGCAGCAAAAGCTAGGAATATCCTAACAGCTTCAAGTCTTGCTACAAGAGCAAAGACATTTGTGCAGTTAACTCCTTCTTCTTGAGTATATCCTTGAACAACTTGGCCTTGTTCTTGATGACAAGTAATCTATCATCCTTCTTATTTCTAAACACCCATTTGGTTCCTATAGTAGTATTCCCAGGAGGAAGAGGACATAGATTTCAAACCTTTTGCCTTTTGAATTGAAGGAAAGATATTTTCCTTCCAAAGCTTTCTTCTTCTTCTCTAGACTCTTAGAAGCTTCTTTCTTTGTGATGTGAAGAGTACTCTTTGGATTGTAAATACAATCTTTAGCAAGATGAGAGGTACTCCCACACATAACATAGTCCATTTTCTCCCTTCTAGGAGTCTTCTTTCATGAACAAGGCTGAACTTGATCATTTTCACTCTACATCTTCATCTTCTCAGATGATGTGGCAATTATTATGGGGTTAGAACTACCTTTGGAGCTTGATGGTTCATGTTGTACAATAGTGGTGCGCAATTTATCTGCCTTCTTCATGATGATGGGATGACTTGGACATGAACTAGAACTCTTGTTATTGGAGTTCAAGTTTGTTCTTAGCTTTAACCACTTCAAATCCTGTAGAAACAAAGACTTGTTTCTTTTGAAGAGCTAAAACTGGCATTGATCTCTTGAGCCTTGTTTGCCTTTCCCTTGCTCCTTTTGATCAAGTTCTTCCTCTTGGACTTTGTCATCCCAAAAGCTTTAACATCCTCAGAGGGATGATGACCCTTCTTAAAATGTTCTTCTTCATTCCTCTCAGAGTCATTCTTCATCATCTCCTCTTCATCCTATTCAGTCAAGGGGTTTATGAGGGGAAGCTCATCTTCATAAATTCCACACCTAGGAGATCTTACAGATAAGATTATGTGTAGAGGAGCTATCTCACAAGATCTTAGTCCCTGCTTATTCTGATAACACACTTTTGCATGCAAGGATGAGGATATCATGTTCTAGAAGGTCTCTTCTTCAAGAACACATTTTGTGCCCTGGCTTTATTGATCACAAGCTCAGCCTGGCATTCAGTCAACTTAGTTATGAGATCCTTAATCTGAGTCCTATAATTGGTGTGCTCATGTTTAAGAACTGAAATGGTTTTCTCTAAGTCCTCTATCTTTAACTTATATTCATTTTCAATTTTTGAAATCAGATTCTGAGATATTTAAGGACTCATGATCAGATCTCATCTCTAAGTTGTAGGACCTGTATCTATTAACTTTAGCATTACATTCAAGAGTGCAAAGATGTTCCAATACCTTGGCTTCATCATGGTCAGTCATGAGTGCTTGATTTAGAGATGCATCTTTGCAGGATTGTTGAAGGGTGTAGAGTTACAACACAACAACACAAAGAGGAGATAAATTAAACTTAGATCAAATAGTAAACTGGATTAACCAAGTGGTGATACTAAGAACACAAGTAATATATGAGACAGAACACAATGAACACAAGTGTTTGGTTTTCAAGAATGCAGTATATTGCCTTCTCTATGTTCTATTACAAGTGTTACAAAAGCATATTTGAAAGATACAAGAACATGAGATACTTATACAACATCCTACAGCGGCTATACTTTGAGAGCCAGCTGGATACAATTGACTAGACACACACAAAATCAATTGTAGAGTCAAAAGGCATATTGCCTTTTGACTTGTGACTATGACATGGCATAACTCACATCCTTATCTATTACAAAAAGGATAAAGTACATAAAGTAGAAAGTTACAGACTCAAGACCTCAATGTACAGTTACCAAAAGCATGGACCTTTTCACCAAACCATGTTAGTTGGTGACTTGTAGAGTTGCAGCGGAAAGGTGTCCAGCTTTATGGAACATTATATCAGATAAAGCATGTTACTAAAAGTCTTCAGAAGAAATCTATCTTCATGAACTTGAAGCTTCGGAAGACTTTTTCTCTGAGGCTTCGGAAGACATCATCTTTGGCTTCGGAAGATGTTGGTCTTGGCTTCGAAAGATTTCACACTTAGAGTATTTCTGTTGCACATGTGAAACTTCCGAAGCATTCCACTTTAATGCACTTGTGCAGCATGCAGGAAAGACTAAAGATGTTTAGGTTACATCAGCCTTTTCATTAATCTCTACAAACTCCCCCTAGGCTGATGCTACCAAAACATTTAGAAAACTTCAGCTATTAACAGTCCTTATTAGGATGATCGCCATTCCTTTCTTCATGATATGATCATGATCCTTCAGGCTGTCAAAGTGTCTTCTCATGTCAAAGAGGTCATGTAGAGGCAACTGAAACATATCTTGACATGTATAGATGTCTTTAATGCCTTGATCTCTAATAACATGCCACCTTTCTGGATTTGTGGTGTTTGTCCAAGACAAGATGGGTCTTCCTAATGCTAGAGGAGCTATTGAAGTTAGAGTTGATTGAGCTTCCTCTGGCTGCATATCCTTAGGCTATTCTGATTCATCCTGAGGTTTAGAAGGGGATGCATGCTTCTTCTTCTTCTTAGACTTTGGTTTAGAAGCCATCCTTTTCCTTCTCTTTCCAAATTTTAACTGAGAAGACTGGCCTGCAGCACCAGATTGATCTTCACTGTCTTTCTCTATTGGGACTTCCTCTCTCTCAGGTTCAGATGGAGAGGGAGATTAACCCTGCTGTGGATCAGAAGATGAAGCTTGCTGAGCATTAGCATGAGGTCGGGGTTGTGTTGTGTCTGTTTATTCAACCTTAACCTCCACTTCAGGTGGGGCCTGACTTAGAGTGGAGTGTAAGTCAGTGAGCTCTCCACTCTTAATCTTCTGCTTGATTACCCTGATATGCTCATCCATAGTGGATAGAGACATGGGTCCAAGTCTCCTTCCGGAGAATCCATACAGCTTCAAGATGCTCATCATCCTCTGCCTATCAGCAGACTTCTTCATGCTCTTTTGGATGATGGCTCTTGACTTTGCAGCTTCTTCCCTCAGCTTCTTCGTTGTTGTCTTTCTTTCTTGACTAACTCAAGCTCAAGTTGTTTTAAATACTCAAACTCAATATAGTCATGAGGTAAGGGAAAGAGTGCATCTGCCTGATAAAGGCCTGTGGCACTCAGGTAGTTAATCATCTTGATTCTGTCTTCTTCCTATCTACCTGAGGTTCTTGTTGAACCACATCCTCTTGTTCAGGACTTTCTTGAACTGGTGAGAGGGTAGGCATACCTTTGTACAGTCTTTTTCTTCTTCTCTCTTCTTTGACTTGTACTAGGAGTTCTGTTCTTCTGCCTCCTTCTTCTCTCTTGACCTTTCCAGATCAACCAGCTCATTCAATTCATCCAAGGGGAGAGAAATGACATTATCTATGTCATAGTTCCTAGTCTGCAGATAGTTGATCCTGACCGCCCTTAACTCATTATCTGAGTATCTGGTCTGGGGGCAGCCCTGATTGTAGACTCCATGAGTCTTGGAAACTCAGTAGAGGAACTTTCTCCCTTTAGCCTCCTTTTCCTCTCTCTCTCCTCCTCCTCAATCTCCTCAGATGTCATCTTTCTTTTTCCTTTGTCACTCTCAGACCTTTGTGACTCAGGGTGGAGAGAGCTTTGGCCTTTATTGCTCATTGCAACATCTGAGCTCAGGCCAAAGAGAGGTTGAGAAGCACCTTCACCAGTAGGTGTCTCACAAGGAATATGGATCTCTGCAGCAGTTGGAGATGATGAGACAGGGCTCTCAGGTTCTGTCACTGGGCCTTCAGTCAAGGTTTCCCCTATGAAGCTAATCTTAGGGTCTGCCTAACATCCAGTCCGACCGATGACATTGCCTGATTGCCTTAGTCTCCTTCTTAGGCTGAACTCTGCAATGATGTCTTCGATTCTTTTAGCCAGTCTGTCAGCTTGTCTTGATTGGCTTGGGTTGACAAGTGGCATGTTGACTAGATCCAGACCTTCATAATAGTCCAAGTTCTGAAAATTGAAAACTTCTTGCTATCCTTGAACTCTTATGATGATGAGGGCCTTCCTGTTGTTGTCATACCTCCACCCAATAATGTGATTGAAGGATGATGAAGGTGACATAGCCCTTGGTATCCCATCCTCAAATAGACTCTGTATGAAGGAGTCTGTGTAGTCCACATCAATGTGAACTAGAGGAGGTTGTTGAGAATGCACAGTTGCAAGTGAGGATGGTGAGTCCTCAATGTCCATTCTCTCGGAGGAACTCCCAGGTTCTGTGGCTGTAATGACTTTCTCCCCTTTGGTAGCATCACCCCACTTGCATAGGTGAGCTGGAGGATAGGTCAATCACATCCACAGGTTCTTGTGTTCCTGGTTGAGCTCTCCTTAAGGGTCTCCCAGCTAGTTTTTCCTTAATATGAAATCTCAAGTTGCTGATCATTGATCCGTGTTGTAAGGTAGTCACCTGAGATTCAAGGTGACTGACCTTTGAGACTAGGTAAGTGCATGTTTTAGACAGTTTTTGCACTTTTAGTCTCAGATCCCCCTCATCTCCATCAGAAGAATCACTAGGGGTGGAGAAGATTGGACCAGAGTCCTTTCTCTCATGACTAGTTCTATGTTCTTGGCTACTGGATTTCCTCTACTCACTAGCAGTCTCAGTTGAGATGTCAGTTGGCTGAGTTGCCATGGTTGAGGTCTTAATGATGTAATCACTTTCAGAAGTGAGAGCCTCTTCCATATGGACATCCTAAACAGGTTCAGGAGTGTCCACCTCAGTTGTAGGTGATTGATGTGGGATAGATGTAGGAGACTCAGTAGTACTCATCTCTCTTTGAGTAGAGGGAGAGAAGAGAGATTCATTATACTCACTGAAACCTATATCTTCATCAGTATAGAATTCAAGGTTGGGAATGGGTTGGTTGAGATCTATAGGCTGGGGATGGTAACTATCTCCTGAAGGTTGATCACTTGAATGTTGAGACTCAGAGTGATGGCTTAAGGCAGTAGGGCTAAGGAGCTCATCAGGCTGAGCATGAGGAACCTCAGCACTGATTCTTGAAGAGATGGGAGTGGTCTGCTCCTCAGGAGAAATGGGAGCTCCAGTGTCCACTTCTTCCTGTATGGGTGAGTATATAGGGACCTCCACAGACTGAATAGTCTGAGCAGGGGTTCGTTTGTATTTTCTGTGGTAGGTGATGGAGATTTGAGGCTGTGTGGGTGGTTGGGAAGTAGCAGGTGTGGGTTCAACACTAGCTTGTGCTGCTAGGTTGTCACCTTGAGCAATGAGCTCTAACATTTTTGGGACTAGGGCTGTTTCCACCCCAGAGAATCCAATAGTGGACTTTCTCCATATTTTAAAGATACTGTGCTTCATCTATCCCAATTTAAGAATGTTACCTGTTTCCCTTAACTATGAGCCCAGTTCACAGTTAAGAATGTGCTGTACATATCTAGGAAACATGTAATATTCTAAGGAGTCTAAATTATCAAGCAAATTTGTATAAACAAACTGAGAGTACCTGAACTTGACCCCTTGAACCATTCCATGAACTATGAAGGAGAGATCTTCAGGAATCTGGTCCCATACACCATGCTTGTTTGATAAGCTGTGGATGACCACATGGAGCAGGAATCTCCATTTGGATGAGACCTTCCCTTTCCTGAAGGTCTTTACAGAGAAATCTCTCTCATACCCCATCTGCTCAAAGGAATGATTAACAGCTTCCTTTGGGAAGAACACCTCACCTTCTTCATCATCCAGCTGAAGATGTCATTGATGATGGCTGGAGTGATGAAGATTGTTCTCCCCTGCACTATGGCAGACAGTGCCTTCTCCCCATCCATAATGACCTCTTGGCAGGTCTTCCAGAATTCAAGCAACTGATCCTCATAGAGTGGAGGATCAATGGTGAGGGAGGTGAAGTAGTTTGATAGAGACAAGAAACGACAAACCTTGAGAAATGAGGATCTTTCTCAGAGCATAACAGAGCAACTTGATTGTGTTGTCTGTGTAGCTGCATGGTAAAGTTATGATCATTTCTGTGAGCAAGGTTGCCCATTTTGAAGTAGCTTAAGGACGAAGGAAGAAGAAAGAAAGAAATTTCAGAGAGAAATTTGGGTTTTTAGGTTTGGAGGAAGAACAGATGATAGAAAGAGGGGAAACCATTGGGTTTTATGTGAGAAGGATTTCAGATAAAGTTTAATGAAAGAGGATAAACTTTGAAATCCGAATGTCGGTCCCACCTCTAAAAAAGTAGTTTACTTTTTGCTCAAAAGTAGTTTTCTTGGAAGTCAAAAAAGCTTTCGAAGTTAATTATCTTCGGAAGTTTTAATTAAAAAGCTTCCGAAGCTAAAATGACTTCGGAAGAATTTCTTGAGAGATTTGAAAATTTGCTTCGGAAGAAAAAGTAAAGCTTGAGTGCTTTGTGTATAAACTAACAAAGCTTCCGAGAGTTAATTTTGCTTCAGAAGTAAATGGTCCTTAAAAATTAGTAAGTGTCTGAGACAAATATTTAAGCTTCGGAAGATAAATTTGAAAACTTTTCTGAAGGTAACTTCTTAGACAGTTATTTATTTTGAAGGCATGATTTACTTCCAAGTTAAAAACATAACTTCTGAAGTATCAAAAATTTTCAAAAATCTAAGAAAAGTCTTCAAAAGGAAATTTTCATCCAAGAAAACATGAGCTTATGAAAGTGATGAACTAGACAACTTAGGACACACATGAATTTAATGAAATAATAAGAATTAGTTTAACAAAGATCTACTCAAGTTGATCATCCCAGTAGCTGATATAAGATATTTAAATCTCTGTTCATCAAAAGCCTTTGTAAACAGATCAGCATATTGTTCATCTGTGTGAACCTTGACTAGTTTAATTAATCTCTTTTCATAGTTATCTATTATTAAATGATACCTGATATTGATGTGCTTTGTCCTTGAGTGCTGCACAGGGTTCTCTG
This sequence comes from Flaveria trinervia, assembly GCA_025506515.1. Taxonomy (NCBI): domain Eukaryota; kingdom Viridiplantae; phylum Streptophyta; class Magnoliopsida; order Asterales; family Asteraceae; genus Flaveria; species Flaveria trinervia. Next base: position 52,003,781 of record CM046456.1, read on the forward strand.
TTATTGAGATAGCTTGTTGTTGTCTATGTGAATGGGAGTCTCCTTGAAGTTTAATCCATAGTCCAGCATCTGATTTTGAATCCAAAGTACTTGAGCATAGCAGCTTGCAGCAGCAATGTATTCAGCTTCAACAGTTGATGCAGAGACACAGGATTGTTTCTTGCATTGCCATGAGACAACCCTTCCACCAAGAAATTGACATCCCCCAGATGTAGACTTTGCAGTCATGTTGCAACCACCATAATCACTATCTGTATAGGCATACAGATTGAATTCAGAATTCTTGGGATACCATAGGCCAAGTGTTGATGCACCCTTAAGGTATCTTAGAATCCTCTTGACAGTGATAAGGTGAGACATTTTAGGTTGGCTTGATATCTTGCAAATACATGTAGCAAACATGATATCAAGCCTGCTAGCAGTAAGATACATAAGAGACCCAATCATAGCCCTGTATAAATGCTCATCTACACACTCCCCCTCAAGATCAGGACCAAGAGAGTGGTTTCTGGCTATGGGTGTCTTAGCAATCTTACAGTCAGTCATATTAAACCTCTTGAGTAGGTCCTGAACATACTTTCACTGACTTATGAAGATGCCATCTTCAACTTGCTTCACTTGAATTCCCAGAAAGAAATTGAGTTCCCCCATGGCACTCATTTCAAATCTATCTTTCATCAGCTTCTCAAAGTCTTTGCAGAGCTTTGGATTAGTTGAACCAAAGATGATGTCATCCATATATACTTGAACTAGCAATATGTATTTTCCTTGTCCTTTGATGAAAAGAGTTCCATCTATAGTGCCCCTCCTATATCTATGTTTACAGAGATACTCAGACAGTGTCTCATACCACTTCCTGGGTGCCTGATGCAGCCTATAGAGAGCTTTGTCAAGCTTGCAGACATAATCAGGATTATTAGGATCTACAAAACCAGGTCGCTGTTTGACATAAACCTCTTCATCTATCACTCCATACAAAAAGGCACACTTTACATCAAGTTGAAAAACCTTGAAGTTCTTGGATGCAGCAAATGCCAGGAATATCCTAACAGCTTCTAATCCTGCCACTGGAGCAAAGACATCAGTGTAGTCAATCCCTTCTTCTTGTGTGTATCCTTGAACAACCAATCTAGCTTTGTTCTTGATGATGATGCCTCTATCATCTTTCTTGTTCCTAAACACCCATTTGGTTCCAATGGTAGTCTTCCCAGAAGGAAGAGGACAAAGGTTCCAAACTTCTCCTTTTGAATTGAAGCAGCTCTTGATGCATAGCTTCAACCCAACTTCCATCCTTTAGAGCTTCATAACTTTCTTTGGCTCTATCTAGATAGAAAACAAGAGTGAAGACAAACATTTGCTTCATGGGTTTGTCCTCTTGTCTTTACCCCAGAGACAACATCTCCAATGATGTTTGGGTAGGGTGAGACTTGTGGATCCTATGCTGAGGGATCACAACAAGTTGTTAAGAAAGATCTAAATTTGAAAATTTTTGATCTGGCATAGATGTTTCTCTCCTACCACATCAGCACACTTTTCAAGTGAACTTGATCCAGCAGTGTGTGACATCATTGATGTTCTCATCCATGGTGTGGTTAGTGGCATCAAGAAATTCTTGGTCACTATTACCATCACCATTGATGTCTTCCACAGTTGAGGTGTTCTTATCTGGTTGTAGAGCCTCTGAGCTAGAATTTGAAGGCATACCAGATGTATCAGCTGAATTTGTCATTGTTGGGCTGATAGAAACATCATTTGCAGAAGTGGTTCCAACTAGAGCTGAAGATATATGTCTTGAAGATCTTCCTAGCTCAAATCTTGGATCAGGATTATCTGTATTCAAATTTTCTGCAGATCCTGAAACATTCTCACAAGATTTGTTAAAATAGTTGGTAACCAATCAAGATCAAACAACCAATCCGCCACCAAAACATAACACAAGGTGTGTTTCATTGAAAGTCACATTGGCTGACTCATCAACAATTCTAGTTCTGAGATTGTACACTCTATAAGCCTTAGCTTGGGAAGAGTATCCAATAAAGTGTCCATTATCTGATTTCTCAGCAAACTTGGCAATTTGATCTTTGGTATTCAAGATGATGCAAGGACATCCAAATGACCTGAGAAAACCAATGAAAGGTCTCCTCTTGTGCCAAAGTTCATAAGGAGTTTTGCCATGAGTCTTAAATACTAAAACTCTGTTCTGCTTATAGCAGGCAGTGTTGACTGCCTCTGCCGAGAAGGTGATGGGCAATTTAGAATCAGACAACATGGTTCTTGCAGCTTCAATCAGTGTCCTGTTTCTCCTCTCCACAACACCGTTTTGCTGAGGAGTTCTGGGAGCACTAAAATGTCTTGTAATACCCTTTTCATCACAGAATATGTCAAGGATATGGTTCTTAAATTCGGTTCCTTGATCACATCTTATGATCTTGACCTTGTGATCAGATTGATTCTCAATCTTCAAGATGAAATTTTTTAGAATCTTAGGAGTCTCATCCTTAGTTCTAAGGAAGAAACCCCAAGTGAATCTTGTAAAGTCATCTGTGATCACTAGACAGTATAAGGTCCTTCCTGAACTCATTACACTGGTGGGGCCAAAAAGATCCATATGTAACAAGTGTAGGGGAGTAGTGATGAGTTCTTTTCCTTAGGCTTGTGAGATACCTTATGTTGCTTCCCTTTCAGGCATGCAACATAGTGGTCATCACTTGTAAACTCTTTCTTTGGCATTCCAGTTACCAAGTCATGCTTAATTACTTATTCATTTTCTAAAGTTTACATGGCACATTCTTTTATGCCATAGGAAAGACTCATCATTATTGGCTTTAGACAGAAAGCATGAAACTTCTCCAGAGGGAAGGTTTCTTGCAAATCTATCTTGTACCTGTTTCCTTTCCTGGGGGCTCTAAGCAGGATATGCTCATCAGGAATGACCACACCAGGCTTAAGCACAATGCACTCATGCTTAGTAAAGAGATGTTATGACTCTGATCACAAAATTGAGATACACTCATAAGATTGTATCCAAGCTCCTTTACAAAGTTACCTTTTCTATGCTGAGCTTACCATTTGTGACCTTGCCCTTTCTAGAAATGTAACCACCTTCATCTCCTCCAAAAGCAACATGTCCTCCATCAATCCTTTCAAAGTTCTGGAGTAGTGATCTATTGCCAGTCATGTGCCTGGACCAGCCACTGTCTATGATCCAGACATTTCTGTTTGTCTTCAGCTGTCCCTGCACAAAAGGAATGATTAGTTACATCTAGAAATCCAAGCCTTGCTTTCTTCTTGGGCTCATTTGCAGAAGGTAATTAACAGTAATAGATCATGTGGTGTACTAAGAGGATCTTGAGCTATTTTTGATGGAGAAATCTCAGTCACTTGGTCTTTCTTAGACGTTCACACCACCTTTGGAGTCTTGGACTTAACCTTAAAAGCTTTAGAAGCTTCAGAAGTTTTGATGACTGAACCTTCGGAAGATTCTACAAACACTGCAGCAGACTTCAGTGCTTCGGAAGAACTCCTTTCTTTCGAGACCAAATATTCTTCCGAAGAGAATTTTCCACTTCCCTTCTTGTTAGATTTGGAACTTCCGAAGAAACTGGTTTTCCTTCCGAAGCTTGAATCTTCTTAGAACTCTTTGAAGCCTTTGTTTTGGCCATATGGACAGTACCTTTAGGATTGAAGGGACAATCCTTTGCAATGTGAGTGGTGTTGTCACACATAACACAATTCATCTTCTTCTTCATAAGAGCCTTGTTTTAAGAATAAGACTGTCTTTGGTCACTTCCCTTCTCCACCTTCATCTTTGTAGATGCTAAGACAGTCCTCTTGGGCTGAGAACTGTGCTTGGAGATTGATGGTCCAGGCTGTGCAGCAGTGATACACAGCAGATCAGTCTTCTTCTTGCTGCTGAGATGAGTTGGACAAGAACCAGAACTCTTAGCAGAGGAGTTTTGGTTGATGTATTCAGTCCCTACCACTTTAAACCCTGCAGAAATAAAAACTTGTTTCTGCTTAGAGTCAAAAGTAGCCTTGATCTCTTGAGCCTTCCTTGCCTTTCTTTTGCTCTTTCTGATCAAGTTCTTTCTCATGGACTTGGTCATTACAGTCTTCACTTTCTCCTAAGAAGGATAGTGGCCCTTCTTGGAATCCTCCTCTTCACTCTTTGTAGAGGGATTCTTCACTATCTTTTCTTCATCCTCCCCACTCATAGGATCTATGAGAGGAAGCTCATCTTCATAAGTTCCACACCTAGGAGATCTTACTAACAAGATTGTGTGTGGAGGAGCTATCTCATTGGATCCCAGTCCTTGTCTGTTTTGATAGCACAATTTGTTGTGCAGGGATGAGGATATCATGTTCTTGAAGGTCTCTTCTTCAAGAACACTCTTTTCTACCCTGGCTTTGCTGATCACAAGCTCAGCCTGGCACTCAGTTAACTTGGTTATGAGATCTTTAATTTAAGTCCTAAAATCTGTTTGTTCATGTTTTAGAACTGAAATAGTTTTCTCTAAGTCCTCTATTTTCAGCTCATAATCATTTTCAGACTTTCTAAAATCAGATTTTAAAATGTTTAAGGACTCAACATCAAATCTCAGTTCCAAGTTATAGGACCTGTACCTGTTAATTTTAGCAATGCATTCAGGAGTACAGAGATGTTCCAATACCTTGGCTTCATCATGATCTGCCATCAGTGCTTGGTTTTGAGAAGCATCTTCCACCTGAAAGCTCCAGTCAAAGCATCCTTCTTCAACAGCAACAGCAGCTTGCTGCTTTGACTTCTCATTATGGAGAGCTTTGTCAGTGTAGTTTGGTCTGGATTGTGTTGGCCATCATTTGTTCTAGGTGCCTTACACTCTCTGGCAAAATGGCCCATCAGTTACAGTTGTAACACTTGACTTTGCCTTTGTTCAGTCCAAACTTTCCACTGGTTGCATTGCTTGGAAACTTCCTTCCAGTCCTTTTATAGAACTTCTTGGCTCTGTGAGTGAGAAGAGCCATCTGCTGGACTATTTCCATGTATTCCAGATCATCTGGATGGATACAGTCCAGGTCTTCAAGAGTGAAAAGAGAGTTGCCATAGCTTTCATCAGAAGACATAAAAGCTTGAGAAGTGCTTGTCTCTTGGAATAGACTCCCATATTCTTGAACAAAGAGACCTGATGAACCTTCCATTCTTAAACACCAGGTGTCAAACTCATCAAGAGTGATCAGTGGGGACTTGTTCATGGTTCCAGTTTCCATATCAGTTTTGGAAATGGCTGCCATGTGAAAAGTTTAGTATTTGTGTGTGAGGGATCTAAAGATGGTGAGATCTTATATCAAGAGCCTGGAACGCTGTGATACCAAATGCAGGATCGTTGAAGGCTGTAGAGTTACAACACAACAACACAAAGAGGAGATAAACTAAACTTAGATCAAATAGTAAACTGGATTAACCAAGTGGTGATACTAAGAACACAAGTAATATATGAGACAGAACACAATAAACACAAGTGATTGGTTTTCAAGAATGCAGTATATTGCCTTCTCTATGTTCTATTAAAAGTGTTACAAAAGCATATTCGAAAGATACAAGAACATGAGATACTTATACAACATCCTACAACGGCTATACTTTGAGAGCCAGCTGGATACAATTGACTAGACACACACAAAATCAATTGTAGAGTCAAAAGGCAGATTGCCTTTTGACTTGTGACTATGACATGCCATAGCACACATCCTTATCTATTACAAAAAGAATAAAGTACATAAAGTAGAAAGTTACCGACTCAAGACCTCAATTTACAGTTACCAAAAGCATGGACCTTTTCACCAAACCATGTTAGTTGGTGACTTGCAGAGTTGCAGCGGAAAGGTGTCCAGCTTTATGGAACAGTACATCAGATAAAGCATGTTACTAAAAGTCTTCGGAAGAAATCTGTCTTCATGAACTTGAAGCTTCGGAAGACTTCGTCTCTGAGGCTTCGAAAGTCTTCATCTTTGGCTTCAGAAGATGTTGGTCTTGGCTTCGGAAGATTTCACACTTAGAGTATTTCTGTTGCACATGTGAAACTTCCGAAGCATTCCACTTTAATGCACTTGTGCAGTATGCAGGAAAGACTAAAGATGTTTAGGTTGCATCAGCCTTTTCATTAATCTCTACAATCTTCCACCTGAAAGCTCCAATCAAAGCCTCCTTCTTCGACAGCAACTGCAGCTTGCTGCTTTGGCTTCTCATTTTAGGGAGCTCTCTCAGTGTAGTTTGGTTTGGCTTAAGTCTGGCCACCATTTTTTCTTGCCTTGCATTCTCTAGCAAAGTATCCCATCTGGGTAGAGTTGTAACACTTTACCTTGCTTTTATCCAACCCAAGCTTTCCATTAGCTACATTGCTAGGAAACTTCCTCTCTGTCATCTTGTAGAACTTCTTGGCTCTGTGAGTGAGAAGAGCCATCTGTTGAACTATCTACATATATTCTAGATCATCTAGATGGATACAGTCCAAGTCTTCGTGGGTGAAGAGAAAGTTGCCTATGGATTCATCAGCGGGGACAAAAGCATGAGAAGAACTTGTCTCTTGGAAGGGACCTCCTTGAGTGTAGCTTTCTCTTGGAGTCTCTGGGAAGGTGATGAATGGACCCTTTTGTGAGTTGTCAGGTAGCATATGAGATGACGTTAAGGTTCTATGCTATCCCTTTCAATCACATGAAGTGCTGAACTCATTTGATTGCTAGAGTTACCAGATGAGTTTTGCATGTTCATCTCCATCTGGTAGCCATTGAGAATACCATACAACTCAGTTAGAGTAAGAGTCTTAAGGTTCTTAGTCCTCTTTTTAACAACACAGTAGTGTGTCCATTGTCTAGGAAGAAAGGACATAAACTTCCTTACAATGTCCCTGTTTTCAAGAGTTACTCTAACATCCATTAGAGTATCCATAATCTTAACATACCCAAAGTATTGTTGAGTCATGGTCTCATCTACTTTAAAGGTGAAGTTTTCAAACTACTGGTTGAGGAGATCCTTCTTGTTCTTCTTGGCCTCAGTAGAACCCTTATACATAAGCTTCAGTGCTTCCCATAGTTGCTTGGCAGTCTTACACTTCTTGAATCCTTTGTATATAGAGTTTGTAAGAGCAGTTTGAAGAGCTGTCATGGCTTTTTGATCAATCTCTATTCTCTCCTGTCTTCATCAGAGAAATCAACCACAACCTTTGAAATCATACCACCACCAATAGCAGATGAGGTGCTTGGTATTTAAGGTCCTTCAACAATAGAGTGTCATATCCTGGAGTCTTGAGAGTTGAAAAAGCCTTCCATTCTTTGACACCAAGTATCAAAGTCTTCAGTATTGATCAGTGGAGACTTTGTCATAGTTCTAGTTTCCATATCAGCCTTGGTGATAGCTGCCATTTGAGTTGTTAAGTGTTTCGTGTGTGTAAGGGATCTTAAGATGGTGAGATCTTATATCAAGAGATTTAGAGGCTTTGATACCAAATGCAGGACTGTTAGAAGGGTGTAAGGCCCCGTTCCTGGGACGCTTACAGCTAGCCAATCATTGCTCGTAAAACATATAATTACTTTAACTTAAAATAACCATTGTAGCGGAAACATTAAAAACACCCATTTCATTGCATTACAAAATCTTTTGCAAAATAATACATTGTTATGAAATTACAAAATACATGTTGCATTTCCACACAAAAGCATTATAATCATGGATGCCATTCAAAAGAGTTAAGTAGCTGCCCTGTGCCATCCTCAGCAACTTTTACCTACCAACTAGAAAAATACATAAAAAGTCAGCGTTGCTAAGTGAGTTCTAGTTTTATAAAAACATCACTTACCTTTCATTCGTTAAAGCATTTTTATTACTATCACAAGTGATCACATATTGTACGTACACATAGATAATATCATTATTATCTTCTTTTACTGTTCACCACATACTTTCTTTAACTCCTTCATTCTTTATCACATTCTTCATCACTATCTGGATCAGTGTCATCAGCTATGCCCCAAACAAATGGGGTACTGGGCCGATGTTCATAATTGACTTCCACACTGCACATAGCCTGGCACTAGCACCGGGGTAAGCGACAAAGATCCCAACTGTATTCTACACCCCCAACATTATGCATAACTTGGGTACTAGGCCAAAGATCATAAATGACTTTCACACTGCACATAGCCTGGCACCAGCACCAAGGTGGGTAACCACCATAAACCACTGTATGCTACACCCCCAACATTATGCATAACTCGGGTACTGGGTCGAAGATCATAAATGACTTCCACACTGCACATAGTCTGGCACCAGCACCGAGGTGGGAAACCACTATACAAATGGTCGGTCATAAAGACGGACCCCGGTGTGCATCCTTCTGGGGTAGCTAACCCACACACCGTTGGACTAACACCTTCATTGGGCGTGTTCCCACATACAAGGGTTGCAAGACTTACTTTACTTTCTCTCTCATTAATGCATGCACACTATCATTATGTTCCTCTTTTCATTATCTTCCATTTTACGTTACATAATACTTTTCATTTCATTCATTAACATTCAACATAAAGCCATGGGAAGATAAACATACATAACAAGAACAATAACATACACATACAACATCACCATACATGGCATCATCATACATACATAACATACATCATACCATCATGCATAACATCATGCACATCATGCCAAAGCATCAAACATACATCATAACATATCCATCATAACATCTATGACCTCAAAAAGTCAACTTACATAGCCCCCGGGAACCTCCCAAGTCAAAGCATAAATTTCACTTTCTCCCCAAAAAGTCAGAAAATTTTCTAAGTGTTCATCCGCATTTGCCTTTTTGTTCATCTGCATTTCTTTTACTCATCCGCATTTGTTCATCCGCATTGACTTTACTCATCCGCATTTGTTCAGTCGCATGAACTTCACATTTGTTCATCCGTATTGACTTTAACTCATCCGCATTTGTCAATGCTCATCCGCATTAACTTTGTTCATCCGCATTTGTTCAGTCGCATAACTTACTCATCTGCATTTGTTCAGTAACATGACTTACTCATCCGCATTTATTTAGTCGCATGACTTACTCATCTGCATTTGTTCAGTCGCATGACTTACTCAACCGCATTTCCTCATCCGCAGTTGTTCACACTTAGACTTTCTCATCCGCATTGACGTTCTCATCCGCGTTGACTTTCTCATCCGCATTGATTTTCCATCCGTATTGACTTTCCATCCACATTTGTTCACACTTAAGCAGTTTTCTAAACTTAGGCATACAAACTACCGTTTGGGCGCATGAGGAGCCTAGGGCACACTATTCATCAGATTCAGTCCCCAAACCTCATCTTTCCTATTCTAAGCTTAAATCTTACATTCTAAGCCTTAGAAACACAACCATAACATCATCAAACATGGACACATCCAGAATCACACCATAACAACAACATACCCACATTTAACATACAGGTATAAACCCAGTTTTATAAAAACATACATTCATGCATTTCCAGCCCCACAATAGTTAAAAACCAGTAAAAGAGGGGTTCTAGAACTCACCTTAGAAGCTCTTGAGTATGGCTTCTTCCAAACTCGTCTGTAATTGAGTTCAACCGCCTAGAAACCCACTAAAAACACACAACCGAACATACAAACACACATAAGCACACAAACGAGGCAAGGCTAGTTAAGAACACTTCAAGCCATGATCGCCACTGGTTGCTCCACGTAATTGAGCTGTTCATCCTGTCGGATCAAGAAGAAGGCTATGCAACCAAAACTAGATCACTTAAGTTATTTTGATGTTGCATGCAAAGGCTTCCGAAGCCTTTCATGGAACTTCCGAAGGTTGTAGAGTTCTTCCGAAGACAAAGGAAAAGTCCAACTTTCGAAGACAGAACTCTACTTCCGAAGACAAATGCATACTTCCGAAGTTCAAGACTTAGAAGAATAAAGTAAAGACCACTTCCGAAGTATGATGAAGAAGTCTCCATGTCTTGGAAGAAACAACCTCTTCCGAAGTATAAAGTGGCTTCGGAAGTACTTACTCTTCCAAAGCCATTTAACCTTCAGAAGACACTGCTATAACTAGTAGACACAAGTATGGTCTTTGACACTCCGCTGCAGACTTCTGATACAACATGACTTCTTCCTAAAGAACCATGTTATTGACCATACTTTATTCCACTGTTTACCTTTTCATGATAGTACAGTTGTCATCTTTAGTTGGTGACAAAAGGTAAGTCAGGGACATGTCCTGACTACCAAATCTCTGATAAGACTTTATCCGAGATACATTAACTATAGTCTTGTAGTATAGGCTTTAGCTAAAGGATCCCAGCTGGTATCAAGGTATATCCGGCTGTAGATAGTATTATATATAGGTTCTCCTTGTAACTCAAAAAGAGAGAGCATTATCATATGCTTGTAAGAGTCTTTGTATCTTGAGTTGAGAATCAATATATAAAAGTATCTTGAAAATTATTTTTCTGTGTTCTTAATTACTTTTCATATTGTGATCAACTCTTATTGATTCTTACCCGAGTTTGATTCTAGGTGAGTTTGAGAGAAAACATTTGTGTCTAAGTGACAAACACCGATCCTGCAATTGGTATCAGAGCTTCTCAGGCTCTTGATTGCGTGATCTAACCATCGAAATCAACCTGTTTTCACTCCACCCTCCCACCCACTCCCTCAAATGGCCCTCAACAAATCTGAATTAGAAATGGGGACGATGACCAAAGCGCCAATCATCACCCCTGAAAACTTTAGGTCTTGGAGTAGAAGAATGGAAGGTTTCATTAGATACCAAGACAACAAAATATGGAACTCGATTGTCAATGGACTGTACAAGCCAAAGGTGGCTTCACCTGGTGGAAACGATGCCATGATAGAAAAGGTTGTCGAGGACTATTCTGATGAAGACAGAAAGAAGATGGACATCGATAGCAATGCTATGACTATTCTCATGACAGCAATACTGAACTCTATTATGGTGGGGTTCGAGCATTGCAAGACTGCCAAAGAACTGTTTGATGCACTTGCTCAGATGTATTCTTGCTCCAACGACTCAAAGAAGGACTCACTGAAGCAGCAGTTCGAGAACTTCACTCATATTGCTGGAGAGACCCTCAGCCAGCAGTACTTCAAGTACATGGATCTTATCTCTTCCCTTCAGTCTGTAAAGATCACTCCTGAACTTAGAGATCTCACTAGAAAGTTCATGAGTGCTCTTCCAAATGAGTGGACATTCTACTGTGTCTTTATCAAAAGAACAGAAAACTTGAACACTCTTTCCATGACTGAGCTCTATGGCATCCTTGATGGATACCATCTAGAGATGGAGAGTAAGAATGGCCACCAAACAAGCAGATCTATGAGTCTTCCTACTAGCAATGCTTTAATGGTTGCTGAAGGCTAATTAACCCCTCAACCTCAACACTTCCTGACTTATTAGCAGCCATCCTACTCACCTGGTCCCTACATCACTAATCCTAAGACTCCAAGGTCTCAACAGGCTCAACACAATTCCTTCCAGGAAAGTTATGCCTTTGTCTTAGGAGGTGGACACTTAGGAGATTTTCAATACTGCTTTGATGATCTTGAGTGCTTCAGCCCAGATGACATAGAGTACGTGGACATTATCCAGCAAATGGCTCTCTTAACTTACAGAGCAAAGAAGTTCTTTAAGAGAACTGGAAGGCATTTCCCTCAGAACCCAACTACTAGCATGTTTGGGTTTGACAAGACTAGGGCAAAGTGTTACAACTGTAACCAACTGGGTCATTTTGCAAGGGAATGTAAGGCTCCCAAGACCAATCCGGGAACCCCACAGGCCTCCACACATCCCTTAACCTCAAAGCCCACTAAGAAGTCAACTGAGACGGCCGCAATGGCTCAAGAAGTTGACTGGAGCTTCATGGTACAGGATGTGACTCCCGCTCAAGCTCTCATGGCCGGAACAGATGATGCCTAGGTATATGAACATCTCTTCACTCCAGCCTATATAGCTAAAGTTAAACTCTATCAGGATTACAATATGGAAATCAGATCTGACATTGAGTCTTTAAATATTCTAAAATCTGATTTTAAAAGAGCTGAATCTGACTATCAAAAGGAAATTGATGAGTTGGAGAAAACTGTATCTCTTTTGAAACATGAACACACCAATTACAAGACTCAAATCAAGGATCTGATATCCAAATTGTCTGAGGCTCAAGCCCAGCTTGTCACTGCTGAGGCTCAGGCCAGGAAGCATGCTATCTCTGAGCAAAACTTCCAAGCTATTCTTGCATCACCCTCCCATTCCAAACTCTGTTATCAGAACAAAGAAGGGTTGGGAACCAATGAAATTGCTCCACCACATTCCTATGAGTTTATCAGACAACCTAGATGTGGTACTGAAGAGCAAGAGGTTCCAACTGCTGACCCTTTCTTTCCAGAGTTAAAGGATGAGGCACCAATAGTGGCCACCACAGGGAAGGAACATGTAGATAAACCTATCGTCTCTTGTGATGATCAAATCCTAACCACCAAAGCCAAAAGAAGCAGAGCTAAAGCTGCTAGGAGAACTGCTAAGAAAGTGGCTGAATCCAAATTGAAAATTGACCCCAAACAGAAGGGTGTCTTTGTTTCAGTTGGTTTCCAAGTGTTAGGTACTTCTGATTCAGGAAAGGAATGTAATACCAGCATTCCTGTCCTACCAAAGGATCAGAAGTTAAAGGGAAAAGTTGCTGATGAAGAAAAGAAAACCAAGAAACAGCAACCCTCACTTCCCCAAAAGACTAACATTGCATGCATCATGTGTGGCCTGCAAAATCATATGGCAAAAGATTGTTACTACAATCCTGCAAGCACACATTATGCAAATAATGTAAGGAAAGGAGTCAGGGAAGGTTTCACATTTGGACCCTTCCATACAGTTCAAGAGTTGAAGAAGGGAAAGCTAGTTTCCAAAGCCAAGTTGCTTTCGGAAGAAACTCCTTCTTCTGAAGGGAAAATGGCTTCGGAAGCAAAAGCTACTAAGGTTCGGAAGAACAATAAAGCTCCCTTGAAACCATCCCGAAAGAAGACTGCTTCGGAAGAAAAGGTGGTGAGGACTTCTTCTGAAAAGAAAGAAGCTTTGGAAGAAGACCATGTTATGAAAGCTTCAACAAGCTCATCCTCCAAGATCAGCCAAAGGGTGGATTGGAAGATCAAGGAAGATGCTGCAGCCCAAACCTCTTCCTCAAAGACCTCTGTTGAACCCCCATGCATATCATTTGGTTCACTCATGTCATTATCTTTGGAAGAACCAAGACCAATAAAGCTTGGGTTTCTAACAAAACTGAATCTCATCTTATGTGCAGGAACATCCATTTGACAAGAACAACAATGTATGGATTGTAGATAGTGGATGCTCCAGGCACATGACAGGAACAGACATCTCCTTCAACAATTTCAACATTATGATGAGGTCCTGTCCAGTTTGGAGGTGAGGCCGGAGGATATATTTCTGGAAGAGGGAGTATATCCAATGGTATGTTAACCGTTGACAAAGTTAACTTTGTCAAACAGCTTGAACACAATCTGTTAAGTGTTTCTCAATTCTATGATCAAAAGCACCAAATGCTTTTCACAGAACATGAGTGCATTATCCTCAAACCAGGGATGACAATTCCTCTGGAATTGGTGCTTCTTAGATCTCCCAGGAAAGGGGATATGTACAAGCTTGATATGAACAATGCTTCCCCAATGGGTGAAGTATCATGCTTTCTTTCCAAAGCTGATAGTGATGAGTCAACACTGTGGCATAAACATATGTGTCATGTAAATTTTAAGACAATGAACAAATTGGCTAAAAATAACTTGTACATGGTTTACCTAAAAATGAGTTTTTCTGCAAAGACAATTGTGTTGCATGCCTGAAAGGGAAACAACACAGGACATCTCATAAATCCAAATGTGTTAACTCTATCACTGTTGGGTTTGTAGGCCAAAACAATGTTGTTTAACCATTTAAACAAGAAAAACGCAGCGGATAAACATTTAACAAATACCATTTGTAATCTGAAAATTGATGTTCATAACTTAATTTCAACAAACCCAAAGACATAGGATCATTTGTATGTGAATAAACTAGTTATCAACAAGCTAAAACAACCAAACAACATCAACAAACTACCTTTATGGGCGATTTGAAGAACCGACATTAGAGCTGCTGGAAATCACGTTTTGTTGAATAAGTGGCTGTCCTTGGATGGCCAAAACACCAAGGATAGGTGTCCTCAAGTGCTCATACCCACAAGCCTTCAAGAAACACCATATTTGCTAGGATTTGACACCAAAAATCGCATCAAAAACCCCTGCTGAAAACCTTTTCAGCCGTGAAACATCAAGAAGATGTCAAAGGCTTTGTTCCAGCCGTATGACTTCTCTTCCATAAGAGAAACTCGAGTTCTTGTGCGATTTCATGTGAGAAAGAGGAGTAGATCAGATGTGTGTATGTTCATAGAGAGTTTCTTGTTTCAAAAACAAAAAAAAAAAGAGAGGGGAGAGGCCTTTGCGGTCGAAAATCCCCATACCCTTATTAGGGTTTTCCCCTTTTTTAAGACTCTTTTAATTTGACTAATCTTATAAATTACATAATTAACCTTTAATTATATAAAATATGCACACACACACTTTTATTATTTGATGTTGCTTGATTAATTTAAACAACATAACAAATAATAACCATGAACAAAATATCCTCATAATTTGTTCATTCTCACATATAATTTATTTAGAAAACCCATTTTCTAAATTGGTGTAATTATTTAATTGCATGATCATATCATCAATTAAATATTAATTGGTGTTTGCTAAGCTTGTTATTGGGTATGACCCGACTTGGATCACAACGTACTAACCACATCAATGTTCTATGTGTCTTGGGCATACAGAATCCAACAATCTCCCACTTGCACAAGATACATAGAAGATTGATGCAAGCAGTAAATACCGCCTAACAACGGTTTACTACCCTTAATACGCGTGACTTAAAGCCATTCAATAACATCATCCCCTTCAAGTATCCAACTTGAAATGATTTAGGTGAATCAATCATCTATCCTTTTGTTACAGATGTCATGTTAAATCCAAGGACACAGAATGATCATTCCTTGTTGATTTAACTTAATCAGGCCTTAGACATCATGCTCTCAACGAATAAGAGGAACAAATTCCATCTTGACTACATACGTTTCTCACAATCACCTTATGTTGTACCCAAACATAGCCTTATGTACTGACCATTATTTCAGAGCAGTGAAGAACTAGCTCAAGGTATAACACTTGGTGAATATCAAAACCCAATATGTATCTCAGGTCAGAGGATACCAAATGATATTCGCCTTTACTCAAATTTACTTATGATCAATCTAGAAGATCCCATGTAGTAAAATTGAGATGCGGGTCAGTCCAATATTTGCATCCCACAAATATCTATGAACCTTGGTAGCAACCAATTGCTCTATATTCATACCTTATGAATATCTACCAATCCATGTTCATAATAGTCTCATATTCATATTTGTTCCACAAATATGACCGACTACGGACATTTAGAATAATAAACATATTCATGGATGTAAACATGCTAAAAGGGAACACGACTCAAAAGGTCAAAATTACAATTGTTCCATACATTAAATACTAAATAGATCAATTCCAATCACTAGAATATCGAAGTCCTAAGGCACAAGTATGACCCTCATACTTTGCCTTCGCAAGGAGCTTCGTGAGTGGATTCGTAACGTTTTGATCTTAATGAACTTTACGAATACATATCTTTACCCTTTTCAACTTCATCCCTTATGATGTTGAATCTCCGCTCAAGGTGCTTAGTCTTTGATGAGTACGGGGTTCCTTGATTTGAGCAATCCCACCCACGTATTTACCAAGATCTCTAGGGAGTCTTGAATGGTAGAGACCACCCCTAGATAAGCAATGGACAAGCTTATCCATGCAGCTTCCAAAGCTGCTAATGAAGCGGCTATGTATTCGGATTTTAGAGTGAATAATGCTATCGTGTCCTGCTTTGAACACTTCAAGGATACCACACTTCCATTCATAATGGAAGTACACCTGATTGATGGTCGAGAACCATATGGATCAGTTTTGAGAGCCCGCACCAGTGTAACCCTTTACATGGACTTCCTTTTAAACAGATCCGTATATTAGAAATATATCCTTTGTCCTACTAAGGTATTTCAATATACTTTTAACAGCCACCCGATGGTTATTTCTATTGTTATCTACTTTGTCATACCTGATAAGCATGACATGTCCGTGTTAGTGCATATCATTAGACAAATGACGGATCCTATAGCAGATGCGTATGGGATATCCTTCATTTGTTTTTGCTCATCCTATGAGCTTCGACATTAAGACATAGTCTATCATTGTCTCTCTTTGAATAGGTACCGTACCTTTCCAAGAGTTTTCCATCTTGAACCTTTTCAAGATTTTATTAATATATGCACTTTGGTTTAGCCCTATCAACCACCTCGATCTATCCTTATAGATCCTTATTCCAAAATATGGGTGGTTTAAACGAGATTCTTTTATGAAAAATATCTTCCAAGCAAGGTTTTAACACCTTCCATGGTTGGAATACAATGTTGAAAGTACAATATGCTCCCACTAGCTTTCATATATATACATGACCTTTTGATGCTTGTTTCAATCCATAGATCTATCACTTTAACTTGTATACTTTATTGGGATGTCACGGATCGACAAAACCTTCATGCTGAACTATGTGGACAGTCTCTACGAGATGTCCATTAAGGAAAGCGGTTTTGACATCCATTAGCCAAAACTCATATTCAAAATATGCAGTTATGGCACTTAACATCCTAATCGACCTTAGCATTGCCACGGGCGTAAGACTTTCATCATAATCAACCAATTGAGTTTGATGAAAACCTTATGCTATAAGTCTTGACTTATAAGTATTCAAGTGTCCATGTATATTTGTTCTCATCCTGAGAACCCACTTGTATCCAACCGGTTTGGAGTTAAGTGGAGGTTCAACCAATTGCCAAACTTGGTTGTTATACATGAATTGCATCCTTACGTTCATGGCCTCTAGCCATTTGTCCCAATCCAAATTGGACATAACATCTTGGTGTATGGTTAGCCTACAGGGTATAACCACATAGCATCCATTCATGAAATATCCTTATCTTTCAGATGGAATACTAACTCTACCAGATTTGTGAACGTTTTGTGTGTGTTGATCAACCTCTTGATCTTCATCAACAACCTCCTGCTGATTGCTAGTGTCAATCAAATGTGTATCGCCTTGTGGATTTTGATCCTTATCAAGTTCCACAGTTCTATACGTCATTCCTTCCATAAAGGACTTGGTTTCAAGAACCATAGACTTTGGAGCAATAAATACTTTTGATTCGTTGAGTCAAAGAAACGGTATCTTATACAGTCTCTGTGGATTCTTAATGAATACACACTTTCTTTGTCCGGGTCATATTCACAATATGAGCCTTAGAGAGCGATGCGAAAACCCAAAATGATAAAGGTGGTAAGTTCATAGCCATAATAAATTGAACCATATCCAAATAGGGTTCAGTTTCTCCTTTATCAGAATGAAGAGCATAGATAACTATACGGAGCTGATTTTCTACTTCATTATTGAAGATTTTGAACATTTCAAAAGCTTCATACTTATGTGCCATCAAGTGCATACAATAATAGCAACTGTAATCGTCGGTAACAATAATGAAGTATCTTTCACCAGTCTTAGACATTGTCTTAGAAGGATCATATACATCCAATGTATCATTCCTAATTAGTCTTTGGTTCATACTTATCAAATGAAACATTTTCATTTGTTTCCAAAAGACCATTCTTTTGAAGTGTTTGAATCCAATTCTGGTTAATGTGACCAAGACGACAATGTCAAAGATAGTAATAACTTAATCCCATTTTAAGTTTCTTTATGCTGAAGGTGTACCAATGAGTTATAATTGGATGATTTATCATGAACCAATTCATGGATATCATTAAAAGGCATATCTTTAAAATGATATACATCATTCAAAACTCAATACTATTATTTACAAACTTTGAATCATGATCATATTGTTTTAATAGGAAACATTAATTATGTTTCTAGTCAAACTAGGTGCATACAAAAATGTTTTGAGAACAACTTCCAAACCATTTGAAGGTCTCAAAATAGAGTTTCCCTTCTTGAAGCGGACATTTCTTTTGAACCCTTTTTGCAACAATTGCAAGTATAAGTCTCACATCCGGTATCCAATACCCATGTGATTGAAGAAATGGCTTTTAAAACAGCGTATGAATCATGGAATTGTATTTGAGGTTTGCCCAAAACCCTTCTTGTGTTTCAACTCCTTGAGATAGAAGGGACAATTCCCTTTTATAGTCCTATCTCTTCATACTCAAAACATGGATCGTTCTTCATTAACTTAGGCTTCATAAGCTTAGTTTTTTGAGGTTTCGCTTTAACCTTTGCTTTGATGTATTCCTTTCCTTTAGCAATAATTGCTTTAGGATCGGGATGGGCCACTTCTTATAGCCTCCTTTATTGATTGAGAGAATAGGTAAAAGAAAAATACTCCTAATCTATTTAAAAGAAGAAGGCTAATGCAACCAAAGCTAGATCACTTAAGTTATTTTGATGCTGCATGCAAAGGCTTTTGAAACTTTTCATGGAACTTCTGAAGGTTGTAGAGTTCTTCCAAAGACAAAGGAAAAGTCCAACTTCCGAAGACAGAACTCTACTTCCGAAGACAAATGCATACTTCCGAAGTTCAAGACTTAGAAGAATAAAGTAAAGACCACTTCCGAAATATGATAAAGAAGTCTCCAAGTCTTGGAAGAAGCAACCTCTTCCGAAGTATAAAGTGGCTTCGGAAGTACTTACTCTTCCGAAGCCATTTAACCTTCGGAAGACACTGCTATAACCAGTAGACACAAGTATGGTCTCTAACACTCCGCTGCAGACTTCTGATACAGCATGGCTTCTTCCTAAAGAACCATGTTGTTGACCATACTTTATTCCACTTTTTACCTTTTCATGATAGTACAGTTGCCATCTTTAGTTGGTGACAAAAGGTAAGTTAGGGACATGTCCTGACTACAAAATCTCAGACAAGACTTTATCCGAGATACCTTAACTATAGTATTGTAGTTTAGGCTTTAGCTAAAGGATCCCAGCTGGCATCAAAGTATATCCGGCTGTAGATCGTATTATATATAGGTTCTCCTTGTAACTCAAAAAGAGAGAGCATTATCATCTGCTTGTAAGAGTCTTTGTATCTTGAGTTGAAATCAATATATAAAAGTATCTTGAAAATTATTTTTCTGTGTTCTTAATTACTTTTCATATTGTGATCAACTCTTATTGATTCTTACCCGAGTGTGATTCTAGGTGAGTTTGAGAGAAAACATTTGTGTCTAAGTGACAAACACCGATCCTGCACATCCACCTCGATATCCTTCGGTGGTACAACCATTTTCTCATCTGCTAAACCTTTCCTGAGATGAGATACATGGAATGTCAGATGAATTCCACTTAACTCATTTGGTAGCTCCAATCTATAGGCAATCTCTCCTATTCTAGCAATGATTCGGAAAGGCCCTATGTATCTCGGGCTCAACTTACCCCGCTTTCTGAACCGAATGATACCCTTCCAAGGTGAGACTTTCTACATAACCCTGTCACCCACCTGGAACTCAATCAGTTTACGTCGTTTATCTGCATACGACTTCTGTCTATCTTTGGCTGCCTTCATGAAGGCTTTGATCTTTTCAAGCTTCTCAGTCGTAGCCTCAATCACCTCGACGCTCCCTAACTCTTTCTTACCAATAGCACCCTAATAGATGAGTGTTCTACATCTCCTACCATATAGCGTCTCATAAGGAGGCATACCAATGCTGGCATGATAACTGTTGTTATATGAGAACTCAGCTAACGATAAGTGGTCATCCCAACTTCCTCCAAAATCGATGACACATGCCCGAAGCATATCTTCCAATGTCTGAATGGTCCTTTCTGACTAAACATCCGTCTGAGGATGATAAGTCGTGCTAATATGTAACCTCATCCCCATCGCATCGTGAAATTTCTTCCAAAATTTAGATGTAAACTGGGTGTCACGATCAGACACAATAGACATCGACACATCATGACGAGTTACGATCTATTTAGTGAAAAGATCTGCCAACTTCTCGGATGAATATGTCTTGCGAATCGGTAGAAAGTGAGCACTCTTCGTCAAATGATCAACTATCACCCATATAGCATCATACCCTCGCGCGGCGCGCGACAGCTTTGTTATAAAGTCCATGGTGATGTGCTCTCACTTCCACTTCGGTATATCCAAAGGTTGGATTTTCCATATGGCTTCTGATGCTCCGCCTTCACTTGAGCTTGACCCCATACAAATTTTACATCCTTACGGGTCAACCTAGTCAATGGAGAAGCTATCTTAGAGAAGTCTTGAATGAATATTCTGTAGTAACCCGCCAAACCAAAAAACTACGAATCTCGGATGGCGTCTTTGGTGACTTCCATTGCATCACCGCCTCCACCTTTGTCGGGTCCACCATTATCCCCTCGAGATTCACTACATGACCCAAAAACTGAACCTCGCGCAACCAGAATGCACACTTGGATAATTTAGCATACAACCTCTCCCTTCTCGACGTCTCCAACACCTCTCGAATGTAACCGGCATGCTCATCCCACTCTTGGAATAAATAAAGATATCATCGATAAACACAATCACTGATTTATTCAACATCGGCCGACACACTCGATTGATCAGGTCCATAAAAGCAGCTGGCGCGTTGGTCAAACCAAAAGATAACAAGAAAAACTTAGTGTCCCTAACGCATATGAAAAGTTGTAACCTTCATCTGATGGTATCCAGATCGAAGATCTATCCTCGAGAACCATCTAGCACCTTGAAGCTGATCAAATAGGTCATCAATTTTGGTAAGGGGTACCGATTTTTCATTGTCAACTTATTCAGCTCACGGTGGTCGATACACATCCTCGTACTACCGTCCTTCTTTTTCACGAATAAGACCGGAGCACTCCAAGGAGAGGTACTCTGTCTTATGAACCCCTTATCTAGCAACTCCTACAATTGCTCCATCAGTTCCTTCATCTCAATCGGAGTCAACCGCTACGGTGCCTTAACAACAGGTTGGGCAACCGGTATCAAGTCAATCTGGAACTCAATCCCATGGTTTGGTGTCACTCTTGGTAAGTCTTTAGGAAATACATCTGGAAAGTCACACACAGCCGGTACATTGGACAATTGTGGTGTTGGCGTGTCCACATCCTTCACGTAGGCCAAGTAGGCACTACATCCACGCCTCATGCACTTTCCCACCACCGCCATCGAAGTCACTTTCGGAATCGTAGTGACTTGATCACCATAAACCGTTACCAAACTCCCGTTAGGCGCCGTCAAATGAATCATCTTCTTGCGACAGACAATGCTCACCTCGTAGTCCGCCAACCAATCCATTCCTAGGATTACACTGAACCCGCCTAAGGTCATCATGAACGGTCTGACAGGAAACTTATGACCTTCTAATTCTATATCACAGCCTTCTATCTTCTCAGAAATCTTGGTGGCCTTACCTATGCAGTTTTTACATCGAAGGCTCATCAATACTTCTACTCCTAATGGGCAACTTAGCACAAAAGGCAGCAGAAATAAAACTCTTACTAGCTCTGGAATACGTACCAGACATGACATCGGGTCCGTCCTAGCCTTCTCCTGCATTATCGTGAAGACCTTGTGCTCGCCCTCTGCCATTCAGTTGTGGTCGTCTACCTGGCTCCAGAACTCTCTGCCCTTGGCTCCTTGCAATCCCCGCTTATGTGACCCTTCCACTGCAGTTATAGCCCCGTACCACCCCACACTCTCTTTCCAGATGACCGGGACTCCCACACTTGAAGCAAAGGTTTGATCCCCCACCTACACTCTCCAATATGCCCTTTGGCACACTCACCACACTTTCTCATCTCCGCACCGGACGAAGCTACACGGCGGTCATCCGTCCTGGCAACCTTTTTGTTTGGAGTGGCCCTGCCACGTCCAAACCGCTTTCTGTTCCAATTCTTGTTGCCACTACCCTTCTTGATCACTTCAATAACGGTTGTCTCCTTCACCGCCCTAATTACCTTAGTCACCATAGACGGCAGAATCGTCTGCATAACCTATTGAATTCCCTCAACAACAGCCTCTTTCAGTGTGGTCCTCAAACTAGCACCATCATCACCGCCTTCTAGGTGAGGGATCTCAGGCTCTTTGAGTGCCGTTTCAACAGCCCTAGCCATGCTTCTCGTGACACGTGGTCCAGCACCACGTCCATCACAACCTTCACCTGACGAAACCTTTGGAGATCTACCACCGGCCATCCTCAACACACACTAAAAGATTCATACACCAACACGGTCATTCAAGGGAACAACTCAGTTTATGTCAAGTATAGTAAGTCCCTAATTACAGTGGCCAGTTGTGATTAGCCACTTACTTTACTCTCATACCCTGAGCATACCTATCCTGACTACATCAGTATCTAAATCTACATAAACAACCATAAACCACATAACATGCGCACATAATATCGGTTAACCTTAAGAAAGTACTCATGGCATGCAGCTACTCGGAGTGGCATCCCTCCCTTTCCATCCCATTCTCAATTTAAGTTAAGTTTTTTGAAAATTACCAGTTCACTTAAACTTTGGCTCTAATATCAACTTGTAAGGCCCCGTTCCCGGAGGCTTATAGCTGGCCATCATCGCTCATAAAACATATAATTACTTTAACTTGAAATAAACATTGCAGCGGAACATTAAAAACAACCATTTCATTACATTACAAAAGCTTTTGCAGGATAATAATTTGTTATCAAATTACAAAATACATGTTGTATTTCACACAAAAAGCATTATAATCATGGATGCCATTCAAAAGAGCTAAGTAGCCGCCCCGTGCCATCCTCAGCAACTTTTACCTACCAACTGGAAAATGCATAAAAAGTCAACGTTGCTGAGTGAGTTCTAGTTTTATAAAAAAACATCACATTACCTTTCATTCATTAAAGCATTTTTATTACTATCACAAGTGATCACACATTGTACATACCATAGATAATATCATTATTATTATCTTTTACTGTTCACCACATACTTTCTTTAACTCTTTCCTTCTTTATCACATTCTTCATCACTATCAGGATCAATGTCATTGGCTATGCCCCAAACAAATGGGGTACCAGGCCGAAGTTCATAATTGACTTCCACACTGCACATAGCCTGGCACCAGCACCTGGGTAAGCGTCAAAGATTCCAACTGTATTCTACACCCCCAACATTATGCATAACTGTGGTACTAGGCCAAAGATCATAAATGACTTCCACACTGCACATAGCCTGGCACCAGCACCAAGGTGGGTAACCACTATAAACCACTGTATGCTACACCCCCACATTATACATAACTCGGTGTTGGACCAAAAGAACCAATGAGCCAATCAGAAAACCTCTAAGTCCCCACATGATATCACAACAACTGCTGAAAGCTTCTTCAGCAGTTTGACAAGTACTGAAGACTTCAACAGCTGAAGATCAAGTGCTGAAGACTTCAACAGCTGAAAACTAAAGTGCTGAAGTACAACAGCTGAAGAACACAAGTACTGAAGCTGAACAGCTGAAGACATAAGTGCTGAAGCTGAGGTTCAAAGTACTAAAGTACAACATCTGAAGAGTTTACAAGTGCTGAAGATCACAATGATGTACAAAGTCTGAAGACAAGACTGAAGACATCAGCTGATGATATCTACTGAAGTCATCAGCTAATGAAACATCTGAAGTTCAAGTCTGAAGATCAAGTACTGAAGTTTCAGTAGTTTGTCACAACAACTGAAGAGTACTTCTCTTCTTTGTGATATCAGTAGTTTTATATTTTTACTTTCATAGTTTTGTAAAACGACTGAAGAGCTTGTTCTTCAGTCGTTGTAGTTTCAGTATTTTTATGTTTTTCAGTAGTTATAAAAACTGATAACACTTAGCATTTTGTAAGGAGATGTCAGCTGTTTTGACATCTTCAGTAGTTGTGTTTCAGTTGTAATAATCTGTTTGATGTCACTATCAAGTGACATCAGAGCACGTCACATCTCTCTTATAAAGAGGTGTCGACCTAATTGTAATGTGACATTCTGTTACCACGAAAGCGAATATTGAATGAAATATATTTGCAGAAATTCTCTCTCTATAACCGTCTTTGTTCTTCATTAAATATCGTTTCGTTCTTGTGAATTGGCTAATTCATTGTTCGATTTCCGCTGCTATACTCTCTAATCAATCAAACATAGATCACTGATCCTAACAAGTGGTATCAGAGCATGGTTAATCATTGATCGATCTAACAATTGATCATTGAAACTGCTAATTGATATCTGTGTTTGATTGAATTAGCGTATTCGCAAGAACTGGTTATAGATTATTGAATTTCTGTTGCTTTCGTTCATTTATTTGAGATCTTCTGGTTCAATTGGTTGTTGTGGTTTGTTCTAAATTTGGTTTAGCTTAATCGAATTTGATTGAATCTAAGATGACGACTCCTTCTAATGATCCGCACAATACCGGTTCCTCAACCAAGCCTCCGATGCTGGTTAGGAACGAGTATAACATGGCAATGAAGAATGCTTCATCTCCTGTCTGTTAACAGTTCAGGTTGTTGGACATCTGTGGTACATGGACCACATAAGCCTATGGTGAACAATCCGGAAACCAATCAATGGTTCCGAAGAAGAAGGAACAATACTCTGATGAAGATCGGAAACTATTGAGATTGATGCTAAAGCCCATGAATTCTGGCCATGGCACTGCCTAATGAAATCTATTCTGGCTTATGCATCATGAAACTGCTCATGATCTCTGGAATGCCCTGAAGGAATAATCGGTGGCACAGATGAGTCTTAGCAAACAATAGAAAATCCTTGCCCAACATATGAGACTTCTCTCATAGAAAGGGTGAGACACTGACTCAACAGTTTGAGCGTTTTTTCCTGCTTGATATCTGAGCTGAAAATGGTGAAACAGGAATACACCAATAGCCAGATGAACAACAGATTCCTCAGATCACTGCCTGAGAGATGGGACACATACACTATTGTCCAATGCTCCAGTGCAAATCTGGATGGCCTATCTCTCACCCAACTTCATGGGAAACTGCTTACTTTGAAGAGAGATAGAGCAGAAGAGGAAACTTCCCTCATCAGGAAAGCTCACTGATGACTTTGTACCAGGAATACTGCCTTGGTTGGTCATGAGTCAAATATGCTGCATCTGAAAGCAATTATGATGAGCATATAGATCTCCTTCAAATAGTTCTGATCATGCATTTGTTGGTATTGAGAGTCATTCTGGCAGTAATAATGACAATTTCTGCTTCATTATGGATGATCTGAAAGGATAGCTGATGATGATCTTGAAGAGATGGATATTCTGAGCCAAATGGCATTGATTAATATCAGATCTCAGAAGTTCTATAAGAGAACTGGCAGGAAATTCCTGGACTCTCTGGCAAAAACCAAAGTTGGTTTTGACAAGAGTAAGTTGAGGTGTCACAAATGCCAAAGGCTAGGACACTTTGCAAAAGAGTGTAGATCAACTAGATCTAACTCTTCTGCACCCTTTGTGACTTTTCTAGTACTAGTCCACAAAACAAGGGGCAACATCCTGCTGGTTCTGGTCATCATTCACATCCTAGATCTCTTGCATACTTTGTTCCCCAGGGTCAAATGTCATATCCTTATCCTCTATTATATGCCTCAACCAAATCCTGTTCAAGCTCCAATTGCACAACAACCACAAGCATTACCTGAACCACAACCTTCCCAATCTCATCAACAAACTCAACCTCAACAACACAGCTTCTTCACCCCAGGAGTTGACTGGAGCAGTTTACCAGATGACTTGTCTGGTCATGAACAACTGTGTCTCAGTGCTGGTCACATGGTGTGAAAGTCCTTTGGAAATCTAGCTCTTATGGCTTTGGATTCTGCTGATACTTCATCCTCTAATGCCTCTACACCAAAGGTATCACAGGTATCCTCTGAGGCAAAAGCCAAATTATGTTCTAAAACATGCATAGCAGCATTTGCATCTATTAGAGAAGCAAATGTAGCTTAATCAACAAGAACATTGAGCTAGAACAAATAATTTCCAAAAGCAAAGCTGAATTTGAGTCTGTACTTAATGATAAAAATGATGAGATTTACAAACTGAATGCAAAATAACTGATGATAAGGCTAGGGAAGAGATACTTCTAGAGAAGTAGCAAATCTCAAAGAAACCCTTGCAGTTACTCAGGTAGAGTGTGATAGATGGGTACAATCATGCAAAGGTTTTGAAATGCTTCTTAGTAAGCAATCTGCTTCCAATGTGAAGTTTGGCATTGGTTACAATCACACTGCTCCACCTACAGATTTTACTCCAAGAGCAGAGGTAGAATCTGATGGTGAGAGTAATAACCAATCCATCTCATCATGTGATCTACTTTCTGATACAGCACAATCAGAAGTAGAAGTCAGCATCAAGCCCTCTCAGAACTATCAGCTGATGTTGATGGTTCAAATGCTGACACTCACATGATCAATGAGTTTATCAACTCAGGAGTTAATTCTGAAAGTCCTGAAAGACTAGAGAGCAGGATTTAACACCTGAAGTCAACTCCCACTCCTACTGTCAGTACTGAAAGGAAAACTGTCAGTAGAAAGAGTTTGAAGGCTACTAAAGAGGAAGTCAAGAAAGCAAACAATGCTTCCAAAGCACTGAAGAACAAGTCTTCAGTTGCTTCACCCTCTTTAGTTGATGATCAACCTAAGATGAAGAAGAAACCATGTGAAGTATGTGGTTGTTCAATCATCTTACAGATGATTGCTGGTACAAAAGAGGTTCCAAACTCAAACATAAAGAAGAAATTAAAGAAAAATGGTAAAAATGAAAACTGAGTTTGAGACCACATTTGTTTTAGCAACATCAATCCTGTAACCCTTAAGTCCTCAAAGAAATCCAAAAAGGAAGGGGTTAAACAGGTGACAGCTAAGAGTGCTCAAAAGAAGAAGGTGCAACTAGGACTTATCAAACTCCACTGGCAATGTGTTCTGATGAGTTGAAAGCCTTATCACACAAATCAGACACAGCTGGTTATGATGGTTCAACATCTGTTGGGTAGAGTTAACCAATTAGATGCTCCTATGTTGAAACCACAGAAAAGGAGATCCAAGCCAAAGGATTCCTCTTCTTCACCATCTTCTTCCTCTCAGGCTGTTATTTCAAATAAACCTGTTAGTTTACCATCTATTGATGAGACCAGGCCCAAAACCAAAAAGTTTGGGTCTCCAAACTAACTAATTGTTTATTATTGCAGGGTTCTCCAACATGCCCAAGTAGCATCTGGTATGTAGATAGTGGGGGATCTATGCACATGACTGGGAACAGCTCTCTTCTCATGACTACTCTCAAGGAAAGAAGGGTTTTGTTTCTTTTGGAAATGATGCTAGAGGTTACATCATTGAAAGGCTTTGTCTCCAATGGAGAAATCAAGTTTGATGATGTTAATCATGTGGAAAATCTCAAGTACAATCTCTTGAGTATCAGTCAAATGTGTGATAAAGGCCATGTTGCTCTTTTCACCAGTCAGAACTGTAGGATTCTGTCATCCAAAGTTCTGCATTTGATTGACAAGGTGTTGGATGATCACACTCTCCTGAGAGCCACATGACAGGAAGAGTGTATGCCTTAGATCTTTCCAAGAAAATAGATCTCAGAGGCAATCCTTGCCTATTTTCCAAAGCCTCTTCTCAAGAATCTAACTGTGGCACAGAAGGCTGGGTCATGTTAATTTCAAAAACATGAATCAGCTTATCCACAATAGTTTAGTCAGAGGCTTACCAATAAAGGAGTTCCACTGTGATGAAACCTGCACTGCTTGTTTAAAAGGAAAACAACACAAAGTCTCATTCCCTCCTATTGAAGAGCCTAAGTCCTGACTGCTTGCAATTACTGCATATGGAATCTATGGTCCTGTGAGAGTGATGAGCATGGCAAAGAAGAAATACTGTCTGGTAATTGTGGATGATTACTCCAGATTTGTATGGACTTTCTTTCTACATTCAAAGGATGAGGTTGCTCAGAAGGTTATTAACTTTGTGTTGTATATTGAGAAGCAGTATTCCCTTCCAGTCAAGTGTATCAGGAGTGATAATGGAACTGAATTCAGAAACCATACACTTGATGACTTCTATCTCTCAAAGGGAATCAAAAGGCAGTTTAGCATCCCAAGGACTCCAGAACAAAATGGAGTAGTGGAGAGAAAGAACAGGACCCTAATTGAAGCTGCAAGGTCCATGCTGGCTGACTCTGGTTGCCACTGACCTTTTGGGCTGAAGCTCAACACAACTTGCTATGTGCAGAATAGTTTAGTAAATCAGAGGTTGATGAAGACTCCATATGAAGTTCTCCATCACTTGGCTCCTCTAATTTCATTCTTCAAAGCATTTGGGTGTCCCTGTTTTTCTCAACACAAAGGATCAACTCCATAAATTTGATCCTAAGTGGATGCAGGGTATTTTGTTGGTTATTCATCTACTTGCAAGGCATACAGAGTCTTCAACTATAGAACAAAGATAGTTGAAGAGACTTTTCATGTGAAGTTTAATGAATCTCCTTTGGACAAGATTCCACAAAACCTGTGGATGTTTTGATTTGGACATACTACAATATGTTCCTTATCAACCTCCAACTGTTGCAGATCCTGTGGATAAATCATCTTCTGCAGCATGTCTTCCACCTGGTGGTATTGATGATGATGATGATAATATCAATACTCACCTATTCAAGTTTAGTGACCCCTGCCTGTGTCTGCTATTTGATGTTCCTGTAGCTTCAGCAGTTCCATCCACAACAAATGCTGATGAGATCTCTGTTTCCTTTACATCTTTTGAGTTACCATCTAATTCTTGGTTTCAAGAGTCTACATCAACATCTGCTGCTGCTGAAGGTTCTACAAACACTTGCACAGATCTCATTGTTTATCAAGAACTGAAGAATCACCCCATGTCCCAGATTATTGGTGATATCAATGCTGGTGTTTCACAAGAAGCCAATTGTCTAACTTCTGCTTCTATGCTCTCTTCATCAGTCAGCTAGAGCCAAAGAACTACCATGTTGCTTTGAGAGACAATGGATGGGTTGAAGCTATGCAGCTTGAGCTACTTCAGTTCAAGAAACAACAAGTGTGGGAACTGGTTCCTCTTCCCCCAGGTAAGTGTGCAATAGGCACTAAATGGGTGTTTAGGAACAAAACTGATGAAAATGGGCTAATTGTTAGAACAAGGCTAGACTGGTTGTACAGGGGTTTTCACAAGAAGAAGGTATTGACTATGATGAAACCTTTGCCCTGTAGCCAGACTAGAGGCAATCAGATTGTTCTTAGCCTATGCTGGCATTCCACAATCTTAAAGTTTTTCAAATGGATGTCAAAAGTGCATTTTTATATGGTAAAATAAAGGAAGAAGTTTATGTGTGTCAACCACCAGGCTTTGAGGATAATAACATCCTGAATGGGTGTATAAACTTGATAAGCTCTTTATGGGTTGAAACAAGCTCCTAGAGCCTGGTATGAGACACCTCTCTACTTTATTCTTAAGAATAATTTCACTAGAGGCTCCATTGATAAAACTCTTGTTATTAAGAATGGGATCAGCATAAGCTACTTGTTCAGATTTATGTTGATGATATTATTTTTGCATCCTCTGATCCCCAGTTATGTGATGATTTTACAACATTAATGAAAAAGAGGTTTGAAATGAGTGCAATGGGAGAATTACAGTTCTTTCTAGGCTTGCAAATCAAACAAAAGGCTGATGGAACCTTTATTCATCAGTCAAAATATACAAAAGATCTTTTGAAAAATTTTGATTTACAAAACTGTAAGCCCTGTTCTACTCCCATGTGCAACACCACACAACTGGATGCTGATCAGAAAGGTAAAGCTGTTGATGAAACACTTAAGATGTATGATTGGGTCCTTGATGTATTTAACAGCTTCTAGACCAGATATTATGTTTGCTACATGTCTATGCTAGATTTCAGGCTGCTCCTAAAGAGTCTCATTTGATTGCAGTCAAGAGAATCTTTAGATATTTGCAAGGTACACAATCTCTGGGTTTATGGTATTCCACTGGACACTCTTGCAAATTAGTTGCTTTTTCAGATAGTGACTATGCAGGGTGCAAGTTAACTAGAAGTCAACTTCTGGTGGTTGTCAATTCCTAGGCAACTGTTTGATTTCTTGGCAGAGTAAGAACACAAACATGTGTTGCCACATCAACTGCTGAGGCCGAGTACATTGCTGCTACAAGTTGCACCTCTCAGGTACTCTGGCTTCAGAACCAGCTTCTGGATTATGGCATTACAGAGACTAAGACTCCATTATTAATGGATAGTGCTTCAGCTCTGTGTATTGTCAAAATCCAGTCCAGCACTCTAGGACCAAACATATAGAGATCAGACATCATTTTATTCGGGATTGCTTTGAAAAAGGTCTGATTGATCCTAAGTTTGTGCCTAGTGCTGATGAGCTTGCAGATATTTTTTACTAAGCCTTTGGATAGTTCTACTTTCCAAAACCTTGTGTTAAGGCTTGGTATGCTGCAACTAGAATAAGTGACAACTACTGATGATTTCAGTAATCATTACTGGTGATCATTGTACCCATGTCATATATAAGTACTGATGAGTCCTTTCACCTTCAGTAGTTTTTTATAACTACTGATGGCTAAATGCCTCACAAGTACTGAAGTACTTTATCTGTTCCAAACCACTGATGTAGTTACAACTACTGATGTAGTTACAACTACTGAAATCAGTACAACCAGATAAGTACTGACATCCTATGAAACACCTGAAAAGCAGATGAAAGATGCAAGTCTGATGTGTAAGTGTTGAGGACAGTATGAAACAGCTGAAAGGCTATGAATTGACGAAAACTACTGACGAGAACTTTCTCTTCAGTTGTTTCAACAACTGCTGTTTCATCCTAAACAACTGAAGCAAAACCATGTCTTCAGTAGTTTTATAACTACTGATGGACTAATACCAAGTCTTCAGCTGTTTACAACAACTGATGACAAAACCATGTCTTCAGTAGTTTCACAACTACTGATGACAAACACCAAGTCCTCAGTTGTTCATCATCTGAAGTCAAAATCGCGGCTTTCAGTAGTTTCTAACTACTGATGCCTAACACCACGACTTCAGCTGTTTCAAAACGTCTGAAAGGGTATTACCATGTCAACAGTCGTTCAAAACTACTGATGACTAAAACCAAATCCTCAGTCGTTTTCTAACCCGTACCCTATAAATATCCCTGACCTAATCCTTCAAAGCTTCATCTTCTTCAAACCTAACGTTCCTCTCCAAAACTTCTCTCTTCTAATGGCGTCCATGCAAATCAAACCGCGACACAACTGTGTAGCTTACCTTACTAAATCGCCATTCTGGGCTAAGTTCGATACTGCTATCGATCATATGGTCCATTCACAATACAAAACGGCATTTCTTCTCAATCCCATCCTTCATGCCGAATCCCTCACACAGTTTGGATGAACGTCACCATCACCACTGGGGAGAACAACACAGCATCTCTCCGGTCGGTCGTCAACAACCAAGAAGTGGTCATCACTCCGAAATACTTCGCCAAACTCTACATCTGGATGATGCCATTTTTCTCCTGCTGGATATCCCAAGGGCACAACTGATTTATCCTTTGCCCATCATGTATATCAGGGCAACCTTAGTGCCTCTACTATAATGAAGAAAACATTTCCATGACGCTGAACGCCTAATTTTTCACATGGTAAATGTCTGTTTGGCTCCTAAGACTTCGTCTTGGGATCAAATGTCTACGAAGTGGCAGCAGGTAATGTATTCTATTCTTGAGCAACAGCCTTAAATTTTTCAGAAATAATATTTTAGAGCTCAAGGATATGGCTCAAAAACTAACTGCTAACCGTTGGATATTATATCCACGGTTCATAATGGCCATAATTACAAACCAGCTTCAAGCTGAGGGACTTGTTGGCCTGGGAGTCCCTGCTATGGCTGTTTTGCCTGAAGTATACTCCCGGCACAAACTCTGACCACTCACTCAAATGGCTGCCAAGCTGCGCAAACCCACGCAGCTGGAACCCACAACCACCACCTCCAAATCAAAAGTCCCCACCAAACCCACTAAAAAGAAACCCAAAATGGCTACTCGGGAAATGAGTCCCCTGAGGATGCCCCTGCAACACAAACGCAGGATATATCCACTGGCTATAAACCCCTAGTGGATATAAGGACTCTTCCAGCCATAGCCGCTCAGGATTCCTCTCAACAGGAGCCTGCAGCAACCACACAAGGGGAACCCACACATCTGGAATCTTCCTCACTTGAGGGGATTGCCATTGAAGAGCACCATCCTCCCCAGGTGCACACTGCTTCTATCCCTTCCCCCCATGCAACCTCCCCCAAAGCCTACATTGCTTGTTGCACAAGTGCTGACTCAATTGCACTCCTCACCCCCTCCCCAGATACCAATTACTACTGGGAACACCTCTACCATTGAGGGGGAGGACCAAAGTGCAATTGAGAACCCACAGCATAGGGGTTTACCACTTCTATCTCCTGTGTAGATAGGGAGATTAGAATATCTAGTGAGGCTGCCACCTCTTCTGCATCAGCACATGATCAGAATGAGGCTGGTAACATTGCTAAGACCTCACTAGAGGCAACAGCTGATGATGGACATAGTCCTGAGGCTGGAAGTCCCCAGTACCAAGACAAAGGGGCACATGCTACAACTGGTCTACACCCAGTGCATGTACATCCTGCTCCAAGCAGGAGGTCAGGTGATTCAGCTTCTGCTGATGATGACCTGGGCTTTTTTACGATGTTCTTGCCCCGAACACAATCCTTGAGGAGGAAAGTCAGTAGGCTGCAAAACCTACTTGACCAACTCTCTCAAAGAGAAAGACCATCTGCCTCCACCAACCCACAGATGGCACCTTCATCTGAAGGTCTTCCAACACTGAGCCACTCCCAACAAAAACTAAGCCACCTGCCTCTGCTTCTCGCACTATTTCTCAGGAAAGAGAACCCTCCTGAGCAAATAGTTGTTGTCCTTCAAAATTCCCTCCTCTCATCACACCCATAATCACTGACATTGTGACTAAAGCCATTGATGAGAGGATTTCCTCAACTTTACAACCATTGATTGATGTTGTTGTGCAAAAGACACTTTCTGCGGTACAAACCCCTACCTCCAATGCCATCCAAAAAGGGGGAGAGTATACAGTGAAAGAAAAAAGAAAGAAAAAGAACAGAGGATGAGAAGGCCCAAGAGCAAGCCCAGAGTTGGAAAAAGAAAAGCAAAAACTGATCACCTATAAACGAAAGAAAAGTGTTGATGATCAACCTACTGCTGGAAGAAAAATCCTTGGAAGAGCTGGTAAAAGATGCTGATGATACACACAGCCGATCCATGGATAAAATTATTGAGCAACTCTTCAAGCAAGGTTTTGATACAGCTATATTAGATAGTGAGATCAGGAAGTTGGAAGTGGAGGAGATTCAAACCCGATGGGCTGGGTATGATGTACTGAGAGAAGGAAGGAAAGATTGGAGATCATGATCCATTTCATTGCCAAATACTTAGGAAGATCTTTGATGGAGATTCGTGCGTGGACCAGAGACAGTATTCTGGCTATAGCCACCAGAATCTGTCTGTCTGAGCAATTCCACAAGGGGATTATCATTGAAGCCCTTGATGAGGCTGGGGCTGGAAAAAGGTTTGAAATGGCAAGACTTACAAAGGCTAAAACTCACAACCAAGATGCTGGAACAAACCTTCCCTTCCACCCACTCAAAAAACAGCCTACCCCTCAAATCTCCAAACCAATCTCAAAGCCCAAATCCAAACAACCACAACCTCAACCACAAAAACCAACTCCCTCACCATCTAAACCAACAGCCGATGATGCACCCAAGAAGACGAAGAGAAGGGTGTTAGGCTAGAAGAAGAAGAAGAAGAGGATGATGTGGAAGAGATAGGAGATAGGATGCTCTGTCTGCAGTCCTAACATTGGCGAAAGCCAAACCTATGCCCATCACTCCCACCTCACAAATGGATGCTGTGAGAGTAAAGATGAAGAAGAGGAGCAGCAAAAGCTTCATGATGATGAAATGCTAAAAAGCATTGACAAAACTTATGCTGCTTCGTCATCAATTATCAGCATGAAGAAAGAAGCTCTGAGGTTGTACACTCTCGCCAACACATTTCAATATCAGAAGGAAAGGGTGAGAGTATGGCCTGATCCGAGGGTGGCTCACAGGATTGTAAAGAAAGACATTCCTTCGAGATACAATGGTCAAGTCAAGAGATAGTAGAATGAAAGAGATCACAGTGGCCCTTGTAGTATCACCCTGGGAGATTGTCGAAGATTTCAAGAAAGCCTACGAGACTAAACAACCACCCCAGAAGATGCTAGAGAACAGGATTATTAAAAAGGGGTTAGTCTACAAGAGGCTTGAGAACTTCAAACAAAATGAGCTCAGTCTGTTACCGAAGGGAATCATCCTGATGAGTTTGCATACAGACAAATTACAACAGTTGAGCTCAAAAATGGCAAACAGGCCAAGTACATCTCAGAGCTGTATGGGCGAGAAGGATTGTTTGATGGTGGTGAAGCCGAGAACCTGACCATGGAAGAACAAATCATGTTTCTCAGAGCCTACACCAGAGAGAATCCTACAGGCTCATACACGGGAAGTAGATCTCATGAATGGGATACAACTCTGTGTCCAGTTCCCCAAAACAGAGTTTCCATTCATATCTTGCCAAACAAATATCAGAGACTTCTTCTTCCAGGCCGGAGCTTATATGGGTCATCTTCTCTACTGATCAAGAAGGAAAAAAGACCAACCTTTTGCCAACAATAAGTGGGATAATAAATAAATTAGAGGTTTTGGCTGCATTGGTTCAGGGGGAGTTTGTTGGACCAAAAGAACCAATGAGCCAGATCAGAAAACCTCTAAGTCCCACATGATATCACAACAACTGTTGAAAGCTTCTTCAGCAGTTTGACAAAGTACTGAAGACTTCAACAGCTGAAGATCAAGTGCTGAGACTCAACAGCTGAAGAACTAAAGTGCTGAAGTACAACAGCTGAAGACACAAGTACTGAAGCTGAACAGCTGAAGAACACAAGTGCTGAAGCTGAAGTTCAAAGTACTGAAGTACAAAGCTGAAGAGTTTACAAGTGCTGAAGATCAACAACTGATGTACAAAGTCTAAAGACAAAGACTGAAGACATCAGCTGATGATATCTACTGAACTCATCAGCTGATGAAACATCTAAAGTTCAAGTCTGAAGATCAAGTACTGAAGTTTCAGTAGTTGTCAAAACAGCTGAAGAGTACTTCTTCAGTAGTTGTGATATAAATAGTTTTATATTTTTACTTTCAGTAGTTTTGTTAAAACGACTGAAGAGCTGTTCTTCAGTCGTTGTAGTTTCAGTAGTTTTATGTTTTTCAGTAGTTATAAAAACTGATAACACTTAGCATTTTTGTAAGGAGATGTCAGCTGTTTTGACATCTTCATAGTAGTTGTGTTTCAAGTTGTAATAAATCTGTTTGATGTCACTATCAAGTGACATCAGCAGACGTCACATCTCTTATATAAGAGTTGTCGACCTAATTGTAAGTGTGACCATTCTGTTACCACGAAAGCGAATATTGAATGAAATATATTTGCAGAAATTCTCTCTCTATAACCGTCTTTGTTCTTCATTGAATATCGTTTCGTTCTTGTGAATTGGCTAATTCATTGTTCGATTTCCGCTGCTATACTCTCTAATCAATCAAACATAGATCACTGATCCTAACACTCGGGTACTGGGCCGAAGATCATAAATGACATCCACACTGCACATAGTCTGGCACCGGCATCGAGGTGGGTAACCACTATACAAATGGTCGGTCACAAAGACGGACCCCGGTGTGCATCCTTCTGGGGTAGCTAACCCACACACCATTGGACTAACACCCTTCTTTGGGCGTGTTCCCACATACAATTCTTGCAAAACTTAATTTACTTTCTCTCTCATTAATGCATGCACACTATCATTATTTCCTCTTTTCATTATTTTCCATTTTACGTTACATAATACTTTTCATTTCATTCATTATCATTCAACATAAAGCCATGGGAAGATAAACATACATAACAGGAACTTTAACATACACATACAACATCACCATACAGGGCATCATCATACATACATAACATACATCATACCATCATGCAAAAACATCATGCACATCATGCAAGCATCAAACATACATCATCACAAACCCATCATAACATCTATGACCTTAAAAAGTCAACTTACATAGCCCCCGGGAACCTCCCAAGTCAAAGCCTAAATTTCACTTTCTCCCCATAAAGTCAGAAAATTTTCTAAGTGTTCATCCGCATTTGCCTTTGTTCATCCGCATTTCTTTTACTCATCCACATTTGTTCATCCGCACTAACTTTACTCATCCGCATTTGTTCAGTCGCATGAACTTCACATTTGTTCATCCGCATTAACTTTGTTCATCTGCAT
The DNA here is from genome assembly GCA_025506515.1 of Flaveria trinervia. NCBI lineage: Eukaryota > Viridiplantae > Streptophyta > Magnoliopsida > Asterales > Asteraceae > Flaveria > Flaveria trinervia. Next base: position 52,040,535 of record CM046456.1, read on the forward strand.
TTGTTCAGTCGCATAACTTACTCATCCGCATTTGTTCAGTCGCATGACTTACTCATCCGCATTTGTTCAGTTGCATGACTTACTCATCTGCATTTGTTCAGTCACATGACTTACTCAACCGCCTTTCCTCATCCGCATTTGTTCACACTTAGACTTTCTCATCCGCATTGACTTTCTCATCCGCGTTGACTTTCTCATCCACATTGACTTTCCATCCGCATTTGTTCACACTTAAGCAGTTTTCTAAACTTAGGCGTAGGAACTACTGTTTGGGCGCATGAGCAGCCTAGGGCACACTATTCATCAGATTCAGTCCCCAAACCTCATCTTTCCTATTCTAAGCTTAAATCTTACATTCTAAGCCTTAGAAACACAACCATAACATCATAAACATGAACAATGTCTAGAATCACACCATAACAGCAACATACACACATTTAACATATGGGTATAAAACCTAGTTTTATAAAAACATACATTCATACATTTCCAGCCCCATAATAGTTAAAAACCAGTAAAAGAGGGGTTCTAGAACTCGCCTTAGCAGCTCTTGAGTATGGCTTCTTCCAAACTCGTCTGCAATTGATTTCAACCGCTTAGAAACCCACTAAAACACCACACAACCGAACATACAAAACACATAAGCACACAACCGAGGCAAGGCCAGTTAAGAACACTTCAATCTATGAATTCCTTACCTTGAATTCGACATTTCTTGTTGTTCCTCTTCAGACCCGAGAGTTTTCTGCTGCACTTTCCCTTCTCTCTATGAAACCTGGATGAAAAAGGTATGTAGGAGTGATGGGCGGCCATCACCTTTTACACCCACTTTTTCAAACATTTTTGTCCTTTTGACACTTTTTACCCCTCAACTTGGGTAAAATATCTTTTCTTTCTTTTTCTTCACTTTATTCTTTCTTCCTTTGACTTTATAAAATACTGGGTGTAATGAGTCTAGGAAGGACCTCTTACTGCTTGATATCTTGCATGCCTGAAAGGGAAGCAACATAAGGTATCTCACAAGCCTAAGGAAAGGAACTCCTTAACTACACTCCTACGCTTGTTACATATGGGTCTCTTTGGCCCCCCAGTGTAATGAGTCTAGGAAGGACCTCTTACTGCTTAGTGATCACAGATGACTTTACAAGATTCACTTGGGTCTTTTTCCTTAGAACTAAGGATGAGACTCCTAAGATTTTAAAGAATTTCATCTTAAAGATTGAGAATCAATCTGATTACAAGGTCAAAATCATAAGATGTGATCAGGGAACTGAATTCAAAAACCAAATCCTTGATGCATTTTGTGATGAAAAAGGTGTTACAAGACAATACAATGCTCCCAGGACTCCTCAGCAGAATGGTGTTGCTGAGAGGAGAAACAGGACACTGATTGAAGCTGCAATAACCATACTGTCTGACTCTAAAGATCAGCTATTTAGACATGGTCATGACACAGCCACATTGGACTCTGAGATCAGAAGGCTGGAAATAGAAGAGATACAATCAAGATGGGCCGGTTATAGTGTGATGGAAAGGGAGAGATTGGAAATCATGATCAGGTTCATAGCTAAATATCTTGGAAGATCATTGATTGAAATCAAGTCATGGTCCAAGGACAGCATCTTGGCAATAACCCCCAAGATCTGTTTGTCTGAAGTATATACCAAAGGGCTGGTCATTGAAGCTTTGAATGAAGCTGGTGCTGGGAGCAGGACTGAACTGGTTAAACAATCCAAAGCCTCACTTACATCTAAAATGCTAGAATAGCCTGTCAACATTCCCACACCAAAACCACCACAACCACAACCCACTAACCAATTCCCTTACCCACAAAACCAATAGCCGATGATGTACCCCAGAAGAGGAAGAGAAGGGTACTGAGGCTAGAAGAGGAAGAAGAAGATAATGATGAAGATGAAGATAGGCTGCTAATCTCAGCTGTTATACAGTTGCCTAAGGCCATAAGTCACCCTCCAACAATTACTCCTGAATCTCAAAGACAATTTGTGAAAGTGAAGTTAGAAGAAGAAGAGCTTCACAAACAACATGATGAGGAATTGTTGAGAAGAGTCAACAAAGCATATGCTGCCACATCTTCAATCATCAATATGAAGAAACATGCTCAGAGATTATACACTCTCAGACACACATTTCAATATCAAAAAGAGAGAGTGAGGATTTGGCCTGATCCCAGGGTGTCTCATAGGATTCAAAAGAAAAATATTCCATAGAGATACATTGGCCAAGTAAAGAAGATTGTAGATGAAGTGATCTCTCTGGCCTTTGTAGTATCACCTTGGGAGATCCTAGATGACTTCAAGAAAGCCTATAAAGCTAAACTGACCCCACAAAAGATGCTGGAGAATAAAGTGGTGAAAAAGGGGTTAGTGTATAGGAGGCTTGAGGAAGTTAGAAAGAATGAGCTCTAGTTGTTCTTAGAGGGTATTCACCCAGATGAATTCGCATATAGAATCATAACAACTATGGAGCTAAAAAATAGGAAGCGGGTCAAATACCTATCTGAGTACTATGGGCCAGAATCACTCTTTGAAGGAGAAACATAAGAGCTTACCATGGAGGAACAAATAACCTTCATTGAGGCCTATACAAGGGAGTCTTACAGACTCATATTTGGGAAGTAGATCTCATGGATGGGGTAACAGCTCTGTGTCCAGTTCCCCAAGACAGAGTTCCCATCCATCCTTTGCCAAACAGATCATTGAGACTTCTTCCCAGGCCTGTGCGTACAAGGGTCACTTCTGAGCTGATCTAGAAAACAAAAAGACCAATCCTTCTGCCATAATAAGTGGGACATCTTCAATAAGCTTAAAGGTTTTGGCTGCATTGGTTCAGGGGGAGTTTGTTGGACCAAAAGAACCAATGAGCCAGATCAGAAAAACCTTTAAGTCCCACAAGACATCACAACAACTGCTAAAGACTTGATCAGCTGTTTGACAAAGTCTAAAGATCAACAGCTGAAGACTAAAGTACTGAAGACTTCAACTGCTGAAGACCAAAGTTTGAAGATCAACTGCTGAAGACTTGATCAGCTGTTTGACAAAGTCTGAAGATCAACATCTGAAGACTAAAGTACTGAAGACTTCAACTGCTGAAGACCAAAGTCTGAAGATCAACAGCTAAGACTAAAGTACTAAAGATCAACAGCTGAAGTACAAAGACTGAAGACATCAGCTGAAGACATCAGCTGATGAAAACAGCTGAAGTTCAAGAAGTCCAAGTACCGAAGCCTTCAGAGTTTGTCACAACAGCTGAAGAAGCAATCTTCAGTTGTTGTGATGGTTCCGTTCAGTAGTTTTATTATTTATTTCAGTACTTGTAAAACGACTGAAGAGCATGTTCTTCAGCCGTTGTTGTTTCAGTAGTTTCTTTTTAGTAGTTGTAGTGATAGTTAACACTTGGTATTTTTGTAAGAAAATGTCAGCTGTTTGACATCTTCAGTAGTTGTGTTAACTTTCAGTAGTTTGAATAAATCTGTTAGATGTCACTATCAAGTGACATCAGCAGACATCACATCTTCTATATAAAAGAGTGTTGACCTAATTGTACGTGTGACATTTTTGCCACCACGAAAGCATATGAATGAAATATTCTATTTGCAGAATTCTCTCTCTCTATAACCGTTTACTCTTACATTGAATATCAATTGTGTTCTTGTGAATTGTCTAATTCATTGTTTGAATTCCGCTGCGATACTCTCTAATCAATCAAACTTAGATCACTAATCCTAACACATCACCTTCTGGGCAGAGGCAGTCAACACTGCCTGTTATATGTAGAATAGAGTTTTAGTAGTTAAGACTCATGGCAAGACTCCTATGAACTTGGCACAAGAGGAAACCTTTCATTGGTTTTCTCAGATCATTTGGTTGTCCTTGCACCATCTTGAATACCAAGGATCAAATTGCCAAATTTGCTGAGAAATCAGATGATGGACACTGCAGGATCGTTCAAGGGCTTGAACACAATTACAACACAACAACACAATGAGGAGATTAACTAAACGTTAATCAAACAGTGAACTGGGTAACCAAAGGTGATGCAGAGAACACAAGTAAAGCAAGAGACAGAACAAGAGAGTATAGTTTTCAAGGTAGCAGTATATTGCTTTCTCAAGTTCTTTTACAAGTGTTACAAAGCATTACCGAAAGATACAAGAACTTGGAATACTTATACTACAACCTACAGCCGGCTATACTATGAAGCCAGCCGGATACAATTGACTAGACACTAACAAAATCAATTGTAGGATCAAAAGGCATATCTGCCTTTGACCTTGTGACTATGACATGCCATAGCTCACATCCTTATACATTAAAAAGGATAAAGTACATAAAGTGGAAAGTTTCAGACTCAAGACCTCAATGTACAGTTGCCAAAAGCATGGACCTTTTCACCACTCCTGTAAGTTGGTGACTTATCAGAGACGCAGCGGAAAAGGTGCTTTATGGAACAGTACATCAGATAAAGCATGTGTACTAAAAGTCTTCGGAAGAAATCTGTCTTCATAGGTTGAAGCTTCGGAAGACTTTGTCTCTTCAAGCTTCGGAAGACTTCATGTTAGGCTTCGGAAGATATTGGTCTTGGCTTCGGAAGATATTACACTTAGAGTATTTTCTAATGCTTTGTGTAATTCTTCGAAGCATTCTTCACTTCAGTACTTAGTGCATGTTGCTGAAACACTTAGGCAGTTTTGGGTTGCATCAGACTTCAGGAATCCTTACAAACTCCCCCTAGGCTGATGCTACCAAAACACCTAGAAGATCTTTAAATGTTTGTAGTCTTCAGAATAATCAATACCATCCCTTTCTTCATTTGATGGTCAGGATCATCAAGACTCTCATAGTATCTTCTCATTTCAAAGAGATCATGCAGAGGTAAGTTGATTATGTCTTGCCATGAGTAGACATTTTCAACACCTTGATCTCTGATAACATTCCATCTTTCTGGATTGGTAGAGTAAGTCCAGGATAAGATGGGTGTCTCGGTTGCTAGAGGAGCCACTTGCATAGGAGTTGATTGGGCTGCCTCATCATGCACTTCCTCAGGTTGATCTGATTCACCCTGGGGAGTAGAGGTAGATGACTTTGGCTTCTTCTTTTAGTCTTTGGTTTAGAGGCCATTTTCTTCTTCCTCTTTAATGTCTTTAACTGAGAAGACTGGTCTGCAGCACCATGTTGATCATCAGTGTCTTTCTCAGTTGGGTGTTCCTCCTCCCTCACAGGTTCAGAAGGAGAGGGAGTTTGACCCTGTCTTGGATCAGAAGATGAAGTTTGCTGAGGCTCAGCTGGAGGTTCTGGTTCAGGTGTCTCTGGTTGTTCAAACTTGACCTCCACTTCATGTGGGACTTGACTTGGAAGAGAGTGCAAATCAATGAGTTCACCACTTTTAATCTTCTGCTTGATTACCCTTATATGCTCATCCATTGTAGATAGAGACATGGGACCAAGTCTCCTTCCGGAGAATCCATATGACTTCAAGCTCATCATTCTTTGTTTGTCAGCAGACTTCTTTGCATTCTTTTGAATGATGGCTCTTGACTTTGCAGCTTCTTCCCTTAGCTTCCTTTTGGTTTTTTTTCTTTCTTTGACTAACTCAAGCTCAAGTTGCTTTAAGTACCGAACTCAATCATGAAGTCATAGGGCAAGGGAAGAAGTGTATTTGCCTGATAGAAGCCTGTGGCACTCAGGTAGTTTATCATTTTGATTCTATCCTCTTCTTTATCTACCTGAGGTTCTTGTGGAGCACATATTCCTGTGCAGGACTTTCTTGAACTGGAGAGAGAGTGGGAGTATGCTTGTGAAGTCTTTTCTGTCTCCTCTCCTCTTTGAATTGGAGAAGTAACCTTGCATCCTCTTTCTCCTTATCTCTCTTGACACTTCCATGTCAGCCAGTTCATTCAACTCTTCTAAGGGGAGGGAGATGATTTCATCAACATCATAGTTCCTGGTCTGTAAATAATTAATCCTGACTGCCCTTTGTTCATCATTTTGAGTATTTGGTCTGGGGGCAGCCCTGATTGCAGCTTGCATGAATTTTGATGACCCAGAAGAACTTTCTCCCCTTAGCCTCCTTTTCCTCTCTCTCTCTTCCTCCTCAATTTCCTCAGGAGTCATTATCCTTTTCCCTTTGTCACCAACAGACCTTTGTGACTCAGGGTGGATTGAGGCTTGGCCTTCATTGCTTGGTGTAGCTTCCATGCTCTGGCCAGAGAGAGCTGAGAGACACCTTCACCAGCAGGTGTCTCAGATGGAGTTTGGACCTCTGCAGCAGTTGTTGATGGTGAGACAGGGGTCTCAGGTTCTGCCACTGGGCCTTCAGCCAAGGTTTCCCCTATGAAACTAATCTTAGGGTCCACCTCAGCATCCAGTTGACCGATGACATTGCCTGATTGCCTAAGTCTCCTTCTTAGAGAGAACTCTGCAAGGATCCTGTCTTGGATTCTTTGAGCCAGCCTGTCAGCTTGTCTAGATTTGCTTGGGTTGACAAGTGGCATGTTGACCAAATCCAGTCCTTCATAGAAGCTCAGGCTTTGGAACTGAAAGACTTCTTGTTGACCTTGAACTCTGTGAAGTATGAGGGTTCTTCTGTCATCATCATACCTCCATCTGATAATGTAGTTGCCAGTTCTATGTGGTGGAGATGAGACAGCCTTGGTATACCTTCCTCAAGAGACTCCTGATGAGAGAGTCTATAGAGTCCACATTATGTGAACTTGAGGAAGTTGCTGAGAATGCACAACAGCAAGTGAGGATGGTGAGTCCTCTATGTCCATTCTCTTTGAAGAACTCCCAGGTTCTGTGGTTGTGATAACTTTCTCCCCCTTTTTGGTAGCATCACCCACTTGCATAGGTGAGCTGGAGGATAAATCAGTCACTCTCCCACAGGTTCTTGTGTTCCTGGTTGAGCTCTCCTTAAAGGTCTCTCAGCTAGTTTTTCCTGCAGATATGAAATCTGGAGTTGCTGATCATTGACCCTGTTTTGCAGGGTAGTCACCTGAGATTCCAAGTGACTAACCTTAGAGACTAGATAGGTGCATGTTTGTGACAATGTTGTACCTTTAGTCTCAAATTCCCCTCATCTTCATCAGAAGAATCACTGGGGGATGAGAGGATTGGACCAAAATCCCTTCTCTCACCACCAGCTTGAGTTTCTTGGCTGCTGGTTTTCCTCTGCTCACTGGCAACCTCAGTTAAGATGCCAATGGGCTGAGTTGCCATGGTTGAGGTCTTAATGATGTAATCACTTTCAAAAGTGAGAGCCTCTTCCATATGGACATCCTGAACAGGTTCAGATGTGTCCACCTCAGTAATAGGTGACTGATGAGGATAGACTGAGGAGAGTCAGAGGTACTCATCTCTCTTTGAGTAGGGGAGGAGAAGAGAGACTCATGGTACTCACTGAATCCTAAGTCTTCATCAGTGTAAAAGGATAGGTTGGGAATTGGTTGGTTTAGATCCAAAGGCTGGGGATGTAGCTGTCCCCTGAAGGTTGTTCACTTGAGTGTTGAGACTCAGAGTGAAGGCTTATAGTTGTGGGCTAATGAGCTCATCAGGTTGAGCTTGAGGAACCTCAGCCCTGATAGGTAAAGTAATGGGAGTGGTTTGCTCCTCAGGAGAAGTGGGAGCTCTGGAGTCCACTTCTTCCTGTAAGGTTGAGTATTTAGGGGCCTGCACAGACTCAATAGCCTGAGTAGGGGTTCGTTGGGATTTTCTTTTGTAGGTGATGAATATTGGAGGTTGTGAAGAGGGTAGGAGAGCAGTAGGTGTGGGTTCAACACTAGCTTGGACTGCTATGTTGTCACCTTGAGCAATGAGCTCTAACATTTTTGGGACTAGGGCTGTTTCTACCCCTGAGAAGCCTACAGTTGGCTTCTTCATAATTTTAAAGATGTCGGGCTTCATCTGTCCCAGTTTAAGAATATTGCCTGTTTCCCTCAACTGTGAGCCCAGTTCACAGTTAAGAATGTGTTGAACATATCTAGGAAACATGTAATATTCTAAGGAGTCTAAGTTTGCAAGTAAATTAGTATAAACAAATTGTGAATACCTGAACTTGACCCCCTGAACCATCCCATGAACTATAAAGGAGAGATCCTCAGGAATCTGGTCCCATCCACCATGCTTGTTTGATAAGCTGTGGATAACCACATGGAGCAGGTATTTCCACTGGGATGAGACCTTCCCTTTCCTGAAGGTTTACAGAGAAATCTCCTTCATAGCCCATCTGCTTGAAGGAATGATTAACCGCTTCTTTTGAAAGAACACTTCACCTGCTTCATCATCCAGCTGAAGATGTCGGTTGATGATGGCCGGAGTGATGAAAATTGTTCTCCCCTGCACTGTGGCAGACAGTGCCTGCTCCCCATCCATAATGACCTCTTGGCAGGTCTTCCAGAATTCAAGCAAATGATCCTCATATAGAGGAGGATCAATGGTTAGGGAGGTGAAGTAGTGAGACAAAGACAAGAAACGGCAAACCTCTGAGAAATGAGGATCTTTGTCAGAGCATAACAGAGCAACCTGATTGTGTTGTCTGTGTAGCTGCATGGCAAAGTGAGGATCATTTTGTGTGTAAGGTCAGCCATTGTGAGGTAGCTCAGAGATGAAGAGAAAAGAATGGGAAGTAAATTTCAGAGAGAAAGCTTTGGGTTTTAGGTATGGAAGAAAAGCAGATGATAGAAGAGGGGGAAACCGTTGGGTTTATATGAGAGAGAAGGATTTCAGATAAAGTTTAATGAAAGAGGATAAACTTTGAAATCCGTATGTCGGTCCCACCTCTGAAAAAGTAGTTTACCTTTTTGCTCAAAAAGTAGTTTTCTTGGAATTCGAAAAGCTTCCGAAAGTAATTTGTCTTCGGAAGTTTGATTGAAAAAGCTTCCGAAGCTAAAGTGACTTCGGAAGAATTTTCCTGAGAGTCTTAAAGATTTATGCTTCGGGAGAGAAATAAACTTTTGGATGCTTTGTATAAGAATGAACAAAGCTTCCGAAAGTAATTTTTGCTTCGGAAGGAAAAAGTCCTTAAAAATGAATAAGTGTCTAAGTTGAGAATTTTAAGCTTCGGAAGATAAAGTTGACTTCTTCCGAAGGTAAAATTCTTAGACAGTCATTTATTTTGAAGACATATTTTTCTTCCGAAGGTAAAATGTTATCTTCCGAAGTGTCAGAAAATTTTCAAGAATCCAAGGAAAGTCTTCAAAAAGAGTTTTTCATTCAAAGAAAACATGAGCTTATGAAAGTGATGAACTAGACAACTTAGGACACACATATTTTAAGAAGAAATAATTAGAATTAGTTTTTTTTAAAAAATCTACTCAAAGTTAATCATCCCAATAGCTGATATCAGATATTTAAATCTCTGTTCATCAAAAGCTTTTGTGAACAATCAGTCATATTGTTCATCTGTGTGAACTTTGACTAGTTTAATTAACCCCTTTTCATAGTTTTCTCTTATTAAAATACCTGATGTTGATGTGTTTGGTCCTTGAGTGCTGCACAGGGTTCTCAGTGATAGAGATAGCACTGTTGTTGTCTATGTGGATAGGAGTCTCTTTGAAGTTAAATCCGTAGTCTAGCATCTGATTTTGAATCCAAAGCACTTGAGCACAGCAGCTTGCAGCAGCAATGTATTCAGCCTCAGCAGTTGATGCAGACACACAGGTTTGTTTCTTGCATTGCCATGAGACAACCTTCCACCAAGGAATTGACATCCCCCAGATGTAGACTTTGCAGTCATGTTGCAACCACCATAATCACTGTCTGTATAGGCATACAGATTGAAGTTAGAATTCTTTGGATACCATAAACCAAGTGTTGAAGCACCTTTGAGGTATCTTAAAATCCTTTTCACAGTGATTAAGTGAGACATCTTAGGATTAGCTTGATATCTTGCACAAATACAAGTAGCAAACATGATATCAGGCCTGCTAGCTGTAAGATACATAAGAGACCAATCATAGCCCTGTATAAGTGCTCATCTACACATCCCCCTCAAGATCTGGACCAAGAGAGTGGTTTCTGGCTATGGGTGTCTTAGCAGTCTTACAATCAGTCATGTTGAACCTCTTGAGTATATCTTGAATATACTTTGACTGACTTATGAAAATGCCATCTTCAACCTGCTTCACTTGAATTCCCAGAAAGAAATTAAGTTCTCCCATTGAACTCATTTCAAATCTATCTTTCATCAGCTTTTCAAAGTCTTTGCAGAGCCTTGAATTGGTTGAGCCAAAGATGATGTCATCCACATATACTTGAACTAGCAGAATGTCGTTTCCTGTCCTTTGATGAAGAGAGTTCCATCTATAGTACCTCTCCTATAACCATGTTTACAGAGATACTCAGACAGTGTCTCATACCACTTCCTGGGTGCCTGATGCAGCCCATAGAGAGCTTTGTCAAGCTTGCAGACATAATCAGGATGATCAGGATCTACAAAACCAGGTGGTTGTTTGACATAAACCTCCTCATCAATCACTCCATATAAGAAAGCACACTTTACATCAAGTTGGTAGACCTTGAAGTTCTTGGATGCAGCAAATGCCAGGAATATCCTAACAGCTTCTAGTCTAGCTACAGGAGCAAAGACATCAGTGTAGTCAATCCCTTCTTCTTGTGTGTATCCTTGAACAACTAGTCTAGCCTTGTTCTTGATGATGATTCCTCTATCATCCTTTTTATTCCTAAAACCCATTTGGTTCCAATGGTAGTCTTCCCATGAGGAAGAGGACAAAGGTTCCAAACTTTCTGTCTTTTGAATTGAAGCAGCTCTTGTTGCATAGCTTCAACCCAACTTCCATCCTTTAGAGCCTCCTCAACTTTCTTTGGCTCTAACTGGGATAGAAAACAAGAGTGAAGACAAACATTTGCTTCATGGGTTTGCCCTCTTGTCTTTACCCCGGAGATAACATCTCCAATGATGTTTGTAGTAGGATGAGACTTGTGGATCCTTAGCTGAGGGATCACAGCAAGTTGCTGAGATAGATCCAAATTTGAGAAATTTAGATCTGGTCTTGAAGATTGATCCTCCACATTATCACACTTATCAAGATTAACTTGATCCAATGAGTGTGTGACATCATTGATGTTATCATCTATGGTATGGTTATTAGAATCAAGAGATTCTTGATCACTTTCACCATCACCATTGTTATCTTCTGCAATTGAGGTGTCTTTATCTGGTTGAGAGGCCTCTGAACTGGAATTTGAAGGCATGCCAGATGTATCAGCGATTTGTCATTGTTGTGCTGATAGAAATCTCATTTGCTGAAGTGGTTCAACTGGAGCTGAAGGTCTTCCAAGCTCAAATCTTGGATCAGGATCACCTGTATTTAAATTTTCTGCAGATCCTGAAACATGCTCACAAGATTTATTAAAACAGTTGGTAACTAAATCAAGATCAAATAGCCAATCCGGACCAGAACCAGCCACACTGGGAGTGTGCTCATTGAAAGTCACATTGGCTGACTCCTCAATGATTCTAGTTCTGAGATTGTATACTCTATAAGCTTTAGCTTGAGAAGAGTATCCAATGAAGTGTCCATCGTCTGATTTCTCAGCAAACTTGGCAACTTGATCTTTGGTATTCAAGATGGTGCAGGGACATCCAAATGACCTGAGAAAGCCAATGAAAGGTTTCCTCTTGTGCCAAAGTTCATAAGGAGTCTTACCATGTGTCTTAACTACTAAGACTCTGTTTTGCACATAGCAGGCAGTATTAACCGCCTCTGCCCAGAAGGTGATAGGCAGTTTAGAGTCAGACAACATAGTTCTTGCAGCTTCAATAAGTGTCCTGTTTCTCCTCTCAGCAACTCCGTTTTGCTGAGGAGTCCTGGGAGCACTGTATTGTCTTGTAATACCCTTTTCATCACAAAATGTATCAAGGATTTGGTTTTTGAATTCAGTTCCTTGATCACATCTTATGGTTTTGACCTTGTGATCACATTGATTCTCAATCTTTAAGATGAAATTCTTTAGAATCTCAGGAGTCCATCTTTAGTTCTAAGAAAGAAAACCCAAGTGAATCTTGTAAAATCGTCTGTGATCACTAGACAGTATAAGGTCCTTCCTAAACTCATTACACTGGTGGGGCCAAAGAGATCCATATGTAATAAGTGTAGGGGAGTAGTGATGGAGTTCCTTTCCTTAGGCTTGTGAGATACCTTGTGTTGCTTCCCTTTCAGGCATGCAACACAATGATCATCACTTGTAAACTCTTTCTTTGGCATTCCAGTTACCAGATCATGTTTGATTAATTTATTCATATTCTTAAAGTTTACATGGCACATTCTTTTATGCCATAGGAAAGACTCATCACTATTTGCTTTAGATAGAAAGCATGAAACTTCTCCAGAGGGAGATGTTTCTTGCAAATCCATCTTGTACATGTTCCCTTTCTGGGGGCTCTGAGCAGAATATGCTCATGAGGAATGACCACTCCAGGTTTGAGAACAATGCACTCATGCTCAGTGAAGAGCATGTTATGACTCTGATCACAAAATTGAGATACATCAGAAGATTGTACCCAAGCTCCTTAACAAAGTTTACCTTCTCAATGCTGAGCTTACATTTGTGACCTTGCCCCTTCCATAAATGTAACCACCTTCATTTCCTCCAAAAGCAACAGGTCCTCCATCAATTTTCTCAAAATTATGAAGTAAAGACCTATCGCCTGTCATGTGCCTGGAACAGCCACTGTCAATTATCCAGACATTCTTGTTTGTCTTGAGCTGTTCCTGCACAAAAAAAATGATTAGTTACATTTGGAAACCCAAGCCTTACTTGTCTTGGGTTCAGTAAGTGTAATAGAAGGTAATGCAACAGTGAACGTTAATCTTCTGAGTAATTGCAGGATCGTTCAAGGGCTTGAACACAAGTAAAGCAAGAGACAGAACAAGAGAGTATAGTTTTCAAGGTAGCAGTATATTGCTTTCTCAAGTTCTTTTACAAGTGTTACAAAGCATTACCGAAAGATACAAGAACTTGGAATACTTATACTACAACCTACAGCCGGCTATACTATGAAAGCCAGCTGGATACAATTGACTAGACACTAACAAAATCAATTGTAGGATCAAAAGGCATATCTGCCTTTTGACCTTGTGACTATGACATGCCATAGCTCACATCCTTATACATTATAAAAAGGATAAAGTACATAAAGTGGAAAGTTTCAGACTCAAGACCTCAATGTACAGTTGCCAAAAGCATGGACCTTTTCACCAACTCCTGTAAGTTGGTGACTTATCAGAGACGCAGCGGAAAAGGTGCTTTATGGAACAGTACATCAGATAAAGCATGTGTACTAAAAGTCTTCGGAAGAAATCTGTCTTCATAGGTTGAAGCTTCGGAAGACTTTGTCTCTTCAAGCTTCGGAAGACTTCATGTTAGGCTTCGGAAGATATTGGTCTTGGCTTCGGAAGATATTACACTTAGAGTATTTTCTAATGCTTTGTGTAATTCTTCCGAAGCATTCTTCACTTCAGTACTTAGTGCATGTTGCTGAAACACTTAGGCAGTTTTGGGTTGCATCAGACTTCAGGAATCCTTACAGACACTTCATTAGATACTCTTCCCAAGCTAAGGCTTACAGAGTATACAATCTCAGAATAGAAGTGTTGAGGAGTCAGCCAATGTGACTTTCAATGAACACACACCCTGTGTGGCTGGTTCTGGTCCTGATTGGCTATTTGATCTTGATTTAGTTACCAACTATTTTAACAAATCTTGTGAGACTGTTTCAAGATCTGCAGAAAATTTAAATACAGGTGATCTGATCCAGGATTTGAGCTAAAAAGACCTTCAGGTAACACATCTTCAGCTCCAGTTGGGAGTACTTCTGCAAATGAGGTTTCCGTTAGCACCACAATGACACACTCAGCTGATACATCTGGTGTGCCTTCCAATTCCAGCTCAGAGGCTCCACAACTAGATAAAGATGCTTCAATTGCAGAAGACAATGATGGTAGTGGTGACAGTGATCAAGACTTTCTTGATGCCGATAACCACTCCATAGATGACAACATCATTGAAGTCACACACTCCTTGGATCAAGTCTCTCCTGATAAGTGTGTTGATATGATGGATGAAACGTTTATGCCAGATCTAAATTTCTCTAATTTAGATCTTTCTCAGCAACTTCCTATGATCCCTTAGCTAAGGATCCACAAGTCCCACCCCACCACAAACATCATTAGAGATGTTGTCTCAGGGTTAAGAACAAGAGGACAAACCCATGAAGAAAATGTTTGTCTTCACTCTTGTTTCTTGTCCCAGATAGAGCCAAAGAAAGTTGATGAGGCTCTGAAGGATGGAAGTTGGGTTGAAGCTATGCAAGAGGAGCTGCTTCAATTCAAAAGACCTAAAGTTTGGAACCTTTGTCCTCTTCCTCATGGGAAGACTACCATTGGAACCAAATGGATGTTTAGGAACAAGAAGGATGATAGAGGATTCATCATCAAGAACAAACCTAGACTAGTTATTCAAGGATATACACAAGAAGAAAGAGTTGACTACACAGATGTCTTTGCTCCTGTAGCAAGACTAGAAGCTGTTAGGATATTCCTAGTATTTGCTGCATCCAAGAACTTCAAGGTCTTTCAACTTGATGTAAAGTGTGCTTTTCTCTATGGAGTGATTGATGAAGAGGTGTATGTCAAATAGCCACCTGGTTTTGTAGATCCTGATCATCCTGATTATGTCTACAAGCTTGACAAAGCTCTTTATGGGATGCATCAGGCACCCAGGAAGTGGTATGAGACACTATCTCAGTATCTTTGCAAACATGGATACAGGAGAGGTATAATAGATGGAACTCTCTTTTTCAAAGGATAGGGAAATGACATATTTCTAGTTCAAGTATATGTGGATGACATCATCTTTGGTTCAACTAATCCAAAGCTTTGCAAAGACTATGAGAAGCTGATGAAGGTTGGATTTGAAATGAGTGCCATGGGGGAATTCAATTTCTTTCTGGGAATTCAAGTGAAGCAAGTTGAAGATGGCATCTTCATTAGTCAGTCAAAGTATGTTCAAGACATACTCAAGAGGTTCTATATGACTAATTGTAAGATAGCTAAGACACCCATAGCTAGAAACCACTCCCTTGGACCTGATCTTGAAGGGGAGTGTGTAGATGAACACTTATACAGGGCTATGATTTGGTCTTTTATGTATCTTATTGCTAGAAGGCCTAATATTATGTTTGCCACTTGCATCAGTGCCAGATATCAAGCCAACCCTAAGATGTCTCATCTTATCACTGTTAAAAGAATTCTAAGATACCTTAAGGGTGCTTCAACACCTGGTTTATGGTATCCTAAGGATCTTGACTTCAATTTGTATGCTTATATAAATAGTGATTATGGTGGTTGCAACATGTCTGCAAAGTCTACATCTAGGGATGTCAGTTTCTTGGTGGAAGGGTTGTCTCATGGCAATGCAAGAAACAATCCTGTGTCTCTGCATCAACTGCTGAAGTTGAATACATTGCTGCTGCAAGATGCTATGCTCAAGTACTTTGGATTCAAAATCAGATGCTGGACTATGGATTAAACTTCAAGGAGACTACATTCACATACACAACAACAATGCTATCTCAATCACAGAGAACCCTGTGTAGCACTCAAGGACAAAACACATCAATATCAGGTATCATTTAATAAGAGATAACTATGAAAATGGATTAATTAAACTAGTCAAGGTTCACACAGATGAACAATATGCTGATCTGTTTACAAAGGCTTTTGATGAACAGAGATTTAAATATCTTGTATCAGCTATTGGGATGATCAACTTTGAGCAGGTTTTTCTTAAAACTAATTCTTATTATTTCTTAAAACATGTGTGTCCTAAGTTATCTAGTTCATCACTTTCATAAGCTCTTGTTTTCTTTGGATGAAAAACTTTTTGAAGACTTTTCTTAGATTTATGAAAATTTTGATCCTTCGGAAGTTATGCTTTTAACTTCGGAAGAAATTTATGCTTTTAAAACAAATAACTGCCTAAGTATTTTACCTTCGGAACAAATTTCTTAAATATCTTTTGAAGCTTAAAATTTTCTTTGGCACTTATATGTTTTCAAGGACCTTTTTCTTCCGAAGCAAATTAACTCTCGGAAGCTTTGTTCTTAAACAAAACTTTCAAGTCTTGATTTTCTTCCGAAGTCAAAATCTTCAAAACACTTAGGAAAATCTTCCGAAGTCATTTTAGCTTCGGAAGCTTTTTCATTTAAAACTGCCGAAGATAATTTACCTTAGGAAGCTTTTTGACTTCCAAGAAAACTACTTTTTGAGGAAAAGTAAACTACTTTTTGAGCAAAAGTAAACTACTTTTTCAGAGGTAGGACCGACATCTGGATTTCAAAGTTTATCCTCTTTCATTAAACATTGTCCGAAATCCTTTTCACATATAAACCCAACGGTTTCCCCCTCTTTCTATCATCTGCTTCTTCCTCCAAACCTAAAACCCCAAATTTCTCTCTGAAATTTCTTTCTTCTTGCTTTCTTCATCCTTAAGCTACCTCACAATGGCCAGCCCAATTCATAGAAATGACCCGAACTTTACTATGCAGCTCCACAGGCAACACAACTTGGTTGCTCTGTTAAGCTCTGAGAAATATCCTCATTTCTTAGAGGTTTGTCGCTTCTTAGCTTTGTCCAACTACTTCACCTCCCTAACCATTGATCCTCCACTCTATGAGGATCATCTGCTTGAATTCTAGAAAACCTGCCAAGAGGTCGTAATGGATGGGGAGAAGGCACTGTCTGCAACAGTGCAGGGGAGAACAGTCTTCATTGCTTCGGCCATCATCAACATGCATCTTCAGCTGGATGATGAAGAAGGTGAGGTGTTCTTCCCAAAAGAAGCTATCAATCATTCTTTTGAGCAGATGGGGTATGAGGGAGATTACTCTGTCAAGACCTTCAGGAAAGGGAAGGTCTCATCCTAGGGGAGATTCCTACTTCATATGGTTATCCACAACTTATCAAACAAGCATGGTGGATGGGACCAGATTTCTGAGGATCTCTCCTTTGTTATCCATGGAATGATTCAGGGGGTCAAGTTCAGGTATTCTCAATTTGTTTATACTAATTTACTTGCAAACTTGGACTCCTTAGAATATTACATGTTCCCTAGATATGTCCAGTACATTCTTAACTGTGAACTAGGCTCACAGTTAAGGGGAACAAGTAACATTCTTAAAGTAGGAAAAATGAAGCCCGACATCTTTAAAATACTAAGAAAGCCCATTGTTGGGTTCTATCGGGTAGAAATAGGCCTGGTCCTAAAACTGTTAGAGCTCATTGCTCATGGTGACAACCTAGCAGCACCAGCTAGTGTTGAACCCACACGTGTTACATCCTAACCACCTACATAGCCACAAATCACCCTCACCTACCAAATAAAATCCGAACGAACCCCTACTCAGGCTATTCAGTCTGTGCAGGTCCCTATACACTCACCCATATATGAGGAAGTGGACACTGGAGCTCCCACTTCTCCTAAGGATCAAACCACTCTCATCTCTTCAAGGATTAGTGCTGAGGTTCCTTATGCTCAGCTTGATGAGCTCATAAGCCAAACTGCCTTAAGCCATCACTCTAAGTCTTAACACTCAAGTGATCAACCTTCAGGGGACAGTTACCATCCCCAGCCTTTAGATCTCAACCAACCAATCCCCAACCTTGATTTCTACACTGATGAAGATCTAGGTTTCATTGAGTACCATGATTCTCTCTTCTTTTACCCTACTCAAAGAGAGATGAGTGCTTCTGAGGCTCCAAGTTCTAGCCCCCATCAGTCACCTACTATTGAGGTGGACACTTCTGAACCTGTTCAGGATATCCATATGGAAGAGGCTCTCACTTTTGAAAGTGATTACATCATTAAGACCTCAACCATGGCAACTCAGCCTACTAACATCTCAACTGAGATTGGCAGTGAGTAGAGGAAATCCAGCAGCCAAGAACCTGAAGCTGGTGGTGAGAGTGAGGACTTTGGTCCAATCATCTCATCCCCCAATGATTCTTCTTATGAAGATGAATGGAATTTAAGACTAAAGGTGCAAAAATTGTCTAAAACATGCACCTATTTAGTCTCCAAGGTTAGTCACCTTGAATCTCAAGTGATTATCTTGCAGAACAGGGTCAATGATTAGCAACTTCAAATTTCATATCTTAAGAAAAAACTAGCTGGGAGACCTTTAAGAAGAGCTCAACCAGGAACACAAGAATTATGGATGTGATTGACCTAACTCCTGGCTCACCTATTCAAGTGGGTGATGCTACCATAAAGGGGGAGAAAGTCATTACAGCTACAGAATTTGGGAGTTCTTCAGAGAGAATAGACACTGATGACTCACCATCCTCACTTGCAATTGTGCATTCTCAGCAACCTCCTCAAATTCACATTGATGTGGACAATATAGACTCCTTCATACAGAGTCTGTTTGAGGATGAGATACCAAGGGCTATGTCATCTCCACCATCTTCCAATCATATCATTGGGTGGAGGTATGACAGCGACAGGAAAGCCCTAATCATCATTAGAGTTCAAAGGCTGCAGGAGATCTTCAACTTTCAAACCTTGAACTTCTATGAAGGTCTGGATTTAGTCAACATGCCACTTATCAATCCAAGCCAATCAAGACAAGCTGACAAGTTGGCCCAAAGAATCCAAGACGGGATCACTGCAGAGTTCAGCCTTAGAAGAAGACTATGGCAATCAGGCAATGTCATAGGTCAACTGGATGTTGAGGCAGACCCTAAGATTAGCTTCATAGGGAAAACCTTGACTGAAGGCCAGTGATAGAACTGAGAGCCCTGTCTTATCACCAACAATTGATGTAGAGATCAATTCCCTTTTTGAGATACCTGTTGGTGAAGGTGCTTCTCAACCTCTCTTTGGCTAGAGCTTGGAAGCTAAATCAAGGAATGAAGGCCAAGCTCTCTCCACCTGAGTCACAAAGGTCTCTGAGTGATAAAGGGAAAAGAAAAATGACTTCTGAAGAGATTGTGGAGGAGAAGAGAGAGAGGAAAAGGAAGCTGAGGGGAGAAAGTTCCTCTTCTTGGTCTGCAAGACTCATGGAGACTGCAATCAAGGCTGCCCCCAGACCAGATTCTCAGAATGATGAGTTAAGGGTAGTCAGGATAAACTATCTGCAGACAAGGAACTATGACATAGACAATGTCATCTCTCTCCCCTTGGAGGAGTTAAATGAACTGGTTGACCTAGAAAGGTCAAGGGAGAAGAAGGATGCAGAAGATGCAGAGCTTCTAGTACAAATCAAAGAAGATAGAAGAAAGAAAAGATTGTACAAGCATGTGTCTACCCTCTCCCCAGTTCAAGAAAGCCCTGCATATGAGGATGTGGTTCAACAAGAACCTCAGGTAGATAAAGAAGAAGAAAGGATTAAGATGATCAACTACCTGAGTGCCACAGGCCTCTATCAGGCAGAAGCAATTCTTTCCTTATCCTTTGATTATATTGAGTTTGAGTATCTTAAACAACTTAAACTTGAGATAGTCAAGGAAAGAAAGACAACCAAAAGAAAGCTAAGGGAAGAAGCTGCTAAGTCAAGAGCCATCATCCACAAAAGCATGAAGAAATCTGCTGATAGGCAGAGGATGATGAGCTTCTTGAAGCTGTATGGATTCTCTGGAAGGAGACTTGGCCCCATGAATCTATCCACTATGGATGAGCATATAAGGATGATCAATCAAAAGATAAAAAAGTGGAGAGCTGGTTGACTTACATTCCCCTCCAAGTCAAGCCCCACCTGAAGTGGAGGCTAAGGATGAACAACCAGAGGCATCACAACCTGGACCTCCTGCTGAATCTCAACAAGCTTCATATTCTGATCCATACCAGGGTCAGACTCACTCTCAATCTAAACCTGTGAGAGTAGAAGACCCAACTAAGAAAGATAATGAAGATCAATCCAGTACTGCAGGCCAGTCTTCTCAGTTAAAAGTTGTAAAGAGAAAGAAAAGGATGGCTTCTAAACCAAAGCCAAAGAAGAAGAAGAAGACTGTATCCTTTTCTAAATCTCAGGATGAGTCAGAACATCTTGATGATGTGCAACCAAAGGATGCTCCATCATCTCCCATTCCAATAGCTCCTCTTGCATCAGAAAGACCCATCCTGTCCTGTACATACATTACCAATCTAGAAAGGTGGCATGTCATCAGAGATCATGGCATTGAGAATGTCTACACTTGGCAAGACATGTTTCAGTTGCCTCCGCATAATCTCGTTGACATGAGAAGATACTTTGATAGTCTGAAGGATCCTGATCATCTTATGAAGAAAGGGTGGCTATCATCCTGATGAGGACTATTGATATCTGAAGTCTTCAAGAGTTTTGGTAGCATTAGCCTAGGGGGAGTTTGTTGAGAATATGTATAGAGGCTAAAGCAACGAAAGTCTTTCTGCATGCATGCTGCACAAGTACTGAAGAAGAATGCTTCGGAAGTTTCACACATGCAACAAAAATATTCTAAGTGTGAAATCTTCTGAAGCCAAGACCAATATCTTCCGAAGCCAAGACCAATACTTCCGAAGCCAAAGATGAAGTATTTCGAAGCTTCAAAGACAAAGTCTTCTGAAGCTCCACACTTGAAGACAGATTTCTTCCGAAGACTTTTAGTAACATGCTTTATCTGATGTACTTTTCCATAAAGCTAGACCCCTTTTCGCCGCAACTCTATAAATTCACCAACTTATATGAGTTGGTGAAAAGGTCCATGCTTTTGGTAACTGTACATTTAAGTCTTGAGTCTGTAACATTCTACTTCATGTACTTTATTCTTTTTGTAATAGATAAGGATGTGAGCTATGGCATGTCATAGTCACAAAGTCAAAAAGGCAATCTGCCTTTTTGACTTTACAATTGATTTTGTTTTGAGTCTAGTCAATTGTATCCAGCTGGCTTTCATAGTATGGCCGACTGTAGGATGTAGTATAAGTATCTAATGTTCTTGTAACTTTATTGATATGATTTGTAACACTTGTAATAAAACATTAAGAAAGCAATATACTGCAATCTTGAAAACCATCTCCCTGTGTATCTTACTCTTGTGTTATGTCTCTTAATTACTTGTGTTCTTAGTGTCTTTACTAGTGGTTAATCCGGTTCACTATTTGATTAAGTTTAGTTACGCTTCTCTTTGTGTTGTTGTGTTGTATTTGACCACCCTTCAACGGTCCTGCAAATATATATATATATATATATATATATTATATATATATATATATATATATATATTATATATATATATATTATATATATATATATAAGGCCCCTTTTCTCGGGACGCTTACAGCTGGTCAATCATCGCACATAAAACATATGATTTACTTTAACTTTACTTAAACATTGCAGAAGAATCATTTTAAACAACAATCACATTTCATATAGTTTTTCAAAATAATACAACATTGTTAACAGTTATAAAACATCATTTGTTCGCATTACAATGCAAAAACATTATCATTATACAAAATTGATGTCATCTAAAACAGTCAACTAGTTGCCTTGTTCCATCCTCAGCAACATTTACCAACCAATTGGAAACACATAAAAGTTAACGTTGCTGAGTGAGTTCTAGATTTTAAAAATAAAATATACTTTACTTTCTTTCAAAACCATTCTATACTTTCATACATGATCACACATCATACGTACACATAGATAATATCATTATTATCTTCCTTTATTGTTCATTACTTTCATTCTTTACTTCTTTCCGTCTTCCCGGATCAATGTCATCAGCTATACCTCAAACGTATGCATAAAGCGGGTACTAGGCCAAAGATCATAAATGATTTCCATAATGCACATAGCCTGGCATCAGCACCAGGGCAAGCGACAAAGATCCCATTTGTATACTACACCCAAAACGTATGCACGAAGCGGGTACTAGGCCGAAGATCATAAATGACTTCTGTAACGCACATAGCTTGGCACCAACACCGGGGCAAGTATCCACTATCATCCATGTACTATACAACTGGCCATCTCTGAAGGAGCTAATCGATATGGTGTTTTAGCGACGGGCTGTTCTCCCGGTAGTAAGTCAAATTTGGAATTCGATTTCGCAGTCAGGTGGCACACCGGTAGAAAGACGTCAGGAAACTCGTGCACTCCTGGCACGTCTGATAATTGTGGGTCTGGCGCATGTCCTATCTTATCCCCATGAATCGCCTTGCAAGTACTTTTCAGCTTTGATCATCGACACGACCTTATGTACACAGCACACCTTATCCTCGCGAACCGTGAAAGAACTACCATTAGGCATTGTTAGATGAATTATCTTCTTATTACGTACTATATTGGCTTCATAGCTAGCTAACCAATCCATGCCTAACACCACATCGAAACCTCCTAAGGCCATAACATTCAACATAGTAGGGAACTTACAATCTTCTAACTTAATCAGGCAATCCTCAACCACCTTAGTTACCTTAGTGGACTTACCAATGGCTGTTTCTACATAGAAAGGCTCGTCTAACTTCCTACCCTTATAATACAACAAACGACAAAAGGCAGCAGACACAAAACTCCTACTAGCACCAGAATCAAAGAGCCAGAAGCATAGTTATGGTCCACCAGAAACATACCTGAAACTACTTCAGGATCTGCCCTGGCCTCCTCACGAGTTATGTTGAATTCTCTCGCCTTCACCTTCGAAGCGTCACCCTTTCCCTTATCTCCAGCTTTAGCTGCTCCTGATCCTCCTGATTTTCCTATCTTGTAGTCCCTTTCCACATGTCCTATCTCGCCACACTGGTAACACTTTACCGCCTTGCACTCCCTGGCATAGTGGCCCTCACCCCCCATATTTGAAACATTTTCCAATCCTAACTCTACACTCCCCTGAATGACCCCTTCCACATTTTCTACAAGCACCTCCTTTACCTATATTTCCTCGCCTCCCTAATTGATCCTCAACTCTCATCCTCTTCTCCCCAATCTTGAAGTTGTCACCTCCGAACCTCTTCCCATTTCCATTCTTGTTTCCACTCCATTTCTCCACCTTCTTCTATATATGCATCGGATCTCTTTCATCATATAGTCTCCCAGCTAAATCCACCACAGACCTAAACATGCACGGTCTGGCCACAATCATGTACCTCCTGATATCCATAGGACAACCCTTCATGTATCTCTTGATCTTTTTAGATGTAGGTGTCACCGCGTCTGGCATAAGCCTTGCAAGTTCATTAAACTTAAAGGTGTACTCTTGATGAGTCATGTTCCCAGCCTCCAAATACAAGAACTCCTTCTCAATCTTGTCCAACTCTTAATGGGGACAATTCTCCTCCAGCACCAACTCTTTCAACTCAGACCACTTCATTTTGGCTATTGATCGCTTTCCCTTAGCCTAGACAATATTATCCCACCAGCACAATGTTAAGTCGATGAAAGAATGAGTGGCAAACTTAACTTTCTGGTCTTCTCGACACTCACTGATGTCTAGAACGGCTTCCATCTATCTAACCCAACGGTGAGCGGCTATAGCATTGTCGTTACCGTCAAAGGTCTAGGGCTTGCACCTTTGAAATGCCCTATAGTTGCACCCCTTAGTAGTCTCTTTTTTGAACTCCTCATCATTGTCATCATTATGAACTACCACCTTAGGGTTTGATGGTTCCTTTATGGATTCCTCAGTCCTCCCAGCATACTTTCTTGAATTCTTCTCATTTCCCTTCCTTTCTTTTTAGCTTTCTCCCTATCATTGATTGCTTTAATCACCTCAGTCACCACTGAGGGTAAGACATTTTGCATAACATTGTAGACTTCATCAGCGATAGCCTCCTTCATAGTGGATTTGAGGGTGGTTGATCCCTCCCCCTCTGGGTGACTAAGGAGGTCTGACTCCTCGTGAACAGACTCAGGAGCCTTAGCTTTGCTCCGGTGACACGTGGCTCAAAAGTCCACCTGCCACGAGCACCTCCTCGGGTTGCCTTCCATAATTTTCTACTAACCATAACTAATTCCTATAAGATTCAAACGCCAAAATGGTTATTCAAGATAATTGATCAGATCATTATAAGTATGATAAGTCCTTAATTACAGTGGCCAAGTGTGATTAACTACTTACCTTACCCTCCTGTCCCAAGAAATCACCATCATAACACATATCAATATTCAAATCTAGAAGCACATAAAACACATAGAACACGCACATAATCCCAGTTTTTCTTCAAAAGGTTTATCTGATGGCACGTAGCTACTTGGATTGGCATCCTTCATTCTTTCCTGTTTTCAGTCTAAGTTTAGGTTTTGAAAATAACTTACCCAATTCTCTTAAACTTTGGTTTGATACCCACTGGTAAGGCTCTATTCTCGGGAAGCCTCACAGTTGGTTAATCATAGCATAAAACCATTTTAATAACAAAACAATGCAACAGAATAAAATAAACATTTACTTAAAACTTGCAGTTCATATTGTAATCATACATTTTTCCTTTAATTGTAAATAAAACATATTACTTATCTTAAATTACAATAAAAGGTTTCATAAAAGGGATGCAATCCATTGCCCTCTAAGTAGCTCCTAACCTGGTGTCATCCTCAGCATCAGCATTTACCTATCAACTATTATGCATAAATGTTAGCTTTGCTGAGTGAGTTCTATTTTTAGTTAATATAAGAGAATATAAATTTTATCATTCATATAATGACCATGCATACATCATAATACATAAAAATTTATGTCTTAATAAACATGTTCATTATCTTTCCTTCTTTCATTATCTTTCATTTCATCATGTACGAGATTGCACAAAGCAAGAGCTCCCTGTTGATCGACAACGAATGTTGATTCCTGTCGGTACACATCATCATGGTAGCTAACCCCCGACAGTTGATCCACACTACAAGGCATAAAGCCCACTAATGAATTCGGATCCATCATCATTCATTAGACTCAAATAAGTGAAGTCTATCATAGTGCTTGCAAAACTTTTCATCATCATACGGGCCCGGGGTAACATTCGTTAAGTTCCGCTTTTCATAGTATTATCTTCCATTATAATATATAATACTTAACTAATTGAGTACATAACATACTAAGTACAATACATCATAAAACATAACCAACCTATCGTGGGATAGTGGGGGTTCGGGGGCGACAACCCTGGATAGCGGGGTCCTAGTGGCAGCAGCCCGTAGTGGAGTCCAAGGGGCAACGCCCCTGGCTGGGGCCGTGCTGCCAGGTCAGCGCGAAATTTTTTTATTTATAATCATTTATATAGCATAATTCCTTATAAATCGATCTTCTTGTTAAAACCTCTATAAATCTAGGTCATTTAAAAATGTATATTTAGTATGCATAATAACCCCAAAACATGGAAAAACTTATAAATAAGGGGATCTAGAACGCACCTGGATACTCTGAGTAGCTTTTCAACTAAGCTTTCTAAGCTAGGGTCACGCTACACAGCCTGCAGATAAATTAACACTTAAAGGGGTTAATTTCTGCCTAAATTTGCTACTAATTTCGCTGCCAGTTTCGATGCCAGCTTCATATGGCCGAAGACTCATAGTTGCGCAGCTTGAATACGCAATTTCGCTGGATGCACAGATAGTTTCGCAAATCAAGCTGAATTGATGAACCAGCCCATTTTAACCAAAAATCACAACTTTTTACGTCCAAGCCCTTAGTTTATCATCCATGAAGCTATATCTACAAAAGGGTTTAGAGTCTGAATCTTACCTTGATTTCTTGCTCCTTTCTTGTGGTTTGATGCTCCATCGTTTAGATCTTCAATCCCTTAACCTTTAAAGCTCCAAATCTTCAGTATCTCTTCACTTTCTCTCTACTTTATCTCTCTAGAAATTGGTGGTTGGGTTACAAATGAGGAAGATGATGGCTGATTAGGTGGGTTAAAGGGCTGATTATGGGCCTTTAATCCCTTAGGCTATTACCCCATAAGCCTACTTTAGCCCATAACCCATTTTCTTCCTTTATTTTTTATCAAATAGCCACTAATTAAGCCTATTAGCATTGATGACTCATTTTGATATTTCAGGGTGTTACATAGTGCATTCGGGTTTGAAAAAGTCTACCTGAAAGATTGCCAAAGGTAAGTTCTAGAACCCTATTTTTATATATTTTAATTGAATTGAGGTGTGTGAAATATGAGTGGGTGTATGTTTGGGATGATTTAAGGTTATGTTCATATTCATATGCCTATTTATGTTGCTTAGAATGATAAACTAGGCTTGAACATGTTCAGAATTGATTTTGGGGACTAAATTATGATATTAGTTATGAGTTAGTTGCCCATGCACCTAAGTCCCATGCTCTCAAATAGTATCCATGCGGCCTGAAAAGGGTGCCAAAATGCCTAAGTGTACCCAAAGCTCATACGCCCCAATAGTGCCCATGCGCCTAAGTCAGGCTTATGTGCCTGCATAGTGCCCATGCAACTAGAAAGTTGGCCAAATTGACTAAGTGTAGGCCATTCGCCCTTATAGTGCTCATGCGCCTAAAAGTTTTCTCATGCGCCGAAGTGTGCCCATGCGCCTAGGTCAGGCTCATGCGCCTGCATAGTGCCCATGTACCTAAGACTTAGAATATTTATGAAATTTTGGAAAAAAGAAAGTTTTACGCTATAACTTGGGATGTTCTCGGGGTGATGTATGATGATTATATGATGTTGTATGATGATGACTAATGATGTTATGTACGCTTATGTTATGGACGTTTATTTTATGTTTTCTTTATGTTCCTTATTATGTATGTTTCCATGGCTTTGCGTGATATGTTATTATCAATGAACGTAAAGTATTATGTAATGAAAATGAGAATTAATGATGAATAGAAAGTGGAACATAAGGAAGAATGAATGAACAAATGAAAAGTCTTGCAAGAAATATGAAAAGAGGTTCACAACTCAGTGAGGGGTTGTTAGCTCAGCTGTGTGTGGTTTAGCTAACCTATGAGGATGCACACTGTAACATCTTGTAATTTTGGGTTAATTTAATGTTTGCATTGTTAATTTTTGTAAGGGCCTTTATTGCCATATATGAAACTTATGGATTAATAGTGATAATTTTCTTAGTTGTCATTACATTTTAGATTATGAACGTTAATAAATAAAATATTAAATCATAGTAATAATAATACTAATAATAATATTAGTAATAATAATAATAATAGATTGTAAAATTTAAAAGTCAAATTATATAAACTCAAAGTTGAAGGGGTCTTTTTGTTAATTAGGAAACCTCAAACATTTAGGTTTGGGCATAAATTAATAAAGCTTAAACCACATGGACCATTTGTGTAATTAACCAAATCCCACACCAAAAACCCACCTTTACCCACGGTTTTCCGGCCAATGACCGGCCAACCGCCGGTCGTGGCTCCGGCAAGGCCAAAAACCGGGTTTTATGCCTCGGTTTCGACCCCAAGTTACACCAAAATATTCGTGAGGCAAAATCGAACTTGTGCATGCACGTTAATGTAGGTTTCAATGCGGATTTAACATTCTTTGAACTTGAAACCAAACACACATCAATAACCAAATCGGTTTACACCTAAACCATAATAACAACACAATCAAACGACTAGAAACGTTCCCTTAATTAATCACGAACTAAATGTGATGAATCATTACACCTGCAACAACAGTTAAACAACTTAATTCGATCTGTAACGCCCGATTTAAACGTGGCAACCGTTGGGTACCAAATCGAATGAATTGAACCTATAAATTGGAGGGCTTTTATTCTAATTGGGTTTCCTGAACTATATGAACCCTCAATTGCTCAAAACATATACACACACAACAAATTGGAAATCAAGAACAGTCGCAAAGCTCGTTGAACCCAAAACCTTCAATTCGATCAAAATCAAGTAAGTTATTAACAGAATTTGGATCGTTTAAACATGGGGAACAAAAGTCCCATGGTTACTTTGATTCACAACAATGAATTGATGTTCAATTTGATTCAAGAACAATCTAGGGTTCTTGGATTTGGGGGTTTCCGTATGGTTATGTTTTTAAGATTTTAAAACCAGGTCTTAGCATGGCATCTGCCCTTGGTTCACTAGTTCCACACTCACATTCTATACTAGAGGTCTCGGGTTTGAACCCGGCGACCTCCAATATATTTTTTGGGGTTGTTTTAGCTGCTAAAAATTATAAAAAAATTTCTAAAAAAATAAGTATTATAAACTTTGTTTATTTTTAAAGTTATTCAACTATTTTATGATAAATTTATTCTTTTAAACATCTTAATTTATTTTTAAATAACATTGACAAATGTTATAATTAGTTTATTTTCATAGAAATAAACTTTAAATAGTTGAAATCACTAAATGACTATTGGTCATTTCGTTATCTTTAATTATAGATTAATTATGTTAATTATAAAGTTAATTTACATTTGATAATTAAATCATTATAAAAGGAGTAATTAAGTTTTCTTTCATTTTATATATATATATGTTTGCGACAAATCTTATTTATAAAAACCCCAAACTCCAATTGAAACCCTAGCTCTCATTAAATCACTAATCCCGTTATTAAACTTAAACCTTGTGAATATTCATAAACGGTTAGGTACGTTGAGAAGTGTTAGGATCAGTGATCTACGTTTGATCGATTAGAGAGTATAGCAGCGGAATTCTAACAATGAATTAGCCAATTCACAAGAACGAAAAGATATTCAATGAAGAACAAAAACGGTTATAGATAGAGAGAATTCTGCAAATATATTTCATTCAATATTCGCTTTCGTGGTAATGGAATGTCACACTTACAATTAGGTCGACACCTCTTATATAAGAGATGTGACGTCTGCTGATGTCACTTGATAGTGACATCTAACAGAATTATTCCAACTGAAACACAACTACTGAAGATGTCAAAACAGCTAACATCTTCTTACAAAAATACTAAGTGTTATCAGTTACTATAACTACTGAAAAACATAAAACTACTGATACTACAACGACTGAAGAACAAGCTCTTCAGTCGTTTTACAAAACCACTGAAAGTAAAAACATAAAACTACTGATATCACAACTACTGAAGAAGTACTCTTCAGCTGTTGTGACAACTACTGAAACTTCAGTACTTGGTCTTCAGACTTGAACTTCAGACGTTTCATCAGCTGATGACTTCAGTAGATATTATCAGCTGATGTCTTCAGTCTTTGTCTTCAGACTTTGTACACCAGTTTTGATCTTCAGCACTTGTAGACTCTTCAGCTGTTGTACTTCAGTACTTTGGTCTTCAGCTTCAACACTTGTGTTCTTCAGCTGTTCAGCTTCAGCACTTGTGTTCTTCAGCTGTTGAACTTCAGCACTTTAGTCTTCAGCTGTTGAAGTCTTCAGCACTTGATCTTCAGCTGTTGGAGTTTTCAGCACTTGTCGAACTACTGATGAAGCCTTCAGCAGTTGTTGTGATATCATGTGGGACTTAGAGGTTTTCTGATCTTGGCTTATTGGTTCTTTTGGTCCAACAAACTCCCCCTGAACCAATGCAGCCAAAACCTCTAATTTATTTATTTTCCCACTTATTGTTGGCAAAATGGTTGGTCTTTTTCCTTCTTGATTAGTAGAGAAGATGACCCATATAAGCACTGGCCTGGGAAGAAATCTCAGAGATCTGTTTGGCAAGGTATGAATGGGAACTCTGTTTTGGGGAACTGGACACAGAGTTGTTATCCCATTCATGAGATTACTTCCCCATTATAAGTCTGTATGACTCTCGAACATAGGCCTCAAGGAGAACACTTGTTCCTCCTTGGAGAGTTCTTCTACTCCTCCTTTAAAGAAGAATCTGACCATAGTACTCAGATAGTACTTCACAGTCCTGCCATTCTTCAACTCCACAGTAGTTACCTCCCTATAGACAAATTCATTAGGATGAGTGCCCTCAAGGAGTAACTGGAGCTCATTCTTCTTAATGTCTTCAAGCTTCTATATATAACCCCTTTTTGATCATCTTGTTTTCCAGTAAAGCTTGAGGGGTCATTTTTGATTGATGAGCCTTCTTGAATTCATCGATTATGTTAGGACGTGGTATTCGACTGAAATACCTAGAGATCACGTGTATACCAGATCAAATAGTGCGGAATCCTATTTGATTGGCGATCCAATCAGTGAGAACACACGAAGAATCAATCAAGGATTGAAACTAACGTTAGAAATCGATAAGGAATCGATCTAATGTATTCTATGAACTTGGAGAACGATTTGGAAGGTTTTGGACGGCTAGGGTTCGACTGAATCGTACTTGTTCGAATGTCCCCTTTTTACAAATTGAGTTGTATTTATAGGTTGGCACTATTCAATCGTGCGACTGACCATTAGTTTGGTTCAGTCGTGCGATTGAACCATGCGGTTGGTTCATTCGTGCGACTGAGTGTTCAGTCGTGCGACTGAGCCAATCTTATGTTACAGTGTACGACTGATCCAGTCTCCTGGTTCAGTCGTGCGACTGAGTCAATCGTGTGAAGTTCTTCATGTGTATGGTTCATTCGCATGAGCCATTCGCATGGGAACTTCATTAAGTTAAGTTTGAATGTTTTAGTTAATAATATAATATTATATGTAATCATTCAAGTAATCATAAACCCAATCAATTCCTTTACGACTCATTAATGAACTATTAACATTATAACCAACAGACTATCAATATCAGTTCATTAATCATACCAAACAAGATCTATTACATCACATATCACGATCTAGGGACATACATGTATCAACAAACTCCCCCTTGGACCTAGATCTCTCTAATGTCTTGTTTTCTTCATTACCTTCTCATATTTCTTATACTTGTCCTCTTGTGTGACTCCCGCGTGAATATCAAACGCGAAGCAAAGTCGTATAACATTTTGGAACTGGAGGGCTTGTACAATGTCTTGTGTGTCATAGAACAGTGGCCACTTGTATAATCTATAGACATCATTAGCAGACAAGTTAGTTAGCCACATTGGGTCGAATACCCTGACAGTATCCATTTGATCCCCTTTGTTCAGAACTATGACAGCTTCAGCAGTTCTCAATCATAGTACCACCATTTGAAGTGTGGAGTGAAGTCCTGTGCATTTCCCTGAGAGGGATTCTCGACATAGTGCGAGGAGGACTCCACTTCAACACAATCTTAGGTTTTCCAGTAATGGCATCCATCTCAGACCTTCTAATATACCTTGTAGGTTGTTGAGTCTGAAGTTAATCCACCTGGTGTGGTACTCTTTCTTTAGGGCAGCCTCAAACCAGCCTGACATTTTTATCGGGTCAGCATACAACAGCTTCAATTTGGCCAGCTGGTTGAGCTCAAATCCTGGTAGAGTCTTTAGATCATGTGGAAATCTAAAGTACTCTATGCCCTTTTCCCTCTTAACGGCATAAACGTTAAGATCATCAAAATATGCCCATGCTATAATCCTGCCTGACACCGTAAGATGTCTCTTGACGCTGTAGAACTTGGTGTAGGCATCCCTCTTCGGTACATCACGTTGGGCTCTGACTTCTTTAAAACATTCAGCCCACTCAGCCTTTCGAATGTATACATCATCGTTTGACGCTTGGCTGTTCCTTCGGTCTTTCCTGCTTCCTGCTCCATCTTGTCTAGTACCTCAAACATATCACTGACTAGGGACTCACCCAGATTGGGGACCACATACCCTCGTTGTCAGCGTACTGAGGGTACTCTTCAACAGCAATATCTTCAACCTCAACTTCATCACCGTGTGTAGTTCGTCGTCACTGGTTGAATCAATTGTTGGAGCATCCTTGACAATGTCATCAGGATTGAGTCTGAACATCTCTGCCAGTGCTCGTTAGATAGGTCGTGAATTATTTCACCTTCTTAGGGGTATAACTCACTGACCTTCTGACAATCCCTTGCAGATCAAGAATCATTGTGAGTTGAGACTTGATCTGTTGAAGGGGAGCAATATCAAACTCATCTCTGTGGTACTTTGGATCTGTTTGATTTACACATTTCACATTCAAATCATTAGTAATATATCAAACAAATGCATAAGTTAATAAACATTCAGTACATGGTTTGTCAATACAGAATACAAAAGTAATTTAATACATAAACATCACTATTTACTTTTATCCTGAATGCTAGTCTCATCATGTGAAGGTGCAGAAGCAGAAGCTGACTGATCCTGTCTGTTCTTTGTTCTTTTTTCTTGGCCTGGAGCTGAGACCGATTCAGCTGCTTCTCCTTCTTCAGTGTCTTCATCTACGCCCCACTCTTCGGTCTTCTCTTCATCAGAGTCACTGTCATCATCATCATCATCATCATCATCATCATCTTCATTATCTCTGCTCCATCCTTTATCTTTAGAGGTTCCGCCTTTGATCCTTTCAATTTTAGCAGAATGGTCCTCTTAGCCTTTCCAACTCCTTTATCTGCTTACTTGCTGTGACACTTGCGCTCGAGTTGGTCCAACTGAGTGTTCTGAGCAGCCAATGCTGGGCCTGCTCCTCATAACTCGATCCTGCTCTGCAATTTTCTGCGATTGTGCAGCAGTCAGGTCGGTGAGCTGGCGGATCTGAGAGGTCTTTTCCTCATCAGCCGCCAGCATCGTAACACCATTCTATTTAAGGCTGACAGATGTTCCTCTACCCCGATTGGAGGTAGAGGAGATCTGTAGGTGTGTGAGGGGTAGCTGAGGGCTCGGTTTGGGCTAGTGGTTGTGGTGGAGGTGGTGAATATAGGGTCAGGTCTGGATGATAGTGGTGGTGAGTTGGGGGAATGATGTAGTGGTGGCAGGGGTCTGGCTTGTGGTGGTCGGTATGGTGGTGTCTGTGGTTGCTGTGGGGAGAGGTATGGTGGTGGAAGGTGTGTCTGCAGAGGTGGTAGTGTAGAAGGTGGGGGGATGTGGTGGTGATGAGGTTACCTTACGTTTTTTCTTTTTCTGGCCATGGGGTTGAGCCATCCGTTTTCTCCTCGTTCCCCTCGAGGTGGTGAATATAGGGTCAGGTCTGGATGATAGTGGTGGTGAGTGTGGGGTGAATGATATAGTGGTGGCAGGGGTCTGGCTTGTGGTGGTCGGTATGGTGGTGTCTGTGGTTGCTGTGGGGAGAGGTATGGTGGTGGAAGGTGTGTCTGCAGAGGTGGTAGTGGTGGAAGGTGTGGGGGATGTGGTGGTGATGAAGGTTACCTTACGTTTTTTCTTTTTCTGGCCATGGGGTTGAGCCATCCGTTATCTCCTCGTTCCCCTCGAGGTGGATGCTCCCCCTTCAATCCCGCCTGAGGACCCCGGAGCATATGTTGGGTCAGTTTCTGTATCTCCGGAGCCTCTCAGTTGTTCACCAACAACCCTCAACCCATGTTCTGTGGGAACCACTTTCCTTCCCACAGTCCAGGTCAATGGCTCCTCATCAGATTCATCCTCATCCTCCTCGTTAAGCACAAAATCTTGATGAAATCCTGCTAACTCAGTTACCTCTACAGGTGAGACAGACACAGAGGGAACAGAGTCAGACATAGTGCCTCTGGATGAGCAGCATCATCCCAGTCATCCTCCTCTGCATCATCAGTAGGGAGGACAATTGGCTCCACGTCGGAGTCACTGTCCTCGTGACGCCATTGGTGTCTCCCCGGTGCCACATAGCTCTTCTGCTAGTGGCCAATCATTCTTTTCACTTGGGGCTTATCTGCTTTCCCCTGTAAACTCTCATTCTGCCAGAGTAGTATCATCCATTATCTCTAAGGCCACAACGTCATGACTCTCTTTGGGTAACTGTGGCAGCTCTCGTGAAGACGAGCTGTAAGAATCTGGGGTACATACAGAACCCCTCTTTTCCCTTACCTCCAAATTCTCCACCAGTAGGAGAATATCATGCTGGAAAAACTGAAGGGTGGTTCAGAACCAGTGCCACGTAGGCATTTTGAATCTGGTCTGAGAGGTCGTCAAATCACCCCTCCTCGATGCTACACACTTGAGGATCACGTGTGCTAAGTACTTGTACTGGGGGCTCAGGTTGCTCTTGTTGAGCACACCTGATTTGATATCCCCAGCGTACTTAGCCTTAGGAAGCATCTCGCATTGTCAATGGATGTAGTTTTGTAGGATGTCAGCGTCCTCCCCGAACTCTAGGACCCTCTGACAGCAGAGATCTCAATATTATGGCCCAGTATGGAGCTCCTGATACAGTAAGGCTCACGAGAGCGGTCCACCGAGGCATTCTCCCAGAATGCCTGATGGAGTGATCTATAAGGCGTGCAAGGAGTGGAGATCGCCTTATAGATCCGGGACCGTCTCAGAAATGCTATTATGTCGGTAAACTCAGCCCCGTTCCTGGTGGTGTGATCCAAATGGGCACAGATGTTGTGCTTTGGATTTATGGTCCACTTTTCTGCCATTTATCTGTAACACACAAGACATAGAACTATTAATACATAAGACTGAAGACTTCTGTTCTAAGTGTAAAGTTGACAGTCATTTTGATTCATTGTGCGAATGATCATCTACTGAAGTCAGTCGCCTATTTGAGACATGCGATTGAGTTCAATCGGGTGTTTGAGACATGCGATTGAGTTCAATCGGCTGATTGAGGCATGCGATTGAGTTCAATCTGCCGACTGAGACATGCGATTGAGTTCAATCTGCCGACTGGACTCATTCGGGTGGTTCAGTCGGTCGAATGATCCAATCGCAAGGTTCAATCGTGCGATTGGAGTTCATTCGAACGACCAGTCGCTTGCCCCACTGTTCGATCGCCTGGGGTCGAATCTTGACCAATCTAAGTCTTTTAACAGTGTGTAATGGTCCATTAGCCTCGTCTACTTGTCACTAATAACCTATTAAACTCATTTTAACATTTTGCTTCATTTACATAGGCGATTAGGTCAATTCACAGTTCGGTTCTTGATTCAATCCAATGTCGCTATTGTAGTTCGGTGATGTACTGATTTTGGTAGGATTCAAGGAGTAGTGTACCTGTAAAACGTCACTGGAATGTAAGAATCTTAACCGCAATGTATATCAGAATCGGTGGCAAGTTTGACAGGGTAACGATACAGAATGCGATTTAGGGTGCTATGGGAGTGATGAGTGAGATGCGATCGACTAAGTCCCTTAAATACTGAACCTAGGTTCATTCGGCCGACTGGCCTCATTCGCTCAGTTCAATCGGGCGACTGAGGTTCAGTCGTACGATTGGCCTAGTCAATCGCATTCAGTCGGCCAACTGAGTCTCAGTCGGTCGACTGACTCATTCGGTCTCCTTCATTCGCCCCTTTAGTTGACCGACTGAGCCTCAGTCGGTCTACTATTTCATTCTCCCCCTTCCATTCGGTCGAATGGATCAATTTCATGTCCATTCGGCCGATTGGAAGCCATTCGCATAGTTGGTCGATAACCATGATCCACTAGTGCAAATGGGTCACACTTTGTGAGTTTACAGTCATTTTTAACATTTACTATTCAGACCCTTTTCACTTTTGATAATAACATTGTAAGCTCTTAACCAATTCAGTCACTTCAGACGTGACCTTTAAATTTTGAAAACCATGTGGCCATCTCAGACATGACCCTTTTAGGTAAGTTAATTCCCTTCTGATTTCCCTGATGTAGTCCGACCGACACACAAATTAAAAGATAAACATAGGAACTTAAACTAACTACACAACTGAAGTTTATGTTTGGACTTTTTGTGAGAGATAAAACCCTAAGATGAAAATCTAAGGGATTGGATTAGGAGTAGACAGCTTTAACTTAGATTGATCATATCTGGACCAACTCAATTTTAGAATCATACAGGAATATCAAATCATTTTGGGACTTGTTATTAAAACTCTTTGATGCCTAAATTCTCGGTGTTCATCCAGAGTCGTTAGCAACTTAGGAAATCATACTGAAACTCTTAGATTTTCACATTGATTTGAACTCTTGAGAATGTAGCCACTAAGATTGTCAGTATGTTTCCACTTAAATCCATACACAGACTTTTGACGCGACTGGTGACTGATTTAGGTTTAATTATTTCAGCTAACATTTGTGGATCCCACACTTATATGGTAATCAACATTCCTCAGAGGTTTTGAGCGGTCTAAGGTATTATTACAAGAAGAGACTATTCTTAGAGCTTTCAAAGAGAAGCCTGTCCTTAGGTCAGTGCCATCGCACAGCAGAGAGGCGGCAAACAACAATGAATTCTAGAATATCTAGGTTATGCTTATCCTCAGGTCAGTGCCATCGCACAGCAGAGAGGCACACAACCTATCTCCTTGTTAGAGCAGCTTATTTTATTTGACACAATATGCACAACAACATGAGTCATTAGCTTTATTGCATTTGTCTTTCATTTTTCTTGCTTTGCTCTAATTGTGGTCATCCGCACACTTTTGTGGCATTTAAATGCTCATTACCCCTTATTGGAATATATTTGATTGTGTTAACCAGTGATAAGATGGAAACCCACAGTCAGTTGAACAACTTAGTTTGATCTTGAGATCACCAATCAGGTCTAATTGTCTATTGTGTTGAATCTACCAATATCATTTGTGGTCTAGCAGCCTCTAAGTCTACTTTCTCTGTGTCACCTTAGGAGTTGCCAGTTTTCTATCATTTTCCCTTTTTATATTGCTTAGACTACACAGACTTATACTTTGAACTTTTGCATCTTTTCAAACCTTAAATTTTAAAATCCCTCTTGATTTGTTCCTGTGTACTATCATATTCCAAGGTATTGAATCAGTATCACAAACACAATCTACCTTATTTCATAGTTTACCCCTTCTCCCTTATGTTTTTTTTTTATATTAACTTGCTGACATATTCTCCCCCTAAAATACTAAATCATTTCGGATTTAATTATTTTTGGATTTTAATAAACAGCAAGATAACATGAATTTAATATAACAACAAAAAAAAAAAAAACAGATAACAAAAAATAAAATAAACTTTAACGAAACTACATCGGACTACACATTATTCTCATCAGGAATTACGTCACTTTTCTTTTAAACGCCGTTGACCTCTAGCAAGTATTGAAAACGTGGTTTATCAAAGGCTTTTGTATAGAGGTCAGCACGTTGAAAATCAGTATTAATTTTAACCACATCTATTAAGTCTTTTCAAAACAGTCTCTTATGAAGTGGTATTTAATACCGATGTGTTTGGTCTTAGGATGTTGAACCGGGTTTTTGGTTACTGCAATTGCAGCAGAGTTATCAACAAAAATAGGAGTAGATGAGAATTTCAAACCGTAATCCCGCATTTGCTGTTGAATCCAAATGATTGGGAACAGCAACTTGCAGCAGCAACATATTCGGCTTCACAGGTTGACAATGCAACCGATGTCTGCTTCTTACACTGCCATGTAACTAATCTTCTCCCAAAGAATTGACACCCTGCTGATGTAGACTTGTAGTTCATTTTGCAGCCTCCATAGTCCGAGTCACTATACGCTGTGAGCTCAAAATCGTCATCATGAGGATACCACAACCCCAGTGTGGGTGTACCCTTTAGATAGCGAAAGATCCTTTTGACCCCGATCAGATGATTGACCTTAGGTTTAGCCTGATATCTGGAACATAAACATGTAGCATACATGATATCAGGTCTTGAGGCAGTGAGATACATGAAGATCCAATCATTCCTCGGTACATAGTGGCATCTACAAGATCTCCATTCTCATCAGGTGCTATATCATGATTCGTAGCAAGTGGAGTCCCAGCAGCAGAAGCATTCTCCATGTCAAAGCGACTGAGAATGTCTCCTACATACTTGGTCTGATGTAGAAAGATCCCATATGTTTGATACACCTGTAACCCGAGAAAGAACTTCATCTCCCCCATCGCACTCATCTCAAACTCTTTCTTCATCACTGCTTCAAACTCTTTGCATAACTCTTCGTTCTTTGACCCGAAGATTATGTCATCAACATATATCTGTACAAGCAGTAGGTCACCATCCTTTTCTTTAATAAACAGTGTACAGTCAATGACTCCCCTGCGAAAGCCGTGTTTCACAAGATGAGTCGAGAGTTTCTCATACCAAGCTCGAGGAGCTTGATGAAGCCCATATAAAGCTTTGTCGAGCTTGTAAACTCTATCCCGATGATAAGGGTCTTCAAATCCCTCGGTTGACTTACATAGACTGTTTCCCTGATTTCTCCATGAAGGAATGCACTCTTCACATCTAATTGGTAGACTTTAATCTTCATGTACTATGCATAGGCAAGGAAGATACGAATAGCTTCCATCCTTGCCACGGTGCAAACACCTCATTATAGTCAATCCCCTCGACTTGGCGAAAACCTTGAACCACCAGTCGAGCTTTGTTCCTGATAATGACTCCTTGGTCATCCTTCTTACATTTTAGTACCCATTTGGTGACAATGACTTTAGCACCTTTAGGTCTATCAACCAGAGTCCACACACCTAACTTCTTAAACTGCAGAAGTTCTTCTTGCATGGCACTCACCCACGCCTCATCATTTAGTGCTTCACTGACATATTTTGGCTCAACCTGTGAGACAAAACATCGATAAGCACCATCATGAATGTAACCCTTCTCCATAACTGAGGCGTAATCAGCTGAGTATAGCTGATTTTGGGTTTGTACTCCTGATCGGACATCTCCAATAACATTGTCAAGGGGATGATAGACGTTTAGTCATGACCTGGAGTAGTCGGCACAGTCACCTCCGAACCAAGATTGTGAACATTTTGGTCTGCATCTGAGGAGGTTGGAGTTTGAGGTTCCGAAGTCGAGGGTGCATCACTTGTGGATGCTTGTGGACTTTCAGGAACTGGAACCTGTTCCTCCTGACTGTTCTGGTCATCTGCTTCAGTTTCATCTTCAGAGGAGGTCACTTTCATCGACTACCCCTTCTGACTGAGTAGATGACTCTCCCTATGTGCTGGATGGAGTATTTAGAATATCATACATCATCCTAGTGGCTAACTCATCCTCCGAGGGAGAGAGAGGGATGTTGAAGGATTTGAAGAATCCATCATAATCGAAGAAGTATGCAGGTCCTTTGCCTGTAGGTGGTGTGGTATATCTCTGAACGTCGACATTACACCACACTTCTACAAGACCCGTTGAGTTATTGTAAACTCGCTGTTCGGTATGTTGTATCCTAGAAAAATTCCTTCAACTGCCTTCTCTCTCTGAATTTTCCTTCTTGTGTCTTCTTCAAAAGTGTACACGGTGCGCCAAAAGGTTCAAGATACTCCAAATTCGGTTTGCGTCTTTGAAGTAGCTCATAACATGTCTTTCCGTGGCGCTTGACTATTAGGACTCGGTTCAGTGTATAGCACGCATTTGCCACTGCCTCGTTCCAGAATTGGATAGGCAGTTTCGAGTCTGCCAGCATAGTCCGGGCTGTTTCTATCAAACTCCTGTTCTTTCTCTCAGCAACGCCATTCATCTGAGGTGTGTAGGCAGAAGTGAATTGATGCACAATTCCCTTTTCCTTGCAGTATGCCTCCATCCCTTGATTCTTGAATTTTGTCCCGTTGTCTGAGTGTATTTGTCGAACTTTGAGCTTGTAGAGTGATTCCAGTGTGGTTACTAATTCCTTGAATGTCTCCAAAGTTTCTGATTTTGATTTCAGAAACATACCCAAGTGAACCTTGAGTAGTCATCAGTGACCACATAGCAGTACGCGTCGCCTGCAATGCTCCTTGTACTAACTGGACCAAACAGATCCATGTGAAGAAGCTCAAGAGGAAGTTCTATTGAATGAACTTTCTTTTCCTTATGAGCCTTCTTTGTCTGTTTGCCTTTCTTACAAGCTACACAAAAGTCAGGAAGTTGGAAGTTCTTGACATTCACTCCTCTAACTAAATCCTTCTGAATCAAATGATTCATCTTCCGTTGACTTATGTGTCCCATTCTCCGATGCCAGGAGATGGAGTCCCTCTCAGTAGCTTTAGATAAGAAACACTGAACCTCATGATCCGTTGTGGCAGCTGTTGACAGATCCAAGACATATAAGTCTTTATATCTTGAAGCAGTCATCAAAACTTGGTCCTTTGGGATCATATATTCTTTCTTCAGCACGTAACACTTCTGATTATCGAAGACGACTTTAAATCCTTTATCACAGATTTGGGAAACAGAAAGTAAGTTGTTCTGAAGTTGTTGAACGTAGTTCCTTTATCAAACTTAACTTTCTGATTTCCCACTTCTCCCTGAGCTGTGATATAGCCTCCTTTGTTTCCTGCAAAGGAACATGCCCTCCTTTTATTTGTTTGACGTTCGATAAAGGGCGCTATTTCCTTCCTGTCTGTGGATGCTCCGCTGTCTATAATCCACATGTTAGTCTCAGCACTATATCGAACACCCTGCACATACAAAGTAACAGAATCAGTTTAGGTTAGGAACCCAAGCTTTGACTGTCTTGGGTTTCCCAGAGGCATCACACATCATAAACTCCACCCATTGACCCTTAGAAGGTGAGGGTAGCTCAGGTTCCTTCTTGTTATCAGTATCAGACACGAGGGTGGATTTTTCTTTCCATAAACCAGATTTGTGCAGTGCCTGTTTATGATAACAGTCGTCTGGCTTACAGGTTGGACTTTAGGTTCACTAGCT
Source organism: Flaveria trinervia (assembly GCA_025506515.1). Lineage (NCBI taxonomy): Eukaryota > Viridiplantae > Streptophyta > Magnoliopsida > Asterales > Asteraceae > Flaveria > Flaveria trinervia. The sequence continues at coordinate 52,081,095 of CM046456.1, forward strand.
CTTCTAGGTGGAGTTAGAGAACTCTGCTTAGAAGACCTAGGTCTAGAGTCCCAGAAGATCAATCTTCGTCCTAGGTGTTTGATAGAAATGACATCGGAAGCAATGTGTCCACATTCTCCACAGTTGTAGCATGACCTGCTATCAACTTTATGAGTAGACTTTCTTTGTGGAGAAGTGCGTGACACTCTAGTAACATCAATCACTTTAGTTTTTGACTCTTGGATGTTGATGTTTTCTCTGGTGTAACAAACTTTACTGATTTACCTGTTTTTTTTTTGGTTAACTGGTTTTTGACTTGAAGCATGTGAAAAGGTAACATTTGAAGTCCTTTTAGGTTCCAATTTGACTCTATTTGACCCTGACTTTAAATAACCTTTTTCAAATTCATTTTCCAGGTTAACACATGGCAATTTACCCTTTGCCTTTGAAGTGGTCTCCTTTTGTTTCTTACCAGATTCAGTAGATGAACATAAGGTGTCTGGATCAGTAACAAGAGGAGTGGTCACCACATGATCCTTGATGGGGTTATTATTTACTGGTCTAGACTTGGTGTTCATCAAGGTCTCCGGTGGTGGTGGAACCACTTTGTAGCCTAATCCCTCCCCGTTATTCCTTTCTCTCACTAAGTGTTGAACTATGTGTGAAGAGCTAGTCCAACTATGCAGTTTCTGTTTTAATGAATTAACTTCGACTTCTAGAACTGCCTTTTGTTTCTTAGTGTCTTCTAGGGAGTTAAGATAGTACCTAATGTCGTTTGCTTGGTTAAAAGCCACTACTTCGGTTTCCCTAAGTTGCTTAGTCAATAGGTCTATCTTTTCTTTATAACAATGCTCATTTTGTTTTAGCACTCTATTTGCCTCAGTGCACAGACGTAAATCTTTTACTAAGTTATCATTATGATCTAATAACCTAGCAAAATTTTCATCTATGCTATTCCTAAACGTGTCACAATCAGAACAAGCATGATTATTAAAAAATTGGTCAGTGGTACTTACCTGAGTTGGTTCAGAAGTATTAGCCATCAGTGCCGCATCAGATGATTCTGGTTCTGTCGACTCTGGCTTTTCTGTCTCTGATGTGGAAACTTCCTCATTTGGCTTGTAGCTGACCTCGGCTGCAGTTGTTTCTTCACTATGTGACATTGCAATTTCAACTGCTATATCACCTTCACTCGCAGAATCATCGTCAATATCCTCGACACTAGCAATGTTAGATTCTCCTGGTGAGACAACCTGAAACTCCAATCCTGTCCTTCATCATCATGAGCAGTTAGTGCTTTTGGATCCTTGTTTGATGAAGTAGAATTAGAGGGTTGCTTGTCCTGGCGAGTAAATGATGAGAACGGGTTCCCATTCCCCGTCTTCTTTGGCTTGACACATTCTCGTTTGAAGTGCCCCTTCTCACCACAGTTAAAGCAGGTCACTTTACTCTTGTCGAAGCCAAAGGTGGTGTCCTTAGTAGCAACCAAGTTCTGTCCAGTCTTTTTCACAAACTTCTTCGCCCTCCGAACAGCACTTGCTAAGGCCCACATTATATCCATTCTTTCAAGCTCCATCTCATCCACCTGCTCGTAGTCCTCATCTGCCAGATGGCAGTTTCCAATCTTCCCAGCAACAAGTCCATCATATGAATGAACCACTGCTGCTAAGAGATCCATATGCTCTCGTGCTACTTCCACGGTCACATTACCGAAGTTCTCGGTCTTCAGTTTGGTAGCGTTTGCTTCTGATCCAATATGATGGGTACATGATGACCCAGACGTGTCTGATCCTGAAGGAAGCATGTGAGGGACCTGACGAGCTAGACACAAAAGCAGTCTGGAGGGGTGCTCCAGATGTCTTAGCTTGAGGCGTGGCGTTATATAAAGCTGGATTTTGTGTGTACGAAGACTTCTGAGCTCTATACTTCATCCTTAGTGCTTCTTCTCGCAACTTAAGAATGAAGTCATTTATATCCAGCTTTACAAGGATTCCATTCTGTCTCAGGTTAGACACGAATGTAGCCCACTTATCAGGCAACCCGTCTGCGAAGTTGCTTACCTTTTCTTCCATGGTAGTAGCCACTCCATGTGTATGCAATTCGCTCATCAAGTGGTAGAATCTATCTATGACTTCGTCCAAACTTTCATTACCAATTGATGAGAAGTTATCGAATTCCTTCTTTAACTCCTTTGCCTTGATTGCCTTCAATGATGCATTACCATCATATTCTTCTCTAGCGCATCCCACAGTTTCTTAGACTGCTTGTTCTCGGAATACTGGTGGAATATGTCTTTGGGGATAGACTGAGTGATCAATGCATAAACTCTTTTCTCTGCATTGTACTTTACTTTCTGTGCGTCTGTCATCCCGCTTAATGTTAGTTTAACTCCATCAGCTCCCACTGGTGTACTATAACCTATCTCAATGGCTTCCCACAGATTAGGATCTACTCCATTAAGGTAGATCTCAAAACGTTGTTTCCAGTGGGGAAACTCATCTAAAGTCAAGAGCTTTGGTGGTTTATTGTGATTCCCCACCTCACTCTCAAGCAGCAACAGATTCTGTATCCTTGAGTCCTTCCCAGCAGTAAGGCTGACATCTGATCTTCCATGATGAATAAACTTATAATCTAATCAAACAAACTTTCACTGATGCGACTGAAGGATGCGAATGAGCTAATCGTGCATATAAGCTCTGCGATTGGTTCAATCGTGCGAATGAACTGGGCGATTGGTTCAGTCGTGCGAATGAATCTGGTGCGTATGAGCTATGCGAACGAACGTTTCAATCGGCCGAATGAAGGTGCGACTAGGTCCAATCGTGCGTATGAGCAATGCGAATGGCTTCCAGTCGTACGAATGAGTCAGTCGTGCGATTGAAGCTGCTGGTTTTGCGAAAATTTCTAGGTTTGACGGGTTTCAGCCGTAAAAGTTCGAAATTTCACAAGTTCTAATCGCCTGAGTCCGTAGAAACCAAACGTCGATGAGCAGGGAACTTCCAAGATCACTTTTGATGCCAAAGATTGTGTTTTTAGTGTAAAAACACAAACTTTTATGCAATCTTGATTGAATCAACACGTAATCAAGAGCCAATAGCTCTGATACCACTTGTTAGGACCTGGTATTCGACTGAAATACCTAGAGATCACGTGTATACCGATCAAATAGTGCGGAATCCTATTTGATTGGCGATCCAATCAGTGAGACACACGAAGAATCAATCAAGGATTGAAACTAACGTTAGAAATCGATAAGGAATCGATCTAATGTGTTCTATGAACTTGGAGAACGATTTGGAAGGTTTCTGGACGGCTAGGTTCGACTTGAATCGTACTTGTTTGAATGTCCCCGTTTTTTACAAATTGAGTTGTATTTATAGGTTGGCACTATTCAATCGTGCGACTGAACCATTAGTTTGGTTCAGTCGTGCGATTGAACCATGCGGTTGGTTCATTCGTGCGACTAAGTGTTCAGTCGTGCGACTGAGCCAATCTTATGTTACAGTTGTACGACTGATCCAGTCTCCTGGTTCAGTCGTGCGACTGAGTCAATCGTGTGAAGTTCTTCATGTGTATGGTTCATTCGCATGAGCCATTCGCATGGGAACTTCATTAAGTTAAGTTTGAATGTTTTAGTTAATTAATATAATATTATATGTAATCAATCAAGTAATCATAAACCCAATCAATTCATTTACGACTCATTAATGAACTATTAAACATTATAACCAACAGACTATCAATATCAGTTCATTAATCATACCAAACAAGATCTATTACATCACATATCACGATCTAGGGACATACATGTATCAACAGATAATTTCCTATGGTAACTACAATGGCCAGCATGATTGTAGAGTCTATTGTTTTTCTAACCTGGCCATTGTATCTATGTGAATGGTCTTTTGTGGATTCTAGAACTCACCTTGGGTCTGGCCATACTCTCCCACTCTCTCCTTCTGATACTTAAATGTGTGTCTGAGAGTGTACAGCCTCTGAGCATGCCCTTTCATGGCTTGTATAGATGATGACTGAGGAAATTCCTTGTCGACCATCTTCAGTAGTTGCTCTCGTGCTGCTTCTGCTGTTCTTCATCTTCTATTTTGACTCTAACCGTTTCCCTTTGAGAGTCAGGTGATCATGGGTTGACTCCTGTTTTGGTAGCCTTAGAACAGCAGAGAGTGGCAGACTATCATCTTCATCCTCTTCTTCTTCATCTTCTTCTATCCTCAGCACCCTTCTCCTCCTTCTAGGTGCATCACTGGATGATGGTTGGGTTGGTAAAGGAATTGGTTTTGAAGATTGAGGATGTTCGGATTTGGGCTTTGAGATTGGTTTGGAGATTTGAGGGGTAGGCTGTTTTTGAGTGGGTGATAGGGAAGGTTGTTCAAGCATTTTGGTTGTGAGTTTGGCCTTTGTAAGTCTTGCCATTTCAAACCTTTTTCCAGCCCCAGCCTCATCAAGTGCTTCAATGATAATCCCCTTATGAAATTGCTCAGACAAACAGATTCTGGTGGCTATAGCCAGAATACTATCTCTGGTCCAGGAATGAATCTCCATCAAAGATCTTCCTAAGTATTTGGCAATAAATCGAATCATGATCTCCAATCTCTCTTTTTCCAGCACATCATATCCAGCCCATCTGGTTTGAATTTCCTCTACTTCCAACTTCCTGATCTCACTGTCTAATGTGGCTGTATCAAAGCCATGCTTGAAGAGTTGCTCAATGATTTTGTCCATGGATCGGCTGTGTGTGTCATCTGCATCTTTTACCAACTCTTCCAAGGATTTTTCTTCAGCATCAGTTGATCACCAGCACTTTTCTTTCTTTTGTAAGTAATCAGTTGTTGTTGCTTTTCTTTTTCCAACTCCTGAGTTTTCTCTTGTGCCTTCTCATCCTCAGTTCTTTTTCTCTTCTTTTCTTTCACTACAGTACTCTCCCCCTTTTTGGATGCATTGGTGGCAGGGGTTTGTATCGCGGAAAGTTTCTTTTGCACAGCATCATCAATGAGTGGTTGTAGACTTGAGGAGATCCTCTCATCAATGGCTTTATAAACAATGTCATTGATGATGGGAGTGATGAGAGGTAGGGAGTATTGGAATACAGCAACCATCTGCTTTGGGGGGTTCTGTCCCAGAGAGATAGTGCCAAAAGCAGAAGTTGGAGGCTCAGTGATGTGAGAGGGTAAAGTGTTTGGGGAACCTTCAAATGAAGGTGCCATTTGTGGGTTGGTGGGGGCAGATGGACTTTCATCCTGAGACTTCTTGGCAAGCAGTTCTTGTAGTATACTTACCTCAGCCTCCAGGATGGTGTTGTGGGCTAGAACGTCATAGAAAAAGCCCAGGTCATCATCAACAGAAGCTGAATCACCTGACCCCCTGCTTGGAGCAGGATGTACATGCACTGGGTGTAGACCAGTTGTAGCATGTGCCCCTTTGTCTTGGAACTGGGGACTTCCAGCCTCAGGACTATGTCCTTCATCAGCTGTTGCCTCTAGTGAGGTCTTAGCAATGTTACCAGCCTCATTCTGATCATGTGCTGATGCAGAAGAGGTGGCAGCCTCACTAGATATTCTAATCTCCCTATCTACACCAGGAGATAGAAGTTGTAAACCCCGGTGTTGTGGGTTGTCAGAAACATGGTGATCCTCTTCCTCAATGTCTGTGGTTCTCCCCTTTGTCGGTGGTTTTTGGGGAGGAGGAGAGGCATGCAACTGAGTTAGCACGTTTGCAATAATTATGGTTGGACTTTGGGGGCGGTTGCATGGGGAGAAGGGGTAGAAGCAGTGTGCACCTGGGGAGGATGGTGCTCTTCAATGGCAATCTCCTCAAGTGAGGAAGATCCCAGATGTGTGGGTACCCCTTGTGTGGTGGCTGCAGGCTCCTTTTGAGAGGAATCCTGAGCGGCTATAGCTGGTAGAGTCTCTGATACTGCTGGGGGGTTTAAGCCAGCAAGTATATCCTGTGTTGGTGGTGCAGGAGCATCTTCAGGGGACTCATCTCCCTGAATAGTTGTTTTGGGGTGTGTTGGGTTTGGTTTAGTGGGGACTTTGGTTCGGATGGAGGAAGCTGTGGGTTCCCTGTGCTTGGGTTTTAGCATTCGGGCAGCTTCTTTGAGTGTAAGGTCTGAGTTGTGCCTGGAGTATACCTCAGCCAAAACAGCTGGTGCAGGGACTCCAAGGCCAACAAGGCCATCAGATTTTAATTCATCCAAAATAATGGGCATCAGAAACCTGGGATATAATGGCCATCGGTTTGCCACAGGTTTCTGAGCCAAGTTCTTTATTTCTAGAAACACGATTTCAGAAAAATTTAGCGGTTGGTGTTCTAGAATAGAATACAATACCTGTTGCCATTGAGATGACATTTGATCCCAAGAAGATGTCTTGGAGGCTAAGCAGACATTTACCATGTGAAAAATGACTTTCTCAGCGTCATGGAAATGTTTCTTTAGAACGGTTGTAGCCCGAAGATCACCTTCATACCCATGATTGATAAATGACATATCGGTTATGCCCTTTGGGTATGCAGTCACAGCGGTGGAGTCGTGTAAGTGTAATGCCTGATGAATGATGTCGGCTGTAACGACCACTGGTTTCTGGTTGACAAGGGACCGAACAGGGATCTGGCGGTAGACTCATCAGTATGAACAAGAGCATTTGACCAGAATTGACTGAGGGATTCAGGGTAAATGGTTGGATTCAAGAGAAAGGCTGTGCAATATGGGGAATCCACCATTAAGTCAATGGCATTATCATATTTGTTCCAGAAAGCCGACTTTGTAAGGTAAGCAACGCAGTTATGTCGTGGTTTCAGACTCATGGTCGCCATGTTTGAGAGAGAATTTCAGAAAATAACGGCTAATGAAACATTAGAGAAGAAGGCAGGTATTTATAGGGTAGGGGTGAGAAAATGACTTGAGTGTTTGGTATTAGTCATCAGTAGTTTTAAACCGACTGTTGACATGGTATTACCCTATCAGACGTTGAAACAGCTGAAGTCGTGGTTTTAGGTACCAGCAGTTAGAAAACTACTGAAGACCATGGTTTTGACTTCAGATGATGAAACAACTAAGGACTTGGTGTTTGTCATCAGTAGTTGTGAAACTACTGAAGACAGTGGTTTTGTCATCAGTTGTTGTAAACAGCTGAAGACTTGGTGTTAGTCATCAGTAGTTATAAAACTACTGAAGACATGTTTTGCTTCAGTTGTTTAGAATGAAACAGCAGTTGTAGAAACGACTGAAGAGAAAGTTCTCTTCAGTAGTTTTCGTCAATTCATAGCCTTTCAGCTGTTTCAAACTGTCCTCACACTTACTCATCAGACTTTGCATCTACTTTTCAGGTGTTTCATAGGACGCCAGTACTTATCTGTTTGTACTGATTTCAGTAGTTGTAACTACATCAGTAGTTGTAACTACATCAGTAGTTTAGAATAGATAAAGTACTTCAGTACTTGTGAGGCATTTAGCCGTCAGTAGTTATAAAACTACTGAAGGTGAAAGGACTCATCAGTACATATATGTGACATGGTTACCAATGATCACCAGTACTTTTTACTGAAATCATCAGTAGTTGTCACTTATTCTAGCTGCAGCATACCAAGCCTTAACACAAGGTTTTGGAAGTAGAACTATCCAAAGGCTTAGTAAAAATATCTGCAAGCTCATCAGCACTAGGCACGAACTTAGGATCAATCAGACCTTTTTCAAAACAATCCCGAATAAAGTGATGTCTGATCTCTATATGTTTGGTCCTAGAGTGCTGGACTGGATTTTTGACAATACACAGAGCTGAAGCACTATCCATTAATAATGGAGTCTTAGTCTCTGTAATGCCATAATCCAGAAGTTGGTTCTGAAGCCAGAGTACCTGAGAAGTGCAACTTGCAGCAGCAATGTACTCGGCTTCAGCAGTTGATGTAGCAACAGATGTTTGTTTCTTAATCTGCCAAGAAATCAAACAGTTGCCTAGGAATTGACAACCACCAGAAGTTGACTTTCTAGTTAACTTGCACCCTGCATAGTCACTATCTGAAAAAGCAACTAATTTGCAAGAGTGTCCAGTGGAATACCATAAACCCAGAGAGTGTGTACCTTGCAAATATCTAAAGATTCTCTTGACTGCAATCAAATGAGACTCTTTAGGAGCAGCCTGAAATCTAGCACAAACACATGTAGCAAACATAATATCTGGTCTAGAAGCTGTTAAATACATCAAGGACCCAATCATACATCTGTAAAGTCTTTCATCAACAGCTTTACCTTTCTGATCAGCATCCAGTTGTGTGGTGTTGCACATGGGAGTAGAACAGGGCTTACAGTTTTGTAAATCAAACTTATTCAAAAGATCTTTTGTATATTTTGACTGATGAATAAAGGTTCCATTATCCTTTTGTTTAATTTGCAAGCCTAGAAAGAACTGTAATTCTCCCATTGCACTCATTTCAAACCTCTTTTTCATTAAAGTTGTAAAATCATCACACAACTGGGGATCAAAGGATGCAAAAATGATATCATCAACATAAATCTGAACAAGTAGCTTATGCTGATCCACCAAGAAGGTTTACATTGGATCGACGCATATTATTTTTTCTTATTAATCATTCAACTATATATTGGCCATGTGAGTATTTCTATACCCTTTTACATATTTTTACACTTTGGAGTGAAACATGTTACTTTATAATCATTGCACTTGTAAAAGTTTGATTCTTGTAAACTTATGGCAATTTACTTGTGTGTTGTGGTTAGTTAAACTTTGTAGCTACCATGTAATGTCGAATATATGTACAATCATTAACTATTACTAGCCTGGCGACGTCATAGATCTATGGGCCTGACAAGCCTACTAGGTTGATCCAAGTACACTTAGCTAATCGTATATACTTGTAAACGTTTGAGACTTGTAAAAATCAGTCAAGGTTTGATTGTGCATTCTGTCTTACATCCCTAGTTACTTTGTTCTCTAACTTACAACATGAACTGCCATCTTTTATATATACACTTATGTATTGAAAACTATGGAAATCTCACCAACATTATGTTGACCTTTTATTTTTAACATGTTTCAGGAAATGCTCAAGTTTGATTGCCACTTTTGAAGCTTGTTCACACCTAGGAATGGACCTAGTTTAATAAATAAATGAGGTTGTTATATTTATTATTATACTTGTTAATTTCTTTATTTGAGACTTTTGTATGTAATGTTACCATTGGAACTTATGATTAATGTATTTGGTTTTTAATAATAGCGTTATGTGGTTGTGAACGATCTTAACTCTCACACCTCGACATTTCCGCCGTCAACGTTGGGGTGTGACAGATTGGTATCAGAGCCCATAACTATAGCGATTTAGGTTATTAGAAATGGTGACCTACACTATAGTTTATGCATGAACCTTATAGAATAATATTATTATTCTTGTAAAAGTATATTGGCTTGCATGCTACATAATGCTATGCCTTCTTATGTGCAATTTGATGCCTTAGCATAGGATTGCCTAAACATTGTTACTTGTCTCCCTAAACTTATCTTTGACTCTTTGACCCTCCCCGAACATGAAACCTCTTAATCTTATTCTCGACGACACGTGGAATCGTATGCTTTTGCTTATGACCTGGATCTTTAGACTTTATGTTTAATCTATATAAATCTCATCAAGGTTTTGATTTCATGAACCTAAGGAATATTGTGTGACACATAGACACCTGTATCCTGGATTTCCTGGCAAAAGGCCTTCGGGCTAAGGCAAGCATTTCGCATAAATCCTACGGGACTAGTCATGCTTACCTAGGGAATTCTGCGATGAGTGATAAACTATGGTCAATATACTCAAGTTTTCTAAGGCAAATGGGTCAATTCACCTTGACATGTCAACATTTTCAAATGGTAATCGTTACCAAATGGAATCATTCCTGTACCTTACAACTCTTAGCCAATTCTTGTGTAAACTACCATCCTTTGTTATCCTCATTCCCATAACTAACTCATTTTGTATCCAGCATGTCTCGTCATCATGGGAAGCGAGGAAGTTCCGACTGCAAGCTTGCAGCATTGATCGCCCGACAAATGGCTGTTGTGCTCCCATCCATGGTTGCTGAACTTTGCTGATACATGTATGTCCCTAGATCATGATATGAAATGTAATAGATCTTGTTTATCTGATTCGGATGTAATTTGATATGATTAATGAAATGATTGATTGTTTGTGATTTGTAATGTCTAATATTTCATTAATGAGTCGATATTAAATTGGTTAATTAGGTTAGTGATTGTTTGAATGGTTACACATAATGTTTATTAATTAATACATTCAAACTTAACATAATGAAGTTCTCATGCGAATGGCCCATGCGAATGAACCACACGCATGAATAACTTCATACGATTGACTCAGTCGCACGACTGAACCAGGAGACTGGATCAGTCGTATGATTGACACATAAGATTGGCTCAGTCGCACGACTGAACACTCAGTCGCACGACTGAACACTCAGTCGTGCGGATGAATCAACCGCATGGTTCAATCGCACGACTGAACCATACTAATGGTTCAGTCGTACGAATAAACAATACTACCTATAAATACAACCCAATTCGTGGAAAAATGGAAGAATTCATTCTATTATGACTCCAGACGTACCCTAGCCTTCCAGAAGCCTCCTAATTCGTTCTCCAAGTTCATAGAACACATTAGATCGATTCCCAATCGATTTCTAACGTTAGTTTCAATTCTTTATTGATTCTTCGTGTGTTCTCACTGATTGGATCGCCAATCAAATAGGATTCTGCACTATTTGATATGGTTTACACGCTAATCATTCGGTATTTCATTCAAATACCAGGTCCTAACAATTGGTATCAGAGCATGATGCAGTTGCTTTGGAGATTATGGATGACACGACCTTGGGACGGATGAGGGTGTATAGGGGCAAGCAAGTGAAGCCCCAGGTGAAGAGGTTGATTGGCCATTTGGCCAATGAGAGATATGTGGCGCCGGGGAGACGCAAATGGCGTCATGATGACAGTGATTCTGATGATGAGAGGCTACTACTCCCAGAGCATGACTCTGATGATGACGACAGTGGGGACGTTGGGGATGATATGCCTACTCCACCGAGAGGCTCAGTTTCTGATGTTATACCTCCAGTGTCCGCCCTAGCTGGAGACATAGCCGAGTCTGCTGGTTTCCATCAGGATTTTGTTCCTGGTGAGGAAGAAAAGGAGCCCTTGACACGTACTGTGGGAAGCAAGGTTGTTCCCACAGAACATGGGCTAAGGGCGGTTGGTGAACGCCCAAGAGACTCAGAAGAGACAGCCACTGATCCAAGTTATGCACCGGAGTCAGCTAGCAGGGTTGTAGGGGGAGCATCCACCTCAACGGGAACGAGGAGGAAAAGGATGGCTCAGCCCCATGGTCAGAAGAAGAAGAAAAGACGACTCACCTTCGTTACCATCACAGCCACCACATCTGCCACCACCACTACCACTTCCACAGCCACACCATCCACCACCATAGCCACCACAGCCACCACAGCCACCATAGCTACTACTACCACCACCACACCTCCCACCACTGTACAGATTCCATCTACTACCATATCTTTCACTCCTATATCACCTCCACTATTTCAAAGACCCATCTCACTACAGCCACCACCACCACCACCACCACTACCCACCAAGCTGGATCCTCAGCCCATCCATCTCATACTTATGGATCACCTTTACCTCCAATTGGGGTAGAGGAACAGCTGTCTGCACTCAACAGGATGGTGACGCGCCTATTAGCTGCGGATGAGGAGAAGGCGGCTCAGATCCGCCAGCTTGCTGATCTTACTGCTGCTCAGTCTCACCAGATAGAAGAGCAGGCTCGAGTGATAGAGGAGCAGGCCCAACAGATGGCTGCTCAGAGCCATGAGATAGCCCCACTCCAAGCACATAGTGTCACATCAAACAAGAAGATAGAGGAGTTGGAGGAGGCAAAGAAGACGATCATGTTAAAGCTAAAGGATCTAAGGAGGAGCCCTTGAAGATCAAAGAGGGAGACGGAGATGATGAAGATGATGATGAGGATGATGAGGATGAGACAGAGGAGGATGAGGGGACAGAAGAAGAAAGGACAGAGGAGAAGGATGATGATGATGATACAGCAGGAGGAGATGCAGCTACATCAGCCTCTACCTCAGGTCAAGAGAGGATGTCCAAGAACAGACAAGACCAACCAGCTTCTTCCTCTGCTCCACCAAGTGACGAGACGATGATACAGGACAAAAGTAAAGATTAGATGTTTATGTATTTAATTACTTTTGTATTTGAATCATGTATTGAAACCTATGTATTCAATGTTTAAATTAAGTTTAATGCATTTCTGTTTTGATTAATTACTAATGGTTGATATGTTGAATGTGTAAATCAAACAGATCCAAATTACCAAAGGGATGAGTTTGATATTGCTCCCCTCCAACAGGTTAAGACTCAACTGACATTGATTCTTGATCTGCAAGGGATCGTCAGAAGGTCGGTGAGTTATACCCCTGAAGAAGGGGAAATAATTCATGATCTATCAAACGAGCACCTCGTAGAGATCTTCAACCTCAATCCAGATAAGATAGTGAAGGATGCTCCAACATGCGACTCGACCAGTGACAAAGAGCTCAACGATGTTGATGAAATCGAGATTGAAGATGTCACTGCCGAGCACTACCCTCAGTACGCTGAAAATGAGGGAAATGTGGTCCCCAATCTGGGTGAATCCCTCGTCAGCGATACTTTTGAGGTGTTAGACAAGATGGAGCAAGAGTCGGAGAAAGTAGAGGAAACAGCCCAAGCCTCAAATGATGATGTCAATATCCGAAAGGCTGAGTGGGCTGCGTGTTTTGAAGAAGTTAGAGCCCAACGCGCTGCACCGAAACAGGATGCCTACACCAAACTCTACAGAGTCAAGAAACATCATAAGGTGACTGGCAGGATCATAGCGTGGGCGTATTTTGAGGATCTTAACGTATATGCAGTTAAGAGGGAAAAGGGCATAGGGTACTTTAGATTCCCACATGATCTGAAGACTCTACCAGGTTTTGAGCTCAACCAGCTGGCCAAACTAAAGCTTTTGTATGCTGACCCGAGGAAGATGTCAGGCTGGTTCGAGGCTGCCCTAAAGAAGGAGTACCACACCAGGTGGGTTAACTTCAGACCCCAACAGCCTACAAGGTATATCAGAAGGTCTGAGGTTGATGCCATGACTGGAAAGCCGAAGATAGTGTTGAAGTGGAGTCCTCCGCGCACAATGTCAAGAATCCCACTCAGGGAAATGCCACAGGACTTCACTCCACACTTTAAGTAGTGGTACTACGATTGGAGAACAGCTGAAGTAGTCATAGTCCTAAACAAAGAGGGCCAAATGGATACGATCAGGGTATTCGACCCAATGTGGCTTACCAACTTGTCAGCAAATGATGTCTACACACTATACAAGTGTCCACTGTTCTATGATACGCAAGATATTGTACAAGCCCTCCAGTTCCAAAATGTCATAAGACTCTGCTTCGCGTTTGAGATTCATGCGGGAGTCACAAAAGAGGACAAGTACAGGAAATATGAGGAGGTGATGCAGAAAACAAGACATTAGAGAGATCTAGGTCCAAGGGGGAGTTTGTTGATACATGTATGTCCCTAGATCATGATATGAAATGTAATAGATCTTGTTTATCGGATTCGGATGTAATTGATATGATTAATGAAATGATATTTATTGTTTGTGATTTGTAATGTCTAATATTTCATTAATGAGTCGATATTGAATTGGTTAATTAGGTTAGTGATTGTTTGAATGGTTACACATAATGTTTATTAATTAATACATTCAAACTTAACATAATGAAGTTCTCATGCGAATGGCCCATGCGAATGAACCACACGCATGAATAACTTCATACGATCGACTCAATCGCACGACTGAACCAGGAGATTGGATCAGTCGTATGATTGACACATAAGATTGGCTCAGTCGCACGACTGAACACTCAGTCGTGCGGATGAATCAACCGCATGGTTCAATCACACAACTGAACCATACTAATGGTTCAGTCGCACGAATGAACAATACTAACCTATAAATACAACCTAATTCATGGAAAAATGGGAGAATTCATTCTATTACGACTCCAGACGTACCCTAGCTGTCCAGAAGCCTCCCAATTCGTTCTCCAAGTTCATAGAACACATTAGATCGATTCCCAATCGATTTCTAACGTTAGTTTCAATTCTTTATTGATTCTTTGTGTGTTCTCACTGATTTGATCGCCAATCAAATAGGATTCCGCACTATTTGATCTGGTTTACATGCTAATCATTCGGTATTCATTCAAATACCAGGTCCTAACAAACTTAAAGCACCCTAATGGCTAATAGCAACAACAACACCAATGGGAATAATAGCGGTGCTCATGGAGAGAATAACAACAACCAACAAGGGAACAATCGCACTTGCACTTTCAAACACTTCAACTCGTGCAAACCCACTAGTTTTAGTTGAAAAGAAGGAGTCATTGGACTCCTCGAGTGGTTTGAAAGCATGGAGAACACATTCATTGTTAGTGAGTACCCCAACGAGTTCAAGGTTCGCTATGCCACAAGTGTCCTTCAACAACGGGCACTCACATGGTGGAATACTTAAAAGAGAAATCGTGGGACTGAGGTTGCTTTGGCGTTGCCCTGGGAGGTATTTAAGGATATCATAGGCCAAACGTTTTGCCCGAGGAGCGAGTCGCAAAAGCTAGAGGAGGAATTTCGGAACCTGAAACAAGATGGTGGAAATCACCTGGCTTATTCCACCCGACATCATGAGTTGAGTATGCTTCTACCACACATGGTGGACACCGTGTCCCGTAACATTAATAAATTTATCAAGGGGGTGCCACCTCAATTCAAGATGTCATGATGGGTAGTAGGCCCACAACTTTTGTCACACCCCAACCTTGACGGCGGAAACGTCGAGGTGTGAGGGTTAAGATTGTTCACAGCCACATAACGCTATAATAACCCAAATATATATTAAACATGAGTTCCAATTGTACCATTACAATCATAAGTCTCAAAGAAACTAAAAGCATAACATAAGATGTAACAAGTCATTCTTATTTCATTTATTTATCTAGGTCCATTCCTAGATGTGCAAGCTTCAAAGAGTAGAAATCAACTTGAATATTTCCTGAAACATGTTAAAAAATAAAGGGTCAACAATAATGTTGGTGAGATTTCCATAGTTTGCAATACATAAGTATATAAAAGATGGCAATTCATGTTGTAAGTTAGAGAACAAAGTAAACTAGGGATGTAAGACAGAATGCACAATCAAACCTTGATAAAGTTTTACAAGTCTCAAACGCTTACAAGTATATACGATTA